>CM037876.1:245427293-246677293 GCA_021292165.1 Shinisaurus crocodilurus
TAATAGGAGGTTTAAAAATGCTGTTAATAAATAAATAAATCTGCCCTCTCATATTAACTGAAGCAGGCCTCTCTTTACCACTTCAGCTGTTCCATTATTATTTTATCTGGTTTCACCACTAACACAGTTTTAAATAACGCATCGTACCCAACAAACTGTGGAACTGCTGGAAAGCACCAGCATACTGCTTGTTCCTTGTAGTGTAGGTTCTTATAATGCAAATACCATTATATTCTTGTGGTTGTGAAAGCAGGGGAAGATGGGAAATTTAAAGCGGATCACTTTCAACCTCCTGTTCAGACTGTTCTGCTCAATGGGTGCTTGGAAACTATGTAGCTTGTCAGCTTCACATCTCCCCAGTGGCTTGGCTAGTCCAATACTTACTATAAGCTCTCTGGAATTGCTATGGACAATGTATTGAATATGACAACTCAATGCTGCTCTTCAGATTAAGTGGGGAAAACAATCTGAGGACACTTTAACAATTATACATCTGTGTCTAATTGAGCAGGAAGGGGGCTCAGTCTCCATTCTGATGTACAGTAATACCTTGGATTGCAAGCATAATTCGTTCCGGAACCGTGCTTGTAATCCAAAACACTCTTATATCAAAGCGAATCTCTGGCGGGCATGAATGGGGCCGATTTTGGCCCGCTACGCCCGCTCAAGGCGAGCGGTTACATCCCTACGACTACTTGTCTTGCAAGACCTTGCTTGTTTATCAAGTCAAAATTTTCAAAAATTTTTGCTTGTCTTGCAAAACTCTCTCAGACCAAGTTACTTGCAATCCAAGGTATTACTGTAGTAGCATTGCAGAAGCATCACATCTTGGTTTGCAGCTGCATATCTCCAAGAGATCCTCTCTCTATTTTAATCACCCACTTCCCCAGCTTGTTAAGATTGATAAGAAGAGCCCTGATCTGAGTCCCATCTCTAAATCTGGATATTTACATCTAGGAGGAACAGTAAAGCCTTTTTCGTTGTAGTCCCAAAGCTGTACAATGAATTCTCCAAGGAGGTGAATCATCAATGCACTTCCTTTTCAGTTTTTAGAGAAAAGCGCAAAGCCCACTTTTAGAGAATAGTACAGCTTTTACTGTAGTTTCTGCTGTTTTAATATTGTTGTATGTTTTATTCTGCTTTATGTTTTAATTGATTGTACAAGCAGTCTCCGAGTTAAGAATGTCCGACTTACAGACAACCCATACTTAAGAACGGACTTCTGGGTTCCCCAGCGCTACGTTGTTTACGTAGAGTACATAGCATAGTATACTACACAATTTGCATAATTTACACAATTTGCGTAAATTCCTATTTTAACGTATAAAACGCTATGCTGTTCTGACTTACATACAATTTCGAGTTAAAGACATTCTTAAGAACGAAACTTGTTTGTAACCTGGGGACTGCCTGTATATGTTTATATTGATTTTATCATTTTTGCAAACCATCTAGACCTTTGGAAGAAATGGTATATAAATACATAAACAAAGATAACTCACAAACAAATATATCAACTAGTGAGGGTGGGGCTCAAATTATCATAATTTAAACAAATAACCTTTAAGGATTTCTGTTTCAACTGCTTGATGTAGTGGATAAAGCTAACAGAGGCTATGTTTACCTTGTAAACTACATCCTTCCCCAAGCAACACCCATGCTAAGTAACAGATGAAAGTAACCTTGAGTGACAGCCTTCATTTATTTAGCTAGCTCATTGTATTCCATTCATTGTGGCACCTGCTTATACCAGATTAAGAGCACAATCCTAAATATTTACTCAAAAGTAAGCCCCTCTGAGTTCAATGGGTCATCTCTCTAATAAGTGTGTTTAGAACTGCAACCCCAAACTATTAACTATGCGCCAGAGATGGCAATGATTACAGCTGCAGCTAGTTACACAGATCACCTTTCATATCGGTCAAAATCAGTTGACCCCGAGTAATCAGAGAAGTGTGCTGTAGTAGCAGCCTATAAAATATGACATTTACCTAGTCCCTCACCTGATTCCCCCCTAGTACATTTTAAAGAAAAGAGGCATCAAAAACATACATCATCACAGAGAGAGCTTTCAGCTGCAATCATACATGGTACACAGACATGTTATATCAAATATTTTCTATCGGAACGAGCAAGCAAGCAGCATCACTTTCTGCCTACAGCTTTCATCATTCTATTGAACTCGGTTCTGAAAATGAGAAGAAGCCGAAGCAGAAGCAGAAGCAGAAGCAGAATAAGCAGCGGGGATAAAAGCAGGCACACCCGCCAGCCCACAACAACCTCACCCTCAGGGACTGCTCTAGCAGCATTGAGGGCTGAGGCAAGTGAGGCGCTGGAGGTAAAGAGCAAAGAGCGTAGAAGTTCTTTCTATGCTGACCTTGTATTGTTCTTGGTAAGAATAAGGTTATATTGTGCTCAGTAACAGAGTGTTGCCATCCGCCTGCTGCTCTCCTCCAGTCTGTGAAGCAAAAGAGGGCTGCCTGGGGGGGGGGGGGACCCTAACAAAAGACACGCACACAGAAAGCTTTGCTTGAATCCCATTCAGCACTTTCCCATTCTCTGTCTCTCTGTGTGTGTCTTTCTCTGTGTGTCTTTTCCTTACAGCGGGAGAGCCTGGCTCAAATATCATAGCCAGCCCTCCAAGAAAGCACAGGAACTGACATCATCGGCACACACTTTTAACCCCTTATCTGTCAACTATTATCTGCTAATATTAATAGCAGGTGAGGCTGCCTCCTCTCTAAACCAAAACAGCTTGAAACTAACTTCCCACAGGATTTATCTGTAATAGGTTTGTAGAAAGTGGCATTTTTGTACTGAGAGGGTGTATTCAACCAAGCACTCATTTTGTCACACTTTCTTCCATTTCAAGTTTGTCCACCCCAGAAGAAATCTTCATGCATCTTCTGGGTTGTATCCACTGTTAGTCTAACTTAAATCTTATTCATTTCAATGGGTCTACTCTAAATAGGACTAATGTTAGATAGAACTCACTGTTATCTCTACATTGGATTTGTAACATTTTCTTAAATGCTGAAATTTAACAACTGCACTCCCCCAAACATGCCATCCTAAATTTAATCCAGATTGTCAAAACTGGGGGTGGGACAGGCTTGAGCCAGGATTTAAAAGTAGCTGGACTCTAGGATCATGAAGGAGCAACGGATAGATTCTGATATGTCAGAAGATACAAGCCCTCCAATCACATCTGTTTCTTTCCTTGCCTTGATTTGTTCACCCTCAACTATCAGCATATTTGTTAGCATTCATTTCTAGTTCTGTGGTGGTCCATAGTTCTATAACTGCTGCAAAAGTGCCAAAACATTGAACAGGCAGATGAGGACCACAGAGAAGCTTGAATGAACAAGGAGGAGGTAGAGTAACAGCTTGGCTTTGCTCCCCCTATCAACTTGTACCTCAGAGAATTCTCCTATATATGCTTTACCACAGGGGTGAGCAGAAGGTAGATCTCCAGATGTTTTGGACTTCAACCCCCAGAAGCCCCTGCCAACATGGTCAGGAATGCTGGGAGTTGAAGCCTGAAACATTTGCAGACCTACTTTCTGCCCACCCATGCGTTAGAGTATAAGTAGGCCTTGTTGGTTGCTAGGCAACCATTTGATACAGCAGCACTGGAATACTTGTCACTCTTTTGTGTGTGGGGTGGATGGGGTGGGGTGGAGTAATACAATTAAACTGTAGAAAGAGGGATGGCATGGGGGAAGGGGCCATAGCTCAGTGCTAGAGCACAGGTTTTGCAAGCAAACGGTCTCAGATTCAATCCCTGGGCCATCTCCAGGTAGGGCTGGGAAAGCAATCCTGCCTGGAAGCCTGGGGAATCACTATCAATCGGTGGAGACAATACTGATCTAGATGGACCAATGGTCTGACTCGATATAAGGCTGCTTCCTATGTACTGGTATTTTGACAGGTGATGTCACAAGGGCACTAACAGCTTCTGACTCCCCTGTATTTCCTAGAGGACACAGTCATTTGGATGGTGTTTATCTAAAGTGGTAGGTCTTAGAGTAACCAAATCCAGCATATTACCTTCCTCTTGCTTTGAATTTCCTTCCAGGACTGTGACGTAGTTTAGGAAGGGAAGGCAGATGTTTAAATACTTAGTACAGATGTAGGAAATTATATAGGTAGATATAAACATTATGTTCTACTGACCCCTACAGGAGAAAATACATAAACAAGTGCTTATTTCATTTGTGCTCTGATTCTTATTAGCATGCAGAGTCAGACAGTATGAAGCAGGTATTATTCTCCTAAATCATATGTTATGTTTTATGCTAAACACATATTCTTGGAAATAACTGATTTGAGTGAATAGGATCACATATATATCTTATAAGACCGCAGTCCTCTGATCCTATTCAAATCTGTTATTTCCAAGAAGATGTGTTAAAGCATAGAGGCACCAGCCATGTAGCGCAAGCCACCACAGTCCATGAGCATAACTCTCCAGTAGATTCAAATATAAATATGGCGTCTTCCTTTTCCTTCATTTGCCAAGTAGTTCAGCAGGTCACAGGAGAGATAAGGGCACTTCTTCCTGTCATGATTCAGCAGATAACAGGAACTACAGCAATGTATTCATCTCCTAAAGCAGCCTTCCTCAATCTGGTGCCCTCCAGATGTGTTGGACTACAATGCCCATAATTCCCAGTCAGCATTGGCCATGCCAAATTCCATTTTGGAGAATCTCTCAAGGACTGCATTCATGGTGGGTGGGGGCCAAAGGTAGATGGAATGGGTCCAAAATAGCAAAAATACCAGCATGCTTTAGCTTAAAACTCTTACTGCCAGTAACTAAGTCTTAGGAGAGGAATTTCAGCCTTTTAGAATGGAGGAAAACTGCACAAAAGCTGGGAAACCACCAAACGATTGGTGCTCAGGAGAAAGTGGTTGGGTCTAGGGGAAGGGAGCATGGTCCTCTGGGGAACCCTGGAAGGCTGAATT
Organism: Shinisaurus crocodilurus; assembly: GCA_021292165.1. NCBI lineage: Eukaryota > Metazoa > Chordata > Lepidosauria > Squamata > Shinisauridae > Shinisaurus > Shinisaurus crocodilurus. Next base: position 245,432,262 of record CM037876.1, read on the forward strand.
GGGACTCCAGATGGGCCAGACTTGGCCCCCAGACCTGAGATTTTGCACCCCTGGTTTATTTATTTATTATATTTATATCCTGCTTTTTTTCCTGCAAGGAACCTAAAGCGGGTTACATAATCCTCCTGCTGCTCACCATTTTATCCTCACAACAACCCTGTGAGGTAGGTTAGTCTGAGTCAGTGACTGGCTCAAAGTCACCCAGTGAGCTTTATGGCTGAGTGGGGACTAGAACCTGGTTCTCCCAAGTCCCAGCAGTCTAACCACTATTTCACACTGGCTCTCATAAAAACATAAATAAATAGGCAGCAGGTGGTTCATGGATTCTTGCTCAGATACAGTATCTATGAATTGTCCTCATGTATCAATACAACTGGCATTTCCACCCATCTATCAATTCAGTCCATTTATATTACATATAATAGTTAATAACATCAAAATCTTCCATTTGTTCAGCTTGCAATATAGTACCTTCATCTCTGTGTGTTATTATATATGCTTAGCTTTGGAACCAACACAATAAAGTATTGTGATGGCTTCTGGATGACCATCTCTTAGTTCATCTGATTGCTGGCTAATAGCGCAAGATGATTGGAATATGTTTTATCAATGAGCACAAATGAGATTAGAAGGTCTCCTGATAGCTAGGAATGTCTCTCCAAATATTTGGAGAGATCCCCATCAGAGCTTGACCCCTCCTGCTGAGGGGAGGAGACAGAGAGAGAGAGACACCCCCCCCAAAAGAAGTTTTGCAGCTTAAACTGGCAGAGACAGAAACCCTGTTCACTCATTCAATATGCAAGTTCACTGAATCTACATGGGAGGGGCAGCAGACTCCCCCTCTCCCCCTACCCAAGTTCACTGAATGGCCTGCACTGAGCTCTCTCTGTGTGCATCCAGAGGTTGGGAGTAGAGTCTGTCCATGTGTGCTTCTAACGAATGCTCGTACTGAACAAGTGGACAGGGCTAGAGAGATGCACAAAGAGAGATACAGAAAGAGAAAGAGATGAGAGTTTTGAACTGGAGTTGCTTTCTGGGCATCTGCTCCCTGTTTTTAGGAGTCTCCTTGCTTTCAATAGGTTGGTTGTATATTTGTAAATAAAGTAGAGGGGTTAAAGAGTAAAAAAACAAACTGCTTTGTATTTAGTAAGCTTGAGCGTTCATTCATTTAATTTCCATACTGCCTAATAGCCAAAGCTCTCGGGGTGGTTCACAAAAATTACAAAGCAAACACATAATATTATCCCTGCCCAGATAGGGACATAGCTGGGCCACCCGCCGAAGCTGGTAGAAGGCACTCCATGCCACTGAGGCCACCTGAGCTTCAAGTGACAATGATGACTCCAGAAGAACACCCAAGCTACAAACCTGCTCCCTCAGTGGGACTGCAAACCCATCCAGAACAGGTTGAACACCCTCCATCCGGTCAGAAGGGCCACTCACTAACAGCATCTTGGTCTTGTCTGGATTGAGCTTCTATTTATTAGCCCTCATTCAGTCCATTGTTGCAGCCAGGCAACGATCTTGCGCATCCACAGCTTCACCTGATGAAAAGGAGAAATAGAGCTGCATGTCCTCAGTATACTGATGGCAAGGCACTCCAAAACTCCTGATGAACCCATTCAACAGTTTCATGTAGATGTTGAATAGCATGGGGGCCAAAACTGACTTTTGCAGAACCCCATACTGGAGAATCCATGGAGCTGAGCAATATGCTCCAAGCACCACCTTCTGGAGCTGACCATTCAAGTAGGAGTGAAACCACTGAAATACAGTACCCCCAACTCCCAACTCAGATAATTGCCGCAGAAGGATACCAACTACCATGGTCAATGGTATCAAAAGCCACCAAGATATCAAAGGGTATCAACAAAGGCACACTCCCCCTGAAGTTGAGCATGAACTTCCAGTGTTTGGAATTTAGGAGAACTGTGCAGCCTGCTCTGTGGTTTTCTACAAGCTAGATATGAATAGCATTGGGTGTCATAGCAGAACTATACTCATGTTCTCCACCTACATTATAGCAGATAAGCATTATCAATCAGCCTGGGAGGATGTGTCCCTTTGAATGGCTGTTTATGTGGGGCAATGACTGAGTGAAGGAGAGCAAGCCCTCCTTACTCCTGAGTAGATCCTCTCCTGCCCCTGCTACAGGAGAGGAGCTACAGCTTACCTGTCAGAGGCGAGTCCTCCAGGAGCGACTATCTAGGAATGGCTGTTCAGGTAAAAGGGCAGAACCAAGGCAGGTAATATAACTTATCAGTCATAGAGGGAATCTCAGTCTGGGAAGGTCACTGCAGTGCCTTAGCCTGCTAGATCACTTTTCGAGGTTATTCTTCCTACAGAAAGAGTAGCAGCCATTCCAACTCTTGCTAGTGGCGGGTCCTTCTTTCAAGCTGTCCTCAGAGATATCCAGTCACCCCCTGGTTTTTCTTTCTTTCTTTTAGCTCTGCAGTCTCAGCCCTAGACTTGGTGAAGCTGTTGCCCTCCTAATGACCTTCCAAACTATAGTTTCAAGTACCTCTATAGTCTTTTGCCCCTTCTGAAGGTAAAGCCAGCCAGGGCCGGTGCAAGGCAGTTTGGTGCCCTAGGCAAGATCAGATATTTAGCGCGCCCCCTTCCCACTTGAGCCCTCCCTCCCTCCAGCCCTATGCCCATTATGCATGATCCGCATTCACTCACACACGCACGCACGCACGCACGCACACCCTTCCTCTCCAGTCCTAAACATGTTGTTTCCAGCTCCACCGAGATCAAGGGGATTTACTTCTGTGTAAGTTCTTTCCACGGGCTTCATTCAGCGGCCCCCGTTGGCTGCCGCCACCGCCACTCCTCCTCTCACATGCGGCAGATCTCCTCTTTGCTGCCGTCCCCCTGTCACTTCTCTTCCAGCTCTTTGTCAGCTTCGCAGCCTGCCGCCTATCTCCACGCTGCCTGCACGCTCACATCAAACTTTGTTTCCCCGCCCAGCCACCTCTCTTTTCTCCTCTCCTGCCGCGTCAGGGGGGGGGGGATGATGACACATTATTAACTGCCTTCTCTTTCTCCTTTGTCTCGATCGATTTGCTTCAAAAGTGGGCTCAATTTCCAACTCTTTAGCGCTGTCTTCCCCCCCCCAAGGCATTTCTGGCACCCCCTTTAGCCCTGCGCCCTAGACAGCTGCCTAGTTGGCCTAATGGTAGCACCGGCCCTGAAGCCAACACAACCTGGGCCATGAAGGACAGTAGCCATCCCTCGTCTGTCATTTTCTAAAAGGAACTAAATCTCACGGAAGGAGCAGTGGATGGAATATCAACCAAAAGTGATACGCTGAAGATGCAGTGATATTGAGAGCAGATTAACAACATAACTATGTTTTAAAAAGTGCCATACTACTCAAGAAAGTATAGACCCCCTTCCCTCTCCGCTCCCCTGCCCCAAGCCAGCAAGGTCCCCCAGCCCTCAGAAGATGCTTTTCAGGACACTTGAAGGGGGATGACAAGGGGAGAAGGGGGTAGGAAAGTCATGCTCCACCAGCCCCTTTCTGCACACATTTCTCTGGATCAAATCCGCTGGCTCCATCAGGCCACCTGACCCACCTTGTGTGGAGCCTAGCAGCCAATGTTCTGTAGACACCACAGAAAAGAGAGAAGTAAATAAATAGATTAAACTAGAGAAATGCGTACATGGGTGAAGTATGGGCCACTTCACGTATTACATTTTTAGGTGTACACTTAAGAATACACCTGAAAATGTAAAGTGTGAATGCAACAAACGTGTTTGCAATCACTTGTTTTACACAGGACACTCATCTGAGAGCTGTGATTGGCTGATGCTTCCTCTTGAGTGTATACTTGGTAGCAAACCTGGGTTTACTTCAGCCTAATATATGGAATGGCTCTGAGTTGAGCAGATGGACTGTGCTCAGTGCAATGTGAAGTTATAGAAAGAAAAATAGGCACACAGAATACCTAAAATTAATTTCCGGCTTTGCTAATATAAGGACTGTCATGTTGGTCTTTATTTCTGTTCTCTGGCCCCGTGAGAACACTTCTGCTTCCCCCCCCCCCCCATCTCCTTCCTCTTGTTCCACCTCGCCTGATTAAGGGCTTCTCTACATGAGGCTTTTAACAAGCCACTTTACCAAGACTTCTGCTTCCAGATTCTCTGCAGGATTGAGATAGGCTTCTTTACACACGTTTTCCCCCGGGGGCTTTCTATATGTTCAGCATAGCAGAATTGCAGAAATACACTAGCTTTCCATAGTACCATTTCTAAATAATACCACAAGTTCCTCAATCTTAAAAAAAAAGCTTGGTTGCAAAGCACAGGAGAGGCTCTGGAGGAGGAGGATGTCGTGTATATTGGAGGATATTGGAAAGGAGCAGGGCTGGATTAAGAGCATTATGGGCCTGGTGCTGAGGATTTTGGTGGGCCTTTTTATGGAAATAAATAAAATGAAGATGCAATTTTATATTAAAACAAATTAAATATTTTAATTACCATTAAAGTGCCAAAACTCAAAAACTCCTGCAGCTCATCAGTAAGGGTCTTCCCAATTTCCCCCAAATTTATTTATTAAAAAAGAAAAAGCAGCCACAACAAAAAGCCAGGAAGCTTTGCTTGACCAAGAATAATTGTGTTGTTCTTGTTGCTTTGTTTTTGTTTTTTTGTTAAACTAGCATTTGAACAATTGAGCTGCGAATCAGAAAGATCTTTTGCTCGAGGCTGGAGAGAGAGGTCCCTTCTAAATCTGAATATTACAGACCCTAGCAAGCCCCCATGTGCTTCAAAGAAATGTAGTAACAGTGATTGAAATGCAAAAACCTACCATGCTAATTTGAGAACAACAGTTCTTGCTAGGTCTTGCCTCAAGCCTGTAATGCAGATGTGCTTAGAACACCTTTCTAATCTTGAAAAAATCATTAATTATGCTGAATGATAACTGATCAGAGCTAACTCAAATCGTGCAGCTGCGGGGAGAAGACCGGAGCCTCAGATCTCCTTCGTCTTGGACTGCGTCCTGTGCCTTCGCACGGTTTGGGGGCTTCTGGGGGTGGCTTGCTTGCGAAGTTGCCTTGATTAGGGGGGCTTCGGGAGTTTGTTTTTTTTGTTAAGGGCGCGCTTTTGGCTTACTTTTGTTTTGGTGAGGTGTGTGTTTGCGGCGGCCGCGGCGGCGTGTTCGGTGCCTGCGGCTCTCGCCGGGTAGCGCCTGCTCCGTGGGTCCCTCTGCGGTCTGGAGGAGGGAGTCTGCAGCAACAACCTTGCCTTCCCTGTATATCTTTTCTTTGGGCTCGCTGGGGAGTGATGCTTGTTTTGTGATCCTATCTTTGTTTTCCTTGCTTTTGTTTCTGCCTTTGCTCTCTCGCCGCGGGACGCTGCAGCGTCTGCTTCCCGAGAGGAGCATAGCTCTTCGCAGTAGCATAGAGGTGAGACGCGCCGACGCACTTTGCCTCCGTTGAGGTGGGCTCGGTCGCGCTGCACACTCTGCCTGCTTCTGCCTCCCTTTCAGCGCTGTCCCGTCATTTAGGCTAGCCCTCCCAGGTAATTCCTTGCACGGCACTTCGTTGGGGGTGTGCGTGCGTGCGTGCAGTAAGCTACCCGATTCCCTGCTCCAACCACTTACCGTTTTCGAGCCCGTACTTTGCCGCGTGTCCCTATATTGTGGGCCTATTGTCTGCTTTGGGCCTGGAGCGGGCGCTCCAATCGCCCCTATGTTAATCCGGCCCTGGAAAGGAGTCGGTCCTATGCAGGTTAGGATAGGATGAACAGAGTTTTCCCCCTAATGTGCAGCCTGGTTATTGAAACTGGTTATCACCACTTGGGTAGATTAACCCTGCTTAAAAAGCTCTTAAAAGGAACAGATTGTCCACACAAGGTTTAAAACTAATATAGACATGTATTAGTTTAACTTACAGACCGTTTATTTATATATGCAGGATTCATATAGGCAGATTAGAGTCTTGGGTGTTCAGAGTCTGCTTCATTGGAGATCACTGGCTGGAAGCCAGCTCAGATCGTGTGTCCATCAGCAAGGAGAAAGAGAGAGAGAGAGAGAGAGAGAGAGAGAGAGAGAGAGAGAGCTGGCCACGGAGAGGCGGGAAGTAGGGAGGAGGAGTTACAAAACATGCACTCTGGGGATTGTTCAATTAATCCTTTCCTCCCACTCTAACTAGTGGTTATATTACTTTGTTGATTTAAGCAGGCAATATTACAATTTCCATCAGTGTAAAGCACCTGCAAACTACAGTGAGTGAGGAATCACAAGTGCACAATAACTGCCTCATGTCAAAAAGCTCTAAGAGTTCTGGAGAACTTGTAAGCATGCACAATCCTTTGTGGCATTTTGGGTGGTCCTAATAAAGGCATTGCCTAACTGTGGATTCCCACCCCCACCCTACCGGATTTTGGAGAATCTATACAGGGAAGTGACCAGAGATAAGAAGCTAGAAACTAAGGGTCATATGTAGCAGATTAGGCAGGCATTGATTAAAGATGGTATCTAGACAGAGCTGAATTTAGTCCTGGTGCAGCTGCCATTTTTCACTCAAGGAAGCTTTCCTGTCCTTAATGATTCCTAGCTCTACAGACAATAGCATCTGGCAGAGAGCAGGCGGTGGCGGTGGTGGTAATGAGTTTTCCATTTAAGTTAATCATTATTCATAGTTGCTAAGGTATTGTAATGAATAACCAGTGCTGGAGGGTCTAAGGGTTTCCCAAAGGGATTTTTTTTTTTTTAGAACAAGAGAAAATAGAACTTCTGTCTCTTGCTACAGAACACTTCAGAAGTGAATCTGGCAACAAATAAAAGGATGTATTGAACTTGGAAGGCATTTCTTCTGAATCCAGCCCCATTCTGAGATCTGAGATGTACCACATCTTGGAGAACTACCAAGATCAAAAGTTCAAAATTAATGTGGTCCACATAGAAATAATGGTGGAAGTCATGTTTTGGACTCTACAATATGACAGGTGAACACGGGAATCAGGATTAGTAGTTTAGGACCCTTTTGTCTTGTCTGATATGGCTCTTTCTTTCCCACTGTGTATCAGTAAAGAGCTCTGTGGACCAACTGAATTTAACACTACACAACTTTACAGAGAGATGCCTAGATAACCTAGCTGCAGTCAATAACCCTGAAACTTTCTGTTGCTGTTTCTCTTAAGCAGGAATCCACCAAGGCTACATTCCTTCAAGTGCTAAGATAGGGGCATATAAATGATCTTCTAGTAACTGAAGCTAAAACTTTTTAATGCTAGAAATAAGGCCTTCCCCCTGAGTCACTGAAATAAAAATAATGAAGGGAAATACAATTGCAGATGGCAGCATTATTATGATAAAACTAAGCTCCAAAGACTAATCTCCCCCTCCCTTTTTAATACGGTGGTATAATTGTAAATATTAAAGTACAGGCACTCATCATGACAGCCCCCATGGCCATGTCCCCAAGCAGAGTCCAAACATTCAGGCAGCTGTGTTGATCCATATCAACAAACCAGTTCTAGCAGTTTTCATCTCCAGGAGGAGGGGGTCTTTTGTAAAGTGAATGGGTCTTAATTGTCCACTCAGGACGAAGCCACATCAAAATCCCTTGCATCACAACAGAGAAAAATATATTGTTGCTGGGAAAATTAATTTCCCCCAGCTACTGTGATGACTGTAGCTAGGCTGTCCTTCCTGTCTAGACACATGTACAAAGCTGTGCACATTCTCACAAGACACACATTCACAAAATGGGCCTTTTAACATTGGCAATAGAGCATCTATGATTAAGAAGGCAATCCCCATCCAAAAGATCCACGCCTCATACAAAATTTGGAGGAAATGCCACTTGGCACATTTATTGAGTTCAGCATGAATTTAAAATGCACAAGCCAATTTTGGAGAAATTAGTTGAGCAAAGCAATTGCTTAGCTGCATTCTCAGGAAAGCCAGGTTCCAGGCCTAAAAGCAAGTCTGCAGACATGCGTGGACGAGTGTTTGGTTTGGAAGAGGAGGAGGAGTAAATTGGGGTGATAAGGCAAAGAAGAAGGGATTAGGTCATGAGGCATCCCTAACACTCATGGGAGCAGAAAAAGAAGAACAGTGGGGTTGCAGTGAATTTTGGGAATGGAGAGAAAGGAGTGTGGGTTGATGGGGAATTTGTCCTGCTGTTAGCCAGTGGTGTGAATGCCTGCATTCCCAAGACACAGTCACTGTAGCAAGAAAGGAGGGAGAGAAGACATTTGTCTAAGGCACATTGCTTGCTTACTTCTCAGGAGGCTTCCACTAGTTTCCTCTTCTAGGAATTTATTGTGAAAAGCAAGTGACTAGTCCACGGGCAGTCAAGACAACCTCTCTGTCTTGGTAGCAGTGGCTTGACAAGGAAACAAGGGGCACCAGCCTGAGAAAAACAGGGGCTCTGGCTGTGCTTTAAGTGGCTGGAGCTCTGACTAAATCTTAGTTAAAAACTAGAGCCAATTTACACACACACACATGAGGGGATAGTAGGGGTGGAGGATACTTTTGTAGAAGTCCCTCTAAGAACAATATAGCTTTCCCTGTGCTGAAGCCCTTTCCTGCAGACTGCAACAACTGCAAGTGAGCATTGCAACTCCAGTCTGGCTGGCTGAAGACGAACTTTTCCCTTTTAAAAATGAGGCTTGCTCTTGCAGGGGGCAAGACACAGACCTATCCTGCTGAGCTACTACCTAGCTAGGCGGGCAAAGTTTGGTGGGGGCTGGACTAAGGAGAACCGTAGCATCCACTTCCTGGGCATTGGGGTGCTCATTAGCTGGGCTTGTCCAAAAAGAGCTAGATCCTGGGTTTGCCTCTCTCTCCCCAGGAGCTCTGCCCTAGAGCCCTTCCTTGGAGCAAATTCCTCGGAGCCTGGGCAGAGTCCTGTGGCGGGGTTCCCTCTGATAGAAGTCCACACAACCACGGTTGGTCACTAATTCTCCAGAGAAAAACGGAGGCCCTCTGCTACCCAAACCCTCACATTTTATGCTTTCTACACAAAAAAATTGACATCACAACCAGTATGACAATTCTGTTCAAACTGCAAAACTTGCTCCTTTTATTGGGAATGGTGGTGCTCGCCTTGAAACAAAGATGGTTCCCACTGCCATTTTCATAGCAAAAAGAGGTGCTTGGTGAGGATGGCTGTCTTGACTACATATGTTTAAGAAAGTCGAGTTCCAACCATTGGAGCATATTGCAAGTTGTTAGTCATGTTCTGGAGAGATATCGCCCTGTGTATGAAACACATACACGTCTTGCTTAACTTTACCCCAGACCCTTGCATTGGGGCATATGCATTTTTGGAGGTCAGAATAGAAACTGGTATTGCTTGATCTAGTCATGTGTATGTGACAGATCTGCATAGGATCATCCCATTTTTCTGTGCTTTTCCCACATTGCTGAGGCTAGGAGTGAAAGCGTCGAGCTTATTAGCTTTGCACCAAGATGGAGCCTGTTCAGTGCACTCTAAAACTGAGCTACTTCATAACAGCTGAGAAGGAACAAAAAAGTCTGGGGGGTGGGTGGGATGGCAGGTCATATCAGTGTCCCTGCTAGTCAAAAAGTGCTGGCGCTGCATCCCTGCAAGTTCGGGCCGCACTACACCACTGTTTTTATACTAGATTGTCATGCTTTTATATCAGTTAGGTATAAGTTCAGAGGCTGCAGTCTTTAACATACTTCAAAGCGAAATAAGTCACATTGAAATCAGTGGGAATTTTCTGAGGACTGTGGGCTAAAATTCTACAGAATTCCCTCCCAGTACCCAAACTTCCAGTGTTGTGGGCTTGGGTGTTGGTATGAATGAGATTTCAGGGGTCCATTGCAGCAGGATGGGCAGAAAGTAGATCTCCAGGTGTTTTGCACTTCAACTCCCAGCATTCCTGACCATTTGCCATTCTGACAGAGGCTTCTGGGAGTTGAAGTCCAAAACACCTAGAGATCTACCTGCTGCCCACCCCAACCTTACAGCCTATTGCCTATGACTGCAGAGAGATCCCGAATCCCTCCCAATTATGTAATCATTGGCTCTTAAGATTTCTGTAAGTAGAGCAATCAGTATCAGTGCCTTAAGGTGCTATCTCTTAAGACCTGAAAAGAACAACTGAGAGCTGGTAACATTCTGGTGATGAGTTTCATGGGAGCTAGGATGGCCCAAGAAGGCACATACAATGGTGGAGGCAACTCATCTTTCTTTCACCTACTACATAAGGGTGAGTGAGGTCTACACTCATAAAAGTCAGTGAGCTCTTTCTGTATTGCAGTAAGTCAGTCTGTACAGGAACTGGATCTGAAAAGGAGGCAGAGAGCTGACTTTGCTCTCTGCAGGAAATCATATGGCACCAGACATTGTGCAATAGTATTACAGTTGCTGCAGTGTTAATGCTGTGAACCCACATCTTTTGCTCAGCTTGTATATATGTGTAAATAAACTTTATATCACAGACATTCCATAAGTCTCCAGTGACTTCCTTCTAGGAAACTAGCTCCTGGATTAAAAAAAAAAACAAATTATCTGCAAATACAACAATAACAAACAAACATACAAAAAAGGTGGGGGTGGAACCACAAAAGAGAAAAGAGGAAAAAGGAAAACATATCCTACAGCATATCTATGCATAATAATCATTTACATCACCCTTAATACAAAAAGAAAAAGAGGGGAAAAGAAGGATTTAACATTTCCACTTCAAATATATATGTTAATATAAGCAGTCTGTATATCTAATTAAGCATCCATATGAGATTGACGACTGTACGAGATATGTTCAAATGTAGCAAGAGCAGAAAGATCTTCAGTCTACTGAATGATGGGTGGGTGGTGGGTATTTATCCTTCCAAGTCTGAAGTATAAGTCTCTTTGCAACTGTAGCCAAGGTTTCCTAGCTTTAAGGTAAGATGCAAGTAGCTGCTCTTTACAGTACTGAACCACTGACCCCTTTAACGTGAAAGCGGTTTTCAGTTTCATCACTCTGCCTTTGGAGCCCCCAAATCAAACGCATCATTCTTCTGTGTGGCTAGTCCTGATTATACAGTGGGTAAGGAATGAGAGGCAAAGGTGTAGGCGTGGACAGGGCCAAGGAAAAGAAGAATGTGCTTGGTAGCAGATTGGTCTTCTGCAATCATTTTGTGTCTAGCATTCGGCGGTATGCAGTACACGATGTCCTCACGTACCAGAGTACTCCCTGCACCTTTTTCTGAGTCAGCAGCGGTCGGGTAGACGCTATGCGAGTGATGTCAGACATCATATATCACAGAAAGTAAAGATCAAGCACAGCTGCTATGGATATGGTTGTATTCAGGAGATAGGACAGATAGCCAAGGAATGAGAGTTATGTGGAACGCAGCCAATGAAGGGAACTAAAAGAATACCCTCATTTAGGTGGCTGGCATAGCTTAAGTACGTGGGGTGACCTTTATGAACGCAAGAGTATGTAAGTGCCTCTATGAATGCAAGAGCAGACCCCCCTCAAAGGTACAAGGGAAGCTCCTGTGTGATTCCCCCTTGTTACCATGCTTTTGTGTGCCTCGATTGGCCTCGGAGACGGAATAGAAAACTACCCTCCCACTCATTCCCAATCAGCACCATACAGTCAGTTATGTGAACCATACACTCTTTTGTGTTTAAACGGACTGCAAGCTCCGGATGCCAATGGAGGTGGGGGCAGTGGCGGGGGGGGGCACACAACATTTCCACTGGACCTTTCCTTCCCCGTCAGTATCCTTAAGGACAGGGGTGCAGAACCTCACCCCAGGTGCCAAATTCAGCCCTCTTGGGGTCCCAATCTGGCCTTGAGGGGTTCCCCAGGTGGCCATGCCCCTTCACCCCCAACCGCCAATCGTTTCGTGGCTTCCCAGCTTTTGTGCAGATTTTTCCCCATTCAAAAAGGTTGAAATGCCTCAGCTAAGGTTTAGTGAGTGTCAGTAAGAGCTCTAAGCTACAATATGCTGGCATTTTGGTCCCGCCCCTTTTGCCCGTGGCCCCACCCACCACTGAAACGGGGGCCTCAGGGAGCTGCTCTGGAAAGGACCTCATCCCATGGGCTGAAAGAGGTTCAGAACGCTTGCTTCAGGATCGTACTGTGTAGTCCTATACATGTCTATTTAGAAGTGAGTCCCGCTGAGTTCAATGGGCCTTACTTCCAGGTAAATGGGTATAGGATTGCAACCTTTAAACCATGCTCAAGTTAACTCTGATTTCTACATTTCTTTTCACTTGTTTATCCCCAGATCCATGATAAAAGCGAACACTGACAACCAATGTGCTTTGTAATCTGTAATCTGGGGATAACAATAGTGGCCTACCTAAATTTATGAGGTGCTTGTACAGATTGAAGTTCTTCGACCACTTAAGTGTTATATGGTTATTTATTATTATTTCACCATTCTCACAATTTACATGTTTATTTAACTTAAAATACTGTATCCCACTTTCCAATTAATCTGAAGTTCCAGATGGCTTGCAAAAATGAGAAACAAATGAAAAACTAAGGGGGGAAAACCAATTAAAAAGCAACACAGACACAAATGCATATGACATTACAATAAGCACCATGCTGTGTTCACAGAGTTACTATGAGGTCTCAAGTCACTGGTTAAGAAGTAGATTTCCTATATCTACCGTATATTCCTGCTTCAGTGTTATACTGGAATTAGCAGTGTAGGCCCACAGATTACTGAAAATAGAAGTAGATTCAAATCCCAGTTTGGCTCTTAGCAAGTCACTATGCATGCTTCCAGATGAAGCTTTTGTCAATAATGGCCCTGCATCATTCACAGAATTTTACAGAGGGTCCAGACAATGGTGTCTTTCATTTGTAACCTTTCTGTGTTTTTCCACAGCTACTTCTGTCTTTTTTCTTTCCACCTAAAAAAGACAGAACAGCTGTGCAATGCCTTCTGATTGGTAGAGCTAGGAGCCCTTCATCTGGAAGCACCCTATATCTCAGCTTCTCTTTCCCATCTGCAAAATGGGAATACTATTGACCTAACCGGAGGGGAGAAGATTGTCCAACCATTTGAACACTAAGAGTTCCATAGAAATAAGTGAAGGTTTTTGACAGCTTGAGAGGGCTGAAAGGTGAGAGCTGCTAGTGAGAGATGAAGTCAGCTTTTCTGAAATGGTGTTTTCGCTTGGCTTCTGTCCTGGGTTTACACTGACAGCAGGCAAAATATTGCCAGATGTTTGGACTCCCTGCTCTTTGTTATCTCTCAGGCCTGTCAGAGAAACCTGTGACTGGAGAAGATCATCTCATTCCCAGGAAGGGAGGGGGAAAGCCCCTGCTGGCCCCTCCTCTGCCTGAGTCACACAGGAGGGGTCATTCACAGGTTCTTATAAACAAGCACAGCTGGCACATCCTGCAACCCAAAACAACAGTGAGAGACCAGGTCTTCCTGGGGCTCCCACAAAATACAGAGCTTCTCCTCTGAAGTTTACATTTGCTGAAAACCACTACCGGTAATTGGGCAGCAGGGGGGAAAAAAGCAACCATAAAAAGACTGTGGAAAAATGCTCACGCTTTACTGTAATGCCCGGAGGACTACACAACAGAAGGTTCCAAAAACTATTATTTTCTCCCACCTTGTGTTTTCCATTCACTTCATTGCATACTCTCCCACATTTCACGTAAGGGCATTCTTACACACTTAACATCTCTATTCTCACTGCTTCAACCTCCTCCACATCACACACCGCTGAAGGTTCTTCTCTGCCTGCTACATGACTGTTGTATTCATTACTCTGCAATAGCCTGTCCTGTTCGGATGTTTGAAGCAGCGTATGCTGATAAACTGACTACAAGAGTTTGCTGTATTAAAATTATCAGAATGTTTAGTCTTATAATGCATTTGGTTGTACTTATTGTAGACTAGATTAATCTTAAACATATTCAGCAGTGGTGCCATTAAGGCAGGGCTTTGGAGCCGACATCCAAGGCCCCACTCAAGAGAATGAGCAGGACTGTCCCCAAATCTAGCAGGGCAGGCTTCCCTCATTTGTAAGTAAGTAAAGCAATGCACATTGCCATCCAAACAGCCCCCTGTATGAGCATTAAGTTCAGAGTCTACAGTTACCTAATTGCACCACTGCTACATACATAGGCAGCTATGAGGGTTGAAATGGAATGGAAAGCAGCGGGCTCACATCTTCTGTCCTTTTGCATGCATTTACAGACATGTGTGAGAGTCAAAAGGCATCTGCCTCCCCCTCTTCAAAGATTTAGCACCTAGAGACCTGGGGAAGGGGGCGGTCAAAGCTGAACAACATGCGTGTGTGTGCCCATGGAAGAAATTGCCTAGATTTTAAGGTTTTCCTCACAACACAACACTTCTCCCCACACCATGTTCCAAACAAGCTTGTTTCATTATATGTATGTGTGAACGCTCAGTTTTCTTTGTTGGAAGACATGTCTCACACAGTTTAATTACTGCAGAGGCAGGCACACCTTATGCTTATAGGATCTACTTTCAGTACCAGAACTGGAGCTCGCACACAAATCCTCTTGTACGCACATCTACTCCTGTTTCCCGTCAAGCTTTCTTGGTTTTGGCAGCCTAATTAGGAGGGCAAAAAGGCTTTTTTGTTGCTGTTATATTTCAAACATTGGGAGTTGGAACCACTTTCAGATCTATTGCAAATCACCTGGAAATATAACAGGTGGAGATATAACAGGTGGAGATATAACAGGTAGAACTCAATCTACCTTCTGCCAGGCCCTGCCTTACTCAGAATGAGTACTGCATGTCAAGTAGTCTGGAAAAGTAATGCCTCTCCACTTTAGCATAAGTTGTGGTAATCATACTTTTCTAGGACTGGTGAGTTCTAGTCTTCTCCCTCATTAGCTTGTTCTTTAATCTTTACCTAGATTGGTGGTGGTGGTGGGAATTCTGACAACCATTGATTGGATGAATTTTATATCCTGTGGTAATATTTAAATAGGAGGTGACAGCTTTCCCTAATATTTCCTGTTCAAATTTTTCCTGTTGTTGTGTGTTCCAGTATGAGCCAGGGTGGCGTAGTGGTGAGAGTGTTGGACTGGGACTTGGGAGATCCGGGTTCTAGTCCCCGCTCAGCCATGAAACTCACTGAGTGACTTTGGGCCAGTCACTGCCTCTCAGCCTCACAGGGTTGTTGTGAGGATAAAATGGAGAGGAGGAGGATTATGTAAGCCGCCTTGGATTCCTTGTAGGAAAAAAGGCGGGGTATAAATATAATAAATAAATAAATAAATATGAGGCAGCTTCTTTGTCTGAGCAGCCTTTTGGCTGTTTCCATTTTGTAAAGCAAAGTAAGTTTTGAGGGACCCTATTTCAAAATAACAACCTAGCCAGATCCTGAATGAAAATGCCAATGTATCTTATACTTTTAAAAACCTGTTTATATCTTTTGCCATTTTTATAAATGTTCTTTTCATTTTCAGTACCAAATGCACTTGGAATTCCTTAATTTAAATTGATCTTGGGATCATCTCCACGCTGCCTGCCCACCTATGCTTGCTGTAGCTCTGTGGTACCTGAACTTGAATAGACTTGTTCCGCAGATATTACTGGGGATCTTTTGGGTCTGGGGGAATCTTTTGGGAGTCAATCAGATTTGACTCTGTGAGTGTCACTAAGTGCAATGTAGCCATCGCATTTTCTTCACTCTGAATGGTGAGTGATAAGATTGAAGTGTCCTGTTGCTGAGATAACTAGGCCAACCCCTCCTTATCTTGTCAGACTGTGTTGCTAACTTCATCACCTGCCAGTGCTAAGTGGTGAGACTTTTGCCTAGTCCAGCTCTACTGGCACATAATAAATAAACAAGAACATAAGAAGAACCATGCTGGATCAGACCAAGGTACATCTAGTCCAGCATTCTGTTCACATTTGTGGGGAAACCCACAAGCAGGACATGAACGCAACAGCACCCTCCCGCCCATGTCCCCCAACAACTGGGATACAGGGGCATACTGCCTCTGATACCAGGAGCGGTGCAGGGCTGTTTGGCGCCCTAGGCCAAATTACATTTAGCGCCCCCCCTCGTGCCGTGGGGGGGGGGCTCCGGAGCAAAGCAGCCCTGCTCTGCAACACACACACCTGCGCCGCCGCCGCCGCCACCGCCGCCACCGCCGCCACCGCCGCCACCACCACCTACCTTCCCCCCGCCCCCGCTGCTGGCTGCTGGCTGCTGCTGCTGCTGCCGCCGCCGCCGCCTCCTCCGCCGCCTCCTCCGCCGCCTCCTCCTCCGACGCGATGGGACCCCCGTGCTTTACGACGGGAAGGTAGGTGGTTGGCGGGCGGGCGCGCTGGCGCGCGTGGGGGGGAGGTGCGGCGGCAGCGGCCGGCAAGCGGGCGGGGAGGCGCGGCGGAGGCGGCAGGCAGGGCAGGAGCGCGCCGGAGGCGAGGAAGGGGCGCAGAGTTCTGCGCCCTCTTCCGCCACGTGCCCTAGGCAGCCGCCTGGGTCTGCCTAGCGGTAGCGCCGGCCCTGTCTGATACTAGAGGTAGCATATAGCCATCAGGAACAGTAGCCATCGATAGCCGATAGCCTTCTCCTCCATGAGTTTGTCCAATCCCCTTTTAAAGCCGTCCAAAGTGGTGGCCATCACTACATCCCGTGGAAGTGAATTCTATAGTTTAACTATACGCTGTGTGAAGAAGTACTTCCTTTTTCTGTCCTGATTCTCCCAGCAATCAGCTTCATGGGATGACCCCATCGGGTTCTAGTATTATGAGAGAGGGAGAAAAATGTCTCCCTATCCACTTTCTCCACACCATGCATAATTTTGTACAACTCTATCATGTCTCACCTCAGATGACTCCATTGGAGAGCCATAAAAATCCAGCTCTCAACAAAGTATGCTGCAGTTCTGCAAGGTATGGTGGGTTAACTCTCAATAAAGAACTGCCTGGTTTTAAACCTACCTCGAAGACACCTCCTCTGACTTTGAGACTTGTCCCTAATTGTAAATGTGTGAGGATGAGCTGTGGCTCCTCGCTGCTGAGGGAAAGGCACTCTGCACATGCCCAGAAGCTGTCTGCTACGCTTTTACTTCACACACTCCAAGATGCAGCCATAGCCATGCAAATGGAATTTAGAGTTTAGAATTTAGAGTTTAGAATTTAGAGCCATAGCACTGAAAAGAGTTTCTGAGACAAAATCCCGATTCAGATACAGGCCTGTGGCTTACGCTGGCTCAGCTTGTCTGAGTGTGGAAAGCTAAGCAGGGTCAAGCCTGGTTGTTACTTGGATGGGAGACCCCTCCTCTAGTTTCCTGCATTGAGCAGGGGGTTGGACTCGGTAGCCTTGTAGGCTCCTTCCAACTCTATGATCTATAAAGCCGGTGTGTGTGTGTCAGTTGTCTTCATTCAGACAAGAAGGGCAGTAAGGGATTTACGTGGTACCCTCAGAGCATCCTTGCCCAACCCGGCGTGCTTCCAGATGTGTCAGACTAGGCTACTACAACTCCCATCACCCCCAACCAGCACAGTGTGGAAGGCTGCCTTAGAGCCCGAAGTGAGAAGCTGTCTTTGCAGGCATCGCTTGTGGCTTCATCCAGAACAGTAGTAAGGATGCAGGCGTTATCACACTGTACGCCGAGGCCATCTAGGGGCTAGCATTATTCACTGCATTTGATGTGTGAATACATTTCCTTCAACATATAAAATATCCGGTCCAAGTGTCAGGACATACACTGGCTCAACGCTGGGGAAACTTTCCTCCTCATGGCAATGAAGATAAGGGGGAACAAGAAGTACATCTTGATAAACCTATTTGTTTCATTGTCAGCAAGGGGGGGAAAGGACTATTGCTGGAGAGCAGAGCAGACTTCTGGGAGTCTGACAATACATCAAATGGCAATTCAGAGCCCAGAGTTTCAGTCTGAATCACAATCCATCCTTTAAAAAAAACAAAAACAAAAAAACTACCACAAATTCTGGTAAGTGAATTGAGGGGTTATGGTGATCTGTCTCTAACATTAGACTGCAAACATGAATATATCTGAAATTAGTCTGTCCCTGTGGCCATTTACTTCTGGGAATTTTAAAGGGCTGATTATGCATTTATTTTTCCCTATTTGTGTCAATGGCAGAAGAGATGCTCCCTTGTAATGGTGAGAGCAGTCGGCTGGCAAATCATTTTCAAGGTTGTTTAACAATGGCATGGTTTATATAAAGAGCTGCCTTCTATGGAGTCACTATTGATCCATCTGGCACGGGACTGTTTGCTCTGATTGGCAGTAGCTCAGTAGTTTCGGGTAGAGGTCTTTCCCAACCTTGCCATCTGAGATCCTGGCATGGAATGTGAACAAAGTGTAACTTACATCTGAGTGAAATGCATAGGATTGGGGGACGGGGATCCTAGGAAAGAACCTTCAAAACAGCCTGAGATTGAGGATTTTCAGTGGGCATGGAACATTATGCTGGCTTTTGGAAGGGTGGGAGGAAAAGCAAGGTTAGGGGAGCAGTGATGGAATGTGTTATACTGGAAAAGATCATGCTTGGTTTGCTAGAACACTGAACAGAAGCACTTCAAACTGCAACAATTTGTTGCAGGCTGTGCCTGTTCAAGATTTTTGAACCAACTGCTGTAACTATCTCTTTATCAGTAGTTGGATCTGCAGAAATTCTCAGGCGGCAATGTTTACTGCCCTGCTATGAAAACTGTTATCTGTTGTTTTCTCCAGGGCCGGCCCTCCCATGAGACAGGGTGAAGCTCCCGCCTCAAGCAGCAGAGTGGGAGGAACCGTGAATTGTGCCACTCCTCCCCACCATCCCTGCCAGGAGGGCCCACCGCTGCCACTTCCAGCAAGTGCTCTGGAGAGCCCTGCCAGCCTCTCTCCCACCATTGCATTTGCCACAGTGAGAGAGCTGCCAGCGGGGCTCTCTGGAACAGCTGCCTTTTGGAGAGATTATTTTATGGAGAGATTGGTTGATTGTATTTATATCTTGCCCTTGCTCACAAAGAGCCCAGGAAGGCGTAGGGGGTGCATAGCAAGTCACATGGTACATACAGCTCTATCCATTCCACACCCCTTCGCATCTACCACCTTAGACTGCTGCCTCACTCTGACTAATGTTAGGGCCAGCCCTGAGCTTTGTGCTAAAAGCTTGAATGAACCAAATAACTTCATGAGCTGGGTTTAGCTTAGCCTAACTCTAAATTCCATATGCATGGTCATAAACCTTTACAAACCCCCAGGTACACTTTACAGATTAACCTGAGTATACCGATGTGTGTGTTGAACAGTGTACGAGATTTACTACACTGAATTTACTACACTGAATTAAATTCACTATGGGTGCAATCCAATGGGGATGCCTGTAACCCTCCAAACTCGGAGGATGATGGGCATCCTGTGCAGAGCGGGAGGAGTGTGGAGGCAAAGGTTGCCACCGCACACCTCTCACTCTGCAAAGCACTTAGACGGCTACATTCAGCCGTCTAAGTGCGGTGCATTGGAGCAAAAGGGAAGGAGGCTGAGGCGCAGCCATGATACATCATATCTTGGTGACAGTGGTCTCCTGCCCTCCCCTCCCCGTGGAACACCCCCAAAAGCCCTGTGAGAGCTGGACTGACCTGGGTTCAAAAGCTTACCTAGCCAGTGACCCTCAGTCCCAGTCATGCAGGCGGAAGGAGGAGATAACAGCAGTTAATAAAGATTAAAGAGTTTATTTGTAAGACCCAATTACATGGGATTAAGGCAAGCAATGCATCTCTTACTCACTACATGATTGCAGATTCAAATCCAAGACCCCAGTGGTAAGGCTGAGATGAAGTGAAGTGACTGACTTGAAGTAGAAGTCCAGAACAAGAGACAGAGTAGAGCCAGGAAGTCAAGTGAAGTCAACAAGTGTGTCAGTCTTTATACCCCTAGACCCTGTACCTATAAATAGGAGATTACTCACCAGTCATATAACCTATTCATCACAACATGTTTACCCCAAATCTGTCCCAAGGTTGCTGAGTCATAAACCTTGAGACTCTGTCTGGTGACTGAAGACCTTGTGTACCTCACGTCAAGAGACATCCTCCAGGTCAGGTGACAATCCTGATGTCAGGTGACAATCTTCGTTCTGCCCACTATGCAAAACCTAACAAGCCCTTGTCTGAGGTCACTCTTACGACTTTGGCAGCTGGTGTGGTTCTTTCCATGCTGGCTGGGAGGGGAGAGGGGGATCCAAGCATGGATCCCCAGCTATGAGGTCGGAGCGATTTTCCGACCTCGTAGCTGGGGAAAATCCTATGGCCATCTGGACACGGTCTAGTGGCCATAGGATTGCACTGCCCAATGTTATTTCAATATTTCCTCAGTTTTACCCATAATTTGGGCCAAATCCTGAAAGAGAACTTCACAAAGCCATATGCAAAGAAGTTATTATAGAACCATTCCTTTTTGGCCATGTGCAATGGATTCAGCACCAGGGTTTATACTTTTACAGCACTGGTACAAGCCTGTGGCTTGCTGGCTCAGCTTGTCTGAGCGTGGAAAGCTAAGCAGGGTCAGGCCTGGCTATTACTTGGATGGGAGACCCCTCCTCTAGTTTCCTGCATTGAGCAGGAGGTTGGACTCGATAGCCTTGTAGGCTCCTTCCAACTCTATGATCTATGACTCTATGAATCTGTATTCACAAATGTCTGCTAAACTCATCAGACGAGAGGCCAGTGGAAAATCCTAACTCTGCAAGCTCAAGTAAAACAACCCTACATGTCTAGATGCTTAAGCAATATTACCACTCTCCTTAGTTATCTAAGGGCAGAAATACCCCTTTAGGGGTTTGACAGCTAATTACCTCTGTGGTTTACCACTTAGGTGGGGGTTTTATTCAGAACAAGCAAAAACCCCATATAAAAGGGTTGGCTGAACTCCTTTAGGAGAGGAGATTGATGATATTGTTCCTTGACTCCTGCTTCATCCCACTGCAACTTCCCTAATTTTAAAATATGACATGTGATAACTAAATGCCAAAAGACACCATCTTGTGAAATTTGACTCCAACCCTGTTCTCTGGTTACTCACACCCCCAATGTCCCCTGTACTAGTTTCAGAGACTCCTGGGCCACGGAGAAGTCTCTGTAGGTCAGATGTCAATGACTTGTGTGAGGTAAGCAAAACCATTGTTTGTTTGTCAGAGCTCCTCAGAAGCAGCCACAGGAGCTGCCCCCACCCCTGGTGTGGAATTTGCCCATCTCAGAGGGAGGGAAATTCAAGAATCTTGATAGGTTTAGGCAGAAGAATAACCCCAAAAAGATTTGACAAATGACAGCTGGCAACTGTGCCCAAATTAGCCTATATGTAGTCTCACCTTGTCCTTCCTTTGACAGCTGAAACAGACAAGGAAACTGACCAGGCAAGACTACGCATATTAGATAGTCATAAGTGTGCACTTCCACACTTGCGAAGGAGCAGGGGGGAAAGTGCAATTTTCAGGGTCCCCCCCCAAAAAAATTATGAGCCCAAATGCATTTTTTTGAGGCTCCAAAAAATAAAAATTTAAAACACCAAGGAATTTATTTATTTATTATATTTCTAACCCACCTTTTTTCCTGCAAGGAACCCAAGGCAGCTTACATAATTCTCCTCCTCCTTCTCTCCGTCTTATCCTCACAACAACCCTGTGAGGTAGGTTAGGTTGAGAGTCAGTGACTGGCCCAATGTCACCCAGTGAGTTTCATGGCCGAGCAGGGACTAGAACCCGGATCTCCTGCATCCCAGTCCAACACTCTCACCACTACGCCCTTCCAAAGTGCCATTTCAGCATCCATGGAAGGGCAGTTGTTGGCGAGATTGCAAAAGCGAGCAGCAGGGGGGTTTGCTGCTCTTGCCAAGCGGCTCCACAGCCATTCCAAACAACACACGATGAAGTTGCCGTGCCAGGTTCGGTCAACATAACAACCCATCGTGGGCAAAATCAACCCTAAAACAACCATGGGTTCTCAGGCTTGTGCATGAAAAATATCCACCCTGCAGAAACCGTGCCGGGTTCAGATGACACAACAATCAACCATGACCGGTTACCCATGATGGGTTGTCATGTCGTGCGAACCAGGTCAAAGAGTCCTTTCTGCACTTTGCAGCACTCACTTATATCTTGGATCTGTAAGCATTCTCAGGATCATACTAAATTTACAAAAATGCATGTGTGCCACAGTTCAGTGAATGCACCAGTTCAGCAGACGGTCTCTGCCCCGGCACGGCTGGAACAGCAAGAGGCAGTGATGCAATCATACCGAAGGATTTATACTCCTGCAACTGGCTGGGGTTTACGATAACTCCCTCTTGTACTACTCTCCACCCGCATTCTACAGCTAGTGCACAACACCACCACCCCTTGTTCATTCCTTTATTGTTGGATTCTATTGTTTGTTTTGGTTTTAAAATGTGCATGTTTCCTTATCATCTGATGCCAGTAGTTTTGTATTTTAGATGGGTATTTTTACTATTTTTATTTTGATGATTTAAACATGGCCTGTTTTGCCTGAATCCTTGAGATGGAAAGGATCACAAACAGAATTTTTTTAAAAACAACAACAACAATTGAATATAAGAAGGCTGCAACCGTTTGCTCTTTTTTCTGGGAGTAAGCTCCACTGAACACAATGTGACTCGACCTAAGCTATTTTTTTTACTAGGTAATTGTAACGATAAATGAGATTAGAATTATAAAGGACTCTGTACACACTGAATAGTCATGCACACACACAAACACCCATTTTCATATTTCAACCCTTCCATATAAACCTATGGAGGTGCCTTAATCTGGCTTAGATTCATTAGCTCCTCTAGCACAGTTCTATCTATGGTGACTTGACAGCAGCTCTCCAGTGCCTCCGCCCCATTGCCGTTACATCCGACTAGTGTGTTTCCCTTCCCTGAACAGGCATGTCTGTGAGCAGGCCTGTAGCCAGTGTAAAAGTTGGGGGGGTGCCAAAAAAGTAGGGGGACAATTCATCTGGTTTGCAATTTTAAAGATAAAATTGTAAACTGTGTTTTAATTATTTGTTTGTTTAAAAAAATGTAGGGGGCAGAGAAAATTTAAGTGGGGTGAGCCCCCCCAGCTACATATTGATCTGTGACTCACCTGACCAAGAGAGAAAAGAGTGGCTGTGTGGACAGACCCCACTCAGCAACAAGACATGTAAATCCCAGCTGAGTGTTCTGGGCTTCAAGAAGCAATGTGTGTCAGGGTTCAGCAAGTGTGTGGTCAGGCTTTCTCTCCACACAATTGATATGGGTTGTGGTCCCTGAAACACCCCTCAAGCCAAATAACATAACAAAGTGGTACCACAAAAGATATAATTATTGTTCAAACAGTATTAGGGAATAACAAAACTTTTCAGTGATGAAACAAGCAAAGCACATTACTACATGCAATGCAATTAGGATGATAGATGCATAATAGAAATAGTGGCTAGCATATTTCTTAGTAAAATTAAAGTTCTGTTCCTCTCAACCAACAAAGCAGTCATCATTAAGATTTTATACTTACCTATCTGGCAGGGATGGTTGGCAGAGCTTAGGTAATCCGGTTTGGTAGGTTCCAGGCTCTCTCTGGTCATCCAAAATCTTACTACTACTTATAACATTCTACCTAGCAATAGCTCTGGTTCTTTTATCTTCTTAACACACATCTATGCATCGTGACCTTTTGGACTCAGTCATAGCTCTTACTCATGACCTCCAGGGGCCCTCTCCAACACAGTCAGGCTTTCAGCCAACTTCAGAAGCACCCTTGCGAAAGACTGTCTCCTCATGAGGTAATGAACTTTTCACTTCCAAGAATTAACCAACCCACCTGTGGCAAGTTTCTTTGTCCCAGTTCCAAAAACACATTTTTTGCATTTAAAGCTAGCTTATAGCATACATAGCTAATCACTATACTTACAGTTAACATACACAGATGGTTATGAATAGCACTCCTATGAAATACAATGAATTCTTATCAACAATACATGTTATACTCATACTTTGTGACAAGCTGGGGGTCCAAGGATAGATTTGGGGTCCTTCGACATGCAAAGCATGTGCTCTCCCACTGGGTTATCGCTATCTGAGGCATGCGTTGTTGGGAAAGGGGGGTGATCTTATGTATTTATTTATTTTATTTACAATACTGTCTTTTATACCACTTAATATATTAAAATCCCTAAGTGGTTTACAGTAAAATACAACATGACAATATAAAAAGAAGAGAAAAATAATACATAATTAAAAACAGATAACATTTTTTTTTTAAATTACATCACCATAACATTAAAATGGGATGGAAACAATGTCTCACTGGTCCTGGAAAGCCTGTGTAAATAGGTGTGCTAATATGCAGCCAGTCCAGTTCTTTTAGCACAGGCATAATACGTGTGTGTCTAGGTGCTCCACTGAGGATCATAGCTGCTGCGGCTTCTGAACCAGGCACAAGGGCAGCCCCACATAGAGTGCATTGCAGTAGTCTACCAGTGGATGGATCACAGTGGCTAGGCTATCCCTGTCCAGGAAAGAGCATACCAGCTGAAGGGTGTTCCAAGCCACTGATCTCACCTGAGCCTCTAGTGGCAAAGATGGATCCCCAGGCAGGCTACATATTTGCTCCTTCATAGGGAGTGCAAATCTGTCCAGAACAGGTGAACAACCCAATTCCCGGACCTGGGAACCACCCACCCCATAGGGTCCCCGTCATATCAGGATTCCACTTCAGTTTATTAGCCCTCATCTAGCCATAACTGCATCCAGGCACCAGTTTAGGATGTGCTCCTAAACGTTCAGACGTTACAAAGCAACAGAGCTGAGTGTCATCAGCATACTGATGACACCTTGCCCCAGATCTCCTAATGACTACTCCTAGTGACTTCATGTACATATTAAATAGCATTGGGGATAGAATAGTGCCCTGTGGCTCCCCACAGTTAAACTGCCAGAGGTCCAAGGTACAGTCGCCCAATTTATTCTGCAGACCCAACCCCACAAGCATCTTGTCCAACTTCCTCAGGCTTCAAAATCTGAAATTCATCCCACAACACAGGACAAGACAATGCACTGGACACTTTATCAGACACTGTATCTACAGTGGTGTTCAAGTTCGCATGAAGGTGAGCGGTTTTATCTTCAGAATGTTTGGCAAACCTGTCACAGCAGGCCTCTAAGGGCTCCAGCACTGGATTCACTGTGGTAGATGAAAGCAACCCCTGAAAGACTCGGAAGAGTTCAGCTGGATGGTTATTCGAGGATGCAATGGCAGCAGCAAACGAAGTCTTTTTCACTGCCTTCACCACCATGCAGTAGATGTGATTACGCGCTCTCATGCATGTTCGGACACCTTCATGACGAGTCTTATGCCACTCGTGCTCCAGCCAACTGCTGGCCCATTTCACTGTTCACAGCTCCTCGGTAAACCAGGGAGCCATCCAAACTCCACAGTGCCGAAGAGGGTGCTCAGGAGTGATTGCATTGATGGCCTGTCACGCCTCACCATTCCATAGCACGACAAGGGCCTCAACAGAAATGTCAGAGTTACAATTTCTTTCATGAGAGTGTTTGTGGTAGCAGAAATAACCTAAACTTAATGACCCAAACATATGGCAATTAGCAGGGGAAATCTGCTAATTGTTGGGGGCGACAGAAGGAGCAATTAGCTGTAGCAAAAAAAAATTTTTTTGATGTTTGCTTTGTGCCACATGCCACCCTTTCCTGGGATGGGATGGAGAGGGGGCAGACAAGAAAAAAGTATATCTCCGTTTAAAGATGTTATTGTATTAAGTGGTATTTAAGTATTTATAAATGAATGAATGAATGAAATTTCTCTTGGATATCCTGCAGAGAGTCTGAAAAGGGCTGGAAAAGCTGCTGTTGTTGTTTTGGCTTGGTGTGGTAGTTGTATCTGGGAAGCCCAGATCATACCCTCCAACGTTTCACAGATGAAAATAGGGACACACATGTGAATTTGAAAGAGATATGGTTAAGCAACATGAAGGTGTGACCAAGAGGGCGTGGCCAGGCAACATGAGGGTGTGGCCAAGGGTATGGCCAGGCAACCAAAGGGCATGGTCAAGTACAAAAGTTATTAGAGGAAACACACAAAATCTTATATAATTATTACATTATTATATTATATATTATTTTATAATATTTTATTAGTGGCTTTTATATATATATATATATATATATATATATGTATTTACCTTACTTAAACCCTTAATTGTTGGTGTTTTTCATGGGTGTGTGTGTGTCAGTGCTTGCAGCACAATCTTTCTTTTTGTTTTAAAATTGTTAGGATTGGTCCCACATTTTCAGGGGAGTTGAAAAGGAAAATAAAAGAAGGAGATGCGGAGGAGGGGGAGCTTTTGGGTGGGGGAAAATACAAAAAGACACACTGGGGTTTTGAGCCCCTTCAGCTTTTTGCTCCAACACCTCTACAGTTCTGTTTTTTAAGCACAAGTAGTGACTTTGAGGGGCTGAACAGCTTTGTTGTTGTTTGTTATTGTGCAAAGGCCCCAGTTTAAAGCACTTTTTGTGTTCTATTCACATAATTTAGATTTAAAGAAATACTTAAACTGTAATAATCTTACAGAATTTAACTAACTTGAATTAAGTTAAAACAAACAATGCAATCCTACACACAGTTACTTGGGACTGGGAGTAAGTACAAATGTCTTCAATGGGTCTTACTTACTTACTTACCAGGGGGTCTGGTCAGAGGCAGCAGGTAGAACACACACATCCTCAGTCTTGTTCCCTTCCTGCTTAAAGGGTCCAGGGGCAAAATCGCAGATAAGCTAAATAGCTTGTGTTGTGGGAGGAGGCAGGGAAATTCCAGGATCTGCAAATCGGGACTCTGCATAACAAAGTAAGAAGCTGTGATGGCTTAAGTGTTTGCTGGACTGTCCCAGAAAATTCAGGGCAATTGGAGAGTATGCTAGATTGATGTTGCAGTGGAAGTTGAAGTGCCAGGGGTCACCCTGCTGTCCCATAACTACCCGTTCAACTTTATAAATAAACAGGTTATTATTACAAAGATGCCACAAGTCTCCAGAAAATAAAATAACTGGGGGGGGGGGGGACACACACCCTGCCTTCATCCTTGCTTGCACTATTTTCTTCAATTAATGTAGTGTGACTGTTTGACACAGAAAAAAAAAATCCTCTGCAGATGAGGTTAAACATCCCCCACCCAACCACATTGCCAGAACTCCTGCCTCTAACAGCTGAAACACGTGATCAGAATAGTGATGTGTGGCAGTTTTGCTGGGCTGTACTATTATTCTCCTCCAATGGAAATTGACTCTATAAAGGTTCCCCTGAACTTCCCACTGCTTTGCCAAGGAGAGTGTGAAGCAATATTAAGCATTTGATACTTATGCCCTGCCCTTGCTGTTTGACTCTCTTGCATACCGAAGCTGTAGCTCTTAGCAACATGAAATCCCATCCTAATTAGCTTTCATTTAACAATGCCCCTTTGTACCCTGCTAGAATGTCAACCACCTCCCATTCAAAGGATGCAAGGGAAAGCAACACGGTATTTAAAGTACTGGGTCAATGTTTCTAGGCTCCTTTTGCAAAGTGAATAGCCCCACTGCTATATCTTGAGCCTGCAGAACTCAGCTTGAAAACTAATTACCGAATTTAAGTACGTAAGTTAAAATAGGATTTAAAGTTTAAGGGACTGTAGTCCAAATACAGCCTGTTGTGTAGAGATGGGACTCCTTTGGGAATCTCTGGCCAACACAGTCATGCAAAAGCTACATATCATGTATTACTTTGTATAAGAAAATAATTAAGTCATTTTCAGGAACTCAAGTCAAGTGGTGCATAAGCAAGAGTGTCTTTTCAAATGTAGGTTCAGTGATAATGTCTGTATCAAACTTTAATTTTCACATCTATGGCAGATCTGTGTGGATCAATTTCCCTCTGTAGGCACGGAGAATGCATTAGATTTTAATAGTTTAAAAAATCTGCCCTCGGACACTTATGGACCCAGTAGGATTCCAGAATGGTCTGTTTTACCACCAACTTCTCTGGCCTTCCTGTCTGTTGCCTGGCAGATCAATGAAATGAAAGAAAGGCAATCAGCAGACGTGCTCCTGGGCAGCTTTCCTCTTGGCCATGCTTCTGCTTGAGCTTGAGGGACTGCGCGTGCTACAGAGCACGGCTGTGTCTAGGGAGGTATGGATGCTGTAAAATCCACTCCGTCTTATGTTTCACGGATTTTCAGGTGCCTTTCAGTCTGTTGTCCGCTCATTGACAGAATCAGATTTTGCGAGAATCTGTGTTTGTACGCATTTGCACAAATTTGCAGTTCTGCAAATTTGCACTCCGAAAATGAGCAACCCCCCCTCTTTTTTGAGTACATTGTGGGTTTCTCCAACCTGGTTCAACACCCCTGCTATAGAGAGATGAGGTAAATGTTACTGCAAATTTTAGAAGTTCAGTGGATGTTGACAGTTACTGTTAATTTGCCAGGTGGTGGTGATGATAATAATGATTCAGAGGTCCATAGAAAATGCCAGTGGTTTGCTTTGGATATTCACAGCAGGGCCCTAGTCAAGGCGATTGTCATTATCTGGCACCGGAGATGTCCCCTTTTTCTTGGTTTGTCCATAGTAAATATCATCATTTATCTTTATTTATTTATTTATTTATAATGTTTATATCCCACCTTTTTTTCCTGCAAGGAACCCAAGTTGGCTAACATAATCCTCCTCCTCCTCTCTGTTTTATCCTCACAACAACCCTGTGAGGTAGGTTATGCTGAGAGTCAGTGACTGGCCCAAAGTCACCCAGTGAGCTTCATGGCTGAGCGGGGACTACAATACAACCCGGATCTCCTGAGTCCCAGTCCAACACTCTAACATTATGCCACATTGGGTCTCTTTACCAGTAAATCTTGAAAAAGAGGAGGATATTTGGCAGGTTACCAACAATATTTGGCTGACTTTGAGATTTACAGCACATGTCAGAATTCTGGCAAGATTCTTATTTGGGTGCTCAGACATTGTGGTGGGGACTCCTGTCCCCCCCCCCCCATGTATTACTTTTTTAAAGCATTATTTCCAAAAACAAATGTTAGGTTTGCAGCTGCACAAGCAGGTACCTATGTTTTCAAAGATCAGTTACTATACCTCCATGTTCCAGGAAAGTCTCAGTTTCATACTCTTATGAGCATATGCAGTCAGAGGTACTTTCCATCTCATCCCCTCAGGCAAGTTGTTTACAGCACATTTTACTCATTTCCCCCCCTTGGAAATTCTGACCTAAATTCTTTCTCACAAATCACCTTCCCTGGCTTATTGTGCTTCATACTGGTGAATAATATATGTTGCCCCCCTAGCATGTCAGACAGTATTTGCATCAAGATCTGTTGTGGTTCAGAACAAATCTCCCTTCCTACTGACTTTCTCGGTTGTGTAAATTTACAGTTATCATAGACTGGAAAGGAAAATGTATGTCTTCCAAGTGGAACAAATGAAACCCTTCTTGGAGCTCATGCAGTCCCCACCCCCCACACACAAAGGAATCTCATATTTTATATAATAAAGATTCTAATTTTTTGTAACATGTTTGCATGTTGTTTGAGTAGCTGATGAAGTTCGTTCCATAATTATAAATTAGATGTAAATTAGTGACTCTTATGGATCTTCCTTTTTAACAACTTACACATTTTATAAACTTTGCATCAGAACTTATTTCTCAACCCTGAACTGCTGTACCTGAAATACATGTTAGATAGACAAAAGTTGATATCTTCTTCCCATGGGCTCAAATTTTTAGCAGCCCCTGCCAAAAGAAGCAAGAAATTGTTGCTGTGGGTGGGGTGGGTTACAGTTCAGTTGGGGAGTGTCAGACTGTAGCCTGCAGACAGGAATGGTGCAGGGCTGTTTGGTGCCCTAGGCCAAATTATATTTAGCGCCCCCCCTCGTGCCGTGGGGGGGGCTCCGGAGCAAAGCAGCCCTGCTCTGCAACCCCCCCCGCGCCGCCGCCGCCGCCACCACCACCTACCTTCCCCCCGCCCCCGCTGCTGGCTGCTGCTGCTGCTGCCGCCTCCTCCTCCTCCGACGCGATGGGACCCCCGCGCTTTACGACGGGAAGGTAGGTAGGTGGTTGGTGGGTGGGCAGGCGCGCGCGCGCGCGCGGGGGGGGAGGTGCAGCGGCGGCGGCCGGCAAGCGGGCGGGGAGGCGCGGCGGAGGCAGCAGGCAGGGCAGGAGCACGCCGGAGGCGAGGAAGGGGCGCAGAAACTCTGCGCCCTCTTCCGCCACGCGCCCTAGGCAGCCGCCTGGGTCTGCCTAGCGGTAGCGCCGGCCCTGCCTGCAGATACAGCTTCCTCTGTCACTGTTTGACCAATCTCCTAAGCTTTTCAGCCTGCTTGACTTCTCTGTGGCCCTCCCTTGCTTTAATTCTTTTTGTCCATTTCAAGTGATGTCTCCCTGGGTTCCTGCTCCCCTCTGCTCCTTTGGTTGTCCAGGCTGTGATCCTAGCCTAGCCACCTGATACTCTGGTACGACCACATAGGATCAAAAGACAAAGCTTGCTTATTCAAACAGACCTTAGGTAGATATAAAGAAATGTTGAAACATTCCACTCACAAATGCTCATCTATACAGAATGGAGGCATCAGCAACAATCTGTTTTGGGCAGGGCTGACCCTACCATTAGGCAGAGTGAAGCAGTTCGCCTCAGGCAGCAGATGCTGAGGGGTGGGGAAGGGTGGTACGGTATTGGAAGGACAGAGCTATGTATGCTACTCAGCCTGTCCTGTGTCCCCTAAGCTATTTTGCTGCCATGAAGGATGCTGCCCCATTACCAGTGTTGGATCTCAGTTCAACTGCCAGTCCAATCCAGTTTGCTTCTGTACATGGAATGGGAAGTGCCATCTTGTCCTTCACCTCAGGCAGCAAAATATCTTGGGCCAGCCCTGGTTTTGGGCCTTACATATCATGAAGGAGCTCTAAGTCAGAGTCCCATTCATATGCAGTTGTATTGTGTCTAGGGCGGCTAAGAGGTCTCTTCTCCCCTTTAACTTTACCCTAGCCCTTTGAAAACTACTGAAGTGGTCTTTGAATGCTTTATTCAATATCAACTCCCAACCAGAATGTCTGGCTGACCTAGTCCAGGAAGCTTACTTACATCTGGTTTCACAGCCGTTCAAGAGGCAGGGTGGAAGGTCAAACAAGAGCTTGAATGAAAGTAGCCCTGCCTGAATTGTGAAAGCTTCGTAGGATCTCACAGTATTTAAATTCTTTGGCTGTTGCGGAAAATGCCTTGCCTTGAAAACCGCAAGTCATTTTAGAACCACAGTCAGTAACTAGTTTTGCCAGAGAGACACTTGAGAAAACAGGGGAGGGGGGCAGCCCCAAACCTTCCCTCTCTCCCTCCCAAGCCCCAGTGTGGCTGATCATGAAGTCCATTTTCTTATAAACTATTGCTCCATTATGTTACCTCTGAACTGACAGTTCCGGTGACACCTCATAGCAGGCCAGTTTTGACCAGGGACGGTGTCACCTGTCAGTTTCTAAAACTCTATTTTATAAAGTTTGAAAACCAGAACAGTTACTTTATTTAAATGTGTGTGCGTGCGTGAATGTGGGACGAGGCATTCAGGAAGGATTGTTGATGGTTCTATAATTTATTTACGCCCTTGATCCACAGAGTGCTAATTATATGGTTTTTGGCTGCAATCCTATACATCCTATACCTAGGTATAAATCCCACTGGATACAGCAGCATTTACTTCCAAGTAAACATAAACAGGATTGCACCATTTGAGAATTTGCTGCTCTGGCTATGCTTTCTATAAGAGAATGTGTTAGATGGGGATGCCTGTGGTTGCGGGAGGGGGGGATTTTATAGTTAATAGTTGGGAGGCATTTTTAACATGTGTCAGTTCTTTGTCATTTATGTACAGTAATGCCTTGGATTGCAAGTAACTTGGTTTGAGAGCGTTTTGCAAGACAAGCAAATTTTTAAATATTTATTTAATTTTTTTTTACTTGATATACAAGCGATGTCTTGCAATACAAGTACTGTAGTACAGCTTAAAATTAAAAATCTCTGTACAAATTTTTTGGGGGGATTTCGTTTTGATATAAGAGTGTTTTGGATTACAAGCACGTTTCCGAAATGAATTATGCTCTCAATCCAAGGCATGACTGTATATGTCTTTCTTCACACACACACACACACACACACACACACACACACACTCATACATACAGATATTAGTACCATGCTGAAAATTTCTCCCACATTTTTTTTCGACCATTCTCATTCAATTTGATAGAAAAGAAATTGCTTTCAAAAAGGAATTCAAAGGAGAAGAACAGTTTGGAGACATTCTCATGGGCTCAGTTCAGGGGTCTTGTGCTTACCATACAGATGAGGTGGCCGAGGACTGTGTATGACTGTCCTGTCTTTCATCGTACATTCATCTCTCTGGCAGCCGGCAGCCTCCTTGGCTTCCCACACTTCAGTTAATTTTATATGGTGGCCACCTTCCCTCTCTTCCCCACAATGAACCAGAACAATGCTAGGTATGGGACATTGTGGAGGATGTATCATGAAAATCAGGTTCACTACAGTGGCATATGTAATTTGCATAATTCCCAGAAAACGCTTTTTCTTTTATACCCTATCGCCAAATGCATAAAAAACATTGTATGTCCATTTGGTAGCAGAGGAAGGGTTCTTTAAGTTCATGTTCAAAAGCTTTAACTGTATTTTTGTGTTGATTGTGCTACACAAAGTGTCAAAAGATCAATGTTTACTGTCTGAAATATTTCCATTTATAGATTTTTAGTCTTCAAAGACATGTTTTTCTCAAGACCTATTTCCCATGGGTATAAAAACTTTTATTCAAGTTTTTAAATAACTGGAACAAATCTTCTAGAGGAGAAAGAAAGGTTTCATTTATGAAATAGAACAGAATGCAGACTCATACATTACGTCCTAATAAGGCTCAAATTCCTGCCCAAGACCAGAGAAACCTTCAGGGATGGATTAGGCCTGGGTTCTACATACCCAGAGAGATTAATTATGGATATTGTCACAGATAGGAATTAAACCCAGAGGTATCGGTACTACTATCTAAATTCATCAAATGAAGTAAATAATACTTTAAAGGCACAATCCTATGCAAGTTTTGACAGAATTAGTTAAGCTTGCTGGGAGCTGTAGGCCTTTTTTCTGCCTAAACTTGCATAGGATTACACCCTTAGAGAATATATTTGCTTAAAGCAGGGGTGCAGAACATCAGGCCTGGGGGCCAAATCTGATGGCCAAGCCCTTTCCCTGTCCTCCTCCATTCCCTCACCACCAATCGTTTGGTGGTTTCCCAACTTTTGTGCCATTCCTCCCTCCCCATTCTTACAGTGCAATCTATACATGTGGTGGTCTCAAGTATGGTGTTGGAGGAACCCAGGACGGTGGTGCTGGGTGACTTTTCCATGCTGAGGTTGCCTCTGGAGGCCCAGCTCAGGACTTCATGGACTCCATGACAACCATGGGTCTGTCTCAGTTTGTCATTGGCCCAACACATGAAGCAGGGCATACCCTTGATTTGGTCTTTGCTCCAAGCTGTGAGATGAGTAATCAGAAAATTGCGGGGTCCAAGTAACCCCATTGTCATAGTCAGACCATTTCTTGGTGAGATTTGAACTCACGGCATTAATTCCCTCCTGCAGGACCATTTGGATGGTCCGCCCCAGGAGACTGATAGAATCCAATGGATTTCTGAATGCTCTTGGGGATTCCAGTGGAAATCCAGCTGAGGCCCTAGTCTCACTGTGGAATGGTGAGATGCAGAGGGCCATAGACTCGATTGCACCTGGGTGCCCTCTCTGGTGCTGTAGAACCTGCTCTACTCCTTGATATACTGGGGAGCTGTGGTCAATGAAACAGGCCAGACATTGGCTAGAGCGCAAATGGCATAACATGAAGTGAAGATGACCAACCATGCTCTAGAGCACATAATCATGCCTATTGTGCGGCAGTGCAGGCAGCAAAGAAGCTTTACTTTGCTGCCTCCATTGTGTCCTCAAGTAGCCGTCCAGCGGAGCTGTTTCAGGTCATCCAGGGGCTATCATCACTCTCCCCAGCAAATGGGGCCCTGGTCCCCTCTAAGACCTGCTGTGACCTTTTTGCATTGTGCTTTGAGGGAAAAATTGCTTGTCTCTTCAGCAAACTTGATGCTGTTGTTAGCGCAGCTCCAGCTGAGGTGTCTAACGACACTATCTGACCAATTTTGTGGGATCAATATCAGTTGCTGCGTCCTGATGATGTGGACAAGGTGCTTGCAGCAGTGCAACTGACCACATGCCCTCTCGATCCTTGCCCCCTTGGCTAATAAAAGCTAGCCAAGGGAGTATGACTGTGTGGGTCCAGGGAGTGATAAATGCATCTCTGCAGGAAGCAGTGGTTCCTCTGGACTCAATGGTACTTGACAACTACCACCCAGTTGCAAATACCCCTTTCTTAGGGAAGATATTTGAGAGGGTTGTGGCAGAGCAACTGCAAGCACTCTTAGAGGATACTGATTATCTAGACCCAATTCTGTCTGGGTTTCAACCTGGTTATGGGACCAAATCAGCCTTGGCTGCCCTGATGGATGAGCTTCATCAAGAAAGAGACAGGGATACTGTGACCCTATTAATTTTGCTTGATCTCTCATAGGCTTTTGCTACTATTGACCATGGTATTCTCCTGGATCGACTCCACTGGCTGGGCATTGGAGGCACTGTGTTACACTGGTTCCGGTCTTACCTGTGGGGTTGAATTCAGAAAGTAACATTCAGTGACTATTCCTCTGCCCCTTGGCAAATGAGCTATGGGGTTCCACAGGATACTATCTTGTCCCCAATGTTGTTTAACATCTATATGAAGCCGCTGTGAGTGATCATTAGGAGATTTGGAACCAAGTGCCATCAGTATGCTGATGACACACAGCTCTATCTCCCTGTCACATCTGAATCAGGTGAGGCTGTGCAAGTCCTGGATCAGTGCCTAGACTCAGTGATGGGCTGGATGAAGGCCAATAAACTGAAGCTGAATCCTGGCAAGATGGAAGCCCTGTGGGTGAGTGGTTCCCAAATCCAGGCGATAGGCTCATTGCCTGTTCTGGATGGGGTTGCACACACTTTGAAATATCAGGTTCTTAGGGGCTGTTATTATGAGATTTCCCTTTTCAGCATGCAACTCCTTTGCTGAGGGAACTGCACTGGCGGCCTGTTCACTACCAGGCCAGGTTTAAGGTTTTGGTACTAGTGTGTAAAGCCCTAAACAACTTGGGACCAGGATACTTGAGAGAGCACCTTCTCCCTTATCAACCTGCCCGGTCATTGAGGTCATCAAATGGCATGCTCCTCCTGGTGGTTCCATATGGACCTATGGCCCGATTGGAGCCCAGCCGGAGAAGAGCCTTCAGTGTAGTGGCTCCATATCTCTAGAACTCCCTACCTCTGGAGGTCAGGCAGGCACCAACATGGTATTGTTTTTGGCACCTCCTGAAAACACTTTTATTTCAGGAATCCTTCCTGAACTAACCAGCCACGGTTTTATTGATCTTGTTGTCAACATATTGTTTTATCTGCTTTATCTTTTATTGTTCACTGCTCCGGAATCTCCATACCAGAATATGGAGTGGCATATAAATCTTGTAATATAAAACAAACAAATAAATAAAATGTTTGCCCAGAAGAACGCCCCATTGAGTTCAATCGGACTTACTCCCAGATCAGTGGGTATAGGATTGGCATGCCTCCCCTACGGCTTAGTTACTGGCAGTAAGAGCTTTAAACTAAAATATACTGGTGGGTTTTTTTGCCCCACACCTTTTGTCCTTGGCCCCACCCACCACTGAAATGTGGCCTCTGAAAGCTTCTCTGAAGGTATTCAGCCCTCAGGTTGAAAGAGATGCTGCATTCCTAGCTTAAATACAGGCCTGTGGCTCACGCTGGCTCAGCTTGTCTGGGTGTGGAAAGCTAAGCAGGGTCAGGCCTGGTTATTACTTGGATGGGAGACCCCTCCTCTAGTTTCCTGCATTGAGCAGGGGGTTGGACTTGATGGCCTTGTAGGCCCCTTCCAACCCTATGATCTATGAAGACAGACCAGCAGAACCATTTTACCACAAGGTAACGGGTTTCAAAAGCCCCATGGCCTATGATAAGCTAACACATGGCCTTATTTTTCAAAGTGACCAAGACCTGCCTGTCCATATGGCAAATGTGACATTTCCTCTGGGACAGTCTGGCTACATTACTATTGCAGATTCTCCCAAGTATGAAGCACTGAACAGCAGGATCGCTCCCCAAGTCGATTAATTAGCCATTTCCCTGAATCAAGGAGCCCTTCATACATACTTGTTTGCTTGACTGCATGGAAAGCATAGAGGTTCTTCCCCCCACCCCCCAAAAATCAGGCACAAGAAAAGGTGACCTTGTTTTGATTGAAAGCTGGTAGGAAGGAATTGGCAGAAGCAGTCCTGGGCTTCCCTACCAGTCCTTCTCAGCCTGAATATTTGCATATTTAAAAGAATCTTTCATAAAGGCATAATACAGCACTTGTTTTGTCTTAAAAGGAAGTTGATGCTGAAAAAATGGCCCTGGATTGGGGAAGTGGAACAAAACAGTACTGCAGCTTTATGTAACAAACACTTCCTGCCCTAGCTCAGGGTTTGTACTCAGGAACCTCTTTATCACAGGAGGATTCTTGGCAGAAGGGTCTTGAGATTTGTGGAGACCCCTTACTGGACTGTTCCAGGTAACAGGCACTGGTGAACCATCCTCTGCTGAGATCTCATTCAAAGATGAGGGGGAAACATCCCCAGGCACCAGGCATCCTCGTCCCTGGGAACGTCTTCCCGTGTCCTCAGATACCAGCAACTCCATTTCAGTGATTCCCTCTGTTTCTGTCATCTTGTCTTTGTGACCGCATAATTCCCAAGAAACATACTAGCATTGCTGGAGCGCACAAGTCAGGACCAAAGCGTTAACTGCATAAGTGAGAGCTGAGCTTCTCATGGAAGGTGCAGCCAAGACCACACACCTCTCCCTATGGCAGTGTTCAGCCCTCTGTAGGCTACTACTGGCCACCAGCACTGGACTGGACCAATGTTTAAGGTTACCATAGCTTGGAGCCAAGTCCCCTATGATCTGTCCTCAGTCCTGATGACTTCTCTTCTCTTCTTTATTCCTGATCTTGGGATAACTCGCTCATGACTCCTCCCTACTAAATGAGCCTTGTTCCTTCTTGGACTGGGTATGTATCCCTGCCCTGCCCCTCTTCTGGGTGACATCTCTGTGCAGGCACCACCCTTGAGCAGAAGAGGCAGCCCCCCGCCCCCGTGTTTACCAATACTGTTGGCAGAATGGGACTCCCATATCCTCTCCTCCTCCCTGCAGCCCCCTTGTGCACCCTCCCAATCTGCTCCAGAGAGTGGGGGATCCTCTGGAGCAGATTTGGAGGGTGCAGGGGGAGGAAAGGGCGCGGAAGTCCTGTTCCACCAGCAGTATCTGTTCCACAGGCACAATGAGGAAGTTGGATCCAACCCACTGTGTTTGTTATGACAATTGCACACACAACTTTCTTGTCCAACCTAGCGCTCCTAGGTCTCTTAATGAATTAGGACAAGGGTCTAGTTCTCACAAACAGCAGATGAGGTGGTAAAATCTTATTCTAGACTGTTCTGCTACATGACTGAATGCTCTTCCATTAAAAAACAACAACCTTGAAATAGAAAACTAGGTGTAAAATAGAAGGCTAGGTTGCAAATATCTAGCTTTCTAAGTGCAAGGATTGTGTGTGATTTCAAAGTCAGTCTACTGTGAACCTGTAAGAGATCTGAGTAATATAATACCTTTGGCACAGAGTTTACCTAATCATTCATTTTTAGCAAATGCCTGCTGCTTGATCCATGGTACTTAGCAAAGAAAAGGAGGACAGATTGCAGGTCTTGCTGATGACATTTTGACTCGGGACATCTCGCTATAGATGCTTTGTCATGGAATTTTTTTTAGCTCTGATGTACTGTATATGGGTAGAATGCTGAGCTTACAGCAGTAAATATCTAGCAATGGAATTGTCAGTCACCTACAAATCAGAATACAGCAGCTGCTGATCAATAAGATTACATCATAACAACTACTAACTAACGTACACCTCATTTCGGACTAGACTGACCAATCAAAATTTCCTGAGTCTTAATATCTGGGTTTTAGTTACAGAACAATGGAAACCCATTTGATAAGAGCATATGTGTATCAACCCAGCACCTTCCAATTTCAGTGACAAAATACAACACAATCCACATAGCATATGCCTCATTGAATGGAAACTGCACAAAAGCACATATTGCCCAATGGGTTGTGTCTTTGGCGCATACACACACACACACACACACACACACACAACAGCCTGGGGCAAAACACTGGACTACTGAGTCACATGGGAGGATCTCCTCCATTCCTAAGATTTTTATGGAAAGCTGATGATTTAGCAAAGGGGTGTTGAACTTCTGGCCCATGGGCCACATCTGTCCTGCTTGGGGTCCCAATCCAGCCTTCCAGGATTTCCCAGATCCCTGATCATTTGGTGGTTTCCTGGCTTTTGTGTAGTCCCCCCCCCCCATTCTAAAAGGTTGAAATGCCTCAGTTATTGGCAGTAAGAACTTTAAGCTAAATATGCTGGGGTGGGGATGTCATTGGCCCCCATTGCCTTCAGCCCCACCCACCACTGGAATGTGGCCCCCAAAGAGCTTCCCTGAAATTGAATGTGGCGCTCAGGCACCCTTTATTTAGTAGCTAGTTCAGCACAAGCTTGATGGACCAGGGATCCACATTTCCATCCCTGGCTCCTAGCAGATAATGAGTTGGTGTATGTAGGACAGCTGCAAGGCATGCTGGAAAGGAAGGATCTGTCTCTCTTCCCGCATCTTCTCCTGTCATCACGTCAGATATGGCACTTCACAAGTCCAGAGATCAGGCTTTTTGGCATGATGGAGTCCTAAGGCGGATGGATCGCAGACCCGCCCTCTGGCCTCCGGTCCCGAGTAGCCGTGTGGATTCTAGACCTTTGTTTGGCGGCTGCCGGACGAAGCAAACTCGAGGCATGCCAATCTGCCAGGTACATTATTCAAACCAGGATTGGACTGACTGTAGGTGCCAAGGACCTGGACGAACTAACCCTTCTCAGACTGCGGCTCGCCAACCCAATCATCCAGCTGCAAGCTGCAGCAGCAGCAGCAGCAGCAGCAGCAAGGGGCAGGCATGGGGGACTGAGGTCAGCAGCAGGGCGTGGGGGAGGACCTAAACCCAGCTTAAGAAATGGACGCGATGCTCGGTGCGCGCCTCTTCTTCGGGCCGCTCTCGCCTCGCTTGCAGAAGCTAAAGAGTTAAGCGATGAAGGGACGCGGGGCGGGGTGGGGTGGGGAGGCCGGTTGTCAGGAGAGAGCATGTGCAGTTTGCCAGCACCGCATCCATGCTATGGGTCCTTTCCCACCACCGGCACATTTGATCTCCGGCCGCGGCGGAGGCAGGCGCCCGGAGCCTTCCATGGAGCTGAGCGGGGACGATGCGCTGCTGCTGCTGCTGCTGCTGCTGAGCGAAGCCGAGCCGCGTCGCCGAGCGGGCACCTGCGCTGGGGCCCTCCTCCGCCCGCCCCTTCCCGCTCCCCAGCAGCGCCGCCCGGGTAGGTGCATCCGCAGAGGCCTCCTTCCTTCCTGCAACGGGGCGGGCGAGCGAGCGGGCGGCGGCGATGCCTGGAGCCGCACAACCGAGGCGATCAGTGCCAGGCGCCGCCGCCGCCGCTCGGGGTTCCCCGGTGGAAGTCCCAGCTCGGGGGAGTTACCTGCGGATCAGAGCGGGCCGGGAGGGAGGAGGAAGAGAGCAGGGGAGGGACGAGCTCAGCCCGCAACAAAGCGGGGAGAAGGAGGCGCTTGGCTGGGTGGCGGAAGGCAAACACAAGCTGCGCGCCCTTCCCGGTTGCCGTCCCTCCCTGCCGGATCTCGCCGCTGCCTAAGCGCTCAGCCGGGCACCGAGTTCCTGCCTCGGTTCTTCTTGGCGTCCGAGCGGCCACGCCCCAGCCGGCCTGGGAAGGATGCGGAGTGGCATCCCGCCGCCGTCTCCGGCAGGTTGGCCTGCAGCTGAGCCATTTGTATATAGCTAGTCAGGATCGGTTCGGCCCAGAGGCTGAGCCGGGCTGGCCGGGCGCGCGCTCTTGCCTCGCAGGAGACTGGGAGCCCCGAGCGCGTCGCCCGCGGTCAAGGAAGAGACAGACTGGCGGGGGGGGGGGGGGGAGATAGGGCGTCCTCCCTGCTTAGACGCGGCGGGAGAACTTGGCTGGAGTCGAAAGGGGCTTTTTGTGACTCTGGGCAAGTAATACTGGCCCATGCGTTGGCGTTGCTTTTCTTATTCGCCTTCTGCTCCCCCCACCCGTCTTCGGCCAAGCAGTTGGGTCCTTCTTTGTAGTGAACCGCAGGATTATTTATGTGTAGCGGTGCAATAGTTTTAAAGTTCTGGGGCTTCCCCCTGATTCTCCAGCGAGCGCTCTCGTTATGTATTCTATGTGTTGTCTTCTCCAACTGTCAGGATGGGCTGTTGTCTCTAGTTCTCTTCTCGCCACGTTAACCACGACTCTTTATCGGTTTGTAGCGCTGCTTCTCCTTTGCAAAGTGCTTGAGGTCTCCCATTGTGTTCATCTTCACTGTGACCCGCGGAGGCAAGCCACTATTACCCACCCGCCCCATTTTACAGATAGAAAACTGAGGCTGAAAGAGTAGACAGGACCACATCTAAGCCGAAGTATCTGTCCACTAACTCTTGCTGCTGTCTTCCTAATTTATTCCTTCATCATACACTTCCTCCCACGTGTATTCCTGCCACCGCCTCAGCCAACTTTGTGCATCTGATGAGTTGGCTGCCTATGAAAACACATGCTACAATCCACTGGCTGCTCTCTGAAGTGTTGTAGCACTCCCCCCCCCCCCCCGCTGTTACAGACTTAACATATCCACTTAACATATTACAGACTTAACATATCCTTGGAGAGATGCACCTAATTGGAGTAGAACGCCAAGTGTTGTGGCCATGAGTTGTTGTGGCCAGTTGTGAGAGGCTCATGGCCATAACTGGCCAAATTTTGGGACTTTTACATTTCTTCCCCCATCCCCTGCTTTTTGTAACCTGAGAAAAAGTTCTGGAGAACATGTAAACTTGCACATTTTAGTGGTATTTTGGTTGGTCCTAATAAAAGTATTGCTCAACGGTGGATCCTGGATTTGTCCCCCCCCCCCCCATGGACCAGCATGGCTATCTTTGTTTTGTTGTAAGACTTAATGTAGTTATTTCTCTTGAATTTGTCATAGTCCTTTAGTTCCCCCGCTATAGTAAGGGAATCTACTATCTCAGTAATAGACGTATCTAGGGGTGCTTCCAGTCAGAGGGGTCCTAGCGCTAAAAGTTAGAAGGCATTGTGCAGCTATTCCCTCCTCTTTTCTTCACGGATTTTCCTCTGAAAGAAAAAAAAGATGGAAGAAGCGGTGGGAAAGGAGGGTTACAAAAGGAAGACATCATTGTCTGGAACCCCAGTAAAATTCCATGGATGAGGCAGGGCCATGGCTCAATAAACGCCTTGTTTGGAAGCACCCTAGGTAGGAGAGTGTGCTTCCATACATCCAGAGGCTGCTGCACAAATATATATGGGGGGGGGGCAACATAGAATCATAGAATCATAGAAAAGTAGAGTTGGAAGGGGCCTACAAGGCCATCGAGTCCAACCCCCTGCTCAATGCAGGAATCCAGGTCAAAGCATATCTGACAGATGTCTGTCCAGCTGCACCTTGAATGCCTCCAGACTGGGAGAGCCCACCACCTCCCTAGGTAGTTGATTCCATTGTCTTATTGCTCTGACAGTCAGGAAATTTTTCCTGATGTTTAGGTGGAATCTGGGTTCCTGTAATTTGAGCCCATTATTCCGTGTCCTGCAAACTGGGATGAACGAGAAGAGATCTTTGCCCTCCTCTGTGTGACATCCCTTCAAATACTGGAAGAGTGCGATCATATCTCCCCTCAGTCTCCTCTTCTGAAGGCTAAACATGCCCAGTTCATTCAGTCTCTCCTCATAGGGCCTTGTTTCCAGTCCCTTTATCATCCTTGTTGCCCTCCTCTGAACCCTCTCCAGTTTGTCTATGTCCTTCTTAAAGTGAGGTGCCCAGAACTGGACGCAGTACTCAAGATGAGGCCTAACCAGTGCCGAGTAAAGGGGAATTATCACTTCCCGCGATTTGGAAGCTATACTTCTATTAATACAGCCCAAAATAGCATTTGCCTTCTTTGCAGCCACATCGCATTGCTGGCTCATATTCAGTTTGTGATCTACCACAATTCCAAGATCCTTCTCACTTGTAGTATTGTTGAGCCAAGTGTCCCCCATTCTGTAACTCTGCATTTGGTTTCCTCTCCCTAGCTGCAGCACTTGGCATTTATCCCTATTAAATTTCATTCTGTTGTTTTCGGCCCAGCGCTCCAGCCTATCGAGGTCACTTTGAATTTTGTTTCTGTCTTCCAGAGTATTAGCTGTTCCACCCAACTTTGTGTCATCTGCAAATTTGATAAGCATTCCCTGTACCTCCTCATCCAAGTCATTAATAAAAATGTTGAAGAGCACCGGGCCCAGGACCGAGCCCTGTGGTACCCCGCTCGTTACCTCTCCCCAGTTTGAGAAGGAACATGAATTAAGTACTGCTGGTGTGGGATTCTGAGATGTTGGGCCTGACTCATACATGCGTGTACATCACTTGATTTCTCTACAGCGGATCATTATACATCTGGTAGATTCCACCTAAACATCAGGAAAAATTTCCTGACTCTCAGAGCAATAAGACAATGGAACCAACTACCTAGGGAGGTGGTGGGCTCTCCCAATCTGGAGGCATTCAAGGTGCAGCTGAACAGCCATCTGTCAGGGATGCTTTGACCTGGATTCCTGCATTGAGCAGGGGGTTGGACTCGATGGCCTTGTAGGCCCCTTCCAACTCTACTTTTCTATATGATTCTATGGTGAGTGGCATCTAATATGTCAATGGGCTGCATTGACAAGCATTTGTGTTTTGAGTTTATGTGAAGAGATGTGAAAGTTCTGCCTGTGGTGTGGTGATTTGTATATTTGTGATGGCCCATTCGTACACAGAAGTCAAGTGGTGAACGTGCATGTGTGAACCAGCCACTAGGAACTGTGTTCTCTCTCTCTTCCCCTAGCAACCTTGTTCTCCCATCCTACCAGAAGTCAGGAAAGTTTTCCATGTGAAGTTGCTTCAATGAATGAATACGCTTTCCCATTTTAACAGAGAATTAAAAAGGATTCCTTCAGGGACTAAAGCTGAATGGGATGGAGGAATGGTACGTTGATTGCTTACTCCCCATTTAATTATCTTTCAAGGGGAAAAGTCAATATCCTTCTTATATTCATAGCTAAATGTGGATCAGCTTGCCAACAGATGTGCATACTATTCTGTGATCAGGGCATGTTGCTCTTAAACCTGCTGAATTGTGTTGACTGAAATAACCAATGTTTGAAAATAGTGTCTATGATCACCGGGGGAAAACAGAACCCTGGGGAATTTCATACATGGCCGACAGCTTGACTGACATTTGAATGGAGGTGATTTTCCTAACATGAACAACTGTGGAATTCTGGAATTCTTGTGAACAATCAACCTGACATATGTCAGATTACAATAAAAGATTTCCCCAGTAAGGTAGAAATTATAGTTCAGGTGGTGTGTTCTCTCCAAATACATAAATCAAATTTCTGCTCCAAGATACCAAAAATTATATGCTAAGAAAATCTGAACTATGCATAAAAGTGAAATTATTGGGATGCTGAATTTTGTGCCCATCACCAAATTGTAGGTTCTCCCCCCCCTCCCATGCTTGCGTTTCTTATTATTCTAAACATAGCCTTGATTATACTTGACCAACTGAGTAACAGTGATTGTGATCTCATGATACACAGCTATAATAAAACAACTAGTTTCTAAGCAGATGAGAAGTATCACAAATTCTGTTGGAGAATCTATTGGAGACCCATGCTGCTTAGATCTTGAGAAGCTTCCTTAATTTTAGAACTCTTAAGTACCACAAGGTCATCCTTTCTTCCATCTGAAAGGAGGATTTTAAAGTGATTTTAAAGTGATATGGCTACTACATTTAATTCCATATATGGTCCTTGTTGCTCCCATGTTTTCAGGACCACAGGACTGGCTAACACCGACTGGTTCCGCAGGCACTTTGCTTTCTAGGATCACTCTGCCTCCATATTACAAGCAGTATACAAAATGTATCTTTGTGGGAGTGAAGGTTTTTGAGAGAAATAACTAGAAAAACTGTTAAATTCACAATCTGTACATAGAACTGAGACTATAATAACTGAGGGTGTTGTATGGGGCATGATCCAGCCACAGTTAAGCATTTTTAAGCCTGCTTGGTTTCAATGGAAGATATTTAAGCATATTTTAGCGTAATGTTGGCTGGAGCACCCCATAAATCACCCTATTGCCGATTTAAAATGTTGGATTGTAATTCTGTGGATGCGTTCTTGAGTGGGAGGCAAGGAATAACACAGCCTGAACCTAAGAATGTTTACTCAGAAGTAAGTTCCACTTATTT
This sequence comes from Shinisaurus crocodilurus, assembly GCA_021292165.1. NCBI lineage: Eukaryota > Metazoa > Chordata > Lepidosauria > Squamata > Shinisauridae > Shinisaurus > Shinisaurus crocodilurus. The sequence goes on from CM037876.1 coordinate 245,476,857, forward strand.
TAATGCAACTTGGTTCTTCGCAAGCATGCACAGATTTGTAATCTTAAAGGCAGGATGTTTTTTCAGGTACCTAACTTGCAGAACTTGTGGATCAGGTTCTGGACATGTGTGGTAACTGTTATTTAGGTGGGGAAAGGTAAGGATTTTTTTTTTAAAAAAAAATTTTTGGATACGTTGTCAAGAAATAGATGGAAGAGCTGCAAAGCAAGTAACAAACATTGGAAACTGCCCTTAGAATGTTGTCGAAGGGCAGTATATAAAAAGCCATGGCAAACAAGTAAAGCAAACAAATAAAAAGCAAATATTAAAGGAACAAAGATCTGTGATCATACAGCATGGTACAGATCTCCCCCTGTAATTTTGGGGCCATTAGCAGAGGGCAGCTTTTGGCCCTGCTCACTGATAGAAAATAAACCTTCACTTTTCCCTTTGAAAAATAAGATGGGGGTGGAGTTGGAATCTATCCTCACTGAAAGGAAACAAGCTTTCAGGAATACGGTATTTATGTGATAATCTACCACTGAATTGGTAACCCAACAAAGGCAATGATTTTTATTAATTGGCATTTCTGCTGTACTCAAAGTTGTTGGAGTGCTTTTAGAAGCTAATTAACATTTCACCGTCTTTAAATTTCCATTTCACCATTGCTGTACAAAAAGGTATTAATTTCTAACCAAACACAAACTTTTTCTGTCATTAACTGTTCCTGACTGGCTGCTCATAGAAATGGAGGAAAAGAATAAAGGATGAATTAAATACTGTGTAGGAAGGCATGCATTCTTATATCGTTATCAGGGAACCTGCATTGAGCAGGAGGTTGGACTCGATGGCCTTGTAGGCCCCTTCCAACTCTATGATCTATGAATCTATGAAAGTATATGGGAAGACACTGCAACAGTTTCAACTAATTCATTTCAATCATACTCCTGTTATCCCTCACTGGGAAGGTGCAGAGGTAACATTCCTGATCACTCTTACCCTGGTTTAGAAAGTGGGAGACTGCACATTCCCTTTCCCCTCCCTCTCCCCTCCTGCATGAATCCACATTGACATTAACTATAGTTGATGATAATAAGCCAGGCTCCCCTTTAATCATGTTTTTCTTATCAGCTCTAAAGCCTAGACTGAATAGTGATTGACCCATGATCAGCCAATAAGCTTCACGGTTGAGCAGAAATTTGAACCTTGATCTCTAATGTGAAGTAACCACTGCCAGCCACAGGTTTTGAAAGATCTTTGGGCAAGACGTCTTCATTTTCCACCCCTGCTTCTATCCTCACTGCTCTTGCCCTCTGAATCCAGATTGTAGGAGTTCCCAGAAGGATAGTACAAGGCAAGTGAAGAACGATGCCCCATCTTCTCACTTTAGTACAGTAATAACTTGGATTGCAAGCATAATTCGTTCCGGAACCGTGCTTGTAATCCAAAACACTGTTATATCAAAGCGAGTTTCTGGTGGGCGTGAGCGGGGCCGATTTCGGCCCGCTCGAGGCGAGCGGTTACATCCCTACACTTGTATTGCAAGACGTCGCTTGTTTATCAAGTCAAAATTTGTTTTAAAAATTTGCTTGTCTTGCAAAACGCTCTCAGACCAAGTTACTTGCAATCCAAGGTATTACTGTAGTTACTGTCTGCATGCTAGGAGAGGGCAAGTGAACATGTAGCAGCAGGAAGGAGAAGCAGGGCCAGGAAGCTCCAGAGATTGACAGTGGGTCCCCTGCAGGGGTGTGGGCCTTGACAGGTGCCCAATGATGCCTACCCCTGATTCTGGCCCTGAAAATTATGAAAAGAAAATCCTGGGGAGAGAGAGAGAGACTTTGCTTGTGACCAAAATTGGCCGGATTGATCCAGTAAAAGGTATTCAGTGGATTAGCTGGCAGTCTGACAAATCTTTCTTCCCCCGAAATGGCATGAATTAGGTCAGATTATAATAATAAGATTCTAGGCTAAACCTCAGAATAAAAGTTTGACCTATTTTATTCACAAATAACTCTTGTCTCACCAGCTTTGTTTATTAGGGGAGCACGGGAAGTGAATTTCCTGAATGACATCTAAATAAGAGCCATTTGGGGAGAACATTTGTATTATTTTAACAAATATTTTCAGTAGTTTCTAGCTAGCTCTCACAAGCAGTAGATGGGGGTGGTGAACCTGTAGGCGGTATGACTTCAGATTGCAGGTGGGAGCTCAAAATCTGTGAGCCCTCACTTGCTCAAATTTCCTTGCATAGATTTTACTTCCATAAACAATTTTTTCTTACATAGATAGCAGGGAGAAGGCTAGATTAGAACTCTTTTGCCTGACATCTAGTTTTGTGTGTGGAGGGATTTTATTTTTATCTTTTTTTCATGGAGGAACATTTTCGTGTACAGCACAGATAATGGTTTAGCACCTTGTTTGCTATTTGTGAGAGCTGGACACCCACCACCACATGTGTAGCCTAATGAAGTGGATCTCTGTGCTCTATCACTAAGACTGAACAAAGGATGAGTATGGATGACCACTTTACTACACATTTCATCTCATATGTTATTACAGATCTGCACTTGATGCCTGGAACAATCCTCCTTTCTACTTGGCAGGATGATCCAGATAGCCAAATGATCCTGGTGTAACTTGGTTGTCTGTATGGGCTTGATGAGTGGGCATTTCCTTTTGATATTTATTTATTAATTATATTTATACTCCGCCTTTTTTCCTGCAAGGAACCCAAGGCGGCTTACATAATCCTCCTCCTCTCCATTTTATCCTCACAACAACCCTGTGAGGTAAGTTAGGCTGAGAGTCAGTGACTGGCCCAAAGTCACTCAGTGAGTTTCATGGCCGAGCGGGGACTAGAACCCGGATCTCCAGAGTCCCAGTCCAGCACTCTCACCACTACGCCACACTGGCTCTCATATTCTGTGATTCTTATCCCATCTGCATGTCTTAAGGCACAATCCTATGCAAGTTTAGACAGAAAAAAGGCCTGCAACTCCCAGCATGCCCCAGCCAGCATAGCTAAACTTGCATAGGATTTCTGTCTAAACTTGCATAGGATTGCAAGTGCGATCCTATGAGGTTGCACATAACCCTCTGAACTTGGAGGATTATGGGCATCCTGTTGAAGGTGGAAGGAGCGCAGAAGACAGGATATCCTATCCGCGCTCCTTCCACCCTCAAAAACATCTAGATGGCCGATTTCGGCCGTCTAGATGTTTTCCCTCTCCTCCCCGCTCCCAGGAACGCCCCCCCCCCCATGATGGAACCGAGCACGGTCTTCTGTGCTTAGTTTCCCTCTGGTGCAGAAGAAACCATGCTACTATGGGGGGGGGGGCAGCATTCCAAGGCCAGAATGAAGTTGGAGGGATGTAGGATTGCGCCCTTAGGGATAGCATTGCTGGAAAATAAAGCCAAGCTCAGGTGATATTTTTAAAAGCCGGACCTGGGAAAATAACAAGGTCTTTGCTTAGTGCTGAAAACAGTAGGAGGCACTAATGAGCTGCCTTGGGGAGAGCATTTCACAGATGGGATGCCACAACTGATAAGGCCTATCAGTTGTCATCACCAGCCTAACTTCAGAAGGTGGAGGCACCCAAAGAAAGGCCTTCAAATGCCCTTTGAAGGGCAGGAATAGGTGGCCCGTCAGATACCCAGGAATTAAGGCATATAGGACTTTAAAGGTAAGAACAAACTCTTTGAATTGCCCTTGGAAATAGATTGGCAGCCAGTGAAATCCATGCTGGCTGGGAATTATGGGAGTTGTAGTCCAACAAATCTGGAAGGCACCAGGTTGGGAAAGGCTGCATTACAGTAATCTAATCCAGAGGTTAAACTTTATTCTTTTCATGGGAGTACTTTCTATTTATGCTTTGCCACATTGAAGTAGCCCAAACTTTGTAGTGTGGTCTATAAAGCAGGGATGAACTTGTATTGTTTAGCAGCAAAGTGCCATCAAGAATCATATATCCATTAATAGAAAAATGTATCTGTTGGGTTGTTGTTTTTAAAGGATCATTTTGGTACCAAATGCTCCTCTTATATTCCTCTCAGTTTTATACGATATGGTCCAAATTTCAGGCATGCATCATTGCTCTTGCTGCCACTAGCAGTTTTCTTCCTGGATGTTCTGTAGCCGCAACATAGAAATGAAAGTATAAGCTTCCATCCATCTAAGTTTCTATAGCCCATGAAAACACAGGATTCCCAAAGATCCTTGGGCCCTAGTAGAAGGCTGCTGCAGTCACAGTTCAAAAGTAACTTCTTATTTCAACCCTAGCAACTTTGGAATTCATCATAGTGGGAAAAGAATAAATCTAAGAGTTCACAGTATTACCTCATCTAGTATAACTCCCTACTCTCTTTAAGAAGAGAGTAGGGAGTTTATTACTTTATTTTCCATCTGCTATTGGTATCTGTAACTTAAATAACATGGTTCTAACATCTTGTGATGCTTTGGCTCATTAGCAAAAGATACTATTGTATGTGCTAATGGCAGATCATGATGCCCTATTGTGGTTTGTTGAGAGTGCTAACTTCTTTGTCAACCCACCACGGTTTGTCAACCCATGAGCAGCCAGCCATGGTGGGTTGTTGTGTTATCCGAACCCAGCACGTTCTCCACAGGGTGGCTTAATTTTCTATCCTCTGAAGCGCAGTAACCGCAGTAACCGCAGCAGTAACTGCTCTGAAAAGGAGCAGCAAAAAGGGAGGAGTTAATATCCCCTTTCTGGACTAGCTGGAGACTTGGGGAAGGGTTGAAAAGGTGGACGACACTGAGAAGTGCCACTTCAACACTAAAAAGCAAGAGGATTACATTGCCAAGGGGGTGATATTGCCCCCCCTTTTGGTGCACGTACTTCGTTCGCCTCCCCCCCCATTTTCAGTGCTTCTGAATTGCGCTACTGGGTCCTCTTACTGTTATTTCTTCCCTGGTCTTTTGCAACTGTGCGCAAATTAGCCCATATGCAGTCTACTCCACTTCACCTCTCATTTTGACAACTGAAAAATACAAGGAAATTGACCAGGCAAGGCTACACATGTCAGACAGCCAATCTGCGCTCTTGCGCACTTGCGAAAGACAGACAAATCATCATCATCATCATCATCATCATCATCATCATCATCATCCCCATTTCCACATTTTTGAGGCACTGAAAAATAAAGAAAATCCAGGGAATTAAAAGGGGTAGCAATTGGAGGGGGAGGGGGGAGGGGCCAGGATGAGGGGATAAGATGGGTTCTGCCACAAAGGCGCCTGGAATACGTGCCAGAGCCAGCTGGAAGACTTAGGGGGAGAACAAGGCACAGCAAGCCTGATTGGGCATAGTGTGGGTTGTTCTGAGAACAGCCCACTGTGGCTCATTCGCAGGGCCGCTTAGCGTAACGTATGAACCTGCCCATTTCAGTGCTTGTTCATAACAGTTTTAGACTAAAGTTGCTTTGAAAGTTCTCTTGGCACATCATTCCTATGAGGATTGGGATGGATTTATGTTAGTGGGGAAGGAAGAAAGGAACTATGTCATCCTGTGCTTTGACTGCTGCCACTGAATTAATTAATCTAGCGCAGTAGTTTGGGTCAACCCTTCCTATTAAATCCTCTCCCTATGCAATCTTGTCTTCAAGCTCTATATAAAAGATGGATTAGAGCATAAAGAGGATCTCATCCATTAAGCGCCTTCACTATCATGTGTTATCTTCTCTATGTTGCATAAGGCTTGAGAACTGGTGCTCATTAGTTTAGAATTAAGTGATGGGGCTTGAACTAGAATTTGACCCTCACTGCTGCTTGTTCTATTTCAAGTCAGAATCTTTGACAAGAATCAAATGCCTGTTGCAAATTCCTTTTGCACTGGAGAGGTGGTTCCAGCAAAAAAATATTTGCTGTGAGTGAGCTTCAGATTTGCATGTTCCCACTACTCTCTCCTTCATTGCAGCCACAAGGAGATTGGAAGCATCTGCTTCCATTTTAAACTAACCACAGTTTGTTGTTATGTCTGAACTGCGATAAACTGTCGTCAGTCTTAGCTATGATGTGTCCAAGCAAGGCAAGTTCAAACCATCGTTTGCAATCCTGGCTTGTTCAGATAAAAAACCATAGTTTGAACCACAGTTCTCAATTCAGACATAATGACAAACCATGGTTAGTTGAGAACAAAAGGGATGCTTCCAATCTCCTTGCAGCCACATCAGAGATTTGGGGAGGGAGTAATACCTAAGCTCAAGGTGACCCAGGTTTGTTCTCATTGCGTCTGAACAAAGCCACTATGTTTTTTCAGTCTGTCAAAATCTCCTACCTAGACTGAGGTACCTACCTCTGGAAATGACTTTGTTATTTTTGGTTCTATCACTGACAGTGGAAACGAAAGGCTTTTGATTATTTCTGAACCAAATGGAATATCAGATTGCTAATTTGCTATTTGAGCAACCAAGATAATGAACTGTATGGGGAAACAAATAAGTTACGCATTTAGTGAGTGAAGAGAAATACTGAGAATATAAAATAAACTGCTGCACATGATCTTTTTGATAGTTAATGGAAAAGTGCATTTCAATTAAAAGTCATACCGTTACTGGTGGTACTACATCTTTGCATCTCTGGTATATATTTGTATATACTATATAAACTGCTTTGTAGGGTCAGCCTGAAAAGTGGTGAATAGAACTGTGGCTCATGCTGGCTCAGGTTGCCTGAGTGTGGAAAGCTAAGCAGGGTCAGGCCTGGTTATTACTTGGATGGGAGAGCCCTCCTCTAGTTTCCTGCATTGAGCAGGGGGTTGGACTCAATAGCCTTGTAGGCTCCTTCCAACTCTATGATCTATGAAATCTATGAACTGCTTAAAATAAATGCATAACTACAGCTGAGTGAGTATAAGTCCTGACTGATTGACTGACTGACTGACTGACTCACTCATCAATGCCCAGCTCAAACCGTTTAATCTAGGAACATGAAATTTTGAAGGAACATAGTTTTTATGACGTAGACACCCACTAAGGAAGGATTTTTGGAAATTCCGTCCCTAAGGGGGTGAAAAAGGGGGGGCAAAATCACCCTAGGGGAGCAGTTATGCAAATCGGCCTCACCTCATAATTGCTGCAGGAGCCAATAGGAGCAGTTATCCAAATATCTTATATGACACTTAGAATGTTCATATGAATTCCTGCAGGGGCCAATAGGGGTGGGTATGCAAATCTCCCCTAGGCCATTTAGAATGTTCTCTGAGGGGGTGAAAAGGGAGGGAAACTTTTTAAATGACTGAATGAATGTTGTGTGTGGGGCGTTGTTGCATAGGCTCCATCACGTTTTGATGGATCTACCCCAAACTTGGCACTGTCACTCTTCATCACCTGTAGACTCTCAGGATTAACCTGATTTTTCTTTAAGATCAGATATTTCTGTCAGATATTTATGAACTGCCACAGGGGCCCAATCAGGAGCGGATATGCAAATCTCTCCTACGTCAAAACAGAATGTTCATATGAACTGCAGCCGGGGCCTACACGGGGGTGGGGGGAAGCTGGGATTTCATTGTTGGGTAGTCCCGGGGGGGGAGAGCAGGGATTTCATTGTGTACTCAGGGGGGAGCAGGGATTTCATTGTTGTGTAGTCCCAGGGAGGGGGGGAAGCTGGGATTTCATTGTTGTGAAGTCCCGGGGGGGAGATGGGATTTCATTGTGTAGTCCGGGGGGGGGAGCAGGGATTTCATTGTGTAGTCCCGGGGGGAAGCAGGGATTTGATTGTGTAGTACCGGGGGGAGCTGGGATTTCATTGTTGTGTAGTCCCGGGGGGGGGAGCTGGGATTTCATTGTGTATTCCTGGGGGGGGAGCGGGGATTTCATTGTGCAGTCCCGGGGGTGGAGCAGGGATTTCACTGTGTAGTCCCAGGGGGGAGCAGGGATTTCATTGTGTAGTACCGGGGGGGAGCTGGGATTTCATTGTTGTGTAGTCCCGGGGGGGGGAAGCTGAGATTTCATTGTGTAGTCCTGGGGGGGAGCAGGGATTTCATTGTGCAGTCCCGGGGGGGGAGCAGGGATTTGATTGTGTAGTACCAGGGGGGAGCTGGGATTTCATTGTTGTGTAGTACCGGGGGGGGGGAAGCTGGGATTTCATTGTGTAGTCCTGGGGGGGGAGCAGGGATTTCATTGTGCAGTCCCGGGGGGGGCGGAGCAGGGATTTCACTGTGTAGTCCCGGGGTGGGGAGCAGGGATTTCACTATGTAGTCCCGGGGGAGCAGGGATTTCATTGTGCAGTCCCGGGGTGGGAGGGAGCAGGGATTTCACTGTGTAGTCCCATGGGAGTAGGGATTTCACTGTGTAGTCCTGGGGGAGCAGGGATTTCATTGTGCAGTCCCGGGGGAGCAGGGATTTCATTGTGTAGTCCAGGGGGGGAAGCAGAGATTTCATTGTGCAGTCCTGGGGACGATGACAGGGATTTCACTGTGTAGTCCTGGGGGAGCTGGGATTTCATTGTGTAGTCCCAGGGAGGGAAGCAGGGATTTCATTGTGTAGTCCCAGGGAGGGAAGCAGGGATTTCATTGTGTAGTCCCGGGGGAGCAGGTAGTCCCGGGGGAACTGGGATTTCATTGTGCAGTCCCGGGGGAGCTGAGATTCCTGGGGGAGCTGGAATTCCATTATGTAGTCCCGGGGGACCTTTCCTATGGAGTGATTCAAAACAGCGGTCAGCTACCTTGAGGAATTTCGAACAAATAGTGCCTATAGGAAAATGACCCGTGCAATGCCGGGTAAAAAAAGCTACCCAGTTTACAGATGATTTGGCTAGTAAAATAAAGGTAAAGGTGCAATCCTATACATATCTGCTCAGAGGTAAACCCTATTAAGTTAAATAGGACTTACTCCCAGGTAAGTGTGTACAGGATTTCAGCCTAATTACCCATTTCAGAATAAAACAGTAGAAGAGTGGAGAAACCAGGAATAGAATTGAAGTGCCCCAGTAAACAGCACACCGCCCTCCACAGAGTATGTAACAGTTGGGAAATGTTAATCTGCTAAGTTGCTAAGCAACTGTGTCCTGACCTCAATCCCTATTGGATCAAGGGGAGTTTTACTGATGAATTACGTTTTCTACTCTAAACCTTGATAGAGCTGGTGTGGGTGGGGTTTTATCAGAAGGTACTCTTTTATTCATGTTCATTGGAGTCTAGTGCCCACCATTGTTTGTTTAGTACATTTGCAAAGGCATGCTGCATCATAAATTTTAGTACGACTAATTAAAGCTTTAAAAGAAGCCAGGATCTAGCAATATGAAGTTGCACAAAGCTAACTTTTAAAAAATTCATTAACTTTTATAAGTTCTCCTGTCAGCGCTAGTAACCCAAAATTAACCTCAGCGTGTTACTGCTAGACTAAAAGTCAAATGTATAAAGAACCAAAATGTGAAATATCAGTTAAAATGTTCATTAACCATCAGTAAAATGGAGAAGGAAAAGAATGTTTAGCAATACAAAATAAGTTCTCCTTTTCTTTAGGAAAAGCTAGATCTATATTAGGAATCTAGGAAAATGCCATCTAGACTATTAGTTCATCTCACTCAGTTTGATCTACACCAGCCTTCCCCACGCTGGTGCCCTCCAGATGTGTTGGACTACAACTCCCATCATCCCCAGCCAGAATAGCTAATGGCTGCCTTACATTGACTAGCAGCAGCTCTCCAAGGTTTCAGATGCTGGTGATTGAACCTGGGAGACCTTTTGCATACGAAGCATGCGGTCTACGATTGAGCTATCGCCCTTTCCCAACATATTACCTAGCCTTTCCCAGTCTGGTGTCCTCCAGATGTTTGCACTACAACTCCCATCACCACTGATCATTGTCTATTGTGGCTGAGGCTAATAGAAGTTGTAGTCCAAAACCTCTGGAGGGCACCAGGTTGGGGAAAGCTGATATTGGCTATGTTCTTCGCTATATACATTTAATTGGTTAGGATTCATACAGAGGCCCTATGTCCTTCCTTTAACCTAGCGCTCTCTCTCTCTCGCTCTCTCTCTCTCTCTCTCTCTCTCAGGTAGTATATAGATAACTGCATTCTGCAGGTGACCTGACCCAAAGATTAAATATGTGTTTTCATAGAGAAAAGTCAGGTGTGAAAAAAGGCTGTGCTTTGCTTATCAGTGGCTGTTCAGAGACCTCTGATCATCAGTGTAAATGTTTGATGAGACTTTCTGTCAGCAGAAAGTAAGGCAAATAAAGAACGCGTTTAACCACACTGTGACATCTCTCAAGTTTTAGGAGGGAGAAAACAGGTCTGGCAACCAGAATGAGAACTGGCAGAACCTTTCTGGCATCGCATGTTCTACTTAACATTTGAGTCTAGCCTAACCCTCAAACCCGTTTTTAAGAGTGTCAGGAAAGATGTAAAATGCACTGCAATGCAATATTTCACTTAAGATATCACAATGAAATTTCACACACATATTTACCACATAATTATTTATTTATTTGTTCGGAGTTCAAATAGCTATAGCTGAACACTTCCCCCACATCCGTTTATTGGGGGAAAGGGAAGAGAAATGCAAAATTCATTGTGATAGAATATCTGAAGAGAGGGTTCATGTGCTTTACTAGTATTTTCTTGTTTACAATATTCTACATTTTAATGGGCATTTTATATTGTTGGGTTCTTCAGTTAGTATAGTATTATCCACTCCTGCTCTTGGAATAAAAATCTGAAATGCATTAAAAATTGAAATACATCATTTGTTCTAGTGAAGGTATTGACGTTGTCTGCGGCTTTTATTCCTGTGCACCTGCACAACAGCAATTGTTCATAATGAACTTCTATAGTGAATATAAAAACTTGTGTCAATCCACCATCTCCTCTCCCACAGTATCTCATTTCCCCAGTAGAGTTTATTTTTAATACCTGCTTCCCAGAAGATTCTGACTCTTTGTTTTTGAAGTTCTGCCGTTACACAGTTCTTCAAAGTACTGAAACACGTCTCTTTCTTCCAATTAGAGTGCTTAAGGTACTTTCACACATTAAAAAAAATAAATCACCTTAACCTAGCTCCTGTCTCAGCAGAGCAGCTCTGGGCTACATTGTTGTCTGAATCTACCGTATTTGGGCCTTGCAGACTTTCTGAGAGAAATGGTGGATCTCAAGTAAGCAATCGTCTACTATGTGGTAGCTGCCAGTTAGCTTCTCTTTTTGACAACAAAGGCGCCTGCTAACTCTGCCTTCCCAAACTTTGGGATTTTTCAAGGGAGGGGCGTGGGAGTTTCTCCCAAGGCAGTGCTGGTTAACCTTCTGAGCAAGTGTGCCACAGCCATGACCCGAGTATAAGACTCTGCCACTCTGGTGTGCACTATAGCACCACGGTAAGCAGTCGCCCCCGCCCCTGCCCCGGCAATGCCTTGGTGTGGTTTTGCCTCCAGACTACTAGGCCACAGAGCAGACAACTGTGCAGTGTGGGAGAGACGGATATGAGTGAGGGTCCTCCTGTTCCGGCCAAGAATTGCCTGCTGTTGCTATGAGTGGAGCCAGTGCCACTTGTCATTTGCCCTCCAGAACTATCGAAGGAAAGCTCGATGTCTTCCATTACTGTTAAAATAAAGTAATGCGGGCCTCGAAGAACGTAGCTCTATTGGCAGCTGAACCGACGAGGGCATGAATAATTCATGCCCCAAGTGCCTCCTGTGTGTTCCATCCATTTCGGCTGCTTTGGCGCTCTAGCTGCTGAGATGCAGACAGATCGACTTCCAGAGCTGCGGGGATAAAACCTGAGAGACTCCGAGTGTTGCCTCCGGTTCAGAAGATTACAGCTGCTGTGATGTTGGCTTGACAAGCTGAGGGCTGGGCCCTTTATTGTCACTCCATCAAAACTGAGGTAGTCCCAAGAAGTTCCGTAGTGAGGGCAGCCACTAGAACTGGCTCCTTCTCTAGGTGAGTGATGCAACAAGGTGGTTTGGCGAGCTTTACCAGGAAGTCTGTGATGGGCTGAGGAAGGCAGTGGCCCACGCCCAGCACTTTGTTAGAAACTGCTTTGTATATGCGCCAAGCTGCTTTTCTTGGGGGCGCAGTCAAAAGCATGGCAGGGGTTGACTCTGCCAAAACCTTGCTAAAAACAGACAAGGCTTTGACTCGACCTGAACCACCATCTTAAGAAGCAAAGCTGCTTAAGGAACTGCTTAGTGAAGTGAATTAATTGTGTGGAGTAACTTACTAGCCGGGCAGTTGGCCATATCATAGTTGGCAGCTGAGGGTTTCAGAGGGGGAATTTCTCTCCCTGTCTCTGCAGAGGTCTCTTTAGGTCAAGAGTGAGGTGCATTGGCAGGGCAGTTGGGATGGGAGGAGAAAGTCTGAGTGGAGAGTAAACAGAACTTTGCTCTCCCAAGCTATCTATCTAGCACCTGCAGAACATCCTCTTCTTTGTTTGCTCATTCCCAGGTATTGATTTGCAGTACGGCCCTTTAGCCTCCTTGCTTGCACAGATGATAAAAGGCTTTTACCCTTAGATTCAAGAACCTCTTCTACATTTGGCTGTTTGAACAACCATTGATCCAACAGGCTGTATCCTGGCTTGCCAGTCTGCGGAGGTGAGTGCACTGCTAAGTTATTTAAAGCAGGTGTTTAATCCCAGTGTGAGTCAGGTTTCTTAACAATGGGCCATTGCTTACTCCATCTCAAGATGGTTTCAGTCTCTTTTCCAGAGCCGCCACCTTTTAAAGTCCATTCTTATGTCTCACAGAAAAGGGGTTTGGGTGGGGAAAATAACACTTCTGCTGTGATGTATGGAGTTGGACAAATGGATGTTCCATGAGGTGAAAATGTGAACTACAGCTACAGGTGGGATTCATGAGGTCTGGTTTTGTATGTTATGAAAGAAGCAGGGAGCAGCGAAGAACAACTCACTTGTACTTCTCTTTACTTCTCTTTATGTATTTATTAATTAAAGCATTCGGCTCTCAGAGCAGCGCAACTGTAAGACATAAAATGCAGTAAATACCATGAAATAATAACCAATTGCAGCAGCACGTAAAACTCCAGCATACTTTTGTGTTTTTTTAAAAACACCAACTTAAAAGGCCTGGGCGAATGAAACAGTTTTCATCTGGCATCGAATAGAATATAAAGATGGTGCCAGGTGAGGCTGTCTTGGATGGGAGCCCACAGATGAGGAGCCACAACTGAGAAGGCCCTGTATCTTGTCACCATCCACCATTACTCTTCCCCAGTAGGCTTCTGTGTACTGTATTGCATTAGCTGGCTCTCAGTAAAAGATTAAGACTGCAATCCTATATAGTCAATATGATACTGTATAGTATACACACTTACCTAGTAATCAGTCTGCTTCTGAATAGACATGCATAAGATTGCACTGCAAGAGCTGAAGTCCTTCTCCTGAAAAGTATTAAAATTATTTATAATAATTACCACCACCATTTAAAGGCTCACCAATTTGGTGAGAGGGATGAAGGGTTTCAGTCCTTTCTCTAACCTCAGTTCTCTACGACTACTCCCCAGCTCCTGGATTTGGGGGCAATGGGGAAGGCCTTTGGGGGAATGAAGATAGTGGTGGCTGCAGCAGCTTCACCTGGTACTTCTCTTCACAGATCCAGGCTGAGTGCTGCTGGCCCACTGGCCTCCTAAAAACCATGTTTTCAAAAGAAAAAAAGAAACAAAAAGGGATGCCCATCCCTACTCTTGTCCACTATCAGTTAAGCTTACCAGAGGGGCACTAGGGTGGCTCTGGGCCCCCCACCAAAGGACACCTTGCCCAGGCCCTTTCAGACCTGGCCCTTGCCCAGGGTGTGTGGGCAGGTTTTGCTCCCACCACAAAGTTGTCCCTGTGTGCAACACTCTACTTCTTAATTTTGACGCATTGGATCAATGAGGTAGTGTAGGAGGCATTCAGTTCCTTGGGCCCAGAGGAAGGTCCTGTGAGGATCCCAGCTCTGGTTCTACAGGCGGTGGTGCTGTGGGATCCCATTTAGTGGGGTCCTGCCTCTCAGCTTCAGGTTCATAGGGGCTCTGATCACCATCCTCAGGCTCAAAGCCAGGAACCTGGTCCAGTTCCTCGCCTGATGGCATTGTAGCCTCTAACTTGGCTGGTTCACCCTCCTCCTCCAACTCCAAGGCTGCGACTATGACATCGCATGGACCTTATGAATAAGAAAGATTTTGATAGAAGTCAACTGGTACAACAGGGTCCATTTGGTAATCCCCTCATGGAAATAGCACAAACACACAGTGTACAAGCTAGTGGTTGTGTCCAAACAGACTCATTAAAAGAATGGGTTATAATGAAAAGCCTCTTTACAGCCCCGAGGTTGTGGTCTTGACAAGCAGTTCAAGGTGGGCAGGATCACACAGCATGGATCTCACTGCCTACTTTAACAAAGACTGTCAAACTGAACATGTGTCTGGGTGGTTTCCATAGCAATGTTGCTTCTTGCTTTTGACTCTGGAGCCTCCTGTTTACACTTCATGGGTAGCAAAGATGCAACTCTTTCAGTGGCAAAATATTCAAATATGTCAACACTGAGAAGCAGAATGGAATTCCAAAGATGGACAAGAGTGCGTTTGTGCCTAATTACATATTTGATGATGATCATCTGAGCAAACTGCATTTAGAGAAATGGAGTTGGAAGGCTCTTCTACTGAAGCTTTCCCTGTTTTGTGCTTTTTCATTGAAAGTCCACATGGATTTTTGGGATATTATTTAAACTGCAGAAGCAGCAGATGGTGCTATATGTATTTAATATATATTAAGCACAGATGCCCTTTCCCCTTGCTTCTACCTCTCATAGTCATCATGACATACAGCAAGTACACAATTACTACACTAGAATACGTTCTAATACTGCTATCATGTATGCTTCAAATGTTGCACGTGTGAGCTTCAAACATGTTTATGATACAGATATGTTCACAGGAAATGTGAACAGTTCTATTCATGCCAGAGTTACTTTTATTCTTATGCCTTCTTATTTTTAGAGTTTTGAGCAGAATAGATTGATAGATAAAAAGACAGATCTGAAACAATTTCCCCGTGTTGTAATTCATACTACAGTAATTGGTTTCTCTAACAATGAACACACTGGTTTGCAACTAAAAGCTTTTTATACAACATGGGAGCATAGTCCAAAACCTCTAAACATGTAGTCTACATATCTTTGGCACCCTGGATTTATCTGCCTAGAGATAAGGGGGAGGCAATTGTGAAATGAATGGATTTATATTTGGCCCTCAATGCAAGAACCAAAGAAAGATAATTTCCTTGTCAGCTAAGTGCCCGGGACTTTTCAGCAGGATCTAATAATGGCCAAAGGTCATAGAGTTGGTGTAACATAATGGCTAGCCTAATAGGCTGTGATCTGAGAGATTACCTGTTCAAATCTTGCCTTGTTAACTTATTAGAAACTTGCCTAAGGCTACCTAGTCTCCTAAACCCATTTTCAATATTGGGAGGATAATACTGGCCTACCTTATGGGGTGTTGTAAGAATTATTGTATTAATGCATGAAACATTCTGAACACTTAAAGCACCATATAAATGCTAAGTATATTTTATTGTATTTGTTTAAAATTGCATATCCCATTGTTCCACCATAAAAGTGAACATAGCTTAAAATCTTCATTCAAAAATCACCACAATAAAGATCTAAAAACAAAATAAGAAAAACAAAAAAACAGCAGCAATATAGATGAAACAAAAATGGCTAAGGCTGCAGTCCTATACAAATTTATCTAGGAGTAAGCCCTATTGAAAACAGTGGGACTAAGGATGCACAAGCATCCTACTGTTTGCCCTGAAAGTGTTAGAACTTTTGTGAGCATTTGGTTGGGAAAAAATTCAAAAGGCTCAGTGACAGCTGCAAAGCACTCATCATTGCTTAGTCCCTCTTTTCCTTCACCCAAACTCAAGAACAAACCTTTGGGCCAGAGGAAGGGGAAGATTGGGGCAGAGGAAGGGGGAAATAGTGGCAGAAGTGGTGGCAGGTGTTGCCAGGACCCCAGCAGAGCATCCTTACTGGCTGGGGACTGGGAATCCCCAGTAGGAAACTGATGCTATGTGAGTCATTTATGCTGGGGAGAAAGCCCTCAATGGGGCAGACAGAGGAGATGTCTCTCTGGTGAAGGCAAACACAGCCCTCCTCAGAGCAAGTGTTTGAGCATGGGTGCATGCTTTTGGAAGCATCCCTGCTCAGATGCTCACAAGTTCCCTTCATTCTGAGTAAACTGGCTCAGCTTGGCTGAGCGTGGAAAGCTAAGCAGGGTCAAGCCTGGTTATTACTTGGATGGGAGACTCCTCCTCTAGTTTCCTGCATTCAGCAGGGGGTTGGACTCGATAGCCTTGTAGGCTCCTTCCAACTCTATGATCTATGAAATCTATGAAACATGCAGAAGTTTGCACTGCAAGTTCATTACTGGTAAAAGCGCATGCAAATAGGGTGGATTGGCCTGGTGCCTAAAAGACAGTAATGAATAGAATTTCTCCATGAGATGGAGATTAAGGACACCATGCAGATAAAGCTAAGCGTGTTTAACTCCCATTGATGTATGTGGGAGAGTAAAACAAATGGGACTAATGTTTTTCCATTGAAGTCAGTGGGACTTAAAATAGTTAAGTTGTGCCATAAATTGTCCATACTCCAACACAGTGTGCGTGTTAGAATTTCATGGTTTCTTTTCTCAATGATTAAGTGTAGACTAACATGTTGATTTGTATTAACTTGATTTAAAATTAAATCCACCTTCTTTGTTTAAAGAAACAATATAACTTTTTAAAATTATAATTTAAATTTTGAAAAAGCTGATTTCTTTTCATGTTCTCTAATCATTTCTTATCCACTCTGTTTTGGAGTTTGTCATGAGATGTGGCCATCAGTGCAAACTGTAAATAAACAGGAATTTAAAACCAAACCAACCTCAGTTTCTTGGGAGAGTGACTGTAGGACTATTGTGGAGGAAGGGGGGCTGGCTGACCCGCCACAACCCACCCTTTCTTACCCAAAGGCTCAAGACCTCCAGAGATCTCAAGGTGCCAGACTGCCAGCCTCAGCTCTTTGCAATCCTACTTGAATCTCTGTTCAGGGACTTGCCCTTGACTATAACTTGGATTTAGCTGAACCAAGCAGAGCGACCACAAACACTATGTGGGGTAAAACTCAAGAAGGTTTATTCAGGTAGCATATTACAACAAAAGTTGGGAAATGAGGGAAGGACACAAAATAGAGAGACACTTTGGTACACACAGTAAAGCTGCAAAATAACAAAACCTGATTGTTTATATCTCTCAGGCACACGCTAGTTACCTGGGGGTCAGTTCTTTTCAGGGTTGGTTCTAGCACAGCCCTGCCGCCTGAGGAGACTACCACACCTACCCTAAGGTCTGAGATGGGTAGCCCTCCACAAGGCTTGCCTTTGCCAAAGCCCTCATTCAGCTAATTTCACTAGGAGCTACTTGGGGCCAGATCTTGAGGCCAGCGCGAAGGCTTGGACCTTCTGTAGCTTGCTGCCATGACCCACAGCAACGACGTGACGACCCAGACAAAGAGACAAAGGCCACACCCTGGGAATATAGCTCTTTCCCCCTCCCCATCTCCTTTCTGTAGCTCTGCTGCCTCTAGCCAATCAGGATGCACTTCACCTGGCCAGGCAGGGGAGGGGGACTCATGACTCATGACATTTGCATTTTGCATCTCAAAAGCCTGGTAGACCTTGGGACGCCATCTAGAGGAATTATGCACACCCCACCCCACCCAGCCTCTAGCCGTCCCGGTTCACACATGAGGAGGTGTGCGCGTCTGTGTGAGTGTGTGTGTAGGAACCCCCAGTCAGAGGCTCTTTTCTCCACAACTATTATAATTACTTCTTTGTTTTTTTAATTGCAAAGGAGAAAGGGAGAGGCTTAGTAATGTCAAGGCATCTGATCTTTCTGTTTTTTGCCTTGAATTGAGGCAGATTTTTGAGGAAATATAGCCAATTTAGGAGGGGACTGTGCATCCCGCCTTTGGAAATGAGGAGCCAGAACGTTATCCCTACAAATGGATATAATATTCCATCTCTGCCAATATGGGGTAGGCATGCTTGCATAAGCTGTTCTATACTAATCTGCAATATTTTATTAATTAATTAATGAGGGAGTATGCTAAGTAGGATATCAAGTAGTCAGGGGACTGAGACTCCAGTGCCTTGCATAGATCCTTCCTGTTTCCCATGTCTATTTGCGGGGGTGGGTGGTGGGTGGGGACTAATTTAAAACATTTATACCCCACTTCCAACTGTGGTTTTCAGTGCAGTTATGTCATTTTCTACTATGCCCTCTTCTATTTACTTACCTGCTGTTCATTTGTCATTTGGTTTTTATATGACCTACACTCTCCCACAGAATGGAACTTTATTTACACACATTCTTAATCCACCTACACCTCAAGCATTTGGGGCAGGTAACAATATCCAATGCAATGAGCACAGACTGGTGCAATCACAAGTATTCAAACTGACAACAACCTTACATATCATATATAGAGTGCACCCACATACAGTAATGCCTTGGATTGCAAGTAACTTGGTTTGAGAGCGTTTTGCAAGACAAGCAAATTTTTAAATATTTCTTTAAATTTTTTGACTTGATATACAAGCGACGTCTTACAATACAAGTACTGTAGTACGGCTTAAATTAAAAATCTCTGTACAAATGTTTTTTGGGGGATTTTGTTTTGATATAAGAGTGTTTTGGATTACAAGCACGTTTCCGGAATCAATTATGATCTCAATCCAAGGCATGACTGTACTCTCCAATTGCCCCAAATTTGTGGGAAAACACTTAAGCCATCACACTTCTTACTTTGTTATGCAGATTCCCAATTTGTTATGCAGAGCCCCGAATTTCCCTGCCTCCTCCTGCAAGCTATTTAGCTTAGCTGGGATTTTGCCCCTGGACCCTTTGCACAGACTGAGGATGTGTGTGCCTGTGTGTGTGCTCTACCTGCTGCCTCTGACCAGGCCCCCTGGTAAGTAAGTAAGACCCATTGAAGACATTTGTACTTACTCCCGAGTAACTGTGTGTAGGATTGCACTGTTTGTTTTAACTTAATTCAAGTTAGTTAAATTCTGTAAGATTATTGCAGTTTAAGTGTTTCTTTAAATCTAAATTGTGTGAATAGAACACAAAAAAGTGCTTTAAATTGGGGCCTTTCCACAATAACAAACAACAACAAAGCTGTTCAGCCCCTCAAAGTTACTCCTTGTGCTTAAAAAACAGAGCTTAATAGAGGTGTTGGAGCAAAACGCTGTTGGGGCTCAAAACCCAATGTGTCTTTTTGTATTTCCCCCCACCCAAAAGCTCCCCCTCCTCCGCATCTCCTTTTCTTCTCCTTCTCCAGGTGCCCTGAAAATGCAGGACCAATCCTGACAATTTTAAAACAAAAAGAAAGAGATTGCCCTGTAAGCACTGACCCCCCCCCCATGAAAAACTCCTGATATCAACAATTAAGGGTTTAAGTAAGGTAAAAGATACAAAAGCCACTAATAAAATATTATAAAATAATATATACTATAATAATGTAATAATTATAATATATAAGGTTTTGTGTGTTTCCTCTAATAACTTTTGTACTTGACCATGCCCTTTGGTTGTCTGGCCATACCCTTGGCCACACCCTCATGTTGCTAGGCCACACCCTCTTGACCACACCTTCATGTTGCTTAACCATACCTGTACAAATTCACATGTGTGTCCCTATTTTCATCTGTGAAATGTTGGAGGGTATGCACCCATGGACCCTCTCGCCACAAACAGAACCAGTCGTGCCAGTATCGAAAGCATTAGTTTAACGTATGAGTGTGATCGAACAGCAAATCACAGAATTTGGTGTGCATTGTGGTATCTAGTGCATCCACTAAGAATCCTGAGGTTCTCAGCATTCTGCAACCAGCTAAAGGTGGATGATGTGAATGTATTGCTCTGTGAACCTAAACAAGTCTTGTGCAAATGCAGCATTTGGTACGGAGCACTGAATTCAGCACTCTGAGTGTCTTTACTTTCAAAGCGAGCTTCTACCTTATGGCTGTGAGCCTGTGAAGATGGGCTTGAAAGTCTGTGAATAATAGCTGGTGAATTCTCATAAGGTGGGGGAGTATGCTAAGTAGGATATCCAGTAGTCAGGGGACTGAGGCTTCAGTGCCCTGCATAGATCCCTCCCATTTCCCATGAATATTTGCAGGGGGGGGGGAACTAAGTTGGAAAAAATGCATGTATGAAATTGGCTTGATTTGCATAATTTATACAGGTTGCAGAGTTCAGCTTCTCTTGGTGTAGAATTTGAGCTGTCTTAGCAGGATGTATCTTCCAGGACAGTTTTTACACAATCCTGGCTAAGATTCTGCAGCCAAATTGTGATTTGGGAATAGCAGCCAGTTCCTATACAACTTTCTTCACAACCCTCCTCCCCCTGCTCAGCCTTTCCTTCATGGAGGGACCATCCCAAATGTCATTACCTGCTGCCCATGGATTTCCATTCCTCCTTCCCTTCAACACAATTGTTCTGATCTGTAAATATGGCAGAATATCTGGCCTATTACAGGCAGCACTATTTTGAAGAAGCTATTACCTCTTCTGATGCTGAAATGCATTTGTATCTGTTGGAGCCATTTTAGTTTTATTAGATACGGTAAATAATCAAGTAGCACTTGCATAATTTGTATAACTTGCTTAATCCTTTTCGTTGTAAATTTATTGGGTAACATCTAAGATGAGGAAATTTGTTCATATAGATTCAAGTTCCAACCCGTATCAGACCTCCGTAGCAATTGCTCATCTACACAGCACACATTTATATCCAGTTTGAGTTGGAGATTTCCAGTTGAAGACTATTCCTACCCCCAGCCTGTCTTGGGTATGTGATACTGGCTGTGCTCCTGGGCGTTTGTTGTTCCATTGGCTTAGAATGACTCTCTTCTTGTGTATTTGTGCTTGTGTAGCACTGTCCTAATGGGTGTAATGAGCCCTTTTTGTAGAAAGGAATATTTTAATTATTTCCAGCAAACTAATTATATAGCTGATGAGAGGCCCAAGTGCCACAGTAAGGGGCACCTGCAAAAAGGGGCATTTGCTAGAGAAGGTGGCAAGTTAGGCCATAAAACAGGACTGGCTCTACCATTAGGTAGAGCAGTGTTTCTCAACCTTGGGTCCCCAGAACATCTGGGGACCCAAGGTTGAGAAACACTGAGGTAGAGTGAGGTAGCAGATTTTGGATGTCATGAAAGGGCAGCAAACTGTTAGTGATTTAAGGTGCAATCCTATGCACGTTTAGACAGAAGAATGCTGGGAGTTGTAGGACATTTTTCTGTCTAAATGTGCATAGAATTGCTCCCTTAATGTATTATTATTTTATTTTTATTGCCAGGCAGGTGCTTGTGGGATTTCTGTCTCAAGTGCAAAAATAACTTGGCTGGTCTTGGGTATACTGCACTCTGCATCTTGACTTGGGGAAGGGGGGTGCCATTTGTTGCTCTTTCTTAGGCAGCAATATGTCTTGGGCCAACCCTGAATAAAGATAGAAAGTGGAGGAGACTGGAAGGAAAAAAGTGCACATGGAAAAGGGACAAAAAGACATGCGTCATAGAAATGCAGGTTAAAACGTTTCTAAAAGCTTTAATACTAAAGAGATGGTGTGATCCCTCCTACTGTTCTATCAAATTCCATAAGGGAAGTCTGGTAAGATCTGATCAGCTTCCACCCTTGGTAATCATGTAGCTGCTGAACTAGTTGGTGTCACTTAGTGGGTAATATGCTCCTCTCCCTATCTTGATCTCATGCCTAGAAGCACCAAACTGAAGATTCCAGCATGCTGTGCAAGGCATATTCCAGCAGCTTGTATAATTGAGCATCAACCTTGTGAAAATCATAGAACAGCCAGTTTCTCAGTGCTGTATAGCTGCTGCATTGTATGAAATGTGCCTGAAGTTTATACAATAGAGAAGCAGCCTTGTGGAAATCTTAGAGATGCTTCTCATTTATGTATTTGTGCTTGGGTACACATACTTCCAAAAACTACTGGGCTATGTGTGCCTGGGTACAAAAAATAAAGCTGAGAACTTGCCAGGCCTTGTGGAGGGGTGGCACTGAAAGGTTGTGATTTTGGGGTTTGATGAGACACTGGACTTCACATCATATTATCTTGGGGCCAAGGTACTGTTTACCATAAACTCCAGTTTAGTGACCAGGATACATGATGGAGACGTTAGCACTTGTACAGAGGCATTTAGAATATACCAAGTTAAGGTATGCTGTGCCCCAACATTATTGTGCATATTTGTCACTATGACAAGTTGCTCCTTCCAACAGGAGCAGGGGCGGTGCTAAGCACTTAAAAGATTTGGGGCCCAGGTGCATAGGACACAAATCTGCATAAAATCTGCATATGCTAATTTATATCTATATATGCGAATCTAGAAATAATTACTAGGATTTATTTAAGTTTCACAGGAGGCAAAGCCAGCCAATTAATTTCTCATCCAAATAATCTCAAATAAAATTAATTCTTCAATTAATTTGCACCCTGATCCAGATCATCCCAAACAAATGGGAAAAGTTTTTTTCTGAGCTTAATGCCATGCAGGGGAAAACTGGGATGTGTCTGTTGCCACATGTGGGAAGGGGAGAGTTAACCCTTTCCTCCCCAGCCTCAATCCCCCTTGAAAATTGCCCTGTTCATGGCAATTAAGTTGAGAAACAAAACACCTTCATTGGCACCAATGGACACTCAGGAAATAAATTTGGGGCCGGGGCCTCATGGGCCCTGGTCTAGCAACGTGCCTGAACAGGAGTACTATCCAGCTGTCTTTTTTCTTCTTTGGTCAGGTTTCATGAATCTTAGTTCCAGGCAATGTTGCATGTCCCTTGTAAAGTCGTGGAAATATGAGCACCCTCCAGCTCTTCTTGATGGAGTTAATGTAGCCGGTGTCTGATATCTCCCCTAAACTCATTTTGTGTGTGTGTGTGATTTCAGCAGTCTGTATAGTGACGTAAACATGACTACAGCTGCCAGAGGGGTTTGCAAACAGGAAGTGGCCTTCACACAACTTCCTTCTGAGACCGAGATACCGGGTTGCTGTAAGCTGCTGAGCATTCACTTGTTCACTCGGCAGGAGAAGGCTCTCATCCAAGGGTGTGCTGCCTGTGAATAGGATATGATTTCACAAGTATTGTAGGGCACAGAGAGCCACTCCAGGAAATGAGCCATTGCAAGGTAATGTAACCCTCTTTGCTCTGCATATGGTTTACATTTGAAACTCTGCCCTGGGCAAAGTTAACTTGGCACCTGGGTGGCTGGATTACTCCAGTCAGTTTTGCCATGCTTGTGTCCCACTGTGATAAGGGCACCGGAACGCCAGGGATTGATTAGCTTTGTGGTAATGGGAACGTTGTGCTGGTTGCTTTAACTCAGGATTGCTGTGCTCTCCTGATATTCAACAAAATAAAAGCATCAGCAATAATGGTGAAACCCTCCCTACTCCCCTGTACCTTAGAGCACTAACTCTGGAGTAGACACATCTGGAACAAGGTGGAATTCAGCCTCTTTATAGCAAATGCTTGTCTCTTGGGTGTCCAAAACAAACAAACAAAAAAAGCAGTGGTGAGGACAGTGTCATGCTAGAGATGGTAAGCCATTCCTTCTGTCTGTAGAGATCAGGTTAGTTTTATCCTGGACTGATAGATGTGAATCATGTCTGTGTGCTGCTGTTAAAAGTCATCGCTGGTGGCTTAGGACCTTTCTCTTATTTTCACACTTATTATTCATTTGTTGCAAGGCACTTGGATACCATTCCTCCAGGCAGCACTTCTGCTATGGGATGTTGGATTTTACCAGCAATTCAAGCCGTCACATATTGCATATTACTATATTTGGAGGCTGCTCACTCCCCTGCTGCATTGCAATGCAGGAGTCCTCATGTAGGAGTCCTGCGTTGCAATACAGGAGTGCTTTAATAATCATATAGAGCAATGCCCCACACCATCCTGGTCCTTTTTAATAAACAAATGTGTGGCTCTTTTAAAGGATGCATACTCCCTTTCTCCAGCACTTGAGTACACATATTTGCTGACTTCATCTTGATGTGGTAACCAGTTGGATCTGGGGGAATAATTGCAATGTCATTTCAAGAACACTGCATACTGTGTCATTGATATAAACAGTGCCAACAAGTATAACTGGTTACCAGTTGCTTGCCGAGCCGAATTCAAGGTGTTGGTTTTGACCTTTAAAACCCTACACGGCTCCGGCCCAGTTTATCTCAAGGAGCGCCTCCAGCAACATCAAGTAGGCCGCTCAACAAGATCTGCCACGGACGGCCTTCTCCTTATCCCATCAGCCAGAGCAGCCAGGCTGGTGGGGACTAGGAAGAGGGCCTTCTCTGTGGCGGCCCCCAAGTTATGGAACTCCCTCCCTAGTGACTTTCACCATGCCCCCTCCGTGATGAGCTTCCACCGCGCATTAAAAACATGGTATTTCAGGTGGGAATATGGGGTGGGTTAGGATTTTAAAAGAATTTTTTATACTGTTTTAATTATCATGTTTTATTGTATTGTTTTAATTGTACATCGCCCAGGGTGGCTGGGTGGCCAGCCAGATGGGCGATTAACAAATATAATAAAATAAATAAATAAAATAAATAACACTATTTTAACACTTTTTTGTTAAGGGAATGAATGGAAAATCAGTGTTTATTTGTGAGTCACCTGTATAATGGATAAGTAACATGATGGTCCTTAAAACATTTCACAGTGTTAGATCAAATGATCATCCCTTTTACGACACTGCTACCTGTGTCTTCAGTTGCACATGCATATAGATACACGTGTACTTGATGGACATGGAAATACCACGATCTGTGGCAGAGGCATGGTGTGGACACGGTAGTTTGTGCACCGTGCTAGATACAGTGGGAAAATTAGCTCAAGGACACGGACAAAGTTTTACCATGAAGAATACACATTTTAATTTTTAGCACAAATATTTACTGAAATAAATGATTGGTTAATACACTATCCTTAGCACTGGCCCGGCAGAAAATTAAGATTCTTAATAGCAGTGATAGAACCAGAAGAGATGGATGTGGGAATAGGGGTTCCCAAATAAGGAGCAGGAAGGGCACTAGGGTAATGGTGGAGTGGACTTTTGAGGCAGAAGCCCCTCTGGGAAAACTTGCACAGGGTTGTCCATGTGAGGGGTAGAACAGACAGATTCAGAGTGATATCAGGAGAAGGAGAGAGAAAGTTGTGAGTATATTTACCTGTTTCAAGTGGGGGGGAGAACACTTCTCCAGGTTGTTCCCAATTTCTTAGAGATTCATAGAGGGCAATAACAACCCAACTTCTACGGGTTCCCGGTCTTGAATTTACAATGGGGTAGTCACCCCAGTCACATTGGCAATGGGATGCATCTTATTGTCAACAGACATCCAAAATAAAAGTAGTGATGGGGAACCAGTGGCAGGCTAAGCTATATTTAAGAACCCCTGAGTCCTACAGTGTGGGATGTGGTTGCAAAAACTGAACTCAGAGTGGAGGGTAGTGAAACAGTGCTTTTCCTGAGATCCTAGCTAATACAAAGAAAATAACAAACAGAGAGAAGAGAGACGGAAGCTGGAGAAGAGAAAGCTAGCTAGGTATTGTACGTGCCTGGCTCAAGACACTTCGAAGGCTTAGCAAAATACCCTTGGCTCTTAGCTTGGCCACAGGAAGGGCGGCCACTGGAAGAGAATCCTATTAATTCAATTAGAACAGATGATACATAAGTCATGACCTTCAAGTTTATTAGCTGCTAGTAGCTTACACATTCCTATCAGGTACGTTTTGTCTCCAAGCCTCTTGCTCCTCCTGAAACAACATACTTAGATACTTTAAGCAAGGTGCTAGGGTGGTGCTCAAAATGAATGTGTAAAAGCCATCATGGTTGAGCTTCTTAGTAACATCCTAAAAGAGAGGATGGAGGACTTCTCTCAGGAGAGTTCAGTTTTGTAGAATGGTGGTGAAGTACACTATTAAGGGTATATTGACCAGATGTTACTTTTGCACTATTGATAACTGGGGTTATTGCTCAGTGAAAGAGCATATACTTTGCATTCAGATGGCCTCAGATTCAGTCCCTGGTATCTCCAGTTAAAAGAATTTTAGATGACAGGGCTGGGAAAAGGCATGAGATAATGGAGAATTGCTGCCTGTCATTTTATACAGTACTAGGCTATGTGGACCAATGGTCTGACAGTATAAGGCAGTTTCATGTGTTTACTCTGAACAATAAATTTTTTCTGTTTATTTACAGATTATGTATGATTATTTTTACATGGTAGACTGTTCCTCTTAGTTACATAGGGCTGTTCACTATCACAAAATGTAATTGTTACGTGCAGTCGCAACTAGTAGGAGCAGCATATCCTCCTCTAATTAAGTGGGAAAATGTTACCTAGCAGGGAGGTAGACTTTATGTTCCTACTCTAAAGAGGAATTGGTTTGTGAAGGCTGGTATACAGAACAGTCTCATAAAAACTGACAAAATTTCAAATAAACAGAGATTGCTAGAGGCCTTAAGAAGAGCCATGCTGGATCAGACCAAGGATCCATCTAGTCCAGCATTCTGTTCACACAGTAGCCAACCAGCTGCCTGTGGGAATCCCACAAGTGGGACATGAGTGAAACAGCACCTTCCTGCTCATGTTTCGCAGCTGTGATACTGGAGGTAGCATATAGCCATCAGGACCAGTAGCCATTGATAGCCTTCCCCTCCATGAATTTGTCAAATCCCCTTTTAAAGCCATCCAAAGTGGTGGCCATCACTACATCCTGTGGAAGTGAATTCCATAGTTTATGCTCTATGTAAAGAAGTACTTCCTTTTATCTGTCCTGAATCTCCCGCCAATCAGCTTCATGGGCTGACCCTGGGTTCTAGTATTATGAGAGGATAAAATGTCTCCCTGTCCACTTTCTCCACACCATGCATAATTTTGTACACCTCTATCATA
Source organism: Shinisaurus crocodilurus (assembly GCA_021292165.1). Taxonomy (NCBI): domain Eukaryota; kingdom Metazoa; phylum Chordata; class Lepidosauria; order Squamata; family Shinisauridae; genus Shinisaurus; species Shinisaurus crocodilurus. The sequence continues at coordinate 245,503,822 of CM037876.1, forward strand.
TCTCCCCTCACTCAGCTTTTTTCAAAACTAAACTGCTCCAGATGTAACTTTTTCTCACAAGGGAGTTGCTCCAGCCCCCTTTTCTGCACCCTTTCCAACTCAACAATATTCTTTTTAAGTGCGGTGACCAGGGATTGGCATCAGACTAAAAATGTTTATCTCTGAGTTATGACATTCTGAGCCCTATGTGGAATTTTGAAACCAGTTGCCCCTAAAATGTTAACAACACTAGCTCAGATCTGAATCTTACTAATTCCCTGTAACAAGACTTGGGGGATTACCAGCAGCAACAGTAGGATTAAAGGTGCGCTGTGAGCTGACAATGACCACTTCCTTTCCCCTCTATGGCTGGGAATTTTTATCTACACATTTTAATGCTATGAATCACGTGCCCCTGATTAGCCATGCACAATCGATATAGTTAAGGGAAATTCAACAGCCTGGAGTCTGTTCTGTCTCGTGCATCAGCAAGAAAACCACAAGATAAGATTAAGCCGCAAAATGTTATTTTGTCATAGGAATGAAAGAAAGAAAAGAGCAGCTGTTGACTTGAGCTCAGTAGCTGAAAGCTGTCATCTTGACTCATAAATGGCACATATAGGAACTGGATTAATTAGAGATAATCAGTGGGTGATTCTCAGTTTTGGATGGGTCACTATAGCAGCCACCCTTTAATTTCAGAGTAAGCCAAAACCTGCCCACTTCTTTCTAGATTGCTTTTTTCCTTAAAGACATGCCAACAGTTCTGCTGCCTTTGGAACTGCACCGATGGAAATTTAAAACCAGGGTTGACTGAGGACCTTGAGGAAATTATTGACAGTCCTTTGGTGCAGCTGGTCCAAATATCTGTCATCAAGTACACTGCAGACAAGACCATGAATCTCATGCCTTCAGTCTCTTCTGTCCTAAACTGCCATAGCCAATAGTGGGATGCCTGCCTTGAGTAGAAAGTACAGATAGGGACTTCTTGCTTTGAAGTAGCAGCAAGGCGCAACATTCCTTTATTCCATACCTGAGAGATGGGCCGCCATGTGGGGTACTTGATCTCTAAAGACAGGTGCTGGGCCTCATTGCATGCATCCTCCTGGTTCGAGTGCTGATTGTGATAACTCAGTATTATGCAGAATTATTTCTGCATACATTCAGAGGCACGGTTCTCACTTCATATGCTCCGGAGTTATATCTTGGTGTTGAAAGCAGGTTCTGGGGCTGAGACCTGGCATGGATTAAACCACTTCTGTCAGTATGCAGACACTGGTGGTTATGAACAGCTGAAGCCTCAGATGTTTAAGGTTCTACATCTGCATGTACGTATGTGTTTCGGCTGAGAGTTGGGTGGAAGAGCAGATGGTATAGGCGGCTTACTGCTCACAGGAAGACAACTATGGGAGGTGGTGCAGGCCTCTAAAGCAGGGGAGCAGATGCTCCACTCATCATTGGCCCATCTGCTCCCTTTGCTTCTGCTGTATCTACAGGCATTTGTGTATTGGTGATATGTCAACAAAGCAACCACAGCCATCCTTCTCATGGACCAATCTGCTTAGTCACTGACTGAGCAAGGGGGTGGGAAATAGCTATTGAACCTCCCTGAAAATTCAAGTTGGTAAGGCAACATTTCAAAAAGGGCTTGGATGTAATTGAACTAACAAATTTTGAGTTGAGACTTTAACTTTGTACAAGTTAAATTTGGCTCATCCCTACTATAAACTGGCTCATGCTCATTAGATGGATAAAAGGGCACCCAGAATGCCACTGACCTCTCCTTCTAGCCAGGTCCTTCCTCTGATCTATGTTGGTGTAGCCAGAGTCGACTTGGTCTAAGGATGTGGAAGTGGTGCAAGAAGATGGTTAGTTCTGGAGAAGTGTTTTGCTCCAGTGTTTTGCTCCATTTTCTTTGCAGAGAATGCTCAAAAATCAACTCTGTTCCTGGACACTCGGTGTGTCCCGGCAGTTTTTGTACATGTGTATCACACATCATTTTTCAGACACATTCATTCATTTAATTCAAAACATTCACAAACCACTTTTCAGAGATATACCCTTACAAAGCGGTTTACAAACAATAAAGGGGCTGGACACAAGCACGTATAAATATAAAAAAACAGCCTATCAAAACTTGAGGAAATTAAGCTATGTTTGAGGTTGTTGAGAGTGGAACACACCTACTCAGGAAAGGCTAATTTGAACAAATACTTTTTAAAGCTTTCTTAAAGGCCTGCACTGGTGGTGTAAGGTGCAAAGCAGCAGGAAAGGAATGTAGTTATGAAACTGAGGGGTCACCACCAAGAAAGCCCTGCCCCTTGTACTCAACGATATCTAGTTGTTCTATCCAGCAAACACACGAGCAGAGCCCCTGATGACGACCTAAGTATACAGACACAGATAGGGTCATATGGATGAAGACAGTCCTTTAGGTAACCTGGTTCCAGACCATTTAAGGCATTAAAGGTAATATTACCAGCACTTTGAAATCAGCCCAGAAACAAATTGGTAATTAATGTAACTGGTGCAAAAGTGGTGTCATATGCTGAGGTTTTCTGGTTCCCATCAGTAATGCGGCAGCAGCTTTAGAAGATGGTTATTCCTTATCCATTGGAGAGCCAATGTGGTATAGAGGTTAGAGATTAGCTTGAAACCAGGCAGACAGAGGGAGGAGGGGAAAATATGTATGTTGCCCTGAGCTTCTTGGAGGAAGGGTAAATAAAAACGTAAGTAATACATAGTAAGGATGGTGGTACGAACATATGTAGTCACCTGTTGGTGTTATGATTCTGTATGATCCCCAAGGGCATGTTTGGCTCTTGAACTGCGCTGGTTGTAACCTGAATAATTAGGAGCTTGAGCTATGAGTACTCATTGACTCTGGCTACACATCAGCCCCTTTTGGAGTTGGCTGTAGCTTCATAGGAATATGATCCTGTCTACAACCCTTCCCTCTAGGGAGGTTTGATAGAATTCTGGGATGGTCTGAGTGTGAGCTGCTACCCTTCCTCTTCAGGCACACGGTTGCCTGCATTGTGTCCTTGGTTGTTCCCTATATTCGTCTTCCTTGTTGTTGTGGACCAGTGGCTTGTAAAAGCTCTAAATAACTAAACTTTCCAAGAGTTTCATTCTGTGGGGGCAGCATGGCTATCAACAACATTGCTGTACAGCTCACATGCATAGGGAAAGCACCTGCTAGGACTTCCACCCTTGCTTCAGTGACACAAGTCTTCATCCAAGAGGGCAGTTAACATTTCCTGCTTGCTAAAGTAGGAATCAACTATACACTGATAAAACAGTTCCACAGCTTTAATATAATGGCAGAGTCCCTTATCTACATTAGGGATGGGGAATGTGTGGCCCTCCAGATGTTTTTAGACTGCATCTCCCATCAGCCTTCACCATTGGCTATTTTGGCTATGGCTGATGGGAGTCACAGTCAATCAACATCTGGGGGAGCACACATTCCCAATTCCTGATTTCAGAGCCACAAGGACAAAAGAAGATGCAGAGCTTTGGCTCAAGACGGCAAGGTTGGTTGTTCCCCACCCCACCCCGGCCCTTCTAAATTCTTAGATATGCGTATGTTGTAATATGGTGTCTGATAAGCAATTGACTATTGGACAAAATATGTCCTGACTGTGGTTTGCTAAAGGTTCTTCAGATTCCAGTAAATGCCTTGAAGACATGGCTCAAACGGGTAGAAGTCATCACTGACCATACAATATGTTTCCACTGCTAATTAAGTCGTCTGTAAACCACAGGTGTAAGCAACATAATAATCCCTGTGGTAAGATAATTGCTGGGAACTAGCAAGAGACTGGCTTACTGCCAAGGAAACTACTTCAGGGACCCAGCCGTCCTGTTGTTGAAAGCAGCAGCTCATTTTAAGAAACCTAACCAAACAGTAAGTCAGCTGCCTCCAACCTGGTGCCCTCCAGATGTGTTGGAGAACAACTCACATGGCTAGGGGGGATGGGGTTGTAGTCCAGCACATCTGCAGGGTGTCAGGTTGGGGAAGGCTGCAGTAAGCATTCACCAACAGTGACAGTGGATGGAAGTCATCTTTCATATCTTTCTGTTCAAGAGGAGAGTTGTATGCTTTCAAGTGTTTTAAGCCAAAGAGACATTTTCCTCAGATGAATAGATTTTAAAGAGGGAGCAGAAACCTCTGATCAGTGATTTTCATCAAGATTTCCATTTGTACTTTGGCAATGATCTCAGAAATTACATTCTCAATTGGCTGATAAAAGTAGTGCCTTGACTCCACATCTGTTGCATCCTTCGAGAAAATTGTAGGGAAATGCCCCCTTATAATGCCTAGAAGAGGTTTATGTACCTATCATAATATAACTGTATGGCCTACATTGGCTTCATGCCCCCTAGCAGCCCACATTAAGACTTGGTGCCTCAGTAGTTATGTGCTAAAGTGGGATGTATCTGAATGACTGTTACATCAGTGCATCCTTACAAACTGTGTTACGGTGGATGATGTTGCATGGGGGTAGATATTTGTGGCAATATATTTATTTAAAATATTTTTATGTCACCTTTCAACACAAAACCTCCTCAAGGCAGTTTACAAGGTAAAGTGTTAAAACAATAAGAGATAAAATACAACTAACTACAGTAGCAGGATAAAACATTTAAAACAACAGTAAAATTTATAAAATAAAAATGGGCACCTATTTGTTTAAAAGCTGACTGGAACATCCAGGTCTTTAAGGCCTGTTCATAAACAGTCAGGGAGGGAAGAGCACACACATCCCATGGCTTGCTGTAGGGTTCTGGGGTGGTTTCGAGGCCACCCCCTCCCGCACACCTCACCAGGTTTGAATGACATGGGAAGCCACGCACTGTGCAGGTAATTAGGCAAATCGCGGTGTGCTACCAGCTCCTGCAGGGTGGGGGAAAGAAGCCACCCTGGCTTCTTTGCACCGTGATCGTGCAAACCCAGCCATAGTCTTGAAGAGAGAGAACATCTGTTTCGCCTTTTCAATTCCCAATTGACCTTGTTCTCTCTTGGAATTAATTAATCCAACTCAAGTCAAGGCCACAATCCTATGCACGTTTAGACAGAAAAAAGGCCTATAGTTCCCAGCATTTCCCAGCCAGAATTTCCCAGAATTTTTTTCTGCCTAAACATGCAAAGGATTGTGCCCTAAGAAACTATTCTTTCTGTGCCTAGAAAAGAGGCTAATGCTGACAAAACCTGAACTAGCACTTGCACAAACTCACAATGCACATGGTCAGATTTATTTTGGACCATTTAACTGGGCAGATTTCATAGATCATAGAGTTGGAAGGAGCCTACAAGGCTATCAAGTCCAACCCCCTGCTCAGTGCAGGAAACTAGAGGAGGGGTCTCCCATCCAAGTAATAACCAGGCCTGACCCTGCTTAGCTTTCCATGCTCAGACAAGCTCAGCTGGCTGTTTTTGATAGTACAAACAGTAAGAGCAGATCCACACAATGTATTTGTCACATGCATGTTCTGGGCAGCAAAAAAAAAAAATATCTGCTGAGTAAAAAATAAAAATATGTCCATATGGTGGTTGTATGAATCAGCATAAGCAGCAGGACTGTTTCAAATACAGTAAAACCTTGGATTGCAAATAACTTGGTCTGCAAGTGTTTTGCAAGACAAGCAAATTTTTAAAATAAATTTTAACTTGATAAACAAGCGACGTCTTGCAATACAAGTACGGTAGTATGGTCAAGAAAAATGAAGACTTTACACTATCATTCTTTATTGCAGCTTAAATTAAAAATATGTGTACAAATTTCTTATGGGGAATTTCGCTTTGATATACAAGTGCTTTGGATTACAAGCATGTTTCCGGAATGAATTATGCTTGCAATCCAAGGTATGCTAAGTTTCCTATCCCGACAGCATTTTAGGAAAATAAAATGTGCAGACTACATTTGCTAAGTTGTGTATGATAAAGGCATTATGTCTGTTTTACACGGTTGGTAATTGTCTGCAATTTCCTAGCATATATAGTGTGAGCCAGTGAGGTGTAGTGGTGAGAGCGTTGGACTGGGACTCGGGAGATCCGGGTTGATGGCCCCACTCGGCCATGAAGCTCACTGGGTGACTTTAGGGCAGTCACTGACTCTCAGACTAGCCTACCTCACAGGGTTGTTGTGAGGATAAAATGGAGAGGAGGATTATGTAAGCCACTTTGGGCTCCTTGCAGAAAAAAAGGTGGGATATAAATATAATAAATAAATAAAATAAATATGTGCCACATGTTCATGAAACAAATAGACATGCGTGAGTTTCTCATGTAGCAATCTATATGCAACGCATACTTTTTTCTACATGGAAGTACTTACCTTGTACGAAATTTGTCATGCTTTCCACTGAATCAGACTTAAATAGCTGAACTGGTGGAACGGCAGCCTTTTCCTCAAGAGCAGGGATGTGGAACTTGTGCCCCTCCAGATATTGTTGGATTACAACTCCCATCATTGCTGACCTTTGGCAATTCCGGCAGCAGTTGATGGAGTCCAACAACATCTTGAGGACTACAGGTTCGCCACCAGTGCTCAAGAGTCTTTGGTAGAGGCTCAAGAACTCAAGGATTTTCAGTATAAAAGTCTTCTGGTGATAATCTGAATCACAGGAACATATGAAGCTTCCTTGTACCGAGTCAGATCATTGGCCCATTGAGCTCAGCTACACTGACTGGTAACAGGTTTCCTGGATTTCAGTCAAGAGTTCTCCAGCCCGCCCTGGAGATGGCAGGGATTGAACCTGGGACTTTTTTCATGGAAAGCATGCGCTCTTCCACCAAGCTACAGCCCTTCTCCAATCGGTACACCCATTATCTCTCTTGGTTAGCTTTTAGCTATTACAGGAATATCGGAGGAGTAATCAAACCTCTACACACGATTTAAAAATATATCCAATAGCAATATGCTGCTGCATTTTATTATCTTTTTACTGACAGCAATAAGCAGTTGCATTTTATTCTTGGATATGTATTGCCTACTCTATTGTCTCTTTATTTGCCAGAAAAGCAAAAAGTGAATGCAAAGACTGTTTTTAATTTTTACTCTCTAATAAAATATTAATTTGCTAATAAGTGATGAATAAACAAAAGAGCTTTGGGAACACCATGGAGCAATCCCTGCCTCCACAGTTTTCTAATGTAATGATGGCTCTAAGAGAAAATGTACACTTTCTACCTTTCCAGAATTATGTGGACATAGTCAATTATTTAACAGCATATCTTACCCTCTCACATTCATATGTGGATAATACTTTAAAGAGTTTTTCTAGCTAAAAACATAATTATATATGAAATCTGTGTCTTGATTTTAAAAAGTCATTGTTATCCAGGGAAGGAAGAGGATAAATGTGGTGGTCATATAGGAGCATATTGATTTGTGTGTTAATGGGGGTCTACACAATTACATTAGGGTTCAGTATAAGGATGACACTTCTCACGGCAGCCATGTCTGCTGAGGCTATGCCATTGTTACAGTGGCATTTGTTATGGCAAATGTATGAAGGGGAGAGAGGTACATCTCCAGACATGCAGTGGACACTGGCCTAAGCATCTTGGCCAATCACAACATCCAGCATGCCTCCCCAGCTGTTTAGAAATACGTACATGTCTTTCAAACTTCACTCGTTTTCTGCAGCAAATGCCAGTGTAGCCACAGCAAACATGATTGCTATGTAATGTATGAAACAACTGTAAGTCCTTGGAAGAAGCTGGAATTAATTGTGTCCTGGAAAAGCAAAGACAACAGCAGATCCACAGGGACTGCGGAAGATTTAAGAGTGAAACTACACATGACATAGGAATTCTGGAATTGGAATGCCCAACATTGTCTTCTTTTTAAATGAAAAGCACTGAGCACTACTAGTATGTATCCTCCATTCATTTAAATGGGGTCTGTACATTGAAATGAATTAAAGATGTCTGACTGCCCAGCTTGGTGAAATGCACTAAGAGTAAAGTTGAAATGCATTGTCTCGGAGGTGGCATGAAATAGAGACAGTCAGACTAGCAATATAAGTTAAATGGCATAAAATGGCTTTTAGGCTTTCATAAACCTACAGAACTTAGGTTTAGGAAGGAAAAGATTAGAGACAAAATTGTTTACAACGTGCTAATGGTTTGGCTGAGAGACAAGACTGGGAGAAGATGTATCTATAATATACCGTAGATTCTATGTGATACTATTGCTCCTTCTTCCATCCATATACAAAGGAATACAGAAATTGTCTGACAGGAGCACAACAAAAGTAAATCCATCCCAACCGTTGTATTCTAAATTTTGCTGGGTGTATCACTGAAGTTTAAAGAGCATACACAAATGTGTCATGTCAGATTTTGGAGCAGGGAAAAGATTCACAGCAAGATTCAAAGGCTTCTGCTTGGATCAAATTCAAGGTCAAATTCCAGAAAGTGCATTAAAAAAAATTGTTGCACTTACTTTTTTACTTCATAATTACCAGAGACATAGATGCTCCTAAGGAATGATCATATGTGGTCTGAAATATTGGGGGGGGGGGCAGACAGGCACTGCTTTTCCTGCCCTCCCTAAAAGACACTCCCATGCATACAGTTTTATTTTTTAACAGGGATTTTCTGGCCTAATCAGAACTGTAAAGTTCCAGTCTTCATGTGCCAAGTGTGTGTTTACTGAAGCAGGGGAGGGGAGAGAGGGCAGGATTGCTCTGGCACACATTCAGTAGAATGTCAGAATGGATCCTACATATGTACAAACTGAACATGCATAGATTGAGTGCAGTTAGGGACCTGGCAAAAAGCAGGTCCTCAATCACGCAGACAAGCCTTTGCGCATATAGTTGTATACATGTAAACACACAGTTGTGTGAACGGGGCCATAAAATTATTTCCATGCAAGGAGTCCGGCATGCTCTCATTTGCATGTCGTGGTTGTCAGGATCTCTCATCTTCTGTGTGGTATGTTTTTTTTTCATAAGTTGGCAAATGAGCACTTAGGGTGGAGCACAATGACAACTGCTCCTGTGCAGCAGGGCAGATAAACATTATTGTGCTGAGAATGGTCTTGAATATTGTGGTACATGGGTTTAGGAATAAGCAAGGAAGAATATGCCCTCAAACCCACAACGGCCTCCAATTTCAAATATAAGCATCACTTAAAAGAGCTGCTTAATGTTGTCTTGCTGGGGAAATACTGTGGACCATTAGATAGCATGTTCTAATAAATCTTAGTAACTGTGATACTGAGCTGGGAGTACTTTTGCTGAAGGTAATATTTGGGCTTGTGCAGCTAGTCTAGTTTCTTCAGACCATCTTACTAGGCTGGTCTCTTTTCCATTCTTCTGTCCCATTCTTCACAACCTGTCAACATTGTCTTCTCCACAGTTTCTTCTCTTCCTTCTACTTGTCATTCTGTTCCTTCTCCATCATGTTGCTGGTTCTTCCCATAAAACACTGACAGACCACCATCCGTTCCCCCACCCCACTTTATTATGCACTTTTAGTTGTGTCGTTTTAGCTACTACATTAACAGCAGCTATTCTCAATGCAATCTAACCTTCCACCTTCTATGCAGTTATCACTTCTCACTCCCACCTCAAATAGCACATGATAAGGACAGCTTCTCCTCTTTCTGCTAAACCCTTTGTTTTCCCCAACCTTGCTGTTGCTGCCATCGCTAGTAGTACCTCTTATTTTTCTCAAGAATGCACCATCTGACTCTTTTCTTCTCCTGCATGCAGACTGTTGATGTTCTCCAACCTCTTCAGCATCTTTAAGATTAGCTTCCCCCTTCTTTACATCTTATACTGAAGCCCTCATCCATTAATTATTAATTAAATGTTTAATAATGAAATCTGCTTTCCATGTGTACATTTCAGACTATAGCCATCTTTGACAGTAAACTCAAGCTGCTTAAAAGAGGAGTACAAAATGTCCTGTGTAGAATTACGTACTTTAGAACACAATCCTGACCACATCTTATTAGTGCTGTTCATAGGTATTGGTAAGGTACCTACCGTATATGCTGTTTAGCTGATGGCAGAGTAGTAACACTGGGTTCCCCCCCCCCCCGAAGAACATTAAGCTTTTTATTTCCTATAAAAGGGGGAACCCCCATTTTAAAAAGTTGTTTGAAGCTGGGACAATCAATTGCTTGTGATTTTTGAAAATGTGAGCCTAGTGTATTCCCAGCTATTAGTGTCAAGATGCTTGTAGTAAAAATGGAATATGAAGTGGCTTTTCTAGCCCAACAACCCACAAGCTGTGAGAGGGGTATTTTTGCACTGGCAGCAGTTATAAGTTGGACCTGTTCTTGGTGTGTTCTGAATAATCATCTCAGGAGGTAGCCTCTGCAGCTTAGAGATTTGAGTGCTGCTTGCTTAAAGCTTGGTTGCTCCAATGTGAGCCTCTTAGGAAACAATGACCTTTTCTAGAATCTTAGTTCACTTTTTAATTTTATCTTGTAGGAATTGTACGTGCCCAGACATGCCTGTGAATATGGAGGAATCTAGGCAGGTGAGCTGTGAATTGCCAATGAAACAGATGTTTTTGTAAAATACAAAACCACTTCTCAAATGCAGAAAACTATCAAAAGCCATGAAATACATTTTATCACTTGTTTATGTATGATGCTTTCTTCAAATCCTGAATTCATTGGCTCTCTGTTCTCCCAAAGGTGAAACTGCATACTTTCCTTAGATGCAAGCACAGTTCCATTGCTTTCAGTGGAGTTGCATCTAATCTGGGCAGATATTCAACAATCTTTATCTGGGGTCACCAGTAGTACCTAATTGCAACACACACATACCCTGAACCTGAAGCCCACCAAAATGACCTTATAAACTATGGGTGTGTCCAGATATACATAATTTGGGCAGTTAGCCCATTGTGAAAATGCATCCACCATGTTCTTTTCAGACATACAATCTCCTATGGATCAAGGTTAGGGGAAATATGTTTGTCCTGTTTCTTGCTGGCTGACCATATACAGAACTGATTGGCTTGTTCCCTGTGATGTCACAAGGCCATTTCCCCATCCCTCTTCAAAGCAGTTCTACAACTTGTCTTTTTTTTAAGGCTAGGAACTAATGTTAACTTGAATGGAAGAACAAACTCTTCCTAATTTTTAGGTTAACATTTTAAAAATTAAAGGCATGGGGAAAGGCAAAATGATCAATTGAATCACCATTTGGTTTAATGATTAGTAAGGCGTTTATTGGCATGAAGAAGCCAGACTCACCCTACTGTGGAAATAGGTGCTGTGAGACTGTATGTCTGTACACACTAAATTCCTTTGAATAATTTTTCATTATCAGAGCTGCTGAGAAAGTGACGTTCTCAGGAATCTAATGATCCATTAGATAACCAGAGATTCCTTCACGATTTCAGAGCTTTGATGTTCTGTAAGTCTTTCTTACAGCTCAATCCACAGGCCATACAGGCTGGAATCTTTGTTGGATACATAGTTTAGTCCTGCTGCCTAAATCCCAAAGTGGTAAATCTTTCTTTTTGTTTTTGCTTTATCCTAGCTTTTAACATTATCTAATCATAATAATCACAAGGCACCTAGTTTTATTCCGTTCTGATCAGGTACTATCTTTTTTATTATAACAATATTAATTTTAAAGTGTCTTGGCCACCCCTTGGCCATTTCTGCATTAGCTGCCTTCGAAGGATCAATGTGCTCGGCAAAAGAGTTCTGAGAGGCAGGTTCAACTGTCCAAAGACTTTAGATTATTCCACACTGATTGTCTTCCTTACTCTGGCTCCTACAGACCATTCCTTCTTCAGACATTGCTTTCCATCGCGCTTTGTTGGCATTATGTCTTTATGTCACTTCTCAGTCCCCCCCACCTCCTTTTCATTCTTTGGGGTCCTCAAACAAAATAGGCTTGAGAGATTCACTGAATGAGAGAACTAGGGCAAAATGCTTGTTGACCAGCATGAATGGATGTGTTCTGCTGATGACTGCGAAGCCTGCACCTCTCTGCCCTTTTGGCTTAACAATCTTTTTTTTTTTTTTTGTCATTCCTTTTTATTCTATCCATCTCCGTACTCAGGGTGGATTTGAGAACTAGTCAGGGATCATCTCCTGACCCAAGACACAGCCTGCACTGGACTGAGCAACAGGACAGCCCAGGGAGGTGAATTCTCTAGAAAAGAAAGAAGCAATCATAGGCACAATGGGAATATCTAAAAACAAACCTATGGAAGATAGTTTGCTATGCTTCCCTACTTGAACTACACAGTCTAAATACAGAGCAAGAAATGAGCGCAAAAGCCTTTTGACATCTTTCTTCATCTCTGTCTTGCCTGGCTCATGCAGATTGGAAACCTTCTGGGCAAGGATTGTACCACTGTGATGTTATGTATGGTACCTACCGCCTTGTTGTACTAAATAAAGACCCATTCAAATCTATGGGAGTTGTGCCATGATTTCAATGGGATATGGGTTGCACCCTAATTGTATCATACTAGCCTTATAGGGTTTAGAACTCCCAGAGAAGGAATTTATAAATTAATGCTAATATCAGCAGGTATAACAAATCCTATAGTCCCAGACTCATTGCAGCATAACTGGGAGAAGGATCATTATCGTATCATGTCCAAAGCATACTTTGAAAAGAAAACAAAAGAAATGACATCCTTCTGGAAATATCTGCTTATTTGCTATTCTGAAGTTGCTCCATGTACTTGCACAGACAACTTTCAATAAATATAACTATGACTGATAAAAGCTCTGTTACCTGAAATTAAAATATTTCTCCTAGGCAGAAATCCAGCACATAACTCTTATGCATAACCCATACTTTCAAACATTGATAAGCTGGTGTCCTAGGGCCAATGTCATACCAGGTGGAAATAGCCATAATTTCAAGAGAAGTGGCCTCAGAGCAAGGAGATGGGATCTTGGCCTTTTGCTCCTGCCAGCAAAGAGTATCATTAACCACCAGAAAGGCAGGGACTCTGATAAGCACACAGTCTGCTCTTAGGCAGGCTCTTAGGCAGGCTCTTAGGCAGATTATCATTTTTACACCCTCTCTTTTTCTGAGAAAAGGACCCAAGGGAAGGAAAATGCATGGCTATATTTTCCCCTCTAGATTCATAGATTCATATATCAGAGAGTTGGAAGGGGCCTACAAGGCCATCAAGTCCAACCCCCTGCTCAATGCAGGAAACTACTTTCAAAGAAACACATTTTAATGAAGTATGAATTTTTAAAAAGTTGATTTAGTGTTGCAAGTGAGGAACGGCTGCTTTGAGATGTAACAGCCACTGCCACCTCCATCTGAGATACAGGATATGCCCAAAGATATTGCCATATTCATTCTTATTTCTAATTGTGGAGATGAACTGGTACCATTAAGAATAAAGCTTACACACCCAACAGATTTTCCCCACAAGACAGAAGTATCAAACGGTAGTACTTTGTCCCCTATTTCCTGAGGGCTTGTCTGCTCTGGCTCTTTCCCATGCATTAGTGTCTACTTAATGTGCCTCATCTATGGCATCTGTGCCATGTACATTTAGGAACTGGTGCAGCCAATACAGTAAAAGTGGCTGAGAATTAAATTTTACTGCTGTGTCTTATAGTTTTGAGGGCAGAGATCTGTGGGGTTCTGTCATTGCAGCTGTTGTGGATAAGGACCAACCAGTCTCTCCCCCCCCCTTTATGCACACTTTTCTCCCTCCTGTTTAATTGCTGCCTCTGCCCACTCCCCCTGGTGCAGAGGGTGATGTAGATCAGGGTTGGGAAGAAGGTAGATCTGGATCTACTTTTAGATCTCTGAATGATTTACAGTAGTTTGGCAAGAATTTCTCACTCCCCAATTGTTTTACAGAAGCAGCAACAAAATGACTCCCCTCCTGCCCTAAATTCTGCTGAAATGAAGAAAAGCTGTGGGTAACCCCAAGGGGATTTTTATATGGAAGGACTATGAGCTCCATTTAGTTCTAGTAGTTAAATCAAGTTCCTCAGCTCAGAATTCTTTAATTCTATTGCTCCATTTGGTGGATCTCAGTATTCTAATAAAAAAAACCAAAGTGGGTCCTGCAAGCCTGAAGTCTGCCCACACCTGATGCAGGTAAACCTTATTTTTAAAAAAACAAAGCATGGTTTGTGGCTCCCCAACCCACATAGCTTCACCTTACTTGTACGACTGTGCAACAAATGAAATGGAAAATGTGGAAACCCAGATTACTCCCCGAAATGATACGTGCAATTTACTCTAAATAGCATATATATACTCTCCTGTGACCTTCTTTTATGCTGCTTATATGAAATCAGCCAGGCATTGTTTACTACTATGCTGATGACACCCAGCTCTCTCTCTCTGTTTTTCATCTGATGCTATGGAGGATGCTAAAGTCCTGAACTATTGTCTGGATACAGTGAGGGTCTGGATGAGAACAAACACATTAAGGCTCAATCCAAGCAAGATAAAGGTTGTTAGTCAGTGGACAAGCCAACCTGCGACTTGGAATACAGCCTGTTCTGGATGGGGGTGTTCTCCCTCTGAAAAATCAGGTTTGCAGCTCAGCGGTGCTCTTGGACCCAGCATTACTCCTGGAGTGCCAGGCAGCGGCTGTGTCCAGGAGTGCTTTTGCCCAGCTTTGACTAGTGTGTCAGCTTCATCCCCTTCTTGGGGAAGGCAGATCTGGCCACAGTGATCCATGCCTTAATTACCTCTCGCTTAGACTACTTTAAAGTGCTGTACATGAGGCTGTCTTTGAAAAGCATTTGGAAACTACAGCTAGTGTAAAACACAAAGGCCAGATTGTTGTCTGGAGTGTGGTTTATCGAACATATAATACTGGTCTTGAACCAGCTACCCTGGCTTCTCCTTTGTTTCTGAGCCCAATTCAAGATGCAGGTTTTGACCTACAAGTCCCAGGCAGCACGATCCTATGAGGCTGCCAATAACCCTCCGAACCCAGAGGATTACAGGCATCCTATTGAGGGTGGGAGGAGCGTGGTGGATAAGATATCTGTCTCACTCCCCTAGCCCTCAAAAACATCTAGATGGCCAATTTTGGCCATCTAGATGTTTTACCTCTCCTTGTGAGGAGGAGAGGCTGAGGCACCGCCTGGATTCCTCAAAATCCAGCGGAGCCTCGCCCCTCCCCACCCCCAGGAATGCCCCCCCCCGGGGCAGCTGAACACGGTCTTCTGTGCTTGGTTCCCTGCGGTTTCCTTCTGGTGCGGAAAGAACAGCGCCAGCAACAGGGAGGGGGGCAGGCACTCCAAGGCACTGCGACCTCGGATGAGATTTCCGAGGTCACAGCACCTTTCAGGCCAAATCCTAGGTCCCCCTAGACAAAGTCGGGGGGGATGGACATTGGATTTTGCCCTAAATGGCTTAGGGTCAGAATATTAAAAGGCCACCTTCTCCTGTATGGACCTGCCCCTAGTTTATGATCTTCATCAGGGGTCTTGTTGTATGTCCTACGACCAAGAGAGGCTAAGTTGGTGGGTACACCAGATGGGGCTAATAAGAATAAGAAGTACATAATACATAAGAGGAGCCTGGCTAGATCATACCAACGGACCACCTACCTGAGCTTCTTGTTTCCAAAAGTCACCAGTCAGATCCTTCCTGGAAACACACAAGCTGGACATGAAGGCAACTTTTTGCCCCCAGTATATGGTATTCAAAGGTATATTGCCTCTGAACTTGGAGGTTCCAGTTCACAATTATGGCTAATAGCTGATGATAGAACTATCCTCCTCCACAAATTTGTCTAACCCTATTAAAAAGCCATCTAGGCATGTGGCCGTCGCCACATCTTGTGGCAGCAGATTCCATAAGCCAATTATGCATTGTGTCAAGAAATACTTTCCTTCTTTTATCTGTAAAAATGGGAAATAGAAAACTACATTTAGACTGCAATCCTACTCACACTTACCTGGGAGTAAGACTAACTGAACCCAATGGGGCTGTAGAGATGTATAGAATTGCATTGTTTGAAGAATTCTATCAGAAGTTTGACTAATTTGCTTTTTTCACAACTAACTAGGAGTAAGCCAGGCCAACATCTGGATCAAAACAACTATTGACACAATCCTAAATGAAATGCCAAAGCTATACAGAGTAGACCTAGAATCATGTCAAATGCTGTGAGGACCACTAGATGTCTCACAAGCTATCTAAAAAAATCTACTGTTTCAATATGTTAGCTACACTATTCAGAGTCAGACATGTTCTTAGCATTGTCTTCTCTCCACTCCTCCCCTTTACTTTGTATTATGTGTTACTTACAAATTACTTCCAGTAGAATGTAGGCATTTTCAAGAGGAGGACTGCATCATCCATACGCCTGCATGCTGAATAGAAAAATAGAGCCTTACTAGTGAAACAACAAGGACACTGAAGTGTCTAACCATTAATGGTGTTATAATGTTTTCACAAAGTTTACTGAGAACTTATACACTTTGGTGCAGGTGGGAATGAAGATGTAAAAACACACAACTTAAAGATACCATTACCTAATTTATTCCCAGCTCAATGGAGCAGTTGTGACCTCATCAGTGACAACTCACAGGCCTCAAAAGGCCAATTAACTAAGATCTGCTTAGGGAGCAGTTGATAATGTACCATATTCAGGAAGCTTAGGGTTGGATATTGAGCTGAAAATGTCTCACCATGAGGGCTAAGTTTTTATTTTGTTATAAAGCAGGAAAAGGCATGATGTCAACATAGCACTGGCTTTATCTCACATGGAGGACCAGTTGATATCAAGTAGGTATTTGACTTTAGCTCTCCATTTGTATCTAAGCATGCATGCCCCATAGGTATAACAAAAAGCTCTTCCTCTATTGTGGAAGGAAGAAAACATGTTACAATTGAGATAAATACAGCATAATAAGCTGTGTTCATGTCAACACTTTAATTCAGTTTGTCATGGGGCAGTGGTCACCCTGGTCCCACCACAGTTCACACTCCCCAGTAGCACCTTCCTGTGGGACCTTCCTGTGGGACCTAGAAACAATTCTTCACCCAGATGTATCTGGCACAATACATACATATTAACGTAAAACATCTCTACCCCGTTCTTCAGACAAAATGCCTCACTGAGCAGCTTAAAGATCAATTTTAAAAAAGGTCCCTGTGGTCTAAAATCTAAAAGACACAACAGATAAGGAAAAAAAGTGTGAAGCAGAAAAAAGCAAACCCAAGCATCAATTCTTAAAGTTACAGGGTTCTTATAACAACTAGTTAGGATGGAAATGGTTCACTGAAAGGAGGAGCCAAAAGTGACTAGTCTTCATCAGAGCTGATGGTGTGGCCCTGTTTCCCATCTCTCCATCTGCTCTGATGACTTCATGGAATAGCGGCTTATGCTATCCTTTATGGGAGTGGGCATCACCAGATCACTGCCGGGTCCTGCCATAGAAGCCTCATTCCTGGAGTATCTTATGAAGGGGTGCTTGAAGGTTCCTGTTCGCTTCCTAGGATGTTTCAGGGACACTCTAGGAACAAGGCTTCTGTGGCTGGAACCATAGAACCTGTTCCTAGAGCATTTTTCCTTTTTTCTGACGAGTGGGGAGGGGTTTGTTCTACCTGTCCTATTACAGGGCAGCTACAAAAGAGGTGGCAATACTCTGTGGTGAACTAAAGCTGACATATAGTCAAGTAAGCTGCTCAACAATATCTGCCACGGATGGCCTTCTCCCTGTCCCATCAGCCAGAGAAACCAGGCTGGTGGGGACTAGGAGGAGGGCCTTTTCTGTGGCAGCCCCCAATTTATGGAACTCTCTTCCCAGTGATCTCCGCCATGCCCCTTCCTTGATTAGCTTCCGCCGGGCATTAAAAATGTGGCTTTTCAGGTGGGAATATGGGGTGGATTAGGATTTTTAAGTTTTGTACTGTTTTTAATTGTGTTTTATACTCTGTGTGTGTGTTCCCCCCCTTGTATTTTATTGGACTGTACATTGCTCAGAATGGCCGGATGCCTGGCCAGATGGACGATTCATAAATATAATAAATAAATAAATAAGCTTGTGTCTCTTCTGATGGAAACTGATATAGTATCTGTGATTAATTGCTCTGGTAATTTATCAGATTTTTTTTGTAGATGTGTTTAGGGGAGTAAACCTGTGTGTGTGTGTGTGTGTGTGTGTGTGCGTGCGTGAGTGAGTGAGTGAGTGAGTGAGTGAGAGTGAGAGGGGTTGTGTGTATATATGAGGGGGGTGTTGTATGTGTGTGTGCACACATGTAGCCCCTACCACACCAGCAGGTACCTGCTGTGGCCCTTGTTTCTGCATCCCCCTGCTCTACACATTATCAAGCTGGAAAGGACATTTAGTATTTTTGCCCTTTCTGTGTCACCTGTTCCAGCTCCCTGACCTCATTCAGTGAAGGCCTGATACTGAGTGGGATAAGACATTATACCAAATAATGGTTTGGCACTACATGAATAAGCCCTGTGCTTGGGTGCACTCTCCTGTCCTCACTTCTGCTTTAGCAGCAAACCATATTTCACTATAAAATCTATACCAGACAAATAATAGATTGCACAAAATTATGGCTAGGCTGCTAAATCAGACTTGAGGAAGGAAATCAGAGTATGTGAGGAGAGGGAAGTGTGAGCAAGAACAGGGTTCATTCACCTAACACAAAAACATGTACAGGTCTGAACTATTGTTTTTTGTCACTTTTTTTTTTTTTAGTGAGCTTGTTAAATTCCTTGTCATTACCTTTTGCGTCACTTGCCAATTGTACCTCACATTATTCTTTTTCCTTCTTTATGTTTCCTTTTCAACTGTGTTGCATCTTATACTCCTCTTTGCTCACTTCTCCAGTTTTCTATTTCTTGTAAGCTTTCTGTTTAGATTTAGAGCACCACAATTCTTTTGTCTGACTGAGTGTGGTATGGTCACTTATTATGCTTGCCTTGGCTTGCTCTTGGCTGCTGTGATGAGGTAGACTTCATGTATCACTTTTTAAGTGAGGTGTAAACATGCCCTATTTCCAGGCTTTCTACTAATTAGTACATCTTTAGCCCCATAAGCACAGATGTGACTGAAGTGTGTAGAGGCAACAGGATTCCCACAGCCTACTTTCAATGAGAACAAGCAGTTTTATATGCAAACGACAAAGCAAGGATGGATGGATTGTGAAAGTGAGGCCTACTCATGTTTACATAAATGTTTACGTTTATGCATGAAAGCCTCGGTTCTCAGTAAAGTTATATGCATGGGGAGGAGGATGTGTGAGCTCAAGGCTTGCTCTCATATCCAGCTGTGAGAATAAACTTTCCTGGGGCAAGTGTGAGCTGTATTACACTGTATTCTGGTTCTTATACAACAAGAATTCAGACAAATCGGAGATAATACTGTCTGTAAATTATCT
Organism: Shinisaurus crocodilurus; assembly: GCA_021292165.1. Taxonomy (NCBI): domain Eukaryota; kingdom Metazoa; phylum Chordata; class Lepidosauria; order Squamata; family Shinisauridae; genus Shinisaurus; species Shinisaurus crocodilurus. Next base: position 245,523,145 of record CM037876.1, read on the forward strand.
TCTAAACTTTGCCAATCAGACAGAAAGGCACCCCCAGTTCCTGTTCTGTCCTTGAGCAGGTCACTCTGAAGATCTATGCCACCTGTTATCAATTACATTATTACTTTACATATTGGACCTTCAGTGTGACAATACCTAGTGCTGTTATCCTTGTTTACTGAAGCTTTAATCTTTTTTCCCCTCCCTGTCCTACAGAGTTCCTGCTGGGGACTGTACGGAAGAATGGCAGCTGCAGAACCTTTGACTGCTTTCTCCCGCTGGTACCTCTATGCCATTCATGGCTACTTCTGCGAGGTGATGTTCACAGCTGCTTGGGAATTTGTGGTCAATTTCAACTGGAAGTTCCCAGGTGTCACCAGTGTATGGGCACTCTTCATCTATGGAACTTCCATCCTCATTGTAGAAAAGATGTACCTGTACCTGAAGGACAAGTGTAACATACTAGTGCGCTGCCTCATTTACACCCTGTGGACGTATGTTTGGGAGTTCACCACTGGCTTCATCCTGCGCCAGTTCAATGCCTGCCCTTGGGACTATTCACAGTTTGACTTGAACTTCATGGGCCTCATAACCCTGGAGTATGCCATTCCATGGTTCTGTGCAGCATTTATCATGGAACAGCTAGTCATCAGGAACACCCTGCGTTTGCGTTTTGATGAGAATGCTGAACCAGGGATTCCCACTGCTGCTGTAACCTTGGCCAATGGCCACGTGAAAACTAATTGAATAGTAACGTAGAGCTACACTTTGACAAAGTGAACTCTTCTGCCCCCTTCATTGGAGACTTGTGTGATGATGGCCTCAAAAACAAAACTTCTTCCTGTATGATAAACAAACCTCCTGGGTTTGGAGGTGTGCATGAAAAAGTGGAATCAGTAGGTTTTCTATGGATTTTACTCTTTTTTGTTTTTTAAGCCACAAGTAGCACTGTCAGTTACCTGTTGGCTAGATAGTTTGACTTGTAACTTTAACTTACTATGAAACCAGTCCTATTACCTTCATTTTACTGCATATGGGGGGGAAATAAGAGAAATGCTAGTCAACCTTGTACAAATAACAAGTTAGTAGATTGGCACAGATGCCCCAGTTAACTTAGTGATTGGCTTATATTCCATTAGGCAATATTCAGGTGCTTGCTTGCAACCAATACCTCCCATGGGATGCTGCAGGATCAAGGATCAATCAACAGCTGTTGAGACAGCCCAACAGTGGCAGTCTAATGGGGAGGTAGAATTTGCCCTCTTGTGTGCTCCTCCTAACACTTTTTCTATTGCACCACAGTGTATGATATTATGGTGCTGGACATCTTGCTGGATTTATATAAAAAGATTACTTTTTGAATCATCCATTCTGATGCTCACTAGAGAGCTTGTTCTCCCACTCTCATATATATATTTTTAAATAAAGGCCTGTTCTGCTGGACGAATTATATCATTACTGTGCAAGCTGCATTTTGGCCAAGTAGCCAAAAGTGGGAGAAAAACGGCTCAAGTCTTCCCTGCTTCCTATCCTTTCTTCTTGTAGTGGAACACAACAGAAGGGCTGCTTCAGGTCTGATATTTGGAACTCCCATAGTAACTGTTCACATCACCAGGATTCTCTCTGGCTTCCTCCGCAGGGAATTCTCTGTCACCAGTACCAGTGGCTATAAATGTGGACTGTTGGCCCTGGCATTAAAGTCAACTGGATTCATCAGGAGTTGGAATCCTGCATGACAGATTGTTCAGTGCTTGTGCTCATTTCTGTTTGTACATATCTTCTGTAAGCTCTGCCCAGTGTTCTCAATGTACTAACAGAAGTATTAGTGGTGCAGCAAACTCTCTTCATAAAGCTATTTATGAGGAACTAGTGGTGGCATCCCACTGCCTCACAGTGGGGTGCATTGAACTGTCTCTCTCCAGGATCGTCCAGCTGGGTTGTGAACAGTGTAGCAAGGGCTGCAGGTAGAGCCCGAGGTAAATGTGAATGTCTCAAGGAGATGTATGGATTTCAGAGACTGTGAGAAGTAGTCATACGAAAGTAGCATGGTATCCAGCAGCCATCAAAGGATTTTAATAACAATTCCTTCTATGAATGAAAAACTTTTTTGGTTGCTCAAAATGACAAGCATCCAAATAGCCTTAAGAGGGTATGCTGTCACTAGGCTTCCTGGACCAGAAAAAATCCAGGTGTAATTTGCACTGATTGGAGTGGAATTGCACTAGCAATGAGTTGGGCTTGTGATGTGAATATCTATATGGGGTTGCAGAGCCTCTTCTTCTGTGTTTTCTTTAAAATGAGGGTCCGTTATTATTTGGCAGACCATTGACCATTTTATCCACCTGGCACTCCGTTCACACAGCTGTTTATTGTTCTGTTGAGTTCCATTCTAGGGGCAGGGGGAAACAAAGACATCCTGCTACCCTGAATAGGTTCTACACAGTCTTATGAATGAGAAATGTATCATTAACTTGTCTAATATTTTGAGAGTCTCTTCATTTTATTTCTCTCCATTTCCCCTCAAGTGTGATATCCATTGCTGGCAATGGATGGTTACTCAAAACCACAATAATTACTCAAAACAGTTATTCAAAACCACAATAATAGTAGCTCAGCCAGAATGCGTACCACAGTTTATGAAAGGTAGCACCAAGTCCAAGAGGTCACCAGCATGGTTAACGAGCACTGTCAAGGAAACTCTTTGAGAAAAGAAGGCTTCCTTCAGAAAATGGAAGTCTTGCCCAAATGAGGAAAACAAAACAGAGCACAAGCTTGCACAAAGACGATGCAAGCAGACAGTAAGAGATGCAAAAAAAGCATCTTGAGCAGCATATTGCTAACAATATCAAGGCCAACAATAAAGAATTCTTTAAATATATCAGAAGCAGGAAACCAGCTAGGGAGGCAGTTAGATGGTAGGATTACAATGGAATTAAAGGACTACTAAAAGAAGATAAAGGGATTGCGGAGAAGCTGAATGAATTCTTTTCATCTGTCTTCACTGCAGAAGATATAGGACAGATAACTGTGCCTGAACAGATGTTTTAAGGAAGGGAGTCTGAGGAACTGAGGCAAATGAAAAAAGATGAAGTTCTCAACCTTATTGACAAATTGAAAGTTAAGTCACCAGGCCCAGATGGTATCTATCCTAGAGTTCTTAAAGAACTCAAATATGAAATTTCTGATCTTCTAATGAAAATAGGTAACATGTCCCTAAGATCAGCCTCTGTACCTGAGGACTGGAGAATAGCCAATGTAATACCACTTTTTAAAAAGGGATCCGGGAAATTACAGGCTAGTTAGCTTAACATCTGTTCCAGGTGAATTGGTTGAAAGCATTATTAAAGATAAAATTAGTAAACATACAGAAGGACAAGCCCTGCTGAAAAGGAATCAACATGGCTTCCACAAAGGGAAGTCCTGTCTCACTAACCTTTTAGAGTTCTTTGAGAGTGTCAATAAATATGTGGACAGGTGATCCAGTAGACATTGTTTACTTGGACTTCCAAAAGGCTTTTGACAAAATCCCTCACCAAAGACTCCTGGGCAAACTTAGCAGTCATGGAATAAGTGTGTGTGTGTGTGTGTGGGGGGGTCCTTTTATGGATCAGTAACAGTTTAAAGAACAGAAGGCAAAGAGCAGGAATAAGTGGTAAATTCTCCCAATGGGGGGAGGTGAGCAGTGGAGTGATCAAGGGGCTGGAGCAACTCCCCTATAAGGAAAGGTTACACCAGCTGGGAGTGCTTAGCTTAGAAAAAAGGTGAGTAAGGGGAGTCATGATAGAGGTGTACAAAATTATGCATGATGTGGAGAAAGTGGATAGGGAGACTTTCTCTCCCTCATAATACTAGAACCTGAGGTCACCCCATGACACTGATTGGTGGGAGATTCAGGGCAGATAAAAGGAATTACTTCTTCACAAGGCGCATGGTTAAACTATGGAATTCACTTCCACAAGATGTACAGATGACAATCAATCTGGATAGCTTTAAAAAGGGATTAGACAAATTCATGGAGGATAAGGCTATAATGGTTACTGGTTCTAATGGCTATATGCTACCTCCAGTATCAGAGGCAGTATGCCTACGTTCACCAGCTGTTGTTGCACTCATGTCCTGCTTGTGGGTTTCCTGTGGGCAGCTGGTTGGCCACTGTGTGAATAGAATGCTGGACTAGATGGACTCTTGGTCTGATCCAGCATGGCACTTCTTATGTTCTTATGATGGGCAGGAGCCCTGACAGCAGGGGTTTAATCCAGTCTGTCCTGTGCTAGAAAGTGTCTCCTGAAATCCTCAGCAAACACAGAGAGAGATTAGCATTCCCTTGTTACAGTTCATCAGTTATTGGTTCTTTTAAAAAAAAAATACTACTGAATTAAACTGTGTTTCGTGTATGGTATGGCGCCATTATATAGGGATGTGTGAGTAATCCAATAGGGGGGTGAAAATCTGATGGATTTTTACGATTCAGCCCCCTGGATTCCACTTTGCAAGTCCTGCAGTGGTGCTGACTCTCTATGATGGAAGTCTGTGAGTTAGCTCGACTCGCGTCTCTAAGATGGGCTGCAGTTTGCGCATTTTTTAAAACACTAAGGAAATATGCCCAAATTGCACAAACTACACAAATTGGGTAAATCATGGTATTTTGCATGTTTTTGCAAATCAGCACCCAAAAAGCACATGGATCTAGCACAATTGCCAATTTTATGCAAATCACTCTAGATCCATGTGGCTTTTCAGGTGCTGATTTGTGAAAAACATGCAAGATACCGTGATTTATGCAATGTGTGTAAAGTTACACAAATTGCGCAAATAGTGCTATTTGTGCAAATTCCCTTAACATTTTTTTTAAAATGCAGAAACTGCAGCCCATCTTAGAGATGGAAGTCTGTGGAAAACCCCCCGACTTGGCCCATTTCCAATCATTGGATCAGAAGCGGGCAGAAAGTCCATCAAGCTCAAACGAGCCAGACTTTGCAGCATCAGCACATCCCTAGGTCACTGCCATACATTGAAGAATTATTTCTAATTGGCTGTGCAATAACACTCAACTGGAGTCGAAAATAAGATGGAGGGGCAGTTCATGGAATGGAATCATGATCTTAAACCCTTTTACAGCGCAATCCTGTTAATCCATATGTGTAGTCAGAAGAAGTAAGCCCATTTGAGTTCAGTGGGCCTTTTTTCCTGCAATGGGCAAGGAGTTGGACTAGATTACCTCCAAGGTACCTTCCATCTCTAAAATTATATGATTCAAAGTGGGTATAGGATTGCAGCCTTAAATAGTGGGTCTTAGCGAATACTGTGAAAATAACTGTTCTCTTGGCATCTCACTTCTCTAAACTTCAGTCCCCAACCACAAAAGAGTAAGAACAAATCGGAAATACGTTGGGTTGCTTTTCATGAAAACCTTTTTACAAAACATTAAAAGAAATTTTCTTCCAAGTATTCTGTGACGGAGGGAATAGTACAAGTAGGAAATGGGCTACGTGTGAAATTTCTGGTAACCAAAGTTAGTGAATTCTAGGATAAGGCTGGATAAATACAGTCTCCCACTTCAACTGGTGGTCATGGACTTCTAATGAGTTTAGTGCACAATCCTATGCATGTTTAGACAGAAAAAAAGTGCTACAACTCCCAGCATTCCCTAACCAGTATGGCTGCCTGGGTCATGCTGGGAATTGTAGGACTTCTTTCTGTCTAAACATGCATAGGATTGTGCCTTAGACATTCAGTTCTGTTCTATATTACCCTGCAACACTGGTTCCTGAACTGGCATTTCAAAAGCACTAAAGGAAGGTTTAAAAAAAGGCAAAGTAGCTAAATAGGAAGGGTTGCATCTTGGTGGTATTATCTATCCCCTGCATTGACCAATAGCACAATCCCATGCTCCTTGGGGGTCTATAATCTCATCCTAAGTGGCACAGTTATTTCATAACTGGTCAATAGTTATTTGCTTACGAATGGTGTCTAGCCTTCAACATATGAACACCTCATACAAATTAGCAACATTTTCCTATGGTACATCAGAACATCACCTCCTAAAGCTTGCTTAATTCCATTTTATCTGATTTGTACTGCATAGACGTGTCCTCAAGGGGCTATAATTTTCACACAGAAGTGCACTTTATTCACAGTTTGCACACCAGGAACTGAGCTAGGCCTAATAAATTAACTCTTGCCCATGTAGCATTGACCAGATAGCCCATTGACCATATGAGCTTTCTTTAACACTGTTCTTTATTCTCTTCAAAGTTACCATATGTGTCAGGTACCCAGATCTCATTCCTCTTTTTGGAGACAGTCAACTTGGTTGCAGCTAGAGATTTACCCTTTTTAAAAAAACTTCCTTTATGTTTCTTTTCTCTTTCTCTCAATTCAAGTGAAAAAACTACTGATGCTGTTTTACAGCTGGGTTGCTTAAACTACAGGGCAATGACAGCCACACTGCTGACAATAGTAGCCTATACGCTATGCAGTGGAAAAAGCACTGGCGTATAAAACACATAACAATAAAATACACACAATCCTCAGTTAGGTAAATATTTGCTTGTATCTGTATCCTCCTCAGTAGATTAAAGTTGCCTGTTCGAATTCACCAGCAATAAAAATTTGTGGTTTGTTGGTTTTGTCCTCCTGGTTGTAAGGAGACGATGATTTAATATTTACATTTGTGGAAATAGGGGTGGGTTGTAAAATTATTCATGTGCTGTATTATACTTATGTTCTGTAGTTGTTTTTCTAAAACATGATGATATAGATCCTAGACACAGATGGTCTTTCTAGGCATATAGCAGGTTAACACCCATGTTCTCTTAGCCATTTGGATAAACAAGAGAGCTCCATCATCATGCTTCACAGACAAGGGGTAAATCATGCAAGGTTCTTGCTAAATGCCCTGTCTCTCCACGCAGAGAGTGTGGGGCACAATTTAGAGATGATACATTTTGTTTAAAACATGCTGCTTCTGGGTCCAAGCCCATTGGCGCTATTAGCAATGGGAGAGTGCCTCCATGATGCCACTGGGCAATCCACATTGTGTACAGCAGGGGTGAGGAACTGTTCGTGTGTTGGGGGCCAGATGACTCCCCCTGGAAGCCCTCTACAGGCCAAATAATGTCCAGGGGTGAGGCAACAGCCCCCAACATCATTCGCTTCCCAGTGCTGATAGAGCTCCTCCAGCCAGTGCTTTGGCCAGAGACCTGGGTTCACTGTGCATGGATTTTCCCCAGCCCCAATTCATAGAATCATAGAAAAGTAGAGTTGGAAGGGGCCTACCAGGCCATCAAGTCCAACTCCCTGCTCAATGCAGGAATCCAGGTCAAAGCATCCCTGACAGATGGCTGTCCAGCTTCACCTTGAATGCCTCCAGAGTGGGAGAGCTCACCACCTCCCTAGGTAGTTGGTTCCATTGTCTTATTGCTCTGACAGTCAGGAAATTTTTCCTGATGTTTAGGTGGAATCTGGGTTCCTGTAACTTGAGCCCATTATTCCGTGTCCTGCAAACTGGGATGATCAAGAAGAGATCCTGGCCCTCCTCTGTGTGACAACCCTTCAAGTACTGGAAGAGTGCGATCATATCTCCCCTCAGTCTCCTCTTCTGAAGGCTAAACATGCCCAGTTCTTTCAGTCTCTCCTCATAGGGCCTTGTTTCCAGTCCTTTATCATCTTTGTTGCCCTCCTCTGAACCCTCTCCAGTTTGTCTACATCCTTCTTAAAGTGTGGTGCCCAGAACTGGACGCAGTACTCAAGATGAGGCCTAACCAGTGCTGAGTAAAGGGGAATTTTCACTTCCCGTGATTTGGAAGCTATACTTCTATTAATGCAGCCCAAAAAAGCATTTGCCTTCTTTGCAGCCACATCGCATTGCTGGCTCATATTCAACTTGTGATCCACAACAATTCCAAGATCCTTCTCACTTGTAGTATTGTTGAGCCAAGTGTCCCCCATTCTGTAACTCTGCATTTGGTTTCCTCTCCCTAGGTGCAGTACTTGGCATTTATCCCTATTATGGTAAATTTCATTCTGTTGTTTTTGGCCCAGTGCTCCAGCCTATCTAGATCGCTTTGAATTTTGTTTCTGTCTTCCAGAGTATTAGCTATTCCACCCAACTTTGCGTGACAAACACTTTCTAGTATCTTATAACCCTGGGTACTTTAGACTGTTGGAACTATAAAAGAGGGATACTGCTAAGCAATTGAATGCAGCACTGGTAGTGAGATTGCTACTTCAGCACTAGGTCTATATGTAATCTTGCATTCCTTCAAGAACTGATGAGAACTGATGAGAACAAGCCCTGATGGAGTTTATGAAGGAAATTAGCCTCTATGAGTTCATATGAGACTGTTTATCTCATTCGCTAGGCCAGGACCTTAAACCAATTCCCTTAACAGACACAATACTCTGATACAGTCATACCTTGGATTGAGAGCATAATTCGTTCCAGAACCGTGCCTGTAATCCAAAACACTCTTATATCAAAGCGAGTCTCTGGTGGGCGTGAGCGGGGCCGATTTCGGCCCGCTCGAGGCGAGCGGTTACATTCCTATGACTTGTATTGCAAGACGTCGCTTGTTTATCAAGTCAAATTTTATTTTAAAAAATTGCTTGTCTTGCAAAACACTCTCAGACCAAGTTACTTGCAATCCAAGGTATTACTGTATACTGTCCTAGTTCATATAGGGCTTCTTTCTGTATGAATCTTGGATTCTTTGTGGGATTAAGACTGGCCCCTTTACACGTGTTCCTCCCCCCCTGCGGGGCTTTTCTTTCTCATCCTTTCCATATGTTCCATTACACAAGCACAAGGTGGCACTGCAGTGCAGCAGAATTGCGAAAATACATGAGCTTCTCATTCTGGCTCATTCCGCCATTTTCTGATAATACTACACTTTCCTCACTCTAAAAAAAAAGCCGTGGAAATGCACGGGAGAGGCCCTGGAGCAGGATGACATGTAAAGCACCTGCAAACTACTGTAAGTGAGGAATCACAAGCGCAGAATAAATGCCTCATGTACAGAAGACTGTAGTCACTGGTATGGCGGGGGCGGGGGGAGAAAAGAGCAGAACCTAGCAAAGGGATCCATGCCAGAAACACAAATATCATGAAGTTATTGAACTAGAAGTGAACAAAAGTATGACTAGTTCATCTTCCTTGCTGCAAAGCAGTGCCACCAACCCACCAGTGCTACGTAGATCAGGTCATCCAATCCAGACAGCAGTGTGCTACATACTGAGCAAGTACACCATAGAAAAATGCCACCTGAACAAATAGCTGAAAGGGCATTATACTAACCAGAATGTTTTAAGCAGTTCTTGCTTCAGTTGCTTGGAAATACAGATTTGAAACTGACACTGGCCAGAAGCCTCATTTGTATTACAAATTCTTGTCCTCTGCTTTCCCTTTTGCATGAAAAACCATCAGATTTTAGCATAAATAGCATAAGAGACAATTGCAGCCTTGCATATAAAAATGCTCAAACCCTTTTAGAACATTAAGGCTATAATACCAAAACAATTATTAGGAAATACACTACTTAATCAAGCTAAGCTATATATGCCACAGTTAACACCGCCCTCCCAGGATCAGGAACTAATCTGGTTGGGGAGAGATGAATGAGGGAAACCCTTTTCACCCCAGTTACTGTAAATGTTGAGAACCTGTGTGCAAGCAAAGCGCTACTTGTTTCACATACACCCTCCCCGAAGTGTTTAGGCCTCTAGTACAAGGTCATCATCTTAAAAAAATACAGTAAAACCTTGGATTGCAAGTAACTTGGTCTGAGAGCGTTTTGCAAGACAAGCAAATATTTTTTATACATTTTGACTTGATAAACAAGCGACATCTTGCAATACAAGTACTGTGTAGTACAGTCAAGAAAAATGAAGACTTTACACTGTCATTCTTTATTGCAGCTTAAATTAAAAATATGTGTACAAATTTCTTATGGGGAATTTCGCTTTTATATACAAGTGCTTTGGATTACAAGCACGTGTCCGGAACAAATTATGCTTGCAATCCAAGGTATTAATGTATCTCCAGCAGTGGTGATCTCTGGTGTAGTAGTTAAATCTGGCATCCTCCCCCTTTCTACCCCCAGAATTAAGAGACACTCACCCACTCCTGTTTCAATCACTCTGTGAAAGCTGAGCTCTGCCCAACTGATTATTTTGGTCAGGCAGACCTCATCAGTCTCTCTTCTTAAAAAAGAAAGAAAGAAAAGTTCTAGTCTGCTTGACCTCTCTGAAGCTATATGACTGGGAAAGCACGTTCCATTTTCCCCTGCAAAGCACACAGGCTGCAATTCCCAGAGGGCAGAAGGATTTGCTGGTAATGCTGTTAGAGTGATCTCTGTAAACTCAGCTCTATTTCCCATCTGTTGTCTGCCATTACTTTCAAAGGACAGAGAAAACAGGTGAGATGGCTGCTGGGTGCCACAAAAACATCAAAGATTGCAGCTCTGAACACATGATAAAAAGAACCTTGCTGGGAGCAATAGAGATGCTATTTTTATTTTTTGGTAAGTGAGAACTCTTTTCAAATTGGGTTATTTTGCCTTTAGTGAGATGGTAGAGAGTTCTACAGTGAGATGGATATTTGATGGCTGAATTCCATTCATATTTTAACCCAACATATGCGGCAGGCAATGTAAATAGATCATACTTGTTTGTGTGCAGGAATTCTCCAAGGGGAATGGGCAGGGTTAGGAATGTAGGAAGCTGCCTTATACTGAGTCAGACCATTGGTCCATCTAGCTCAGTAGACTGACCAGCAGTGGCTCTCCAGGGTTTCAGACCAGAGTCTTTCCTAGTCCTACCTGGAAATACAGTAATACCTTGGATTGCAAGTAACTTGGTTTGAGAGCGTTTTGCAAGACAAGCAAATTTTTAAATATTTATTTATTTTTTTACTTGATATACAAGCGACGTCTTGCAATACAAGTACTGTAGTACGGCTTAAATTAAAAATCTCTGTACAAATTTTTTTTGGGGGATTTTGTTTTGATATAAGAGTGTTTTGGATTACAAGCACGTTTCCGGAACTGAATTATGCTCTCAATCCAAGGCATGACTGTACCAGGGATTGCACCTGGAACCTTTTGCATGAAAAGTACGTGCTCTACTGCTGAGCTATGATACTTCCCTTTACAAGGGTTAACCTGGTAAAGATTACATAATGAAAGCATTTATCAAATACAAAGTCATCCAGTTCAGACTTGCCCTGCCCTTTCTTTTCCCTGCCAGCCACCCAAGGTTCCAATCCAGAAATAAAGCAAGCAAAACAAAAACAGCCGAAGCTAGTGATCTTCCCTTTGGTTCAGAATTGACAATTTTATTCATAACACAAACATTCCATTATTTAACATTTCTATACACTTTTTGTACTGAACTATGGGCCTGGTCTGAAAAATCCTTACATCTAAGTAGCAGTTGCGCACAGACTCTAGGGATTTCACTACAAATGAAAAGCCTACATATTTCACATGAAAATGATGTATTTATGCCCTCAATGAAGATCAGAAAACTTTCTGTAAAGATGTAATGGAAGTTTTAAATGAAGAGAGTATTTGGAGATGATATGAATGTGAAGTGAATGACAGAACCAAATATAGTAAATCAATAGACACCTGGGCAGAGCAATCCTACCTTCAGATTTGGAGTGCTCCAACATGGAATAGCATTCTCCTCCCTCCCTCCCTGTTCTGGGCAGCAAGGGTTGACCTATGTTCCTCCAATTGCTGAAATTATTTACACCAGCTCCATCCTTGGTGTAAATTTCCCCCTGTGTTGGAGGAGTGGTTGGAGACTGGGGGACCTTCCCTAATCCACCCATGCCCCTGATCCACCCCATTTTGGCCTCTCCCAGCATTGGAGCTCCAGTGTTGGGAAAATAAGTGATGTAGAATGTCCCCGAGTGATGGAAGGGTGGGATCTGAGATCAGATCTCCGGCTTCAAGGGCGGACGCACCTCTCTCTCTCTGCCTCTGCAGGGGGAGATCCAATATATCCTAATGCCCCTGGGACACCCTCTCAGGGACCATAGAATTGCAGCCTAACTCAGTTATAACAAGCTATCAAACTTTTTAGGCTACATGATGTGTGGAGAGAAGTTCACCCACTACATTTTTTTCTCCTTCTAATAACAGTTTCTCAAGAATGGATTTATATATAATTTCACCTAAATTACTAAAACAATCAGTTGATGCAAAAATAAAAGCACCCTTATATGCAAATCCTAATCCGGTTACGTTAGAAATACAAATTACTGAAATATTAAATGCCTGTATAGAAAAAGAAAAGATTAGTATGTATACCTAAAGGTTTGCAAAAGCAGACCCCCAGATGAATACAAAATGCTACGTATGGCAGCCAGCCCTGGTGTGTACACACATTGCCCACGACACAATTATTTGTTATGAATTATTTACTGCCATCAGTGCAGCCAGCATTCTAGGAAAGAGAATAACAAATCCTTGCTGAGAAAGCTTAGAATTCAGAAAGCAAAGGAAGGAAATTAAGAAAGGAAAAGGCAAAGAACGTAAAAAGAGCCCTGCTGGATCAGACCAAAGGCCTATCTAGTCCAGTACCCTGCTTTCCACAGTGGCCAGCCAGTTCCTCTTAGGAAGCTGACAAACAGGACACAAGTGCAATAGCCCCCTCCTGCCGCTGTTCCCCAGCAAGGTGGTTCATGGCGGTGAGCAGAATGGGCTTTGGGGTTGTTGATTTTTTTTTTTTACAATGTTGAATTAGCATTTTAGTGGTATAGCACTGTACCCCTATAAAGCTACTTCAGGGGGGGGAGGAAGTATGATAATGCTGTGGGGCATAGCGGTATTCATTTATAATGCTAATAAATAAACGCCTCCTGCATTAACCACATTGCTAACATGGTTTTAGCTGGAAAGGGTTTTCCCCCTTCGCGCGCGCGCACGCACGCGCGCACGCACGCACGCACGCACGCGCACACACACACACACACAGAGGCATCGTGCTATAACACTTTCATTTAAGTGCTATTTCATTATTTAAAATTGTTTGGTTTGGTTTTTTTTAAAATAGGGAAGATGTTTTAGTGCTACTTAAAAGTTCATCTTTTGTTAAAGGGTGATAAAAATGGTGCCCACTGGAAACGATATAGTGAATATGTGCTGAGCTGTGATAGATTCAGGTGCCTCATAAATCACTACCAATGTCAAAACATCCCCTGACTGATGCATCTGAAGGTGAGCGTCAGTCAGGTACAAAGCTTTAAGCCTTAGCAGTTTATGGCCAGATCTACACTATGTGGTATATCGTCAAGTTAGCATTACAGTACTGCTATATTCACATTCTGCAGTCACTACTCACAGCACACACTTCCGTTTAATGTACCACAGTCATTCCGTTTTGCCGCCCCACACCTAAACTCCCTAGCGGTAATACTGGTTGTTGCCTCGCACATAAAGGGGAAATGGCCCTTTAAGTGAAAGCGGGGGTTGGTTCATCTATGTGAAGGAGCAAACTAGCAAGATTGTTGTTTTTTTTTAAAGAAGAAAAAAAGTTCCTCCTGCCCCCCCCCCCGCACACAAAAATCATGGAGAAGGAGAAGGGAAGAGAGAGTGAGGCTGTGTTGCTGCTGCTGCCGCCGTCCTCTCATGGGGTGAAGCCAGCAGATCAGCATGCCCGTTCCCCTCCACCCAAAACCAATTTCCCAAAGCAGTCTTCCTCCCGTGCTAGGTTTCCCAAGCATAAGCTCCATTGAAATCAATGTGATTTACTTCTGAGTAAGGCCATTGAAGATAATGTGATTTACTTCTGAGTACATATGCAGAGAGAAGCCATGGGGGAGGAGGACAGCAGGAAAGCAATCTCGGAGTTGCTGCTGTTTTGTGAAGCCCTGATAGGTCCTATTCGCTTTGTGATTCACTTCTGAGTAAGGCCATTGAAGATAATGTGATTAACTTCTGAGTAGACATGCATTTTGGCTCATTAATAGCTAGTTGTACTTTGGGGCAGGGGGTTGAAAGTGGCATTCAAAACTTTATTTTTTTCAAAATGGAGGGGTGGGGAGCGGGGGGAGCACTTACTCTTCAATTCACTTTGCAAGAGAGAGAAGCCGAGAGAGGCGGGAAAGCAATCTCTGCTTTGCCGAAGCCCCGATACAGCTTTGGGAGACAAAAGCTGAATGTGCCCTGCCCCTCAGAAACAATTGGCTAACACCGCTAAGGACAATTTTGTAGCTGAGACAGGCAATGGCAGCACCCGGTGAGAACACACATAGCCATGTACTGCGGTAGTGAATCACAATAACAGGAAAAATTGTAATAAAGGTAGTCCAGGAAATTACGGAAGAATGAGAACACAAGACAAACGCAACCAGAACTGAAAAGTGAGTGTCATGTGCCCTGCAAGTCACAAAAGTGATCCAGTACTGCAATAACTGTTAGGTGTAAATTGCCCCTATATAGCTGTTTATATATACTTTATACTGATGATGAACGGACCTTGAAAACGGGTTCAAATTTTGCTAAACCATTAAATTGCTTCCAGTTTTCTCTTATTTATATTAACATGAAGAGTTTAGGAATACAAACCTAGGCCATCGTCAGAGTATTATTTGCTAGGATGTAAAAACTGTGGTCAAATAAGCTAGGCTAGGGAATGCTTTGTGGTGGAAATGCTCTTCGAACACAGTTTACTTAAAGGGTTTCTTAAATAAGTCAACTGAAATCAAGAATACACTCCCCTTCAGTCTTCCAGAAGAAGTCATACCATAGCCAAGAAAGGCATTCACAATATATTAAAGGAGAGTACAGTTCGCCCTGATGATGGGACTGTACAGGGAGTCCATGCATCAGCATGTCCTTTTCAGCACCTGCCTTCTCATTTGCTAGCAGCAGCATTATAACAGTCCCTATAAATGTTACAGGAGTGAAGAGAGGACAACAAGGTCATCTCAATAACATATTCCATGGGGACAGCAGAGCCTGCAATATTTATTTTAACATCCGCCAGTTTCCTGAAACTATGTCCTTGCAGTAAAATAAATACTTGTGCTGCACTTCAGAAGCGACAGAACACATGCTTTTCTCTACAGACATTATCTCCATGCAGGAAAACCATCACATGTGAAGCATGTGAGGCTCTACTAATATATTTGCATGATCCTTGTGTGTTTTCCCCTTATCTATGTTTCAATGAGTCTTTGATCATTTATATCACATTCTCCTAACACAGTTTGGAGGAACATGTGTTATCTCTCTCTGGAAGTCTTTTCTGTCTTCCTCTGTGGTTTCTTATTTGTGTGCAATAGATTCAATTGTCCTGTACCATAGAATTTGAGAGATTTGTCCCAAACATTGTTTTGTAAGAAGCAACTGGTTTTGAACTCTTTAGCCTTAAGACAAAAGGGAAGTGAGAGAGCAAATGCTATGTTCTATAAACACACACACACACACACACACCATGGGCATCTGCAGTAATTTCTCCAGCAGGGGGGCAAAGCTGCACAGCGGTGTGTGATTGTAATTCACATGCATAGCGTGCACTGCTGCAACACACCTGTGCATTTTCCTTGTGTGTCTGCGCATGTATTGTTGCTTAGAGTCATATTCCATGACATTTAGAAGCCTACACAGAGTGTCAGCAAAACCTGGGAATTTGACAGTACTAATGTAGAAGTGTATCTAGTTAGGCTTCACACAAGAGCCATACATCAACATGAGAGTTGGATTGCCTGCCTGTTTTTAAAGGAGATATAGTGGGCATAGCAGAAACCTGATGGAATGGTGAGGAGAGGACCAGTGCGATACTGTCACTTCTGGATTTGAACTCTATAGGAAGGACAGGAAAAGGCATACTAGAGATGGTGTCACTCTGTACGTTAAAGAGGGCATAGCGTCAGGCAGACTAGAAACCCCAAAAGGGGCAGACTCATCTTCAGAAGTTCTGTGGGTGACAATACCAGGTTCCAAAAGTAACTTAGTACAGTAAAACCTTGGATTGCAAGTAACTTGGTCTGCAAGTGTTTTGCAAGACAAGCAAATTTTTAAAATAAATTTTAACTTGATAAACAAGCGACGTCTTGCAATACAAGCACTGTAGTACGGTCAAGAAAAATGAAGACTTTACACTATCATTCTTTATTGCAGCTTAAATTAAAAATATGTGTACAAATTTCTTATGGGGAGTTTCGCTTTGATATACAAGTGCTTTGGATTACAAGCACGTTTCCGGAACGAATTATGCTTGCAATCTAAGGTATTACTGTACTTTTGGACTAAATTGGCTCCACCCCCAAACAACAAGCATTTGTTCTCAGCTTTTGTGCAGTCCCCACCCACCCCCATTCTAAAAGGCTGAAATGCCTCTGCTAAGGCTTCGTTACTGGCAGTAAGAGATTTAGGGAACGATCGGATCCGATGGCCCCTAGACATCGTTTGAGTGGCCATAGGATAGTTTGGTTTCCCAGCTCCGAGACTTCGGAGCTGGGAATTGGAGCTCTGGCCCCCTCCCCACCTCCTCGCAGCCGGTGCGGAAAGAACCATGCCGGCTGCTTTCCAAGGTCAGGAAAGTGACCTGGGAGAAAAGTAAAAGGGGGTGTTTCATGGGGAGGGGAGGAGACTGGAGCGACCAGCAGACGAGGTATCCTGAAGCCACTCCAGCCTCCTTCCTTCCCCCTCTGAAATGCTGTTGCTAGGTAGCTGAAAATGTCTGTTTAGAGAAAATGCAGAGTGGGAAGAGCAGGGAGGCAAAGATCACATTGGATGAGCATGAGCCTCCGAGTTCAGGGGCTTATGCTCATCTCCATAGGATACCAGAGGCTGGTATTTTTTTTGTACTTTTGGCCCCACCCTCTTGCTTCAGCCCCACCCACCACTGGAATGTCGTCCCCCCCGTCGTCGTCCCCCCCGAGCTTCTCTGAATTTGAATTCAGCCTTCAGGCTTAAAGAGGTTCTGCTCCCCAGTCTAACTTTTGATCTCTAGGTTACCATGAATGTGTGTAAAGCTGGAATTGATCCACAAATCTACTCCCAAGGACTGGTTCATCTACTTTTGTTCTATATGTACAGAAATTTTAACCTCACTGAAGAACTACCCTCCTTCCCCTATCAACATGTGATATTTCACAGAATACAAAGAAGTTAAACCCCTTATAGGCAAACAAAAATTAAATTATTGTCCTGGCTACAGGACTGAGAACAAGTAGGATTAAGAAAAAGCTGTTCCACTACTGAAAATTGCTTCATATTAGACATCCAGCATGTATTGTGGCCTTTGCAAACTACAAAATGACCTTGAACTCCTTCAGTAGAAGTTGGCTGTGGGATTGGATGAAACACAGAAAAGCAAATGCTAGCCCGTGTTGTTTGCTCAAGCTCTATACCCATGTTTAATCCAAAGATTTTGTAGGCAAAAATATATTTGCCAGCAGATTTTTCAGGGATTTTATATGCAGGAAGAACTTCTCCAGACTGTAAATCCATGAGGCCTCACTGGTGCCATGGTTGGAGTTCAGCCCTTCCTGATGACATCTTGATCAGGTTGCCAGGAGGTCCAAATCCATGCCAAAGTGGCACAGAGGCCTCTACGCCCTGGACACAGCAAATCACATACACAAGGATGTAGAGGACTCCTGGGAAACTGATGGAAGAACAAATCAATTTCAGGGAACCTGGACAGCCAAAAAAATAAAACATTAAATTCAAGCTAATATGGAAGGAAAACCAAGAGACAGAGACTCTCTGGTTTGTTTGTTTGTTTTTAAAAAGCCAAGGCTTGCTTTATCCATGTGTAATTGGAATACTTAGTGAGGCTCCTTTACCATTATATGCTGATTATTTTATGTATTGATTTATTTAGCACAATCTCTGTATATGGTGCTTTACAAAAAATAATATGACAGGTCCCTGCCCCAATGGGTTTATGATATAAAACAGATACAGAGAAACAACAGAGGAAGGGGTGGGGAAATGGAGGCATGCGTAAGCAGGGGGATAATATGTTCTGATCGCCACACAGCAAAAAGAATACTGTTGAGTGGGGAAAGGAGCAAAAATGATCAAGGGGCTGTAACACCTTCCCTATGAGGCAAGGTTGCAACATTTGGTGCTTTTCAGCTTCAAAAAAAACCCCAGTAAGGGGCAGGTGACGACATTATAGCAGTGTATAAAATTATGCCTGGCGTGGAGCAAGTGGTTACAGAGAAGTTTTTCTCCCACTCGTAATCCTAGAACCAGGGTCATCCAATGGAGCTGAATGGTGGGAGATGGGTAAAAAGGAAGTACTCCTACACACAGAGCGTAGTTCAGTTATGGAATTTGCTACCAGCCAAGAGCCCTATTCAGGAGGTCTGGGTGTGAATAAAGCAAAGCGTGCAATGAGAGGGAGTGCTCTGGTCCCACCCCTCTCCCTTGTCGCCTTTGTTGCCCTCTATTCGTGGAGGGCAACTGTCTGAAGAAGAGAACCTCCTGTATCAGTGGGGGCTCTCCATGTGAGCCAGAACGTGAATTTTCCAGCATTCTGGCTCATGTGGAGAGCCTCCACAGATAGAGGAGGCTCTCCTCTTCAGGCTGTCATCCTCCACGAACAGAGGATGACAAACACAACAAGGGAGAGGGGTGGGGCTGGAGCACTCCTTCTCAGCATGTGTTTGCTTTATCCACATCTAGAATACCTGAATAGGGCTAAGACGTAGCAAAGATACAACCCAACTTGGATGGTTTTATAAGGGGATTAGACAAATTATTGGAAGATAAGGCTGTCAATGGTTACTAGTTATGATGGCTATGTATTACCGCCAGAACTGAAAGTAGTATGCCTCTGAATACCTGTTGTTGGGGTACATGAGTGGGAGAGTACCACTGGCCACTGTGGGAACTGAATGCTGGACGAAATAGGCCTTTGGTCTGATCCAGTATGGCTCTTAGGTTTTTCTGTGATTATTTCATTTATATGTACTTTGTCTGGTCATGGAGATTAGCCTTTCTTTTATAGTGTGCAATGTCCCCTGTATTGTCTTCCATGCATTGAAATGTACTTCTTAGAATGTGGGGATGAAAAGAGTACTGGATTGTGAACTTCTTGTTCCATTGTCATCTGCTGAATACAGTGCGCACTTTCTGTCAAGGGCACCTCAATAGTCAGCTCCCACATGGAGATAAATACATGCTTGAAACTCTGTTTTACTGTTGCAGGCCAAGCAGAAATCCCATTTTGTTATAGAGGCAGCATTCCTAGAACTGCTTGCTCTCTTTGACTTTTTTCTCCTCTGGTGCAGTTTCTACAGAAGTACTCATTTTGCTTTTTTAAAAGGGTTTTTTTGTTTTAAAGAAACACATGCAAGGCTGCAACTGAAAGAAGCAAACATAACCATGTTGCCTTTTGAAAGAGGATGTCTTGGATTTTAAAAAGTATAAATAAACAATGGATTGAAATGTAGTTTGATCCATTGGGTCATTATGAAACAAATGTCTTCTAATGGGTTTCATTTATTTTAGTTTTCTTCTTTCCAATATGTGTAACTACACTTCTGCCAGAAAAGCATCCAAAACAGTGCACAGCATAATTAAACCACAGTACAATGCACATTAAAAACAAATCTGTAAAACCATATAAGCCATCTCCAGATGAATAACAGAAGAGATAATTTTCTAAAATTCCAAAGCAGACCAACAACCTCAGCTTTGTCTTATCCGAAATCAACTCCAGTCTCTTAACAGGACTCAGGTATTAGATTACAATTGACAGAACTGTTCCTGGGTCAGCTTAAGAGGAAAATGTATCAGGACCATTGGCTTCACATGGATGTTAAACAGTATTGTTGTCAAGATGAACCCCGAGGCATAAATCTCAAAGGGTGGAAGAAAAGTCACCTGATGTCACCTTCTGGAGTCACCCAGTTAATGGAGACATATGCAGGAGGCTCAGCTAGTGCAACTTGGCTTATTTATTTATTTTCAGTATTTATCGGCTACCCTATAACAAAGTTCTCAGAGTGGCTAACAGCAAGAAATAAAACAATTGAACATTCAGTAACAATAACAATAGAAGTATAGACACAGCATAAAAACAATGACAAAGAGTAAAAACGGGTTAAAGCCAAGACAGATTTAAAGGTCTGGCAAAATAAAAAGGTCTTTGTCTGATCTGATGCTGAAATGACTCCAAGGCAGGTACCAACCAGGCGAGCCTCTCTGGGGATGGCTTTCCACAGCTGGGGTGACACTACTGAAAAAGCCCTCTCTCCTGTAACCATCTGCCTCACCTCACTTGGTGGGGGCATTCAGAGAAGGGCCTCCGAAAACCTCAAGGTCTGGGTAGGTACGTGAGGAGAGATGGTCTTTCAGATGCCCTGGTCTCTAGCCATGAAGGACCTTAAAGTAATTACATAAAACACTAAGATAAATTACTGGAACAACTATATTTTCTCTCTTATTCCTACTGCATGTAACATTTTACAGCTTAATCTAAATTTGAAGTTTCTTGCTGATGCATGAGACAGAACAGACTCCAGGCTGCTGAATTTTCTATAACTATATTGGCTGTGTGCATGACCACCATACCCATGAAAGTCTGTGTGAGAAAGTTCATGCGGGTCACAAGAGGTATACCAGCAATTTGTAGGACTGCAATGTTTAGTCAATTAACTGGTTAGAGGAATCTATTCAAAACATTTTGACTAATTAAACAGGTACCCCTGATTAATCAATAAGCATATTTTAATTTTAAAGTGTTTTTAAAACAAATATTTATATAAGAACTGCAGGTGTCAAGAACCATCTTAAGAACATAAGAAGAACCTGCTGGATCAGACCAAAGGCCCAGGGCCGGATTAAGATAGGGGCTATTGGAGCTGCAGCTCCAGGCCCCTACCACAAAATAGGCCCACAATATAGGGATGCGCGGCGCCGGGGAAATGAGGACGTCACCTCGCTCACCTGCGGGGCATTGCTGGAGGCGAGCAGAGGTTGCCACGAGGCGCCGGACGCCGTGAGCTCCGTCCCGCTGGAGCAGTTCCGCGGTGAGCGCCACGTCCGCCGGTCCGCCGCCCTGCCGGCCCCCGGTGTGTGTGAAGGGCTCTCCCGGGATCCGTCAAGAGCGGGGCCGGGAGAGGCCGAGGTGCAGCGGTGGTGGTGGGTCCAGGGAGTAGCCCCCACCCCGTGCCCAAAGCGTCAAGGTGGCCCGACCTACGTTGGAAACTCACGTTTGTGCAGCGGGAAGGGCGGAGCAGCTGTGCGACAAGGGGCAGCCCCTCTGAGCATATGCAGAGTGCCTTTCCCTCCACCCGTTTCATAGGCCCCCCGACCCCCCCCGCCTCAGATATACAAGCACACAAAGCACGCCCGTGTCGGAAATGACGCGCTGCCGCGCCCCTGCATTGTGGCGTGCGGGCCTCTGCCGCGGTTCTGGGGTGCGCACGCGGCGCGTGTTCCCGAACGGGGAAGCGGTCCAGCGGATCTGCCCGGGAGGCGGAAGCAGCAGCGCGTGCGGCGGGCTGGCCTCAGCCGGGGCATCTCTTCTTTGCGAGAGAAGGCAAGGCAGCCCTGCGAGTCTGCAACTGCCATCCCCAGGCTCGTGTGGAAGAGAGGGAGGACAGCGCAGTGCCCACAGACTCTGCAAGGGGAGGTCTATGCATGACTGCCTGGAAGTAAGCCCATTGAACTCCATAGGGCTTACTGCCTGGTAAACATGTATGGGATCTCGCACGGCCACCTATACAGAACCACACTTCTGCATAATTCCAGATGAATTCACCTACAAAACAAAACATAAACCTCTGTCCCTCTTTGGTTTCCTATTTCTAACATGGCTTCAACTACCCGATACCAGCCGTAGTAGAACATTGAAAATGGACCCAAAGACCCTGCTCTCCCCCCCCACCCCCTGCACCGTTTAACCCCTCTGGGTACAAACTGGACAAAGTGGCTCATTTCCAGAAGGGCGGCAGCCTTGTTAGCCTGTTGCAGCAAAAGGGGGGGGGGGAAGAGTCTTATTTATTTATAATACATTCCGCTTGGTCCCTTTGGCCCAGCACTGTCAACACAGACTGGCGGCAGCGGCTGCCCCCCCCCCCCCGGTTTCAGGCTGGACCCTTCCCTAGCTCCCCCCCCGGAGATGCTGCCGGGGAGGGGGGGATTGAACTGGGGGCCTTCTGCATGCAAACCAGGGGCGCCACCACTGAGCCGCACGCAGCCCCTCCATATTGGCATTGATGGATTGCCCCCCCCCCTTCACCCTCACTGCCGTTTCCACGACTGGGTGGCAAAGCAGTGGACAGGAGGACCGGAAGCAGGTGCGTGGCACTTTTCTCTCGGGACAGCAGGAAGAGAGAGATGGAGAGTGCGGCCCTAACTTTGGGGCGGTACCCGGAGTTTTGGCACTTTAATGGTAATTAAAATATTTAATTTGTTTTAATATAAAATTGCGTCTTCATTTTATTTATTTCCATAAAAAGGCTCACCAAAATCCTCAGCACCAGGCCCATAATGCTCTTAATCCGGCCCTGCAAAGGCCTATCTAGTCCAGCATTCTGTCTGCACAGTGGCCAACAAGATGCCTATGGGAAGCCCTCAAGCAGGACATGAGTGCAAGAAACATTCCCAACTATGTGTGTGAGAGAAGGGAAAATGCCTGTTTCAAGGTGATATCTGCTGCAATGTTTACTGCATTCTCTAAAAAAAAAAATCAGTAAAAGAGGCCATAGCTCATGTCATTGGTTTTTAAAAATCAAAAACCGGACATGTGAATGGGTGGGGAATAGTCATTAGCACTGCAGTATGAGGTGAGGGGAAGTTAAGCCGTTGTTCTCCAGCCATGCTCCATACAAATCCCTTCTCATGCAGCACTTAATATTGTGGGGGAAACCTCCAATTGGCTCCCCCCCTGCAGGTGAGGAGGAAGGTTTCAGCTTCCCCTCACAATGTACTACGGTGCCAATGACTATCGCCCTCACCCTGTACCTGTTTTTTTTTTTTTTTAAATGATGACATGATTGTTGATAACCTTCAGGTGCTCTTTGAGAGAAGACAGAACACAAGACAGAACTGCCTTACATGTGCCTCAAATGGGCACCAACACATAGCAAAAACAAGACACTCAGGGCAGAATCCAATACTGCAGCTGTGATCCCACTTGTTCCTGTTCAAAAAAGCAACCCCGGAAACAAACAAAAATGCTTGTTTCTGGATTGGGACAAGTCAGCAGTACTTCCTTCGACAAGCTCCACTGACCTGACCAATCCCAGATGAGCCTTTCTGCTAGTTTTGGGTTGCTTGTAGAACCACAAGCTCCTTGTTGCACTAGCGGTGGGTCCCACTGGCACACAGGCAAACTTGGATACTGCCCTAAATATCATAAAATCAGTATCTCAGTTAATGGAGTTCTGGGTGGAAAATACTTCTACAGAAAATGTGAACTGCCTTCTTGAGTATGTTTTCTCTCTCCATTCATTAGAGGCATCAAATGTTTAATACATTCGATACTCTATGTGGGTTTGTCTGATTATGTACTACTGCCATCTGCTGGCCATATTTTACAGCACTTTCAGATTTATGTTAGGCATTTCTAGAAGTACAGTCATGCCTTGGATTGAGAGCATAATTCGTTCCGGAAAGGTGCTTGTAATCCAAAACACTCTTATATCAAAACGAAATCCCCCGCAAAAAATTTGTACAGAGATTTTTAATTTAAGCCGTACTACAGTACTTGTATTGCAAGACGACGCTTGTATATCAAGTAAAAAAAAAATATTAAAAAAATATTTAAAATTTTGCTTGTCTTGCAAAACGCTCTCAAACCAAGTTACTTGTAATCCAAGGTATTACTGTATAAGATGTATCAAAATTATTTCTAGTTCTGTTATGAGCCACTTAAAACAGACCAGAGAAGATTCTATATACATAACATACATCTAAACTAGGGATACATATTATTAACCGATGGCTGCTCTTTGCCTAACAGCTGCACAACTGTCAGAAATCCAGCAGGTGAAGTGTTTCTGAGAATGGAAGTACAGTGACCTGTTGAATTTCTAGGTACTGCATGAAGAGAACCCCTAATTTAAATTCCATAAACAGCTTCTATTAATTAACCAGGATTATCCCTAAGGACTGTTTCACACAAGTATAATTTCCAATCTGTTTTTCGCTGGGGAATCAAATTGTCCCCCACCGGGTCCTCCATGGGCTGAATGACATTAGTGGGCATAGCCACACCCACTGACCTCCCCCCATTTTGCCTTTCTCTATGCTGGTGAGGCAGCAGTGCACAGAGTTCAGTGCCCCCCCAGCACGGACAGAGGGACTCAGCTGGCGCTGTGGGGAGGAGCCGCTAATCCCAATGCCATCCAAGTAGTCCTTGGCGTTGCGTGGTGGTGCATGCCATGTGAAAGGACTCAACTGGCACAGCTGCTCCTCCAGCTGCTCCTCCTGGTGACAGCCAAGTCTGCAGCTTCATACGCTGCATGGCATCGGAGATAATTGCTCAAATCAGAGATAATGGCAAGGATTCCACCAGGGGAAAGTCCCAGAGGAGGCAGGGCTTGGCAAGCGCCCCCCCCCCGGAAATCAAGGAGGCTTCAGGAGCCGGATGCAGAACCTCCATGGGCTGGATTAGGCCTGCAGACAAGTGATTCTACATCCCTGTTCTATGTGCTTAGTAATTTTAGCTTTATTAATGTTTCCCCGATTTAGCCAAAACAGATTTATTTATTTATTTAATTATATTTATGAATCGCCCATCTGGCCAGACATCCGGCCACTCTGAGTGATTTACAATCCAATAAAATACAAGAGGGGGGGGGCACACACACAGTATAAAACACAATTAAAAACAGAACAAAACTTAAAAATCCTAACCCACCCCATATTCCCGCCTGAAAAGCCACGTTTTTAATGCACGGCGGAAGCTAATCAAGGAAGGGGCATGGCGGAGGTCACTGGGGAGAGAGTTCCATACATTGGGGGCTGCCACAGAAAAGGCCCTCCTCCTAGTCCCCACCAGCCTGGTTTCTCTGGCTGATGGGACAGGGAGAAGACCGTCTGTGGCAGATCTTGTTGAGCGGCCTACTTGATGTTGCTGGAGGCGCTCCTTGAGATATATTGGACCGGAGCCATACAGGGTTTTAAAGGTCAACGCCAACACCTTGAATTCGGCTCGGCAAACAACTGGTAGCCAGTGCAACTCTTTGAGCACCGGAGTGATGTGATCACGCCGGCGGCAGCCTTTAATCAGGCGAGCTGCTGCATTCTGTACCAGCTGCAACTTCCGAACCATCTTCCAGGGTAACCCCACGTAAGCGCATTACAGTAGTCTAGGCGAGAGGAGACCAAGGCATGAACCACTGATGGGAGCAGGTGATTAGGAAGGTAGGGGCGCAACTGCCGCATCAGATGGAGCTGATACAGCGCCGCCCGGCTCACAGCTGACACCTGAGCCTCCATGGACAGCTGGGAGTCTAGAATGACCCCCAAGCTGCGGACCTGGTCCTTCAGGGGTAGATGTACCCCATTCAGCACCAGGCACAATCCTATGCATGTTTAGACGGGGGGGGGGGGGAAATCTTGCAGCTGGCAGCATTCCCCAGCCAGCATGGCTGACTGGAGGGATCCTGAGAGTTGCGGAACTTTTTTCTGTCTAAACATGCATAGGATTGTGCCCTAAATGACCTGTAATTCCCTGGCTCCCTTCTGGCTCCCCTTAAAAAATATACATATTTTTAAAAATCAGCATGACTTTCCAATCCTCTGGTAAAGTGGCTGGTTTTAGTGGGAACAGCATTGCATATTCTTGTCAATGGATCACCAATTTTACATTTGAATTCTTTAAGAACTCTCAAGGGTAATCTATTTGGACCCAGTGACTTGTTAATGTCACTGTCCCTTGACTCATTTTAAAGCCTTTTCAAAGAAGAACAACATAGGGCAGTTATTTTAGAAATGACTGCCACAGACAGATGGGTACTGTTTCTCCTTTAACCAAGATAAGGTAAACAAATATGATCTTGGAGAACAATCCTCTTAAAGGAGTCAAGGCTAAATGTAGAATAATCCCCAAAGGCCTCTCATTTATCCTGTGGGGCTTCCGATGAAAAGCATGCAAGGCTCATCCTCTGTGCAAGAGACCCTTGCTCTGTAGTACAGAAATTGCCTGCCCAGCTGTGCCTGAAAGATATGCCTGTGTCCTTATCCAACAGGGGCAGATTTGTTTGTGCATGATGTGTAATGTTGTTTTTGAAGAAATGCAAGTGTTTTAACAAACAAACAAACAAACAAACCAAAACCCTTTGAAGTTGATTGAGTTACAGTAGAAGGGGCTTTAACTGCTGCCAGGGAAAGCAGTATAGGGATATCCCACTGCTCTCCTCTGTAAGAACAGGAGTGCCATGACACAGCTCCTTACTTTGAGTGTAAAGGGGTACAAAGGGTAGGCAGTGTGGTGCCCATGGGCACCAATGTGCCTCTGAACAACTCTGCACCCACCAAGGTGCTCCCACTTTTTTTTTTAATTAACAGATTTTCTTACCGGCAGCTGGGATTGCTGTGAAATAGGTTTCCCTTGGTGCTGAAAACTGTGGGTTCAAGGGAGTTGTTTAGTGTGTTGTGGCTCAGACCCCACCTCTGCCTTGCACTCAGTGTATTGTGCAGGTTACTTGTCCTTAGCCACGCCTCCCATGGCAGCCATTTTGTGGTGGTACCTAGGAGAGTTTCTCAAATTGCCAAATGTGCCCACAGCCCAAAAAGGTTGCTACCCCCGGTCTAAGGAGAACACAGGCACTATTATTATTAAAAGTATTTATAGTTTGCCCACAAGGGCCCTCAATGTGATATACAATTTAAATCAACAATACATATCCAATAACCAAATAAAAGCAAAATGGAAATATCTTAGAAACAAACCAGATGAGGAGACCGCTGGGATAGGTGCAAGAGATAGGCAAAACCTGATACATTGGGAGTCGGTTCCACCCGTGTCTCTTTCTCATGTACAAAACATTCATCGCGGTCTGCTTCTTCTTAAGGAATGCTGGGAAGAAGTATTTTGCTGTAAACTGGCTTTAGAGAATTTGCAGAGTTTCTAGGCCAGTGGTTCTCAACCTTTTTTGCCCCATGCACCCTTTTCACCATATCTCAGAATGTCATCCCCCCCTTTCTAAGATTATCTGACTTCATCTGTGCCATACAATAAGGTGTGATGTCCTGTAGATTATGTACAATCTAGAATTGTAATTTGTAGAAAGATCAGTACTCCAACAGTTTGAGTCTGTGGTCCCAATTCCACCCCTGAAACCCTAAAATCCCCCCCCCAGGGGAATTCCCCCCGGTTGAGAACCCCTGTTCTAGGCAATTATACTAGTGTTGTCCTCCCTCTTCTCTGGATTTAGGTCTGTGGTATACATTATTTGAAAATATTGATAGGGCAATTTATGTTCAACAGACACATGATATACATCAAGGAAAACCAAATCCTGCAATTAGAATTGAATATGCATCTTAAATATATGAAGTGAAGTTGCTTAATTTACAGGATCTATATAACTGAAGATCATGTAGTGGAGTTTGATACTTAATTCAGTCACCACAGACAACCTCTGGCTATGTTCTTGATTACAGTATCTGAGAGTGGGCACTAAGTCAGAACAGCAAGAACATGTAAACCATAATTTTAGGTTTACAGAATTCTTTGTTTACAAGACACCCCTCCCCTCCAAAGACATCCCCATAAACTCAAAGACACATATGAAAGCCAAAACTTGAACAGCTTTAAGAGAAGTTTTAAGAACACTTTATTTGGGCTACTTTTTGGTGTCCCAGACTGGGGCTGCAATCCTAAACACACTTACTGGAAAGCAAATCCTTCCCACTGAACATGGTAGACTTCATTGTCATCATGCTTATTGTTTAAACATTAAACTATAACAATTTTAAGTATGTGCAAACAAGTTAGGAAAGAAAGACTCAGGGGACTTCTTTCCACTGTATAAATATGGTTTGGATTGGCCTGCAAGCAGCTGAGCGGATTAGAAGGTGGGCTCTCCATCTTAATCTGACTTTCATATGATAATTTGTATCTCATTTCTTCAGTATATACTCAGAACCTGGTTGTCCCATGCCTATCAGTAGGACTGAGAAATGGGGTCACTCAGGCTATTCCCCAGATATGCAGGGAAAGAGAAAGGAAAAACAAACCCCACGCAGCCCAGTGTGGACTGAATGCAACTATTACCCTCAAGGAGGTGTGGAATACTGAACACAGTCCAGTGTTCGCTGAAAAAGAAAAAGGGGGATGGGATTAGTCTTTTGAGCTCCACCACCAGGATGCTTTCAGTTGTGAAGATAGCAGAGTCTCTAACAGCTTGAAGTATCCTGGAATGAGGGGTGTGAAAATAGGGACGGGGGATATAGTACACCATGTGATGTGCATCCCTGGAACTCAGTTTTCCCCCTTCAACTCTCCATTAACCATAGAGACAGGGAGGTAAAAAATACCCCCTCCCCATACTACTTTCAGGATTGGTAGCACTTTCCTTCTCACTAGCTCTGAACCTCAACTGCACTACAGCCAGAGTGTGGTGTAGTGGTTAAGAGAGTGTTGGACTGGGACTCAGGAGATCTGGATTCTAGTCCCCACTCAGCCATGAAGCTCACTGGGTGATTATAGGCCAGTCACTGACTCTCAGCCTCACCTACCTCACAGGGTTGTTCTGAGGATAAAACAGAGAGGGGGAGGGGGAGGGGGAGGGGGAGGAACATGTACACTGCCTTGTGCTTCTTGGAGGATAAGGTGGGATATAAATGTAACCAATAATAAATAAATAAAGCACTAGACTGCTGAGGTTCAGGTCTAGGTGAGCAGGAAGTTACTTATCTAATTCTAACCCAGAGCTCAGCTGTTTTACATTGTTGTGTCATAGAGTAGGTTTCCCCCATTCCTGAACAAAGTGGAGAGCCTATTTGCTAGGCAAAAGAAATTGTGGAGGAAGGGAGGGCTGGCTGGCCCGCCACACCCCCACCCTTTCCTACTCCAAAGGAACCAAGACCCCCTGAGATCTCAAGGTACCAGATTGCCAGCCTCAGCTGTCTGCAATCCTGCTTGGATCTCTGTTGAGGGACTCGCCTTTAATTCTGTAACCTGGATTTAGTTACTGAAGCCACAGAGCAATCCACAAACACCATGTGGGATAAAACCAGGACAAGGTTTATTCTGGTAGCATTTTACAACAAGATTAGGGAAATGAGAGAAGCACACAAAATAAAGAGAGACACTTTAGTACACAGTAAAGCTGCAAAACAATAAAACCTGATTCCTTAATATCTCTCAGGCACACACCTGTTACCTGAGGGTGTTCTCTTCAAGGGTTAAATCCAGCACAGCCTCGCTGCCCGAGGGAGATTACCACACCTACCCGAAGGTCCGAGATGGGTAAAACTCCCACAAGGCTTGCCTTTACTAGAGCCCTCAATCCAGCTAATTTCACCAGGAGCTGCCTGGGGTCCTCGGCTTACCGCCATTACCACAGCCGGGTAGAACAAAGACCAAAACCCACGCTTTGGGAAATATACCTTTTTCCCCCCTCCCCTCCTCTGCTACCTCTTAGCCAATCACCATGCACCTCACCTGGCCAGGCAGGGGGAAGGGAACTCATGACTCATGGCTTGAACTATTTACATATGAAAGCCCTAGGCCAGCTTCTCCAGGCATCTAGGCGCCATTCATTCAAGAGGAACTATGCACACTCCCCCCCCAGCCTTCACACATGAGGAGGCAGTGTGTGTGTGTGTGTGCATGCATGCAGGAACCCCCAAGGGCCCCTTTCTCCACACGCTAACTATGCACACCCCACCCCAGCCGGTTCACACATGAGGTGTGTGTATGTGTGTTTGTGTGAACCCCCCAAAGGCTCTTTTCTTCAAAGAAATGTTTCACAAAAATACTTACAAGAGCTGTGTCACCTTTTGCACAAGGGTTAGCTTGCTTTCTTGACCCCCTTTCTGAACACTGCAGTGTGGGTAGTGTGCCCTTTAGATTGCAGTAACACAGCAAAGTCATCTTAATTTAGCTTCCAAGTGAAGGGGTGAAGAGGAGATTTAAATATTCCATCATCTGGTTTGTCGAACTTTGTCCTTTGGTAAGCTAATTATCATTGAGTCCCTGATGGTAATTGGAGTGTTTGATGTTAACTCACTTGCAACTAACAAATCTCCCTTTGTTGTTGCTGTTGTTCTTTGCCTTTCTTGTGACAATCTGACCTCCATCTCCCAGTTTAGCAAGACAGTTGCATTTAGCGAGTACAGCAAGAGTCAACAGTGAAGTACATCCGTTTGTTTTATTACAGTAGAATCTAGAATCATAAGCCACAGGGGTTTCACCATTCAATAGCAAAATGCTGAATTAGGACAGTTCTAAAACCAAAAGAAAGCAAGAAAAATTCAGCAATCCCTGCTGGCAACAACTGGAATGGTAGCCTAAACTCAGTAATCTTGAAGAGGTTACAACATTTCCAGACTTGGAATCCCCTGTTTTGAGGGATACCTGTATAAAATCCTGGTTTTAGATTTTTCTAATAATAGGGGTGTCTTTCACCAAATTCTAAGTCATGGGCGACTATCCTAACCATTTCAACACCCCAGTGAATCAGAAAGGCCTGAGCATCATTATTAGCAATGTCACTGCACTTCATAATTCCTTGTTCTGGAATATGAACATTGGCAATGTATAGAGTAGGCAATCACTCGTCTTCCAGGATAAAATTACAAAAATAAAATTATATAAAGAAGAAATTGTAAAAAATTGTGTAGACTCTAGCGATGGGTCCGTAAGTGACTGTAGAGGCCAATTCTAGATCCACACAGCTTCCTACAGTGGGGACACAGGTTACCAGATGGAAGATGGTCCTGTAATGTATAATGCTTCCCTTAAATACAAGATGAGCATTTCAACCACCCTGTTTATTTATTTTATTTATTTATTATATTTATACCCCGCCTTTTTTCCTGCAAGGAACCCAAGGCGGCTTACATAATTCTCCTCCTTCTCCTCTCCATTTTATCCTCACAACAACCCTGTGAGGTAGGTTAGGCTGAGAGTCAGTGACTGGCCCAAAGTCACCCAGTGAGTTTCATGGCCAAGCGGGGACTAGAACCCGGATCTCCCAAGTCCCAATCGAACACTCTAACCACTACGCCACACTGCCTGTTCCCTTACGTTCTTCTCCGTCTGGCTCAGTTTTTAATCTGAGTTTGTGAAGAACTCGGTTCCTTCCCCATCCCCTGCGAGTCTCCAACTCGCTCCCCCATCTGCTTACCTTGCTGCCACTACTCCTGCCATAGTGAGAAGGAACCTCTATTTCTCTCTTGGTTGCCAAAAAGGGCAACCAAAATGAATAATAGAATCATAGAAAAGTAGAGTTGGAAGGGGCCTACAAGGCCATCGAGTCCAACCCCCTGCTCAATGCAGGAATCCAGGTCAAAGCATCTCTGATAGATGTCTGTCCAGCTGCACCTTGAATGCCTCCAGAGTGGGAGAGCCCACCACCTCCCTAGGTAGTTGATTCCATTGTCTCATTGCTCTGACAGTCAGGACATTTTTCCTGATGTTTAGGTGGAATCTAGGTTCCTGTAACTTGAGCCCATTATTCCGTGTCCTGCAAACTGGGATGATTGAGAAGAGATCTTGGCCCTCCTCTGTGTGACATCCCTTCAAATACTGGAAGAGTGCGATCATATCTCCCCTCAGTCTCCTCTTCTGAAGGCTAAACATGCCCAGTTCTTTCAGTCTCTCCTCATAGGGCCTTGTTTCCAGTCCCTTTATCATCCTTGCTGCCCTCCTCTGAACCCTCTCCAGTTTGTCTATGTCTTTCTTAAAGTGAGGTGCCCAGAACTGGACGCAGTACTCAAGATGAGGCCTAACCAGTGCCGAGTAAAAGGGAATTATCACTTCCTGTGATTTGGAAGCTATACTTCTATTAATACAGCCCAAAATTGCATTTGCCTTCTTTGCAGCCACATCGCATTGCTGGCTCATATTCAGTTTGTGATCTACCACAATTCCAAGATCCATCTCACTTGTAGTATTGTTGAGCCAAGTGTCCCCCATTCTGTAACTCTGCATTTGGTTTCCTCTCCCTAGGTGCAGCACTTGGCATTTATCCCTATTAAATTTCATTCTGTTGTTTTCGGCCCAGCGCTCCAGCCTATCGAGGTCACTTTGAATTTTGTTTCTGTCTTCCAGAGTATTAGCTGCTCCACCCAACTTTGTGTCATCTGCAGATTTGATAAGCATTCCCTGTACCTCCTGATCCAAGTCATTAATAAAAATGTTGAAGAGCACCGGGCCCAGGACCGAGCCCTGTGGTACCCCGCTTGTTACCTTTCCCCAGTTTGAGAAGGAACCATTGATAAGCACTCTTTGAGTCCGATTCTGTAGCCAATTGTGGATCCACCTGATAGTTGTTCCATCTAGCCCACTCTTAGCTAGCTTGCTAATCAGGATATCATGAGGCACTTTGTCGAAAGCTTTGCTGAAGTCCAGATATATAATGTCCACAGCATTCCCACAGTCCACAAGGGAGGTTACCCGATCAAAAAATGAGATCAGATTAGTCTGACAGGATTTGTTCTTGACAAATCCATGCTGGCTTCTAGTAATCACTGCATTGTTTTCAAGGTGCTTGCAGACTGACTTCTTTATAATCTGCTCAAAAATCTTCCCGGGGATTGATGTCAGGCTGACTGGCCTATAGTTCCCAGGTTCCTCCTTCTTGCCCTTTTTGAAGATGGGAACAACATTTGCCCTCCTCCAGTCGTCTGGCACTTCACCTGTCCTCCATGATTTCTCAAAGATAATAGACAGTGGTTCTGAGAGTTCTTCTGCCAGTTCCTTTATTACTTTAGGATGCAGCTCATCAGGCCCTGGAGATTAAAACTCGTTCAGAGTAATCAGGTGCTCCTTGACCATTTGCCTATCAATCTCAAGCTGCAATCCTGCCCCTTCAGTCTGCACTTCAGGTTTGCCAGGGGGGTCATAGACCCTCTTTTGGGAGAAGACTGAGCCGAAGTAGGAATTGAACACTTCTGCCTTTTCTTTGTCTTCTGTTGTCTTCTGTTATCAATTTGCCATCCTCATTGCGTAGTTGAACCACCAGTTCTTTCTTCTGTCTTTCACTGTGCATGTATCTGAAGAAAGCTTTTTTGTTGCTTTTAGCATTCCTCGCTAACAGCTCATTCTCAGCTTTAGCCTTCCTGACACTATTCCTGCAGTTCTGTGCTACCTGCCTGTACTCTTCCCTTGTAGCCTGTCCTTCCTTCCACTTCCTATACGTGTCCTTTTTTGTTTTCAGGTCATCTTTGAGTTTATTGTGAAGCCACATTGGCTTCTTCTGTTGCCCTCTGCCTTTTTTCCTTGTGGGAATTGTTTGCAATTGTGCCTTTAAAATTTCCTTTTTTAAAAACTCCCACCCCTCCTGGGCTCCTTTTCTCATGAGAGTTGCTTGCCATGGGATCTTACTAATCATTGTTCTGAGTTTGTTAAAATTGGCTTTCCTAAAATCCAGGGTACGTGTTTGGCTACACTCAGCTTTTGCTTCCGTTAGAATCAAGAACTCAAGTATAACATGGTCACTTTCCCCCAGAGTTCCCGAAACTGCCACTTTATCCACTAACTCGTCTCTGTTGGTTAGAATCAGGTCAAGGATAGTCAATCCTCTAGTTCCTTCCTCCACTTTCTGTAGGAGGAAGTTATGAGCAGCACAGCTCAGGAATTTCTTGGAGGGGCCATGTTTGGCTGAATAAGTCTCCCAACAGATATCAGGGAAATTGAAGTCACCCATTACTACCACATCGTGCCTCCTTGAAACAATGGCAATTTGCTTTTCAAAAGTTTCATCCTCGTCTTCTCCTTGATTGGGTGGTCGGTAGTAGACTCCAACCACCATGTTCGTTTTATTCTTTGCCCCCTTTATTTTAACCCAGATGCTCTCAATGGGGCTGCCAAGCTCCTCTTCCTGTATCTCTGTGCAGAGATACGTATTTTTAACATACAGTGCAACTCCACCTCCCTTTCTGTTGCTTCTGTTTCTTTTGAACAAGTTATACCCTTCAATTGCTGTATTCCAGTCATGGGAGTCATCCCACCAGGTTTCAGTTATCCCTATCAAGTCGTACTTGCCCTCATGTATCAAGAGTTCAAGTTCGTCTTGTTTGTTGCCCATACTCTGGGCATTAGTATAGAGACATCGAAGACTATGTGCTTTATAGTCCAACTTTTCCCCTACATTTTGTGGTAGACTATCAATGGGCACCGCTGGAGCTGTTCTCTCCATCGTGGCACAGAGGCCTTCTTCCATTGGTAGCCCCGAGTTTATGTCTCCCTCCCCTGTTGGATTCAGTTTAAAGCCCTCCTGATTAAGTTCCTCATGCTGTGGCCAAACACATTCTTCCCAGTCCTTGTGAGGTGCAATCCATCCTTTGCCAGAAGTCCATCTTCTAGGAAGTGTAGCCCGTGGTCCCAGAATCCAAATCCCTTACGTCGGCACCACCTTCGTAGCCAGTCATTCACTCGGAGTATTTTTCTTTCCCTTTCTATGCCTCTTCCAAGTACTGGAAGGATGGATGGATGAGAAAACTATCTGGGCCCCGAAGTTCTTGAGAGTTCCCTTCCCAGCTCTTCAAAGTCTGCTGTTATTTCTTTGTAACTCCGCTTGGCAGTATCATTTGTACCCACGTGGAAGAGAAGAAAGGGGTATGTGTCGGTGGGCTGTATGAGCCTCGGCAGCTGCTCTGTCACATTCTTAATCCATGCCCCGGGGAGACAGCACACCTGGCGAGTCCATGGGTCTTCGCGACATACTTTGGCTTCGATCCCCCGCAGGAGGGAGTCTCCCACTACGAGTACTCTTCTCTTCCTCTTGCTGTAGGCCTTGGTTTGATTGCCTCCACTTGACTGACCCTCAGCCTCTTGCTCGCTGTCACGTTGGGTGCCCGGTAATCCGTCCTCTGCAGGCTGTCCTCTGCCCTCGTCCTCAAGTACATGGAAGCGGTTCCATAGCTCCACTGCTTCCACAGGCGCAGAATGTCTTGTAGTTCTTCTGCTCCTAACAGTCACCCTTTTCCAGGGAGTTCCCCCTACGTTACTTATTTTCCCTTGCCTCAGCAGTCTCCGACTCCGCCTCATCCTGCCGTTGCCCTTCTGGCTCCTGTTCTGCGCTTTGGTGCTGTAGATCCACCGTTCTGTCTAAGAACTCCTCACTTTCTCTTATGCTCCTGAGGGTTGACACTTGCTGCTCCAGTCCTCTGACCTTTTCTCCCAACAGCGTGACCAGCCTGCACTTGTTGCACGTGTAGGCCATGTTGATCTCCGGCAGGAAAACAAACATTGCACACCCATTGCAGGTCACCACCACTGCTGAGTCCTTTCCTTCCATAGTGCTCTGTTCCCTTTATGTTTCTGCCTTCCTAGAAAATTTCTTAGGGACCTCCCCCTTGACCTCCTCTGCCGAACTCCGCTGCCAAACTCCTGTTTGCTCTCCCTGTGCGCTCGCTCTGTTCGCTCGCTCTCTGGGAGCCTGCTTGCCTTATCACAGTCCCAAAAACAGCTGGAGCCTCTCTCCTGTTGTGCTCCTGCTCAGCTGGGAGTCAGGAACAGAATCATAATGATAAAGAGGCTAGAGCAACTCCCCTATCAGGAAAGGTTATGCCCTGTGGGTTTTTTAGCTTAGAAAAAAGGAGTGTGAGGAGAGACATGATAGAGGTGTACAAAATTATGCATGGTGCGGAGAAAATGGATAAGGAGATATTATTCTCCCTCTCACATAATAGTAGAACCTGGGGCCATCCCATGAAGCTGATTGGTGGGAGATTCAGGACAGATGAAAGGAAGTACAGTGCATAGTTAAACTACAGAATTTGTTACCACAAGATGTAGTGATGGCCACCAACTTGCTTGATAAGGCTATCAATGGCTACTAGTCATGATGGCTATATATTGCCTCCAGTATTAGGGGCAGTCTGCCTCTGTCTACCAGTTGCTTGGGGAACATGAGCAGGAGAGTACTATTACATTCATGTCCTGCTTATAGACGTCCTAAGGCATCTGGTTTGCCACTGTGCGAACACAGTGCTGGACTAGATAGG
Source organism: Shinisaurus crocodilurus (assembly GCA_021292165.1). Lineage (NCBI taxonomy): Eukaryota > Metazoa > Chordata > Lepidosauria > Squamata > Shinisauridae > Shinisaurus > Shinisaurus crocodilurus. The sequence goes on from CM037876.1 coordinate 245,559,231, forward strand.
CCTCTGGTCTGATCCAGCACTGCCCTTTTTACATTCACCCTCCTTCTGGTGCTGCTTCGGCAGTAATCCAAGCAGCAGGCACTGCTGGGTCTCCCCGTTGTGAGCAGTAGTGAGGAAAAATCCTGGCTGGCAGCCTCACTTTCTTGCCACTTGGGATTGCCATGGCATCAGTTGGGGGCAGGGGGTGAGTGGCCAAGACAATACAGAGGAGGCTCACTGCTCTGGTTTGCTGAGTCACTGCCACCCCAACTATCCTGTAAGTAGTAGACGTGTGCTACAGGCTGCAGCTGCCAAGTCAACAGAGCCCCTGCCCTGCCCCACCAGCAGTGTAGAAGAGGGGAGGCAAAGTAGGCAGTAGCAATAATAGCCAAGTCAGGGGAGATAGTATTCCAGGAGTGTGTGTTGTGACAAATATTTGCCCCAGAATTCTTTGCAAGATTCCTGCACTGTCCTGCGTAATAAGTACCTTGCAATGCAAATATTTATCCTAAAAGATTTTGGTCTCTACCTCTCTCGTAAGTATATCTCCCTTATAAACTATAACTTTCATAAAGAAGCAAAGGAAATATAAAGGTATGTTCATATATTAAGTTTGAATCAGTTTGATTCTAACAGAAGCATTTGTGAAAGGAAGTACAGTAGCCTGATGGAATTGCTGACATACTGTAACTTTTCACTGTCCTTTGAGCCTGTTATGGGAAAGACAAAAGTTTCCCCTAGTCAGGAAAAATGTGCATTTGATTAGAAGGAAGGAAAGACAACTACTGGTATTTACTGTACTAGTGTTCATATGTTCAACTTATGATGTAAATGAGTAAAGATGATATATTGTGAGAAGTAAATAGAACTAAGAAACACTTCCAATTTAAAATAGCTAGACAACAAACCTACAAAGGAAAGTTATCCTGTTTGGAAACTTAAGGAATTGTGTCTCAGCATTGCTGACAAGATACAAATATATTATTCTCCAAAATCATAGCTGAGAATTTTTTGGGGGGGAGGGATAACGCATTGTTATGAGCTGAAACATGTAAGCAGCACGAAGAGAAATCATATAAATATGAGAGTCAAAATACTAAAACATCAGGACAAAACATTGGCCCTCATTGAAGGACACAACATCTGTCCTCATGGAAAAACAATGGTATCAGTCTTCATTGACTTCTCTGCACCTTTTTTTGCTACAAACTCAGAAATTTTATTTGGAGGCTTCCGGTGGAGTTTAAAATGGCGATCTGACGCTTCCTTGAAATCGGGGGAGACCGACACGGCGTGAAATCCAGTCAAGAGGTTATCCTGGCTGGGTATTCTCCTCGGAATAAGAGGATGATCTAAGAGTGATTCCCAGCATATCTCTAAATGCTCTCTCTCTGAGTTTTTTTGCAGTGGCTGCTGCAGATTCTCTCGGGGAGGGGTAGAGAGTGGGAGTATCCATCATCGCTCGCCGCTGTGTCTGGAGTTCTTTTCTCAAGAACCTGAAGATCGACAACTCCATTTTTAAAAAGATTTATTGCCAGTTAGTAACAAAGAGAAATTTTATCCACAACCAGGACTAAATACCCTTTTCTCTGGATATTAAAAAGAAAATATGCTTCAAAAACTTCAAAATCGGAAGATCAACAAATGTGCTTTGAAATGAGAAAGAAAGAGGTATTGTAACTCCTTCTACTTTGGATTTTTGAAAAGTATAAAGCAGTATTAATAGACTGTTAAATCTATACTGCGTCATAGACAAGATGGCTATTAATGATTTATGGCTGCTAGCTGATGAGTTAATGGGTATGCTTAAACTATTTTTTAAAAAATGGCTGGAGAGGTTGGAAATAAGTCATAAATTCCAGGACAAGACCGAGGGGGACCGATCGTTTGTGAAGTTTGAACACAACAGGGAGAATAACTGGAAGATTAATGTGCCACGAGAGATAAAAATTGAACTTTCAAAGAGAGGAAGCAAAAAGGAGGAGATTGCTGTGGAAGCGGACAGTGAAGATGTTTTTGAAAAGTCATTCACAAAGAACTGGGAAGGTGACTGCTGCCGGGCTATCTGGAGGAAGCCAGCTATGGGGGAAAAAAGTTTTTTGTGGAACATGAGCCTGAAAAAGATGTATATTGTGAACATTGTGTTTGATCGGGGGAAATGGTTTGTTGACTTTTGGATGGGATAAATGGTTTGACACATGTTATGAAAAAATTGTTTGCTGAGTATTGGACGGAAAAAAATGGTTTGACTTATATTATGTTGAGTGCTGACTACTGGTTGAAGGGGGAAGTTCTTATGAAAAAAGTAAGAAGGTTCAGCTTCCCAGATGGATTGGTGGGAGAAATCCAAGTGGGAGAAATCTAAAGGGATCACTGATAGTGATCCAAAAAGAACATGCATAAATCTGAACATAAAGGGGTGGGTGAGAGGGACCCCTGTGAGAGAAAGGAGAACTTCTCCAGAGTGAGGTGGCTTTTCTTTGTATTTTTTATTAACGTGGTGGCTTGGATATTGAAGGGGGCATAGTTAGGATTAGAAAAAAGATTAGTTGCTGAGTAAAATAAGAATAAGGTTTAATGTTGAATTAGAATCTGAATAATAATTGGTTATTGGTAAAAATGTATTGAGTCTGGATGAAACTTAGTATTGAGAATGATTAATGGAAAGGAACTAACTAAATGTAGATTAAAATCTAGGTTATGAAGTAATGTGAAAATGTGACATCATTATTATTATTATTATTATTATTATTATTATTTTAAATGAAATAAAAGTTAGGCTGTGTGTTTTTATAAATGGAGGGAAAGAAGATAGATATTTTCATTAAATATAAGTAGAAATATTAAATATTGTTCAAGTAGAAGGATTAATATCTATGTTTAGGAATAAAGTGCTGTAAGATTTCAAGGCTTTGTGAATTTGTGAGGTCGATAAATAAGAGAGGGGGGAACTTATATATATACATATCTTGCTTAAGAAAAAAGAAAGAAAGCAATTTCTTTATAATGATTATATAGAAGATTTGAAATACTTGGTTGTGGAAAATTTGGAAGTCCTTTTTAGTTCAATGTTGTTTGGTCTTGGTAATGTATGCTTGTTTGGTTTTTGTTTTGCTCTGTTTTCTGTATTATGTTTTTATGGATTTTAAAATTCGAATAAATTTTTTTCTGCAAAAAAAAAGAAATTTTATTTGGATAAGCTATTTTATTACTTTAAAGGCAATGCTCCTAAAACGCTTCTTTAAAAGCTTTTTGAAATGTGTTTTGCTTGCAACCACCTTGTATTTCATCAGGCCTGTGGCTCACGCTGGCTCAGCTTGTCTGAGTGTGGAAAGCTAAGCAGGGTCAGGCCTGGTTATTACTTGGATGGGAGACCCCCTTCTCTAGTTTCCTGCATTGAGCAGGGGGTTGGACTCGATGGCCTTGTAGGCCCCTTCCAACTCTATGAATCTATGGGTTTTGTATGTTCAATGCTCTTATATCAAATTTGAATCATGTAGATGTTAGGTTTTGGTATGGTGTGCAGAACAAGACGGAATGTCTCCTGACAGTCTCAAGGTATCTGTGACTCAGAGTTGTGGGACAGTTTGAAGACAACATGTTATATACTCATGTTTATTATATAAGTGTTGCGCAATTGTTGAGTAATATTCTATTTATAGGTACAGGGTTTTTCCTATAAAGGTGAAAGCACAGTTGTGTTTCTGACCTGACTCCAGACCTGACCTGATCACATCACTTCACTTGTCATCTTCTTCTTCACTGGACAACTCTGCCTCTGCAATAATGTAGTGAGACAGAGTCATCTCTTCTGCGCAAGAGATGCCTGCATTGCTTGTTTTTCCCATGTATTTGGGCCTACAATGACTAAACTGCTTTAGCTCTACATTCCTGCTCCCTCCTCTTTCCATCTGTGGTACTGGGGGTCACTGCTGGGTAAGCTTCGATCCTCAGTTGATCTCACAGTAAAAACTGCTTAAGATTTTAAAGTAAAAGATGAAAAGACACACCTGCTCTGAGAGTGAATTCTAAAAATTCTGTGAGCCCGTATCAGAAGTCAGAAATGAACCTGCATTCTTGCCTGCGCTTTGTTCTAAGGAAATGGCATGGGATATGTTACTTGCTGATCCATAATTAAGCTAAATACAGAAATCCCCTATCAAAAATCCCTAGACAGGGACAAATCTGTCAGCGTGTGTGCGTGTGCAGAGATGGTAGGGGTGGAAGTGTGCAATGGGTAAATGTTTTCTGGATGCCTGCTTCCTTGACTATATAATGCATATTGTGACTACCTGTGGCTTGGCTAATGTAATTGCATGATCTGCTCTGTATGTATTTTGAGTTAACTGCCATGGATTTTATGGATTGTTCTTCAGACTGATCTGAGCTTCAGTCTTCCTCACTTGTAAAATGGATAAATGCTTTCTAGAATGTCTTCTAAACGGTTTTGGCTTTCACAGACTAAAACAGTTGGAATTTCATATTAATCTTGGGAGAAAAGGTGTCACTTTTAAGAATGCAGACAACTTCTTTTCATTTCATTTATTACATTTCTATACTGCCCAATAGTCAAAGCTCTCTGGGTGGCTTACAAAGATTAAGGGAGCAATCCTATGGTCCCTGGGTGAGTGTCCGAGGAACCATAGGATTGCTCATTAAAAACCCTTCTGAGGTCTGAGACAGCACTCTGGCCTCGTAAGTGGGACTCAGAGATCCAACCCCAGACCCCTCCCACTCGCAGCTGGTGCAGAAAGAACCGCACCAGCTGCCTCTCCAAGGTTGAAAACTCAATGTTGGAGAGGGGGAAAATGGGGTATTCTGGTGGGAGGGGAGGAGCCTGGAGAGGTCAGGATACGCACTATCCTGAGCCTCTGTCAGCCTCCTTCCTTCTCCCTCTGAAGTTTTCTCGCTAGATGGGCTGAAAAGCCTATCTAGCGAAAATACTGGAGATCGGAGGATGGGGAGGCAAAGATTGCCTCCACTGCTCCTCCTGCCCTGTCAGCTTCAGCCCAGCAAGGCACAGCATAGGCATCTCAGAAGCCCCAAGTTTGGGGGCTTCTGAGCGGCAAGGGCACAATCAATAGGCTTGCACCCTAAGACTCTAAAAATACAATATAATAACATAATATAAACCATTTATATACAAAAATATAAAACAATTTAAAACAGTCAACAATAAAATCCAAGGACCTGTCAAGACCTTATCGCATGCTGTTGTCCTGGCTGATATGGCTGGCTCTCCTATTGAAATCCTGGTCAGCCTGTGGAATGCAGAAATGACCCAAGCAGTTGACACAGGGATATAATGCTACATACTTATATTTAGTATTTAAATAGCACTTTCAAGTGTTCAAAGCACTCCACATACATTATTTTGTTCTAATGTCACTTTATCTTTGCAACAATCCTGTGAGGTAGATTGTATTGACAGATACCAACTTGACCTAACTCACCCAGTAAGTTTCCCAATCCAAACTTAAAATTCTAGCCACTTCACCATGCTGCCTCCAATGGTGCCAGATGAGCTTGAACAGGCATCCTCGCTGCCCCTATTGTTGACTAGAATCTAATCTAGCCCCCACGCCCCCCAGAACACCCCCCACTCCCAATCCTAACCTGGAAACCTACATAGCTCCCTGGATCTACTCCTTGATATTCTTGTGGATTCTATAGTATATACAGTACCCTGACCTGGTTTGCACATGCTCAGAATGAAGTGGACTGTACCATTACAGACTACAGGTCCGGATCATATCTTTTTGAATGCTAGAAGAGTGAAGAATGTGAGCAGACAGCAGCAACAAAAACACAACTCACTTCAGGTAGAAAAGAGGCACAACAGGGAGCAGGTTTGGATAGAGTGTCTCTTTCAAGAGTGCTGCTGCTGTTTTTCAAACTTGCTCATGTAAACTTGTTTTACACCAAGAAGCATTAAAAAATACCCCCCCCCGCACACACACTTTGCAGCCTGAAGTGGTACAGCCCACCCTTACGATACGAACAGGCTGAAATTCAGCCGATGCTCTTGTGGCACCTTAAAGACTAACAACTTTATTTTAGCATAAGCGTTCGTGGACACTGTCCCTTCGTCAGATGCGCAAAAATTCAAAATCGAGAAAAACAACAACACATTCGCATGTTAAACTTCATATTTCAAGAAGAAACCCAAACAAAAAACTGGCTCGAGCCCTTTATTGAACATTGCGCTTTCATTCTTCTGACTCTTTACCTTCCCAGTGAGAGAGAACTACAACTCCCAGGATCCCTTTCATGCGCCAAGGAATTATTGCCGCAAATGACTGGATGACGTGTTCTAATCAGAGACCAATCACAGCTCTAGATGTTCCTTCGCGGACGTTTCCGCCTCCTGCAGAGAAGTGGGAGACTTTGAAAAGTTTCCAGGTTAGGACGGGGGGTAGTTGTTGTTGTTGTCGTCGTCCCAGCCCCTGCTGAGAGCATTTTTTCCTCAGTAGGGTGGGTAAAGGGGTCGCTTATGTGCCTTTTCTTCCGCTCTCGGAGGAGGTGAAGGAGCCGGAGGGTTTGGTGGGGTGGGGGTCGGCTGGTCTTGGTCTCCCGTCTCCCAAAGCTTGCGGGCGAGCTCGGGGGTAGGTCCGCTGACCTATTCTGAGTATGTGGCCTGGCGTGTGGTGTGTCACTGCCGCCCTGGGTACTACTTGCATTGAAGGGAAACCGATCGTAGCGTTGGGAATTTGCCAGGAAACTGCTGTTTTTCAAAAATTGGGTGTTAAGAGCCTAGTTGCTTCTCCCACTCGGTGGCTGCCTTCGCATCCAGAAAGTGTTACCTGATCCATTAAGCTGCAAACTGCCATGGACTTTTCCAAAACATGTTCAGTCTTTATTTAGTTGTTGCAAGGACAGCCTACTTGTGCCCTCCAGATGTTTTGAACGACAACTTCCATAATCCCTGACAATTGACCATGCTGGCTGTAGCTGATGGGAGTTGTAGTCCAAAACATCTGGAGGGCACCAGGCTAGGGAAGCCTGTTGTAGGGTATCCATACACCACAATCTTATGCTTGTCCACTTAAAGGCAAGTCCCATTGAGTTCAGTGAGGCTTCCTGGTAAGTGTGTATAGGATTGCAGTTTTAATCAATCAATGGTGCAATCCTATGGCCGCTAGACAGGATCTAGATAGCCATAGGATTTTTCAGAGACCCACCTACGAGGTCAGAAAGTTGCTTTGACCTTGTAGCTGGGTCTCTGCTCAGAGGACCCTCCCCCCCTGCAGCCGCAGAGGACCCTCCCCCCTTGCATAGCCGCTGCTATGTCTCCCAACCTCGGAGATGGGGTTTAGGGGGCATTCCAGGGGGCAGAGGAGGAGGAGACAGACGCTGCCAAGATACAAGGTATCCTGGTGATGCCTCAGCCGCCTCCTGTCCCACTCTGAAGTACCTTGGCTAGATGGCTAAATCGGCCATCCATCTGAGTTGCAGGGTGGAAGGAATGCAGAGGCTACCTTCGCTTCTGCATTCCTTCCTCCAACCCTCCATAGGATGCCCATAATCCTCCCAAGTTTGGAGGGTTATGGGCATCCTGATTGGATTGTGCCCTAAGTGTCTCCATTGGTAAGGCAGCTTCCTATGTGCAGAAAAGGGCAATAAAATGATCAAGGGGTGGACTCACTTATGAGGAAGGGGCTTTTTAGCTTTTAAGCTCAGAAAAAGGTTGAGTAAGACGGGACATGACAGAGGTGTATAAAATTATGTATGGTGCGGAGCAAATGGAGAAGTTTTTCTCCCTCTCCCATAATACTAGAACCCAGGGTCATCCAAGGAAGCTCAATGGTGGGAGATTCAGGACAGATAAAAGGAAGTACTTATTCACACAGCACATAGTTACGGTAAACTATGGTATTTGCTACCACAAGAAGTAGTGATGGCCACCAATTTGGATGGCTTTAAAAGGGGATTAGACAAATTCATCATGGAGGATAAGGCTATCAGTGGCTACTAGTCCTGAAGGTTATGTATTAACCCCACTATCAGAGGCAGTATGCCTCTCAATACCTGTTGCAGGGGAAGGACTGCAGCTCAATGGACAGAGTACATGCTTTGCATGTAGATGATCCCAGGTTTGATCTCCAGCATCTCCAGGTAGGGCTGGAGAAACCCTGGAGAACCACTGCCAGTTAGCATTGATAATACTGGGCTAGAAAAACTAATGGTGAGACTCAGTATAAAGCAGCTTCCTATATAACATAGGCAGGAAGGTGCTATTGTACTCATGTCCTGCTTGTGGGTTTCCCATAGGCATTTGGTTGCCACTGTGTGAAGAGAATGTTGGACTAGATAAGCTTTGGTCTGATCCGGCACTGCTGTAACGTTTCAAGCTGGCTGTGTTATATCAGAGGAAAAGTACTGCCTCCAGTAGGAAAAGTACTGCCTCCAGTAGGAAGAAGTGTGTGGACTGTGACACATACTCCCCCAAAGATCATTTTGTACTCTTAAAATCTTCGGAGACTGAGGATTGTCTAGAATTGGAGTAGACACTTGGAAATATATCCCCATCCCTCACCCTACACTTTCATACCTTTTGCTGAACCTTCTTGCCTTTGGTTTGGCTAGTGTTGATGTTGGAACAGTTCCCTCCTCCATGCTGTTTTGTCACATTTACATGGCTATAAATTAAACTTTAGAGGCTGAGTGCTTGCCCTCTATGAAGCACTCATGAAACCCTTAACATATAAAATGTGCCAGACGCCAGCAAAGAAGGCATTCGGTCCACCAAAATTAGCATTTTGTTTTGTATCTCCCCTCTCCCTTTAAGACTTTAATTCTTTGGATTCCACCCCCTCCCCAGCATAAAACAGGATGATGAAATTGATTATTATCTTCACTCTGGGTCACAAGCAGAATGTTGACATGGGAAGAGAAAAATGAAAGTGAAGTCTGCCAGGCCAACATCATCTTTTGGGGGAGCAAAATGGGCTAAAGAGAATGTAGAATGCAGAGTCTATGTTATTAGTTTCACTTTTTTCAATTGATATCCAGCATTCTGCAACAACTGAGCTCTCAAAGGTAGCTTACAATCATCTGTCATAAAACAGTAAGATCAGTTTAAAATGCCACCATTCTATCTAAAATGATAGAATAAAAACACTGACATGATGAATATCATACAAGTGTAAATCCTAAGCTTGTGTGCATTGTGTGTTTTCCTCACGACTGAGTGGCTGTAGCCATCTGCAGACATATTGGATTAAAGCAAGGGTGGGCAGCTTGTGGCCCTTCAAATGTTTTGGGCTTCCACTGCAGTCAGCTTTAGCCAGCGGTGAGGAGTGAGAAGAGTTGTAAGCCAAAACTCTGGAGGGCCACAAGTTGCCGACCCCTGGATTAAAGGGAATGGCTTTCAAACAGAATTACACCTCTGCCTCTCTCAGGAACATCAGTACACCTTCTCCAAATCATCCCAAGCCATTGCCTATAACAGGACCTGACTGGTTTCAACCCCTGCTCCTTAATGTGAAGCATTAATGGCTTGAAGACCCTACATGGAGGGCAACTTGGGAGAACACTCGTGTTTGCTGACCCAGAAAGAGGTGTTTGTGGCAGCTTTGTTTTGAGTGCAGCCCCAATATCACACAAGTTGAGGTAATGTAAAAGGCCATGGAGAGAGATATCTTGGTATCTGTTGGTTGTATTTTGACCAGTGCAGGGATGGGACAGAGCTCAATCTATGACTACTCATGAAAAACAGAACAGATGTATTGAGGTGGGTGTACAGAATAAATTGAATCAAGAGTTATAATAAACTATAAAATGGAGTATGATTCTTAAAAGTTAGAATTTAAAATCTTGTTTTTATTATGTCTTAGGATTGAGTTTCTGGCCACTAAATATGTGAACATGGCAAGTAAGAAACTGAGAAGAGCAGGTTTGCCACAGGATCTTTGTGAGAGACTAAGTCGACATCAGATCACTACTTGTCAGGTGAAACTCATTTAATAGAGACATACATTCTTGTAATGTTAGGAGACACATGGCATGAACAAGACCATCCTTAAAAGTGTGGTGATTTTGAGCATGTACAGAACAAAAGAAGACATTTTAAGAAATTGTTTTAAAATATGTGAAGTTTGTTCAGATGTTTTCTACTCTTAATTCCCTCAGATTTGTTTTTGATGTTTATGTTTCAGGACTTCTTATGTCTCTCACTACTGGAGCTAATGAAAGTGACTGGACAGAACTACTGGAATGTGCAGAAACTTCTTCGCACAGTCAGCCAGTCCTGTGCTCCCAGAATGCAAACTGTAAGTATTCATTTGCAAAGTAGGATTGGAAAGAACTGTTATCACTGTGTGCACTGCCTGTCTGATCTGTCTACTTGTGGCAGGCACCATACTTCAGATATTACAGTAAATATGCATTAAAAGCATATCTCCTTATAGGAAAGAAGTAATGTGCAAAGTCTTCTGTATCAGAAGTCTTGCTCTTGGGAATGTTTGTACTAGCAAATACATGTTTAGGATATAGTAAAGAAATAGCAGAAAATATAATGTTTCTGTAGAGAAATAACACTACTTTGCTATGACAAAGAAGAAAATAACAGCAAATAGGTAATTAAAGTTTCTCCTTCTCCTCAGGAACAGAAACTGACATTGGGACAACTAAGACAGGCTATTCTATGGGCAATTAATAGGCTATTCATCACTACAACCCCCCCCCCCCCCCCACACACACTTCTGTTCATCACAAAGTAATAAAATGAACTGGAGAAACTTTACTAGGAATGGGACTGACTTGTGAGCTAAACATTACAGGAAGATCTTGGCTGTATGGAAAGGCATTTCTGGGTAATATGGGATTATATTTAGTGCTTGTGTGGAACCTTTTAATCCTTTTCTCAGCTAATTGTGGAAAAACAATGCCTCAGCAGCACTAAAGTGCTCTGCTATGATACTTCTATTACTAGAATTGCCCTAACTGTGGAGTCTAACTCGTGATAGATGCAAACAACTTTATCTTCAAAGTGTCTCGTAGACCTATCACAGAGTGCAACAGAGGGTACAACACGCTCTCTCAGCCAGATTGCAACAGGCCCCTCACCACCTGTAAAGCTGTACTGAATTTATTTATTTATTATATTTATTATATTTATACCCTGCCTTTCTTCCTGCAAGGAACCCAAGGCAGCTTACATAATCCTCATCCTCCTCTCCATTTTATCCTCACAACAACCCTGTGAGGTAGGTTAGGCTGAGAGTCAGTGACTGGCCCAAAGTCACCCAGTGAGTTTCATGGCCGAGTGCGGACTAGAACCCGGATCTCCCGAGTCCCAGTCCAACACTCTCACCACTATGCTACACTGGCTCCCCGTGTGAATGGCACTGTGAAGATGCAGTGGAGGTGGAAAATAAATCCTTGCCACCACAGAACCTGTGTTGAATTGGTACCAGACATGCAACAGATTGAATAGCTTGAAAATATCTGGCACAATTTGGAGAGCAGATGGCCAACCATAAAAAGACATGAAAAGTATCTGCTGAGTGTGGATTAGCCTTCCCTAACCAGATGCCCTTCAGAAATTTTGAACTACAACTCCCATCCTCCCTCACTATTGGCCATGCTGGCTGAGGCTAATGGGAATTGAAGTGCAAAACATCAGTAGGGCACTTACATGTTGGGGAATGGTGGTGTGGACAGTATCTGCAAAAGTGAATACTTTTGACAAGTTGAGGGTTCATGTGTACAGAAAGTTGAACACATCTCTTACTGAACTTCCACCAGCCTCCAGCTCCATCACAAGTCACACATCCAAAAAGCATTCATTGCTATCAGAGAGTTGCTCACCCTCTTGGATCATGATGACTAAACAATGCTGAATCCACTGGATTACAGTTGGGAAGAAATGGATGGTGTTTTTCAGTCACTCAAGTACTTTATGCCTTTACCATAAGAATTGATGACCATGTGCTGGTGCAAAACATGCCTCACAAAAATTTGCAAATACAAGCAGGTCTCAATGATTTGTTGTACTTTATGCAAGTGTGAAAAAGCTGTGTCACAATATCTTTTAAATAACAAAGTTCAATAATTTACTTGCATTTATCAGTTAAAAATGCATGCTGTTGTTTGAAAGTCATCCCTGATTCAATGCTATTAAATAAATATTCATTTTTATTCCACCCTTCCTCCAAAAAAATCAGGATGGTGTACATTTCCCCCTCCTCTTATCCTCACAACAATCCTGTTGAGGTAGGGTGGTCTAGACTCTTAAGAGATGGTGACTGTTTGAAGTGCATCTGGTGATAACTTCAAAACTGAGTAGGGATTTGAACCTGCATCTTCCTGCTCCTAGTCCGTTCTATCTACTAGACTATACAGGTGGTAACAGTGACTAGTAATCGTTTTCTACCCATCTTGACTAAAAAAAACCCTAAATTTTGCCACCAAAATGAGCTTCCTACATGCATTCGTTCATGAGTTAGTGGATATCCCCATCCACGTGTCAGCATCTTGGAAAATGGCAGCTACAGAATTCATGCACCAGAATGGGCATGTCTACTCAAGTTAAATGTATTCCTATATGGGTCTGAAACACATACATTATTTAAGATTCTCTACACATCTATTTTTTTATGGGTGTCTGTGGCAGGTCCTGGGCAAATTGTAATCTGTAATCACTTGGGCTTCATTATTCCCTGGAGTAATGTGTCTAGAATACCCATGTGCTTTGGGTATCGGAATAGCATTAATTAGTTCTGATTAGTTTTAAAAAGATGTTGAAGAGGATTCAGATATCTTTTACAAAAATTATTACAAGTTTGGAGACACACTTGTTTATATGAGAGATTTTTTGAGTTTATTGTGTTTTATTTATTGAGTTTATGTAGTGGTTATTTGATTATTAACTGCAGGAGTAATATTTACTTCTGAAATCATGGTTTATAAATCAAGTTTTGCATGTTGTTCAAAAGGGTGAAAAGGTTATTTGATAAGTAAGATGATACTTTTTATTAGATTAAACATATGCATACAAATTCTCTGATACCAAATGTTTCCTTCTGATGAAATTTCTTAGAGCATCAGAGACATGAAGAACTATGTAGTTTAGTGTCATAGTGTTTTGCATAAGTTTTGAAAGCCTTTTTTAAAAATCTGAAGCACCCCCTCCCCTGTACAACAATTCCAACTTCTTGAGGCAAAGCAAAAGGTATTTGGAAAAGAGTATCCAAGTATCCCCTAGCTACCTTTTGTTCACTTTAAACATTGTCTTAGATTTCTCTATAAAAGCTTCAAAATTCTGCATAGAAACCTCAATAAACCTTCTAATGAACCCAGACATTTTGGAACAGTTAACAGGACCGGCCAGTTTTTTTTTTAGTCTGGGGTTTCATTGTGTGTGTTTTCCAGCTGTACTTAACCACAAGGATAATATTTTCTTCTGAAGTGGTAATTTGCAAGTCATGTGTTGCATATTGTCCCAAAGACGAAAAATTATTTTAAAGTGCTTTTGTAAGCTTGTAAAGCTGAAGGCTGTAACATAAAAATGTTGATAGACATTACAATCCTTAATATTATTTTGTGGTGTTGGGTTTGGTCAGAAGGTTGGGGAAAATCTTATTGATTATGGGAAAGGCTTACATGGTCCTTTTTTCCTTTTTTTTTTTTTTTTTTGGCAAGCGAGTACTAAGCAATTCTACTTTGGCGAGAAACAAATACCAGACATTTTTCTTATCAGTTAAATGCAACATCTTTTTCTAATTGATCTTGGTTGTTGTAGGTTTATGAAATGAAAATGAAAAGAACCATCAATCCTTCATCAGCATTCTTGCCAACAACACTGGAAGATCTGGATAAAATATTGCATGGTGGAATTGCCTGTGGATCTCTTACAGAGGTAAAAAAATGGACATGCTGCTAAACATATCTGCTTCCATTTATATAACAGAAGATAGAAGAGATGTTTCTGTTTTACATATTGAAAGAAGTCACTATTCATTTAGAAGTTTTAAAATGTGAGGCATTGAACCGTTTTATAAAATAATAATTGGTTCATTTTGGCTCTGATTATTAAAAACAATGTGTGCTGTAATCTTGCTCAGTAATAGTGGTGAATCAAAAGATAATATACCCCCATCACTGCTCTTGTGAAATTTTACCCACAGAGGCTGGGTGAAGTGAGTGGGTTCACACAACACGATAACCCACACTCAGAGGTTGAGTATGGGTTGAGTGTGGGTTGTTAAACAACCCAACAACAACTCATGGGTTCATGTGGTGTCCGTGGTTAACAATCCCTGACTTGTTATTGCGGCTGGGTTCAGACAACATGACAACCCACGTTTCAACGACAACCCACATTTCAACGGGAGCCAGTGTGGCGTAGTGGTGAGAGTGTTGGACTGGGACTTGGGAGATCCGGGTTCTAGTCCCCACTTGGCCATGAAACTCACTGGGTGACTTTGGGCCACTCACTGCCTCTTAGCCTAACCTACCTCACAGGGTTGTTGTGAGGATAAAATGGAGAGGAGGATGAGGATTATGTAAGCTGCCTTGGGTTCCTTGCAGGAAAAAAGGCGGGGTATAAATATAATAAATAATAATAATAATAACCCATACTCAAGCCTACAGCGTGGGTTATTGTGTTGTGTGAACACAGTCATTTACAGGATAGTTATAGTTTTTGCCCAGTGTTACAACCTGTCAAGTTCCATTTGAGTCTTGATCCTGTCTTCTATGGTGTTGGCTATTTCTCCTAACTTTGACTGTGTTTGCACGATGCAACAACCCATCATGTGTGACAAGCCACAGTGGGTTGTCATGTCATGTGAACTTGGACCGGTTTCCACAGGGTGGCTTGTTTGAGGGCAACAAGCCACCCTGACAACCCATGGCTTGTACTAGGGGTTTGTTGGACCCATGATGGGTTGTTGTGTTATCTGAACCTGGGTGATTGACCCCGTCGTGGGTTGCAGGAAGCAGCGAGCAAGCTGCTTGGGAAGAGCGACAAAACCTCCTTGTTGCTCTTGCCAAGCTCCCCCAGGCCACCGCCAATGAAAGTCACCCCACTGATGCCGAAGCAGCACAGCAGAGCAATTGTCACTGGCTCATTGTCCCCTTTGCTGACTGTGAGCCCTTTTGGGCTCACCATGACTTCCCTCCTTTTTTTTCAGATACCGCGTTTTGTGATCTCCAAGTTGACAGCCAGTGATGGCTCCTCTAAAGTGCCTAAGCAGCACATTGGAGGAGCTGTCACTGGTTCGCCATCTATTTTTCTTAAATTAAATTTGCACCCCCAATGTGCGCAAATATTTATTTTTTTATTTTTTTTTTTAATTTAAAGTCAGACTTGTGCAAGTGTGGAGGTTTTTGAAAGGGCTACCCAGAGTTTTTTTGATAGGGGCATATGTATATGCATATGTCCCTGTAAAAAAAACCCTGATTAGTCCTGTCAAAACCGCCATTTTATAAGGAAGCTTCGTCTTTGACAGCTGTCAAAGCTCCATGTTCCCGTAAATGGGGTGGCTTGCACTTTCCGACTTTCCCAAACACCTAGAGTCTTGGGAAAGGGTGGAAAAGTGTGAGGACTCTGGGAAGAGTCAGGTCTAGCCCCAAAAAGTACTGGCCATCCCCTTTCACGAGCAAAGATCACTCACGGCCTTGGTTTCCCTTGACAGCTCACCTTTTGACAGCTGTCAGCGGAAAGCAAAGTAAAAAATAGCCCTGTCTGCAGCCTCTCTGGGTCAGTGTCCAAGGTTGGTGCCTGCTGCGTGTTGACAGCGGACACTTCCCAGGACATTGTCCAGGTGAGGCTTCCCGTTTCGGACCCACCCAAGGGCGCACCACCTCTGCACTTGTGCAAGTCTGGCGAAAAAAAATAATTTTTAAAAAATGGCGAAAATATTTGTGCACATTGGAGATGCAAAAAAAAAAAAAAAAGGTGGCGAACCAATGACAGCCCTTCCAAAGCGCCACTTGGGGTGCTTTGGAGGGGCTGTCATTGGCTGTCAATTCTGAGATCACGGAAAGCAGTCTCTTAAAAAAGGGGGGGAGGGGTTGGGGAAAGCCATGGCAAGTGAAAAGGGGCTCACGGTCAGCAAGATGAGAGGAGACAAGATGGGTCCTGCCAAGGAGTCCCCCTGGGATACCTGTGGATGGTCCGAGGGGGAAGGAAGTCGGGGACAACCCATGGTGAGCCTGATTGTCTGTCGGGATTATTCGCAGGTTGGGTTTATTTATTTATTTATTACATTTCTATACCGCCTTTCTGCTAAGGCACCCAAAGCGGTTTACAATGTTTAAATACTCAAACAAACAAACGTTACCTCCCCCCCCCAGACCAAACATACACCAGTTTTCTCAGGCCAACTGAAGGTTTCTTCTGGAGCTGCTGGTACAATCTCCCTGGCCTGGGTTTTTCTTCTGCCTTCCCTCTGTAGCCCCAGGGAAGGTGGGGGAGGGGCTTCCCCAACAGTCCTTTCAGGCTAATGATGGTCGTTTCAGGAGCTGATGGCATTTGCTCCCCGGCCTGGACTTCTCTTCTGCCTTCCCTCAGGGCACACAGGTCTTAAATAGCCCCAGGGAAGGTGGAGGAGGGGCTGCATGGGTTGTTGTGTCATGCGAACTGCCTCATCTGCAGATTTGCTAAGCAACCCCTCATCCAAGTCATTCATAAAAATGTTGAACACTACAGGGCGTAGGACAGTGCTCTGTGGCACTACACTCGAGACCTTCCAGGAGGATGCTGAGCCATTAGTAAGCCCTCATTGGGTGAGTTTGCATGTCATGCTAAGCCACCTTGAGAATAAGGTACCATGGGTTGTTTGTTTGCTCGCTACCCTGACAGACGATTGGGTGCTCTGTGATTTGTTTCCGCCCTCAGTCCCCCTGAGTCTTCCCTCTGGCTCCTGGCATGTATCCAAGCCACCTTTGCAGCAGAACTCCTCGGTTCCTATGTCAGCATCCTTTCTGCAATTGGTTTGCTTTAGTTGATGGCTACCAAGGGACCACTCCCTCCCCGCATCAGATCAAGAGACATTAAATTTCTGAACCCTTATGAATGTGGTAATGCATTCGCAAACTTTTTTTTCAGGGTCTTGCGCAAGAGTGCAGGACTGCCTGTTTGCTATTTAGCCCAGCATACAGATATACCCCTCTTGTCAAGGTCCTTGTAAATTTCATGCTCCACTTCAGCGCTTGCCTTGCTAGTGAACACCTTTTCTTTTCAAGGCTGCTTCATGTACTACTAATTACTCCTGCCTGAAAAACTCCTTCTCCTGCAGCTGCCAGCTGCTTTTAGCTCCCCCCCCTTCATGCTTGTTGCTTCCCTTCACTGGTTTCCGTTGTTAGGTGTCAGATTTACATATGGGTTATAGAACAGTGATGGGGATCAGTAAATATATGCACATTTCATGGCAGAGCAGTAAAATGAGGAAAAATTACACAAATTTCATAGCTGCGGACTTTTGAATTTGTGGACTTGAAAAAGATTGAGAAAAAATGGTCACGAATGCATTCGGCGCATTCTCTGGTGTCCTTTCTTCTCAGTTTTTTGGAGCACAGGGTAGAGGGCACTGAGAAGGGATGAAGAAAGATGGTGGCAGCACTAGTGAGATTGTGAGGAGCAGAAAGCATTTTTGCCACTCTTGCCAGGGGGGACTCTAGCTATTCCCAACAACCCATGGTGAATTCACCATGGCGGGTTTGGAGGTCACAACAAGCCACCCTGAACAACCGAACAACAAGCCATGGGTTATCAGGGTGGCTTGTTTGTGAAAATAAGCCACCCTGCAGAAACCAAGCTGGGTGTAGACGTTACCACAACCCACCTTGGGCAATTGCCCTTGGTGGGTTATTGTGTTGTGTGAACCAGTTCATTGGGTACGGTTGCTCAACCAGCTGTTGATCCACTTAACAGTAGTAGCACTCAACTCACATTTTACCATCTTGTCAACAAGGATATCGTGGGAATCCTTGTCAAATATTATGCTGAGATCAAGATATATCATGTCCATGGAATTCCCATGAACAACCAAGGTAGTAACTTTCTCCAAAAAAAAAGGAGATAAGGTTGGTCTGTCATGACTTATTTCTAACAAACCAGTGTTCACTCGTAGTAGTCAGTGCATTATTTTTTAGATTTAAGACCATTCACTTAATAATCTGTTCTAGAATTTTGCCTGGTATTGATAGCCTTCTGACTGGTCTGTAGTTTCCTGGATCCACCTTTTCCCCCTTGTTAACAAGAGAGGAATGAAAGTATTCCAGAGGTTTAGTTTGCTGTCCTGTACACACTTCTGGTCGAATTCAATAGGACTTACTTTCGAGCAGAAATGCATAGGATTGTCTCCTGTTGAGACAATTTATTTTATAGGAAGGAGTTCATTTGAGCTAATCTTCTAAAAAGTTACTAATTTTTCTAGTTTAAACTTTTGACATGACCATTTGTGAGATACTTCATCCCTCCCAGTTTCCATCTGTTGTTTTGTTCTTCCCAGAAACCCTTGGGAGGGTCCCAGGTGTAAGCTGAAACCATCTCTGTACCTGGTAGAGCCTAATTTGAATGCCTGTAGCCTTCTCCCACTTTTCATCTTAAGACTGTAGCCAAATGCAGACTCCATGGATGTAACCCTTCTACCCACTTTTTTTCCCTTTTTTAACTTTTGTTTACCATCTTGCCTGATAAGTTTTGAAGAACTCAAAAGCTTGCACAGTATTTTGTGGCCTAATAAAGGTATTATGCCAATTCGAATTTTAGCATTTTCCTTTTGGAATTTTTCTTTTAGCCAGCCTTAGCTTTTCATAAAATAATGTATTGTAGATAAGTTCTTCTGCAATGTCCATTACCAATTTTTCCTCACCTGAAATTGTAGTGAAGAAGCACTATTTCATAAGATTTTCTTCCTAGAATGTTTTAGAATAATAATGTTGAGGAATACATGGAGAAAATGTTATGTCGGAATGCAGGCAATGTTTGAAGAAATGATGTCTGAGCAGAACACGTTACTCCTGCTTTTGTGTCTACACAACTTTTGCATTCTGGTGATAAGGTTTTTTACATGCATTTTTGGATGAGAATCATGCAGGTAAAAGTTTATTAGAACTGGCACTATGTGTGCCAGAAAGAAGGATATGTGTTGTGGTATTTGCTGCATGTCACTGCAGCTTACTTCTTTGTTATGAAGCTGAAACTTGCAGACGAGCAGTCCCTTAATGCAGTACTCCATCTTGACTGAACATGGCCGCAGCTGAGTTTATTTTCTGCTTTGGTTATATATCCTGAAAACACAAGGCACAGCTAATGCATAGACTGCACTTTTACCTCAAGAGAAGAGTGTTTTATTCCCTACTTTTGTGGCTGTGCTTTTAACTAAATTATTTTTTTTTAAAAAATGTGACCATTCTTCTTTTGTTACCCAACAATGATGGTGGTTGGAAAGTTGGAACTCAAATACACGAGCCGTTTAAAGTAAAGATTTCAGTGGTATCTCCTACTGCCAGATCCTGTGCTTGTTCTCTGAGAGCCAGGAAACTGTGCTGGCACTTACCCTTTTTTTCCAAACCACTATTGAGGTTTAAACTGGAAACTGAATTGTAAGTAACTTTTTGTGGTCAGTCAACGCTCGTCTTGAAAATAATGTAGTATTAACTGAGAAAAGAAAAGTGACTCTTTCCAAACAGGAAAATTTGAATGCTGTTTTCATAGTGAGGTCTTTATTACATGGGTGGACACCTGATTTCAAGTTAAAGTTGGAATAAGATGAACTCTATGAATTCTCAATGTTTTGGAATGAAATTGTTCTGGAGATTCAGCATTTTCCTGTCTGTTGGATTCATTCCACCACCAATTATAAAAATAAAGGGTATAATCAGCCAAAGATAAGTATTTTAAGTCCCGTTGATCTTAGTGGGAGGGCGTTAAGTTGTACTCAGCAGAAGCATTGAAATCAATTATTTAAAACTGCTTATCTTTAGTACGATTGTGCCTCAAAATGCTGGATTCCAGAGATGTTTGTCTTGTATTAAAAAATTTCCCTAGTTTATAATGCAAATATACTCATACTTTTCCAATTAGTAATATAGATCAACAAACAAAAGCAAAAAAAGCCATGTACTCCACTGGCCCTGAAGATGAAATTAGATAATACAGAGATGAGTTTTAATTTCCATTGCTGATAAAACTCATGATACATATAACGTTGATACATATAATGTCAATACGGTATATCTTGTAATCCCGTGGTGGGGAATCTGTAGACCTGCAGATGTTGCTGGAGTATAACTCCCATAATCCCTGATTATTGGCCATGATGGTTTGGGCTGATGGGAGTTGTATTCCAGCAACATCTGGAAGGCTACAGCTTCCCCACCCCTGTTGTAATAACTTACCTTTGCTTTGTGGAATATGGGTTGGATCCAGACTTAATCATACTTTGTGTAATCCATTTGAAATCAATGGGGCTTACGTTAGTGATGACTGAAGTCCCATTGATTTCATTAGGTCTGCTCTGAGTATAACTAAGTCTGGGTCCAACCCTATGTGCCTAACAGAGAGAAATCATCCAAAAATGGGCAGGGTAGAGAACAAACAGAACATGAGAGGCTAGAATGTAGAGCAGCGGTCCCCAACCTTTTTGGATCTGTGGGCACATTTGGGAATTTGCTAAACTGCTGTGGGCACCACCACAAAGTGGCATCCACGGAGGATGTGGCTATCTGTTGGGGCCTGTCTAGTCAAAAGTGAACTAAAGAGGTATGGGGGGGGGGAGATAAATGGTGAGGCTGGAGGCTGGGAGGGAGGGGAAATAGCAAGGCAAAGGGGTAGAGCAGGTGTCGCCTGTGTCATGCTGCCTGTGGAGACCTCGAATGGCACCCCGTGAAGCTTTCCACTCCCTGGCCACTTACATTTTTTTAAAAAAAATAAAAAACCTTGGAAAACAGAGTAGTTGTCTTTCTCTCCCTTTCTAACCATAGCACCTGTGGGCATCTCATTGGGGACCCATGATAGACTATACTAACACGCACTTTTCAACCTACCTTTGTTTAAAAAATATTGCACACATCACATTACTTCTTCCAGAACTGGAGTAAAAATGTCAGAGGAGTTACACTGTTAAATGCATATCTCAATAGATGTAGATCAAACTGCACCATTGTACCAAAGGGCAGCTTTTAGAGAGATTCTGTGCTTCAAATTCAGTACACCTATTTTAAATGCAAAGGTGTATTCTTAATACATATAGTTATGAATTGGGCAACAACATGGGGAGAGCGATCCTATGGCCCCTAGACAGTGTCCAGGGGGCCATAAGATCATTCGGATTCCCAGATCTGAGGTTGGAGACAGAGCTCTGACCTCGGAGCTGGGGATCTGTACTACTACTCCATCCTCCACACACACACACACACACACACACACAGTGTGTGCAGAAAGAACTACGCTGGCTGCCTCTCTGAGGTCGGAAAATCAACCTTGGAGAGTGGGTAAAGGGGGTGGGGAGGTGACTGGGGCTGCCAGGGTACCATGTATCTTGATGGTGCTCCAGTCTCCTTCCCTCTGCCTCTGAAGCACCTCAGATGGTCAAAATTGACTGTCTAGCTGAAATGCAGAGTGGGAGGTGTGGGAAGGCGGAAATTGTCTCCGCTGCTCCTCCCACTCTGCATTGGATGCTTGTAAGCCTCTGAGTTCGGGGGCTTATGAGCATTGAGGGTGCAATTCATAGGACTGCACCCTTAATTTACTCAGGGTTTTGTGTTTCCTGAGGGGTGGAAACAGAAGCACTCATGTAAATATGCTTTAATACTCTACCAAAGCATAGAGGAAGTGGTACATTGGTTAAGCAAGATAAATCTCTCCCAAAATGAATATTTAATTTTGTTGTCATGTACAAGATCGTTAGTTTTTCCTCTAGAGTTTGTTTAAGGATTAGAAGTTGTAGCTTTAAGGTAAGCTCCAATTTGTCATTTTCATCAGTTTGAGATGCCCTGTGCCCTGTTGTAAGTTACATGATGTCACAAATGAATGACAGTCTGTAGACTAAAATTAAAAACAACAGTAAAGATTTTGTTTCGGTAGAATGAATGTGACACTGTTTCATATGTATGTTTCTCTTATTAGATAACTGGCCCATCAGGTTGTGGCAAAACTCAGTTCTGTATTATGATGAGCTTGCTGGCCACTTTGCCCACCAGCATGAGAGGATTGGATGGGGCTGTTATATACATTGATACAGAATCTGCATTCAGTGCTGAAAGGTAAGATTTGTAAAAAAAATTAATATTTTCAGCTTTATATGGATAATGTAAGCCGCCTTGGGTTCCTTGCAGGAGAAAAGGCGGGGTATAAATATAATAAATAAATAAATAAATAAATAAAAAATAAAAATAAAATAAAAAAAATATATGGCATTTCTCATGACATATGTCTACAGCCTAAAGTTAGTTAATTAAGTAGCACAGTGTTCTTGTTGAGGAGAAATAAGGGCCCTGACTTGTCACCCCCCCATCCCCCTTTGGCCTTCACAACCCCCAAACACCCAGAGTCCAGATTATGCATGGTCCATAGGTGGTGCAACAGCCTCTAGTGCTGTTGTCGGTGGTGGGAGAAGGCATAACAGCTTGCAAGCCTGAGGCATCCTGTGGTGACTTCGCTGGTCAGGTGCAAAAAAATGCCAGATGTTGGAGTTCAGGTATGCCTATGTTTTCCTGGAGCTTGGCTGTCCATGCCATTGCTGTAAGGGAGAAGCGTTGGCACAGTATGGCCATCTGTGACATGCCACACATGGCTTTAATCTTGATCCTGTTGAAGTTAATTGTGAAAGCTTCAGAAGTGTCTAAAAGTTTCTCATTTCCAGTCTTCTGAAATAATAATGGGGCGTCACTGCTGCTCTATGTCTGCTGATGCTTCCATATTATATTCCCAGTTTTTCATTTGAGATAATCAAGAAACACCTGATAGAAGAGCTTGATTGTGGGTTAAGTTACACGTTCAGTCATTCTAAGATCTCTTTCTTCAGAGATCACGTACAATACAACAGGATGTTTAATCCAACTCAGCAGCAAACCCTCCAATGTTTTTAATGAAGTTGGATTGCAACCAGGGTATATTAGTCTCCCTTCTCCACTGCCTTCTCTTGTTACCTTCACATAAAAATTGCTAATGATAGCATTTCTATCAGTCATCGCTTTCTAAGCATAGTGCCACTGGAAAATTGTACAGTGAGGACTGACAATCTCACTCAAAGTACTTCATGAATGCAAATCTATGGAATCCTGTGTGTGTGTTTGTCAAACGGGAATACATTATATTTATTTCTCAGTACTTGCAATAGGTGAAACCAATTGAATCGAGGGCAAAAAAATCCTTCTGAAATCATCCATTTTTTTGCTAAGATTTTTATTTTATGTTTCTTTCAATTGAGCTTTCTTTTAGAGATGCAGAAGTATTCTGTTGCCCACCTTGCAAGAGGTTGAGTCTTTGTGAGCATTCCACTCAAATGCGTGCAAACACTGGAGAGCTTTGCAAGTGTTCGGGATGGATGCTCACAGAGGTGCTCACAAAATAGCTGCTGCCACACAACCTCCCCTTTCCCCTGCTCCAAGACTCAGATGAATATGGAAAGCAGCAGCAGTGGTGGAGGTGATGGCGAGTACTCCCAGAGCCCCAGTGGAATGTCTTTTCTGTCTGGGGATTGGGACTAGGA
The DNA here is from genome assembly GCA_021292165.1 of Shinisaurus crocodilurus. Classification (NCBI taxonomy): domain Eukaryota; kingdom Metazoa; phylum Chordata; class Lepidosauria; order Squamata; family Shinisauridae; genus Shinisaurus; species Shinisaurus crocodilurus. The sequence goes on from CM037876.1 coordinate 245,582,876, forward strand.
CTACAAATCCCAGAATCCCTGGTAGGGAATGGACACTATGCACATCATTCTTCTCAAGGAGAGGGCTTTTTAAAATTATTATTATTATTACGGTAAACTGCATCTGCTACCTACCCCTTCCCCTTGTCTCGATCCTGCTTGCAAGCACTTGAACAGGGGTCTGTACTCCTGCTTGAATGCTCATTATACCCATATTTCTTCCCCCAGTTTGTATGTATGGTTCCTCTTCAGCTAATGAAGAAGGAAGTAAGAGCCCAGTCCTGTTCTCTGCAGCACAGTGACAACAAGTATATAATTTGGTACTTCACTCCCAGTATCAAATACAAGGGAAGCCTTCTGGAGATGCCCCTGCCTTCTGTGTTGAAGAGGAAGCTCCCATTAGTGCTGCAAAAGGGCTTTTTTAAGGTGGGGAACTATTAGAAGGAAGGTTGTAACTTAGAGCAGTAGCTCTAAGGTCCCAAACCATGCACACTGCAGGAGCTATAGCAAAGACTTCTCTTCTGCTTAGAGGCAAGTGGGGCAGAGTTGTCTGGCTGGGATGTATTTACCTCACAGAAGATGCTGCTGTTGTTTTCATGGCATTCAATCAGGATGTTGCACAATAGCTGGGGAGACTGTCGAGCTGTGCATATTCTCCATCAGTTTCTATTTAATTTTAAAAGACCAGGTGTGCGTAATGTTTTCAGCTCTGAGGGCTGCATCTAGTGTTGGCTGGGAGTCCAGGGGCCGCATGACTGTGCGTGTACACACACACACCACACTCCCTCCCCTCACACATATGCACACCTCAGTCTCCCCTCCCTGCCTGCTGAGTTCTAGGGATCACTGGAACGGGGCGGGGAGGTGAAAGTCTCTACCATCCCCTAACTATCTCCAGCACTGGAAAATTGCTTCCCTCCCGGCAATCCCACTGACCAGCTGGGCTGCCAGGAAAATTGTGTGGGGTCCTGCTGACTTCACAGACCATAGGTTGTACAACACTGTAATAGATCTATTCTGCTTTGTGTTTTTTTCCTTTCATGTTCAGTAATTCTGAAAAGGAACTTGAAAGTTTTTTTGGGGGGAAATGATTGAGTTCGGACTCATATCCTCTCAATGACATGTTTTTTTGGCTCTCAACAGGCTTATTGAGATAGCACAGCACCGTTTTCCTCATTATTTTGCCACAGAAGAAAAGCTGATTTCAATGCCCAGCAGCATTCATCTCTATCGGGAACTCACCTGTGACAGCGTGCTTAAAAGGTAAGACTTCTTTGTTGGGTGCAGCTAGATATGAGATATGTAAAACATTCTGTACAGAATACACGAAGATTGCCCCGAAGGATATCTTGGAGCTCAGCATTATTTTCTACGGTGTTTTTTCCCTTGAATGGCTGCCGCCTTAAGCACATTAGGACTTTTTGGTTTTTAAATACAAGTATTTTTGTACCTTCAGGAATATTTAGGTTTTACTATTCTAAGATGTTACCTTGTGCTATATGTACAGAAAACATAGCAACATTAAGGCTTGTATATGTTAGGGTAGCATTTTTGTAGGCTTCTGTGCCAGTGGATAAACATATGACATTTCCCTTGATGTTTAGTGCCCTTTCTTCCTAGGAGTTGCTGAGAGCTTTATGGAACATGATGTTTGTTGCACAACCAGGACTGAATGTCTCTTTCTAGGGAATCAATATTCTGTATGCAGAATATGATATGCAGATCCTCAAAACTTGTGATGATTTGCTTGTTTTGAGTGAAGTGTATATTACATTCTCAACACAATAATTTTTAGCAATGAAAATTGGGTGTGGGTGGTAATGTAATGAAACATTCCTAGTGCGTATGAAAAAGGGGGAAGATGGGTATGCCAGATACAAAGGATCTCCTTCTGAACACCAGAACCATTGCCTTCATGCCAAACATATAAAACTGCCGTATGATGAATCAGACCATTGACCCATCTAGTCCAATACTGTCTATCAAGGCAGTGGCTCTCCAGGGCCTCACAGAGGTCTTACCCATCACCTGCAACCTGATCCTTTTAACTAAAGATCCCAGGGCTTGAACTTGGGACCCTCTGCATGCAAAGCATGAGCTCTACCACTGAGCTATGGTTTACAGATATATATCCCTAATTATGATGGTGACACTCCTTTATTTTATTTTATTTTACTTTATTTTTCTCTTTCTGCTTTTCTGAATGGTTGGGAGCCTTTCAGGGGGTTAAACTCTTACAAAAATATGAAAACTGAAAATGTCAGGAATCTGCAAGAAGCAGATTCTGTGCAAAATTGTGTGGCAAAAACTGCTTATAACCAATGGGCTCCTGTGTTTTTATGGTAGAGAAACTACTAGTGTACAGTAAGCCATTGACATCTTGGAAGCAGCACATGTTCCATGGAGGCTTTTTTGTAATCTTAACATAAGGTGCCTGTAGAGAAACTATCCTAGATTAATTTAACTGAAGGTAAAGGGCCACTTTACATATAAGATGCTTTCAAAATATTTTGAAAGAACAGATATTACTAATATAATTGCAGATTGATTTGTTTTATGCTGCTTAATACATTTGGTTTTTATTTTGATGTGTGTATGCACTATTTTAATGGTTGTGAGTTACCTTAAAGGCTTTTGAGCGGAAAGTCAGGGTAGATTTTTTTTAAAAGCAAAGCATGTTTTCCTGTTACCAAGCATCCTTGTTTACTTGCATGTGCAAATTCACATGGGTACACATGTCACAATGAATGTGTAGTCGAAGGGACTTTTTCCAGAGGTATGCCTTGCAGACAGCAGATCATGCAGTGTTCTTCAGCAAAGTGGGGAAAATGCTATTTCAAATGGGGAAAATTAGCCTGAGGACAACCATTAAGTTAGTACAAGATTTATTCTTAACATAAATATTTTACAGAGGGGAAAAATGCTTGGTCAGTGTACCAACCCTAGCACATGGACCAGTATGCTATTTCTAATAGTCCTAACCTAGGGAAAGAGAGAGACTGAGCTGGGGGAATTACGGTAACATTTACCAAATAAGAGACGGGAGGGTGCTATGCAACTGGCAAGGCAGGGTTTGGGAAGCTATATGCCAGGATACTCAAGTACTGATGAGAAAAACCACATGATATATTCAAAGTTAATTAGACTCTTGGACTCCTGGAACTGGTGGCGAATATGGGGAGACCAAACTGAGTGATATTAGGGACCCCTGGAGCCCCCACAATTTGATTACAAAAATAGAATTTAAAATGGAGATCCTTAAAATTAGGGCTTCTGCTTAGACTCTGACTCATCAGAGGAAAAGAAGAAATACGGAGAGAGGCAAGGAAGAAGAGCTAACTAAAAAGCTACAAAAGTGTGGCTAAGATGGTGGTTGCGCTTGACTTGAGACTCTTGTAGCAGCCTCCACACAATGCCCTAGATTCCCTGCTTGATTACTACCATTGGGCTTGGAGCCAGCAACTCACGTGGATGGGGCAGCCACTGCAAGGCAGCAAAGGGGCATGCAGGGAGCTTGTAGGGTGACTGCATCCTGCATGAAACCAGGCTTTGGACTCAACGGGTGCTTCACTAGGAGTCGAACCTCTATCTGGGTAAACAAAGCAACCCAGATCTCTCTGGGAAACGAGGCAACAAGGTGGTTCAGGTTGAAGCGAGTGAGGGATTCTGGCCCAGGAAACATGGGTTAGGTGCAAGGGTAGATTGGGGAGAGTGCTAGGAAAGGATCGTGAGGAATGGGCCAATGAAGGAAACCCTGGGTGATTCTTAGAGAAGAACTATTCTCTAGTTTCTCTTCAGATTGTATAAAACTTAGAGCAGAATTGAGTCCCTTGGTGGCAGAGCAACAAGAGCACACACAAAAAAAGAGGACAAAGGGGGCAGTAGACTCAGGATGGGCTAGACCAGAGGAATCAACAATTTGACTCTGGGGAATGAAGGGAGGCTGTTCCTGGCTATGTGACTGAGTTCCTGGCTAGCTGACTGAGCTTTATAAAAACCATGCATCTGGAAGACTTTAAGCCAGTGTTCTCCAACCTTGGGTCCCCAGATGTTTTTGGCCTACCAACTCCCAGCATGCCCCAGCCAGCGTAGCTGGCTGGGGCATGCTGGGAGTTGTAGGCCAAAAACATCTGGAGACCCAAGGTTGGAGAACACTGCTTTAAGGTAAAGGTAAACAGAACAAAAGGCATGGTACTTTAACTAGCTGATCTATCTTGGGGTGGGAATGCTTCAGGATTGGGCCATCTTTTGTGCCAAGGCTCTGCACTGGCCAACTTGAAGGCAGCCTTAGCTGGGGTGGTGACTTGAAAATCAGATAGACACTTGCACGTATCTGCAGTTCCATGGGAGCAACTCCTTTTAATTTAATCAGTGGAGGGCATATAATAGGCAATTAGGTACTGACACTCCTACCATCCAGGGCTTTCTCATTTCTGTCAGCCTTCAAGCCTTGTTTTTGCTGCCTTTTCTATAACAAAATGGATTCTTCAGCCAAGGAGCCAGGATGATGCCCGTGAAACAAAATACATGCTACATTTATATAGAAATCCACCAGGCTGAGCTTCAGTGTAACAACACAGATGATATGCCGTGCATCTACAAACAACTGCCTCACATAACATGTTTTAAATGTGCACCTAAAAGTGTTGCTTGGGAAACAGCAAATGCATGTTTGGCAACACGTGTATCATGCGAGTACTCTTGTTGGGAAACTGCTAATGGTGAATTGATATTGGCTGTAGCTATCTGTTGAATATACACAAGCCCTACTAAACCAGTGCTTTATTTCTTTTCAGGATTGAATCTTTGGAAGAAGAAATTATTTCTAAGAATGTTAAACTAGTAGTAATCGACTCTATTGCTTCTGTAGTCAGAAAAGAATTTGACACAAAACTTCAAGGCAACTTGCAAGAAAGGAGCAACTTGTTGACTAGAGAGGCATCAATATTGAAGTACTTGGCTGAAGAATTTTCAATACCAGTAAGTTTCTCCCCCTTTCTACATTTTGTTTGTAATGTTCGACCTAAAGTTTTTTATATCTAGAGATGACAGATGAAAATTATAGGTGTTAGAAGGGCTTGGAACTTTCTTAAGACTGCATATCCTTTGGGATATGGAGTGCTGTACATTTGTCATAAAAGAAAAACACACATTACTTTCTCCTGCAGCTTGACCATTGTAGTTGAGAGCTGTAGGACTTGTGGAGGTGTAGGGGAAGAAGCCACTTGATATATTCCTCTGCTTTGGTAGGAGAATAAACTCTTTCTTTCTGTTGACATGAAAACAGGGTGGGGGGATTCCCTTCCCGATGAGTAATGCAAATCGCAGTTCTGGTCCTTTTGCTAACTTTGAGGGCATTTAAGTTTAGCTGACCCCAGGGCATTGGCACCTTTTGCTCTTATTTGTTTAAATTTCTCCTTTTGAGTGTTCTTTTAATGATATGTTCTGCATGAATTAGATTTGCTGGCAGAAATAAGTTATACTGAGGCAATTAGTGGTTACTGCACTTTGGCACAGTTATAGCTAGTCTCATGATGAATCCATATGCTAATTTATGGGTGACAAGACTAACACTATTATTCTATTACAATCCCATTGCTGGTTTGGTGGGTTTCTTATCTTTTCTGTGTGCATTTGCATCATTAGGATGTTGTAGCATGTTTTATCAGGTATTTTGCTGAATAGTCTCTAGTCTGTTCTGCAGGGATTGAAATTACCTGTGTGTGTGTGTGTTGAATTTTCAGAGTGCTAAGGGATGATAAATTTTGTGCTTGGCAAAAGTGGACTGTGGCTGTATGGTACCATAGATTAAGGAAGGAAGGAGGTTTCACAATCATGGCCATTTTGTTAGATTTAACTTAAAAATTTAACAGTAGTTAACTACATTTACCGTACATCCTCCTTGTAATTATGTATGACAGTTAATGAGATCTGGTGTGTTCATATCTTGTTGCTTCCCATGTGTTTGGTAGGTTTTGGTCCTTCATGTGATATACTTAGGACGCAATCCTATCAATTGCGTCCTTAATGATTGTAAGCCTCCGAACTCAGAGGCTTATTAGCATCCAGTGCAGAGTGGAGGAGCAGCGGAGGCGATCTCCATCTCCCTGCTCCTCCCGCAGTGCAATTCAGCTATATGGTTGATTTTGGCTGTCTAGCTGTGGTGCTTTGGAGGGGGAGGGGAGGAGGCTGGAGCACCATCAGGATGCATTGTATCCTGGCAGCCCCAGCCTCCTCCCCTCCTGCCCCCTTTACCCCCCTCTCCGAGGTTGATTCTCCTACCTCAGGGAAGCAGCTGGCGCGGTTCTTTCCACACCAGCTGCGAGCAGGGCGGGATCAGAGTGCAGATCCCCAGCTCCGATGTTGGAGCTCTGTGTCCGACCTTGGATCTGGGAATCCAAAGTATCCCTATGGCCCCCTAGATGCTGTCTAGGGGGCAATAGGATCACTCTCTTATTAGTTATTTATTTCTTCTTTAAAATATTGGTATCACATTTTGCCTTGTACAGTCCAAGATGGCTACATAAGAATAATAAAAAACAAATTTAAAAAGTTTTTTTTAAAAAAGCTAGTAGATAAACAACTAAAAAGAGTAGCAATAAAAATATAATAAGAGATCTTTGGAAAGCCATACAAATATAATTAGGCCAAGTTATACAGTCAAGCATTTAAAGACCCAAGATTTTCTTAACAGAAAGATCTTGACACTGCAGTGGATGGCCAACAATGAGAGGTTAAAATGGATCTCCCTAGGTGGAATGTCAAAGTTTGGTGCAGCAACAGAAAAATCTCTCTCCCTTGTTCCAGCCAAACATGGCTTTGGAACAGACAGGAGGGCTTCTGTGGATTATCTTAATTCACACGATCAGGCAGAAGGCGAGCTTTCAGAACGTATTCTATTCAGTTATAGGAGAGGACTGAACCGTAGTTGTTGTGTTTGGAAGTAGAGAAGAATTTGTACTTCATTTGTTCATTCTAGAAAACATAGCATCAAGATCAGGTTAAAAAAAAACCTAAACTAGAAAATGATAATATTGCATCTGGAAAGGTTGATGTTGGGGGGGGGGATGTGTTCAGAGAATTTAGGAGAGGTATTTGAAATTTCATGGCAGTGTTGGTATTCTTGAGTGTCTTTGATTTGCGCAGTTAAAGATATGCCTTATTTCAAAATTTGCCTTGTACAGAGTGTGTCTTTCTCCCATATGTGCCTTCAAGAGGCCCAGAAAATGGTCTTAGAACATATGAAGAGTTCTAATGCTGAAGTTAAGCAAGTTTCGCATTGTAAGCTGTCAGGAGAGGAGACCACCTTAGGAACTATATGTAAGCTGCTCTGAGTTCCTTTAAGAGGACAAACAGGGTATCCATGTAATAAATTATCATAACAAAAAATCATAGGTTCTTTTCCAGCAAAGTTAACTACATCTGTGTTAAAATAAATAATCTCACACATGTTCCCTTATGTCCAACAAGAACCATTTTAGAACAGAATGACTGCCAAGAGAGATCATTGTGATCTAATTTTAAATATTCAACCAGTGTAGGAAGCACACTTTATAAGAAAAAAGTGTGTCTTGGGTAGGTCTGTTCCACCTGTGGATTCTTCTGTCTGTGACTTCTCTGGTTCTTGTAGCTGTCGCCTCAGTCAATCATACATTTTGAGCTAGGGAAGAAAGGACCTCTGAAACTTGGCAGGAGCTGGGCTTACTTTATTTCTGCAATCTAATATAAATCTTGACAGATGTCTTGAAAAACTAAAACATTCCTAATCCATGCCTATAAAATTGTGTGCAAATGTAGTGGCCCAGACCATTGCACCCGATGATGCATGTTTAAGTATATGTTTAAAAAGGAGCCAGGAAAATTGTTTTTGAAAAACATTGACTTTAACGGCACTTCTGTTCACATATAGAGCAAATATGATGCAGTTCCTTGGCAAAGTAGAAGGTTATACAATTTGTTTTGGAAGATGTTAATATCTCTGTCTTTTAGTTGTTACTTTTCAGTTGATTAAAATTGTAAATTTGAGCTATGGGGAGCAGCCCAGAGACCCTGCCCTTTGGCCTTGCTTAAGAACATGGAGACAGAATGCTAAGATCCATGAAGCTTTTAATGTTTTCCAGAGATGCTGAATGAATGGAAAAGCAGCACTCGTGCTTATTTTATGAATGCATCCTTTTGATACTTTAACCCTGTATATGCCATGAACAGCCAATTTAAAAAGAGCTTGAACCATTACTGTTAAATTCATAGAATCAAAGTGATTCATGTAGTTATTTTGAGTTGTTGTACCCATTCATACTTAACTGTCACTGCTGCATTCTAAATTTTATAGTAAACTATCTGTTCTTTTTGTGTGGTGTCAATGGAAAAAGTAAGCTATCTGTTATCAAGCATAATTTGCATATTTTGAGTATGTACATTAACATACACTGGAATCTTGTTCTTAGTTACCCCAAGCAATTACCGTATATTCCTAGGTACATGTCCTTAGCTTAACCTAGAGAAGTTTATATGGAGAGGGGGAAACTTACTGAGAAGTGAGGCTGTGTTGGTTATAATACTAATTATATGTTACTGTAAAACTATTGTGTCTTAAATTCAGTAAAAATAAAGTTTTAAAAAATTCCACATATGAAAACAAGGCCATAAATTGTCATTTTAGACATAACTTCAGAAAGTCTGTTTTTTTTTTACTCTAATAAACTGCTGGTGTGTTGTGTTTTTTCATTACTACCGGTATGTGTAACTTTGTCCCACTTGAGACTCTAGGTAATAGTTTGGGTAGAAGAAAAATAAGACAGATGGGGAGGCTTTATTGAAGGAAACCTTACCAAGTTTGTGGTCTAATTAGGCCCAAATGGAAATGCTCATGAATGATACAAACAATGTAAAGGCAAGCCTTACTGTGTTTCACACATTTACTGATAGCAAAGTACCATATTTTTTATTCCAAAATCTATATTAGGAAACACTAATTTTTACCACTCTCCAGGGAGTGAGGTAAGCAGGTACTTACCATCTATCAGCCAGCTTCCCCCGCTCCCTGGTTGTTCCTTGCTGGACTGGGGCCCTGTTTCCCTCGAGAGTCTGCAACAACCAGGGGGAGCTGCCCACTGGACTGATTGTGGACCTACGCCAGCTGCTCTTGCCGGGGCAGGCCTTCATCTGCTGGCCTGAGGAGCAGGGCGGTAACATTGCCAAAGGGGGTCACCCCGTTGTGGGGGAGCCACAAGGGCAAGGGCCACCCCCTAACGTTTGCCTATTTAGTTTCTAGGGGGGGGTTGCTTTCCCCCCTTTCCCTGAGGATGTGCCATGGAGGGCAGATATGGGGCCTACTGGGGGAATCTGGGGGGGGCAATCATTGTAGTGACGGGTAGAGGGAGATATGGTGTTGGGAGGAGGGCTAGCCAGGTAAGCGGAACGTGGCCCAGACAGTTAATGGCTGTGCCGTGTTCCCGCCCTCCTCACACCTGCAGGTGTGGTAGTTACCCTATCAGCCTGCCCTCGGGTATCCGGATGCTGCTTCTAAATGCCAGATTGGCATAAAACCTCCCTCATCCATGACCTCATAGTGGATGAGGCGGCTGATCTGGTATGTATTACTGAGACCTGGGTGGGTGAACAGGGAGGAGTCAGTCTCTCCCAGCTCGGGGTACTTGGTGCAGCATCAGGGTAGACCTGAGGGCCAGGGAGGGGGGGGGGTTGCTGTGGTCTATAGGAATTCTCTCTCTCTCCAGGCTCCCTGTCCATCTGACAGGTCTGGAGTGTTTGCACCTTGTGTTGGGCCAGCGGGACAGATTGGGGATTCTGTTGGTGTACCGCCCACCCTGCTGCTCAACAGACTCCCTATCTGAGCTGCCAGAGGTGGTCTCGATGGCGATGTTGAGGTCCCCCAGGCTGTTGGTCCTAGGAGACATTAATGTCCATGCTGAGGGTGCCCTATCTGGGGTGGCTCAGGATTTCATGGACTCCCATGATGACTATGGGACTGTCCCAACATGTCATCGGCCCAACACATGTAGCAGGGCATACTCTAGATCTGTTTTTTTCAGCTGGGTATGGGGATAGTGATCTGAAGGTGTGGGACTTTGAATCGATCCCTTTGTCATGGTCAGATCACTGCCTGCTGAGTTTAGACTGATGGCGACTTTTCCCCTTTGCAAGGGTGGGGGACCTATTAAGATGGTCTGCCCCGGAGGCTAATTGATCCAGATGGTTTCCAGAGGGCCCTTTGGGGGGGGGGTTCCGGTTGATATGGCTGGCAGTCCTGTTGAATCCCTGGTCGATCTCTGGAATAGAGAGATGGCCTGGGTGATTGACACGGTCGCTCCTGAGCGCCTTCTCTGTAGTAGAGCTTGTACGGCTCCGTGGTACACCCTGGAGCTGAGAGCGATGAAACAACACAGGAGACGGCTTGAGTGCAGATGGAAAAAAACCCTAGCAGATGCAATAGAGCCCTGGTATGTGCCTACAATCAGGTATATCTAGAGGCAGTGAGGACGGCAAAGAAACAACATCTCCATGCCTCTATCCATCTTCTATTTGCCACCCAGTGGAGCTTTTTAGTGTTGTCCGGGGCCTATTATATACTGGCCCCAAGGACATTCTGGACCCCTCTGAGGCCCGCTGCAATATATTTGCCAGGCACTTCCAGGAAAAAATCTCTTGCATCTGCTGGGACTTGGACTCCAATGTTATGGAAGTTGAATCAGATGAGGTTCCGAGAGTACAGCCTGGTCCAATTTTCTTGGATGAGTTTCAGTTGGTACAGCTTGACAAGGTGCTTGGACAGGTTCGTGCAATTACATCCTCACTAGATCCTTGCCCCTCTTGGCTTATAAAACCTAGCAGGGAGGGAACAGCCGGCTGGGCCATGGAGGTGATCAATGCCTCCTTGCGAGAGGGAGTGGTCCCATGCTGCTTGAAGAAGCGGTGGTGAAACCACTCCTGAAGAAACCCTCTCTGGACCTGGAAGATCTTAACAACTTTAGGCTGGTAGCAAATATTCCTTTCCTGGGCAAGGTCCTTGAGCCGGAGCTGGTAGAAGGCACCAACCCGCTCCAAGCACTCTTGGATGAGACTGATTATCTGGATCCATTTCAATCGGGGTTCTGGCCTGGTTTTGGCATGGAAACAGCTTTGGTTGCCCTGTATGATGACCTTCGTTGGGAGAGAGAAAGGGGGAGTGTGACCCTGTCGATACTCCTGGATCTCTCAGCGGCTTTCGATACCATCGACCATGGTATCCTTCTAGGGAGTTGGGAGTGGGGGGGTACTGCATTGCAGTGGTTCCATTCCTACTTGGATGGCCGGCTCCAGAACGTGGTGCTTGAGGAATACTACTCGGCCCCGTGGACTCTCCAGTATTGAGTCCCACAGGGGTCAGTCTTATCTCCCATGCTATTCAACATCTACATGAAACCGCTGAGTGGGGTCATCCAGAGTTTTGGAGTGCTTTGCCATCAGTATGCTGATGACACACAGCTCTATTTCTCCTTTTCATCCTCAGCAGGTGAGGCTGTGGATGTGCTAAAAACTGTTGCCTAACTGCGACAATGGACTGGATGAGGGCTAACAAACTGAAGCTCAATCCAGACAAGACTAAGATACTGTTAGTGGGTGGTTCTTCTGACCGGATGGAGGGTGTTCAACCTACCTGTTCTGGGTGGGGTTGCACTCCCCTTGAAGGAGCAGGTTCGTAGCTTGGGGGTTCTCCTTGAGCCATCTGAGGCTCAGGTGACCTCAGTGGCATGGAGTGCCTTCTACCAGCTCCGGCTGGTGGCCCAGCTACGCCCCTATCTGGACAGGGATAGCCTGATTTCAGTAATCTACACTCTGGTAATCTCAAAGTTAGACTACTGCAATGCACTTTACATGGGGCTTTCCTTGAAGACTGCAGAAGCTGCAGCTTGTGCAAAATGCGGCAGCCACACTCATTACTGGGACCAGAAGGTCTGAACATATAACACCTGTTCTGGCCCGCTTGCACTGACTGCCTTCATGCTTCCGAGCCTGATTCAAAGTGCTGGTCTTAACCTTTAAAGCCCTACACAGCTTGAGACCACAATACTTGACAGAACGGAATGCCTTTCCCAGCCACAATCTACCCAGACACTACACTCAACATCTGGGGCCTTCCTTCAACTGCCACCTCCGAGGGAGGCTCAGATGGTGGTAACAAGGGGAGGGCCTTTTCTATGGTAGCCCCTCAACAATGGAAGAAGCTCCCCCAAGAGGCCCGCCCGGCACCAACTCTGCTATCTTTTCCGCTCCAGATTAAGACTGCCCTCTGTGTTGAGGCGTTTAACAATTCTAAATAGTCCATGGTGAGGTGGTTATTTTTAACTTTGTTACTGGTCACGTTGTAATAACTTGTTCTAGCTACGTATTAGTGTTATTTAAATTTGGTTTTAAACTTTTTATAATGTTTTTATTGTGTATTTTATATTGTATTGTATTTTTTAATTGTTGTAAACTACCCAGAGAGCTTCAGCTATTGGGCAATATAGAAATAAAATCAATAATAGTAGTAGTAGTAGTAGTAACAACAACAACGCTACTACTGCTACTACTAATACTACTACTTTCAGGCCAACCAAAAGATCACAAAAAATGTGGAAGTTGTTGAGATCTCCAGATCTCTTCATCAGGCAAGATGTAGCAAAAAGCAGATAGTGGGGGGAGATAGGACGGGGAAAACCTATGATTGTGATGTCACAGTGTCTGCATGTTTAGGGTCCCAAGATGAAGTATAGGAGGAGGGTCTACAAACATTCAGTAGCAAATTTTATACAGACATTGTTTACTGAAACATTCTGTGTTCCTGGTTTGTCTCAATTTCTGAAAATTCTTCTCATAAAAGCAAATTCATTCTCCCCAGGATAGTTAGATTGAGATGTGTGATTTTAAAAAAACGTAGTAGATTTTTTTAATACATGGGGTGACAGCCACTAGGTGGTGCATGTTTATCATGCAACTAAGTCCAAGTCAATAAATGAAAAGTTTTACAAAGGGATGCTTAAGGCCTTTTCCTGTTTGGCAGGAAGAAAAATGTTATTGGAACTGTCCAGGATTCTAATGTAAGAATAGTAATTTCATATAACTCAAAGTGAACAGAACTGGACACAAGTAAGTGCTCTTCTTCAAATTTACTCTCAGATAGTGATAGCAGCAAAGAAGCAATACTTATATGTAACCATTGCATCCTCATGTCCAGTGGAGCTGTTCAGGGTGATCTGGGCCCTTTTCAATCAGGACCATTAAAATTATGTTCAAGAAGCCTCAGAAGCTTGTTGTGACCTATTTGGTAAGGAGGACACCCTTGTTTATGCAACGCCTATTGATGTCAGGTTTTGTTGGATGAGTTTCAATTATTGAGGCCCAAGGACATGTTCAAGGTGCTTGGAGGAACTCCTCCCTTTCCCATCTTAGCTTGCAACAGCTTGTAGTAGTGGGCTGATCGAATGGGTCCTAGGGATTATAAATTTCTCCCTGAGTGAGGGACTGGTATCAGCCACACTTAAAGAGGTGGCTATGTGTCCACTCCTGAAGAAAGCCATATTTGATTCAGAGGACTGTCAACTGGTTACCGGTATACCCTTCTTGGGTAAGGTGCTTGAGTGGGGAACTCCAATCACTCCTACATGGTACTAATAACCCAGATCCATTTCAACTTGATTTCAGCTGGGGTTGGGTACAGAAACAGATTTGGTCGTCCTGATGTTGCTTGTGGACAGGGGGGTACAACCCTATAATGGTTTTCCTGGACATCTCCGTAGCCTTCAGTACAATCAACCATGGAATCCTTCTGGACTGCCTGTCTGGGAATTGGGGGCACTTAGCTGTGGTGGTCCCATTTCTATCTTGATGATTGGTTCCAAAAGATTCTGCAGAGAAGCTGTTATTTTGCCCCATGGCAACTATTCTCTGGTTTAAGGTATGACTCTGTTTTGTCTCCTATGCTATTTAACATCTACATGAAGCCAGTGAGTGAGGTAGTCTGAAATTTGGAAGTATGGTGTCATCAGTATGCTGATAACAGCCACTCTATTTTTTTCTCCCCCCATCAAATTCATGTGAAGCTCTGAGTGGTGCCCCTGACTGGTAATGGGCAGGATAGAGGCCAATAAGTGAAACTAATCAAGATAAGATGAAAGTGCTGTGAGTTAGTGGTTCATTTGGACTGGGAGATGGTGTTCAGCCTGTTCTGTACTCCTCCTGAAAGATCAGTCTTAATTCATTAATTAAGTCTTGGAGCGCTATTAGATCTGGCCTTATCTGTGGAAGCCCATGCAACTTCTGTGACTCAAATCACTTTTCACCAGCTGAGGTGGGTATGCCAGGTGTAACCCGGATTGGATAAAGACAGCCTGGCCAGTGTTATCCATGCACTGGTAACATCTTAAACTATTGCAATGTGCTTTATATGAGGGCTGCCTTTGAAGATTGTTTGGAAACATATGCAGTTAGTGCAAAAGAAAGCAGCAGAACTGTTTAACTGGGACAAGTCATATGGAGCATATTATGTCCGTCTTGAAACAGCTACAAAGGCTACCAGTCCATTTCCGAGCACAATTCCAAGTGTTGGTTTTAGCCTATAAAACCTTAAACAGCTTGGGGCCCAGTATCTGAAGGTCTCCCTTCTCCCACATGAACCTGAAGATTGGCCTCTGAGGCCCTGCTCCATGTCCCCCCCACTATTAGAGGTAAACCTGGTGATGATTGGTGGCAAGTTCTTTTCAGCTGTAGCATCCTGTTAGTGGAACTTAAAAAATGTTGGATTTAACTGAATTTTGAAGCTTTATTTTGTAAGCTGCTCTGAGAGCCTTGGAGGAGTGGCTAATCAATACTTTGAATAAATAAGCAAATAGTTGCTGTGTTAGTCCAAAGGAAAACATGCATGAAATGTCTATTGGGTGAGTAGAGTGGTATCCATTAGTTCATTTTGATTACTGAAGAAACTCGGCTTTAAGAGTCCTTTCCTGTTTTTATAGATGCAAGGATATGCAAGGAGAAATCACTTTCTATTAAACATTTTGGGTCTTGACAGCCTGAGAGGATTTTATATTGGTAGATATGAGGAACTTTCTTACTTTTCATGTTTTCTTCTTTCTGTAGTTCTAATTCCTCTGCATTCATTTATTATCTACTCGTGAATGGACCCAGCTTTGCACAAGTGGGAATATACCTTATACAGCGAAGGCTGTAAGCAAGCATAGGCAGATGTCAGTGTTGGACACATTGTGCCTGCCATGTGTGAGTGAAGCCATGCCTGTTGGCATGCCTAAGCACGGCCCCTGCCATGGTGCACCCCATAGCCCCGAGGGAGAGACCTTCCCACTCCGTTCCTCTGAGGGGGGGCTGCCCTACAGCAGCGGGTAGGCAGCAGGCATATAACTCTGTCCCTTGGCCTACGAAATAGCCCTTAGTTTGATACAGCAAAGCCTTCAAGCAAACCTATGTAACTGTCAGAGAGCTGGGCACATTGTGCCTGCCCCATCTGAGTGATGCCATGCTCACTGGCACAACTAGGCACGGCCCCTGCCAGGTGCACCCTGTAGTCCCTTAAGAGTGGTAAAAAAAAACAAAAAAAACCAGTTGCTCTAAATGCTACTACTAGTAGTACGCGATCACTCGTGACCGAGTAAGATTGTCTTCCAGGAAAAAATTACAAAAAGAAAATTATAAAAAGAGGAAATTCTAAAAAAAATTGCGTAGTCGTAGACTCTAGCAATGGGTCCGTAAGTGACTGTGGAGGCCAATTCTAGATCCACACAGCTTCCCACAGTGAGGACACAGGTTACCAGATGGAAGATGGTCCTGTAAAGGATTCGATTGACGTGCTTTTCGCTTAGCACGTTTCTCCCTTTCACCTTGCACTCGGGCTTCTTCGAAGTCCATGGAACCTTTGTGAAAGGCCAACCTCCAGTTAGATCGTTCATGGGCCAGAGCTTCCCAGTTTTCGATGTTTATATTGCATTTTTTTAGATTAGTCTTAAGAACATCTTTAAACCTCTTATACTGACCACCGATATTCCGCTTTCCATCCTTGTGTTGGGAATAAAGTAACTGCTTTGGGAGATGGCAGTCAGACATTTGAACAACATGACCGGTCCATTGAAGTTGGCATTGAAGGATCAATTTTTCAACGCTAGTAGTCTTTGCTTCTTCCAGTACACTGACATTTGTTCGCCTATCTTCCCAAGTACAATTCGCAGGATTTTCCGGAGGCAACGTTGATGAAATCTTTCAAGGAGTTGGAGGTGACGTTTATAGATAGTCCATGTTTCGCAGGCATACAATAAAGTTGGTAATACAATGGCTTTATAAACCAGCGTTTTGGTCTCCTTACAGATATCCCGATCCTCGAACACTCTGTGTTTCATTCGAGAAAACGCGGCACTTGCGGAGCTCAAACTGGCCAGATGGTAACTGGCCAGATGGGCGATTAATAAATATAATAAATAAATAAATAAACGATGCTGGATTTCACTGTCAGTGTTAGCTGTAACAGAAAGATAGCTGCCAAGATAGAGAAAATGATCGACATTTTCCAGTATTGCCCCGCCAAGCTGGATAGATGGCATCACCAAAGGGTTAACTTGCACTTGCTGATAAAGCACTTTGGTTTTTTTGATGTTAAGTGGGAGACCAAGTTTTTCGTATGCTTCTGCAAAAGCATTTAGGATAGTGTGGAGATCATCCTCTGAATGTGCGAAGACCACAAAACCAGTTGCTCTAAATGCTACTACTACAGTGCCACAAAAGCATTTGGGATACAGGGAGGGAGCGGGCAAAGAAGACGGGGACCAAACAACTCAGGAATTGACCATTCAAGCAGTGGTTTGCTCAATCATCTGGCAGCCAAATCGTGGATTAAGTCTAGGTAAGGCAACAACTGATGGGCTCATTAAACCTGGGTAGTTGTTACATGTGAACCAGGTCTATGGGGATGTTCTCATATAACAGCAGCAAATTGTGGGTTGGTTAAATAATTAACTAACTCATGACTTGCTGCAGTGCGTGCTGCTGGGTGCATTCTGCAGCCTTTTTTAACATTCAACCCCAGATCGGGCCAGTAAGGGATTGCCACATTACGTCCAAACCCAGACACTATGTTAATCGTGGGTTAAACAACCCACAATTAACCTAACTATTAATTGTGTGTAGTTAATTAATTAATTAACCCACAATTTGCCGACATTATGTGCAAACCGGGTCAACAGCTGTCTTTTTAATAGGGGATTGATTGGAAAGTATTCCCTTTCAATTGTTAACTATGCCAAAGGTATTCATGTCTGTTTGCTTTTGAACATGCTGTAAGAGAAGGGGGAGCTATGTCTGCAGAGGGATGCTTATAGTTGTTTGTTCCAACTTTATTTTCTTTGCTTCCCACCTATTTGCAGATATGACTAGAAGCATGATAGATTTTAAAATAAATACTCTAGAATCATTGTGGGGGAGTTCTTTATTACTTCCAGAGTGCCATAGTATCAGCACTGACTAGGAGGGGATTGGTTTCCATCTGTGACATAAATACAAACGATTAAAAACTTGATTTTTCTTGATGCAAAATATATGCTGCCTTTGTGGAATTTGATTAGCACTTATCACTGCCTAATTATAATCAAGGCAGATTGAATGTTTATTGGTCAAGACTAAGGGATTCCAGATAGATAGCTCCTTGTGCTACCAGTTAAAAAGCATTATGCAGCTATTCTGTCTTTCCCTTAATGGATTTTTTGTGGTAATAATAAAAAAGAAGCAGCAGTGGGTACATGCAAGCGGGTTATAAATGGAAGACATCATTGTCTGGACCCCCTGTAAATGTTTGTGTTTGAGGCAGGGCAATTGCATGATAAAAGCCTTGTCTCAGAGTGTCCTAAGATTAAAGTAGACTTAGAATATTGGGTAACCACATTGTTGTGAGAGTGAACAGTAATTTAAACTTGGATTCAAGAGCAGCACAGTCACCACTGAAAATCATCAAGAATTGCCCATATGACAGTATTTGAACTAACTCTCTAATACAACCCCCTTCACCTATGAGGTGTGCGGTGGAGAGTTATTCAGGAAGGCTGTACTGTGCCAGCCCAGCTGCATGTCTGTCCAAACAGCCTTTTCACGTAGAGTGGCTTGGTCCTACTACTGAGAATGGTTGCAGATATATCATAATCATCATAAGAATATGCATCATTCTGCCCACTCTGAACAGTAAGTTCATATCCACAGTGTATGGTGTGATGTCATAGAGCTGAGTGGGTGGGGTTGTGTATATTTTATACACATTAAGACTTGCTCATTACAGTTTCATGGCATACGTTTATGACAGGTAAGTGTGAGAAGAGCTGCAGTTAGATTTGCTGCTGCAGACGTTCTAAAAATGTTGAAGCTTTTCCTTGAATCACAATCTAATTCTGCCTTTGTGACTTGCAGGAAAAGAGATGTCTTTTTCAAAGGTAGATTAGGAATTTCATATAAGCTGGAGAAAAATAGGTTTCAGAACCAAAAAGTATGGGAACAGAACTGGAGAATATAATTTTATACCACTAATATCGGGTTGATTCATGTATGGCTTTTTGCCACTTATCTCCCCTCCCCCTTGTATATTATCTACTTGGGTGAGTTGGGAGCTCATTATTTCAACTGCAGCAACTTTTGTTCTGAAGTTCCAGATGGTATCCAATAGATTATGGAAGTTGCTTCAACTGAAATCTGCAAGTTCCCTTCTCACACATTGTGTTGCTCACATGAGTAGATAACTATAGCAAGAGAAAACAAACACCAGGAAGTAACATGTAACGTGGACCAGCAACTCTGTTGACAGCTTAAGTTGTTTGGCTATATGGCTTTTGTTCTGAATGATGACTGAAACTGTATGGTCTATTTATTCAATTAATATGAAGGCTGAAATTTTGAAACCAATTTTGAAGATTTAGTGAGCTGGGAATTGCTGTCATAAAACTACATATTACTTCTATTCACTGTTCCCAGATATAGCTGCACTTTTTTTTTTTGGCACTGATATTGAACCTGAAGTGCAGACACAGTAGATGGCGCTTTATTCCTGGTTATGCAGATGGAAAAGAGATTTAAAGCTGGTAAAGCTCTGAAGTACACCATTTTTGAATAGGTAATATTTCATCAGTAAAGGAGTTGGAAAGCTTTTGCTTTTGATAAGATAAGCACGATTTATTTTTTTTCTCCCAAAACAAACCACTATTCTCAGAGTCTCTGGTTTTATGCTCCATTGGTCTCTAAAAATGTAAGACATGATCAATTGGAACCATAGATAAATCAGTGCAATTCATCTGTTTATTTCTCTGAAATGCTGCCAAATGTTTGCTTTGTTTTTGTAATCTGTTCCTCCAATCAGTTGCTCTAATATTTATTTCTTGCTTCATTTCCTGGTCTTTCTGGATGTCTTGCTTAACAGTAGTCACACTTACTCTAATACTAATTTCTCAGATTTGTAAAACAAAGTGGAATGGATTGATAAGTAATCCACTGCAATATATGCCAGCTTTTCTTACATCAAATTCTGCTGACCACAAATGTATTTCTGTTAACTGAGTGTGTGTGAACAAAATAATGAAGATTTTTTTTCATGGCAGTGCTATGCCCTTTTAACATATACATCTATACCGTGTCACTTTTCAAAGTTGTATATGGCTGTCAAATGTGGCTGGTGGTTTATTTCTGTAGTGCTCTACTGTGGTGAGTGGTCTGGATTGTTGAGTCTTCTTTTAGCCTCTGTTGCTTATCCATTTCTTTGCTCCTAAAAAAAGTGGTTTTTAATGATGCTCCTTAATTTTGTGATACATTTGGACTTTTTTTTTTTTTTTTACTCTTTTTATGAATATAAAAACACTTGTCATGGTTTAGGAATGTTCTTGCCTTCTGCCATTCTAACTCCTTTTGGTGATGTTTCCCTGCCAGTAGCAGACTTCTTAACTATCCTGCTTTTTGCAGTGAGTCTGCTTAACTGGGGTAATAATGCGATAAACATATTTTATCTTTTCACCTAACTAAGGCTCAGCTTAACAAGCTAAGGAACATTCAGCTATTATGTTTTTTCCCAAACAAGTTGAAAAAGATTGCTGAGAGAAACCCAGACTTTTAAATAAAACATAGAGGATAACATAGCTGGAGAAAAATCTAAAGATCTCTGTATGTATACCTAAAGCATTTCAGTGTATGCTCCCTCAACCCTCAAGAGTGGCTTTTTTTGGTGTGGAATGCTAGGAATAGCAGGAGGAAGGGTGGCTTGAAAACCCTTGGTGCACTCCCGTTTGGATCCTGGCCATGTTAAACCGCTGTGTGGTTGCTTCATGTGGAATATGTAATGTTTATAATGTATTTACCCTGTAGATCACCCTGACTGTATGGAAAGTGGTTCATTGGCATTGAACAGAACGACTTTTCTGGGCAATATGGTGCCAGTATGGAGTTTCCCATGATTGAGTTAATATTTGTGGTAAACAACTGCCATATTTATCATCCCTGTATAAAGTGGTCACCATTTGGAAGCATTTGTGGCAGACCCACATGAGGGCTGTAACGCTTGTATTGGCCCCTAATCTTTTGTAGCTAGCATACAAGGCCTACTCCTTGATTCTGGGCCAAACTACATGCTATGTGGGATCTCCCACTGTTGTGTGTGTGTGTTTTAATGAAACACAGCCAATGGGCTGCCAGTTTGATCAGAGCAGTGTGGGGAGGGGGGTTAACCCTTTTCATTCTGAATTGTTTTCTTGCTCAGAAACTCCCTTCCCTGGGTACTGCTTGCCACAGGAAGCAGGGATACAAGTATCCTGGGGGACAAACAGCAGCTGAGGGCGATTTTGAGCAGGAAACAGCTATGGGGGGGGGGAGGCTTAAACACCCTTTGTTCTGCTGCTGCTCTGATCAGATGGTCACCCTTCTTCTGTGACTGCACATTGTTTTTTTGTTTTTGTTTTTAAAAAGACAGGAGACTCCCTCAGATCTCCCACATAATGTGTAGTTTGGCTGTCAGACTTACCAAATTAACCACGTGGAGGGACCCCTTTATGAGAGGGACTAGCTTAGTCTTGGATCTTTAAGGAAAGCATGCAGTCTAAGTTCACTCCTTGGAATCTCCTTGCAAAAGGATCTTTGCAGTGCTGGGAAAGACTTCTTCCTGAGACCCTGGAGAGCTGCTGCCAGTCAGAGTGGATAGTACTGGACAGACAGACAGATAGATAGATAATGTAACTTTGTATAAGATAGCTTCAAATGTTCATCCTCCATCTGGCTATATGAGTGTCCATATCCTTGTCCATATGCAAGGGGGCTACCTTTGTACACACTAGATAGTATTGCCATACTGGCTTCCACAGCCTTTATGTAGCTTATTTCTTCCATAGCTGGGTAAGTCTAGAATTTTGGAAGTCAAGTTCTTAGAAAAGCCCTGGGGTTCTCTGCTGTTCCAGATGGGGTAATTAAGAAAAAGGAACTGGTACACTCTGTCCTTGCTTTTCTTCCTTTGATCTGATTTCTCTTAATTAACAATGTGAGCTCTGAATCACCATGCTGTCACTATATATTGCTCAATTGCATTCATTTCTAAGACCAGATGATAAGGGAATTCTTGCCTTCTCTTTCCATTTCTTTCCTTAAGAGGTTTTGGCGGGAACTCTTTCATTTCACAATATACCAGTAAGAATGCAATTTCCCATTCTCATAAACTTCCAGTCAGCAGTTGGAGCACTCCCTTTTTAGCTACCGGTACTTGCTTTCTGGCTCTCCTCCAGTTCTGCTATTTGAGATTTTGGCTCAGTTCTGTGGCATTTGTTTCTTTGGCTGCCTACTACTCCCAGTTTATTAATTAGCTCAAAAAAATTAAAGACCTTCTCTGCCTTAATCTCCATGCCAGGAAAAGCTTCACCCACTAAATTCTATGTGTCAAGCTGCTGTTAAAAGCACAGGAGTAGGGCCAGTAAAAATGTTCACAATCCTATGGCAGTTGGAACATTAAAACATAGAAAGCAAGGGATTTTAGAACATTATATCATAATGTAATGAAGATTTACAATGACTTCTTGAGCAGTTCTTCAGATACATGAGAATTGCAAAGCCATAGAGCACTAAGGACATATTATTGTTATTGTTGTTGTTATTTGGTGGTGGTACACTGCCATTGCAAACAAAAAACATAGACTAGTCCCTGTCCCCAAGGAGATTACAGCGGGGAAAGTGGAGCGGGAGAGATAAGGGTAAGGAGGGCTGAATATGAGCAAATGTAGTTACATGTACTTAAATATAATTGGAACAAAGATTAAGGGAGCAATCCTATGGCCCAAGACAGGGCTATAGGATATTTCGGCTTCCCTGATCCGAGGTTGGAGACAGCACTCCCACCTCAGAATCGGAGCTCCAACCCCCCTCCCCCTTGCAGCCAGCACGGAAAGAACCGTGCCGGCTGCTATCCGAAGTCGGGAACTCAACCTTGGAAAAGAGGAGAAGGGGGTGTTTTGGTGGGCTGGGCAGGTTGGAGAGGAGACTGGAGAGGCCAGGATAGGAGTTATCCTGAGGCTTCTCCAGCCTCCTTTCTTCCCCCTCCAATGCACCCCAGCCAGATGGGCAAAAAAGCCCATTTAGCGAAAAATGTAGTGTGGGAAGATGGGGGGAGGTGATGCTCGCCTCTGTCACTCCTCCCGCCCTGCATAGGATGCTCGTAAGCCTCCAAGTTTGGGGGCTTATGATCATCAAGGGCACATCCCATAGGATTGCACCGTTAGTGGTTAAGCCAAACATTTTATGAAGAAGCTGGGTTATGAGAAGGAATTTGAAGGGGAAGAAAGAAGTAGCATCATGACTGTGTTCAGGAAGGGAGCTCCATGCGTAGAGCAGCAGGAGAATGGGCAGTTTATGCAACAAGGTACCTATAGGCAGCTGAGAGTGGCAGGGCTAGAAGTTGTTCAATCCCAGACCTGTTTATTTCCCTCATTTATGACATAATTGTGGATGAGGAGGCTCACCTGGTATGCATAACAGACCTGAGTGGGGGAGCTGCAGGGAGTTAGCCTTTCTTTCCCAGCTATGTCTCTCTGGATACTCAGTTCAGTAGCAGAACAGGCTCTTGGGTTGGGTCAAGGGCTTTGCTGAGTACAGGAATTCATTCTCATTATTCTCATTATTCTCATTCTCCTCATTCTCTCTCTCTCTCTCTCTCTCTCTCTCTCTCTCTCTCGGCTTTCTATCCAGGTGAGTACCAGTCTGGAGTGTTTGTATCTTGTGTTGGGAAAGCAGGACAAACTGGTGGTTTTGCTGGTATATCTCCAAGGGCGCGCGGCCGAAGAGGGTGGAGGCCGGCAGCGGGGTGCGCGCGGCCCAATGGGGTGCGCACGGGCCGGCGTGGCTGGCGGGCGCTCCAATGGGCAGCGCCGCGTCCGGGCTGGAGGCGCCGCGGAAGGAGCTCAGCGCCGCACACTGAGGCAGCGAGCGCGAGCGAGCAGAGCTCGATCCTGATCAGTGGAGGCCGGCAGCGGCGAGGAGAGCCAGCCAGCCCTCGCCAGACGCCCTCGACGGGCATCTCCTCCAGCCGCGGGTGCGTTCCCGGCTCCGCTCCCGGATCGCTCGGCGTGGGGTGGGGCCTCCCGCCCTCGCTCTCGGCTCTTCTGCCGGGCCGCGCGGCTGCCGAGCCCACGCGGGGCGCCTGCCTCCCTTCCGCCGCCGCCGCCGCCGCGGAGTTGCCTCGGCGGCCGTGGTCGGCCGGCTGGAGCGCCGCGGCTCCACAGCCCAAAGGGCGGCGCGTCCCTCCCGCGGGCGGTGGTGGGCGCGTCTCTTCCCCCGCTGCCCAGCAATTTCCTTGCCTGAGCTGAAGGAGGTGGTCTTGCACTTGGTTTTGTGGACTTCCTGGATGTTGGTCCTGGAGGAGCTCAACATTCATGCTGACGCCACCGGATCCAGGACAGCTCGGGACTTCATGGCTATCATGACAATCATGGGGCCATCCCAAAATGTCATCAGCCCACCCACCGCATGTAGCAGGGGACAACCTAGACCTGGTTTTCTCTACTGGGCAGAAGGATGATGGTCTGAGGGTGGGGGAATTTTGCAATCTGTCCCTTGTAATGACCAGTTTACTTCCTGTTGAGATTTAGACTAACAGTGTCTGTTTCCCTCTACAAGGGCGGGGGACCTATTAGGATGGTCCACCCCAGAAAATGATGGATTCCAATGGAATCCCAAGGACTCTCAGGGATTTTCTGACTGGGAAGACTGATGCTCCTGTTGAAGCCGTGGTCAATCTGTGGAATACAAATATTACTCAGACAGTTGACACGATTGTTCCCAAGCAATTTCTGTTTAGCAGTGCCCATTTGGCTCCTTGGTATACACAAGAGCTGAGAGCAATAAAGCAAGTTGGGAGACGTCTAGACTGCAAGTGGAGAAAATAATGTAATACATGTAAGAGCTCATTATTGAGCCCACTCTCTGGGAGTGATGGTGGTGAAGAACCATTTTTTTCTTCTTTCAAGATTGTCCAGCAAAGCTTCCCCAAGTAATTGTTAGAACGAACCAAGATTCTTGTATTCAGATGTACCGCATTTTTCGCCCCATAAGACGCACCGGACCATAAGACGCACTTACTGTATGGTACAAAAAAATTAAAAAAAAAAAAAATCAGCTGAGAGGCGGGGGCTTCCCCCGCCCCACCCAGGAGTCCTCCGCTCTTCCGGACCAGCAGAGGAAAGTAAATATATATACTTTCCTCTGCTTTCACTATATATAGTAAATATAGTGAATTTACTATATTCACTCCATAGGACGCACAGACATTTCCACCTAGTTTTTTGGGGGGGTTAAGTGCGTCTTATGGAGCGAAAAATACGGTAATAGGAACTGCTGTTTGTTCAAATCTGAGAACAGAAGCATTAAAGTTCCTCCCTTGTGTGCAAAGGGGGAGTGTGTGAGCCCAAGGCTTGCAACTGGTGTAGTGTGTTAGAGTGTTCAAGCCAGTGTGGCGTAGTGGTTAGAGTGTTGGACTGGGACTCAGGAGTTCCGGGTTCTAGTCCCCGCTCAGCCATGACGTTCACTGGGTGACTTTGGGCCAGTCACTGACTCTCAGCCTAATCTACCTCACAGGGTTGTGAGGATAAAATGGAGAGGAGGATTATATAAGCTGCCTTGGGTTCCTTGCAGGGAAAAAAGATGGGGTATAAATATAATAAATAAATAAATAAACTGTTCATCTAATAACACATGGTTTGGCCTTGCATCAGAACCATGCCTAAGTGGCAGTGTGATGTTCCTACAATGCTGAGGTGATGAAATCCTGTTTTATGACAGTGGATAGTAAGTCACAAGTGGCAATGTTAAATTGTTTACAGTGAATATGTCTATGTTGCAAGCAAGTAAGTTTATATTGCATCTCTGATCTAGAATTGTTCAGGTGTGCATCTAGATCTGTTGCTTGTTGACTGGGGGTGGGTTTCCTTTCAACAGAGGGGACTCACACCATCTGTGCATTTTCCTTTGCTCATTGCTCAGGTCTGTCCTCTGAAATTAATGGGGTCTTGCCCCTCACATGAGATCCAGGTGCATGCCTGAGTGTGTCCATCTCATCGGATCAGGGCATAGGTCTGCAGCACACCACCACAACAATGCTCTTCTGATTCATTTTTTTCAAAAAGCAATGTTTTGGCAGTGTCACCTTTTCAATTCATGAATCTGATGTATGAATCTATTTATGTTCATACTATGCTGAGGCATTTAACAGCTCCAAATAGTACACGGTCTGGTGGTTATGTCACCTTTTTATCCAGTCTATTTTTTACATCTTGTCTTAGCTATTCATAGATCATAGAGTTGGAAGGGGCCTACAAGGCTATCGAGTCCAACCCCCTGCTCAAGGCAGGAAACTAGAGGAGGGGTCTCCCGTCCAAGTAATAACCAGACCTGACCCTGCTTAGCTTTCCATGCTCAGACAAGCTGAGCCAGCGTGAGCCACAGGCTTCAAGTAATTTTAAATTTGTTTTTGACTTCCGGGTGGAGTTTAAAATGTCGAACTGACGCTTCCTTGAAATCGGGGGGGACCGACACGGCGTGAAATCCAGTCAAGAGGTTATCCTGGCTAGGTAATCTCCGCAGAATAAGAGGATAACCTAAGAGTGATTCCCAGCATATCTCTAAATGCTCTCTGTGAGTTATTTTGCAGTTTCTCTCGGGGAGGGGTAGAGAGTGGGAGTATCCATCATCGCTCACCGCCGCATCTGGAGTTCTTTTCTCAAGAACCTGAAGATCGACAACTCAATTTCTTAAAGATTTATTGCCAATTAGTAACAAAGAGAAATTTTATCCACAATCAGGACTAAATATCTTTTTCTCTGGAATATTAAAAAGAAAATATGCTTCAAAAACTTCATAATCGGAAGATCAACAAATGTGCTTTGAAATGAGAAAGAAAGAGGTATTGTAACTCCTTCTACTTTGGATTTTGGAAAAGTATAAAGCAGTATTAGCAGACTGTTAAATTTATACTGCGTCACAGACAAGATGGCTACTTATGATTTGTGGCTGAAGCTAGCCGACGAGTTAATGGGGATGTTTAAAGTATTCAAAAAAAAAAAAATGGCTGGGGAGGTTTGTGAAATCAGAAATAAATCAAAAATGCCAGGACAATACTGAGGGTGACGGATCGTTTGTGAAGTTTGCACAGAACAGGGAGAATAATTGGAAGATTGATGGGCTACGAGAGATAATGACTGAACTTTCAAAGAGAGAAAGCAAAAAGGAGGAGATTGCCATTGAAGTGGACAGTGAAGAAATTTTTGAGAAGTCATTCACAGAGAACTGGGAAGGTGATTGCTGCCGGGCTATTTGGAGGAAGCCACCTATGGGGGCTCACAAGGGGAAAAAAAGTTTTTTGTGGAACATGAGCCTGAAAAAGATGTATATTGTGAACACTGTGTTTGATCGGGGAAAATGGTTTGTTGACTATTGGATGGGATAAATGGTTTGACCCATGTTATGAAAAAATGGTTTGCTGATTATTGGATGGAATAAATGGTTTGACTTATATTATGATAACTGCTGACTATTGGTGGAAGGGGGAAGTTCTTATGAAAGAAGTAAGAGGGTTCAGTTTCCCAAATGGATTGGTGGGAGGAATCCAAGTGGGAAAAATCTAAAGGGATCACTGATAGTGATCCAAAAAGAACATTCATAAATCTGAACCTAAAGGGGTGGGTGAGAGGAACCCCTTTGAGAGAAAGGAGAACTTCTCCAGAGTGAGGTGGCTTTTCTTTGTACTTTTCATTAATGTGGTGGCTTTGATCTTGAAGGGGGCATAGTTAGGAAGGATGGGATTAGAAAAAAGATTAGTTGCTGAGTAAAATAAGAATAATGTTTAATATTGAACTAGAATCTGAATAATAATTGGTTATTGGTAAAAATGTATTGAGTCTGGATGAAACTTAGCATTGAGAATGATTAATGGAAAGGAACTAACTAAATGTGGATTAAAAT
Organism: Shinisaurus crocodilurus; assembly: GCA_021292165.1. Taxonomy (NCBI): domain Eukaryota; kingdom Metazoa; phylum Chordata; class Lepidosauria; order Squamata; family Shinisauridae; genus Shinisaurus; species Shinisaurus crocodilurus. Next base: position 245,610,347 of record CM037876.1, read on the forward strand.
TTGGGTTGTGAAGTAATGTGGAAATGTGAAACTATTTTTTTTTAAATGAAATAAAAGCTAGGCTGTTTGTTTTTATAAATAGAGGGAAAGAAGATAGATATTTTCATTAAATATACCGGTAAGTAGAAATATTAAATATTGTTCAAGTAGAAGGATTATTATTTATGTTTAGGAGTAAAGTGCTGTAAGATTTCGAGGCTTTGTGAATTTGTGAGGTTGATAAATAAGAGAGGGAGGGAACTTATATATATATATATATATATATATATTGCTTAAGAGAAAAAAGAAAGCAATTTCTTTATAATGATTATATAGAAGATTTGATGTTACTTATACTTGGTTGTGGAAAAATTGGAAGTCCTTTTTAGTTTAATGTCGTTTGGTCTTTGTAATGTATGCTTGTTTGGTTCTTGTTTTGTTCTGTTCTTTGTATTTTGGTTTTATGGATTTTAAAATTTAAATAAATCCCCCCCCCCAAAGTAATTTTAAATTTGTTTTTTAAATGTTTAGGGTAAATTTTTCAATGTTTTAATGTATTTTTTATACTATATGTTACTGTAAAATTGTATTTTTATTATATAATTGTATTTTATTGTGTAATTTTATACTTGTTGTAAATCGCCCAGAGAGCTTCAGTAATTGGGCGATAAAGAAATGAAAAAATGAATAATAAGTACCTTCAGACAATGGCATAGCTTGTATAGGCTGATTGATCAGGCCTTATTCTTTTGATTTTAGTAAGTCCTTGAAAAGCATTACAGCAATACCTTGGATTGCAAGTAACTTGGTCTGAGAGCATTTTGCAAGACAAGCAATTTTTTAAAATAAATTTTGACTTGATAAACAAGCGACGTCTTGCAATACAAGTAGTGTAGGGATGTAACCGCTCGCCTCAAGCGGGCATAGCGGGCCAAAATTGGCCCCGCTCATGCCCGCCAGAGACTCGCTTTGATATAAGAGTGTTTTGGATTACAAGCACGGTTCCGGAACGAATTATGCTTGCAATCCAAGGTATTACTGTACTAGCATTGTAGACTTGGCTTCAGAGCTGCCTTTTCCATGCTGTGGATGGGATTGGCTGATCCTTGAGACCCCTTTCAACTTTGTTTTCAGTTCATGCAGGGTGTCGTTTCAGATTTCAAAAGGAGAGCCAGTGATTGGCCCTGTTCCCTGAACTATTGTTCCAGATCCTGTTTCAACTATTTTTTACCCTATAAGATCTAGCATATCCAACATGGAAGGCAGTTGGGGGTGGGGATTAAACCACCAACATTTCTAAATAATCCAGAGCAAGAAGTGACAAATTTAAACAAAGTAACATTTATTATAAAAGCACTCAAGAACATAGGAATCCTGTTTTTAGAAGAAATTAACAAAGCTATGCACTTCTATTTTACTTACCTTTACTTATATTAGGAGCAGGATGTACATAATTTTCATAAATTTTGCTAAGGTTTTTATCTAAATATGACAAGCCTATGTGTCTAAATACTGCAGCTTTCAGATTCATTTCCAGCAGTTTCTCTCTTGGTCTCAGAAAGCAATTCTCTAGTGTAACTTCTGACAGTTTCCGATTACATCATGCTGATCACTCAGACAACAGTGACTGAAGATCTTGACATGTAACTAAGTCCTACCTTTTATATAGTCTGCAGTTTGGCAACTTGAAAAGCCAAAGTGAGTTTTGGGTCCAATCATGGTACTGTTTGTGTGGTCATGAGAGATTCCAAACAATTTCCAGTTGGAGGGAAGGTTTAATGAACAAGGGTATAAGTAGAACAAGGAATGCCAGACAAGATACAGACAATCCCTAGGTTACGAACAAGTTCCGTTCTTAATGTCTTTAAGTCGAATTTGTATGTAAGTCAGAACAGCATAGCATTCTATACGTTAAAATCGGCATTTACGCAAATTGCGTAGTATACTACACTATGTACTCTACGTAAACAACGTAGCACTGGGGAACCCAGAAATCCGTTCTTAAGTATGGTTTGTCTGTAAGTCGGACATTCTTAACTCGGGGACTGCCTGTACACATTCAACATATTAGAGTCTCCAAAATCTAGCGCATTAACATTTTGATTGCTCACTGTAAGTGGACAGTAAGGCATGTGGTGTTCTAACATGTATGTTATTTCAGAGACATTTTCTGTGAGCTTGGTAATAAGGCTAGTTTTAAGGAAGAATTTGTTGACTGTGGACAGAATAAGTAATATCTGTTTGTGGGATATCAGTGTTGGAGAGTAGGGAGATTAGCATTTCCATTGGAACAGCAAAATGTATGCAAGGGTTGACTCATGGCTCTCGTTCCTCTGACCCATGGCAACCATTTATTAAAAACACATATATAATAAAAGATATTACTAACTCTACATCAGGTGTGATGTCAGACGTATGCTATGGTGTCAGCAGGATTACTATTAACAGCACAGTCTTATGCTTGTTTAGTAAATCCCATTGTGATCAGTGGGGCTTACTCCCAGGTAAATATAGGATGGACAGCCTAAGTATTTAGAACTGACATCTAAAATATCAAGTTGTCACTGGTGGCAGAGGCGCCATTCTCAGTGTCGCTCTTTCGTTGGGTGTTGTCGTGCATCACATTACTTTGTTTCGTGTGCAGCACAATTCATCTTACACCTGTGAAATAAATATTAGTAGTGGTAGCAAGGTACAGTGCAGTTACATGTAGAATGTTGAGCCTAATCCAGCCCTTGTCAAAGTGCATGGAAATCATTCTGGGTGGATCATGCGTGCTTACCTTAATCCAGTTGCTAGTGCAGTGCACTTATGGAGCTACTCTGCCACCATGATTGTCTTCGAATTTGTTTTTCTTTTAATTATTATCAAGATTTATATCCCACTTTTTAAAAAAAATAAAATACCAAGGCAGCTTACAGTCAGAGTAAAAATACACAAATTATAATAAAGCAACAACAAGAGAATATCAAATGACATCAGTGAAAACAGTCTAAACGATAGTAGGAGCATATAGCAACTTGGGTCTTGGGGTATAGCTTGGATCAGATTGAGAGTCCAGCCAGAATAACGCTGCACCTGGTTTGGAGCCTACCAGATGAGGAGAGGAAAGTCCTTGTTGGAAGGTTCATACCAGAGGAGCCCTGTTAACATACTGAGGAACCCCCAAATACCAAGCTCTGGTGCATAGCTAATAGGATATTCAAACCAAAACCTCTGTATGTGTGAAGAAGAATTTCTGTCTTTCATAGACAACAGAGTCTTGTGGCATCTTAAAGACTAACAATTTATTATGGCATAAATGTCCATGGACTATAGTCCACTTCATCAGATGCACGTTATCTTGAATTACAGATATGTGTGTATATATATAAAATGAAATACAGAAAACACAGATAGTGACAATCATAGATTTCATAGACCATAGAGTTGGAAGGGGCCTACAAGGCCATCAAGTCCAACCCCCTGCTCAATGCAGGAAACTAGAGGAGGGGTCTCCCATCCAAGTAATAACCAGGCCTGACCCTGCTTAGCTTTCCAGACTCAGAAAAGCTGAGCCAGCGTGAGCCACAGGCCTGTATCTAACATTGTTAACAGTAGCCATTCACAAAACAGTTGCTGCTGATGACACAAATATTCCAGTGTTAGGTAAGCCAATGAAACGCAAGTAGTGTGATAAAAATACCTGTTTACTTACCTCAAATGGGTGAGTAAACTGAACACCTGAATTAATTTATTTACTAGGGGAGCAATCCTGTGTCCCCTAGACAGTGTCTACGGGCCATAGGATATTTCGGATTCCCAAATCTGAGGTCAGAAACAGCGTTCCTACTTTGGAGCTGGTAATTGGAGCTCTGAACCCCCCCTCCCCCTGTGCCATCTGCCTCTCCAAGGTCAGGAAAGCAGCCTCAGAGAAGGGGCATTTCAGGGGGAGGGGAGGAGACTGGAGGGGCTCGGATATGAGCTGTCTTGACGCCTCTCCAGCCTCCTTCCCTCCCACTCTGAGGTGCTCCAGCTAGATGGGCAAAAAAGCCCATCTAGCGAAAATGCAGGGGGGGAGGAGGGGGAAGCGGAGATCGCCTTCACTGCTATCCTGCTCTGCATTGGATGACTGTAAGCCAACAGGTTTGGGGGCTTACGGGCATCGCCATAGGATTGTGCCCAAAATCATATGTCACCTAAAACATACCAAAATGGTATGGCCTTTTTATGCAACATCTTATAGGGTTGGTACAGGCATCATATTTTGTGTAACTTAAGCACATATGTTGCTATGTGCTTCCTGAATTATTTATGCTAGAAGAAGGCTGCAGTTATTCCTAATAGATTCTTGAAGGCAGTCATACAGTCCTTTCCCACAGAATTTTCTTTTTGCAAGCAGTTCCTGTGTTTGCGGCTGCATTTTTTATTTTTTTTTACCATGTGTCCTTGTTTACAAATGTCTAATCATGCACATATACCCAAGCGGCACATATTGGAATCTAACCAAAAATGACAATGCATTACAGCAGTACTTCAGAAACCCAGGTGGGGGGAAAGTCAAGAGACAATAAACCAGAGTTACTGAATTATACAATTTATTTATTTCATTTTTATACCGTCCAATAGCCGAAGCTCTCTGGGCGGTTTACAGCAGTTAACAAGACAGCCCCTGCCCGCAGGCTTACAATCTAAAAAGACACGACACACAAGGAAAAAGGAATGGGGAGGGAAGAAGGGACAATTCATTGCAAAAAATAGAAAGAATAATGAACATTATTCAGATGGTACTGGCAATTATTTGGTTAAATTTGTAGAAATGTTTTGGAGTGGGAAGAAAAGACTGAGAGAGAAAGAGATTGAGCAACATATGCAAGCGTTTTGGAAGGGTGGAGGGGGGAGGCTAATACCTAATAAGGAAATAGGGTGATAGGAACCAGATAGATAGGTCTAATTAGATTGGAGCTGGAGATCAGAATGCAAATAAGTTGGCCCTTGGAGACAAGGCTAGTTGTTCCAAAATTAGAGAGGCAAGGGAGGATGCAGAGTTAGAAAGGAAAAGAGACTGAAGTGCAGATACTACCTATTCCCTAAGGCTCTTCCTTAGGGGTCTGTTGTGATCCCGGAGTTCATCTCTGGGACCAGAGCACCTAGACTGCATGGGTTGTTACTTATGAATCATGGGTGGTTGAAATTATCCTGGCTCTTAGACAACAAGGTGCTGCTGAGTGCTCCACAGACTGTGAGGAAAAAGGCAAATCCTATACGGTCACGGACCCAACGAAAACAATATCGGACATCATTAAACAGATAAAAACACAATCATTAAATCATGATACAACAACAAACATTATTAAAACATACACCAGTTTAAAGCATCTGAAGATAACCAGAAACCAGATCCTACTATAGAAGTTACATTTATGATGGAAGAATTGCCTTATGAGTCCTTAGTACAGAAAAAAGAAACTTAGCCACTGCCTCTGTTGTTGGTTTACACGTCCCTGCCAGAAAGTGTTTCAGGTACTGGTCTGGTGACCTCCCAGGGCATTTCCTCATAATAGGGCCAAGAAGTCTGTTTCGTTCCTCCCTGTGGAGGCTGCATTAAAAAAAAAAGTGTTCTAAGGAAAAAGGCCTTGATGGGGGACCGAGGGTAGGCTGAACAGTACAGAACTTAAAACAAAAACCTGGGTTCTCCTTGAGTCCTCCAAGCTGGTGCAAAAATAGAGTGTGTGGGGGAAACAGGAAGTGGAAGAGGCGCTCTCTCTTCCTGAACAAGGGAAAACTTCTCTTAGAGTAGAGTAGGCCAACTAGGTAAATGATGAGGGATCACTCTCTTCCTCCATATCCAGATTGCTTTGCTTCTGTGCTACCTGGTGAGGAGAGGAGCCCCCTTCCCACCGCACAGCGCAGAAGCCAAATGGTGTGTGTCTGCACGTGTGTGTGTGTGTGTGTGTGTGAGAGAGAGAGAGAGAGAGAATGAATGAATGAATGAATGAATGTAGAGTATGTGAGAGAGAATGGGCGGGTTTGCACGTCATGCGAAGCCACTTTGTGAATAAACCACCACAGGTTGGTTGTTCACTGAACAACTTATGGTACTCCCGACAAACTATCAGGCTTGCTGTGGCTAGGGGTGTAACCACGAATATTTGCGAGTCTCGGGGGCCTGAAGTGAGGCTGAAATCGGCTCCACTCGACACCCCCCCCGAGACTCACGCGCCTTACCTTCCCGCCGCTCATCCCACCGCGCCGGCAGCGTGGGGTCCCATTTGCTATTTGCGGCCGTTTCAAGCTATGTTGCCCTGGTTTTTATGCCAAAAACGTGGTGCAGGGTCCCATTGCGTCACTTCCGGGCAGCCGGAAATGACATGACGGGACCCCGTGCTGCTGGTGGGGTGGCTCAAGCAGCGGCAAGATTCAGGCCTTTGGGGGGGCTGCTTGCCGAGAAAAGGTGAGGCAAGGTGAGCACCCCCTCAAGGTAGGAGGTACACCCCTAGCTGTGGCTTGTTTCCCGCTCAGTCCCCCTGCCGGCTCTGGCACGTAACCCAGGTCCTTTGTGGCAGAACTCCTCATTGCTTTGGTCCCTATGTCAGCACCCTTTCTGCAATTGGTCCGCTGAGGTTGCTGGCTACTGTGGAAAACTCCCTCCCTCCTACATCAGATTGCCACCTGGAATTAATTTTCAGAGCCCTTATGAATGCAGAAACGCATTCACTAGGTTGTCCTCCCCCCCCCCCGGAATTTCACTCTTGTGCAAGAGTACAAGACTGCCTCTCCAATATTTAGCTCAGCATACTGATATTCCCCACTTGTCAATATCCTTTTCAGTTTCATCCCCCATTTCTGCTGTTGCCTTGCTAGTGAACACCTTTTTTTTTTTTTTAAAGGCTGCTACACGTTACACTGAACACCTGCCTACAAAGTGCCTTCCCTCCTCCAGCTGCTTGCATCTCCCCCCCCCCCCCCGCATCAGATCACAAAATAAAAAAAATAAAATCTGAGCCCTTACGAGCACGGAACATGTTCACCAGCTTTTCATTATTTTCATTTTGGGGGACTTGCGCTGTTGTGCAAGAGTGCGAATCTGCCTCTGCGATATTTAGCAAGGCATCTCCATATTCCCCTCTTCCACTTTGTTGCTTCCTCTGCTAGCTAGTGAACACCTTTTTTTGTTTTTTAAAGGCCGCTTGTCAGGATATACTTAACCTGCACAGTGCCACAGCTCCATCTGGTGGCCTGTTGGAGAAGGCAGGCAAGTCCACCTACAAGCACTTGCAGGGTTAGGACCGGACTTGCAGGTGTTTGCAGGGTCAGAGCTGGCCACCCATACAGACTAGCTGGGAGCCACAGGAAGCCCTATAAGAGGCTTCCTGTGCCCACTCACCTTTGCCACAGCAACAGAAGTCATTGTAGTATCTACATCCAGTTCCTGACTCTCTGCTATAAATGCTGATCCTCGCCTTGCCTGTGCTTGAACTTTGCCTGCTTTGGACCTACGCTTGTGCTTCTGGCCCTGATGCGCCTTGTACGTACCTGACCCTTGCTTGTTCCTGGACTACGCACTTGCCTCTGGCCCTACCATGCCTTGATGTATCTGACCCTATTGCGGGTGGGTGTTCAGCACCATGGATTGCTCCTTTAAAGTTCAGAATAAAATCCAGAATGGATATGCAGCCCAGCTGACATTGGAGTCACCAACGTCCACTGATTCTTGGGTTATATATTATATCTTTACATTTGTACATGATAGAGAGCAGTAGCAAAACAATGCACAAATGCATTTTGAGAGGAAAAGCTCTCTGCAATCCTCTTATCTAGGGACAAATACCACTGAACTCCATGGGGCTTACTTCTGAGTAGACATGTCTAGGATTGCAGTGTCATTAATATGAAATGAGATAAATAGCATTTGTTGGAAAACACTTCTTATGGAATTCACATTATTTATGTCAGAACAGTTGGAATATGAAGCTGCTTTGATAATGTATTTGAATCCTAAAACAGATACTCTTAGGTGCTAACAGTTTGATTTGAATTTATTTAATTTTTTTAAAAAGAAAAGGATTCTTTGACTATAATTCTGAATAGCAAACAAATTTTGAAAAGACTTCAAGAAAATAAAGCTTCAATACTATAAAACTCTGAGTATCGAAAGTATAAAGATAAAATGCAATTGACCTTGGATGTCAAGCATTAAAAAAGTACTTTTTCTTGGCATTATGGGAAAAGAAAGAGGGAAGTGTGAGTGTTTAAAGAACTGGAATTAACAGTGATCAGAGAGATTAGGAAATAAATAAAACAGATTTCACCAAGGATTAAAAACTACAGAAGAACAAAAAAATGTGCTGCTTTCCAGAGATACTCCTCCCACCCCATTTCCCATGGTGCTTTGGAGTAAGTGTGGCGGTTGTTGTTTTAGTTTCATCTTCTGAACTGATTTATTTAGTTCTGATTTAAGCATACCCAAGGGGCTAAACTCTGTAAATATTTCCCAAAATTAACTAGAACAAATAGTTAATGAATTCTTTCTTCCTTTTAAGATTTTTGATCTTAAAGGAACCGTTGTTGGTTTTTGAGAATGTTGGAGTGGTACTTATTGCACTTGGAAGCAACATTTGATTTGTAAACACTACAGGGGTCAGAGTTTTATGCAAGAGGTTCCAGAGAAAAGTGGTGAAGCATTTCTGTGCATGTATTTTTATTGAGGCCTTATATATGGCCTTAATCAATATACAGGCTCTGTTGAAGCTCCTTTTTGTAAAACTAAACAAACAGGCCTGCAAGTCACTTTCTAAAGACTGAAACATTTGCAGATTTCCCTTTGTAGAAGAAGTCAGCTAGTCACTTCTGCCTCTTCCCCTTCGTCTCATATGAGAATGATCCTTTCTTATGCTTAGGGGCATGCACACTTTTGTTTAATCTGATAGATGCTGCCATTGATACTAAGTTTATACTGGGACTCAAGTGCACCCAATTAATGCAATTTCTTTGATCAGTTCAGCCTGTTCTCTTCCCCTCCCCACTCCCCTCCTGCAAATATGTTGACAAGGTGCTAGATGTTGTGAAAGCTACTACCTGTAGTTTAGATCCACTGGCTGTTAATATCCTCCCAAGAGTATCTTGTTTGACCACTGGCTAGAATTATAAATACATCCTTCGAGGAGGGTAGGGTCCCATTTGTTTTAAATGAGGTAATGATCCTTCCCTCTTCTCCTTCTTGGAACAAAGAGGCAGTGGTGCTGCCAGGGTTGAGGGTCTCTGGGCAAGATGACTTCTGCCCCCCCCCACTCCTAGGTATGTCACCTCCCGTTTCTCTCCCTTCCATTTCTCCTCCTGCCAGTGCTCTTCCCCTCCTGCTAAGGAAGGAACTCACCCCCCCAAAGCAGCCCAGTGAGGAAGACTGGGTGTGCTCGGTGGCTATGGAATGCTGATGGGGTGGGAATGGAATGGAGTGGCTACAACCCTGAACAGAAGCACTCCGCACTGCATCATATTGTTGGAGGTCCCATTTGTATATATTAATAGTCTCAATTCTCCTGAGTGATGGTTCTTATGCAGCCCAAATGGCACCGTCCACACAAAAGAGGGAGGTATCAACAAGGTTTCCAGAGATACAAAAACTATTGAAGAGAAAAAAAGCATGGAACAGACCAATGATGACTTGAGCGTGCATGGTGAACATGGAATGTGACTGGCTTGAGGGGAAACAATCGGAAACAGGTAGGGAGGATGGAATACCAAATGCTACATCATTTTGTTGCAGTTTTTTCTTGGTAGGTGTGTGTTAACCTTTATTAGTATTTTTGTTCCTGTTTGAAGCTTTATGTACCGGTAACTGTTAATTTCCTTCTCTCTCTCTCTCTCTCTCTCTCTCTCTCTCTCTCATATACTACTGTTGTCGACTGCACTCTTATAACCTTAATAATCTGCTGAGTAGGCGCAAGGTCACCTTCACTGGCTTAAACTTCCCAGTCACTATTGTTAACTTTTATTGTTCTTTGTATGTTTTGGTTCCAGACTCTTTGGTGGTGATTGTCACAAGGTTTTTGATATTACGTAAATTTTGTTTTTATTTCAAGGCAAGGAAGAGAAGTTTGAAATCTCCCACGGGGATTATGGGGCACATAGTGCATGAAAAGTCACAGTATTTCTATCCTGCAGTGGCAGATGTTTTAAATCTATCAAAATCTCAATACCATCTCCCTCTGTTTTTAGTTACTCTTCTTGCTATGTCACTTTCTTAAATGTTTTACTTTCCTTAGCCAAAATATTACTGTGGACAGCTTGGTCAGCAGTAAGGCTTCATCCAAAATGCATCATAAGTAGAAGACCAAGAAGTAATATCGATATTACTGTTTCCCAAGCAAGATAAATCTTCTGATTTTGGCATTCTCAATGTTTGAAAGTGTGAATTCTGCAATATGTGCATAACAACATGAAAGACTGTTCGCAATATGCACACTGTTCAGGGATTGCATTAGAGTTGGATCCAGTGTTGTGCGAGCAGACTTCTGCTGGTGCAGTGGGACTTCCCCGTTCTCTCTCCCCCCCTGCAGCCCTCCTGAGCACTCCAAATCTGCTCTGGAGAGTCCCCCAGCCGTCCAGAACAGATCTGGGGTGCATGTGGGGGGCTGTAAAGGGGAGTGGAAATGTTCTGTTTCTGTTTCTGCTACCAGTTTCTGTTCTGCTAGTGGATGACCAACATTAGATCCAACCTTTAATCTCCATGTTGGAAAAACGCAATGTGTGAAGTGGCCCTCAAAATATTCAGTACACTCGTGTTGGGTCAAAAGCATTTAAAGTGGAACAACATACAATTACTTTCAAACTGATCTTGCTGTTTGACGGGAATCCACTGTAGTTAAAACATGGTGTTAAATAATACTATCATTTTGAGCTTCACCAAGAGACAGGAAAACAAGTACCCTGGGAGGGAACTAAAGCTAATGTTATAAAAATGACTTTGGCAGGCCTTTCAAATGAATTGACCACTGAAGTATCCTATTTCTATGATGAATCCTGTGAAACTGAAATATAAGTATAAAATGGGTGAGTAGTTAGGTAACCTATGCTTCCTATTTATGATAGATGAACTGTAAAAAGAGTTCCCCATCTGGTGCCAGGGGAGCTTGGTAAACAGCATAGAACTATTTGCCTTAAAGTTTTATGCATCCGCTCAATTAAATCCTCAAATATTTAAAGCTCCAGGGAGATTAAATAAAGGCTGAGTTAATATATTTTATAATGTAGTAGGAGTGAGGTTTCCTTGTGTTTTGTTTTTACTTTAGTTGCTCTTGGACTGTTTTTATCGTATTTCATTTTGCAAGAGGGATATTGTACTCAGATTTCAGTCTTCAAACTTCTAACCAAAATCTCATAGGGAACAGCACCATGTCTAATCCACCAGTAAAGCAGAACTATGACTTTAAGATAGTTCTAAGAAAGAAAGTACTGGGAAATATATGGACAGTTGAGGGCATAATCTAGATCGGGGGTTCTCTGAGGAAAGAAAGGAGGACAGTCACAATCTTTCAGGATAACCCTTCCCATGAGCTAGGAGGTAGGGGCAGCTGCTGATTTGGTCCAAGTCTCCTGACCTGACCCGACCTGCCCAGTAGCTGGGTAGCAGGCTTTCAGCTTGCCTCCTTAAAATCCTGCTGATTTCTGGGTCATAAGTTTTTTTCTGTGGATTTAATTTAATTCTTTTTCTTTCTTTCTCCAACTCCCCCCTCCCCCTCTGACGCATTCTAGAGATGGACAGGGCCCTTCACAGGGTTGTGGGGAGGAGGTGCTTGGTTGGCTCTATTGCCCCCCACCCAAGGCAATAGGAAAAGTGTGGTGTTCGCCTGGTTCTCACAGCCCACATCTTCTCCTGTTTTCTCCTGGCCCTGAACAGCAGCAGAGGTCGCTGGCCAGGGACAGCTTGTCTCTCTACCTCTCTCTGAAGAGAACAGCACCAGGCAATTCAGCTGTAGTTTGACAGTTTTTGGAGCTGGCCTTTCATCAGAACCTGGCCATGCTCTGAGGAGGGGTGGGCCCATCAAGCTGTAAGTGCTTTGCACCTTTTTTCTACATATCCCACCCCTACCCCTCACCCCCACCATTCATCAGTTCCTTAACTGATGGAACTGCCAGGCACACAGGAATGGGGACACGGCCATGCGCCATCACCTGTAGCCCACTCCTCAGCTACATCTCAGGCTATGGGAGCTTAGGTAATTTAACCTGGGGAGGGGGAAAGAGCAAGGTGCTCTAGGTCCTCTGCAATTGCACGCTTCCCTCAGGGCCAGCTGCATCGGAGGCAGCGCCTAATGGGGCATGGCAGACAAAGCATGGCTGTCATTGGTTTTGAGGCTGCCCAACAACATCAGCTTGAGATGGATCCAGAGGTTGAGCAGTTGGGAGGCAACATTGAGGTTGGAGAGAATGGGGGTTCCTCTAGCAAGTTTTCCTTGCCCACTCTAGACCTAAGATTAGGCAGAACCAAAGTTACTGGCCTGAATCAAATTTCTTGTAAAATCAAAGGTGCTGAGCTATCAGATCAAAGTTACAGGTTAAACTAAGATGTAAAAGCCGCCACTCTGGCTGCACTAAACAAACGCCACAGAAGAAGCCACAAATCTTCATCTAGGAGCACTTTCAGGTCTTACAGTAGAGATTCCTGCAGCTCCAGCATTAGGCTTGGTTTGAAGAAACCTGATTCCAAAGGATGGTGTGTGCCATCAATTCCAAAGGATGATCGACACCCACCTAAAGGGATGGTGGGCCCATCATCCAGATTACACAGGCACGTTTGGCAGATTTGGTGGATGATATGGGTGACTCAGGTTTGGCTTCCTCCCAAGGGCATTCACTATCTTCCAGATCCTCCCATTGGAGGTAGGATAGAGAACTTTTGGAGGAAGAAGTGGATAATCCAGAGAGAGGTTGGCAAGTATGTTCCTCACTGAAATATTTCCCCAAGCTTCTCTCCAAAGTCTTGAAGATGCTACATCTCACAGTGGACAAGCCACAGGATCACGGCTTGTCCTCCTTTTTGCCTCTTGCTGGTCAGTCAGTGTTTCTTCAAGTACACTCCAAGCCACTCACAGTGCCCTTCCCCAAATCATTTAACTGAGTGCTAGAAGACTGGACCAGTCCATCCAGGAACAAGATGGTTTATTGTCTTAGTGTTAAAGATGTATTTTCTTCCTCAGCCTAATAAGAAGTGCATCCAGATCCTTTTAATGGATGCACTTGGTGTAGCACTGTCCTCTTTAGCAGCCATTCCTTCTAAAGGGGGAGGGGCCCCTAGATACTCCCATGACAAACAAGTAGAAACTGACCTTCATAAGAACTTTGAAGCAAATTCCATTTTTGCTCAAATGACCTATTTGTGAGCAGAGGAAATTGCTTCTGCAAAGTCAAGCATATTTAAAAGTGGCAGGAATAGCCTTAAGAAAATATCTCTGTTAACAACCCTGCTCGCAGACTCATCTCTGGATACTGTCCAGCTGACCTCAAGGGCTATGGCCACCAACGTTGTGGGCAGATGCATATCTTGCTATGAAGCTGGGACATGGATACCAGTTTATGGTCCAGACTATTGAGCTCTTTGTTCTTAGGCTCAAAACTCTTTGACTTGTTACAAGCTGTTCCACTGGAAACCAAAATAAAAGAAGGCTCTCTCTATGGCAATGAAGGACAAGAAAGTCAAGAGACTCAGCAGTCCTTTTGGAACAATAAGAGATATATCAGTAGAGCTCCCAAAAGGTTTAAAGCTGAATGGCTGTGCTCTAAACCACCTGGAAAAAGTCCAGCTTGCTTCTCAAGCTGTTTCCTTCTCTGTCTCATCCAAAAGTAACAAAAGCCACACTCCAATTGACACAAACCAACCCAGTACATCCTTAGCTATAGGAGGCCATCTCCTTTATTTTTCAGGATCAATATTCACATCATTGTGTAATAATCATAGGTCTAAAATAAGGGACATTTCTATTTAGATGATTTGTATATCTTCTAGCTTTTTCAGATCGTTGATTAACTTTCACTTCATTTAGGGCGCATTTATTTATTTATTTATTTATTTTATTCATTTTCTATACCGCCGAATAGCCGAAGCTCTCTGAGCGGTGTACAATAATCAATTTAAAAAATACAATAAAATACAGGCAAAAATATACCGTATTTGTCGCTCCATAAGACGCACCGGACTTAAGACGCACTCACCGTATGGTACCCCCCCAATTTTTTTTTTAAATCAGCTGTTCCGTGGGGAATCAGCTGAGAGGCGGGGATTCCCCGCCCTGCCCAGGAGTCCTCCACTCTTCCGGACCAGCAGAGGTAAGTAAATAATAATAATAATAATAATAATAATAATAATAATAATTTTTTAAAAAAATTTTTTTTAATCAGCTGTTCCGGGGGGAATCAGCTGAGAGGCAGGGGCTTCCCCCGCCCTGCCCAGGAGTCCTCCGCTCTTCCGGACCAGCAGAGGAAAGCTAAATTTTTTTTTTACTATATTCGCTCCATAGGACGCACAGACATTTCCACCTAGTTTTTTTTGGGGGGGAGTGCGTCTTATGGAGCGAAAAATACGGTAAACAATAAAGACATTATAAAAATTTAAAACCAATTAAAAAAATATCACTAAAACAAGTTAACAAAGCATGACCACTAAAAACAATTTACCACGCCACCATATACCATTTAATTATTAAAAGCCTCTCAACGTGGAGGGCAGTCTTAACCTGGCGTCAAAAAGATAATAGAGTTGGCGCCAGGCGGGCCTCAGAGGGGAGCTTGTTCCACAGTTGGGGGGCTACCACAGAAAAGGCCCTCCCCCTTGTTGCTGCCCTCGTAGCCTCACGTGCAGCAGGTGGCAGTTGGAGGAAGGCCCCAGATGTTGAACGTAGTGTACAGGTAGATTATGGTTGGGAAAGGCGTTCCATCAGGTATTGTGGTCCCAAGCCGTGTAGGGCTTTATAGGTCAAAACCAGCACCTTGAATTGGGCTCAGAAGCATATAGGCAGCCAGTGCATGCGGGCCAGAACAGGTGTTATATGTTTGGACCTTTTGGTCCTGGTGATTAGTCTGGCTGTCGCATTTTGCACAAGCTGCAGCTTCTGAATAATCTTCAAGGGCAGCTGCACATACAGTACATTGTGGTAATCTAACTTTGAGATTACTAGAGCGTGGATTACTGAAACCAGGCTATCCCTGTCCAGATAGGGGCGTAGCTGGGCCACCAGCCGGAGCAGGTAGAAGGCACTCCATGCCACTGAGGTCACCTGAGCCTCAAGTGACAAAGATGGCTCAAGGAGAATCCCCAAGCTACGAACCTGCTCCTTCAAGGGGAGTGCAACCCCATCCAGAACAGGTAGGTTGAACACCCTCCATCCGGTCAGAAGAGCCACCCACTAACAGCATCTCAGTCTTGTCTGGATTGAGCTTCAATTTGTTAGCCCTCATCCAGTCCATTGTCGCAGCTAGGCAACAGTTTAGCATATCCACAGCCTCACCTGCTGAGGATGAAAAGGAGAAATAGAGCTGCGTGTCATCAGCTTACTGATGGCAAAGCACTCCAAAACTCTGGATGACCCCACTCAGCAGTTTCATGTAGATGTTGAATAGCATGGGAGATAAGACCGACCCCTGTGGGACTCCATACTCTCCATACTGGAGAGTCCACGGGGCTGAGTAGTATTCCTCAAGCACCACGTTCTGGAGCCGGCCATCCAAGTAGGAGTGGAACCACTGCAATGCAGTACCCCCCCACTCCCAACTCCCTAGAAGGATACCATGGTTGATGGTATTGAAAGCCGCTGAGAGATCCAGGAGTATCGACAGGGTCACACTCCCCCTGTCTCTCTCCCAACGAAGGTCATCATACAGGGCAACCAAAGCTGTTCCATGCCAAAACCAGGCCGGAACCCCGACTGAAATGGATCCAGATAATCAGTCTCATCCAAGAGTGCTTGGAGCGGGTTGGCCACCACCCGCTCAAGGACCTTGCCCAGGAAAGGAACATTTGCTACCAGTCTAAAGTTGTTAAGATCTTCCGGGTCCAGGGAGGGTCCCATCTGGATGGTTTCCAGACGGCCCTTGGGGGGGGGGGTTCTGGCTGATATGTTTAGACAGGAAGGGCAGTATCCAGTCCTGCCTGTCTGCGCATGGCCAGCCTCACCAATTACGTTGTGCAAGTGGTCCCCACTGCTTGCAAAACGGCAATTTAGCACTTCTGGGGGCAAGCCCCGAAATGAGCGGAAACGCTCGTTTCTGGAAGGGGGCAGGTCAGCGGAGCTCCCTTATGTGAACTCCGCCAACCTGCCCCCTTCCAGAAATGAGCGTTTCCACTCATTTCAGGTTGTCCCTGAAAGTGCTAAATCGCCATTGTGTAAGCGGTAGCGGCCAGTCGCACAACAGAATTGGCAGGCAGCCAGTCACTGTTGGATACTGCCCCAAAAGCCCTATAACTCCCAGCATTCCCCAGGCAGCCATGCTGGCTTTGAAATGCTGGGAGTTCTAGGACTTTTTTCTTTCTAAACATGCGTAAGATTGCACCCTTAGTGTATTTTAAAATTTGCAATAATATACTGAGCTCTGTTAACCCAGTTCAGGAGATACATATGTATTCAGCGGAAAATTGACAACCCTGCAGCCAGCAAAAATTTTAATGGTTTTAATTACATTTATTATCCATTTTCTGTATTGTCCAGTTAACAGTCTGATTAACTAGCTTTTGTACTAGTTTACAAAATTTATATACTATTGGGATATAGAAGGACAAACTTTTAACAACTGGAAATTTGATTGATTAAATGAGGTGCAGACAAATTTACAAGGGGAACTGTTCCTTGAAAAACTCAATTGCATTGAAATATGAAGGCATCCTGGCTATTTCATACCAGTTTCCACAGTCTCCTGCCAAAACTAATAAACCACTGACACCAAAATGTGAAAATACTAAATGTTTTATCGATCATCATGGGTTGTTGCGAATCCTAAAAACAAATAGACGTATCTATGTAGACACCTGGAGATTCTCTTAATCCTGGAAGATCATATTATTTTCAGACAGTGATTCAGAACCCCTTGTGGCCGTAGAAAAATATGCTTGTATATTTGTGCCAGCTACTAAAAGGCACCATGTAATAATGGAAATTACAGAACATTATGGGCCAATTTTTTTTACTATGCAATTAAGTACTGTTCCTATCTAGTAAGATTACTCTTTCCTTAAATGTGGTTATGGGATTAAAATTAAAGTTCTGTAACCTTGATAAAAAATATGTTTGTAGTTCTTAAGGATTTCTTAACCTAGTACATCAGGGAACTTTACTATCAGTCGAAATATTCAAGTATGACTTTGTGACTAGTCTGCACATGAAATCAGTGTCTGATTCAGATTCACTGAAATCAGTGTCAGTGTAAGTTTCCAGCTATATATGTACAAATCTCATTAATTTGAAAGGGACCTGTGGATTGCAAAAATCAAGAGCCAGTGTGGCGTAGTGGTGAGAGTGTTGGGCTGGAACTCGGGAAATCCGGGTTCTAGTCCCCACTCAGCCATGAAACTCACTGGGTTACTTTGGGCCAGTCACTGACTCTCAGCCTAACCTCACAGGGTTGTTGTGAGGATAAAATGGAGAGGAGGAGGAGGATTATGTAAGCTGCCTTGGGTTCCTTGAAGGAAAAAAGGCGGGGTATAATAAATAAATAAATAAATAAATAATACATTCTGATTCCCATATATTTGTTGTGCATGAACCAGAATATCTGAGTTGAATTTAGAATGAAATAATCATGAGAATTTGCAATAGGAAAAAAAAAGCTCTGCCATCTGTTGCTACTCCTATCACTGCTGAATAGATAAGGCTCAACAGTTTCTGGCAGAAAGTGTGCTATAGCATGCCCAGCCTAAACAGGTAGCTCCTTTCCCATTCCTAAACAGGGAGGTGCCTTCTGCTGTTGAGATATGAAATGGTCACTGGGCAAATTCTCAGTCTTTTTGTATGATTCTCAAAAAGAATTGCATCGGTGTCTATTTGTGTGAATATGTTTACTGCATGCCAGGCTCCAGAATATGCATCAGCAGTTGTGCTACTTTTTTGTACACAGGTGCCTGAGGGTGTTCTTGGGGCAGCCGTTTACACAAGGGACAGTATGTGTTTATTCAAAGTAGCTTAGGAATAAGTTAAGCAGCATTTTTAAAAGCTCTATAAAAACTCTAGTGGGTTGGCACTAAGTGGTATGTCAAATCTTAAGCTGCCCCTGAATGTCTCTGTCATGCAACCAGGTCTGATTTAGTTGATCCAATATGTTCTTCATGTTCAGACTTGGCCCAGGGTCAGGTTTTAGCATGTGAGAGATTTGGAGGCACACTACATGTTAAAGTAGAAATAGATAGACATTGCACCTTTCCAGTCCCTCTCCTATGTGCAACATTTGGTGTGCTCTATACATGAGAGGGTGGTTGATAGAAGAGGATGGGTCAGAAGTATGACAGTCCTTCAGACAGAGCAGAATGGGATCATGGGGGGGGGATGCAGCAGGAGATTGGATCACTCCCCCCCCCCGCTACCGCCATGTATATCTGCATCTACAATTTAGTTTTTATTTTAGACCTCATATACACAGACATTTGTGTCAGGGAGCCACTGATGAATACCTCTCATCACCACTTGTTATCCACTGTGTACATGAACTATGGCTCCATATAAATTCTAGAGCAAGGCTTGTCTCAAACTAAAGGTTTCACCTTGAATCTGGGCCCCTACATTTCTGCTCTGGTAAAGAGAGTGATCACAACAGTACATTTGGATGTAACAGTGGCAGATGATGGGTTAATTAACCCAGGATTTGCTGCAGCACATGCTGGGCGTGTTCTGTATCCTTTTTGAATATTCAACTTCCAATTGGGCTGATCAAGGCTGCTACGTGATGTCCAACCCTGGACACTATAGGTTGATTGTACATTAAACAACCCACAGTTAACCTTATTACTAATTTTAGGTTAACTGTGGGTTGTTTAACTCATCAATAACCTATAGTGTCTGGGTTCAGATGTCACGTAGCAATCCCCAGTTGGCCTGATCGGCAGATGAATATTCAAAATGGCCATGAAACACCATTTTGTAATTAACGCAAGATTTGCCGCTGTTACATGTGAATTGGGTCATTTAATCAAGTATTCTTTTTCATAACCTCCATATGTGTCATATATATATTTACCTGAACACAGATTACTTGTTCATCACTAGTAGGTTTTGGTGAAAAGAAAAGTACCTGCTTTATGGATTCTTTCTTTTGCTTAGAGAGTAACTTTAACTTCACCATGTTAGTTGGCCTCAGTGTACTTTGCAGTGTGCTGTTTACTTCAAACCTTTACTTCTTTGCTTGGCAATCTTGTTGGCCACCATACCAGAGAAAGTATTAAAGCAAGACAAAGAAACTTTCCCCATAAGTACATTGGATTACAAAGTTTTGTGTAGTATAATTTACATGTTTTTTTTTAATTATTTATTTATTTGAAATATTTTATGCTGCTCCTTAGCCAAAAAGGCTCCCAGAGCAACTCACATATAATCAATTAAACAAGACAGTCCCTGCTCGCAGGCTTACAATCTAAAAAGACAGGACACACAAGGAAAGGAATAGGGAGGGAAGAAGGGGGGGGGAATTAATCACTAGAACATTAGTGAAAAACATTATTTTCAGATTGTATTTACAGTACAGGTGATAGTGAATTGTCATGAATATCACTTTTCACTTAAGCTTTCAGGCTGATAGTGCTGTGTTAATGTATTTATTATACCTTCTGGTGACTGTCTAGCAGACTTTTTTTCCTTCTCCCAGATTCAATAAAACCAAGGTAAGTTTATTGATAGGATTACTTTAGTTATGCTTTGCCCAGCCTTATAAATAAACCCACAAAAGTTTGTAGTCTGCAAAAGAACTTACTAGCCTGCTGGGGGCTGGCAGAGGAGTGACAGAGAGAGCTGCATTTCTATGTTGGGCTTGGAGGAGGGGGCTTTCCTCTGCTAGCAGCCTGCTTGGTTTCTATGGTGAGTGCAGAGAAGGGAGGGAGTGCTCTATACCTTCTCTGCCAGCCTTCTCACTCTCCTGCATGAAATTATGTGGACTTTCCTGCATGCAATTCCCTCTTTGTTTGTTTGACTTGTACCCCACCTTTCCACCAAAAATGGCAGTCAAGCCATCTTACAATCGCTAACTGTTGCCATCAACCAGGCAAGTGCTTAAATACAAGGCTGGCTTCCCATCTTCTTACATCATGGTGTGACTAATTCTGATTTTGGGAGAGATTGCAGCTCTGCAGTAGGAGTCTTCTGTACTTTAGTTTGCCCTTGGGAAACAGATTTCAAGTACTTTTCTATCATTGTGAACTTCAAACCTGTTACTCCAGAGCCCAACATTTCCCCCCCCCCCCCCAGTTTACAAGGCACTCTATCATGTGTCACCTTTGTGATGTGCAGCCTGCTCCAGCTTTGCTCTTCCTGCATCACTCAAGTACTGTCACAAGTCCTGGGCTGCCTTGGAGGAACCCACTCTGCAGCTCCTCCTACACCAGCATTGCTCCACTTTCTGGAGCAGGCAGTGCTGGCTTGGGAAAAATAACCATGTTCATAGGAGTTGTAGTAATGTTTATCGTTTCTGAAGTGCTTCCAAATCAAAGCATGGTAAAATAGATAAAGACAAAGGCAAACCCGAATACAGACTTATAATCTGTTCAGATATCTCATGGCAGGCTCTGGCTTTTCTCCTTGACTTGCATGTTGTTTTGCTTCCCCACTGTTTGGGGGCTTAGAGGCCTCGCTTGAAGCTTGAGTACTCTGTCAGCCCTTCTTCTGTCTCTGGATTGTGAGTCTTCATCATATAGTAAGCCTTCAACTATATTCCATAATAGTCAGTTCTAGCAATCATTGCCAGGAATTATCCTAAAAATTTCCAACAGTATATGAAATAACTTGATTTTACAAGATGCATATATGTAGCAATGTATCTTAATTTTTAAATCACAAATTGTAACATTTCAAAATGTGCAGAAAAGTCATCCATATTATGACAAATTGGTAAAGTGATGCCTGCACACCCCAAGATGCAGTACAGAATAAGAAAAAAGTCCTTTATTCTTTATAAAAATAATTTTGGAAGAGCTGAAGAGGGTGAAGCAAATATTGAAAATGCAGAATCAGGTCATGTTATCCTACCACCCAGTATTTCTGTGTATCAAGATCCCCCCCCCCCCCCGGTTTCTCTCACTCTCTATGTGAAAATGCCAGAACACACTTGATTTACATGGGGAGGATATATTTTTTTATTGCATTTTAATATTTGAATACAAAAGATAGTAGAAAAATGATATAGAATTGGAATTCTCCAGGGAGAAAACAGACCCTCTGTCCCCACAATCAGAGACAGCCAAAAACAGGGAAGCACCAAGTAGCCAAAAAACCAAAAGTAACACAAAATCATAAAAGTGCCTGTTTATTTTGTGCCATTTCTGCCAAATGTTTCAGAAATGAACTACTTCCTCAAAGGCTACCTGCACTAGTCAAACACTCCTTGTCATTGCACCACATTGAGGAAAGAGTTAATCTCCAAAACATTGATGGGTGGACACAAAATAGACTCACTTTTCTGGATTTGTGTCACTTGTTTTTTGCCCGCAGTCTGACATCCAATAACTCAATCTCCAGCAGTTACGAAGTCCATCAAAATGCTAATATATTAATACGCTAAGTGCAATCATATATGCATGTCTACACAGAAATAAGCCTCATTAGGTTCAATGGGACTTACTCCTAGGTAAGTGTGTTATAGCAGGGGTGCAGAACCTCAGGTCTAGGGGCCGAATTCAGCCCTCCAGGAGTCCCAGTCCAGCCCTCTGGGTATCCCAGAAGGCCATGCCCCCTTCCATTGGCTTCGCGCCCCCTTCCCCTAATCACCAGTCGGTTGGTGGTTTCCTGGCTTTTGGCAGTTTCCCCCCATCCTGAATGGTTGAAATGCCTCTCCTAAGGCTTAGTTACTGGCAGGAAGAGCTTTAAGCTAAAATAGCTGGTATTTTTGGTATGTTTTGTTTTTTGCCCCTGCCACTTTTGCTTTTGGCCCTGCTTATCACTGGAATGCAGCCCCCGGGAGCTTCCCCAGAATGGAATTTGACCCTCAGGTTGAAAGGTTCTGCACCTCTGCTGTATAGGATTGCAAACTTAATCATGTAGTGTAATCACTCTTCAATCTTTTCCTTCTCATCTACAGAGATATCATAACAAATGGAGGTTCAGGGGAGGGAGCATCTTCTCTAGAATGCACTTTTAAAAACTGAAGCCTAAAAGCCATAATGCATCTACAAGATGTATTATAAATAATTGGCTTCAGCTAGTTATGAGTTCATAACAGGAGAGTTTAGAGTCTTCATTATGTAAAGCCATTCTTTCAAGCAGTTCTTCTGGAATCAATTTTAACTTTTAAGTCATGTCTGGAATGACTCATAATTGTTAAATCCCATTTACTGTTGCTTAAATTATGTAGCAGTGCCTTTTTGAGATTAGAAATGAAAGTGGTACGGATTAAACTCATGAAAATTCAGAATAATCAGTATACCTATGTAATAAATAATCAAACACTGAATATAAGAAGGCAACATTTAGCAGTGATAGGGCTTTCTGAACCTTTACACAATCAAGAAGACCTGGGAGATTTCCCTACCCTTCTCCAAGCTTGCAATCATCTCTTTCCAGATGAGTGCCAAAATAGCACAACGATATAAAAAGGTGCAGTGGGATCTCATACCTAACAATATCTTTAATGCAAGAGGATGTTTTTCCAGTATACTTATCCAGAAGCATATTCTTTGCAAATATGGGCAAATGTTGTAGTGACATATGCAGCATGTAGACATTTTCCTGAAATCTTACATCTGTAAAGTATTTTTATAGGGTGGGGCAGGGGGAACCATAGTTTAGTGATAGAGCACATGCTTTACATGCACAAAGACCTATGTTAGGTCCCTGGCATTTCCAGTTAAAAGGGTCAGGTAGCTGGAAATACCTCAGAGTCAGACTGTTGCAGAAAAATCACCCTTCTCCAGGGAACAAAGGAACTTGTACCACTTCAGGTCTGGAAAACAGTTTATTTATTGCTAGCAATAGGTTCAGGGGATTTACAATCGCCAAACTGAACGATTTTTACAGAAGTAATCAGAGTCTTATATCAAAGTATACGTCATCAATTACTTGTCACTTACTCTTTAGCATATTCGCTGTCTGTTTCCTGTACCTTGGTTATTTTTACATTCTGCTGCGCGGGCTGTCTTAACTGACTTCCCTAAATACAGCGGGACTATAATTTATTGCCATGTAAGCAGTCTGCAGAGGAAGGGGGGTCGGTCTGTTCCCAGGAGGGGGGGGGATCTTTTTCTGCCTCAGTTTTCTTTCCATCTTTTTCCCACTTCATTCCCTCCTTTGAAACTCTATCTTACTCTTCACATTGAGTTTCACTCATCGGGATGGGACGGTATTCCCACATTGCCAGGACTTGCGCAGCAGCTTTTCTTTCGGCTATTAAGCTGAAGCTGTTTTGGAGGGAGCGTATGAGCATTGGAAGGATGCATGGCAGGATTATGCATCCTGCGGCCACTAGGCCAATCAGGGCGACTATGGCCTGTAAGCCTGGCAGCTTGGGAAACCACCCAGCGAAAGCTTCTCCGAAGTTGAACCCATCCCAGGTCTGCACTGGAACATGGGCTAACGTTTCAATGCGTTTTGTGATGCTTTCGATTATTTCTCTTTGGTCATCAATTTGCAAACAACAATTACTTAAATTGAATTTTCTACAGACACCTCTTTCAGCTGCTAACAAGTAATCTAAAGCTAAGCGGTTTTGATAAATTGCATCTCGAAACTTTGTCTGCTGCTTTGCTAATATTTTAAGCGCTTGCGAAGTTTCATTAGATATTAATTCTACTACAGCCTGTAACTTGATTAAGCGATTCAGCATATAAATGGGAGTGCGATACCCATAAGTTCCATCTTGTGCCCAAGATGCAGGATCATAATACTGTATGATACGCTCTGGGGGCCATTCGTTGTCTTTCCAGTTTCCAATTTTTATTTCACGTTTTTGCCGTGTTTTTGAGGGGGTCTCAAGTGGCAACATGAAGAATGCTGGATTTATGTGGCCCAGGGTGCAGCTCCCAGTCCAGTTGGTGGGGAGAGCAGTTAGGGCTAGCCTTCTACAAATCCAGTAGACTCCCGGTGGGGCCCTTGTTGCCTTTGTGTATTTTTCTAAGGAAAAGTTTTTCCAGTGTTGTGTGGAGTTGGGCCAGAAATTGAGGATTCATTCTATGTTTGTGAGCTTAGGCAGGAGGTATTACCCACTATTACTCGACCTGCTGCCCAGGGGCGGCTCAGACACCAGTCAGCTATTATTGCTTGGCGCAGAACCCAAGTGGTCCCCTCTCGCTCATGTCGGGGCATCTGTGTTATGTTGTAAGGAATTATGTTTGAGCTACTATGTGACCTTGGGCGGAACCTCGTGCCCGTGCTATTAACCGTGTTTGGGCCGGATCTACCTTGGGGTCAAAGCAGTGTCCAGTTTGAACACACACCGTGTACCATACATCTTTGTAACAACACCTTTTCACTGGCCCTGTTTTTGCACCTGTAATGGGTGTGGTACACTAAGGTGGTAGTTAGGGTCTGTCCTTCTAGCACTTGCTTTTGACAACTGGTACAGTCATTGGTACATGCCCATCCTATTGCTACTATACTATATAAAGCAACCTATTTTAAAGCATTTGGCGCCGACATCCTCAGGCTTCTCCGGAGCGATGGACGTCAGCTTCTGGGTGTGACGCCTGCTAGGGCTAGTTGTCTGGTACGCGACTTTTCGTTTTCAGGGGAGAGGTTACTAGCACTTGCACCCTGAATTGCTGGAGGCGTTATTATGGCCTCGCGGTTCTTTAACCGTACAATTCTTTGTCTATGTACAGGCTGACTCCGGCTGGGGCTTCAGGTTCAGGCCTTCGTCGGAGTTTCAGCTTTAAGGCTATTTCACCTTCTGGGACTGGCTGGACTTTCTACACTGGTTTTGATTGAGAAGCGGGTTTCACACGCGTCCAGTGGAGCCAGGGTTTGATTTCTGCTACCTTAACAGCAAGGGGAGAACACATGACAACAGTATACGGTCCTTTCCAGCGGGCTTTTAAAGGCTCAATTTTCCAGTCTTTCACCCACACTGAATCTCCTGGGTGGAATCTGTGCATCTTTATAGTGAGCAGGGGTTTTCTTTGGCTTATTACATACTCTTGTATGTCCTCCACAACTTGGCTTAGGCCCTGTATGGTTTGCAGAGTTTGCGTGACTCCTAACTCCCTTTCATCTACCCACTGGGGCCTGACTAATTGTGGAGGCCTTCTGGTACATAAGCTCAAAAGGAGACAAATTGAGTTTTTTCCGAGGAGTGCACCTGACCGCCAACAGAGCCAGGGGCAAAGCGTCTGGCCATTTTAGGTGCGTTTCTTGACATATCTTTGACAGTTTTGTTTTTAAAGTCTGGTTCATGCGTTTTACGCGTCCGCTTGACTGAGGGTGGTAGCTGCAGTGTAATTTCCACTCAATTTTCAAAGTTTTTGCCACATCTTGCACTACTTTTTGGGTGAATTCTGGTCCATTGTCAGACGACAATCTCGAGGGAATTCTGTATCTCGGGATAATGTCTCTCAATAGGGCCCGTGACACTTCTCTGGCTTTCTTTGTCCTGGTAGGGAAACATTCAGGCCATCCTGTATAATTACAAACAACCACTAGGAGTGCATTCAGTCCTCCTGCCCGTGGCATGTTGGTGAAATCGATGGTGACTGAGTCAAATGGCAAGTCTCCCTCTGGTTGCCTGCCTGGTGGAAGCAGGGGCCCTTGGCGAGGATTGTTGCGGGCACATGTTAGGCATTTCTGTGTAGCGTAATTGGTTAACATGTGGATTTTGTCTATGAGTACTTCTCTGTTCAGGGCCTGAGCGAGTGCGGTTTTCCCCATGTGTGTTTGTTGGTGAGCAGTCTTGACTACTTCCCATCCAAGGGCCTCAGGAATCCACACTCGTTTGTCAGGCAGTACGTACCATCCATTCTTCAGGGTGGCTTGTAATTCTCTTTCGGCTTTAGCCACTTCTTTCTGGGTATACACTGGTTGTATCTGAGACTCTGGGTTCTACAGAAGTAGGCGTCGGGCTTGCGTGTCATGCTGTCTTCTGTCGGCTTCAAATTCTCTCCAGGGCTCGTGAGCTGCCCTTTTTTGCTTCTTGGTCTGCTTTTCGATTTCCTCTTGCTACTTTGTCATTTCCTCGCTGATGCCCTCGGCAGTGGACAATGGCCAGTTTGGTTGGCTTCTACACTCCATTTAGGAGAGCTTGGATTTGTTCTCCGTGTTTTATAGCTTTTCCTACTGAGTTTATCAGTCCTCTTTCTTTATACAAGGCTCCATGTGCATGAGCTGTAAGGAATGCGTATTTGGAATCTGTCCAAATGGTCATGCGTCTGCCTGCTCCCAGGTGTAGAGCTCTTATCACTGCATACAATTCGGCCAACTGTGCACTTGTACTTGGGGCTAAGGGTCCACTTTCTAGCACCTGGTCACAAGACACTACTGCATAGCCTGCTTTTCTGAGTCCATTTTCTACGAAACTTGAGCCATCTGTGAAGACTTCTAAATCAGCATTTGGCAGGGGAGTGTCTTTGAGATCCGGGCGCGACGCATGAGTCTGGTCAATGACTTCTACGCAGTCATGATTCATCTCTTCTGCTTGTGGCTCTGGCAACAAAGTGGCGGGGTTGAGGGCTGTAGACTGTTGGAGTTCTACTAATAGATTGTGCGTAATCATGCTCTGGTATTTTAACATACGCGGGTTTGTTAGCCACAGGTGTCCTTTGGCTTTTAGAACGGCCTTTAATGCATGTGAAGTTAGTACAGTTAGTGGCTGTCCAAAAGTCAGTTTGCTGGACTCTTGGACTAACAGAGCTGTCCCTGCTAGCGCTTTCAGACAATTTGGCCATCCCTGGGCCACTGAGTCTAATTGCTTTGATAGGTAGGCCACTGGTCTTTGCCAAGATCTTAGCTGCTGGGTAAGAACTCCGACCGCCACATTTTTCTTGGTGTCCACGTATAAGTTGAAAGGTTTGTCCAGATCTGGAAGGCCTAAACTCGGGGCCTTTAGCAAAGCCTCTTTCAGCTGGTTAAAGGCTTGGCTCTGAACTTTGGTCCATTGAAATTCCTCAGTCTCTTGCCCCCTGGTAGCTTCATACAGGGGCTTGGCGATTAGACTGAAGTTTGGTATCCATATTCGGCAAAACCCTGCCGCTCCTAGAAAGCCTCTTAAGTCTCGACGCGAGACGGGCGTTGGCAGCTGGCAAACCGCTTGCTTCCATTCAGATCCCAAAATCCTCTGCCCTTGTTCGATGTTGTATCCCAGATATCTCACTTGCAGCTGCACTAGTTGGGCCTTTTCTCGCGAGGCGCGGTATCCTTTTTCATCTAACAGTTCAAGGAGTTGCTTGGTGTTTTTCCAACAGGTATCTTGCGTGTTTCTTGTCACTAGGAGGTCGTCAACATACTGCAACAAGACTTCATTTTTGTGGCATGGTTTATATTCTTCTAGGTCTCCTCCTAGAGCGGTCCCAAAGAGGGTCGGTGAGTTCTTGAACCCTTGTGGGAGCCGTGTCCACGTGTACTGAGTTTTTCTTCCGGTTTTGGGGTTTTCCCACTCAAAGGCAAACAGTCCTTGACTCTGCCTGTGGATGGGTATGCAGAAAAATGCATCTTTTAAGTCTATTACCGTGAACCATTTGGCGCTGGCCGGCAACAGACCTAAAAGAACATATGGGTTTGGGACTACTGGGTGAATAGTCACTACAGCTTCATTTACAATTCTTAAATCTTGAACTGGTCTGTACTTTCCGTTTGGCTTGGGAATTGGTAGGATCGGGGTGTTCCAGAATGACACAATGGGTTTTATAATGCCATGTTCTAAGTAGGAATCGATGTATGATTGGATGGCTTGCATGATGGGGCGTGGGTAAGGCCTTTGCCTTATTCTTCTGGGCCGTGCCTGGGGCTTTACTTCAATTATTAAAGGTGGCAGGTGTTTGGCGTAACCTGGTGGGTTGTCTTCTGCCCAGATGCCGGGGACATCAAACTCTTTCCACTTGGCTGTAGCCTGTGAGTCTGCTTCGAGTGGAATAGATGCCAACATTATCCTCCACATTTCATTCATTGAAGCTGTAACATTTACTGCTGTTGCTTGGGGCACATGCAGCTTCATGTTTTGGTTCTGGTCAAAGTAGATGTGGGCTTGCATTTTGCACAGGAGATCTCTTCCTAACAGTGGAACAGGGCATTCTGGTATGTGCACAAACTGATGGGTCACAGTTTTGTGGGCCAAATCACATTCCAGGGGCTTGAGCAATGGCCTGTTACTTGGGGTTCCGGTAGCTCCCTGTATTTTAATAGTCTCGCCGGAGCAAGACGCCAGTGGTTGTGTAAGAACAGATCTAGTAGCTCCTGTGTCTACTAAAAACTTGACTTTATGGCCCCTTCTTTTTAAGGGCACCATGGGCTCGTGGGGGCCCACGATCAGGGCCTGGTCCCTGTTGTCAGGTATGGCTGGCCACTGGGCTTGTGCCTGTCTACAAACATGCAGGCTTGCCTAGACTTCAGCTGTGGGGGGGGGGCGCCCGAGGGGAGAGCTCATCCACTCTCTGTCTGCCGGGGTGGGTGTCTCCTGGGGAGGGACTCCGGTACTCTGGTGGCTCTGATCAGCTATCTCTTGTTGCCTTTCTTCCTGTGGTTGCCTCCCTTCGGGTGGCTTTGGCAGTGGTGGATACAGCGAGACGTATGGCGCAGGAGTTCCTTCCTCCGTTTCACTGAAAATCTCTCCCTCCTTTTCTGTGGGCTTCGGGCGGGGGGGTCGGCGTAGAAGCATTAGATGTGCCACTTCTGCTTTTTCTTTACATTCTTTGAGCCAGGGCGGATTTTTTCTAACATTCTGCTGCCACTGATCTATTTATCAGTGGCCACTAGACGCCTGGGTCACTTTCTGATGGACCTTTGAGATGACTTGAGGGTCAAAGGTTCCCTGAGCTGGCCACCCTACCTGCATAGAGGGCCATTCTACTTCACACAGGACTCGGAGTTTCTGTCTGGTGAGCTTTTCTCTAAAGTCCCTATTGAATCCTCTTTTAAAATTACTTAACATACATTGCAGGGGCGTCTGAGGGACGCTGCTGCCACCTCCCATTTTCTTCCCTTGGACACAGACAATTAGGGTGGGGAACGGACAAGGAGTAAGGGGTCTCCTTGTTCAGACAAAAGGGAATCACAGCACTCACGCCCTACTGACCTAAGGAGCCGGACGTTCCAACGGTCTCCTGTAGGAACTGCAGCAGGCTAGCACGTGCACGCACACACACCACACTCACTCCACAAACTCCCAACCCTTTTCTCTTACTTTACTTAAGGATATCTCTCAGTTCGGACTCACGTTCCGCCTCGTAGAGAGATCTCCTGTGGAAGGTCTCAGTTCGGACTCACGTTCCGCCTCGTAGAGACACCTCCTGTGGAGGGTCTCAGTTCGGACTCACGTTCCGCCTCGTAGAGACACTTCCTACACTTAAGGATACCTCTCAGTTCGGACTCACGTTCCGCCTCGTAGAGAGATTTCCTGTCAGGAGGGTGATCAAGCCTCCTCTTCCAGTCTACTGACTGGGCTCCTTTCCTGTCACCCGGGTGCTATTTCATACTTGCCTTTTCCTGCAGTTCCGGATATACTTTGTGGTTGAGTTCCAGCCTGAGTCTTGTGGTTCTTAGGCTCGCTGTCCGGTCACCCGCTCCGCTGGGCCCCTCGTTCGGAGATCCCCAAAGGGAACAGTCCTTTGTGCGCGCTGGGACGTCCGCGAGGCCTCACCCAGGGGGCTGGGCACGGAGAACGGCCAAGAAAGCCCCAAGGCTTCCAAGTCCCTTCGTGGTCGCCAGAAATGTTGCAGAAAAATCACCCTTCTCCAGGGAACAAAGGAACTTGTACCACTTCAGGTCTGGAAAACAGTTTATTTATTGCTAGCAAAAGGTTCAGGGGATTTACAATCGCCAAACTGAACGATTTTTACAGAAGTAATCAGAGTCTTATATCAAAGTATACGTCATCAATTACTTGTCACTTACTCTTTAGCATATTCGCTGTCTGTTTCCTGTACCTTGGTTATTTTTACATTCTGCTGCGCGGGCTGTCTTAACTGACTTCCCTAAATACAGCGGGACTATAATTTATTGCCATGTAAGCAGTCTGCAGAGGAAGGGGGGTCGGTCTGTTCCCAGGAGGGGGGGGGAT
The DNA here is from genome assembly GCA_021292165.1 of Shinisaurus crocodilurus. Classification (NCBI taxonomy): domain Eukaryota; kingdom Metazoa; phylum Chordata; class Lepidosauria; order Squamata; family Shinisauridae; genus Shinisaurus; species Shinisaurus crocodilurus. Next base: position 245,640,680 of record CM037876.1, read on the forward strand.
CTTTTTCTGCCTCAGTTTTCTTTCCATCTTTTTCCCACTTCAAGACAATACTGGCCTATATGATCAAATAGTCTGATCTGGTGTAAGGCAGCCTCTTATGTTCCTAGTTTGATCAAATTATTTCATTATTTATAGAATGTGGCTTTCTTTAGTGGTAAAAACTAAACCTACTGACATGAAAAAGCACCACTTTTTAAAGGTGTTAGGCTGGTGAACAACATGGATGACCAAGGTCTTATATATATATATATATATATATATATATATGTGTGTGTGTGTGTGTGTGTGTGTATGTACACACACACACACACACACACACACACACACTTCTTGCTGCAAAAACCACTTAGGGTGCAATCCTAAGCACTCTTGCCTGGGAGTTAGGTTGCATTGAACTCAGTGGGACTTATTTCTGAGTAGACATGCATAGGATTGCATTGCAAGTGTGCCAGGCTTTCTTAAGGAAGTTTCTTATATCCTAGCCACAATACATGAGGATTTTAATGGATGCAGTTTTCCATTTGCCCATTATGATGACTGCTGCTGTCTGAAACAGTTGAGTTCTCCATAATTCAAGCTGAAAGATGTTCTGAAGCATAACAGCCATGCTGTAAAATTCAGGGTATTGAAATATAGCCTAGAATGATGGTTTCACGTGCATATCATCTATGACTAATAAACTGGAGATATGATGGACCCTTGGATATTAGAGTGAAAGTTAATCCATTATTTAGAATTAAAGAGTAAGAGTACTGTATGGTTTCCATTACGATTTTACTCCCCATTGTGTACAGACCTAATTGACTAATTCATAGACTCGATGCACCATAATTCAGCATATTTTCACCTCCGTTATCTGTAGATCAATTTGCAGTCATTTATAGCCTCTGGCATGCCCTTTCCTCTACTCAGTGATTTCTTTTGTTTTCAGTGTTCAGGAAAAAGCTTTACCTCTTAATTGGTGCATAGCAATCCTTTTACTGCTTCATGTGACTATGCACCCATGTACTTGGAATATATGAGCTTAAATCATGCAGTTAGGTATGCATGTGCAAGGCCAGCTGTTGATCCAAATAACAAGTTCATTTTTTAATTTTTAATTTTATTTGGATGGATGGAAGCCATGAATGTAATAAAGTGAAGCTTGCACCTGAATTATGTTTTTGTGCATGTCGTCTTCATTCAGGTCTATTGTTGTGGAAAGTTTTGACTTGCAGTTTGTGATGTGTTATGCTCCAGGCATGGCAAGTTAGCAGAGTGTGTGTGCTGTGGCCAAGCAAATACGGTAGTCTGTGGAAGTCTAACAAGTTAGAACATTTTCACTATTTCCATATTTATCAATCTTGTCAAGAAACGTTACCACAAAGCCTTCTATGGATTAACTGCTTCAATTTTTTGCTTTACTTTTTATTACTGAGAGGAGGCCAACTTTTCAATATGCTACAGTACATTCAAATTAACAGTGTGAACATTAGGAAATTGCAATATTACAACAAAATAATGCAGTGTATCCCTTATGTGCATGTGTTACCTGAGCCTCTAGTAATTGAAAAAACAAAAGTTAGCATCAAAGATAGGAAGACCTGTTGTTACTTGGGTCTTGTGAACATTTAGTTAGTTTTTGAACACTCACAGTGCAATCCTATATATGTCTGCTCAGAAGTAAGCCCCATTCAGTTCAGTGGGACTTACTCCCAGGTAAGTGTATATAGGATTTCAGCCTTAAAAGTGCAACCAGTCTGCATGCAAGTCAGTGGAACACAGGCTTCTTTATGCAGCTGAATGCTAGATTTGGCTGGGGAGGAAGTCTGAGGGGGCAATTTAAGTAGGTTGACCTTTGCTGCAAATTGAGAGGTATAGGGTACTTTTGACTGGGAATCCAAATTAGCCTCAGCCCACCTCTTCCCTACAATAGCACAATGCACTGTAAGTTACTCTGTCTCAGTACAGCCCCTTTCATCATGCAAGATGGGGACAATGAACTGCATTTGCTTTGGAATTTGCATAAACAGGTCTGTTTTTTAAATGTTTCACACTAAATAAGAACTGAGTTTCTCAGCAGATGACTAATAACATGGGAAAAGCTATCTTGCAAATTGCATGTCAGCACTTTTAATTGTGTTTTTAATTAGTGGGTGTTAATACACGTTGCATACAAGAGGATAACTGTTATTTGGCAAGTTCTCATCCTTTGCTATGCTGTTTCCCATGTTCTTCTGAAGCCCAACCAAGTTGCTCATGGAAAAAGCCATATTGAAATGAAATATTGAAGGAGTCTGTTGAAGTAAAGCGTTATCTTGCACAAAACTCTTTACGTGAAGAACAAAGCAACTAGAGTCAGTTAACCAGTTTGACCCTGCAGCATAACATTATGATGATTTTAGAAAGATTCCCTGATGCCAGAACTATCCTTTAGAGTATCCAGTTCCTCTTTATCAGGCCCAGATAATTTTGATATAGTCCAGTTTTTAATCCTGGAACTTACTTTCCTGGCAACAGATCCCTCATCAGATTTGGCTTCCACTATTAGATGTTCTTCTAATGGGTAATAATCAGCCATGGCCCTAGAATCCTAGGCTGTAATCCTGTGTATTTTTTTCTGGGAGTAAACTCCATTGAATTTAGTAGGACTAACTACTGAGTAAAATTGTACAGGGTTGTATTTTTACTTACTGTAGATTGTGTACTGATGTTGTAGAATAGTCTTTGTCCTAGCATTCTTTCTGGTTTCTCCATTTCTTCTATGCACTTGTCCTCTTGCTAGCGATAGGCACATAGCTAGAAGAAGCTGAATGTTTCTGTATGGAATGAAAAACAAGCAGTGGTTGACAGCATTGCTGACAGCTACCGAGGCCCCAGCTCGGCCACTTTCCTTTGAGACCAATCAAGCCTTACTATTTCAGTTGCTGGGATCATGGACAAATTAATAATGTTCCTTCAGTTTGACCACCATAGTAAGGAAATTTGGACTGTAAGCACAGCAAATTAGTATTAATAAATAATGCCTTAATAAGAACTGCCTAATTAGCTGGTCGGCCTGTTTCTAATATTGAGGAATTTATTTATAGGATACAGAACAGAATGTGACACATTAGTATCTGTTTTTTGGTTGCAATAATACTTTATTAATTATAAAAATAAAATTTATTACAATTGAGCATCTAATTAAAATGTATAAATGAGATCAAAATGAATTGAGAATTCCTGATCATGCTTGGCCAATTATCTTCTCCACATTTTGTGGAAACTGCTATGTACCAATTGAGCGAATTGACATTTACCATGTTCACACATTATGCTAACCTATAGTTTAGCTTAATGTGCACAAGCAGGAATGAGCTGCAAGCAAGCTCAGACTCACATGCTTCCCCCTTTCCTCTCCTCTCCTCTCCTCTCCCCATCCCATACAACCAGGAAGGAAGTGTTTGGAAGCTTTTGCTTTCCCTTAACCTGGGTTTTCTTGTTGTCTGAAGTGATTAACAATAGTTAATGATAACCACAGTCTGTTGAAAACAAGCCAGCTTCAAAATGTGATTTCTGAAGTTGGCTTGTTTTAACTAACCATGGTTAAATGTTAACCACAGTTCCCAAGTTCAACATCACGGAAAGCTGTGATATATTAAAAGTACTGCTTCTAGTTCTAGCACCCAGAATTGTGGTAACGAAGTATGTAGGAAGGGTTTTTTTTTTGTTTTGTTTAATGGAGGATTGTGGAAAGCAAATTGATTATTTGCAAATCTGCCAACTGTTTATGTATCACTAACACATGTTAGGGCAGGTACCCAATATTCAAAACCTAGGAGTATAAGCATCAACTATGATCTAACGAAAGTTACTTTATGTATTGATAGAAGGCACTTAAATCAAGCCAAACCTGAAATCAGCTTCAGGTGCCAACATGCCTGCAAAAACTAGTATACATACATATGAGACTGCAAAATAAACAAATACGTGTAGAAGACATTCCCTAGTAAAAAGCAAACCTGAGCCCACTGCTTAATGGAAGATGTTTTAATGCTTAATCCATCCTCTGCTACACAGGAGCAACTAAAATGCACCATCCATTCACAATTCAGAGGATAATACTTAATGGAATACTTAATGGAATACAAGAAGATAGTGGGTTCCATCCAGTGTTGTAAGTGGACTTCTGCTTGTGCAGAGAGAGGATTCAGATAATCGGTTTCATCCAAGAAAAACTGGAGTTGCAAGGCCACCACCCACTCTAAGACATTGTTCAGAAAAAGGGAGATTAGAAACTGGCCAGTAATTATTGACGGTGGTGGGAGTCAATGAAGGCTTCTTCAATGAAGATTTTACAATGGCCTCCTTTAGACTCTAAAGAAGCCAGATCATGACCTCCTTTCAAAGAGGTATTACCAGTTCCCAGTACCAAATCACCCTGCCCCCTTCTGGCAGCTCTTATAAGTCAGGATGGACATAGGTCTAAAGAGCATGTGGTTGGCCTCAACCCACCAAGTAACCTGCCTACCTCCTCAGACTGAATAAACTGAAACTCCATCAACACTGGACAACCATCTCATCAACCATCTCATCAGAGTTAGTATTCAACGTGGAGTCCCAAGTCGGAACAGATTTGAGTGATTTTATCAGCAAAGGTTTTGCAAACTTGCCACAGTGGGCTTCAGATGATTCCTCCTCACCACTTTGGGGAGAGAATGTAATAGCCCCACAACCACACAAAATAACTCCACTGGATGTCATTATGCTGACACAATGAAGACAGACTTTTCACTGCCGCTGAATAGGTCCTAGATGAGCTCTAACCGGTGTTTGATCGGATTTAGCACACAGTTTTCTCCACCATCATTCTCATCTACCCAGGTGCTTCATTGCCTTAAGCAACTTGGAAAACCAAGGAGCTTCTGTGTCCTGGGAGAGGAGGACGCTTAGGAGTAGGGATAGATGATTCTGTCAATTTTGTTTCTTAAGTTTGGTTTGTCCTGAGCTTTGAGGACTTTTTAAAAAGGTTTGCATGAAAATTCTGTGCAGTTTTGTGCTCATTTTCCCTAATTTTGCCTAGGGTCATTTTGCAATCAATTTTCCTAATATAATGCATTGTGAATGCTATTGTCACTAATATACATATTTTTGTGTGTACTTTCCCTTAATATATTTATTTATTTATTTATTTATTGTATTTATGAATCACAAATATCGCCCAGAGTGGCAAACCGGCCACTCTGGGCGATATACAACATAATAAAATATAAAATACATTTAAAACAGTATAAAATTTTAAAATCTTAACCCACCCCATATTCCCGCCTGAATAGCCATGTTTTTAGTGAGCGGCGGAAGCTCAGCAGAGAGGGGGCATGACGGAGGTCACTATGCATTTCTGGTGTATTTTTTTATTGGATAACTCCATTACAAAATTGGAGAACTGTGAGTTTCGAATGAAGACATTAGATACTTATTAGAATATTGGAATTAGAGGTCAGCATACATGATCTATTTCAAGCTGCAAATCTCAAAAGTAATACCATTAGAAAAGCTGATGTTTGTGCTGGGGTTGACCGGCCAGATGGGCGCTTCAAAAATGTAATAAATAAATAAAAAAAATTGACAGTCACACAGTGGCATCCATTGTTGAAATGTTTTTGTGAAGAACCTTGTCGCAAAAATGGGAAACTTTAATTGGGAAGAATTTGTGAAACAATATGATCTTCCAAAAAATAACGTTACTCACAAGTACTCATATCTCAAGGATGCTGCAAGAAGGGTCAGTGCCTCCATGTCACTTGAATCTACATCCAGTAGAGCAATTGTACAAGAATATCATGGGCAGGAGCGGGGCAACACTCATGTGACTTCCCTCCAACATGTGTGCATGCTTTTGTATTTGTCCAGGCATATGATGTCAGAAATGGCCCCCAGGCTAATGGCTACTATATACTGATAATTAGTCTGGTTTAAGCTGCGCTAATGTTATAATTTGAAAGAATTTGCCTACTTCCACTGATTGAGTAAACTGCATGGTTATTCTCCAAAGATATAATTGGCTTATGGCACAGTTTTTAAAATTATCTGTATCAGATTTTTTTTTGAAAAGTGATGCATTTGAAGTTACCGAATGTAACTTTACATAAATTACATTTCTCTTCTCTTTTAATTAATCATATTTCATTGTGTTTACCAAGTTCTTAACAAGGATTATGCATATGTCTTGTAAAGAGACACCAAACTGTGGTCTTTCATGTCCTACAATATGGAAGTACCAGCACTTCCGATGCATTAGTTCTCACCTTACATACTGTTCTGATTAAAGATTTTAGAAAAAACATGATGTATTCTGTGGCTGGTTTCCCCCTCTCCCCTGCTACCTACCACACCCCCTCAAAATTTGCTCCAGAGCATTGGAGGTCTCTCTGGAGCAGAGGGGCTGCAGTGGGGAGGAGAAAGTCCTGTCCTGTGAATAGACGTCTACATGCATTATATTGGATTCTATCCCTTATCCCCTTCTCTAACATCTCCACTTTGATACCAAGTTCGGCACCCTTGGGCAAATGCCAAGGGCCCAAATAGCCCGGAGGCATCAACATAGCTGACTAGCTTAAGCCACTCTGTGATGCTACATTGGGGATGAAGCCTAAAGACATTGTGAAGGAATTAGGATGGGATGGCTCCCAGCCTAATATTTCTACTCTCAGTGATGGGCAGCACTGAGAGGAGCACTGGTTGGCTGGAACCAATGCTTTCAGTACCGCGGTTCTCTTCCTCTTCCCGTGTCTGTTGCTGCCTGCTAAGCTTTCTAGGGAGGCTTTGCCTGCTTGTTGTGGGGGGCGGAGCAATCCAAGTGGCATTGGGGGGGTGCCGGGTGTGCCACAGGATACCTTGCCCAGAGCTGCATCAAGGCACCAGTAGTGGCTATATATTTTCATTGTACTATATTTCCCCCCAGTGTTATCTTTTGTTCATTCTTGGTTGTGACTTGTACAGTTAACACAATAGCTTTCTGTTTTTTGGATCTCGTTGTTTTACACATGCTTTGCCAGTTGAGTAGCTACTTTTAATTCTAAAATTACCTTAACGTCATCGAATGACAGCAGAGAAGATGAACTCTAGGTCACATCTGGCAATTAATTCCCATTTGAGATTCTGGGGGAGTTGAGGTAGGGATGGAAAACTGGAATTTACACAGATGAGCTTTTCTTTCTTTTTTTTTTTAAAGTTTGACTTAACCAGTCCTAACTGGCTATTTTTTACTGTAGGGGTTGGCACCATGAGAGTGATTTCAGTTATTGAAACTGAGACAACCTAGGCAAAGTTCCAAACAGGGACTCGTGATTAGAGCAAAGGGCTGATAAAGGCAAGGTTTGAGGATTCACTTTTTTACATCTGCTACTTAATGGATATTGAATCTTGTATAGGATAACAAAGCTCTACATTTTCAATTCCCTATCTGTAAGCTGTTTCCATCTCACAAAATATACACTTGTGGGATATTCAGTCTCCTCAGAGAGAACATTCCTAGGAAGTCTGTGCAAATTTTTAAATTTGTCTTACCCTGCAAGAATTTGACAGGTGGATTGACAGTATCATTCAATAACACTGGTACCATTGTTAAAGTGGGGTGGAGGAAGAATCTGATATTGTTCCACTTAATTTAAGTTTTGTTGAGGAAATGCTAGGAAATTCTAGCTGTTCTATTGAGTGTATCCTGTCAAGTGGAAAAGTTTTCAATTTCTTGTGCTAGGAATGGTGAGGGGGCTGGGGAGGGAACTAATTCAATCAGGCTATGGCAGCTTACTGGACAAGACTTTGAAAAGGTGGAACATAAATAAATTTTGCAGGTACCTATGGGAGGAGACGATCCTTCAGATACCCTGCCCCCAAGCCGTTTAGGGCTTTGAATGTTAGCACCAGCACTTTGAATCTGGCCCGGAAACAGACTGGCAGCCAGTGCAGATGAGAAAGCACTGGCATAACATGTTCACGTCGGCCAGTCCCCGTTAACAATCTCGCTGCCCTATTTTAGACCAGCTGAAGTTTCCAGACTGTTTTCAAAGGCAGCCCCACGTATAACACATTGCAGTAATCCAAACGAGAAGTTACCAGAGCATGGATAACTGTAGCTAGGCTATCTCTGTCCAGATAAGGACGTAGTTGGTATATCAGCCTAAGCTGATAAAAGGTGCTCCGTGCCACTAAGCTCACCTGTGCCTTGAGTGACAGCTGTGGATCCAAGAGCACCCCCAAACTACGAACCTGATCCTTCAGGGGGAGTGCAACCCCATCCAGAACTGGTTGAATATCACTTAGCCAGGCAGACAAAACACCCACTAACAGTACCTCCGTCTTATCTGGATGAGTCTCAGTTTATTAGCCCTCATCCAGTCCATTACCGTGCCCAGACACTGATTCAGAACAGCCAGTGCCTCACCTGGATTAGATGAAAAGGAGAGATAGAGCTGGGTGTCATCTGCATATTGATGACACCTCAGCCCACACCTCCAGATAAACCTCTCCCAGTGGTTTCATGTAGATGTTAAACAGCATGGGGGATAAAATAGAGCCCTGTGGCACCCCATGGCATAACTGCCAGGGGACAGAGCAGTAATCCCCCAGCACCACCTTCTGAAATCGGCCGCCCAAGTAGGATAGGAACCACTGGAGCGCAGTGCCTCCAACTCCCAACCCAGACAACCTATCCAGAAAGATACCATGGTCGATGGTATTGAAAGCCACTGAGAGGTCCAAGAGAATCAACAGGGTCACACTCCCCCTGTCCCTCTCCCTGCAGAGGTCATCCCACAGGGTGACCAAGGCAGTTTCCATTCCAAAACCTGGCCTGAATCCAGATTGAAATGGATCTAGATAGTCCATTTCACCCAAGAGTGCCTGGAGTTGACCAGCAACCACCCGTTCAAGCACCTTGCCCAGGAATGGAATACTAGCTACCATCCTGTAGTTATTAACATCATCTGGGTCCAGGTTAGGCTTTTTGAGGAGTGGCCTAATCACCGCCTCCTTCAAAGAGGCCAGCACCACTCCCTCTCTCAAGGAGGCATTTACAACCCCCTGGGCCCAGCCGGCTATCCCCATCTTATTTGATATTACAAGCCTTGACGGGCAAGGGTCAAGCACACAGGTGGTTGACCGGACTTGGCCAAGCACCTTGTCCGCATCCTCAGGCCTCAATAACTGAAACTCATCCAATAAAACCAGACCAGACGGTGCTCTGGACACCTCTACTAACGGAGCTGCACTAATTGTGGTGTCCAATTCATGACAAATTTGAGCAACTTTATCTTCAAAGTGCCGTGCAAACTCGTCACAGCGTGCAACTGAGGTTTCTACCATTTCTCTCGCTGGCCCAGAGTGAAAAGGCCATGGACCACTCGGAAAAGTGCCACTGGACGGCACTGAGAAGATGTAATGGTGGTGGAAAAGAATTCTCTCTTTGCCACCCTCACCGCCACAGAGTAGGCTCGATAATGAGCTCTAACCTGTGTTCGGTCAAATTCAGCACGAGTTCTCCTCCTGCTGCATTCCAGCCGTCTTCCCTCTTGCTTCATTGCCCTCAGCTCTGGTATGTACCAGGGAGCTGGCCGGGCTCTGCCCAGAGGGAGAGGGTGCTTGGGCGTGATCATGTCAACCACCCGGATCATCTCTGCATTCCACAGAGCAACCTGGGCATCAACAGGACCACCAGCCATACCAGCAGGAAAATCCCCCAGAGCCCTCTGGAATCCATCGGAATCCATTAACCTCTGGGGGCAGACCATTTTAATAGGCCCCCCACCCTTGCGGAGGGGAAAGGCTGCCGAAAGTCTAAACCTCACTAGGAAGTGATCTGACCATGACAGAGGAACAGATGTTAGTTCCCCCACTTTCAGATCACCATCCTCCTGCCCAGTTGAGAAGACCAGATCAAGTGTGTGTCCTCTTACATGTGTTGGGCCGATGACTTGTCTGCAAATCTCAGCCTTGAAAAAAGTGTTTGGAGTAGTTGGTTTTTGGAGTACCAATATAGGTTGGAGGGAGGAGGAGAGATCTATATAGCAACACACAAAGCAGTATTTTGAATCCTCAGCAGAACCCATTGCACAGAAAAGACAAACTGAAGCAAGGTGACATTACTATCATGCCTGCAAAGCAGAAGGGGGAGAGATCCACAAAGCGACCAACCAAATAGTTGGTTTTCGGAGTACCAATATAGGTTGGAGGGAGGAGGAGAGATCTATATAGCAACACACAAAGCAGTATTTTGTATCCACAGCACCAAACCATTGTACAGAAAAAGCAAACTGAAGCAAGTTAACATTAACTTTACAAAGAGCTACCCCCACTGTCTCAGGCAATGACCTTATCTACATTTTGGTGTCTCTATTCATCATGATTAGGCTCTTTGCATATCTTTCCAGCCTCTGTTGCATTCCTGTTCCCTTAGTTGGTGATTAGATTCCCTCTCCTCCTTCCTATATCTGTCACAGGCTGCTCACTCTCAGCAGGTCCTTCCCCTGTATTCTACCTCCTCTGAAGACTTAAGCAAATTATTCTCCATTCCATCTGAATGCTGCTCATGTACTTATTCTGTCTACTTGTAATAAATATTCGATTATCATAATCTCTGGTTAGTCTCGCTACTCCTTTCCTATCCCTGCTTGGGTGGCTTAAATTCTGCTGTGGCAGAACAGATCCCAACATATATTGGTTGGGTTTAAGAGATTGGAAGCTTCCATTCTAGATAAACTGCACTCTGATGTGTTGTCCCAAACCTAAATTGCATGGTTAATTTTAACAATGGTTAATGAAAACAAGCCAACTTCATAAACTATACAGTAATACCTTGGATTGCAAGTAACTTGGTTTGAGAGCGTTTTGCAAGACAAGCAAAATTTTAAATATTTAATTTTTTTAAACTAGATATACAAGTGACGTCTTGCAATACAAGTACTGTAGTACGGCTTAAATTAAAAATCTCTGTACGCATTTTTTTTGGGGGGGATTTCATTTTGATATAAGAGTGTTTTGGATTACAAGCACGTTTCCGGAACGAATTACGGTATGCTCTCAATCCAAGACATGACTGTACTTTGAAGTTGATTTGTTTTTACTAGTTAACTGTAGTTAAGGTTAACTGCAGTTTGTCTTGGTTTGGACAACATAGCAAGTTGCTGTTAATAAAAAACAGAAGAAAAAGCTTTTATTCTTGTGGCCATGCTGGAGAAGGGGGAGTGAAAGCTGGGGTGTGGGGAGGAGGCTAGGCTAAGGTGTAGCATTATTTCCAAACCAGCCCAGTGAGTGAATAATGATAAATCTAGGTAGTAGAATACTATTTCGTACTGACTTTAGTGCTGCTCTTTTTGAGTCAGGTTTGATGCTTCCATGTTGAAAAAAAATCTGCCCCAAATCAAAAATAGGCAGAAACTGAGAATATTGGTAATGTTATGTGACTATCTAAAACAGAAGTTTTTTCAGTGCTGGCCTAGGTTATGTTGGGGGAAGTCTGATTCACAACTTCTTTCAAACGCTTTCATTTTAGAGAGTTCTAATTTATGATAATTTCAGTTTATCTGAGAAGTCATGTTTCTTCTTGCGGCTAGACATCACAAGCTTAAAGTGGTTTTGTTACCTTGTTTAAGTAATATGCACTCATTGTAAAGCTTCATCAGAGCAGAGAGAAATTACTGTATTTAAAAGCATGTTATTTATCTTAAGACATGTCTGATACTTTTAAAAAGGTAAGTTGGGATTTGTGGATTGTGACTCGGGGTTCTTGCAGTCATCAAAAATCTCTCAAACATTTTGTGCTATCCACAGTGTTATCCACGGTACTCTTACATGTTCTACTTTGGTAATTATGTTTTGCCTATTGAAATTTCCCTGATCTCAGTTATTTATAGTAATTTCTTATGCTGGTCTCTTAGAATGCTGAGTGGCATTGCTGAATGATGAATAAAAGACTTTGGCCCAGTTCCACATAATGAGAAGCTACCATGGATGAATTTCCCCATTTCTTGTTACAGTAGCAGTTGCCATCTTGAATATTCAAGCCACGGTGGGGAGGCACCGCAGCTTGTTGTTACATGCAAACCCAGTGAGGGTGGGTTGTTGGGGTGTTTAACAAGCCACCCGCAACCCTAAAACAGCCCATAGGTTGTCAACCACCCCAACAGCTCACCCTTGCTGGGTTTGCATGTAACGACAAGCTACAGCGCCCCCCCCCCCCGGGGGGCTTGAATATTCAAAATGGCAGCTGCCACTGGGACAAGAAGCCCTACGGGGAAATTCACCCATGGTAGCTTCTCGTTACATGCAAATCAGGTCTAAATTTGCTTAACACTTTATGATCAGTTGGTATTGGGCACTAGAGAACAGCTATATTCCATTTCATTATTAAGAAGTAAGTGGGCTGGCTGCTGTACCAACAGTTAATTATTTAGATATAGCACATTATTTGTCATATTTTTCAGTAGGGAAAGGGAGAGTCTATGGCTTTCTTGGCTGTTACCTTGGGAAATATAGAACTTGAACACTTCCATCAGTGGTGTCTTGAGACCTTACGGTAAGGGTGGGAGGAATGTGCTTCCTCTTATTAGGCTCCTGCTGGCAGAGGTCAGCCAGTGCCAGAGAAGGAAGCACTATCTACTCCTTGCTGCAGTCAAGCCTCTGCCTACTGGCAGCAGTATTTCTGCGTTTCCTTACTGCAGCTAGTGATGAAAGAAATGGCAGTGGGACTACCCCTGGGTAGCACTGTCTTCTCATGCTGTCAATGCCCTTATGGTTTTGAGAGTGATACCACTGCATGGGTTGGAGCTGTGCTCTGTGTGAGAAGTTTAAACCCCATGACAGAGGCCAAGCTGCACTGGGAGGTATGGGGAGGAGGTACCTCCTTTCCGTAGTCTTCATGCCTTAAGAGTATGCCTCGAGGCAGGCTCAGCCAGGAAGGCAAGTGGAGGTAGAATCATGCTAAGAAAAAGAAGGAGAAGGATGCGTCCCCTCCCAGGCATAACTTGGCTTGGTGCAAAATGATGTCTGCCCAAGCCACTGCTGCTGAGTATGGGTGGTGAAGTTCTTAGCCAGGAAAAGTCAAAGCCATTTTGTATACACTAGCTTTCCCCAACATTGTGCCCTCCATATGTTTTGTACTTCAGCTCCCATAGGTTACAGCCAGCATGGCCAATGGTCATCCTGGGAGTTGTAGTCCAAAACATCTGGAGGGCACCATGTTGGGGAAGGCCAGTATGCACCACATACAAAGCTGCATTGTCTCCCCCAGAAGCTAAATTGCCTCTTTTAGTCATTTTATTTATTTATTTATTTATTATATTTATGAATCGCCCATCTGGCCAGACATCCGGCCACTCTGAGCGATGTACAATGCAATAAAATACAAGGGGGGGACGGGGACACACGCACACACAGTATAAAACACAATTAAAAACAGTACAAAACTTAAAAATCCTAACCCACCCCATATTCCCGCCTGAAAAGCCATGTTTTTAATGCCCGGCGGAAGCTAATCAAGGAAGGGGCATGGCGGAGGTCACTGGGGAAAGAGTTCCATAAATTGGGGGCTGCCACAGAAAAGGCCCTCCTCCTAGTCCCCACCAGCCTGGTTTCTCTGGCTGATGGGACAGGGAGAAAGCCATCCGTGGCGGATCTTGTTGAGCGGCCTACTTGATGTTGCTGGAGGCGCTCCTTGAGATATACTGGACCAGAGCCGTACAGGGTTTTAAAGGTCAACGCCAACACCTTGAATTCAGCTCGGCAAACAACTGGTAGCCAGTGCAACTCTTTGAGCACTGGAGTGATGTGATCACGCCGGCGGCAGCCTTTAACCAGGCGAGCTGCTGCATTCTGTACCAGCTGCGACTTCCGAACCATCTTCCAGGGTAACCCCACGTAGAGCGCATTACAGTAGTCTAGGCGAGAGAAGACCAAGGCATGAACCACTGATAGGAGCAGATGATTAGGAAGGTAGGGGCGCAACTGCCGTATCAGATGGAGCTGATACAGCGCCGCCCAGCTCACAGCTGACACCTGAGCCTCCATGGACAGCTGGGAATCTAGAATGACTCCCAAGCTGCGGACCTGGTCCTTCAGGAGTAGATGTACCCCATTCAGCACCAGGTCAACATCCCCTAACCTTCCCTTGTCTCCCACCAGAAGTACCTCGGTAGTCGTACTGATGGAATTTAGGAACTAGCTTTTGTATATATGATACCCAGTGACTGCAATACAGATAAACCCTTTTTTGTGTGTGGGAAAATATCAATACATACAGAAATTGCATGAAGAGATGACAAAACCCATCTTTGTACCCTAAGAACTACATTGGTAAGCTAATATTTTTTTTACAGTCCATCACTTTCCTTGATAACTGTGCATACATCTCTCTCTGCTACACATGTGGAGTGCAGGTTTGATGTTATTGATATTACATGTGTGAATAACATAACAGGAAATAACTTAGTCATTCATCACCAGGAAGCACTTTGCACACTGAGACAACAATAACGAATACTTGTTTACAGTTCTGTTTGCTTTCTCTAGTGTGAAATTAAGGTTTCAGTTCACGTGATCCCAACACTTTACAGAGAAAATGGGTAATGTGGGTTTGGGGGAAATACAAGGGAGGAGAGGTGAGATGGAAGAAGGTGTTAGCATATGGCATGGTTGCAAGCAGACCTTGCACCCCACCCAGCAGTTGGCAGCCATGGGCATGAGGCCTATAGGGGTAATGGTGCAGCTACTTTGGTAAGGCCAGACATGAGCAAAGGAGTCTGCTCATCAGGTTTTGGTCAGGTACAGGAGGGTGAGGCTTAACATCTTAACAATCAAAACTGCGTAAAATTCAGACATAAAATTAATAACTACCGTATGTAGATAATGTATTTCATTTCTATGCTGCCCAGTAGCCAAAGCTCTCTGGGCGGTCACAACAATTCATAAAACACAATACAATTAAAAATAGCGTTAAAATGACATGTTTTTTTCAATATACAAAAAAACCACACCACAATTTAACAGCTAAAACAATTTTTGTACAACTAGACCGGTTAAAAGCAGCTGACATAAATGTCCCATCATGCCATTAAATACCCTTAAGTGCCATTAACTGCCATTAAATACCTGGGAGAAGAGGGCAAGCTTAACCTGGCACAGAAAAGATGACAGTTGGTGCCAGGCCTGGGGTGATAATCCATAAACAGGGCCGGGGAGGACAATAGCCAGGAAATACCCTTAAGGTAAGAGCAAGGAAATGAATGGGTGAAAGGGGTTTCACAAGCAGGATCATTAAGAAACCCATCAACTAGCTGGAGCACCCATTTGCATTAAGTATTCCCTTGGTATAGTAATGCTTCAATTAAAGTATGGTGTTTAGGTTCTTTTGTTTGCAGGCAGGAACGGCAGTTCTTGAGTTGACATATCTACTGTGTTGTGGTCATGCTAGTTGTGATGCCACAGCCTTTGTCTAAACTAGGGCTCTCCAACCTTGGGTCCCCAGATGTTGCTGGGCTACAGCTCTCAGAATCCCTTGCCATTAGCCATGCTGGCTGGGTATGCTGGGAGCTGTAGGCCAGCAACATCTGGGGACCCAAGGTTGGAGAGCCCTGGTCTAAACTGTATAACAGTTTGGGGCAGTCAGTGTGCCTCACCTCTCAGGTGTAAGATACAATGCTGCTGCTGAAATCACTCAGTCTCTCCTTCCATGAAAAGCTCCGTGCTGAAATCACTGGGCTCCTCACTTGTCCGAACAAGGTGCCATCACTAGGTTCCTTGCCCACCAGATCAAGGCTTCCTACTGCTGAAATCAGATTAAGTTCACCCAGTTTAGTGTTAACCTGGCTCCTTCACTATGTACCTTGCCATAGGCAGCACCTCTCCCCCACCACCATTTTAAAAGGGACACATTTTTCCTCTGCTACCTCAGCTCTGGTGTTGCAATGATCACAAGTATCCAGTCTGCTGGGAAGAGCTTCAGCCCAGGGAAAGGTCTACTGCTTTTGGAGGTTCTTCTACAAATGTATCTTCTATCCCCTCGTGTGTGTGTGTGTGTGTGTGTGTGTGTGTGTGTGTGTGTTAGAAGCTCCAGGTCCACCCCTGCCTGTGATCTTGGAAGTTACAATGAGTGAATGCCAGGTGTAGCCAGTTCACAACCCCCTTCCCTTGAGACTAGCTTCCTTCCAAGTCATTCCCTCCACCCCACTCCCAAATGCACACCTCAACCCTCTCTTTACTTTACTTTCTATTCCCATGAGTATTAGGTACTCCGGTTTACCTAATCACCTTCTTCCATTATCATCCCAACCTACCCCTTCCATCGGTCAAGGGACAATTCATGTACATCCACAGCCTTGCTTTTGGCTCAGGAAAAAGCCATTTTGAGAATGCAGCTAATTTCCCCACATTACAGTTCTTATCAAAGGCTTGCACGTTCATCATTAGTATTATGCTTGTGTTTTGCAATGCCACTGCTCTACCAAGTTAATTTCCCCCAAAACAACGTGTGCTTTTCAAATTCTTGTGTGTAATCAATAAATGTGCCCAGTGGGTCTTACCCCAAGTTCTCTCTCTCTCTCTGTGCGTGTGTGTGTGTGTGTGTTATTTTTGAATCGCCTCTTGCCATAGATGCTCTGTTGCCAATGTCAAAAGGTCCTTTTAGCGAATGTGTGTCCAGTAGAACATGCACAAGTTTGCACACATATCTAGGGAGCACATTCTTTAAAAGAGGGGTGTGTTTATCCCCTCTTGTGCCCGCCAATTCTCCCTTGCAGAGCTCTACCTCCTAAGCCTATTTACATAGGAAGCTGCCTTATACTGTCAGATCATTGGTCCATCTAGCCCAGTATCGTTGACACTGACTGGCAGCGGCTCTCCAGGGTTTCAGGCAGGATTCTTTCCTAGCCCTTCCTGGAGAATAGATGCTGGGGATTGAACTTTGGACCGTGTGCATGCAAAGCTTGTGCTCTACCACCTGAGCTTCTGGCTTCAGAGTCCAGATGGGATGAATTCAGAACCACCCCAGGGTGGGGTGATTTGCAGGGTAGATATTCCCCAGCCCCTGCATTACTGTTATCAGCGGGGTAAAGGGTTGGGATCCTCATGTTTCCCTCATATCATCTGGTTTGTCCACAGACTTGTAGATTCCCTAGGAATCCCCCGCCCCTCCCATTCTTAAGTTTATGTACTTAACTATAAGTTTATGTACTTAACTATAAGTATGATTTTCTTTCTGGCTTTTATAGGGTGCAAACATTCCTTTATGCTGAATGTGTTCTCCAGTCTCTTTTCCACAGCTGGCAACAAACAAAATAGCAACATGGCTTTGAGAAGCAACAGTAAGGAAATATAGTTATCAAGGATGCATTTGAAAAGATTGGTAAATTGCAGCCGTCAGTTTTAAGACTTTGCAAAAATATTATCAAGCATGTGTTTTATTAGAAGAATGGTTTGTATCCAATGATAGTGTGACTGGAAACTGGAACTTGTGGAAACTCTTTCTTGTCCCCTCCTCTGCCCTCTGCTCCCTGTATCCCCTGGAAATTCTCTTCAGAAGGTTGGGACTCCTTCCTGAACAAAAGGAGCTGTATCCTATGAGGCTGCGGTGTGAGAGGGAAATCACCAGGAACTGGGCAGAGAAGGCTCATGAACCAGTGGGAGCTCAACTGGCATCCAAACTAGCCTCAGCAGCCCCACCTCTGACTTACAATATTAACAGTGGACTACATTGTATGGCTGCTGTAAGCTACTCTCTCTCAGCCCCATCCTCCAACCTTCAGTAGAGGTGTAACAGTGAGCTATACTGCTGGGATGTTGTATACTACTCTCTGAGCCTAACCTGCAGTGTGGGCATACAAGCAATGGATAACACTGTATTCTCTCAGTTTTAGCCCAACTTCCAACCTGCAGTAGAAGTCTAATACTTCTGGATTACAATGCAAGGCTGTCATAAGACACTCTGCTAGCCACAGCCCCTTCCAATCTGCAGTATGGACAATGAACTGCATTTGCTTTGGAATTTGCATTAGTAGGGTTTTTTTTAAAAATGTTTCACATTGACCTGGTTCATATGACACGACAACCCATTGTGGGTGACAAGCCACGGTGGGTTGTTGTGTCATGCAAACCCGTTTCCCATAGGGCAGCTTGTTCGTGGGCAACAAACTGCCCTGACAACCCATGGCTTGTTTCAGGAGTGGTTGTACCCATAATGGTACATGTTGTCCAAACCCGGGTGACCAGGAAGCAGCTAGCGAGCCACTTGGCAAGAGCGGCAAAAAAACCTTGTTGCTCTTGCCAGGCTCACCCAGGCTAGTTACAGCTGCCCCAAGTGCCCAAGCGACACTTTGGGGTGACTGTCACTGGCTCGGTGCCCCCTGCTGTGATCGCAAGCCCTTTTGTGCTCACTGCAGATTCTTTTCCTCTTTTACCCCCTTTATTCTCCCCCCAGACATTGCTTTTTGCAATCTCCAAGTTGACAGCTAGTGACAGCCCCTTCAAAGTGCCCAAGCAGCACATTGGAGGGGCTGTCACTGGTTCGTCACTCCTTTTTAAATTAATTTTTTAGCACAAGAAATTGGGGAATTTTTTTGGTACATTTTACAAAATAGTCCTTTTAGTCGGAATTGCGCTAGTGCGCACTTTCGCGGGTCTGAAATTGGGAGCTTCGCCTGGGCAGTGTCCTGGGAGATCTTTGCTGTCAAAGTGCATTAAGCACCCTCCATTGACATTGTCCCAGAGCGGCTGCAAAGAGCTTTAAGAGCTGTCAAAAGCCAAGCCGTCAAGAGAACTAAAGCCACGAGTGATCTTTGTTCACAAATGGAGGTGGCCTGTAGATCACCTCCTTCACGGCGAGATCCTCTAGGTTGATTTTTCTTTTTCTTTTTTGGACCTGACTCTTGTTGGCTTCCTCACACTTTTCCACCCTTTCCCGAGATTCTAGCTGCTTGGGAAAGTGGAAAGGTGCGAGTCACCCCCTTTTACGGGAGCACAGAGCTTTGATAGCTAGCTGTCAAAACTCCAGTTCCTTTTGAAAAAATTTTTTGACAGGGACATATGAATTCGTGCCTGCATATCTCTCAAAAACACACACACCCTGAATGTTTTGTCTACATAATGGCAGGCATTCTAAAACAGAATATACAATGATAATAGTATACGATATGCCAAAGCCCCTAGACTGACATAGCCACTTTAGAAGGCTGTTTTCTTCTAGCTGGCAAAAATACAGTGTTTATTTGTGATGTCAGACTGGCAAAACTTGGAAAGACTTGTTAGAAAGGTTCTTTAGCATTGAAAAAAAAACATTTTAAAATTACAGGTTGCATGTGACAGTCCCACATAGGGAAACAAGTCACCTCCCATTTTGTGTGTGTGAACCTTTATATTAATAATTAACTCATTTATTATCCATCTTAAACTTTTGGCTGGGGGAACTTACTGAGACTCATTAACAAAATTAGCCCCATGTTCTGGAATATTTTCCTGGCTGTTTGACAGGAAAGGTAGATTTTGGCTCAAAAGGGAATCTGAGAATATGTAGGAATTGGTTTCAGTATAAGTTCTAGAACCAAAGGACGACAGATACTGTATGTTTTGAGTCCAGGCCCTTTCACTTCAAGAAGGCAGTTTTTTAAGTAAAGGGTAAAAAATATTCATAGTATACAGGCCTGTGGCTTACGCTGGCTCAGCTTGTCTGAGCGTGGAAAGCTAAGCAGGGTCAGGCCTGGTTATTACTTGGATGGGAGACCCCTCCTCTAGTTTCCTGCATTGAGCAGGGGGCTGGACTCGATAGCCTTGTAGGCTCCTTCCAACTCTATGAATCCATAATACTGTCATCCATTATTTCTTTCTAGCATCTCACTGCAGTGTCTGAGACTACCAAGTTCCTGCGATACAGTGCCCTTGTATATCTATCGAAATTTATTTATTTATTTATTTCATTTTTATACCGCCCAATAGCTGAAATATGTTGGGCAATTGAAATGTATCAGAAAATCACTTCTTGAGTTCTATTTTGAGGTGTCATCTCTCTTCTTATTATTTCATGCAACACTTCACATACATAACACTTCACATGATGCCAGTGTTCTAAGTGCTTGTTTTGGAAGAATGGCCCTGATGTCTTTCAGGTAATAACTCTTCAACAGTGTATGTAGGTATATTTAGCAGGTTGGCAAAATGTTTATGTATTCTCTACTAATGATTTACTGCTGTGGATAATTTTATTGCTGCTGTTTATTGAAGTTATTATGTATCTACAATTTTAATTAGATTGTTTCACTCTTTAATATTGCAATTTTAATGTTACTTCTTGTGTGCCTTGAGGATCATGTTTGGATTATTAGGTGGGATATAAAATAGATAAATAGAATACAATCAAGAAGTAGTCTATATGTGTGTCAGATTATGATCAGACAATCATAAAGTGATGGCCTGGAGCTTTTTGTGTCTTCAATGGGTTTATTCCTGCTACTTCATTTTTAATTTTTTAATATATTTTTTTGCATTTGTATGACTATTTTGGTTTCCCCTAGGCCAGCCCTGCCAGAAGTTGATAAATTTTGTACAGTAGTAATTTAATGTGAAATCAAACTTGCCTTGTTCTTAGGATATATATGTACTTTGGATGCCTTTATTTATATTACAAGGTTAAATATGACCTTGGTTCACCAGGATCTGATCTAAACAAAATTCTCCCTGATTTAGTGAGACCTTTCTTCCCTTTAAAATAGCTTTTCAACAGCTGGCCTGATTGAAAACAGACAGCAACTGGCATCAAACGAACATTATATCATTTTTGTTTATATTTCCTACCCACGCATTCTTTATTTTTAATGTTATATTAATTTTGAAACAGCATGTGACATACTGTTATAATTACATCATTTGAAAATGTGTTTATTCCCAAGAGAACATATTTGATTTAGGAACTATTTTTCCTACTTTTTGTTTTTCATGGCATGGCCAGCAGGCTTCTGCAGGATGACTTGATGCATACACCACTTTTAAAAAGGGTTGCACGCCATCAACACAGAAGCCTATTGAAGCATGTTGTTGGGAGTAGTGAATGATTTAAGGTTTGATTAAGTGCACACAGTTTGATTAAATTTTAATAACAGCTTGGTGACTTCAGTGTAGGGAACATGCATTCATTTGTATCTCTTTGATTTGTAAACAGCAGTCATTTTATGAGTAGTTTTATGTGTTTATATAGAGTGCTTGCAATGGGGTTGAACATCCGGCCTTCAGTCTTGTTCAGCAGGAAGCAATGGCTCTTCAGGCTATTTGTTAAAGGAAAGCTGTAATAAATTTTAATGCTCCTTAAAGCAGCTAAAGAAAAATGTGCTTAATTAGAATAAGTAAGTTGAGGAAATTTCAAAGCTGTGTCTTTTTAAAAATAGAATTTGCTGGTATTAGTTGAGCAGCTGTGTAAACCTCAGAAGTTCATAGGATCATAGAGTTGGAAGGGGCCTACAAGGCCATTGAGTCCAACCCCCTGCTCAATGCAGGAAACTAGAGGAGGGGTCTCCCATCCAAGTAATAACCAGGCCTGACCCTGCTTAGTTTTCCACGCTCAGACAAGCTGAGCCAGCATGAGCCACAGGCCTGTAGTTGTTGCCATTTTAAATGATTTTGCAGTAGGAACTGTAGCATTGAGATGTATGTGGACTTGAAGATAAGTATTCCAGTAGAAACTCAAACTAGGAACCTCTCTATTGCAGATTATTTCATTGCATTTTGGTAGTTTATCTCTTCTCGTTCTTCTCTTTGCATATTTGTAGTGCATACATACACAGCTCCTTTACCCGCATGGGATTATCACCCTCCTTCTAAGAACTTCTCTCTTAGATAAGGAACAGGCTTTGATAGCAGCCTGTCATCAGATCAGTTGACCCAAGCATTTTGCTTCAGTGACTGCTCTTGCAGTATACCACTTGAATCTTAAATGGGTTGTCTATGTTTTAAGTGAACTATGATAAGTGAACTGGATAAGACCACGCTCTCAAGAGAGGAGAGGAGCCTAGAAGTTTTATTTTCAGCAGCATTGCTAACGTACTATATCATATTCTCTCACAAGCACCAAAGGCAACCATTTAAAATGTGAATGTTAGATAGGGCAGTCTATTTAATTCAAATAAATAGTAATGGCTGGGTGGGGAATGCTGGGAGTTGTAGTACTTTTTTCTGTCTAAACATGCATAGGATTGTGCCCGTAAAAATATAAATACAGTCATGCCTTGGATTGAGAGCATAATTCGTTCCGGAAATGTGCTTGTCGTCCAAAACACTCTTATATCAAAACAAAATTCCCCCAAAAAAATTTGTACAGAGATTTTTAATTTAAGCCGTACTACAGTACTTGTATTGCAAGACGTCGCTTGTATATCAAGTCGAAAAAATTTAAATAAATATTTAAAAATTTGCTTGTCTTGCAAAATGCTCTCAAACCAAGTTACTTGTAATCCAAGGTATTACTGTAAATAATTAATAAAATAAACAAATATGGAGGCTTATTTTTAAATTCCTGCCAAATTGACAAGTCTGTAACATAATAATTATAAAAGCTGAAATAATTTGAAATATCTTATGCATTTCCCCTCATTTATTAATAAGTTTACACTTTGCAGTCTAATCAGTTTGGACATAAAGACCTGGTTTGCACATCACACCAGTTCCAGAGTTGTTTAACCCAGGAATTGGCAGGGCCACGCAGCAGTGAGCAAGCAAGCGTGCTCTGTGCAGTGCGCTCATCACTTCTGCTTTCAAGCAGCTGTAATGAACAACCCAGGAACACCCCATTTCTGTGTTGTTATCATGACTTTCGAACCCGGGACTCTGGGTTTTTTAAGGTTTAAGCAACCCAGAGTTAACTCAGCAACAAACCATGGGCAATTGTTGGTTAACTGGGTTGTTTAACCCCTAAACAACCCAGAGTTCCAGGTTCAGATGTCATGATAATAACCCAGAAATGGGGTATTCCTGGGTTGTTGATTACAGCTGATTGAAAGTGGAAGCGATGAACATGCAGCAGCGAGCACACAACCCATAGCTAGTCATTACATACAAACTAAATTCCTGTTGCACAAGGGCAAGTCCACTCATGTAACATTGGATTTGGCCCATTGACATCAACAAAAATTAAAAACTACTGAACTTTGGCTGGGCCATGTCCTATGTTAAGAGTATAAGAACACTGACATCAAAATGAATATTACTAATTTATTTGTATGCAGGTTAAAATCATCTTATAAAAATATCAAGGTCTCTAACGTTAAAAATTGACGCTGGCAAGAGCTCATTATCAAGCCTATGTAGTGGCAGTGATGGCGGTGAAGAAGCATTTCCCCCCACCACTACCATTGCATCCTTTCAGTGTCATCCTTTTAAAATCTAGCCCCTATGGTGATGTTCAGTGGCATGCTGTGACACTTTTGCAAGAGATTTTGAGGGTGGAATCACTTGTATCTGTTGCAACTCGTATCTGCAGTAGATAAGGTCAGTCCTTGGAGGAGTCCAGAGCTCGCTCTGGTGCTATATTGTCTGATGACTTCCAATTTGTCGGGCCTGAGAATGTGAACAAGGTGCTTCGTAGGGTTTGGCTGACCACATGTTTGCTTGATCCTTGCCCCTCGTGGCTGAGTACATCTGGCCAGGAGGGGATAGCTGGTTGGGTCCTGGAAGTAATCAATTCCTTTCTATGATGAGGACTGGTCCCAGCCTCCTTAAAGGAGGCAAGAGGTTGACCACTCCTGAAGAAACTTGGAAGATCTCAATAACTATAGGCTAGTGGCGAATGTCACCTTTTTGGATAATGATGCATGATGGCAGATTCAACCTGTTTTGGAATGGGTTGTGCTCTCCTTGAAGGATGAGGTTCAAAGGTTGGGGGTGCTCTTGGATCCATTGTTGCCATTAGAAACTCAAGTTACCTCTGTTGGGTGGAGTGCCTTTTACCAGCTTCGTCTGGTATAACAGATAGAATCCTATCTGGAGATGGATAACTTGACTGTAGTGATCCATGCTCTGGAAACCTCCAGTTTGGACTATTGTAATGCATTGTACGTGGGGCTGCCTTTGAAGATGGTCCAGAAACTACAGCTGGTGCAAAATATGGCAGTGAATTTTTGCTGGGACCAGGTGGTTTGAAGATATCGTGCCAATCCAATCACGTTTGCATTGGCTCCCAGTTCATTTCCAAGTCCAGGTCAAAGTGCTGTTTTTGACTTATGAAGCTCTTCCTAGTTTGGTATCTTGGTACCTGATAGAATGTCTCCTCCTACATGTGCCTACCTGTGCCCTAAAGTAATCTACAGAGGACCTCCTCTGAGTGCCCCCTCATTCTGAATCTCAGAGGGTGGCTAATAGAGAGAGAACTTTCTCGGAGGTGTCCCCTCGGCTATGGAACATTCTCCCCAGGAAAATTCTCCTGGCTTCATCCTTGTTTTCTTTCTGTTACCAGGTTAAGACTTCCTTGTTTTCCACAACTGTTGAAAATTATTGCTGTTTTGATCCCTATTACATGTTAGTAGTTTTTCATAGAAGATGATGATTTCATAGATCATAGAGTTGGAAGGAGCCTACAAGGCTATCGAGTCCAACCCCCTGCTCAATGCAGGAAACTAGAGGAGGGGTCTCCCATCTAAGTAATAACCAGGCTTGACCCTCCTTAGCTTTCCACTCTCAGAGGGTTGGCTCTGCATTGTAGTTTTATCATGATGGTTTTGTATTTGCGTCTGCATTTTTTATTGTGTTCATTTTGTATAGTGTTTTTAGATACAGTAATACCTTGGATTGCAAGTAACTTGGTCTGAGAGCGTTTTGCAAGACAAGCAAATTTTTCAAAAAAAATTTTGCTTGATAAACGAGCAAGATCTTGCAAGACAAGTAGTTAGTAGGGATGTCAGACAGGCCTGTGGCTTACGCTGGCTCAGCTTGTCTGAGTGTGGAAAGCTAAGCAGGGTCAGGCCTAGTTATTACTTGGATGGGAGCCCCCTCCTCTAGTTTCTTGCATTGAGCAGGGGGTTGGACTCGATAGCCTTGTAGGCTCCTTCCAACTCTATGATCTATGAATATTTCTGAAGTTTGCTCTATGAATATTTCTATGTAACTGCTCGCCTCGAGCGGGCGTAGCGGGCCAAAATCAGCCCGCTCATGTCTGCCAGAGACTTGCTTTGATATAAGAGTGTTTTGGATTACAAGCACGGTTCCGGAACAAATTATGCTTGCAATCCCTGGTATTACTGTATTTGTTTGTATTTTACTGTATTATTGTTTTATTTTAAAATAATTGTACAGTGCCTTACATACAGTTCATACATTGATAAAAATCTGTGCAGAAATAAATGCAGTTACTCACTCTGTAAAATAGGGTGTGTTGTCATTATCCTTTTGCAGCTTTCATAATTGAAAGGCACTATATAGAGGAGCAAGAATAATTTCGCCTATAGGCTGTCTTAAGTGCAGAAGGTGTGTTTTATATTTTAAAATACATATAAAAAGTAATATGCCCCAAATGTCTGAGCCTTCAAGCTTGTTTGTTATCCTCTAGCTCTTAGCTAATTTTTAATTGTTCTTAATGCCTTGAGTTCAGAGCTGTATAATTCTGAGGTAATTGTCATGATTGAGCTATAGCTGTTTTTAGTGGAGGCTTGAGAAATAAAAACTGACAGCTGTGTTCCAGCTGTGTTCTATTAACTGCAAGCCTCGAGAAGAAGCAGGCACAAGAACATTTGTTTTTATATTTTTCTGATCAGTGTTGAGCTCAGTGAAGTTGCTTTATCTTGGTAGTGCTGTCTGTAGAATATCTGCCAGACTACTTTGAAGTCAAGATCTAAGCTAAGAAAAGTGAGGGCAATAAATAGATGGAAGGATGTAAAGTAATAGGCTAAACACACAAACACATGTAAATAAATGTGAGTATTCAGATTTTATGGTTAGTCTTTATGTCCACTTAGGTAATTGGAATTGCTCTACCATAGGCCACAGCAAAGGTTCCCCCCATTTTTGCAAATAATTGGTAGAATGTGGCCTGTAGCCATTAACAATCACCATAAAAGGATAGCAAAGTCATGGGACTGTAGGCATTGAGTTGTGTTTCACTGATGTCTCTGTGACAATGAGCAAATGACACTGTTCTAGCACCAACCCTGTAGGCAAGCCACAGGCAATGTGTCCTTTTTTTATAGCTACCACAATGCACTCTCTTAGTCTGCCTAAGTCAGGAGTGAGTGAGCTTCCCTAATGTAAGGTGCCAAGCCCCCAAGCTCCTGCAGGTCAAGTTTCAGCCCATCATCTTCTCTTTATTTCCTGCTAACTTAAAGCCTGGTTGTGTAACTTGGGCAGTCTAGACAGGTAGGAGATGAATTCTCCTTTGGGTTCATCAGAAACCAAACCTCAGGTTCAGATTGAAAGAAAGATGTTTAAAGGGATGCAATAATGGACAAATGGAAAGCAGAAGGGTTACTTGAAAATAAAACAAATGTTAAGAAGCTTCCTAGCCTACACTAAAAATCTTGGAGGAAAATACATCAGTGTAGGGATCACTTGGATGGATTAGGCAATTGTCAAAGGTAAATTTTGCACAACAAAACAACAATAGAAAACAACAATATGATCTATGGTTTTCTCATCGTATCTTTGTTTTTCTGACCGTGTGTACCCGGGATATCGCTTCTATGTTCTATCCGGGTTCGAGTCCCCGCTCAGCCATGAAACTCACTGGGTGACTTTGGGCCAGTCACTGACTCTCAGCCTAACCTACCTCACAGGGTTGTTGTGAGGATAAAGTGGAGAGAAGGAGGAGGATTATGTAAGCCGCCTTGGGTTCCTTGCAGGAAAAAAGGCGGGGTATAAATATAATAAATAAATAAATATTGTTGTTTTCAACCAAAAACCATAGAGTCCTATGGCCAGAGGGGGGGAATCCCAGTCCTCTCTATCTCACCTCTCTATTCTCCAAACTCTGCCTAGCAACACATTCGACGATGACCCCGTCGCTTTAACTGGCTGTTGTAAAGAAACTGTCCCCATCAAATTTTCTTTCAGAATGATCAGAGAGGAAGAAAGTCAGGGAAAAGGGAGGGGGAAAGTTGTTTTGTGCCCTCTTTTGCAGCTTGTCCACAGCTTTAAGGTGCAGCATCATATTTTGCCTGCTAGAAATAAGAATATCTTTGCTGGAAAAAAATTCAATTCAGATTACAGGCTTCTTAAGTCAGTCAGGTGCCTGCTTTCTTTCAATCCATACTGTGAACATTCAATAAAGATCTTTTAAATGAAAGGAAAAGGTGTGGTTATTTTCCATTCAATGAGGGGTGGTGTGTGGAACGCTTGGGGGAGAAGGGAGGTTGGGGATTCACCTAGCAATGGGGTAAGAGAGGGAGGGAGGTACTGTGGGGTGTGGGCTGCTTTAAGGTTATTTGTGCTGCTTCAGTTGCAGGCAAGCACAGGGTTAAACTTGGCTGTGCGAGGAGGGGGAGGGACGGCACGCAGCGTGATCAAGACGGACAAATAGCATAGCAGCTGCAGACGTTGCAGGGAAGTGGGAGACCCTGGTACAGGGAATTGCGCGCAGTGGAGACTGGGATACCTGACGTGAGCGGGAGGACCCACAGGGCGCTTATGAAAACAATGCTGGCATAGAGAAAGACCATGAAGTGGGGGGGGGGAACAGCATGATCATATGAACCCCGTCATCTTGTTCTCATTGAGGCTGTTGAGGTCCACAACCATTGCCGGAAGATGGTAATAGACTTATGGGCTAACAATTTGAAACTGAATCCAGACAAGACAGCGGTGCTGACCTGGGAATTGGGGTCCAACCTCTGCTGGATGGGATAGCACTCCTCTTCGAAGTGCAGGCTCATAGTTCTTCTGGACCCAGCTTTGACCTTGGAGGCCTAGGTCTTGGTTGTGGCCAGGAGTGCCTTTGCCTGGCTGAGGCTGGTGCGTCAGCTATGCACATTTCTGGAGAATGTAGAACTGGCTAGGGTAACACATCCCTTTGTTACATCTCATGTTGATAATTGCAATGTGCTGTATTTAGGGCTGCTGTTGAAGAGTATTCAGAAACTACAATTGGTCTGGAATGCAGCAGCCCAATTGTTAACGGAACATTTGACCCTCTTGTTGAAATGGCTGCACTGGCTTCCAGTTTGTTTCTGGGAATAATTCAAAGTGCTGGTTTATTTATTTATTTTACTGTACTTTTAAACCGCCCAATAACTGAAGTTATCTGGGTGGTGTACAATACATTAAAACATAAAGTACAAACAATAAAACAAAGAATAGAAGCAGTTCAGAATAAATCAAGATAAAGCCAGCAGCAAAGAATAAAACCTGGTGATGACCTTTAAAGCCCTGAATAGTTTAGGACCAGGATATCTGAAGGACTGCTTTCTCCTGTACAAGCCTGCCAGCCTATTGAGATAATCTTTGATGCCCTCTTGGATGTCCCAACAACCCTAGAGATACTTAGGAGAGGACCTTTTCTGTGTTTGTGCCAAGCTCTGGAAGCCCCTTCCAAAGGAGGCCCATTTCACTTCCTTATTAATGACCTTCCCGAAGTTGGTCAAGACCTTTCTTTTTAGAAGGGCATTTAGTATGTAATTTTAGCTTGCTGTTTTTAATGTGTCGTCGTCTTCTTCTTCTTTGATTGCTGTTGCATAGCTAAGTTCTCTGTTAGTTTCATGTTTTTCATGTTTAGTGTTTATGTTGTACATTGACCCAACTCAAGAATGGAAAGCGGAATATCGGTGGTCAATATAAGAGGTTTAAAGATGTTCATAAGGCTAATCTAAAAAAATGCAATATAAACATCGAAAACTGGGAAGCTCTGGCCCATGAACGATCTAAATGGAGGTTGGCCTTTCACAAAGGTTCCATGGACTTTGAAGAAGCCCGAGTGCAAGGTGAAAGGGAGAAACGTGCTAAGCGAAAAGCACGTCAAATGAATCCTTTACAGGACCATCTTCTATCTGGTAACCTGTGTCCTCACTGTGGGAAGCTGTGTGGATCTAGAATTGGCCTCCACAGTCACTTACGGACCCATCGCTAGAGTCTACACAATCTTCTTTAGAATTTCCTCCTTTTATCCCGGAAGACAATCTTACTCGGTCACGAGTGATCGCCTGATGATGATGATGATGACATTGAAAGTATATGTTAAGTGTAACATTTTTTATTTTGATTTTTTGTTGTTGTAAGCCATCTTGAACTCCTAGGAGAAAAGGCAAGGTATAAATGTTTTAAAATAAAATAGGTAAATATCAGATGTCAGTTCTTTTTTCATGGAAGAATTGTGCACTAGGTTGGAAAAACACCTTCTGCTCACGATAGATCCGACTCATTGTGTCCTGGTTGCGTTGTGTGCTGTTTTGGTTTGTATTGCTTTATAGCTCACTCGCCTTGCATCTCCTGCTCATTCATTTCTATGGGTCTATCCTCTTATCTTTTTCTTCTGTGCTTCTGTAACAGCTGCATTACACTTTAGTAATTTGATTTCTGTTGAGATCCATGAGTCAGGTTTCTTTTTTTTTACTATCTAAATTCTTTTAAGAAGCAGATATACAACTTATACTATTGCACATTAGATGTGATGGCACTACAGAATGAGTGCTCGAAAAAGAAGCAGGACAAAAAACACCCTCTGTAAATTGTCATTCATTATGGTTTTATGCATGTTAAATCAGGGGCTGTACTAGTTCTCAGCTGTCCTGATACTGCAGTTCAGAGATATTTAAATTCATGTTCATTTAATATATTCATTCATTCATTCATTTAATATTAATGAGTGGTAAATGCATACAAGCCCAAGAGTTCTGTGATTCTTTTCAGAACTCTTAGGGTGCAATCAGATTGGAAGCTTCTGGGAATCCTATGCTCTGCCAGGCTGTTGACAGCAGGGCTGGAGGAGCGCTGGATGCGATTTTCACCTCTCCAGCCTCCAAAAACCTTTCTTCACTAGACCGGCCTCTAGGCCTGTCTAGCTGGGTCACCCTGCCAGGGCCAGGGCCTGAGAAGCCTTTGGATTTGTAGATTCTTGGCCTCTCCTCTCTTCTCCCCTCCCCCCCATCCCTCCCACCTGCACACACCCCTCCCCCCTCCCCATCCTCTTCCCAGGGTCAGAGCTCTGACCTTGGGAGATGAGCCACTGTGAAGCTTTCCACATTGGCTGGGAGTGGGGAGATCCATGACTGGATCTCCTCCTCTGAGGTAGGAACTCTGTCTCTGCCCTAGGAGGAGGGACTCTGCTGCATTCTGTCTGGAGAACAGGATTGCTCTGTTAATTGTTCACTGGATATTATGAGCATGTTGATGTTTACTTTAATTCTCTGGTACTACAAATTATCCCACACCTCTTAAACCTAAAGGAACACTGGCTTGACTAATATACTTTGTAGCCTCTGCTCAGCTTGGCAGATTTTCTCTTTCTGCCCTTTAAACTATAGCCATGTCTTTGACTTTTTTTGTGTTCCCATTTGGAAATGTTTCCATGCTAGTCAAAACTTGTGATGCAATATCCTTGACAGACAGCATAAACATTTTTCCAATGATTTAGGTTGCGATGCACTTGTGTGAACAATCCTTCACTAGTTGGCGCAGGAAAGGAGAAGAAAGTGGGTGGATGAAATGAAAGACTCATCCAGTTCCTGTGACCTGATTTAATTGAATAAAAATTATTGTAAGAGTGGTTTAACTTTGTACTGAAAACCACATGTCTGTTCTTTTATTCATAATTCTTCCCATGGAATTTCTGTTCATTACTGCTTGTTGGAAATCAGAAGGTGGCTAGCTTATTTGTGTAGAATGCCAAGCATGGCACTTACTCTAGATGAAATCTAGTGCTGTCCTTGGCATCAGAGCATTGTTGTTTATGCAAAAAGCAAGTAAAACTGGCAGGCTTTTTGCTCACATATTAAGGGTGCAGTCCTATGCATGTTTAAATAGAAAAAAAGTTCTGCAATTCCTTTCCAAAACACTCATGATTTTTTCTTCTCTAGATTAGGTATGGGAAGATCAGGATCTATTGGCAGGATGATTTGCTGTAGATTGCACCTTAAGTTAAGGCAAAGCTACTTGCAGCAGAAAATAAATCTTAATTTAGCACAAATATTACCTGTGCATTATTTTACATTATAAAGATATTCCTAGGCTTGCCAAAAGCCCTGGAGATTTTAACATATTCTTTATATTTACTTGGTAGGGGCGGGGGGCTGATGTGGATGTTACTTAGAAGTTGTATTGCAGACATGGGAATCACTCCTTCTGGTAATAACATTGGAAGTGAAGACTCATGGATCTTCCCTATGGTGACAGTTGATGAGATCCCCATGTTACCACATCATTTGTTAATTATTGGGAACAAGAATATATTTCAGGGCCATCCTGGATCTTTTTCAAATTGTTAGGAATGAAAGGTGCTGTATGTATGCTTGTGATTTTGATATTATATGTTTGGCTATTAGGTACTAATGTAGCCTTGAGTGCTATATTTTTAGCAGAAAGGTGTGATATAAATTATTCACATGAATAAATAAAATGATGGCCTTGTCTGTAATGGGGAGCTGATTCTCCTTGAATATCGAAATATCCCTAATCTAGAGAAGAAAGAATCATGAGTGTTTTGGAAAGTACGGTAACTGCAATTTTCAATATATCAGGTGGATAGTTATCTTGTAATTTTATTTTCCAAAATATCCTTTTATATAAATGAATTACCTTAGACAAGACAAATGTGTGAATCCTATGGGTATGTAGTGATGATTTGTTATGCCTCAATCAGTAATTCTAACCGGGATAGATGCAAAACAAAATATGAAGCATAAATTGTTTCAGGGCTTGACTGAAGGTATACTAGCACAGCTGAAATTTAATATCAAATGGTAAGACAAGTTATAGACGAGGACAGCAGAACTTTTTGCAGATCACAAATTCTGAACAGAATATATTTTCACTTCCATACTGGCACAGTAAGCAGAAAGTAGGGAGTTTGGAAAAACCAACTGTTTCACTTTCTGGCATAACATGCACTCAATCCAGAAATAAGAGAGCAATACCAATTCAGCAAAAAATGACTAGGAGAAAAGCACCCAGCAGTGCACTAGAAGACAGTGGTGTGTTTCAAGCTTGCTGCTGTTTTCAAGGGTATTTCCCTTTTACCTTCAGGTTCCCTTCCTTTAATTGGTTTACTTGGTTCACATTCCTACTCTACTATGCATTGCATGATAAAATCTGGCATATGTCAAAGACTGCAATCTTAGTTATGTGTACTGGGAAGCAAGTCCATTGAACAAAGTGGGACTTTCCAAGTCAACACATGGGATCAGACTGTAAATCTTTCAGTGGTAAACAATGTGCCAGGCTCAGTTGCAGTTCGAGATGATAACTCTTTAAGTGGAAAACACCTAAGATGAGTGGAAAAGAAAATACCTTACAAAGAAAGGGGTAGGCTGTACCTAAGAAATGTTGAGCTGCTAATGGAAAATCAGAAACACTATAAGGTAGGGTTTGATTTGCATTCTCTCCTGGGAGTCTTTATACAAATTTATAGGCCAAGAATGTTGTCTTTTAAACTTTTTATATGACTTCATTAAACATTGAAAATTTAGGAGAGCAGCAGATACACAAGGAAGAGAGAGCAGCCAGACTTCTTCAAATGCTGCTTTGCTTAATACACGGAAATATTATTCAATAGAAGAGACATCCAAAAATCCTGGGGGGGGGGGATGTATTTCTCATGCAGCAGTCAGACTTATTGCCTTGAGAATATCCAGTGTCACTACAACTATTTAGCCTGCTTAACAAGTTACTGTATTAAGATACAGAGGTGCAGTCATGTTCAAGGGGGCCCCTGCTCCCCCCTCACTGGCCCACTTTTTTCTTTTAAGGCAAAGATGACAAAGCAGTGGGGTAGACGAGAAAAATATTTATTGTTGTCCAACACATATTAAACCCTATTGGTCCTTCGTGAGGGAATTTCAAAAAGAAGAAGATTTCAAATTTGAGTATGCTGGCTCTTCAACCTCTTGTGCACTGGAGCAGCAAGAGGCCTACCCCTCTCCATCCCTTATTGGTCAAACGCCCCTAAAGGCAGTGTATGATTGGTTCAGCTCACTTCCACTCTCTCACTTGGGAAATACTTTAAACTGGTGTGCAGCTACACCCTTGACCGGCTGGTAGAGCACTTCCCCCCCTCTTTTTTACAGTGCACCATGATTGGCCTGAAGCCACTGCCTTCTGTCAGGGGGTCATTTGGGAGAACCTGAACCTGCACTCTGTGATCTGGCTACTGTTAAGATATGCTCCAAAGAAATTAAGGTGCACTAATGGCTTATCCAATAGTAAATGGAGCTTTTATGTTGCAAGCATGGATGTGTTCTAGGCTGCCATTGCCCCTCCCGCTGGTTCAGCTTGTCTGAGCGTGGAAAGCTAAGCAGGGTCAGGCCTGGTTATTACTTGGATGGGAGACCCCCTCCTCTAGTTTCCTGCATTGAGCAGGGGGTTGAACTCGATGGCCTTGTAGGCCCCTTCCAACTCTATGATCCTATGATTCCTATGACTTTTGTTGTGAAGAGGAAAACCCTACATGCTCTATTTCAAATGAAAAGGTGGGAGATTGCTTTTTTTGAATGATTTTTAAAAGTTCCTGCATATAGAGAAATGGCACACCAGGGAAGAGTTTCTAGAATAGGTCTTTTCCTGATGTGCTGGCTGTCTATGTGCCAGTTTGTACATTCAGCAGAAGCAATTGATAAAGCTTTCCTGGGCTGTATCATTTTAGGCTGCAGATAAGAGAGTTGTACATTTGAATGTTGCCCTCAAAATAAATTCACTTCACATAGAAAACTAGTGTGTCAGAGGAAAGGTTAGGCCCTAACCCTCTTTCTAGTGTACTGGTTTTATATGTGATGGGACTCTTACCCATGGGGGTGGTATTCAAATATCCAATGTTACCAGAGAGAGGAGGAATGTGGAAATTTTACGCATTTAACTGTTTTTTTTATTGTAGTTGCTGACATGATATTATTGTCAATATTGTTGCTGTTTTCAGGATATTTTATTGGCGTGGTTTATATTGTTAATAAGAGACATTGTGGATTCTGATGGATGTAAAGGTGGGGTGCAATTTTTTTTTAATGTGTGACTTTCCTGATCATCAAAATAATGATGAGATCCTTAACAATTGATAATGGACTTATTACTGTCTGTTTTAATCCAAGTGGATTGTATTCATTAAAAACCTGGCAAGCCAGCCAGGACCACCATGGCCACACCAAGAATCCTTTCTCCTATTTTATAATGGCTAGAAATGCAAATACTAGCCACCACACTGAAGCTTACTCTCAACCATTTTAAACAACAAGTAATTTCATTTAAAAACTTTAGGCAAAATGGTTTCCTAAGAAATACACAAATCCTGGTATAACACACTAAAATAGGGGGATTTGCCTTAAAATAATCCTTAAAGCATCCTGCAGGAAGCATCCTGCCTTTGGACAGATGTGTATCACTCCGGAACTTTCAAGAACTGTGTTTTGAGAATTGAAAGAAGAAAAGATCCAAAGAAAAACTCCTTATACTTCCCGCCAGAGGAATTTTGATTCATTAGGAAAGAAATCAGAAATCCCACTTAATCTGTATACTTCATTTTTTCCTCTGCTCAGCTGGCCTGCAGGTGCAGCCAAGCTTGGCTGGCTTTTCAGTGTGGTGAGACAACAGTCATTACTGAAATTCACTGGCACACATTCCCCTCAGAATGCAGCTGATGTCATGGAACAACAAAACCTTCATGGTAACCCCTAACAACCAAAGCTACAGTAAACAGTAAATGTTACCTCCACCAAGATACTGGATTTTAAAGATATTTAACAAGATGATGCCTGCCTGCTAAGAATCATAAACAGTCTGTATTATAGCCTTCACAGGACTAAAGAACTAGCACAGGAATGCACAGGACTAAGAACTAGCCATGATTTTCATATTCATAGCAACATTGTGTCTGTTTTATAAACCTTTCCACCATCTGATTAACATTTAAATATATCCTAGTGAAGGGTGAAATGATAGAGCAATTTTCCTAACTAGAAATTCCACCTATAAATACGTTTTGCTCCTATTATCAGCGTATACATGGGGGGAAACTGATCTTTTTGTTGAATCACATTGGATCACTGCTTTTTATATAATATGATATAAAATTATGTTATTGTAGTATCTGTATATATTGACTCTTCCCCTTCTCTCCCCCCATTTATGTTGTATTGTTGTTTGTTTAAGATATGCATAAGAATTGTTGACTTACGGATTATAAATGTGTTTGTATTATGTACAAAATTATGACATACCTTAAATAATAGAAACGGAAATCTGAGATGAAGTAAAGTTGCTAAATTCTAGTATGAATCCAGTCTCTGCCTCTTTCTACATACACAATGTTTCCATTGTTCATTTTGATTAAATGTGTGTTATGTGTGACAATAAGTAGTCAATTTGACTGTTTCTAAATTAGTGTGTTGCATAATCTTGGTGTGATCCTGATGGCATTTTTAGGTTGTTAGTCTTCTCTCAAAGTACCGTAGATAGTTTCCAAACAGCAGATGCAATGTGCATAATGTTGTATTTAATACACATTCAAATATTCAGGAAAGGGCAAACCCTATAGCACCACATGTGCTAACTGTGATTAATGTTCTCAGATCTGATAAGCATTTACCACTCAAGGCTAATTTTGTTTTTAGTAAATGGTGGGCAGTGGTCTTCACTGGCTGTTCGTTAAGATTATGAATGTTTGCACTTTATCTGCTAATAAAGCACAACACTCCATTTGGTTTTTCTTTCCCAGAGTTGGATAAGACATTTAGTCTCCCAAGGTATTTGTCTTAAGTAAATGAGACTGAGTAAACAAATCAGGCAGATTAACTTCGTAAACAAAGAATAGAGTGTTACCTACCAAGATTAGCTCACCATAAACATGGGAAGAATTTCATAGTGTTTACAATACCCTTTGCAGAATGATTTTTTTATTCTTTAGTGCACTCAGTGCATTTTATGCATTCCCTAGCTCTTCAGTGGCAACAGTTCTTTTCTTTGGTGTTGCCAGTAAGTAAAAAAGATGAAAAGCTGCAAATGGTTTAAATGGGTTTACATGTGTGAGTTTGCCAAGGCTGTGCCTGCATCACCATCTCCTCCTCCATCTCAGCAGGAAGTGGGAGGAGGTGTTAGGAGGTACTTAATACCTTAAAAAATAGGGATGATGTGGTGTGGAATGATCCAGTGCCAGTCTGGCCTGGCAGCCATGCAGCCCCAAGGAGCACGTTCTTGCCAGTGATTGTACCATTCTGTTGCTGGGATCCTCCTGGTTGGAGCAACAGTGCAGATTTTGAAGTGCAATTGTACTTGGTCTAAACATGCCCTTAGAGATAGAAAGCAATGAGCTGGCATCTGGAAAGGAAACAACCTTGAGCTCATGCAACAGACACACCAATGGCTGTGATCCCTGTTTGCTTTCTGCCAATGTACCTAGCTTTGCAGAGAATTGTGATTACCCTGAAAGAATAGCATATTAAGGCTCATTCTGATTTGGCCTTGCTGCTAAAACTGATAAATTGCTATCCATTCTTGTGCTTGTTTTTATGTCACCTTCAGCTGCAAAGAAAAAAACACTGGTATCCTTGTTCTTAATTCTTACATTAGAAACAGGGGTTGCTTCTGACTCCTGGTTCTATCTTTTGCAGGAAGCTTGTGAACAGTTATGCTCATGCAAGTCCTGTCAATGCCAGTGAGGCTTAACTTCATATAAGTTGTCACGTAGATAGTGGTTTGCGAATGCCCTCTCTTAACACATGCAGGAATATATGCACATTCTGAGATACAGTACAGTTGTCTGAGGAAATGTTTAATGTTGGTTGTAGTGAATCTTGGCAGATTTGTCCCAATGTTACACACATGTCTATTCCAAAGGGGGTTGGTTTATTTAATATACAAGAACCAAAACATATACACAGTGATAATCACATTTGGAATTAGGTGAGTGGTAAAAAGAACTATGTGAATTCCAAGATCAAATTGATTAGTTCATATACAATGAACAATTCTAGGCACACTAAACAGATAAAGCAGAAAACAAAATGAATACCATAGACATCCATGTATAGGATGCAGAAGGTGGGGTAATTAGCTTAAAGTCCTGCTTAGTGTCTAGAGTGACTGAAGTTTGCCGTATGTGGAAGGTTAGGCCACAGGCACACATGGTCAGTGTGGACCTAAATAGGACGGACTATGGTTCTAGAGGTAGAGGTCTGGACTAGGCAAATCTGGCTTCTAAGACTTTCACAGAGAGAGCGAGAGAGAGAGAGATTGATTGATTGATTTGGCAGCAGTTTGTGCAAGGCACATGCATAGCCCAGAGGCTAGCCAGTATACTGGGTCTGATATGTCAAC
The DNA here is from genome assembly GCA_021292165.1 of Shinisaurus crocodilurus. Classification (NCBI taxonomy): domain Eukaryota; kingdom Metazoa; phylum Chordata; class Lepidosauria; order Squamata; family Shinisauridae; genus Shinisaurus; species Shinisaurus crocodilurus. Next base: position 245,678,096 of record CM037876.1, read on the forward strand.
AGTCACACAAGCACACAATTGGAAAACAGATAAAGGGGGTAGAAGCTACTATTTCTGGGGGAAGGACCTCTAGAAAATAGAGCAGAATTGAAAAGATAGCTCTTCAGGGATTCTGTTGGATCCTTCTTGAAGACAGAGCTGGGGTGTGGGGAAATTCCTGCAGTTGCTGTGGGAAAAGGAGTCTTGAAAAAGGCTGTATGCGGGTTGCCGCTTCAGCAAGAGCAGGGACTTAGAAAGCCAGAACTGGGTATCCTAGGGGGAAAGGATTAACTATGGTCTCTGTAGACCCCTAGGTTCCATGACCAATGGATGCAGCCAGAAATAGTGAGCTTGCTATGCACCAAGACATAACCTACCTCACAGGGTTGTTGTGAGGATAACACGAAGAGAAGGATTATGTAAGCTGCCTTCGGTTCCTTGCAGGAAAAAAGTCAACGTATAAAATAAATAAATAAATAAATAAATGGTATGGAACCTTTGGAAGGCCAGGAACACTGGATATTGAAGGCCTGAGGTTTTGTAGCATTTAGACCAAGGATGAGCAGTGCATGGTCTGCAGGCCACATGTTTCCCTGCCCTCCCACCAGTGCTTCCCAAAACTTGGCATTTGTAGCAGCCCAAACGGCCAAATTTAGCTCATTTGGAAGCTACATTTTGACCTTTGGGTACTCCGTAGCTCCTACCGAGCACCAAAAGGGTAAATTTAGCTTGCAAACAAGCTAAATTTAGTCATTGCAGTGCTCTGTAGGGCTGTGGAGTGGTTTGCCTTCAAATTTTGGCAGCAAACTGATGATTTGGGGCCTTTTTTCTTCTTTTTTGGGGGGGTGCCCCATGGACTGTGTGGTGCCCCATGGAATGCAGCCTGTGGTTGGGGGTCAGGGAGTGAAAATTTCCCCTGGACCTCCAGAAGTTGCCCATCCCTGATTTAGACAAAAAGTAGTATGTCCCTGGGCAAAATGAATGCTGAAAGAATACTTCTTTTGACACCTCGAAGGTCCTTTATCTAAATCTAATCAGGCTGGGATTTCCCAGGGATTGTTGTACTTATTGATGACCACATGATTTATCGATAGTTCTGCAACACTGAGGGGGTATGTGGCTATTTGCCTGGGGTATAATACCTATCTCCTGATTAATATGCCTAATTTCTTCATGAGGCACTCAGTCTTATTGTGGTTGATTGTCATATTGCTGAATCTTGACCTGAGAACATGACCGAATATTAATATCCTAGAAGGCACACATTTACTGGTACTACTTGACCATTCAGCTGAAGATGCTCACCTTCCTGGCTTGCCTTTTTGCAGGATGCCAGGATGAGCTTCTTAAAGTGATAGTATACCATGTCACACAAAATACTGGGGCAAAATGTCTCTCAGCCTTCTGTGGCTTGCAGCTTGCCAACATAGAGGTGGTTTTTTTTCTTTTTTGGACAGGGAAATATACACAGATTTCATTGCTATATATTTCCCTGTCCCATCCCCCACACACACACACAAATGCTGAAATTTGCTAGATAGGTTGAAAGAAAAGAGCCCTTTCTTTTGACAGCTATGAAAAGAAAGTGCTCGCGGAAATGGGGTGGTCTGTAGATCATAGAATCATAGAGTTGGAAGGGGCCTATAAGGCCATCGAGTCCAGAGTACCTAGACCAGTGGTCTAGGTCCAGAGTCCAGAGGCTTAGGCTCTCGAGTCCAGAGGTCCTAGAAACTCAGGGAAGTGTGGAAAAGGTGGAGGGGGACTGAGAACAGTCAGGACAATACTAAAAAACTAGATGGTCACACCCAAAAGGGGGAGATGTAATCACCACCCCCTTTTGGGGGAAAAAACCCTTCTCTGCTTTGCTTTTCAACTGACAGCTCGCCAATTGACAGCTGTCAAGAGTCCACAAAGCAACCTGAATGCAGCCTTGCTTGGACAATGTCCATGGATGGTGCCTACTGCACTTTGACAGTAGGCAGTTACCAGGACATTGGCCAGGCAAGGCTCCACATTTCGGGCAGCTGTAAGTGCGCACTTGTGAAAGAGCTGGATTTTTTAAAAAAGAAAATGACAAACGAAATTGCACACATTTGTTGTGCCTTTAAAAAAAAAAGTTTAACAAGCCAGTGACAGTCACTCCAAAGTCCTGCTTGGGCATTGGTGGAGTGGCTGTCACTGGCAGCAGCACGGGCGAGCTTGGCAAGAGCGCCAAGGGGCTTTTGCGGCTCTTGACAAGTGGTTCACTAGCCACTTCCCAGTACCCATGATGGGGTTGGTCACCCAGGGTTGGATGACATGACAACCCTTTGTGGATACAACAACCCCTAAAACAAGCCATGGCTTGTCAGGGTGGTGTGTCGCCCCCAAACAAGCCACCCTGCGGGAAGTGGTCTGGCTTTGGACGACACAGCAACCTACTGTGGCTACTTACTCATGATGGGTTGTTGTGTCATGCGAACCCAGTCTTTGCCGATGCAAATTCCACTGTTTCTAATTTCCTAGCTAATCCTCTACCTTTGGGTTATTTGCATTCTCTGCTGTTAGACTAGTAAATAACTCAGAGTTGAGTACAGCTCCATGGCAGCAGTTTTCAATTTTCAAATGCTTACTTTTGTTTAACACCCCTCAAGGAAATATATTTCACAGATGTCAAATAAGATTCCATTTTACAGTCTGAATGCTACAGAGCAAAAGAAACACTATTACAGAGCAGCTAAGGAATTTACATTAAGCAACATTAATTTTTAAAATCTTGAGGACTGAACTCATGGTTGCATGATACTGTTTGCTTTTTGCTTACGTTATCTATAAGCTGCTGAACATTTCAACAAAAGCTTCATAAAGGAGAATGTTCATGTTAAGAGACTGAGCCTGTAATGCTGCGAATGGTTACGTTCTAATTCTCTAATATTATTTTACATTCTTTTTGAAAACTAGGGACTCGATAATTCTGTTAAGTTCAGACGCCTAGTGAATGGTCTGGGAGCGCCTAGTACTGTCACATTTCTGAGGCTGGGTGATTTCCAATTTGTCCCTCATCCAAGGGACTGGCCACTTGCGAGCCTATAGGAGTTGGATATAACAGTTTATTTTTAAAAAAAATCTGAGTGATTTTAGACCTAACCTCCTATGTATGGAAAGGAGGGGGTGGGTGGGAGTTGGCAGAAAGTGCTAGTTCAGAGGTGAGGCGGTGGCAGGACCGGCGCTACCGCTAGGCAAACTAGGCGGTTGCCTAGGGCGCGTGGCTGAAGAGGGCGCAGAAACGCTGCGCTCCTCTTCGCTGCCGCAGCCGCGCCGCTGCCGCTGCCGCGCCGCTGCCGCGCCTCCCGCCGCCGCGCCTGCCGCCGCCGCCGCGCCTCCCCCCGCCCCCCGCCGTGCCTCCCCGCCCGCCACCGCGCCTCCCTCCCCTCCGCCCGCCACCGCGCCTCCCTACCCCCCGCCGCCGCGCCTCCCTACCCCCCGCCGCCGCGCCTCCCCACCGCTGCCGCTGCCGTCACCGCCGCGCCTCCCCTCCCCTCCCCTCGCCACCTACCTTCTCCGTGTCGCTTCCGGAGCCCCGCCCGCGTTGTTTTGGTGGGAGGAAACAGGGCTTAAACAGCCCTGTTGCCCTGGTTTCCCCAGCAAAAAACAGAGCGCGGGGGTCCCGTCACGTCACTTCCTCCTCGGAGGTGCCGGCGGCGGCAGCCAGGGCGGGGGGGAGGTAGGTAGGTAGGTAGGTAGGTAGGTGGTGGTGGCGGCGCGGGGGGCGGGGGGTTGCAGAGCAGGGCTGCTTTGCTCCAGAGCCCCCCCACGGCACGAGAGGCCCCCCCCTAAATATAATTCCGCCTAGGGCGCCAAACTGCCCTGCAGCGGTCCTGGGTGGTGGGCTCTCCCACTCTGGAGGCATTCAAGGTGCAGCTGGACAGCCATCTGTCAGGGATGCTTTGACTTGGATTCCTACATTGAGCAGGGGGTTGGACTCCAACTCCTTTTAGGCCCCTTCCAACTCTACTTTTTTATGATTCTATGGTCATTTTATTTATATAAAAATTGGTACTGTTTAGCCCCATCTAGTTTTTATTTAAGATAAATGCATGGAAGAAAACTAAAACAAACAAACAAATAATATAGCTAGGAAACTGTCCTTTGTCCCAATCTCTGTATGTACAGTCAGTATTTTCATTTTTGTCACTGCCTTGTTTGTTCTGATACCTATGAAACCTAAGGCTTTTATGTCAGCTGTGTTATGCTAGTTGGTTCAAGTTTCACCTGAAAAGCCGTTCTAATCAACTGGTTTATTATGCTGGTCTACCTGTTGAGCTCTGTTTATGTTCCAGCGAGGCAGCTTTATGAGGAATGAAGAATTTGTACTACAAGTTCAGCTGGACCCACTTCATTTTGCATTTATGTTGTAAAACATCCTAACCTAAGTCAGGTAGGACAGTCCAGACATTTTTGTTTGCATTTCACCAAGAGTTTTACAGGTTAAGCAAAGAAGAGATTGTAAAATAGATGTTAATTCCCACCCAGCCACCTCAAAATTCTGATGTCTGGTTATGGAATGAACTTAGCCTTTTCTGGTTTGGTTTGTGACACTAGCTGTATGCGCACACACAGATTAATTGCAGTGCTACAAATTGTTTGCCTTTATCTTCATTGGATAGACGCACACAACCTTGACATTTTTTGAACACAGTTGCACTCAGGCAGTATAAATGTAGTAGCAGATTAACTTATACAACTAGTGTTGTGTGTACAATCTGTTTGATCTTAAAAGCTGGTATCCTTTTGGTCGCAGGCAGAGCTTGAGCATGGGAATTGTCCTTGAAGCCGTTTTTACAAAGGTGGTAATAGACTGAAATCTCGAAGTTAGCAAAACCGTGGAGACATTAAAATGTTATGAATACTTTACACACAAGCTCTGCTTATACACTGCCTAAGTCAGATAAAATGTATGCCTTAGACCTTTAACCTGTTTTAAATTGATAAGAACATAAGAAGAATCATGCTGGATCAGACCAAGGGTCCATCTAGTCCAGTATTCTGTTCACACAGTGGCCAACCAGCTACCCATGGGATCCCACAAGCAGGACATGAGTACAACAGCACCTTCCCGCCAATGTTCCCCAGCAACTGGAGTACATAGGCATACTGCCTCTGATACTGGAGGAAGCATATAGCTAATCAGGACTAGTAGCCATTGATAGCCTTCTCCTCCATGAATTTGTCCAATCCCCTTTTAAAGCTGTCCAAATTGGTGGCCACCACCACATCCTGTGGAAGTGAATTCCATAGTTTAACTATGCACTGTGTGAAGAAGTACTTTTATCTATCCTGAATATCCCACTAATCAGCTTCATGAGATGACCCCGGGTTCTTGTATGAGAGAGGGAGAAAAATGTCTCCCTGTCCACTTTCTCCACACCATGCATAATTTTGTACATCTCTTATCATGTCTCCCCTTACTCACCTTTTTTCTAAGCTAAACAATCCCAGCTGGTGTAACGTTTCCTCATAGGGGAGTTGCTCCAGCCCCTTGATCATTTCAGTTGCCCTTTTCTGCACTTTTTCCAACTCTGCAATGTCCTTTTTTAGTTGCGGTAACCAGAACTGTACACACTACACAGTATTCTAAGTGCAGTCGCACTATAGATTTGTACAAGGGCAGCATGATCTTGGCAGGTTTATTTTCAATTCCTTTCCTAATTATCCCTAACATGGAGTTTGCCTTTTTCACAGCAGCTGCACACCAGGACCGGTGCAGGGCAGTTTGGCGCCCTAGGCTGGCTTATATTTAGCGCCCCCCCCTCTTGTGCCGGGAGGGCTCCGGAGCAAAGCAGCTGGGAAATGCCTGCTTGCCCAGCACCCCACCCCCCCGCCGGCTGGCCTCCTCCTCCAGCAGCCGCTTTCCCCGCTGCCAACCAGTTGCCGCCGCCGCCGCGCGTGCTCCTGACCCGGCCTAGCTCCGGGCGCAAAGAAACTGTGAGGTTTCTTCTTATCATATTGAAAGAGAGCCAGTGTGGTGGTAGTGGATAGAGTGTAGGACTACAACTTGGGAGATCTGGGTACTGGTCCCCACTCGCCATGAAGTGCACTGAGTGATTTTGGGCCAGTCACTGATTTTCAGCCTAACCTGCCTCACAGGGTTGTTGTGAGGATAAAAGGGAGAGGAGGAGAATCACATACTCTACCTTGCACTCCTCAGAGGAGAGGCAGGCCAAAAATATAACTAACTAACTAACTAACAAACAAACAAACAAACAAATCTAAAGACATATTATTCTGGCTGGCATTTTATGTCACAATCAAGCCTTTGTAGAAAATGATTAAGCATATTTTCCATCAGGAGATACTGAAATTCTGAGCAGCAGTCCCATTTCACTTAAATGAAAGGGATGGCAAAAGAAAACAAGGTCCTTTCATTCATTTAACATCTGGCTAGATGAAGCTGCCTCTGACACTGTTGGTGATATATAATTTAATGAAAACTGTTTGGGAGTGAGTGCTGGTTTCCATGACACCATCCTTCAGGGGGAGAAGGCTTCCTATTAGAGTCTAAACGTCTTCCTCCTTTTAAAGCCACTGAAGCTCTGAAATTCCCATTGGCGGGTATCCAGAAAATTGTTTTTCGTATAGCCCAGTGTTTGTAAATGTGTGTGACCATAAATGTCAGTTTGGCACTTTTCTTTGTGGCTAGAACTAGTAAAATGAGACTGGAGCCGAATACTTGGAAACACACTCTACACTTGGAAGTGTGTGTTAACTTCTTATTACTTCACTAAATCTTGATTTTCACTGGGAGCCATTTAATAAGCTATTAATTTGCATATGGATGGTATAAGTTTTTTTTAAACCAGCTGTAACAAATATTCTTTTGTCTGGATCTATTAATCCCTAGAAATTGCTGATATAATTTTGTATGTTATTTAAATCCTCTTAACTGTGAAACAATTAGAGCAAAGGGGGATGAGGAAAAACAGTTTGAAATCAAAAGGTTCAAATATGAATTGTAGCATTCTTCAGAAATTTACTAAATGGAACCTCAAAATTCTCAGCTTAAAAAAACACAAGATTTTGCCACAAAACTCTACTTGCCACAATTGTCCACAAATTCCACAAAGGGTCTATGTCCAAATTTTGGGAGGAGAAAATGGAGTTCTGCTACAAAATGAACCTTCCAGTATTCGTTGCTATTCATTGTACTTTGATTTAATTATTTTAACATGGGATGATTGTTGAATTTGTGCAATTTTTTATTTCGATATTAAATGTAATGCAAAAATATAAGGTTCTATTTGCAATCTTACTCGTAAGGAAGCCCTACTATGTTCAGTGAAACTTATGCCCAGGGAAGTGTGTGTCGGAGTGCAGCCAGAGTCATCTACATATTAAAGATACTTTACTAATTTAGTTTTTAACAACTAAACAAAGCAGAATGACAGCTAGTATTTCCTTGTATATTTTTTGTGTGTGAAGTAGAGTAAAATTTAACAAGGGTGTAGTTAAGAAAATATTTATTATTATTTTCCAAAATGACGAAAAGCTAGTATTTGTTCAGTGGGGTGGGACTCTAAATCTATCTTGATTGTGTAATAGAAATTTTAGTCCTGCACTGTGAAACCTTGAGAAGTCTTGGGTAATATTTAATAGCTTTTTGCTGTCAGATAGCATTGTTGTTTCTACACTATAGACTGAATTTTACATAGGCAAACAACATGGGGATTTCCTGTAGTTGCAACATATCTGCTTTTCAACTGTATGACATGCTTTGTGTTCAGTACTGTTAAACTTCAACCTCAAGGCTGCTCAGTGACCAAGTTCTCAGTCATCAGTTGGACAAAGCCTGGTTCAGTGCTCAGAACAAGGGCAACCTTTGGAGCTTTAATAGATCACAAGACACTTGCAGTGCAATCCTATATATCTCTACTCAGAAGTAAACTCCATAGAGTTCAGAAGAATGCGCTCCCAGGTAAATGTGTATAGGACTGCAGCCTTAGTGACAGTTTGGGGGAAAAAATACAGCTGTTGTATTGGTTTTACCAAAGAGATCTGCACAGAGGAATTTTGATGCAGATATTTTATTTTTCTTTGGGCGTCTTTGATTAGGGGCCTTAATTTAGTTCATGTCAAAGAGAAAATTCTGTAATCTGGAAAGCCAAATTCTGCACAATCACATGAAGCAGAATAAATTATGAAATATAATTATACAAATATTATTTCATTATTTTGACCTACGAAAGCAGTCACATTTAATTTATTAGACACAAACACCATCTTCCTGAAGTGCTATCTCTTAGGTTTGGTTTTCAGAGGAATGGTCAAAAATGAAACAGTCCTTTACATACATTAGAAGCTCACAGTACAATCCTATACATGTCTATGCAGAAATAAACTTAATTGAGCTCAATGGTACATACTGCAAGGTATGTGAGAATAGGATTGCAGTATCCTATACTGCTGCTGCACCTCCGCTAGTTTTGTTGCACCTGCGGGACTCACCAGTAGCACAACAGGAACTAGTGCTTCTGAAAGCAACCCCAGAAATGAGTGGAAACACCTGTTTTCAGATCAGGAAAGGTCAGCGGAGCAGGAGCTCCCTTCTGCAAGCCTTGCTGAACTGCCCCATTCTGGAAATAAGTGTTTCCACTTTTTCTAGATTTTTCAGGAACAACATAGGATGCTGCCCTTAAAGTCCCTGCTCATTTCAGACTCTGAAGATTTTCACTTCACTTTTCAGAGTGCACCTCTGCAGCCTTGAGGGTTAGAAACTTAGTGAATTGAAATAATTTAAATCACATGAAGGTCATCAACAGAGGCTCTTCTTTGGCTCCGGGTGTCCCTCCCTTCAGATGTTAGGCATAGTGCTGATTGAATTTAGGGCCTTTTCAGTGTTGCCATTTCTTTGGAATGGGCGCCATAGAGAGGTCTGTCTGGCACTGGCACATCTGTCTTTTAGATATCAAGTAAAAGCTTTCCCATTACCTTACGCCTTTTCTTTCTCTTGAATAATGCTGGTCTTCTGTTTGTTGCTGGTTTTGTAGATTCAGTTTGATTGTGTTTAATAGGATATTATGACTTATTGTATAGAGTCATTTTTTAAATGAATTTATCTAAGCTTCCTTGAGCATTTGTGTGGAAAGGCAGAGTAGAAATATTTAATAATTAAAATAAATGTTAAATTATGCAGAGGTGTCCAACATTCCTTGATTTTGGTGGCCATTATAGTTTCAGCAAGCAGGTGTTTGTGGCTTCTTCAAAGCGTAGTGACAGGTTTGTCTTTCTCTCCAACCTTGGGTCCCCAGATGTTTTTGGCCTACAACTCCCAGCATGCCCCAGCCAACTATGCTGGCTGGAGCATGCTGGGAGTTGTAGGCCAAAAACATCTGGGGACCCAAGGTTGGAGAACACTATGCTAGGGTCACTGTGATCTCCTGGAACACCCACTCCCACAATGCATGGCTCTGAGGGAGAACCCCCTTAGAGCCAGGCATTTGTGCCTCTCCAGGTCTTCAGAGAGCAGCAAAGGCAATGGGAGGGGAAGTCTGGGGGGGAACGTGGCAGGATGAAGTTGTGGGGAGACTCGGGAAGGCTGGGAGACACGGTGGAAGCACGCATATGCTTTCCTGCCTCAGGTGCTGGGAGAGCTTGTATTGGGCCTGTGGCTCACGCTGGCTCAGCATGTCTGAGCGTGGAAAGCTAAGCAGGGTCAGGCCTGGTTATTACTTGGATGGGAGACCCCTCCTCTAGTTTCCTGCATTGAGCAGGGGGTTGGACTCGATAGCCTTGTAGGCTCCTTCCAACTCTATAGATCTATGAAATCTATGGCCCTGCTCTTTTTAGAATTGAAAGCTGGTATCCACAAGATTCTGACGAATTCATTGGAATCTCCTAGAAGCCAAATCCATCTCTTTGTGATGGATCATGACTGTGCTGTTTTCTCTGTTTATTGTAGATAAACATTACTTTTATAAATTTCTTGCAGTGCTTGTGTGGTAAGTGTACTCTGTCCTTATTTTTTTTAAGAAAAGCAACCAAGGGTTTAATGTTCTGCCCACTAATGTCAATGGGAATATGTAAACTGCAGCCTGTATTGGATGAGGCATTGGGTACTTTTAAAGTATTTACATCTTATTTTGATACAGATTACTTTCTTTGTCTGAATAAAGAAGTCTTCCTTAATTAAGGAGATACTAATTTATTTCCATGTCAAGAAGCAAATGTATGCAATTCTGAAATATGCTAATCTGCTGTCCTTAGCTAAGATGTTGAAGTGGGGCAGGAATGGGGCAGAAAACCTTAGATAATTCAGGTGATTTATAGCAGTACTCTCCTGCAACAAGAATGAAAAGCCGCAGCAGGGCAAACAGCAAACTTAAAACAATGATTTTCAAAGGGCGGGGGGGAGAATGACACATTTTATAGGTGGAGGGATCCCTTCCTCTAGATGTCCTTTGGAGACATCATCATTATCAGGTGGCTCTGGAAAACCAGTCAGGGTATACAGAGATACTTTTGTGTCAAATGGGTTTGGGAAGCCAATTCCAGAAAATTACAGGACAATGTGAATAATAAGGGAGGGAGAGAAAAAAAATGAATGTATAATTATTGATTACTATCCATTCTTACTGGTGTTAATGTTTGTTAGAGATTATTCAAATTACTTTGGCCTAAATGCAAATAGAAAATATAATGTGAAATTTATACTTCAGATCACTCCAGTTAAGAAAAAAAATGTTCTAAACAAGTTGCTACAATCTGACATTTGCTTTCATTTTTGAAATTGGTCTCACTTTCTTTGTAAACTTTGCAAAAACGTTCATGCTCTTATACTTCCTATCTGACCCCAGATTTATAATACAGGCAGTCCCCGAGTTAAGAACGTCTGACTTACAGACAACCCATACTTAAGAACGGACTTCTGGGTTCCCCGGCGCTACGTTGTTTACGTAGAGTACATAGCATAGTATACTATGCAATTTGCGTAATTTACGCAATTTGTGTAAATGCTGATTTTAATGTATAGAACGCTATGCTGTTCCGACTTACATTCAAATTCGACTTAAAGACATTCTTAAGAATGGAACTCGTTCGTAACCTGGGGACTGCCTGCACTCCAATTATTATCAAGAATTCACCAAATGTGAGGCATCACTCACAGTGTGGGAAGCTGTGCTCTGGTGGGTATCTAGATGTTTCTGACCTCTATGCTGACAATTATTTCTATTGCAACTCCTTTCTCCCTGATCGCTGTCATGTTTTATCTCTCCAGACCTTGATACTTGGAAACTGATGTTAATTGCACAATCAGTTATGCATGGCAGGTTTTGCTTGCCCTTCCCTTCAAGAGATCAGTAAGTTCCTCCATAATTGTGTACCTGTAGGTCAGCTTTGGAAAATATTGGGGTGCCACTTAAGAGAGAAATTTCTCAGGTCTATGATGTTTATGCAGGCTGCTCTTCCTTTTAGTGACTCACTCAAGAGGAACTGTGCCAAATTAACCACATGACTAAAGTTGAGGAATTCATCAAAGAAGCAGAAATGACTTCTGCTTAAGCTTTTGGACTGAAGAGAGAAAGCAGGAATAATCTTTCAGCTGTTACAGTGATTTATTTTGTGGTACCGTCTCTGTTCATGAATCTGATATTTACGTCAGATGCGTGAGACAGGGAGAGACAAAGAGCACACAACATAGTGGTTTCAGCAGGGTTTTTGACACTGTTAGTGTTACCTTCTCTGGTGTGTGTCAGCCCAATTGACCATTTGCAGGGAACAAAATACTAAAGAAACTGTGAGGACTATAGTATTGGGGGAAAAGGCTTTTTTGGTGAAGATGTGGCACAGCTCTCTGTATCTTTAGCCTGTAACTAAGCTTAAGCATGGTGGGTAATGGGGGGGAAATCACGTATTGCTTCCCTGTTTACCCCTGCCTCCATTTCCATCCCCTTCCTCTGTTGTTTCCGTGTCAAATTTTAGATTGTACACTTACTCAGGGCAGGGACTTATCAGGGTCTTATCATTTGTGAAGGGCCATGCACACTGATGGCACTATATAATGTTGGAGGATACAGTAATACCTTGGATTGCAAGCATAATTCATTCCGGAAACGTGCTTGTAATCCAAAACACTCTTATATCAAAGCGAGTCTCTGGCGGGCGTGAGCAGGGCCGATTTTGGCCCGCTCGAGGCGAGCGGTTATATCCCTACACTTGTCTTGCAAGACCTTGCTCGTTTATCAAGTCAAAAAATGTTTAAAAATTTTGCTTGTCTTGCAAAACGCTCTCAGACCAAGTTACTTGCAATCCAAGGTATTATTGTATTGGAAAAAGAGTCGGTCCTATACTGGTTAGGACAAAGCAGAATTTTCCCCTTTATGCGCAGCCTGGTTTTTGAAACTGGTTATCACCACATGGGTTGCTAAACCCTGGTAAAGGCTCTTTAAAGGAACAGATTGTCCATACAAGGTTTAAAACTAATTAAGACGTACCGTATTTTCCGGCGTATAAGGCGACTGGGCGTATAAGACGACCCCCAACTTTTCAAGTTAGCGAGCGAGATCTGAGACCCCGCCGCCGCGCCGCCGCCGCTGCTGGAACCCCACCACCTACCTTCTCCGCGCCACCGCCCGCGCCACCGGTGGAACCCCACCACCTACCTTCTCCGCGCCGCTTCCGGAGCCCCGCCCGCGCTCTGTTTTGGCGGGAGGAACCAGGGCAACAGGGCTTAAACAGCCCTGTTGCCCTGGTTTCCCCTGGCCAAAAACAGAGCGCGGGGGTTCCGTCGTGTCACTTCCTCTTTGGAGGAGGCGGCGGCCAGGGCGGGGGGAAGGTAGGTGGGAGTCCAGCAGCGGCGTCGGCGGTCGGGGAGGGGGTCGGAGGGGGTGCGGTGGCGGCGGCGGGAGGGTGCGGCAGCAGCGGCGGTCGGAGGGGGGCATCGTCGGCGTCGTCGGGGGGGTGCGGCAGTGGCAGCGTCGGCGGTCAGGGAGGGGGCGGCGTGCGGCGGTGGCGGCGTGCGGCAGCGTCGGCGTCAGCATCGGGGGGTGCAGGGGGGTGCGGCAGCGGCAGCGGTAGCGGTAGCGGTCGGTGTGCGGCAGCGGCAGCGGCGGCGGCGGTCGGGGAGGTCCAGCGGCGGTTGAGCTAAGTGAGGCCTTTGGTTTTCCTTGCCTATTTTAACATTTCATAGAAATGACCCAGCGTATAAGACGACCCGGCGTATAAGACGACCCCCGACTTTTGAACAGATTTTCGAGGGTTAAAAAGTCGTCTTATGCGCCGGAAAATACGGTATATTAGTTTTACTTACAGTTCGTTTATTCATATATGCAGGATGCATATAGGCAGGTTAGAGTCTTTGGTGTTACGAGTCTGCTTCATTGGAGGTCACTGGCTGGAAGCCATCTCAGACCTTGTGTCCATCAGGCTGGAGAGGTAGAGAGAGAGAGAGATCACTGGCCACAGAGAGGCCGGAAGTAGGGAGGAGGGGTTAGAAAACATGTACCCTGGGGATTGTTCAATTAACCCTTTCCTCCCACTAACTAGCGGTTACATTACCTCATTGATTTAAGCAGGCAACATTACAATTTTATTTATTTATTTATTACATTTATATTCCGCCTTTTTTCCTGAAAGGAACCCAAGGCAGCTTACATAATCCTCCTCCTCCTCTCCATTTTATCCTCACAACAACCCTGTGAGGTAGGTTAGGCTGAGAGTCAGTGACTGGCCCAAAGTCACCCAGTGAGTTTCATGGCCGAGCTCGGGGTAATCCCAAGGTTTGCAGAGACCCCACAATAATCAGCCTAATGATAACTCAGTGGCATGGACTGTTAATAGACCGAGAGTAAAAAACAAAACAAAAACCAACCCCGCTGACAACTGGATGGAATGGAGTGACTGGACAACAAGAAGGACATACAGAAAGATAAATGTTGTTTTATTTTAAAAACATATACTGGATCCCATTTTTTAAAAGAAACTCAAAGTGCCTTTGAGCAATAAAATATACATTTAGTAAAACCAAATCCACAGAATACATAAAACAACCATCAGAAACTACCAACATCATTAAAAAATATATATTCCCAAATCAACAAAATTCCAAAAAAACCCAAAGTGAATGCACAGAGAAAGGGGGGGGGGGGGAAACCTTAACACATTCATAATGAGGAGATAAAAGGGTAGATAGAACCATCTCATTGTCTGGTTCACACTGGGAAGTTATTTTAAAATGTCACCAGGGAAGTGAGAGCTGTCCATAGACATCAATGTTTAAATCAAAGATTTTAATGTAACTCGGATTGATGTTGATCCTGCTCCTGAGGAAGCCTCCAACATGGAGGGGGGAACCCAAATGGAGAGGAAAACAGCCCAGTGAGGACTGAGCATGCTCAGTGGGCACGGAAGGCTGACTGACTCATGGAGAAGAAAAAAAAGAAAAGGAATAGCATTGCTGGAACTGTCAATCAAAGCACTCCATAGCATAAGGGTGTGAAGGATTGAGGGGGCTTACTTCTGAGTAAACATGTATAGGATTGCACTGCAAGAAAAACACAGTGCTCTGCTTTACAAGATTTCAAAGTCAGTCACTTTAATAAGAACTTGGGTTCCCCCCCAAACATAGTATCTCCTCAGAAAAGGTACCCACAATAAAAGTAGGTTACCTCTCCAAGGAACGCAATGGGTAACTTAGGTTACTAAGAAGAGCTATTATAAACCAAAAAGTTACCAATATTGCAGTCAATCAAGGTTACAAAGAGCAGTGAACAACAAAAGATACGCTTTTGGGGAGGGCTTTTGGAAATTTTTTCAGGTAGTCTGAAAACCCTCTTTCATGTTGAAATAATAATTTAGTTGTATGCTGCTTTTTACTATCGTTTGCCCTGAATATTCAGCATCATCCTTATATTTTGCAGTTCTTGGAAACTGTGTTATGAAGCTAAGGCTGCTATCCAATGCACATGTACGTGGGAGTGAGCCCCACTGAACTCAATGGGGCTTACTTTTGAGTAGATATGTATATGATTGTACAGTTAAGCTTGTTTCACTTAGACATTTCTATAGGCCTGGCAAATATTGTTAGAAAAATCTCTAAAAGATGAAGGTGATAATCACTTGGAAGCATTTACTAGGTTAGATGAAAACCAAACAATCCTCCTTACAAAGAGAAATAAATTCAATTGTTTTCCACAATGATATAATATGAAAAACAATTAATGTGTGGCACTTGCTGGTCTAAATGAACCTACCCAGTTGTTGGGCTCTTCATCAGAGGCCCTATTCTGGATGCCTTTACCTTCTGAGATGAGATTGGTGACTACCAGGAACAGGACCACTCTCGGTGCCTTGCTTATGTTACTTGTTCCTTTTCTCTCTGGCTGGCACATACTCTGATGTTTTGTATGTGCCAGGTAAAATACTTTCTTTACCCATGCATTTAGTGGCACGTACTATGCTTTTTAAAATTAAACTTTCTGCTGCTGCTATTGCTGTTATGATTATTGTTATTATTAATTATCTGTTTTACTTATTTATTTTATGTGAGTTCTATAACTGTGTTTTAATTTTTTTATGGTTAGTGTTTTAAGTTTTGTAAGCTGTCATGACAGCTAAGGTCAACAGTCAGGGTAAAAATAAACAATGAGTAGTATCTATCAATGTCCTTCCACCAGCAAACCAGACGCTGCTGGTGGATTGAATTTCCCCTCCCCACTGCAGCTCCCACCTGCCTCCCAAATTTGCTCTGGAGGGTTGGGAGACCCTCCACGCTGATTTGAGGGACATGCAGCGGGGGGGGTGGTGCGGGAAAGGGAAACTCCCATTTCATGAGCCGAGGTCCACTTGTGTGATGTTGAATTTAGTTCAGTAGATTCTAATACTTGAAAATTAGTGTCACTGCATTGGTTTCCATTGAGTTACAATATTTATGCGTGGTAGGACTGCTGGACAGTCCAGCCAAGTATATCTGAGCTTTCATCTGATTGATTCAGATATTAGTTAAATGAAATACCTATGGGTTTGTTAACTTAATATAAATATTGTGTCAATATTTTGTGTTATACAATACAACTAAACCCCTGATACCAATGAAATAATATTCCTGCATTTCCTATATATGGTGCCATTGTATGCAGTGGCCAAGTAATTTATATATGTATGACACTTTTCCAGTTTTCTTTAACACCACCAACAACTCTTTAATTAAATATGTGTGGTGGATAGAAGTTAAAATTTTACAACCCGTCAAAGCTTGTACCAGAAAACTAATTTGAACCTGAAACCGGTATAGTACTCATGAATAAGCCAAAGAGGCCTCTTCCTGGCTAGTGATGAACTAGTGCAATAGCTTGAGTACAGAAGGCTTTAGAGGTTAAAATAAACTTGCAAAAGTTATTTTGTCAAACTATATAAAGGAACATTAAAGAAAGCGGTCTTCATTCAAAATGAAATGATACATGAAACTGCTATCAAAATGTTTCCATCAGTATGCCCACAGAGGTTCTGGGGGTAAAACACAACAAGAAAAACATCTCAACAGCTAGTAAATATTTCTTTTCCCTTTTAGCTTCCAAAATCCCAATAATTTTTTTTAACCCAATATAATTTACAGTTAAAAGTATTATAGAGCTTCAACATGCCCAATGTAGAGTGGCAGTGGTACAGTGGATTTTCAGGGTATGGCTCAGACTTCCTGGAACCACAGGTTACACTCCTGGCAAGGTCAACTCAACCCTCCCTTCTCCTGTGACATATTGAATGCCATGTAGTCTACCCTGTGTGGGTTATTTGGATGAGGCTTAACACTGAGGTTGGAAGTTCTCTGAGTAGCAATTTATGATCCCAACACATTTGTATAACTGTATGGTAGGGAGACTTCCCTGGAAGCATTGAGAAATGTTTACCTTGCAGGTAGCCACATCCTGTTGTGCAAGATTATATGCCTCAATTGTGTGCTTGTCTCTTACTCCACATTCCATGTTAGTGATTTCTCTGTATATAAGCCATATTAAACTCATTTCTATTTAATATGCTGTTTTATTTCTGTTGTCTTCAGTCCTAAATATAGAGATCATGGAACCTGGAATGACAGTATGAGAACAATATTATTCAGACATAACCAACAAATTGAGGTTATAACAGAAATAAAGTGAGCAATAATGTTTCAAGGAATATATGGATAAAAATGGCCAAAAATTACTCCTGTTCTCCCCTTCTCCCAGTGGAATGTTCTCAGAAATTGGTTAAATTTGCCCCATGGTTTTATCATGATATTGTCCAACTCCTCAAATAGAAGTGTGTTTTTGGTTGGATGACTGAAAATGTTCCAGATTTAAATTTGGTGCAGTTTGCTTGTTTTATTGAAAATAATGGTGCAGATTTTTGCCATCTATTCCTGTAGACACTGTGTGATCGATCTTTTCACAGCAGTGTAAAAAACAGTTTCCTCCTGTAATGGTTCTAAATTTGGGGATAATGACTTTACTGCAGCAAGGCAGCACAAGAGTTTGCTTCACACAGTACTACTCCTTTAAACCTCAGATTTATAGCCTTGTTATTAGGGTTTGTGCAGTACCATGGGATTGGGATAACTTATGCTCGTGTAGGAATGTTAGCAAAAGCTGAGTGTGATAAATACGGCATATATTACACAGGATAAAAGCCCAAGGTCCATTTCAGAAGTAAGCCATTCAGGAGTTGTTCTTAGTGGAATATCTGTCACCTCTGCACCAGCCGGAGAAAACAGGTTGGACTCCCGTTGGAGAAGTGTTGGGTAGACATTCTCTCTTTCCTATAATTTCTGATTAAAATGATAACATTTGTTATCAAGCAGCTGTAGGCTGCCCCAGCTCCAGGGGTGGTGCTGGGTACTTAAAAGATCTGTGGCTCAGGCACAAATTTGCATATGCTAATTTACATATGCAAACACGTGCATAATTAGAAACAATTACTATAATTTAAACTTTATAGAAGGCAAGCTAATTAACTTCTTACTTGCATTCGGGACAGAATGGTGCAATGGGCCAAATTGTGCTTGCTTAAGACTTACCCTCCATGCACTCACATGTTTCCTTGGTCTTTCAGGCCCAGGCCCAGGTCCAGATGGGGGAGGATGGCGTGCCTGGGACCAGCAAAGAGCTATATGGCACCTTAAACATTTACCGATTAATTGCAAACTGAACATGGCACACTGAAAAGGGAGAGAGTGGGAATTTTTTGTGGAGTATAATAAAACTGAAGCTGAATCCAGACAAAACGGAGGTGCTTGCTGTCAAAGGCCACAACCTGGGTTTGGAGGTGTGTCAACCAGTTCTGGATGGGGTTACACTCCCCCTGAAAGACTGTGTTTGCAGCCTGGGGGTGCTTCTGGACCTGTCGCTTCAAATGACAGCTCAGTGGATGTGACGGCTAGGAGTGCCTACTATCAGCTCCGGCTGATACGCCAGCTGCGCCCCTTCCTAGAGTTGGAAGACCTAAAGACGGTAGTGCACGCGCTGGTAACTTCGAGGCTTGACTTCTGCAATCCGCTGTACATAGGGCTACCTTTGTACCTAGTTCGGAAACTTCAATTGGTGCAAAAAATGGCAGCCAGATTGGTCACCGGTACATCTAGAGGTGTCCATATTACACCAGCTTTAAAAGCATTACACTGGCTGCCAATCAGTTTCCAGGCGAAGTATAAAGTGTTGGTTATTACCTTTAAAGCCCTACATGGTTTGGGTCTGGGTTACCTGCAGGATCGCCTTCTCCCGTACAATCCGCCCCGCACACTTAGGTCCTCTGGGAGGAATTTACTCCAGTCAGCCAAGACTAGGCTGGCGAGTACTACCCAGAGGACCTTCTCTTCTGCTGCTCCCAGACTGTGGAATGGCCTGTCGGAGGAGACTTGTCAACTAGATAGTCTCTTGGCTTTAAAAAAGGCCATAAAGACTGACCTCTTCCTACAGGCCTACCCAGTGGAATTTTAAGAGTTTTTAGGATACTTTTAAAGGTTTTTAAGAATATTTTAATAATATTTACTATTATTATTATTATTTACTATTAAAATAAAATTTTAACTAGTTATGTATTTTATATTTATGGTTGTTCCCTGCCTCGATCTGAGTGAAGAGGCGGGTAAGAAATAAAATTGTATTATTATTATTATTATTATTATTATTATTATTATTATTATTATTACCCCATGTCTTTAGGCTGCAAACTTATACAATTACTAGAGAGTAACCCCCATTAAATATAGTGGGATTTACTTCTGAGTAAATCCTCAGTCACTCTCCCCCATCACCAGCAATTACAACAGCACTGGACAGAAACCCCAGGACTGGAGAACATTGCTTTGCTGTTCCTGGTCCCCGGACCAGGTGAGGAGGCAGAGAGAGCCGCTGCCAAAGGTGGCTCCTCAATCATTTTATTCCAAATATTTAATTTTGGTAGTTTCTGGGACTCTAAATTCTTGAAATCCTAATGTGTACACCAAACATTGCAATATTAAGTTTCTAGCAACCTCATCATCATAGGACTCGACTCTTAAAGTACCAAAATGCATAGTTGGATAACTTTGGATACCAACCAAAATGCCTATTAAAGGTATTGCCCAACTGTGGATTTTGGAATTTTATTTCTCATGGACCAGCCTGGCTAGCTTTGTTTTTGGTTGTTTTTTAAATTAGAAACATTATCAATACCCAGGTTTCTCTCTAGATCTAGGTATTGGAACTACGGTATCTGCAGGATGGATAAGGCAGGTTGCAGCTCTGAGCACATTTACAAAGCAGTAAGACTCCAGTCCTACATACACTTACCTGAGAGTACATCTCATTGAACTCAGTGTGACTTACATTTGAGTAAACATGTTTAGCATTACACAGTATATTTGATGTAATCCTGAACATGTTTACCCATCCACAGATTTCTCTGTACCCCAAGTTGTTTTCCTACCTCATGTAATTTCCTGTATTTATTATTTATTTATTTAATTTTTATACCGCCCAATAGCCGAAGCTCTCTGGGCGGTTTACAACAATTAACAATACAGTCCCTGCCCGCAGGCTTACAATCTAAAAAGACACGACACACAAGGAAAAAGGAATGGGGAGGGAAGAAGGGGGAATATTACTTATGTAATTCTCTGTGTCTCAAGAAGCTCCAGCCTCCTTCTTCTTCCCCACAGGGCTATAGCCATCTCAGCTACCTTTTTTTACACCCCACAGGTCTCTCTATAGCCATGTTGAGGGCTGCCCCAAGATATTTTGCTGCTTGAGGCAGAGCAGCAAATGGCACCTCCCCACCACCCAGTCAAGGTGCATAGTAGTACTCAAAGCCAGTCAAGTTGTTTTGCCCCCGAGGCAAAAAATCTTACAAGCACCTCTCCTCTTCCCTGGAAGTGAAAATTCAATAATTAATAAATAATGAATAATTTGCTGCTTTTTCATGACATCCCAAATCAGCTGTCTGAGGCAGCTGTCTCGGGCACCAAAGTGTGTGTGTGTGTGTGTGTTTAAAGGACCCTGTCTCCTAAGGACACCCCTATTTGTAAAAAGGGATGTATGGACAGAGAAGAGGGCATTTAATTTCAGGGGGGAAACCCAGGCAGGAAGATTCAAGGGAGACTGCAGGATGCACATGTGGGCAAAAAGCCAGCTAGTCCACCGGGGTCAGATGCCACAGGGCTCCTGTACCTTTATTTCAGCAAGGTAATTTTTGTCCAGTTACATGAGATGCAACATCTTTCAAAATACCTTTCTGTACAGTGGACCCCAGTCCATGTAAGCTTGTTATGCTACAGTAAATTTGTAAGATTCTGCAAGGCATTGTAGCTTTTGAATGCAAAAGAGCAAGAAGACCCTATGCGTCTCCCACATCTGTTCACCTTTCTCTAGCCTAGTGCAAACCCGATGCCAAGGAGGACCATGCACCTACCAGGATCTGGCCACATGGATCATGCAAAAAGCAGGTGCACCCCAGAAAGATGATTGCAGAGTCAAGGACCTCCAGACACACTCAAGCTAGCCAGCAAGCCAGGGCAAGCCGTACACTCATACATCACCTTGCTCCAGTGCTGCTCATTCAAACCCTTTTTGCAAGCAAACCCACTTCTGTTTTTCTCCAAGGTAAGGGGCCTGGGCCAGCTTAGAGGAAGCAACAGATGAAGATGGTCTCTGGCCTCCATTTGATATATGACCAGCCAATACACCTGCTTTTCTTTTTGTCAGGGCCTCACTGCCCACAATGGCCCCAAGTAGGCTTGTGCCATCGAGCCTCGCGTGGGCAAAACGAAGCCGAAATCGGCCCTGCTCACGCCCGCGCGAGGCCTTACCTTCTCTCCGCGGCAAGCCGCCTGCTCCGGTCCCGTCGCGTCACTTCTGGCACCAGAAATGACGCGACGGAACCCTGCGTAGGCGCGCTGGACCCCCGTGATGTGTACTGCACCTGAGCAGGGTCCCGTTGCGTCATTTCCGGTGCTGGAAGTGACGTGACGGGACTGGAGAGGATGGGTCGAGTGGCGCGGAGAACTGCTCCGCGCCGCTCAGAAGATCGAGGCGGGGGGCCCACCCCCACAGAGAGTCAAGGCGGGGGCGCAGCGGGGCCCCCCTGCAGGTTCAACTGCATGCCTAGCCCCAAGGCACAAGTGCAATTGCCCAGTAGCAATTGGCTGGGTAGGTCTCTGCTGGGTCAGGCACACTCCAAGAAAGCCCGGTAACATGGTGCTGTTAGGCAGTTTTGGACTCTGGACTTAATGAAAATAATGAGCAGACTGTGGAAGGAAAGGTGGCAGCTTCCCCTCTAGTTTAAAAGGCTGGAGCCCTTCATGCTACACTCTCTATTAGTCTGTTAAGGGATCGAGCCCTATTAAACCCGGGACTCAGGAGATCCGGGTTCTAGTCCCCGCTCGGCCATGAAACTCACTGGGTGACTTTGGGCCAGTCACTGACTCTCAGCCTCACCTACCTCACAGGGTTGTTGTGAGGATGAACTGGAGGAGGATATGTAAGCCGCCTTGGGTTCCTTTCAGGAAAAAAGACGGGGTATAAATAGAATAAATAAATAAATAAATAAATAAATAAATAATAATAATAATAATAATAATAAATCTCCTAGTAACTGCAAGGCTACTGAATTCAGAGGGAAGAAGCAGGCTTGTATTAAGGAAGATGGCGGCAACTGGAGCAGCTCTAGAGATCCAGGGCATAGCTCAGAAGGGGGGCCACCATGCCTAGGTGGGCCTTCTTCAACACCACCCATGCCCAGTTTATGTGTATATTATCATTCATGCCTAAGCCTTGCCTAGCTCTAATATCCTTTTCATAAGTCTTTCCCCTCTTGCAGTTTTGTGAGAACATATTCCAAGCAGCAAGGGTGGAAGTTGACTAATCCTGAAGTGTTTTTCATATTAAATACCAAAGATCTAGGCTTCAGATTAATTTAGCTTCCTTTTGGAATACTCTGTTCCTATGGGGCAAAGTTCTGGTTCCTGCTTCCTTTTTCTTGGACAACATATGCTTAGGGCTCATGGAGGCCACTTCCTTCCAGTTAATGTAACCCAGCTTTGGAAAATTGAATCCTTTGAACTCTGTATCTCAAGCAAACACATACCTGAGACCCCATAGGCAGAGACCTTTTAAGAATTTTTTTTTTCCCCATTTATGTTTTGAATTCTAGGTGATTTGATAACAAACCTACTCTTGCACCATACATTACTGGTAAATGGAGATTTTAGTTTTAAATGAGAAATTAAGAGAACAGTCCTAAGACCTTCAGACAGTGAGGGGCCATAGGATACTGGGGATTCCTCCCCTGCCCATGAGGCCTTAGACAGAACTACAACCTGGGTGGGGGGGATCTGAGCAGGCATTCTCCCCAGTCACTGCAGAAAGCTCTGCACCAGCTCCTCTTCCAAGCTCAGAGCTGAAACCTCAAAAGAGGATGGGGAGAGGAGGAAGGGGGCATGCTGGTGGGTGGTGAGGAAAGAGGAGAAGGCCGTGGATATGCAGGATCCACAGGCCTCTCAGCTTCTGTCCCCACCCACAGCAAAGTAAGTGTGTTAGATAGGCTCAGAGGTCCATCTACCGTTAAGTGCTGTTTGGGAGGAATGGGAAACATAAAAGCCTCTGTTCTTCGTGCAGCGCTGAGCATGGATATGAGGGCTCTGATCTCGGAGCCCTCCATTCCTAGAAGAGTCAATCCTGTAGGATTGCACTCTAAAGCATCCCAAACACATAAAAAATAAAGTAGGGTGGGCCATTTGGGGTGATGGCAAGCAATAACTAGTTGTTTGTGACTTGTTTCTTATATTTGTTAGGACAGATAATCTGGCTGTTAGATTCCCTCAAAGGAGAGAGGCTAACCCCATACTCTCATGAAAGGTTTGGGATCTTTCACTGGGGTAAAGATGCAAGCAGCTGGGTGAAGTGTGCGCTTTGCCCTTTAACACTAGGCACACATACACACACACATCAGAAGCAAAAGAGTGTTTATTAAAGATGAAATATAGAGCAGGTATAGCATCTTACTTCTGGTGGTACAGTAAACCCAATGATTTCAGGCAGCGAAATACCCTTATGCTATTGTCCAGACACACTCTATATTCTGGAGAGGAAAAAAGAGTTCCTGTTTGCCCTAGTAGCCTGCAGATAGGAAGCGGGTGGAAGAAAGGCTTCCATCTAAAAAGATAGCTAGAGAAAGAAGTTCCGGTCACTAGCTTGTCTGTTGGCGGTCCCTGCAGTGGATTGCCCAACCGTAGTCCCATGGGGGAAGGAGGTGATCAAGAGGTCTGTGTGTCAAGCACGCCAGCATGCTTAGACATCTTGGGATGACTGTCTCCCACACCTTCCCACTACTCAAACCTCAGTTCTTATACCTTTCCTGAGTTCCTGGCTACATTGGGGGTGGGGGGGAGCAAGGGTCTCCTTTGTTTCCCCGGTGGCCTTAATCACCACTAATCGCTTAGTCCTTTGTGTGCCTATGGCCCTTGATGGGTGTCATAGGAAAAACCTTTTGTGGGTTCTCCTTGATGAGTTTAAGTTTCTGGTTGAATCCTTCTATTGGGGGAAGCCATCCTTTTGCAGGGCTTATTCTTAGGTCCTATTAAGGAAGGTCTCTCCTGTGCCTTAGGTCATGCATGTTAATCTGATCATTGCAAGACCCTCAGCCACTGCCCATTCATTCATCGGGTTCTCAATCACTCTCCATTCAGGCCTTCATTTGCATCCTCTGCTCCAGTCCGAGGCTGTTCATTTCTCCTGAACCAAAGCTTACCCAGGCTCTTGTTGGGGCCTGCTGTGGCTTTCCCTGTGAGCTACAGTCATAACCAGATGATCATGACTATATCCACTCATAACATATTAAACAGGGAACTGTTGAAAAGTACAAGCCAAGGAGGTTGGCAAGTACTCCTGCTTGACCTGAGACTGCCACAATGAACTTCTTGGAAAAAGCTGGGACACAATGTTATAAGTAAGATAGGACTGCCAGCTTCATGGACTAGTACTGAAGTAATGCTAGGACAATCTTAATTTTTAAGGTGTTTGCATTGTCTTCATAATGTGGAACCTGCCTTGACTCCATGTTTTTAGAGAACAGTGGGTAAGAAACAAATAAATGGTGCATTTGCAGGCTATTCATAATGGAACTGATTTAATGGCATAGAAAGCAGCCTGAACACACATGCACCACAAAAACACACATATTCATTCATTCATGATGGCACTACTGATTCCCAAGTACATTAGTTGTGCTCTTGATTTTTCATTCACTAGTGCTATGCATAAGCCGTAGTGAAATCTGTGGATAATGATTGTCACACTGTCAAGGTTCCGCTACTGCAGGGACCCCTTGACCTGCCTTAGGAAGATCTCTGCCTCTTCTCAAAGCTTCTCCCGCGTTCCAGGAGATCAAATCCTTTGCCTGTTTCCAGTAGCATGGGAATAGGCTTCAGGCGTGGTGAATAAGTCACTCCAACAACATGGGTTAAACAACAACAGTTTACTTATTACATTAGGGTATTTACACAATAGAGCAGTTATAATTCAAAAGCAAGTATGATAAAATTAAACAGACAAATAGCACAAGGTTCTCTAACTTAACTTCAGTCTACCTCTCTCCTCTACAGTCAGCCTCTCTCTGGCTCTAGCTGACCACACCCCACACAAATAAAGCCTTCCCAGGATTGGAAGGTTATAACCATGTGACCTTGAACAGGAAAAATAATACTTAACTTCTATTGGGTGAACTGAAACTCACAAATGCCCCCCTCCCATCTTGAAATGTTTGGGCCTTCAGGCTTCAACTAATTTAGGGAAGTGTTTGGGCCTACAGGCTTCAACTAACCTAAGCCTGTGTAGGCCTCAATCCTTCACACACACACATAAAGTTTACTTAGCTTTCATTCATGTGATTCTACCGTATTTTTCCGTGTATAAGACGCCCCCATGTATAAGACGCCCCCCACTGGGCAGTTCCCCAACCGCATGGTTCTCTCCTCGGCTTACTTCCGTGTATAAGACAACCCTCAATTTTTAGGAAAAAGTATAGTCTTATACGTGGAAAAATACTGTATATATTTGCACTAGCAATGATATTCTGTATAGTATTCTTGAATAAAATGGGTGCAGTCCCTAGTCTCTTAAGCACATTACAGTGTGATTAAATCACTTTGATTTAGTTTAATTTTCACTGG
Organism: Shinisaurus crocodilurus; assembly: GCA_021292165.1. Taxonomy (NCBI): domain Eukaryota; kingdom Metazoa; phylum Chordata; class Lepidosauria; order Squamata; family Shinisauridae; genus Shinisaurus; species Shinisaurus crocodilurus. The sequence continues at coordinate 245,703,723 of CM037876.1, forward strand.
AGAGTGAGTCTCATGTTTAAAACAATGGATATTTGTTGAACCATTGGTTCAGTCCTGGCAGTATCAAGATCAACTCTACTTTCTTTTGTGTGTGTTGCTGGGAGAAGACAATGAATCTGAGGATGCGTCTTTTCTGACTTACGGTCCCAGCAGAGTGCATGCATGCATGCATTCATTCACCCGTTCAATTTATGAGTCGTCCTATTATGTATAATCACCTCGCAGGGGAACATATGTAATAAAAACAAACACAATAAAACCAGTAATAAAGCCAATAACCACTTAAAATAAAAAGTATGTAAAATAATTTAAAAGCAGCAACAACAATAATTTTAAAAGCAGAATAAATATCAAACTAGCTAAAAATTCTGATCAGCTAAAAACACTTTGGAAGAATTTCCTGACTTCCTTTCATGTGTACTTTAGAAAAACTGTGTGCTGGATAATCAGCCTTTAACCATATTGCAATAAAATAATATTGATTTGCATGACAAATCCTTAAGACTGCAGTATCACCATGATCATTCAGTTTAAGATTTGACTTAATTTTCATGTTTCCTTTGTCCTAAAACTTTCCATAACCATTCCACATAAGATTTTTTTCTTAGTCTTCAGATGCTTTTATTCCAACATATCTTACCTTGTCCTTGCCTCAACATAGAACTGAAAGTATTGTCTTTTTCTTATCCAGTGGCAACACTTAAGTAGGTTATATTTCTCACATGAAAAAAAATAATCCGTGTTTTTTCTTGAATTATTACCTAGAAAACCTAGATGTTTTCAGCTCAATTTCTGTGCATAAATAAACACTACTGTTATCTGATTACTTCTGTAGCTGTACTTTGAATTCCCTGCCATTGCTATCTTTATTTTGCTTTCTAATACTTACGGTATTCCTTATGTGATCTCTTTCTGAAAATAAACTTTTTTACAACCTTAAAACTGCCTTCAGCCATCTAAATTCAAGCTGTGACATTATCAAATTAAGATTTAAGGGGAGAGGGCCACCCCCCCCCCATACTTCCCTCTTCTTTTTGGGCTTTGAGATGTATTGTGTTATGTTATGGTTTGTATTTGTTTAAATTTCAAGTAATACACTGGTCTAATTAATGAAACCATCTCAACCTATCCTGTATTTATTTTTACTTATTTTTTCAATTATTATTACATTTATATCCCGCCTTTTTTCCTCTGGTAAGGAACCCAAGGTGGCTTACATGGTCCTACTCCTCTCCATTTTATCCTCACAACAACCCTGTAAGGTTGGTTAGGCTGAGAGTCAGTGACTGACCAAAAGTTGCCCAGTGAGCTTCATGGTTGAGTAGGGACTAGAACCCAGATCTCCCAAGTCCCTGTCCAACACTCTAACCACTACACCACGATGTCAGTCTTCCCCAACCTGCACTCCTGATGTGTTGGACTACAACTCCCATTATCATGGCCAATGGAGGTTACCAGGTTGAAGAATGTTGTTACATGTCTTAAATTGTGCTGAGGAGGTGCATTATGCAAAATAACAGCTACTTGGGCCATAAGTTTCTACCATTCCCCATTTGGATAAGTTACCTCTTATTGTTTCTACCTATTAAAAGAGGAATGGTAAGCATAAATTTTGGAACTATGTTGCCTACCTTAATTATGCTTAACTTTATATAAGAAAGAAAAAAATTAGGTGTTTAAGTGTTAATTTTAAGTGTTTAGGTGTTATTTTAGGTTTATTTATGTCACTCTGAAGGCACTTACATAGATAAAATGAAAGAGAGGTAGTTTTCACAGGCTCATTTTGTTTGACTGCAAGTATGCTGCAGATGGATATGGGACTTTTTGGTATACAAGAAAGATGGTGACATGAGCATGAAAAATAATTTTGAATCCATGTATATTTAAAATCAGAAGGGAAAGCATTCCAGATGTTTATGGGAAACTTAAGGACTCTGCTTTCACCATATGGTTTTCTTTAAAGGTACCGGTATTTATATTTTCAAAATCTGCATTGTATTACATTTGAAACTGAAATTAAAGCTGCTGAAGTATTTGGCTACATTTCAGAAGAATAACCTTTAAAACAATTCAGTAATGTGGAAAACGTACTTATAAGGGCACCTATTATAGAATCTTACTGTTTATAATTTTTTGCTCTCCAGAATGTGTTAAAATGTCCCAACACAACTTCAGAGCTTGTGTTGCATGTTCTGATTTACCGTATTCCCCTCTCCTGATTGATAGGTTGATTTGACTGACTGACTTTGACATGTGAACATTTACATTTAATTGAATTTGAGAAATGCCGTAGCATGCTCTGTGTTTTTAGTTGCTTGCCTCAGTTTATTGTTAATGTTATGGTTTTATTGTATATTTTAATGTTCTGTGATATTTGCTCTTTATTGCCCTGGAATCTGTTGGTTGAAATGCAGTATACAAATGTTTTCATTAAATACATATGTGTTCACTACTGATGGTTTTTGGCCAAGTGAAGTTCAGGACCTCACTATTTAAGAAAAGCATGGTGATTGTGATGTCCTAGATCTTGTCATATCACTCTACACTGAGCACTGCTAAACCTTTTACCTATAAAACAAATATAGAACAGATATATGTGACAATAACATAGCAGTCTTTCTCTCAGGGGCATTGCTAGGTATTAAAAAGACCTATGCCAGGACACACATTTGCATAATATGTGTATGCTAATTTATATGTACCTATGCACATTTAGAAATAATTACTCGAATCTGAATTTCACATAAGCCAACAAATTTCCATATCAGCCCAGATAAACTATTCAGTTAATTTGTACCCCACCCCAGTTTACCCAAATCAGAACTTCTATTAATTTATCTATTAACGCCAATTAATTTCCCACCCAGACGAACCAGTTTCCGCTTCAGAATCAATTTGCCTTGAATTAATTACCCCATTAATAAACCATAACTTCATTACCCCGCCCCCCGCAATGAAATTTAAAATAAATAGGGTGCAGTGGCACAATTCCCTTTGGGTGGGCGAGGATTTCATTCTTTCTATGAAACAAGGTTGTTGGCGGTGGTTTTTCTTCCTTCCTTCCTTTTAACTTAGCTGAGATGCTTTCTTTTACTTTTCCTCTTTACTTAGCTGAGCTGCTGGCCTGTAGCTGTGCTGCTAGTGGTGTAGTGGACCCAGGGCTCGTAGGGTTGAAGCACTGGGACTTTCTGATTAGCGGGGACAATGATGTCATCTGCCACCTCCCTCTGGCTTCCCTGTCCCCTCTGAGCTTAGCTGCAATCCTTGCAGTAGCGGGGTGGGGCAGTCAATGTTGTGCCTCCGTTTGGAAGACATGGGGCAGCTGTGCCAGAGTGTGTGTGGGGTGGGGCCAGGCACGTGTCATCTGCAGCCTGACCTAGCTGTGCTGCCTTGCTAATCAGTGCCTGTTTAAAAGACAGGCCCCAAACACACTTCCGATGCTGGAAGCAATTGTCATTGCAACTCGACCATAGACAGATACTCCTGCCAGCCCCCGGACCGAGACTCGTGCTTTCTTGACTTCGGGACACCCCTGACCACGCTTCAGCCTGCTCCTACACTGCTTCGTTTAATTTTGGTTTTGGACATATCTCTTGGCTTTCAACCTTGGACTGTGTGAACGACAATGGCTTATCTGTGGACCGGACTGATTTACGACAGCCAATGGATTTTCACAGCAACAGTATATTGTTGTTAGCTATCCCTGTTTTAATGCAAAGTATTTTGGGGTGGCTTGGTGTTGAATGGGCAGTTAAGACCCATTAGCATTATAAAAGGCCTGCTCCTGATGGAGAAAACGGCTAGAATAGTATGTTGATATGGATCAACACAGCCACATTTTTGACTCTCCTTGTGGGTGTGGGTATGGGTACTTTCAGAATGAGCGCTTGCACTTAAAAAATTACCACTACCCCACTGTATGCTGCACATTTGAACTCAAATCCCCCAGGGATGGGCAACGGCATGCCCCTGTGTAGGGACAGACATCTTGAAAGGAAGCAGAAATGGGACTGTTTCCCTTCCCAGGGAACTTGGCATCTTGAGATTTGAGGTCATGGATGCAGCTCAGTAGTTAGGCTTGGACTCTCTTCTTTTTCCTTATGGCAGCTGATCAGTATACCACTCCTCCTTATGCTGGCTCAGCTTGTCTGAGTGTGGAAAGCTAAGCAGGGTCAAGCCTGGTTATTACTTGGATGGGAGACCCCTCCTCTAGTTTCCTGCATTGAGCAGGGGGTTGGACTCGATAGCCTTGTAGGCTCCTTTCAACTGTATGATCTATGAAATCTATGAAATCCTTTCTCACCACATGCTTCATCTGCCAGCTACACAGAGCAACTCAGTGGCAGCATGAAGCACCTGGCCCCAGACTCTGGACTTAGCCAAAAAGCCCCAGGGCTGTGCCCCTCCCCCCGCTGCCCCCTGGCAACACCTCAGCTTCCTCCGCTCAGTCACCACCAAACAGCATTCTAGAAGTTCAATAAAATAATAAACTAAACTCAAGAATTCTCAGTGCCAAAAGGGAATGGTGAATATAGTACTTCCTGACTTGTTTTATTTGTGAGGCATATAATTTTTCTTAGTTAAATTAAACAACATGTTTAGAAAGGAACCTAAACTTCATTTAAAGATTCCAGCTCAAAATTGCTCTGCAGCCTTTTCATTAAACTGCATCGTAGTTTGAGAGTTGTTTTGGTCATAAAACTACCCAGCCATTTCTTAGAAGAATCCTGTCTCATATAATTTTTCTTTAAAGCTGAGTAAAAAAGAAAAAGGAAATACAGTTTTCTTTGTTTAATTCTGTGGCTGTCTGATTCATGGTGGCAACAGCAAAGCTGGTCCATTGGCTCCATTTAAAATGACATCACTTGGAAGCCTTACAGGACTGATGGCAGGCACAGTTGTAAAAGATGGAGTAGTAGTCAGGAGGAGAGGGTCGTAGGACTCTGCTGGGATTGCTTACATATCAGGACTCGGGAACCTTTCTCAGGCCTCATTTATTTATTTATTTATTATATTTATACCCCACCTTTTTTCCTGCAAGGAACCCAAGGCAGCTTACATAATCCTCCTCCTCTCCATGTTATCCTCACAACAACCCTGTGAGGTAGGTTAGGCTGAGAGTCAGTGACTGGCCCAAAGTCACCCAGTGAGTTTCTTTTCTTTTTTTAAAAAAAATTATTTAAAAATTTTTCAACAATACAAAAAGTAACTAAATAACACACATACAACTTATATAGTGCTCCCATCACCGCGGGACCAAATAATACATTATATCTCTACAATCTATAATTATTCATTATTCCAAAAATACAACATATCTTGACATGGCATACTCCCTTTCCCCTTATTTAACAGCCCAGTGAGTTTCATAGCCGAGCAGGGACTAGAACCCGGATCTCTCGAATCCCAGTCCAACACTCTCACCACTACGCCACACTGGCTCTCATGTTGCAATGTCTCCAGGGAACCATTTCGGGAGCCATGTACCAGCAGTGGATGGTGCCACAGCCCCAATGGGCAAGGTCATCCCTACTGTTGGCAAGCAGCCCCTGACATAGTTGCCCATAGCCAAGTCACACACACACACCAGACACGCACAGGGCCGACTTTGCTTCCTCCTTGCCTTTCTCCGAAGCAATCTGAGAGTGGCTCAAGGAGATGTTCTCCTACCCTTGCTCCCTTCTTTGAGGAGGTGGGGCTTTGGGGAGGGGCCTCATTGGAGGCATTTGTGGGCTGGATGGGGAGACCTGGTGTCATGAATTCAGCCCACAGGCCAAAGGTTTCCCAGCCCTGTTATATACTATGCTAGATGTAGAAACATTGGGCAGATCCTTACAAAAAGGGACCTGGTGAATCCAGAAGTGCTGGTGGAACATGGTTGAGGCTAGTATTACCAGTGGGTGAGGGACACAGTCTTCATTTAAGAAATACTCATTCCTTTGAAGCCTTCTTCAGCTTAGATGGTACAACAGAGTTCCAGTTCCATGGCAATTAGCTGCATAACTACCATATTCAAAGATTTTTTAAAGTTTAAGACCAGAGTTAAGGTGATCTCATGTTGTGCTCAACCTCAACAAAGCCAGGAAATTGGAAGCTTAAGCTGATGCCTTAACAGACGTGCTGTGTGATCAGTAATAATGTTGTGCAATGTCACAAATTGTGTTTGCTTACAACTTGCCTTCCATGCACCCACAGTTTTCCTTGGTCTTTCAGACCCTCATCAAGATGGGGAAGATGGAGTCCCTGGGACCAGCAAAGATGCCCCAAATTGCCCTGGACCTGCATTGTTTTATGAGGTGTCTGAACCTTGCTGTATTTCTAGAGGAATCCTCTTGTGAGTTGACCCATGCCATGCCTATCTGTTGCTTGTAAGCAAGCACATTTTGTGACATTGCACAGCACCATCACTGATCATAGGGCACATCTGTTACAGCATAAGCCTTAGCTTCCAATTTCCTGACTTGGTGGAGCTTGAACCAACACGAGATAGCCTTAACTCTGGTCTTAAACTGGCAGGTTTTTTGATAATTGAATTTCCCTGGTTTATAAAAAGGAAATTTATTATTATACTGTTCTGGGGAAAGAAACCCACAAATGAAAGAACAAAACACCAACAAGGCATTAACTGAGTAGATGTGTACAAATTAATAGACATATCCTTGGGCAGCATCCAGTGCTGCCTGTCCACCAGCGTGGCCCATCACCGCTTCTGTTCCAAGAGCAGCCAGCCCCACCTATTCTGTTGCACAAGCGGCACCCACTGCTCGTGGAATGGAGATTTAGCGCTTCTGGGGGCAAGCTCTGAAACAAGCAGAAGCACTCGTTTCTGGAACGGGGGAAGGTCAGTGGAGCTCCCTTATGTGAGCTTTATCGGCCTGACCCATTCCAGAAATGAGCATTTCCGCTCATTTTGGGATGCCTCCAGTAGCACTAAATTGTGTTCCACAAGCGGTGGCTGCCACTTGCACAATGGAATTGGTGGAGCTGGCCACTTGCAGGCAGTTTCCATTGGATACTGCCCATTGTATGTTAAGAATAGCTTACTTTTGATACTGCATTGTACAGTCATGCCTTGTATTAAGAGCATAATTGGTTCCGGAAACATGCTTGTAATCCAAAACATTCTTATATCAAAACGAAATCCCCCAAAAAAAATTTGTACAGAGATTTTTTTTTATTTTTTTTTTTAAATATTTTATTAAATTTTAAAACAATACAAAGAAAATAACATACACACATAACTAATATTGTGCTCCCATCACCATGGGACCAAACAATCCAATAACTCTATAATTGTTCATTATTCCAAAAATACAATATATCTTGACAGGGTAAACTCCCTTTCCCCCTTTTAAACACATATTCCAAAAATAAACCCCAAATATCCTTAAAATTATTTTTCTTTAATTGACCCCTTTTGCATTTAATATTACAAGTCAACATATCATTCAAAGCCATATCCCATACTTCCTTATACCATTCAGTAATAGTGAAAACTTGCTGGATTTTCCATTTCCTTGCTATCATTAGTCTACCTGCCGTTAACAAATTTATGATTAATTCTTTAACATTTTGAGAACCGATCACCTTTTCCGTTATTGTTAGCAAAGCTAGTTTAGGGCATACCTCTAAATCAACTCCAACAATTTCTGATATTTCCTCAAAAATCATTTTCCAAAAATCCATTACATTTTTACAACTCCACCACATATGAGCATATGTACCCAATTCCTGACATCCTCGCCAACACATTGGAGAACATTTATTATCTATTCTATTTAATCTCACTGGGGTCAAATACCATCTCCAAATTAGCTTATAAAAATTCTCTTTAATTCTTATAGACATATTTTTCAATATTCGCCTATCCCAAATCTTATTCCACTCATCCTTTGATATTTCCTCTTCAAACTCTGTATCCCACACTATTTTAAGATTTTCTGCTTGCTCTTCTGATTTCTGCAACATTTTATATAACATCTTTGTAAGACCCCTAGCTGATGCATTTCCTTCTACAAGTTCTCTAGACATAACCACCTGCTCAAATGCAGTGAAATCCCTTTCATGCTCATGTCTCCTCTTCCATTTCTTACCCCATTGTACTAATTGAATTAAATTTAACCAAGAAATTCTTCCTGCCCCAACCATATCAATTATTTGCTGTCTTGTCTCCATTTTTTCCAGCCAATCCATTAAAGTTATCACCTTTTTCTCTCTAAAAATTCGTTCTAAATGTCTAACATTCTAGGGAAAATCTTCCATAACCACCACTGGAGTAAGCGGGGATATACCTGGTAAAAATATTTCCTTATTTCTACCCCAAATTTCTAACATATTTTTTAAAAAGGGATTTTCTAATCTTTTTGTCATAATATGTCCTTGTTTTGTAAATAAGAATTTATCCACCCTATTACCCAATTCAAATGCTTCTATTTCCCACCACATAAAATCTTTTCTAACAATAATATCCATGATATATCTAAGTTGATTAGCTATATAATACCATTTTAAATTAGGGAGACCAAGTCCCCCTATTTTTTGAGCTTTATACCATCTATTCTTAGTAATCCTTGATTTTTTCCCCCCATTACAATAGCTATTTAACATTACTTGCCACTCTTTAATTTCTTTCTCTGATATCTTATATGGTATCATTCTAAATAAAAAATTAAACTTCGGTAATATCTTCATTTTAATCAAAGCTATCCTACCAAACCACGATAATCCCAATTTTTTATAATCCTCTATTTGATTTTTAACTTCATCTTTTAGTTTTTTAAAATTACATTCCCCTATTTTATCCAAATCTTTTAATATATCAATACCTAAATATTTAATTATATTTTTTATCTTTATATCCACTCCCCTTTGTTTAAATCCCCTTTCCTCCAGTTTACTATAATTAAATGTCATTATCTCCGATTTATCCCAATTAACTTTTAACCCTGTTACTTCTCTAAATTCATCTAAATGTTTCTCTATCCAATCCCAATTTTCTATAGGCCGTTCTAATGTTAACAAGATATCATCTGCAAAAAGGTTTATCTTACATTTGGTCTCTATTCCTATCCCCAATAATTTCTTCTCCTGTCTTATCGAATTCGCTAACAATTCCATAACTAACACAAATAATACTGGGGAAAGGGGACAACCCTGTCTAGTTCCCCGGCCTAGGCTAATAGTTTCTGTTATTCCATCGTTTACAATTACCGACGTGACATTATGAGTATATAATTGGTTAGTAATACCTATAAATTTTTCTCCAAACCCCATAGTTTTTATTAACATCTTTAATGCAGGCCATTCCACACAATCAAAGGCTTTAAAAATATCCAATGCAAGAACCCCCGCTTTCAAATTATTTTTCTTTATTAAATAAATTATATTCAGAACCCTTCTTGTTAAATCTGCCATTTGTCTTCCTTGAATAAACCCTCATTGATCTTTCCCTATATACTTATTTAGAAAACTATTCATTCTTCTAGCTAAAATTGCTGTCAATAGTTTAGCATCTTGATTAATTAATGATATTGGTCTATAAGAACCTGGTTCTGCTAAATCCTTCCTTGGTTTCGGGATTAAAATGGTCAAGGACTGTTTCCATGACGGGGGGATCTCTCCCCCCTGTAAAATATCATTAAACAACCGTTTTAACTTCGGAATTAACATTTTTTTAAAGACTTTATAATATTCCGCCCCCAGACCATCCAGTCCTGGCGTTTTCCCCTGTTTTAATTTATTTATAGCACTTTCTATTTCAATTTCTGTGAATGGTTGCTCCATTTTCTCTCTATCTTCCTCCTGGATTTTTATTTTTAAATTTTTCTCGATATATCTTCTACTCTCAGTTCCGACCATTTTCCTGCCTTATATAACTCCGTGTAATATTCATGAAAAATTTTCAATTTATCCTTTACTAGATTATATTCTGTACAGAGATTTTTAATTTAAGCCGTACTACAGTACTTGTATTGCAAGACGTCGCTTGTATATCAAGTTAAAAAAAATTAAATAAATATTTAAAAATTTGCTTGTCTTGCAAAACGCTCTCAAACCAAGTTACTTGCAATCCAAGGTATTACTGTATATTCAGAATAGCTTACTTTTGCACAGGATTCCAGCATAGGTTTTTCCTTTTCCTACCTCTCTTCATTAGTGAGAGTGATTCCTTCAGCCTTCAAAATTACATCACCTTTATCTCAGTCCATAGTTCCATGTGTAATTCAAAACAGAAGAGAAGCCCAGGCCGGGGAGCAACTGCCATCAGCTCCTGAAACGACCATCACTGGGCCTGAGAGGACTGTTGGGGCAGCCCCTCCCCCACCTTCCCTGGGGCTATTTAAGACCTGTGTGCCCTGAGGGAAGGCAGAAGAGAAGCCCAGGCCTGGGAGCAACTGCCATCAGCTCCTGAAACGACCATCAGCGGCCTGAGAGGACTGTTGGGGCAGCCCCTCCCCCACCTTCCCTGGGGCTACAGAGGGAAGGCAGAAGAAAAGCCCAGGCCAGGGAGATTGTACCAGCAGCTCCAGAAGAAGCCTTCAGTTGGCCTGAGAGAACTGGTGTATGTTTGGTTTGGGGGGGGGGTAACGTTTGTTTGTGTATTTAAACATTGTAAACCGCTTTGGGTGCCTTAGCAGAAAGGCGGTATAGAAATGTAATAAATAAATAAATAAATAAATAAAAACACTGGAGTACTGGCAGCATTCTAGCTTCAGAGTCAAACTGAGCATGCCCAGCATAAGTTTGCCAGCCGTTGCTGCCATAGGCTTTCATGGGGCAGAAAACCTTGATAATTTTTAAACTGCTGTTCAGAATTTTACCAAACCAATAAAAGGCACACCTCCTCAACTAGCCTGAATAAAGTACACCAGTAATTTCCTCCAGAATTTGAACGAAATATATGATGTGCAGAGCCGTAGCTCGAATAAAAAGTTCAAATGTGTCCATTTTCAGCACTTTATAACTTGCTGTATCTGTGGCACTTTGCATTGGAGTGGTTTGAAATTTTGCACAATTCTAGCCATCATCAGGTATATTATGGATGCCAAGTTTCAAGTTATTAGCTCTATAGGTGCCATTTTTATAAGCAGTTGAATGTTGAGGTTTATAATGGCGGAAGTTTTTTGTTTTTGTTTTTTTGGTGGTGATTCACCTTAAAAAAAGGGGCACTACTGTGCGCCTTTAATAGACAGAAGATTCTCTTAGGCATACCCACACCACATGTGGATCAATGGAAGCTTTTTTGGGGTGGTGGTGGTAAAAAGGCTTACTGCAGGAGAAGCATTCTCTGAGGGAAACCTTCTCTTGAAAAACTGTCTTACATTATCTTGTTCATTGTAGGCCCCAGGATGATGCAATTTCACCTTCTAATGTTCTAGTGTAGCCATTTTGTGGGACAGTTTTCCAAGAACTGCCTACTACATTAAAATATCGCATTGAGAGCTTTGTGAAACTGGCTAGTCTTTCGCTATCCTCTTAGAGAAATTGACGAGCTCACCAGTGATTGATACACATCACAACACACTGACAAAAGTACACATATACATTACATATGAAAGACCTCCTATACAAATGTTTATGTATGATAATGTGAAAAAATAAAGCTTTAGCTTTTGACTCACTATTTTAAACTTCTGTTGAATAAATATGAAACCTATTCTATATATTTCTAGTATATTATAGAATATAGCCAATAGCCATATAACCATGTTAGTAGTTCCTTTAAAACTATTTACATTTTTAAATTTTAAATTGAATCATAAGCCTCAGAGTGTTTCACTGATGAATTGGCCTATGAAAACACAAGCTTTGTTGTTGTGAGATCTCAGAGCTACATGTTTTAAGAAGTGTGAAGCTCCTTTTTATTTGTGCAGATACACATTCAGAAAATCCTGGAAGCTGGCTGCTGAACAATAATTGCTAAAAATTAAAACATTTTTATTCCTTCTTCTGTGACATTTTTATGCATCAAAACATGTCTGTCTGTTATATCAAAACCACCCCTCAACGTTAAACTACTTAGTTTACATCAATTATATATGTGTTCATTGATAAGTACCATACTCTGAATGTATGCTTACTGAGTTCTGGAGATAAGACCGGTGAAGTATCACAGTGGGAATTCAGCATATAGTAGGGTCAGAATCCTGAATCTGCCATCTCAAACTCTGTCACCATCTAATTTATGTGTGAATAAAGTGGCTAACTTGACAAGCTGAGGTTTACATTCAGAAAAATGTCTCAGCTGTAGACCAGACCTCAGTGATTTTACTTTTATCTGGAGCAGTTGCACAGTGAAGCCAAAGAGAACAGATGTGCTGTCAAAATAAATGATCATCATTGGTCTGTTATACTTTTATGAAAAGCAGAGAGCAACTTAGCAAGAGATCCAAGTTGTTTTTTTAAAAAACTTATGGAAACCCCTGACTTCTGCAGATGCTGCACTTCTACTTTCACAAGGTTTCTGGAGTATTTACTTTTTCCTAGCTGTTGATATTGATAAGACATTCTTATATCTTTCCTTGTTGAATTCTGGAAATCTGAAAGAAATGGTTCCAGATGTTTGTTGATGAGCTTCAAATTGGGCAGGACAGATTACAAAATCGTGTAGATCTATGGGGAAATGAGATGTTTTGTCAACAGTATCTTTTCAGGAAAAAAGGTGGGGTATAAATATAATAAATAAATACTGAGATGTTGGCAGAGGCTTGCAAGCGAGCTACTATTATGTAGTCCTGGTTTCATAGCAGACATGTTAATTTAAAATCTTTTTCATGTGTATTATGAAAAGTTTTGTTTTTCAGAGCCCCAGTTCCCCAAGAAAGCTATATTCGTTAAGTAGTTACTTTATTTAGTTTTCTTTTGATTTTTACCACAAGGAAAATTAATAATATACTGACTATCCAGCAAACATCTGCCTGCATTAAGCTATAATTTTTGTTTGATTCAGCAAATAAAGCTGTGCCTAGTTAGTAAATAAATGGGAGAAGTAAGAAGAGAAACAAAATAATACTGGAATGGGTATGTAGCTTTCAGTCATCTTTGGCCTAGTCATAGTCATAATGGAGGTGTTATCAACTGGCATAAAACCTAGAGTAGGTTGTACTGAAATAATTATGGGCGAATTCACATGACATGGCAACCCATCCTCCAAATAAGTTGCACAATGTGGGTTGTTCCATGAACAACCAATGGTGCACCTGACAGACAACTGTGCTTATCGTGGGTTCTTCTCCCTGGGTCCTCCAGCCGGTATCCCAGGGTCTTGTGCAGCAGAATCCATCTCCCTCTCTGCTCCAATTGCGACGCCTTTCGCAGGTTTTTTTTTTTCTGGAGGCCCGTGCCACTGCCGGTGACAGCCACTCCACCAATCCCAAGTGGCACTTTGGAGCAACTGTCACTGGCTCGTTACCCTTTTAAAAAAATTGGGGACTGGGGCCAATACAAATGTGTGCAATTTTGTTCACAGTTATTTTACTGTTATTATTTCCCCCTGTTCTTTGCAGTTGTACACGTATGAAAGACCAAAATGTGAAGCCTTGCCTGGCCAATGTCCTGGTAAGTGCCTGCTGTCAAAGTGCAGTAGGCAACATCAATGAACATTGACCAAGCGAGCCTGCATATAAGGTTGCTTTGTGCACACTTGACAGCTGTCAGTTGAAAAGCAAAGCAGTGAAGGGTTTTTTGCCTTGAAAGGCAGTTGTGACTTGTGAGTACCTCTCCTTTCAGGTGTGATCCTCTAGTTTTTTTTAGTATTGCCCTGACTGTTCCCAGCCCCCTCCACCTTTTCTACACCTGTCAGAGTCTCTGGGTACTACGGGAAGGGGAGATCTACATCCCACCCACTTTCTACAAGCATTTACTTTTGACTGCTGTCAAAAGAAAGGGTTCTTTTCTTTCATCCTATCTAGCAAGTTTGAGCATTTTGTTGGACAGAGATATACATCCCCGTCCAACAAAATGCTCACATGGCTCACGGTGGTGGTGGTGGTGGTGGTGAGACTCGTTCCTCCTGAGGTGTCCCTTGGGGTTAGCTGCAGGAGGGGGGAGGAGGGGGCCAGCAACCCACGATGTGCCTGATCATATGTCGGGCAAATTGTGGGGCCTCAGGTGGTTCACCCACACTGTGTAGCTTGTGCTGCAATGTGGGTCGTTGTGTTTTCCGAACCTGCCCTATGAGTGGCTGTTTTCTGAGTTTTTCAGAAGACACCGAGCATGTTTGCATGGCACGCTAACCCACCGTGGCAATAACCCATGGTGGGTTGGTTGTTGTGCGAACATCCCTTTGTGAGCCCGACAGATGATTGGGCTCAACGTGGGTTGTTGCCCCCCTCGGTCCTCCCACGGGTATCCCAGGGACACCACAGGTGGGCTGAGTTGTCTCCCCCCTCCCACTGTGATTGCAAGCCGGTTTTGGCTCGCTGCAGCTTTTTTTCCTCTTTACCTTTTTTTTTTATTTTGGCGACCACAAGCTGGCTTTTGCAATCTCCATTTTGACAGCCACCAACAGCCCCTTCAAAGTGCCTGAACAGCACCTTGCCAAAGGCGCGAGGGATCTTTTCAGATGAAAGGGTGATGTCTTGGGATTTACACTCCCTTTGTGGCAAGATCCTAATCTTCGCCTCCTCTCAGCTAGTCCACATGCTGGTGCACATTTTGCATTTTTTTTCCCTGAGCCTCTAGGTGCTTGGGAAGATGCAAACGTGCACCCCCCCTTTTTTCTAGGGAAAAAGAGTTTTGGCAGCTTTGACCACTAGCTGTCAAAACTCTGGCTCCCTTTAAAAAGTGGGTTTTGACAGCGCAATCGGTGTTTTCTGACTGGGACATATGGTTGTACAGTCATGCCTTGGATTGAGAGCATAATTCGTTCTGGAAACGTGCTTGTAATCCAAAACACTCTTATATCAAAACGAAATCCCCCCAAAAAAATTTGTACAGAGATTTTTAATTTAAGCAGTACTACAGTACTTGTATTGCAAGACGTCGCTTGTATATCAAGTTTAAAAAAATTAAATAAATATTTAAAAATTTGCTTGTCTTGCAAAACGCTCTCAAACCAAGTTACTTGCAATCCAAGGTATTACTGTATATGTAGTAGTACGCGATCACTCGTGACCAAGTAAGATTGTCTTCCAGGATAAAATTACAAAAAGAAAATTATAAAAGGAGGAAATTCTAAAAAATTGTGTAGACTCTAGCGATGGGTCCGTAAGTGACTGTGGAGGCGAATTCTAGATCCACACAGCTTCCCACAGTGAGGACACAGGTTACCAGATGGAAGATGGTCCTGGAAAGGATTCGTTTGACGTGCTTTTTGCTTAGCACGTTTCTCCCTTTCACCTTGAACTCGGGCTTCTTCAAAGTCCATGGAACCTTTGTGAAAGGCCAACCTCCCGTTAGATCGTTCATGGGCCAGAGCTTCCCAGTTTTCGATGTTTATATTGCATTTTTTTAGATTAGTCTTAAGAACATCTTTAAACCTTTTATAATGATCACCAATATTCCGCTTTCCATCCTTGAGTTGGGAATAAAGTAACTGCTTTGGGAGACAGCAGTCAGACATTCGAACAACATGACCGGTCCATTGAAGTTGGCGTTGAAGGATCATTTTTTCAACGCTAGTAATCTTTGCTTCTTCCAGTACACTGACATTTGTTTGCCTATCTTCCCAAGTAATTTGCAGGATTTTCCGGAGGCAACGTTGATGAAATCTTTCAAGGAGTTGGAGGTGACGTTTATAGATAGTCCATGTTTCGCAGGCATGCAATAAAGTTGGTAATACAATGGCTTCATAAACCAGCGTTTTGGTCTCCTTACAGATATCCCGATCCTTGAACACTCTATGTTTCATTCGAGAAAATGCGGCACTTGCGGAGCTCAAACGATGCTGGATATCACTATCAATATTAGCTGTAACAGAAAGATAGCTGCCAAGATAGAGAAAATGATCAACATTTTCCAGTATTGCCCCGCCAAGCTGGATAGATGGCATCACCAAAGGGTTAACTTGCACTTGCTGATGAAGCACTTGCTGATGAAGCATGGTTTTTTTGATGTTAAGTGAGAGACCAAGTTTTTCGTCTGCTTCTGCAAAAGCATTTAGGATAGTTTGGAGATCATCCTCTGAATGTGCGGAGACCATATATGTGCCAGTTAAAGGAAAAAACTCATTGCCAGTCAGAACCCTTTTTTAAAGGGACCCAAAGTGTTGACAGCTAACTTGCTGTCAAAACTCCTATTCCCAAGAAAAAGGGTTGGGGAGGCACGTTTGCACTTTCCCGAGCACCTAGAGGCTCAGGAAAAAGTGCAAAATGTGCACCAGCATGTGGACTAGCTTGGGGGGGGGGGAGGAGGTGAGGATCTTTCCACAAAGGGGGTGTAAATCCCCAAACACCCCCTTTCCGTGTGCAAAGGTCCGTTGCGCC
Organism: Shinisaurus crocodilurus; assembly: GCA_021292165.1. Classification (NCBI taxonomy): domain Eukaryota; kingdom Metazoa; phylum Chordata; class Lepidosauria; order Squamata; family Shinisauridae; genus Shinisaurus; species Shinisaurus crocodilurus. Next base: position 245,720,147 of record CM037876.1, read on the forward strand.
TTTGGTATCTCTTGACAGCTTGCCTGGCTTATGCTGGCTCAGCTTGTCTAAGCGTGGAAAGCTAAGCAGGGTCAAGCCTGGTTATTACTTGGATGGGAGACCCCTCCTCTAATTTCCTGCATTGAGCAGAGGGTTGGACTCAATAGCCTTGGAGACTCCTTCCAACTCTGATCTATGAAATCTAGCCAGAAAACAAAGGACTGGGGGAACGAATTTGGAGCCTCTTCTGATCAATGTCCAGGGTTGGTACCTGTTGCACCTTGTCAGCAGGCACCCCCACTCTGAAATTGCCCCAGCCGATACTTCAAATGCAGGTTAAAAAAAATAATAAAAGTACATTTTTTGTGCAAATATTTTGTCACAACCTTTATTTTTTTAAAAAAGGTTCTGACAGCCACAGACAGTCCCTCCAAGGTGCTGCTTGGGCACTTTGAAGGGGCTGTTGGTGGCTGGGGGCCTGCAAAAGCTGGCTGTCATGCTGGCTTTTGTGATCTGGGGGGGGATGGTAAAGGGGGAAAAAAGCCATGGCGACCCCAAAACGGCTTGCTATTGCGGTGGTAGGGGGGGGAGCCAATGCCTGGGTTCAGACGACACAACAACCCATTTTCGGTACAGGAACTCCTACAACATCCCATGGGTTGTGAGGGTGGCTTGTTGCCCACGACCAAGCCACCCTGGGGAAATAAGTCTGGGTTCACACGACATGATAACCCATTGTGTGTAGCACCCATGATGGGTTGTTGTTGTGTCATATGAACTCAGTCATCCTCTGTGTTCTAGTTTTAACATGCTTCCTTCTGAATGAGAAGAATCCATGAGCATGTCAGCCACCCCACTTTTGAGGTTAGTACGTATTGTGTTGCATCAGTTGGTTCTGTTGTGCTGCTGCACCAAGTTACAAAATACATTAGCCCTCGCAGGGGGCGGGGGAATAGTTTAGCCTCAAAAACACTTCCTAATGATGGAATGGTGGAACAAAATGTTTCTGTTCTATAGAAGAGGAACAAGTTTGTTTAAAACAAAAAAGGAGCCATGGGGAAGAAGCCAGGAAAGAGGAACCACATGAGAAGGCCTTCCAGGAAAAAGAAGTATACTAAACTGTTAATAAAAACCCTTTACCATTCATGAAAGATCTAAGTGGAATACAGTTAAGGGTAACAAACCCACATGAGTCTTTGTGTAAACGTATCCCAAGTGTTCAATGCACTGTAGTATTTCTTGACTTCTATTTCCCCCCCAAAGGGATTCTAGCTTATTTAAAAGAAACTACCAAATAAGCAGGGTTCACTAATGGTCTTTAGAATAGAATGTTTGATAACTGGCTGCCGTTCCCTTCCAAAATAACACTGCTAGTACTTATAGTCTACTAGCTTTTTTTACCCAGCGTTGCACAGGTATTCCTATAGGCACTATTTGTTTGAAATTCCTTAAGGTAGCTGTCTGCTGTTTTGAATCCCTCCATAGGAAAGGATTCCATTGTGTATCCCGGGACTACACAATGGAATCCCAGCTTCCCCCCTCCCCCCAGGGACTACACAGTGAAATCCCTGCTCCCCCCTCTGGTACTGTACAATGAAATCCCTGCTCCCCCCCCCCCCGGGACTACACAATGAAATCCCTGCTTCCCCCCCCTCTGGGACTACGCAACAATGAATTCCCTGCTTGCCCCCCCCCCCCCGGTACTACATAATGAAATCCCTGTTTCTCCCCCCTGGGACTTTACAATGAAATCCCTGTCCGTTCCCCTGGGACCACACAATGAAATTCCAGCTCCTCCCCCGGACCACCTAACAATGAAATCCCTGCTTGCCCCCTCCCCCTCGGGACTGCCCAGCAATGTAATCCCAGCTTGCTGCCCCCCCCCCCGGGACTACCCAACAATGAAATCTCAGCTCTGCCCCCCCCTGTGTAGGCCCTGGCTGCGGTTCATATGAACATTCTGTTTGGACGTAGGAGAGATTTGCATATCCGCCCCTGAGGGTGTGCTGTCAGTGGGACTCCAGGTGGAACTTTGTCAGGGACTTCTTTAAACCTGGAACTGGTCCTGCCAGGAGGGAAATGCCTGTAAGAAAATGCCTGTAAGAGATCCCAAACCCACACTGGGTGATACTTCTAAGGGAAGGCACTTATTTTTTATTTTTTTATTTATTTAATTCATTTCTTTATTATTACATTTATATCCCACCTTCCCCCCCCTTTTTATTATTTATTCAACTATATTTATGAATTACATTAAAAGAAATTTCTAAGCACTATACAAAACAATACAGTATAAGATCATGATAAAATATTATCTATTATTACTCTATATAGAAGACAAGATCACCTGCTTGGGAATGCTTGTTGGAACAAGTACATGTTCAGTAGGTGCTGAAACCCAGAAGGGTTGGCATGTGTCTAATTTGTATTAGTGGGGAGGTCCAGAGAGTGGGTGCTGTGATACTAAAGACCCTATTCTGAACCATCATGGACTGGACCTCTAAAATTTTAGGCACCACCAGGAATGTGTCTTCTAGTGAGCGCAGCAACTGAACAGGCAGGTAGGGGTCAGATGATCTCTTAAGTATCCTGGTCCTGAGATGTTTAGGGCTATGTAAACAAGTACCAAAATCTTAAACCTGACCAAGTAGCACATAGGCAGCCAGTGCAGTTCCCTCAGCATAGGTGTAAGATGCTGGCAGTAAACAATAAGCTGCTCCCATTATCAATCTGGCTGAGGCATTCTGCACCAACTGCAGGTTCTGGACCAACCTTAAGTCCCCTCACAGGGTTGTTGTGAGGATAAAATGGAGAGGAGGAGGATTATGTAAGCCGCCTTGGGTTCCTTGCAGAAAAAAAGGCGGGGTATAAATATAATAAATAAATAAATAAATTAAGGGGAGCCCCACATAAAGCGCATTGCAGTAATCCAGTGGACCATAGTGGTCAACCTATTTCTGTCCAGGGATGGCCGTAGCTGTCTTGCCTGCCAGAGCTGGCAGAAGGCACTCCAAAGACACATGTGCCTCCAGTAACTGTACTGCTGTACTGGATCAGTGAACACCTGCTCCTTCAGGGGGAGTGTAAACCTGTCCGGAGCAGGCAACTGACCCAATTCCTGGACATGGGAGCCACTCACCCACAGAGCCTCCATCTTGCCAAGATTCAGGATTATTTCCCCCCTAAAGTTTAGACCTTTCTTTGGTGCTCCCACCAACAACAGTAAACATTATTTCAAGTGCTCAATGTACTTTGCATACATTATGTCAATAATTCTTGTAACTGCCCTGATCAGCATTGTTTTGTATGTATTGCAGACAGAGGCTGAGAAATTGTGCCCTCCTGAGCTTACCTAGTTAGTTCCTGGTAGAGATGTGATTTGAACTGAGGACTTCCTGGTCCACAGCCCTACACATACCTAGATTTCTGTGCATTTGCTTCCTTGCAGGTCGGCAAACTTATTTTTTTATGTTTAAAACAAAGAACAGATGGTTTGGGTTGCTTTGGTGAGGGCAGTGGTACTGTCCCTGATATTTTTTAATGTACGGATCAAGTTGTGGCATTTTGGGTTTCCTCCCTCATCTTGTGCTATAATTTCTTTGTGATAGTAGGTGTTTGCCATGTCAGTGCCAACTTGACTCACTTTTAACATTCATCTAATCTGTCTGCAGTGAAGGTCTCTGTTAGAGAGGAAATAAATGTTTCTATCACAGGTCCATTTTGTACTTGACTCACAATGACAAATTCAGGAGTGCTGTTGCTGTGATGCTGCCTGTGCTCACTTTAGGTGCAGAATGGAATTTTTCATGCAATTCAAAAATATTGCTTGGATTGGACCAGAGGCGTAGCGTGGGGGGTGCAGGGGGGGCCGGCCGCACCAGGCGCAACATCTGGGGGGGCGCACTCGCAGCTCTCTGCCCCAGCTCTTCCTCCTCCTGCTCCCCCCCCCAGAGGCGGCTGCCCTTGGAGAAAGGGGCGGGTCAGCCGCCGCCCCCCCTCGCTGCTGCCGCCGCCGCCGCCACCACGCCTGCCGGGTCGTGCGCCTCGGAGAGCGCGCGGGCGGGGCGGGGCGGGAGGCGAGGAAGGAGGCGCCGGCCGGTGCGTCGCGGGCCGGGCAGGCGGAGGGCAGCCGCGCGCGGCGCGTGGGCCATGGAGCGCTGGAAGGGGCGCGTGGCGCTGGTGACCGGCGCCTCGGTGGGCATCGGGGCGGCCGTGGCCCGCGCCCTGGTGACCCCGCCCACGCCAATTATGGGTATCCTTCCTGGGGGCAAGAGGGGGCCGTTCACGGGCAAGGCAGCAGCAGTGCTGCCCCTCTGCATCTCCCCACCACCCAGGGCTGCCCCATTACCTCTGGTGAGAGAGTACATCTCGCTGACTGCCTGAGTGGAGAGCTGGCGGAGGGGAGCCCCACTCAGCCCCCCCACTTCGCCCTGGAGAGCCCCACGTAGAGTGCTGGGACGGCTCACAGTGGTATTGGAGATCACCAGTCCATCCACGCCTAGCTGGGAAAAGGGAGCCGTTGCTACAGTGAGCGTCACAGCCTGGGCTCTGCCTTCCCACTGTGGCCCCCAAAAACCCACAAGGTAGAACCGCCCCACCCAAGCCCAGGTAAAGTCACCGTTCTAGGGCAAGACAGGCACAGCCAAGCCCGCCAGGAACTGAGGTGGCCGTGGGGGTGTGTGTGTCACTATAGCAAGGGCGAGGATGCTGCTGCACGACATCTTCATCCCTCACCACAGGCAATGCTGGCGAGGGCTGGGGGTTTCAATCCAACATCTGGGGGCCCTGGCAGGATAGGGGATGCTTTCCCACCCCAACCCGCAGCACCTCACACACGACATTGGCGATGTCCTGCTTGTCTTGGGCTGTGAGGTCCGGTGCAATCTTCATCACCAGCACAGCCGGCTTGCGCTCGGCCGCCAGGGCATCCCTCTCAGCTAGCACCTGCGCCGCGGCATGAAGGTGGTGGGCTGCGCCGGAGCGTGGACCAAGACTCGAGTATGGAGTGAGAGCGAGAGAGAGGAAGAATGAAGAAAGAAGAGAAGAGAGAAAGAAAAGGGAAGAGGCGAGGAAAAGGGAGGAGTCGTGTCTTCCCCTTTTCGTTCTTTCTCTGACTCTATCCCGCTCCCTCCCCTCTTCTCCGCATCCTTCCCCTAGCCCTTTCCTCTTCTCCACCACGCTCCCCCCTTTCTCCGCCCTCTTCGCTTTCTTTCTCCCCGCCTCTCCTACCTGGGGACTCCCTTTTTCTTCTGCTCCCCCCCCTTCCCACCGCCCCGGCAGAGAGAGAGAGAGAGAGAGAGGAAAAGAGAGAGAGAAAGAAGGGAAGGAAGGAAGGAGAAGGGGGAGGGAGGAAGAGAGAAAGAAAGGGAAAGAAAGGAAGGGAGGAGGAAAAGAGAGAGAGAGAATGAAGGGAAGAGGAAAGATGGGGAATGAGAAAGGGGTAAAGAAAGTTGGGGAGACGAGGAAAAGGAAGGATGGAAGGCGATAGAAAGAAAGAGAAAGGGAGGGAGGCAGGAGGAAGGAAGATGAGGAAGGAGAGGAAAAAGAGTGACCGGGGAAAGGAGAGAAAGAAGGAAGGAAGGAAGGAAGAAGAGAAAGAGAGAGAGAAAAAGGAAGGACAAGCGGAGAACAGCAAAGGAGGGAGAAAGGAAAAGGGGAAAGGAGAAAAGAGGAAAGGGAAAAAGGATGGCGAGAGAGAAAAGGAGGAGAGAGAGAAATGGGGAGGGTGGGAGGGTGAAGGGAGGAGGGGAGAAAAGGGGGGGAGAAAGGAAAGAGGAGGGCAAAGAAAGAAGAGGTACATTTTTAAAAAGCCAGGAAAGGAGGAGGGAGAAAGGAAATGGGCTAGAAAAAGAAGGGAAAGGGGCGTGTGGGGAAATGGGATCGGGGGACGGATGAATGAAGAATGGAGGAGGCAGGAAGTTGAGTTGAACTTGTTGAAGGGACAGGTGGAAAGCGGGAGGAGGCCCGAGCAGAGCAGAGCAGCGCGGGGTGTGTCTTCTTCTTCTTCTTCTCCTCCTCCTCCTCCTCCTCCTCCTCCTCCTCCTCCTCCTCTTGGGGAGTCTCCCTTATTGCTTCTCCCTCTTTCTAGACCTCTGTGTGACCTCCCCGAATTTAAATTAATCTGTATATTATATACAGATTGATATCTTGCACTTCTATTAAAGAATTACAATTAGAGGTACAGGATTGAGGAAGTTGGCTCCATCTAGCCCAGTCTTGGATCATCCCAGGGTATGGTTCCATTTGATGTTTAGTTTTTGTTCTTGATATTTTTTGTCATTTACGATGGTTGTGAGACGACATATAATAGCATGGCCCATGCTAGGTTACTACATTTGTAGATTTGTATACATAGACCTGCTGAAAATGTGGAGAATGTGTAATGCATGTTCGCACTCAATAAAGTGTTTGAAAATAAACTTGTATTTAGATGCATTTTACTTTAATTACATCAGTATTTCATAACAAACAATATATGTGCTTAGGGGGTAAGGGTTTCTTTAACTAATCTAGTGGAAGAGACTCGAGTGCTAAAATCCACGGGTTAGGGGGCGCAAATTACTTGCCTTGCCCCGGGTGCTGACAACCCACGCTACGCCACTGGATTGGACTAGAAATAGAGAGGAAATACATCAAGTCATGGGCTGCAAGCAGTGCCAGCATCTGTTGGAGATTTTGTGAGATACTCCACATTTCAGAAGAATGAGAAGATATTTTTTTTTCCTTGCCAGAAGCCGGGCCTAGCCAGATGTAAATGGACACTTGATAGATTGGACTGGGGATGATAAAGATAACTATGATGCTGCATGTCACACTTCCTTAAATACTGTGGGCCTTAGAAATCGGTATGCATTACTACACTAATCCTGTCTGGTTTGGAATAGGGTTTTGAACAGAGGGCAGGTGATCTGATTCTGTGGCCCCCACCCCAAGATAATGAGGTAGGAATATAGACTCTTGGCTGTAACATTCAGGATAGAAAAGCTGCAGGAAATCTATAACAGTCCATGAAGTAAACATGAATAGATTTTATTTGTGTAAGAGACTTCTTTAAACAAATTATTTTCTATTTCATACAGTATATTTCTGGAAAAATTGAGTTATCTTATGAAAGTATTCTTGTCAGTTAGTGGTTGTAATATTTCTGAATCTTTATTATGAGAAAATAACTGTTCTAATTAGTAGCAAGAACATGACCGTTCATATTATGTAATTGAACATTTTATGTAAGAACATTTAAATAAAAGCCCTTAAAGTACATATTATGGATCAACGTGACCATAATTTACCAAATACATCCTTACAATGAATGAAAGAATTGTTTATGGTTGTAAAGTAAACAAAATGCATAAACTGTAGTTGACTTTTGCAATCCAACCAGAAAATCCGCCTCTACATTCCTGCACTTTTAATGAATTGCTGGAAAGCCTGTCTGTCACTCACGCCATACTGAAGTGGCTGGCTATATTTTCCTCTTGGGATTTCCTAGAATACATCCTGGAGAAATTCTGTAGATGGGATATTGTCTTGACAGTTAATCTGCATACTTGATGAAATGAAATTCTTCAAGTCCTGTGTAGGAATCTGATGCTGTTATTGATGTGTTACTTAGGGAAGTGAGAATGTTGTTTTGTGAGGCAGCTAGAAATCAAAGACTCTGGAGAGAGGGCGTATGTTTACTCTAGATAGCAGTTGCCAGCTGCCAAAACTAACACCATACAAGTCTTTAATGGAGCTGTAAACGAGGGATAGACTGTTGTAACCCTTTACTGCCTTTATTGGCAATGCCTTCTGCTTAAGCAGATCAGTACCTCAGTGGAAAGTTTTCTTTCTTTCTTTCTTTTTTAATCAGTTGTTGTACCTTCAGACAAAACACAGAGTAAAACAAACCAAAAGGACAGGTCCTGATCCCAAGCAGCTTACTTTCAAAATTACAACAGTGGTGGGGAGAGAGAAACCAGAGTAATGAAACCACTGTGTGGGAAAGGTAAAGATAATAAGGGTAAAGAGGAATGAATGTGAGCAAACACATTTAAAGTTTTGTTTAAATCCAAAAGAGAATCAGACTGGAGTGGAGTCCATAATTCCCAAATAGTGGGCTGGAATCTATCAGTGAGGTGAGGGATCATTTTGTGTTAGTTGGAAGGCTGCTAGAATAATATTATGAAGGTGTGACATGCAGGGTTTGTTTTGGATGTTGGTGTTTGCAAACACAAAATTTCGTTGGTCACAATTGGAGAACCACAGGATTAAAGCACACCACACACCCAGACTCGTTTGACTTCCCTAATTCCTGTGGGTTATATAAACACTTTACAGTCAGTTAGTCTAGAAAGAATCACCCTGTGCAAGATGAAATGATTAGAGATGTAATATGAGCAGGTAATAATAAAACTGCCCTTATGCAGAAGGATAAAAAGAAGGGGAAAGAAGTTTATAGTGTGTGTGTGTGTGTGTGTGTGTGTGTATATATATATATATATATATATATGGTGGCCTATGGCTTTGAACAATAAAGAATTGAGATACACACACACACACACACACACATATAGTTTTGCAAGTGCTTATAATACTTGACTTTCAAGTAATACTAAACAGTACTACTAAATTTTGTGTCATCTAAAAATAACAAAATTTGATGAGCACTATGGTACTGGGTTGTTGTTTAATTTTCAGTCACAATTTGAATTTATCCATGAAAGCAACAGTAGGTGGCAGAGCAGTTACATCTAAAGGTCACATTTCCCATTTCACAGGTCCCACTCAGAGAAAGAGAGTATACCCACAATTAGGTTTGTCAGATGATTCATTTATAGACTTTTTTCCACAATGGATGCCACAATGATTTTCTTTGTGTTGTTTTGAAGGTTCTGTCCCCACAAAGTCTTTGATTACTTTCAATTCAAATTTTATTTGTACATATTTATAACTCACTCCTTTCAACCAGTGTACCTCACACACTTCAAAAGCAAAAGCACGTGTTGTAAAATTCTATAATATATCATCAGCATTCATCACCTGTAAAGTACAAAAACAGATTCTTAAAAATCAAAATGTTCCAGGTAAAACAACATTAGGAGTCATTTATCCACAGAGCAACTACATAAATTTAATTTGTGCACATACTGTTTTTTTTAAATATATAAAAAAAATGTGAATCTGTCAAATTCCTGTATTGTACACTTACACTCATTAGGGAATTGTGATTGGCATCTGCAATGTGTTTAATGTACACACACTAGCAAAGTATAATGTAGGAAATGACCCTCAAGAGAAGTTTTAATAGCTCTTCTCAATACCTGTAGATTCAGGCTCAAAGGAATTCTAGTGAGCAAAGTCCTGATAGTCCTGTATCTTGGCTCTTAACTAATCTTGGGGGGAATTTAAATGCCACATTGGACATGGGCAAATGACTTTACTATATGATCTCTCACCAGTTTCTGAAACACTTGATCTTTTTCTTCTTTTAATTACAATTACTACAGTATGGTGGCCAGTATGCAGCCTTAGCATGTATTGAATGTATCCACTAGGGCTAGACATTGCTGGTGTGCCAGCAGTGTACATGTATAAGAACATAAAAACATAAGAAGAGCTATACTGGGTCAGATCAAGGGTCCATCTAATCAGCACACACAATAAGTGCATTTAAATGAGCTCACGTAAGATAGTGCTTGCAAAGCAGCACTATTCTTCTTACATGAGTTCTCTGCCTCAGAATTCCACCTGCCATTCTCTTCTTAAAGCTTTATATAGTTATGCTCAACATCTCACTTTTTTTTAATAGATCAGGAATATCTCCTTTTCCATCTTCCCATCCACTGTCCAATTTTTAAAAATACTTTCAACCCTGCTTCCCTTAGTGAAATCCCTTGCATCCTTTCTTCCATCTTGTTCTTTTGCTTTACCCCTTTTTATCTTCTAACAAGCCACCATCTTGCCTTTTTTGCTGCACATCATCAACTTCTCACTTTCCCACAGCTTTCAAACATGCCACTGTTTCTTTCATCCTCAAAAAGCACCACTTGGTCCCTCTTTCCTTTTGTCTCCAAGTTACTTGAATGTGTGGTCTACTACACCCGCTGTAATGCATTTCTCTCCTCTGATTGCTCCCTTGACCCCTTTTGGTCTGGTTTCCGTCCTTTTAATTCTGCCAAAACAGTTCTTGCTAAATCACCAATGATCTCCCGGCTGCTAAATCAAAGGGCCTCTATTCTGTTCTTGTTCTATATGATCTCTCACCAGTTTCTGAAACACTTGATCTTTTTCTTCTTTTACAAACTCTCCTCCCTTCAGGTTTTAAGGATTCTCTTCTGGCTGATTTGAACCTTCATCCTTGGCTTCCAGCCATGCTTCCTCCCAGTACATGATAACAGACTTATGTGCTAAGGCATGAGTGATTATGCTCACCAGCCATATCTAGGACAAAATAGCATTCAAAGTAGTTCTCTTTCCTTTTCCCATGTGACAGGCATGTCTGCTTGATGAGGACTCTAAGCTCAATATTGGGCTGTAGGTAATCCAATCAATAGTGTGTTGCTAAAAACTGAGGGCCAAACTGCTTATAAAAAATTAATTAGCAACACCATGCTACTGCTTTGAAGTACAAGGAAGTAGTGCTCGGGTAAATAAAGTTTAACTCTTTATTCCTGTTTCCTTTCACCCTCTAAGGGTGCAATCCTATGCATGTTCAGACAGAAAAATGTCCTATAACTCCCAGCATGTCCCAGCCAGCAAGGCTGGCTGGAGAATGCTCGGAGTTGTAGGACTTTTTCTGTCTAAACTTGCATAGGATTGTGCCCTAAAATCACACACACCCCAAAGCTGTTATTCGCTCCAGGGTAGGGCGGGGGGGGGGGAGAAATGAGACAGGTGCAGCATCTTTAGCTGCCTTCTCCCCTCAGCGAACAATTGTTTTTGGGGGGCAGGGTGGAAGAGGGAGATTGACCCTTTCCTTCATTGTCCTTTCCCCACAGTGCTGTTCCTGATTTTCAAAGCAGCCACATAGGAGTGCTAATTAGTTGTGTTATTTTTTTTAATGGGGGAGATTCTAAACATGGATCACCCATATCTAGCTTGTTCTATGTCTTAGCAGTACCAGGGATTGCATCTTCAAGGAGCATATGAAGGGTACCTCAGAAGGGCATAGGCTGTGTCTAAGTGGTACACAGCCTCTTTTTCTCCACAGGAGTTGCACAGAAATGGAAATCTGGCAGCAAAGTTATCATAGGATCATAGAGTTGGAAGGGGCCTACAAGGCCATCAAGTCCAATCCCCTGCTCAATGCAGGAGACCAGAAGAGGGGTTTCCCATCCAAGTAATAACCAGGCCTGACCCTGCTTAGCTTTCCACACTCAGACAAGCTGAGGTCAGAAGCTATTTATTTATATTTTTATATTATTATTAAACTCATATCTTGCCTTTCTGGACAAAGTCCATCTGAGGCAGCATGCCACAATATGAACATTCAGTTACAATAACATAGCATTATATTTAAAAAATTTAAATTCCAACATACAAAAACAACCAACAATAGTTTAAAATATAATTCAGACAGTACAAAAAACAGTTTTCAGAGCCACAACATTAATAAAACAGCAGCATGACCAATAAAAGCACATAACCTAAAAGCTACTTGAGGGTAGGGGCCACTACTGAAAAGGACTTGTCTTTAGTATCTGTCAATCTGATTGATCTTTAAGGCGGGCCACCAAGCAGGGTTCCAATGCTGATCTCAAGACCCTGGCAGGTTCATATAGTTCAAAGCTAATGTCAGATTTGAGGAGCCTGCCTGAAGGTGGAAGCAGAGAAATGCAGGGAAATGACTAGCAGAAGGGCAAACAGGCAGATAAATTGGAGGGCACAGTATGCAAGTGGGTAACACTCAGAATGGGTAGAGAAGTGAGACAGACATAGAAGGCAAGAAGGTAGCTGTTTTCTAGGCTAAGGCCAGGGATGTAACCAGAAGTATTCAGAACAGCGTGGATTGATGAGGACCAATGGGCTGCCAAGGGTAGAGTGTGGAGCTATGCTAGAGTCTTGGCCTGGGGAGAATATGACCTCTTCCACATTCTTCTTCTGAAGTGGCTCCCTGTTCCTCAAGATGTACACATCAGAATGTTTGTGTACATTTGTGATTCTGATACAGTAGAGTATGGCAGCCCCCCTCCCACAGAGTGGTTGATACTTTACTTCCATCTTAGTTTTGGGCAGGTTCTGACCTTACCATGCCCAAACTATGAAGATCTGTTTTAATTGGAACTCCAAGATAGTCTCTTTAGTTTAACGTTCACTTTTGTTATTGATGAAAAGTTCCTTTTATGGTGGTGATTGGACAGTGGGGGACTCTTGATTGCCCTCTCAAAATATTTTCTGAGCTAGATGTTGTCTATTTTTTTCATCCAAGTTCCAGCCACTAGAGGATGGTCCAGTTCAGACATAATATTAAACTAAGTCTCCTTCATGTGCACATGGAGGAAATTGAAAGCTTCTTCTTTCACTTTATATTTCCCTATGATATTCAAAACTGGGGAACTGTGGTTTTTCTAATAGTGGTTAGTTAGTTAGTTATTTATATTTATAACAAATCAGAATATCAAACAGTTTGATCTTGGTTTGTTTTAACCAACCACATTTAGAACAGATCACAGTTCCTTGGGTTTGGACATCACAGGGAATTGCGGTTCTTAAGCAAAAACTTGGCTTTGATATCTTCGTTAAACCTCGTGACTAAAGCATGTTTTAGCTTTATGTCTGAACCAGGATGAAGTTTGCATAAGCCCTTGAAAGCTAGATTGTAATGCTTCAGGGAACTGTGCAGTATATGAGCTAGCCCACAAGAGCTATGCAGTTAGGAAGCACCCCCTCCAGACTAGGTGAAAACCTAGGCAGAGTTTCTTCTGCAGTTCTTGCTCATAGTTATGAGACCAAACATCACAACAAGCAAAAGATTCCGAAGCAAGGAGTTTGTTAATATACACATTAAAACACTTGGATTCTGTTCCAAACTGATAACACTGTTAATTTCCTCCTCTTAGTTTTTATATTCTTCTCCCACTTTTCTGCAGAATTCTATTTTTATTCTTCATAAAATGTGATTGCTGGTCCTACCCAGAGCATGTTGCTGCTTGAAATCTTATGGAAACTCTCCCCCGCCCCCCATCAATGTCTTTGGGGAACAGCTGACAGACCTTTCTTTCCACAAAGTCTTCTGACATTTTAGTTGTCTTCAGATTTCTTATCTGCATCATTGGGACACTTGAAGAACTATTACTTGTGGTTTGGTCTTTTATAGAGGTCAACCATAGTTTATTCTTCAATCTAGGCTTTGAATTGTATCTTGGCAAGAATTACTTCCCTAAGCTATTCAAGTATATAGAAATGGCAGAGAAAGGAAGATTCGACTCTGTTACATATCGATTGCTTGACTTTCCTAGGAGCCACAGCTTGCGAGTGTAGGAATCAAGGGTAAGAGCAAAAATATGACTCTCATTTGTTTTGAATAAATGTTTTAAAACAGGAAGAAACTGTTCTTCTAGAGGATATGGCAAAGTCTAGGATGATTTTCGGGCAGTCTAAGAAAATACTCTATTACTCAGATGAAAATAACAAACCTATCTCTTTACATGTGAAAACAGGTTTACGTGGAAACAGACCTCCTGGTTGCATGTGTATGAAATTGCCAATATACTTACGATGGGAGAAACTTATTCAGCACTTAAATCGTGGTAACCTTTGTGGGCAAAATATCAAATTTCAGTGTCTCAGATCTCCTCCTTAATCCTGGGCAAAAGCCAATAGCTAAGGGGATTTTGTATTATTAATTTTTTAAAATGTCAAACTGTTTTCTAGTTGATACTTGTTTTGATGATCTTTAGAAAATAGCATAGATGGAGGCATATGTCGTATTTTGCAGTATAGCAGAAATGCCAATGCTTGTTTCACACAACAGTGTAATAAAATTGGCTTATTGTCAAACTTATTCTGGAGGGGGCTCAGTGAATGGTCTGGGAACACCTGATACTGCAGTGCTGCTGAAGCCAAGCATATGTGGATCTGATCAGTCTCCATGATGGGGGACCACTGGGAGTCCCATGTAATAGCGGAATGGAAATGTGATATCATATAGTATAATATTTATTATTTATTTATTATTTTTAAAGGTTGTTCTGCATATGGTTCTCTGGAGAAGAGAGCAGTACAATAAAATATAGTGAGAAGAAGTATTAATGCTTTTCAATTCCTCTACCAGTCTAAGATAACTAAATTGTAATTCCAGCAGCACACTGTTCAGTCCTGGGTGTTTCATACTGCTCAGGAAGTATCCTTTTAAGATACTGAATTCCCAGTCACTCATGGATGCAAGAATGGATGGACAGAGTTACAAATGTGTGGAATAATATTACAGAACTCCAGAGAGGTACCGGTAACTGTGTTAGTCTGTTGCAATAAATACAACAAAAAATATTGAAGCACCTTGAAGATCAATAGAAAATAGATCTGTTATTCTTTAGGGTGCCACAAAACACTCTTCTGTGGTTATAGATAACAGCTCTTCTGAGACAACAGCTCTTCCAATCACAGGTCTTGTAAAATCACTTTTTTATAATATGCTTCTAATCCACTATGATCTGTAGCACCTTCTTCTGTTTCACTCCTAGGTTGACCCTTTTTTCCTCTGTAGTTTGGTTAGATTAATCGGGACAATAGTGAATTACACCTTGGACCCAATAGTATCAGTGACAGGTCTCAATTTGAGCCAGTGTTTTCAGAGACAAAAGTCCTGGAACCAGTTATGAATGCTAGGAAATTGTAAATAGAAACAGGCCTCTTGAGTGTGCACAGATTTCATTTCCCTGACCCCTGAGTTACCTAAGCTTACCCCCACAAAAATGAGATTAGGGAGCAGGGCTTTTAGGTCAACTCATATGACCTTATATACAGAGTCAGTGAGTTGTGGTCATTAGCATGTTAGACGAGGGCTGTGGAAACCCAGGTTCAAATCCCCGATGACGGCCAAACCAGATATGATGTTTAGTCATGTAGTCATGTGCAGGGTGATGCTGTTGTTTCTACAGAAAATGTGGGACCCCCAATTCCAATCGGGACCAAAGCATAGGAGGGTTTTTAAGTCTTTGCCATCTGCTGTGGGCTTGACCCAGATCACTGGGAGTCCCAATAGCTCAGGCCCACCACAACTGCAATTTGCATTGTAAAAAAAAGTTCCCATTAAAACAAATAGCAACTTTTTTTGTAATGCAAATTGCTTTCAGGATCAAAGCTCTCAATCTGGTTTGGGCCCACAGCAGTAGGCAAAAGGTTACCCCCCCCCCCCATCTCCATGTTAGGGTCCTGATCCTAGAGGGCACATGCTAGCTATGTGTAAAAAAACAAAAAACTAAACGCACTCTGTACTCCAGGGTGGAGCTGCATGTAGTCACATGCAGTCTGGCTCTCAGCCATGATTTTCACTGGACGAACTTGGGACAGTCACTGACTCTCAGCCTACCCGCCTTCCAGGAGTTTAAAGTTGGTGGTGGTGGGGAAAGCTATGTACGTTCCCCTGTGCTCATGGGATAGAAATATAATAAAGATCAAATTTTATTTTATTTATTTATTTATTATATTTATACCCCGCCTTTTTTCCTGCAAGGAACCCAAGGTGTTTTACATAATCCTCCTCCTCTCCATTTTATCCTCACAACAGCCCTGTGAGGTAGGTTAGGCTGAGAGTCAGTGACTGTCCCAAAGTCACCCAGTGAGTTTCATGGCCAAGCAGGGACTAGAACCCGGATCTCCCGATTCCCAGTCCAACACTCTCACCACTACACCACACTGGCTGGTGTACAAAATATAATAATTTTGTATAAGGCCTTTGAGTTCTCATATTTTCCATTATATAATGTTGAGTGCTGATCAGAGGTAGGCATGAACAGCCCCACAGAAAGCAATTTCTGCTGTTTTTTCAAATCATTACAGTGTGTTTACACTTTGGTAGATTTCTACCTTCATTGTTCTAGACTAGGAGGGTAGAATAGTTGGCTATTCTAGTTATGAGAATGCACAACCTTCTGCATGCTGTCCTCTATCTTTCCAACATTATCAGCAGTGCAGCGACTCATATTATGTGGCTCCTGGGGCATGCTGGAAGTTGTAGGCCTTTTTTCTGTCTAAACCTGAATAGGATTGCTCCTTTAATCAGTGATTGCCAATTATTTGGACTTTTAGATTTGTTATAAACCAATAGCAGACAGAAAAAAGGAGCCATCCTGCCATCAAATCATTAAAACAAGGTGATTGCATATGGAGTGCGGGCAAGGATTAACTTTGCCCCTGCCGCTTTCTCCCTACAACTTTTATCCAGCTGGGGTTCCAAACTTGTGTTTCTATGGAATTAAGAACCCCTCACCTAATTTGCTGCTTCTCCAGACCTCTCCTGATAACACTTTGTAGAATTGCCCACCTCAGTACTTTATTTTCTCTATATAATGTGATAGGCTAAATGATCTTCATCTTATTTTAAAGTGGGGATAGTTTTGGAAAGGGGTGGAAATGTTTCTTATTGATTTTCTGTGAATATTTTTCTTGTTGACAAGCGGGACCTGCAAGAAAATGTTGCAGAATATCCTCATCCCCTAATACAAGTGCTAGCCAGTTACCGTATGCCTTCCCCTGGGATACTATGGGCTTTTCCCTGTCTTACCACTTTTCTTTCTTTGTTTCCAACTGACACTCAACATTCCATGGCTCCTGGTGTCCACTTAGCATGCTTAGTCATTGAGCTTAAGGGTGTGAATGCTCTCCCTGGACTCGATGGCCTTGTAGGCCCCTTCCAACTCTACTTTTCTATGATTCTATTATTCCCTTTTGGTGTAGTTTTAAAAAAGATTTTAGGGCACAATTTTGCTAATCTTGGGAATCCTTCTCTCATGCCAATTCCTCCCTTGTGTTTCGCAGTGAGCCTGTTTGGGCTTCATTTGTATCAGTATGAGGTCACTGAGCTCTCTATTACAGGGCATGAAAAAAGGTACAGTAATACCTTGGATTGAGAGCATAATTCGTTCCGGAACCGTGCTTGTAATCCTTATATCACTCTTATATCAAAGCGAGTCTCTGGCGGGCGTGAGCGGGGCCGATTTTGGCCCGCTATGCCCACTCGAGGTGAGCGGTTACATCCCTACTTGTACTGCAAGACGTTGCTTGTTTATCAAGTCAAAATTTATAAAACAAATTTTCTTGTCTTGCAAAATGCTCTCAGACCAAGTTACTTGCAATCCAAGGTATTACTGTATTCAGTAACAAAATTATTCATTGATATTAAAACATATGCCAGCTAGAGGTATCATGATATGCACAGTATACGGAGAATCTTCATTAAAAGGACAAAATTGTGAGAAGGAGGGGCGTTTCCAAGTTGTGCTTTATTTATTTATTTTATTTATTTATTTTATTTATACCCCGCCTTTTTTCCTGCAAGGAACCCAAGGCAGCTTACATAATCCTCCTCCTCTCCATTTTATCCTCATAACAACCCTGTGAGGCAGGTTAGGCTGAGAGTCAGTGACTGGCCCAAAGTCACCCAGTGAGTTTCATGGCCGAGCGGGGACTAGAAACCAGATCTCCCGAGTCCCAGTCCAACAATCTCATCACTACGCCACACTGGCTTTCTTTAACGAAGTATGGGAATGCAACAGTATGAGCTAGCGGCTAGCCTCTGTGCTAAGCCAGTTGCATAGGACTTACTGTAGCATATGACCAAGCCCTATATTTACCAACCTATGAACATCTATCTAATGTAATGCAATTAGAAAAGGGCCACACAACCCAAGCTAATACTTTAAACCTTAGACCAGCTTAGCCAGTAAGACAATCTTTTTCATACATCCATATACTTTAAAATCAGACATATCTGTAAAATATTGTATTCTCAAGTGTTATTTCTGTTTAATTAATTAATGAAAACTGTGTGTGTTGTTACATATAATGTAGAGTGTATGATCATATACTAGTAGTAATATTGGAAAACTAAATTGCCGATAGCCTCACAGCTTGCAAACCATGGCCATCCTATGCAATTGACACTGAGATATACATACCATACTATTGTATCACATTGTATCATTTCTAGTATAAATGGTAGAAATGAAATAAAAAATCCTGATGCTTTCTGTTAAACTCTGCAGTGTGTTTTTAAAGTATAATTTTGAAGTTTGCAAAATATATTGCAAGTGCAAAATGTAAGTTTTATACATTCTTAGTGTTCCTTTAAATAAACATTCTGGACTCTGAGTCCAGAATGTTTATTTAAAGGAACGCTAAGAATAATAAATATACAGGTGCAATCTACAGTTAAAATTGTTTTGTACTTCCTTGCTCTACTTGTAAAAACGCCTATGTTTAGAGATTAAGGTTACTAGGGCTTAATATTGTCTGGTGTTTAGTGTAAAATGTGTTGGAGCTTGGAGAAAATATAATACTTCCTTGATAGTTTTCACGTTAGGATATTTCAAAGCTCTTGATATCTTTTAGAAAATATAAATAATTAAAATTGTGTCATTGTTCCGAACTAATTTATTTATTTATTTGTTTGTTTGTTACATTTATATTCTTCCTTTCCTCCAATGAGCTGCATGGACCCCCTCCACTGCCTGTACTCTGCAACCATTGCTTTGGGTTGTCCATGTACTGTGGGCATTCAGAGACCTTCAGAGTACAACTGCATACCTGATGGTGTACTAGTGGAGCCTCCCCTTTCCATCCCTGGGGGATAACTCAGTGCATGCCTTGTCTTTTTCCCCCTCCCATCTCAGTGGGAGTGGAAGGAGGGTAAGGCTTGTGGATGTCTGGAATGCAGCTATTATTTAGTGGTCAGTGTTTAAATAGTCAAGGATTCCTGATAAGTGCAATCAGAACCATGCAGAAAAGAATCTTGAAGGATCAGGGGGCGGGGGGAGATCCAGGAAATTGCGGGCCAGTTAGCTTAATATTTGTTCTGAATAAATTGGTGGAAAGCGTTATGAAAAATAAAATGATTAAGCATAAAGAAAGACAGGTCCTGCTGAAAAACAATCAACACGACTTCCACAAAAGTATGTCCTGTCTCACTAACCTTTTAAGGTTCATCAATAAACATGCAGGGAGGGGTGATCCACTAAATATTGACTGGGTTCACACAACACAGCAACCCATAGTAGGTAACTAGCCATGGTGGGTTGTTGTGTCATGTGAACCTGGACCACTTCCCATAGGGTGACTTGTTTTGGGGCAACAAGCCACCCTGACAACCCATGGCTTGTTCTAGGGGTTGCTGGACCCATGATGGATTGGTGGGTTATCCGAACCTGGAACACCGATCCTGTCATGGGTCCAGGGAAGCAGCGAGTGAGCCACTTGGCAAGAGTAGCAAAAAACCCTTGCAGCTCTTGCCAAGCTTGCCTAGGGCACTGCCAGTGACAGCCACTTCACCAAGTACCCAAGCTGCACTTTGGGGCGACTGTCACTGGCACACTGTCCCCCTCTCCAATCATGATCCCTTTTGTGGCCACTGCGGCTTCCCTCCCTCCTTTTTTTTTCAGAGATCACTTTTCGCAATCTCTGAAGTGACAGCCAGTGAGAACCCCTCGAAAGTGTCCAAGTGGTGCATTGGAGCAGTTGTCATTGGTTTGCCAACTTAAAAAGGGGGGGGGGGCTCCAGAAATGTGCACAATTGTTTTCGTTAATTTTATTTAATTGTTCTTTTGGTCAGTAGTTCGGAGTTGTGCAAGTGTGCAACTCCGACTACCTGAAATTTGAAGCCGTGCCTGGTAAATGTCCTGGTAAGTGCCTGTTGTCAAAGCAGGCAACATCCATGGACGTTGACAAAGCCAGGCTTCAAATACGTGACTTTGCCAGCTGTCAAATGGCGAGCTGTCAAGCGCAAAGCCAAGCCATAAGAAGATCTTTGCTTGTGAAAAGAGGTGGCAACTACATCATGTGTTTGCATTGAGATTCTCTAGGTTTTAAGGCTGGACCTGACAATTCTCAGTGTCCTCCACCTTTTCTACCCTCCCCCAGGCTCCTAGACAATCAGGAAAAGTGCAGTCCACCCCATTTACCAGAGCACTAGCTTTTGTCAGTTGTCATAAGTAAGGCTTTCTTTTAAAACAGGGTTTTTTGACAGGGACATATACAGCCATGAAATCTGTATATGACCCTGTCAAAAAACCTGTTTAGCCCTGTCAAAAACCCTGTTTTAAAAGAAAGCCTTGCTTTTGACAACTATAATGTATTTGAAGTCTAGCATTGTCAATGTCCATGGATGTTGCCCGATTTAATAGCAGGCACTTACCAGGACATTGACCAGGCAATGCATCAAATTTCAAGTCGTTGGAGTTGTACACTTGCGCAACTCCAAACTACCGCCCCGCCCTCCCCATTTTTAACCCAGAAAAATTAATGAAAACATTTGCACACATCTTTGTTGCAAAAAAAAAGTTAAAAAAAAGTGGCGAACCAATGATGGCTGCTCCAATGTGCTGCTTGAGTGGCTGTCACTTTGGAGATCTCAAAAAGCAATCTCCGAAAAAAAAAGGGGGGAGCCACAGCAACTGCAAAAGGGAGGGGGGAGCGGAGACAAGATGGGTTCTGCCACGCAGGTCCCTGGGATACCTGTGGGAGGACTAAGCGGGAAGGGGGGGCAACCCACAGTTAACTGATCGTCTGTCAGGTTCATGGAACAACCCACACTGTGTAGCTTATTTGCAGGGTGGGTTGCTGTGTCATGCAAACTCACCCATTGTTCACTTGAACTTCCAAAAGGCTTTTGAGAAAGCCCCTCACCAAAGACTCCTGAGCAAACTTAGTCATGGGATAAGAGGAGAGGTGCCCTTATGGATTGGTAACTGGTTAAAGAACAGAAAGCAGAGCGTAGGGATAAATTGTCAGTTCTTGCAATGGAGGGAGGTAAACAGTGTGGTGCCACAAGGATCTGTATTAGGATCTGTGCTTTTTAACTTGTTTATAAATGATCTGGAATTAGGAGCGAGCACTGAGTTGGCCAAGTTTGCTGACGGCACCAAATTATTTAAGGTAGTTAAAACAAAAAGGGATTGTGAAGAGCTCTGAAAGGATGTCTCGAAAGTGGCAGAATAGGCATTAAAATGGTGAATGCAGTTCAAAGTAAAAAAGTATAAAGAGATGCAGGTTGTGTCAAAAAACAACAACCAAACTTCATGTATATGCTGATAGGATCGGAACGAAGTGAATGACCAAGAAAGAGATTTTTGGGCTGTGGTGAACTGCTCGATGAAGAAGTTGACCACAAGATATCATACTGCCCTTATATTAATCTATCATGTGACCACACTTGAAATACTATGTACAATTCTCATCACCACACCTCAAAAAAGATATTGTAGAGTTGGAAAAGATGCAGAAAAGAGCAACCAAAATTATCAACGGGCTGGAGCAAGTCCCCTACGAGGAAAGCTCACGCTGGCTCAGCTTGTCTGAGCGTGGAAAGCTAAGCAGGGTCAGGCCTGGTTATTACTTGGATGGGAGACCCCTCCTCTAGTTTCCTGCATTGAGCAGGGGGTTGGACTCGATAGCCTTGTAGGCTCCTTCCAACTCTATGATCTATGAAATCTATGAAAGGTCACAGCATTTGGGACTGTTTAGCTTAGAAAAAGGGCAAGTAAAGGGAGAAATAATAGAGGTGTATAAAATTATGCATGGTGTGGAGAAAGTGGATAGGGAGAGAAACCTCTTATAATTCTAGAACCTGGGCTTATCCAATGAAGCTGAATGGTGGGGAATCAAGACAGATTTAGTAGTCGAAATTAACAAGATGAATAGATGTAGTGCTGCAATTTGACATTATGACCTATGTTGGGCACAATTAGAAAAGGAATTGAAATAAAACTGCCAATATCACACAGGACAGATAAAAGAAAGTACACTTCTTCACACAGCACATAAAGTATGGAAGTCACTACCACAAGATGTGATGAAGCGGACTAGAGCCTTCAGTGTACTGGCTCCCTCACTATAGACCTCCCAGCCTGTCGATGTCAGGCAAGCACCCACATTGTTTTGTTTTTGGTGCCTGCTGAAGATATTTTTATTTAAACAAGCCTTCCCTAATTGATCAGCCACCGTTTTATTGTTCTAATCTGATTTTAAATATCTTAGTTTGGTATTTTAATTCTGTTTACTTCTTTGATTGTTCACTGCGGAGGAATCCTGCTGGATGTAGAGCAGTATATAAATCTTGTAAATATATAAATAAATTAGCAAATTCGTGTAGGGATAAGGCTCTCAATGGCTACTGGTCATGATGGCTTTATATTGTCTCCAGTATCAAAGTCAGTATGCCTCTCAATACCAGTTGCTTGCTGGGGAGCACGTCTGGGAGGGTGCTATTGCACTTACCGTATGTCCTATTTGTGGGCTTCTCGCAGGCAGCTGGTTGTTCACTGTTTGAACAGAATGCTGGTCTAGATATGCCTTTGGTCTGATCCAGCATGGCTCTTCTTATGTTTTTTTGTTCTTATATTGAGTTGTATATGCTTGTCCAATGAAATCATGAAATTTACATGTACATAGCTGAGAAAATACCTGCAATTTAAGGGTGAGATATGTAGTACCAATTATTTGGTTATATCCAGCAGTGTCCATCTGCCAATGGAATGGTATCTGCTAACGGAATGGATCCCTCCCCCCCGATCTGCTCTGGAGCAATGGGAGACCCTTCAGAACAGTCTTGGGGGGAGGGGAAAAGTCCTGTTGCATGAGTGGAAACCGGCTCACATGACATTGAATGTAGCCCATTGATATGTAAACCAAGTCTTACTACTTAGAACCCAGGTAGCTAAATCTACTCACACACTTGGACAAGGGCAAATCAATTAACAAAGATTTTTAAATACATATTAAACAAATATCACACACTCAGCAGAATATCAAGTAAGGTCAACCCCAATGAGTCCTTTGCATGATAGCCAAACACAACTAAGTGACCTTGCACAATTTGTCATATGTCCATGCATGGATTGGTCACAAAGATCACAAATCAAAGTCTTGTAGCAATTACAAAAGATAGCAAAGTATAGTCACTCTCAGCATTGGTGCAGGAGGCCAGCAGACTCCAGCTTTGTAACAGCCACCATATCCTGGTCTGTCGAATGGGTTCTCACTCCTTGAAAAACCTCTCTCTCAGCTCCTCACTGCAAAGCAGCTTCTGGCCCAGGCAGGATCAGCACAGCATTCTCTTTCTTCCAGAGGGCAAGAAAATATATCACTGCTTTTAAGAAGTTAGGCCAATCCCTAGTTATTGAAGTCTCCCACAGTCCATAATGCTTTTCTTTCAAATGTCCTTTGAACAAGAACTATCAGCAACAACAGAAATGCTTCCCCTTCTCCTTCTATCTGCCTTCAGGGCTTTGGCTTAAATACCTACCAGGTCAGGGTGAGCTTACCCACGTTAACCCCCTCCAAACTATGGCACCACCTAATATAACATTACATTATACATTTTCCTTTACACTTTTATAAACCAAACATGTAAAACTTAGAATATTATTTATTTATTTATTTATTTATTTATTATATTTATACCCCGCCTTTTTTCCTGCAAGGAACCCAAGGTGGCTTACATAATCCTCCTCCTCCTCTCCATTTTATCCTCACAACAACCCTGTGAGGTAGGTTAGGCTGAGAGTCAGTGACTGGCCCAAAGTCACCCAGTGAGTTTCATGGCCAAGCAGGGACTAGAAACCGGATCTCCCGAGTCCCAGTCCAACACTCTAACCACTACAATTCTCATCAAGCTTTCTGGATGTCCTTCTCTGCTTACATTACTCCATTACATGACAAACTTCTGAGGCCCTGTCTGTCACAGATAGCTGTTCATTCTCACTTCCTCCTATGTATATTTCTGCACACACCATTGCAGAGAAGTGAAACTGATGGTGGTTTCAGCAATGGAACTTAAGCCTGCTCTTAATAATGCTGCATAGACTTGCCATCTCTCCTAGACAAGTAAAGGCCATTCATCACTTCCATAAATATATATAAATTAATTTAAATAGATACATTTTTATTTATTTATTTATTTATTATATTTATACCCCGCCTTTTTTCCTGCAAGGAACCCAAGGCGGCTAGTACAGACATATTGGAATGAGATGTCGGAAATCTCAGAGAAGAAGCAGCAAGGTCTGTATCAGAATGCAACTATCCACACACATCGGTATCTGTGGGGAAAGCACATAATGTTAGTGGGGGTTATCCAGACCCAGATAACTGCCTGCCTCTATAATTAACATGTTTCCTGCCCGGAAGGTGGTTTGTGTGTGTGTGTGTGTGTGTGTGTGTGTGTCCTTGTAGTGATATACACGTGTGCAGAAAAAAGCCAGATGGACATTCCTAAACCAGTTAGTAAAAAGCAACCAGAACTGACTAGTGTAGAATAATGGCTTAAACAAGGGGTAGGCAACCTGGTGTCCTCCCAGTGTTTTGGACTATATAACTCCTATAATCCCTGATCATTAGCCATGCTGTGAGTTGTAGTCCAAAACATCAGGAGGTCACCAGGTTGCCTATCCTGGGTTTAACAATGCTTTTCTGTAAAGCTTCTAATTATTGATATATATTTAAAAACCAAATATTTATCAGTGTAACTCATTGAAGTAAACAAGAACAAAATGCTGCATTAGAGGCTATCAGTGGCTACTAGTTATAATAGCCATATATTACCTCCAGTATTGGAGTATGCCTCTGAATACTTGTTGCTGGGGAACATGAGCGGGAGGCTGCTATTGCCACTCATATCCTGCTTTTGGGCTTCCCTGGTTGACCACTGTAGGACTAGAATGCTAGACTTAATAAGACTTTGGTCTGAGGCAGCAGGGCTCTTCTTAGAGATGGTTCCATCTTCCCGGCTTAAAGATTTACATGACAAAACCTTTATGAAGTGATATTTATTTATTTATTTATTTAGCACAGTGGTTAGTCATTTGAAACTTTTGAGCTCAGCAAAAGATTGTTCACAATTTTAAGTCTTCCAGCAGCCAGCACTGAATTAGAAACAGGACGAGAGAGCTACAGAATGCTGATGCCCACTGACATTGTCAGCAGTTCATTCTTATAACATAAAGGTACTTATCCAGGATGGAGAATGTATTTACAGGCAAGCTGTGTGGAAAATACCTTTTTCCTACTCGAAAGATGTCTTTAGTAAAAATAAAAAACTGCCCCTGTAATCTAATATAAAATGTTTGCATCTTCTAAATGAGGAATACCTTGAGCAATCAATTAGCTATAATTTAGAATTGCCCTACATATTCACTCTGTCTGTACAGACTGTCTAGTATACTTATGGTAGTTCTCAGTTTTGGGATTAAGAATCTCCATTCAGAAATCTGTGCTTCTATTCAAAAATTTCTAGAGGATAAGAAAAGCATGTTGAAACTAACCCTTAAGGCCTGGGAGTTTGGCAGGATGTGGAAGAGGCAAGGCAATCTGATCCACCCTGGCCTTTGGGAATGTCTTGCGCATGCATGTCTCCGCAAACAGGTTTGTACAGGCTGCAAATGCATGGGCTGTTTGGATATGAAGCAGTCCCTCCAGGCACGTAGACTTTTTTGGTGGAGCAGAACAACATGGGGGGAGGGTAGGTTTTGAAAGTTATGTTTGTGTTGGCTCCCTTCTTTGCTCATAGAGGAGGAAAGGCAATACCTGGAAGCTATTTCTGGGTGGTGGTAGTTTCAACTTGAAGACATGTAGCTGCTTGGGACGAGTGCATTTTTTGTGTGTTGTTTTGTGTTTTTTCCTCTTGTTGTAGAACTCTTATTAATTTCTTGTGATTATTTTTAAGCCTTTGGCACAGGCCTGCATCCAGTCTCTGCTCTTCCCAGAAGCTCTTAAAAGGGAATTGGATAACTTGGTATTTTTCCTTTCTAAAGCAGAGCTAAATACAGGGGTCAGCTTGCACTGATGTTTATTTCTTTTCTACTAAGCCCCTTGGCTTTGTTTTCTGATTTACACACAGCCTGTGCCATTTTGGATTGCTCGTTGTTAGGGAAGGTGTTTCAGGAGCTGGTTTTGGTCATTGTTTGGTCATAGAGATCCAAGCACACAGGCAGGAGGGTTAGTAAAACTGTACTACGAAGAGCAAAGTCAGTGGCAGACAAGAGTCTGAGCCAAAAGTCTGTTTGAAGGTCCACTGAATTAAGGATGCTGGTAGGGAGCAGACAGAAAGGTGGGCAGGTGGATAGGGAAGTTTGCAAGCTAAAATGGAGGTAACCAGGGAACACTCAGGCAAGACGAAAGAGCAACACAGGCAAAGTTGGAGTCTGGTTGTTGCTCAAGCACAGATCTAGAAGCATTTCTAGGTGGGTCATGGAGAACCATTGGGCTTGGTGGGTGGAACCATGCTGGAGGCCCTTTTGTGGCCTGACATAGCTCACCTTGAAGGACACCAGTGTACAGATTCAGAGGCACCTTATTTGAGTCCTGGAAGAGCCTGACACTTTTTATTTAGTAACAGTAAAGCAAGAAGTGTTAGAAATCTTGGGGTGCCAGTGCGAGAATGTTGAGCTGAAGATTGGGACAGAAGTTGCTCCACTTCAGAGACCACAGAAATCTTCTCCTCTGAAGTGAAAAACCAACCCAAAGCCCTCATAATTGAACAATGAAATGTGGAACCATCTTTATTTATTTATTTTGAGTGAGCAGGTTAATGTTTCTTTCCCATTGTAACCTGATTTGGGTAGGCACCATAATTATGCCCACCACCTAGTAGCCATTTTAATGGAATGAAAGCCATTGGCAGTCAATAGTCCTGTGACACCCCCCACCCAAAATGTACTGAGTTTGTGGTAAGTGACTCTAGTTTCTTAAAATATGGGGAAGAATGAAGTTAATGGTTGAGGTGGGCTGATACAAGCATTATCCAGGTGGTATAGTTGCTGTTGGGATCCCAAACGGAATAGGTGCCTAAATGCTTGGTTAATTACTTGTATGAAGTCCCACAAGTGACTACTAGGGGATTGCTGGGTATAAATATAGATGGACACCATCCAGGGAAGTAGTGATCTGCTGTTAATGAAATAAGCAATGTTTTGAGCAATGTTACTTTGCAAGTGATTTTTAAAAAGGCAACACCTTTTACATTTTGGATGGGATTCATTAAATAAAGTGGGGAGCACTGATTAAGACTAGCTGTTCTCTGGACAATGGACATTGGAGAGAGAAAACCCTACATACAAAACCCATACTGATGTTTTGAATAGTTTGGCCAGAACCTTGCCCTTTGAAGAGAATCCCAACTCTAGTAATACAAGCGTGGAAGAGCTCTAATGTGACAGCATTATTTCCATGATTATAGCAGTTGGAAGGGTCCTCTTCCCTCCTAAAGTCCAGTATTGCTCAGTTGCACTAATATCTCAAACCTTGTTTTTCTCATTCTAAATACCCATAGTGTGCTTGTATAAAGACCACTAATATTTTGAAAGTTGCTAATATCACAGTGATTTACTGTAGTGTAAGCCTGGATGAGGTAATGGGCAACTGTTCAACCATGTGTGGCAAGCTGTTATTAATGCTCATGGAACAGATTTTTACCTGGGGAGAGACCAGAGCTGAAGGAAATTGCTAATCCAATGTCTAGTCTAAGTTATGTGTTGTCAGTAACCACTGCCTGCCTTTTGCAGCAGGTGCAGGCCTGAGTGCAGCTGCTCTCCCAGTGCTCAGATGAACACTGGCCATTACCACAGCTCAACACAAGGTGCAATTGTGTCATCATCATTGTGCCTTACTTCTCCATTGTTCCACTATGCTTTACCAGTCGTGATGAGTTAGTAAATGACTTCATAGTGTTTCTAGCTCTACCTTATACACTTCTCTTTCATCACAGACTAGACTTGAGTCACTGTTATTTCAACCAATTATCAGCAATTCTGCTTGCTAAGCACACTGACATTTCTGGGCAGGAGAAAGATGTAGCTGCAGGTTTTGATATGTGCAGTCCATCCTGCCAGATAGGAATGAAATTACTGCTCTAGAGATTAAAAAAAATAGTTAGTGTCTTCCTTTGCAACATGCTGAGTAACTGCACCAGCCCTATGAAAAATACTGCTACTTTTACCTCATTATGTCTAGCTGTGTTGCTGGAGTGCACTAAAGACAGTATGAAACATGCACTAATAAAGGGGAAAGCTATTTTGGATTCACCTTTAATGTTTTGTACTAGCTCTCCCATCTCAATAGGAAGCCTTTAATAAGTGTTTTCCTAAATGATGTTGCATGTGACATGGGGAATTTTACCCTGTTCTCATAATAAACAGCCATTTCATGTGTGGTTCCCCCCCTCCCCCTTTGGTGCATTCCAAAGCCTTTGTACCTTTGCTGGTTACTGATTGATGGTTCTGTACTATGTTCCCTTTAATTTTGCAATAAACCAACAAGGAGGCTGAGACCACAAGTTTACAGAGAATGGCTTATTTACTCAACCAGATTTGCAAGGAGGATGACAAGAGTTAGATTTAGTAGTTTCAGTGTGGTCCTGGGGAGGGCAGAAGATGTATTTGAGAAAATGCACTGTAAAAATAGCTTGTTTATTCTTCCGTACAGAAGCAGTTTTAATTCAGTTTCTGGGACCGCTCTCTGTTAGAAACTTCAAGCGCTACAGATTTACACAAGGTGTGCATTAAAGCCAATGCAATTGTGTATTGGTGCCTGAAAAAAAATAAGTATTTTAAGTTGCTGGTTTTCCAGTGTATTCCCCGCCCCCCCAAAAAAACCCCAGTAGCTCTGTTAAGATACGAATTTGCTCTTGTGCACAGACAAGAACAAGAGATCTGAGTTAATGTTCAAAGGAAGCTACACGTGATGACAGAAGATGCAGGTCTTCAAACAGGGATCTGCCCCAATCACATTTAAAGTGGGTGTGAGATCTAAAGCACCTGAGGGGTGTGCCCAGCCTTCCATCTTTCCCTCTGTAGTAGATCCTCCTGAGGGAGTCATTTCTCTCCCAGCTGGGTTCTCTCTAGGTATAAGAGCCCATGGGGGAGCAGAGTTTAGAAAATGGACTGCAGCGGTGCCACTGGTGGGTGAGGTGAAATGATTGCTACTGGACCTTCCTCCTGCATGTTGGCACCATGGAGCCAAAAAAGCAGGAGGGCTCTCTGTGCTAGATCGTGGCCGTTCTCTGGCTTCTTCCAGGGCAGCAGCAGTTGGCTGAAGGCCAGGAAAGAACAACGGGGGCAGGAATTCCCCTCCGGTCCCCTCACGTGTGAGAGAGAGAGAAAGCGTGGAGGGGGCACAGTGGGGTGAGGGAGCAGGAGGAGAAGGAGAGCACTGAGAAGAAGCCAGGGGGACACAATAGAGGGGAGATTTTCTTTCCTTTTCCATACATATGTATGTGAAAGAAAGAGGGAAAGAAAGGGGGTGGGGAAGGAGGAGGGAGTATTATTCCCTGTCTCCCGCCTTGTGAGAGAGTATTCCACTGGAGGAACTGCCCCTGGAGATGGAAGGTGATGCATCTGCCAAGGAGTGGGGAGGAACATGCTGCCGCACAGGCCTGGCTGTTGGGCTCAATATGTATTTCCTCAACTTGCATCAGAGCACCCTGTGACAGTTTATTTATTTATTTATTTATTTACTCTGCCTTGGCATTCAAACTGAGCAGAAATGACCTCTGTGTCCTCCCTGGGGACCTCCTCCCAGTGTCTGCATCCAATCAGGCATCGCCTCAAGTCCTGTTCAGCTGAGACTGTAATGCCCTCTATGTGGGGCTGCCCTTGCGCCTGGTTCGGAAGCTGCAGCTCACAGAGGATGCAGCAGCTAGGTTCCTTAGTCAGGGCCGGTGCTACCATTAGGCCAACTAGGCGGCTGCCTAGGGCGCCGGGCTAAAGGGGGCACCAGGAGCATAGGGCTGGAGGGAGGGAGGGCTCAAGTGGGAAGGGGGCGCGCTAAATATCTGATCTTGCCTAGGGCACCAAACTGCCTTGCACTGGCCCTGTGCTTAGTGAAACACCCAGCCATGTTCACATTATAGCAGAGCTAAAAGTACTGCACTGGCTGCTTATTCGGTACCAATCCATGTCCAAAGTTATTGGATGACATACAAAGCCCTAAACAACTCAGGACCAGGATACCTAGCAGACCACCTACCTCTATATACACCCAGCTGACCTTTAAGATCTTTGGAGGAGGCTTTGTTGGTTGTTTCACAGCCAACAGAATGACACCACGTATGCATTTTGTAGTTTATTTGTTATTAATTATTTTTTTCTTTTATGTATGTTTTTGTGGAGGAAGGGGGGGCTGGCTGGCCCGCCACCACCCCACCCTTATCTACCCCAAAGGAGCCAAGACCCCCAGAGATCTCAAGGTACCAGATTGCCAAGCCTCAGCTCCTTGCAACCCTACTTGAATCTCTGTTCAGGGACTCACCTTTAATTCTGTAACCTGGATTTAGATACTGAACCAATCCACAAACACCATGTGGGGTAAAACCAAGACAAGGTTTATTCTGGTAGCATTTAACAACAAAAGTGGGAAATGAGAGAAGCACACAAGAGAGAGAGAGAGAGAGACGCTTTGGCACACAGAAATAGAGCTGCAAAATAATAAAACCTGATTCTATCTCCCAGGCACATAACTGTTACCTGGGGGTCAGTCCTCTTCCTTCCAGGGTTAGATCCAGCACAGCCCTGCCGCCCGGGGGGAACTATTCCATCTACCCGAAGGTCCGAGATCGTAGCCCTCCACAGGGCTTGCCTTTACCAGATCCCTCAATCAGCTAATTTCACCAGGAGCTATCTGGGGTCGGTTCCTGATGGCCCCCGCGAAGGCTTGGGGCCTCTGCTTGGCCCGCCATTGCTCTACAGCAACCATGCGGGCCCAAAGACAAGACAAAAGACAAAGACACACAGGCTACACGTTGGGAAATAGCTCTTCCCCCCCTCCCCCTTTCTGTAGCTTTCCTGTCTTCAGCCAATTAGATTGAACTTCACCTGACCAGGCAGGGGGAGGGAGACTCATGAGTCATGACTCATGGCTTACTGGGCCTGAACTACATTTGCATATGAAAGCCCTAGACCGGACTCTCAGGCGCCATGCCCCATCCTATGCTTTATGTACCTTTCGCCTCCTCCCAGCCCCCCCAACTGGCCTTACTTGGTTTACACATGAGGAGGCGTGTGTGTGTGTGTGTGCGTGTGTGCATGCAGGAACCCCCAAAGACTCTTTTCTTCACAGTTTTGTATTTGTATTTTATATATTGTTTGAAAACATTTAAATAAAATATTTTTTTAAAAAAGAATGACACCACATAACGTCTCGGAAGCAGGCCTTTTCAGTAGTGGCACCCACCCTCCCCTGTGTGGTTTGGGAGGCAGTAAATGTGGCAAGTTTTAAATGCCTCCTGGAAATGCACTTGTTTAAGCAGGCTTTCCCCGGCTTGTAATTAATTGTAATCAATCATGATGCTGCTATATTTTACCGGTTTTTGTATTATTTTTTATGGTTATTGTAGTTGTAATGATTTTTAATAGTGCAATTTGAGCTGTGATTTTAATATGTAAACTGCTTAGAGATTTTATTATATTAAGCAATATATATGTAGCAGCAGCAGCAGCAGCATCATCAGCAGCAAGCTAGCTAGCTAAAAGTGGGCTAGATGGAACAACTATCAGGTGGATCCACACAATTGGCTACAGAATCGAACTCAAAGAGTGCTTATCAATGGTTCCTTTTCAAACTGGGGAGAGGTAACGAGCGGGGTACCGCAGGGCTCAGTCCTGGGCACAGTGCTCTTCAACATTTTTATTAATGACTTGGATGAGGAGGTACAGGGAATGCTTATCAAATTTGCAGATGACACAAAGTTGGGTGGAACAGCTAATACTCTGGAAGACAGAAACAAAATTCAAAGTGACCTCGATAGGCTGGAGCACTGGGCCGAAAACAACAGAATGAAATTTAATAGGGATAAATGCCAAGTGCTGCACCTAGGGAATGGAAACCAAATGCACAGTTACAGAATGGGGGACACTAGGCTCAACAATACTACAAGTGAGAAGGAATTGTGGTAGATCACAAACTGAATATGAGCCAGCAATGCGATGTGGCTGCAAAGAAAGCAAATGCTATTTTGAGCTGCATTAATAGACGTATAGCTTCCAAATCACAGGAAGTGATAATTCCCCTTTACTCAACACTGGTTAGGCCTCATCTTGAGTACTGCGTCCAGTTCTGGGGACCACACTTTAAGAAGGATGTAGACAAACTGGAGAGGGTTCAGAGGAGGGCAACAAAGATGATAAAGGGACTGGAAACAAGGCCCTATGAGGAGAGACTGAAAGAACTGGGCATGTTTAGCCTTCAGAAGAGGAGACTGAGGGGAGATATGATCGCACTCTTCCAGTACTTGAAGGGTTGTCACACAGAGGAGGGCCAGCTCTTCTCGATCATCCCAGTTTGCAGGACATGGAATAATGGGCTCAAGTTACAGGAACCCAGATTCCACCTAAACATCAGGAAAATTTTCCCGACTGTTAGAGCAATAAGACAATGGAACCAACTACCTAGGGAGGTGGTGAGCTCTCCCACTCTGGAGGCATTCAAGGTGCAGCTGGACAGCCATCTGTCAGGGATGCTTTGACTTGGATTCCTGCATTGAGCAGGGGACTGGACTCGATGGCCTTTTAGGCCCATTCCAAGTCTACTTTTCTATGATTCTGTGATCATCATCATCATAATCATTATCAACTTCACAACAACAACAACACAATTGCAAATCATGGATGATCAAAGGCAGAATGAATGCAGAACTGCAGCAGCCACAGCCTTGCCCAACCAAAGAGAAGGCAAAGCCACTGCAACATGGGCAGTGATTAGTGGCACGGTGGCTGTAATGGTTTCTATCCTCAACTGGTGGGGTTGTATTGTGTCTAGTGCTGCTCTGTGTGTGTTCATGTGACTTTCTGTGTATATGTATGCGTAGGAGCTGGGAAGAGAGAGAAAGGAAGGGAAATAAAATATACTATACAAAGAAGGTACTTGACAGAAATCCCCCCCTTCCTCTTTTTGCAGGCCTCCACTTGTAATTAGGTATGTTTTCTTTGTATTTGGAAGCTAGTAGAATTGGCTTTCTTCAGTGAAGTGGGCTATGATGAATTACAGTACCTTGGCTTTAAAAAGAAAATATTAAATGTGCTGTAGTTACTTTTTAAAAGCCACGTGACAAAAACAAAGCACATGATGGCACAGTGCAAAGTTTACATTGGAACAAATATGAGATGACCACATCATTCATGGGTTCTCTTGACATTTGTGAATAATGTAGTCAGTGCAAACATCTGCCAATAAAAACTTTATACAGTACCATGCCATAATGTGGAAGTGTGTGCACGCACTGTACATTAATCTGAAATGTATCCTATTTCTTGCCTTCACATCTGTTTCTGTTGGGTTTTTCTTCATGTTTCCGCTCCCTTGGACTCTGCCTTAGGATTTTGAAATTGGGATTGGTGTCAATGGAGCTTGCTTCAGTGCTGCATCCATTCTAGTTTTGTACCCATTAGACCAATTCTATTTGTGTGGATTGTCATTGTTGTTTATGTAATGTAAGCCTTTTAGATTGTAAGCCTGAGGGCAGGGGCTGTCTTATTATTAATCTTTGTAAGCCTTTTTCTGGCTGAAGAGTGGGGTATAAATGCAATAAATAAATAATGTTGGGTTTATGATAGCACTGCTTGTAATTCTATACCTTGGACTTTCTTCTTTGTGTCTGAGTCTCTCATGTTTCCCCCAGGCTCTGTATGTGTATGCATATGTCCAAGCCTCTTCCAAGTGTGCGCAGTAGCAGGATGGAAGTCAATCCTATGGCAAGTGACCCAGGAGTGTCTTTTTGCTACCTTTTGGACAACTCACTTGCTATAGTAAGGAAGTACACCAAGTGCCTAGCTGCCTCCTAAGACAGTCCTGGTTGTCCCTCATCTTTGTTCTTTTAGTAGTTAGCATTTTGTTATTAACCACTGAGCAAAATTTGCAGGGCTGGTAATGACAAAAAGCCATCATCTAGGTGTCCAAGGAGATGGTCCAAAGGATGCAGCCTTGTTGATACTTCATGACCCCGAGTACACTGCACTTGCACAGAAGCATTCAAGGTTTTTGTGAAGCATGTGGCCTGCATGGCATAGATTGAGCCCTCCTTTCCGCACTCCTCTACTTGACACAAGTAGCAGTGGTGGGAATGACCCCATCTGTGTTGAGCAAGTACAATTTCTAAGCCCTGACTCACTAGTGCCTAGGGATCTCTTCAAATGCATAGTGAAGTATAACTCATTGGGAGATGCTCAGGAACTCAGAGAAAACTGTAGTAGCTTTTGTTAAGTAAACTTGAAAGTCCATGGCAGGATCCACCTGGCTGACACTGATTGAATTTCAGATTTCTCTGGCAATTCTAGCCTTTACTCTTTTTTTGAAAAGTTTCTTCTAAGAGTATGGGGGGACCATTAGTTGCGATAACCATCTTGGCCCATGTCCAATATGTTATTGTGCAGAGAAGATTTACTTTATCCATTTAGCCATTTCATCCAGCAGAAGTTGGTCTTCACAAGGTAATCCAATTATGCAATCATTCGGTGGTAGGGGTAGTCCTTAGTTCACCTTTGTCAGTAGAGAGCAAATACATATATCTGTCTTGGTGATCCCAAACTTAGCTGTGTTCGCATATGTCATAGGAATTTGTCAAAATGTGCGAACAGCATATCTATGGCTTGTTGGAACATAGAAGCTGCCACGTGCAAGCCAATCAGGGTGGTTTGAAATAGATAAGGTCCAAACAAGTCATGGAGGTAGCCTTTTCCATTATTTATTGATTTATTTAATCAATTTATGTATCACTGGCCATATCAAAATGTAAGTACTTATACCATCTGGTCTAGCTGCTTGACTTGGCTGATGCTGTTTGCTGGCTGGATTGGGGCTTCTTCCCTGGGAGGAAGCTCTGCTGCCGTCAGGAGGAGGGCAACACCCCCCCGGCCTGCCTGATTGGTAGCACCTGCCACCTGGCTTGCCTGACACTCTGCAGGCCTTCATCTGCTGGCCCGGAGCAGGGCAGCGACGTCTCCGAAGGGGATGACACCAAAGGGGGTCGCCCCTTTGGGGGAGCCACTTCGTGGGTGGCATGAGGGCGGGGGCCCTTCCCCCTGATTGTTAGGGCAAGGGAGGTGTGGGGGTGGGTTCTCGCCTGGTCGGCAGAAGCAAGAGGGCATGTGCTTATCTAATGGAGATAGTGGGGGGAGTTCTGGGGGGCAAAGTATACCAATGTTGAGCGGCAGGCGCTGGCAGAGCACTAGGGGCAGGCCACGCTGAGGAAGGGGAACAAGGGATAGATGCTTAATATCTATCTCTTGTTCTGGGCCTGCTCGGAGCCAAGGGATAACTGGGGGATGTGTGTCTCCTTCCTCTGCCTTGCGTTTGCTGTTGTGTAATGCCAGGTCTGCTACCCAAAAAACATCTTTAATCCATGACTTAATCCTGGATGAGGGTGCAGACCTGGCATGTATTATGGAAACCTGGCTGGACAGGGCCACTGCTCCAACTCTTGGGGCCTTGTGTCTGCCTGGGTTTACGTATGCCAAGCAACCGAGGACTGGAGGACGGGGAGGGGGAGTGGCTGTTATCTACTGGGAGTCCTTGGTCCTTACCAGACTCCCTCTCCGGGAGACCAAGTTTATCAAGTGCATGTACTGGAGGTTGGGTCCAAAGGGCAGTCTGGGGATTCTGCTCGTGTACCGTCCACCCTGCTGCACGTCAGACTCCCTGGCCGAGGTGCTAGAGGTGGTCTCTGATGTTCGTGTGTGGTCCCCCAGGCTATTGGTGCTGGGGGACTTCAACATACATTCGGAGGCTGCCATCATGGAGGCACCTTGGGACTTCATGGAGACCATGGCTTCCTGGGAGCTGTATCCTGTATCAACTGGACCTACCCATGTAGCCGGTCATGCACTGGACTTGGTTTTTGTTTCTGGAGAGGGAGGAAATGATCTGGAAATTGGGGTATTTCCACCACCCCCTTGCCACGGTCAGATCACTTTCTGGTAGGGCTGGATTTCTTGGTGCCACAACCCCTCTGCAGGGGTGAAGGACCTATTAGGATGATCCGCCCCAGGCGTCTTATGGTTCCGGATGGATTCCTGAACTGGAGCACGCAAACAGTAGCTCGGTCGAGACCCTGGTGGATGACTGGAATGCTGCAATCACCAGGGCATTAGACTGAGTGGCCCCGAAGCGCCCTCTTCACCTGAACAGAGCTCGCATGGCACCTTGGTTTATTCCATTGCTGCGAGTTCTGAAGCATGAGGTGAGAAGGCTAGAGCGCCGATGACGTACATCCCACTCTGAAGACACAGGTCAGAGCTGCATCTCCAGCCTACCAGGTGGCGGTGAAAGCAGCAAAGAAGAATTTCTATGCTGCCTCCATCACGTCTGCAGAGTGCTGCCCCAGGATGCTGTTCCAAGTGGTCCGGAGCCTGGTCGGTCCAGTTGCTCTGGATCCGTTGGAACAGTCTAAAGCCTCCTGTGAGGCTTTAGCGAAGCACTTTGCAGATAAAATTGATCGGATTAGGAGTGGGATTCCGTGCGTCATGGACACAGTGGGTGAACAGGAGGAGGCCAGTGGCAGATCGGTTTTGTGGAATCAGCTCCAGCTTCTTCCTTCTGGTGAAGTGGACAAGGTGCTTTCTTCTGTTAAGCTGACCACCTGCTTGCTTGATCCTTGCCTGTCCTGGCTTGTTATGAGCTGCAGGGAGAAACTGGGTGGGGAGATCAGGGCGGTAGTGAATGCCTCCCTCGAGGAGGGAGTGATGCCATCAGCCCTTAAGGAGGCAGTAATAAGACCTCTTCTAAAGAAGCCCTCCTTAGATCCCCAAGATTTGAACAACTTTCGCCCAGTCTCCAATTTGCCATATCTGGGCAAGCTGATTGAGCGAATGGTGGGGGCTCAGTTGAAGGCACATTTGGATGAAGCCGGATTATTTAGATCCATGCCAGTCAGGCTTCAGGCCTGGACATGGGACGGAAACGGCCTTGGTCGCCTTGGTGGATGATATGAGGAGGGCTTTGAATAGGGGCGAATGCTCTTTTCTAGTCCTCGATCTCTCGGTGGCTTTTGATGCCGTTGACCACGGTATCCTCCTGAACCGCCTGGAGGGGTTGGGCATGGGAGGCACTGTATTGCAGTGGTTCCAGTCCTTCCTCTCTGGAAGGTACCAGAGGGTAGTTCTTGGGGAGGAGGCTTCGGACCCTTGGCTGCTCACTTGTGGAGTGCCGCAGGGTTCCATCCTCTCCCCGATGTTATTTAACATCTACCTAAAGCCACTGGGAGCTATCATTAGGAGGTTTGGGGTGCGCTGTCATCAATATGCGGATGACACGCAGCTCTACCTCTCCTTCAAGTCCTCACCAAGGTTGCTGTTGAAACCCTGTCCAAGTGCCTGGAGGCAGCGGGTGGCTGGATGGGAAGGAACATGCTGAAACTGAACCCCGAGAAGACCGAGGTACTTCTGGTGGGAGACAAGGGAAGGTTAGGGGATGTTGACCTGGTGCTGAATGGGGTACACCCAGGGCCGGTGCAAGGCAGTTTGGTGCCCTAGGCAAGATCAGATATTTAGCGGGGGGGGGGCCTTGTTAATCACCCATCTGGCCGGTCATCCAGCCAGATTTATGCACATGACTGCCCTGCCCACCCAAAAGGGTCAATTATTATTTATTTATACACAGAAAGGAGTGGGCCGGTGAGAGGAGCTCAACCCCCTCCACCCTCTGTGCTCCCTCGCTTCATGTAGGGGGGCGTGGCCAATGGAAAACTTCGCCCGCTCCGCCACCCCTCCCTCCGCAAACGGCAATAAACCAGGAAATAAAAAGTTGCGTCTGCTCAGGACCTTTCGCAAAACACTGTAAAAAAAACATTTTAAAAATTCCAGAACTGCGCACTTGGCAGTTTTGAAAAGTACTTGGGAGGCTCTTGGACTCCGTGACTCCCAGACACCTTTGGGAGAAGGGGGCAGCTGTGAAGGGCTCCACCGACCTGGGCTGGGGGGTGGCTGAGGCTAAACTTGGGATCGAAAGGGTGAGAGCGGGGGAGGTGTGGAAGGGAGAGCACGGAGGCAGGAAAAGAAAAGAGGGATGAAGAAAGGAATGAGAAAGAAAAACACAGGAGGAGGGACGGAGAGCTGCTGCAAGCCGAGGTGGAGGGGGAAGCGAGGAAAAGGCACTTACGTAGCGTTTCAACTTCTTCTCTGGCGGCGACTTTCGGAGCCAGTCCGAACAGACCACCTCCCCGCCGCTCATGGCTGCTAGGGGCTGGGGGAGGATTCTTCCTTTGGCAGCTGCGGCTGGCCTCCGAGGGAAACAGAACGCCCAGCACGCCGATGGTCGAGGCGACACCGAGCTCCCCGCTGGACTGCCACAGCCCACAGTGCAACCCGCAGGAGTCCGAGGGCCCAGCCATCGTGGCCGTGATGTTCTCGGTCGGTGTGCTGGGCAACCTGATGGCGCTGGCGCTGTTGCTGTGGGCATGGCGGCGAGACTTTGCCGCTGGAACACGGAGCTGTGCGTGTCCCCATGGGGGAAGGGTTCCCTGCCACCTGCCAAGCGCCTGGGCCCTGCCCGGGGTTGGCCCAGCGCTCTGGCAGACTCCGGCCCTCGCAGCATGGCGCTTCTGACTGACGCCCCCTTTAGCCCTGCGCCCTAGGCAGCTGCCTAGTTGGCCTAATGGTAGCACCGGCCCTGGGTACACCTACCCCTGAAGGACCAGGTCCACAGCTTGGGAGTCATTCTAGACTCCCAGCTGTCCATGGAGGCTCAAGTGTCAGCTGTGAGCCGGGCGGCGCTGTATCAGCTCCATCTGATGCGGAAGTTGCGCCCCTACCTTCCTAATCATCTGCTCCCATCAGTGGTTCATGCCTTGGTCTCCTCTCTCCTAGACTACTGTAATGCGCTCTACATGGGGTTGCCCTGGAAGGCGGTTCGGAAGTTGCAGCTGGTACAGAATGCAGCAGCTCACCTGGTTAAAGGCTGCCATCAAGTAGGCCGCTCAACAAGATCTGCCACGGACGGCCTTCTCCCTGTCCCATCAGCCAGAGAAACCAGGCTGGTGGGGACTAGGAGGAGGGCCTTTTCTGTGGCAGCCCCCAATTTATGGAACTCTCTCCCCAGTGACCTCCGTCATGCCCCTTCCTTGATTAGCTTCCGCCATCCATTAAAAACGTGGCTTTTCAGGCGGGAATATAGGGTGGGTTAGGATTTTTAAGTTTGGTACTGTTTTTTTAATTGTGTTTATACTGTGTGTGTGTGTGTGTGTGTGTGTGTGTGTTCCCCCCCCCCTTGTATTTTATTGGACTGTACATCGCTCAGAGTAGCCAGATGTCTGGCCAGATGGGTGATTCATAAATATAATAAATAAATAAATAAATAAGAGTATGTGTATTATGTCTTATCCAATGTGTGAGGTATCCCTTGGGGGTTTTCTGTTGGGGGCAACATGCCGATAGCAGACAAGGCCAAAGTGAGTAGTGGGCAGGGCAATCCCCTTTTCTCTCTCTCTTTCTGACCCCCCCGGATTGCAGGTTGCCCACCTGTAGCCTTCAGCATTGCATGCACAAGAAATATTGAACTGTTCTCTTTTCCATCTCAGTACACCAACTTCCACAGAAGCTGGGGCTATCTGCAGGCTTCATAGGAAATTGGCAGCATGGGATGGGAACAGTGTAGCAGAGATATGTAAGAGGAGCAAGCATAGATGTCCAGATTAACCCATAGCCCCCTGATTTCCAGATTTTATTTTAAAATAAGCAAGTCTCTAGCCCTTGTGGAACCCAAGATATGAGGCAAAATGTGCAGGCACTATTTTACCCAGTCATTTTCTAAGAAATTAGCCTGTTCCCACTTTTCAGTGTTTTTAGCTAATGAATGAAGTCATAGCTGTGATTGACATTTAGGAAAGCAGAGCTAGCCATATTAACAAAAAGAAGGCTAGAATGGCCCATGTGTTGTCTAGAGAAGGAACTTCCTGGTTCATTTTAAAGCCCCTTTTTGGGTCTTACATAGTGAAGTGACTGCTGCCCTGTAGAAAATTCAGAAATCCAATATTTTTGAGTAGGTGTGATTGGGCAATAATATGCCTGCTCAAAAACAAAAGGTAGCCAAAGCTCATGTTTCTAACTCACATCTTATTTCATCCAAAAAGAGAGAGATTTTTTTCTGAGCCTGTGAACATCAAAATAATTAACCTACCAATGCAGCATAATGAATCATTATTATACTTGTATTGCAGGAGACAGAGCTTTGGCAGTGTGGGTTATGCCAGCTCTGCAAAGTAGCCCACTGTTGTTATACCCATTTTGCTGAGGGAAGGGGGACTTAGAGTAGTATATGACAGCTCTTCAATGTAGGCCAGTGTTGTTTAGTCTCCTGGCAGGTTTTTTATTATTATTAAGGGAAATTAGTTCCGGGGGCGGGGTTAACTGCAGCGGGACTCTGGGGTGGTGATTAATTGTTTTCCTATCCATAGAGAGAAAATAAGGGGACTTTTGTGGGTGGGCGACTTTGCTTGCAAAAATAGCTTGAAGGAAATGTGCAGCACTGGTATTAGGGAACGGGTGATTAATGATCAACTTCAGAGAGAGACAGAGATTAGCAAAGTAATTTGAATAAAATAAGATAATCTTGTTTGCAATATTAAATACTTGTTTCTAAATGTATTTAGATTGTATTTACTTATTTTGTATGTGTATATTATGGATTGGATCAAAGATGGGCCTTCCTCAAGTGGAAGGGACTTTCTGTGAGAGGAAGGGCTCTGCCTTGTTTTTTGGGATTCCCCCTCCCCCCACGCACCCCAGCTCACCCCATTCAGCATGGTCTCGCGACTCTCTGTGTAGCATTTTCTGGTGGCTGGGGGTGGGCTGCCATGGGAAGGAGGGGGAAGAGAAGTCCCCTTCCATCAGCACAGTTGCTCCAGCTTAAAATCTAGATCCAACCCTATGTATGTATATATCCCCCCACCCCCCAGAAAAATTCCTGCAGAGGTCCATTTAAACAAGTAAGCTTGGCAGAAATACCTGGAACACAACTATGAAATCATGCCAGGGCTAGTGCCTGGCTGCTGCCCAGGCAAAGATTCAAGCCTGATCTAGAATTATTTATAGGCAGGGTAGCTCAGAAGAAACCAGTGGTGGGTTTGCCACGAGATGAGGTAGTGGAGCTGTGTTGAAAACTAGGAGAACAATGTTGTACCTTCTTTCTCCCTTCTCCAGCCTTGAATGACTTACCACAAGGTGCACCAGTGCATAGATCAGAAGGCTTCTAATGATTCCTGACACAGGACTGGTTCTCTTCCACAAACAGAAGGAACTCCGATCTAGTGGAGACTTTCGCCTCCACTGGATCAAAGTGGAAGTGACTTTTTTCTGATTTTAACATCCCCTCTGCAGCTCCCTGTGCCACCTACCATCCTGTTCAAGAGGTTTCCCCAATCCTCTGGAGCAGTTTTTCAGGGGTGCAAGGGATTGCAGTGGGGGAAGGGAACTGGCAAAAATTGCCGTCTCTGTTCCACCACGGGAATGTGCAGTGATCAGAACTCAGCGGAAATGTGCAGTGATCCAGCCAATATTGCTGTCTTGACACCTGGTCGGCCATTGTGGGAACAGAATGTTGTACTAGATGGGCCTTTGATCGGATCCAACAGAGCTCTTAAGTTCTTAAGTCTACACTGTACACTGCCTGGTAGTGGCTCTCCAGGGTTTCAGGCAGAGTCTTTCCCAGCCCTCCCTGGAGATGCCAGCGACTCAACTCGAGATCTTCTGCATGCAAAGTATGTGCTCTGCCATTGAGCTGTGAGGCAGGAATTGTTCTGGTCGTGTTTCATTTTCAGGATAGGCATGACTAACTGGCCCAGCAATATAATCTGACCGGTTTTACAGAGCATGCACTTGTATTGATGAGGTGACCAAACAAGTTTGTCAAATTCACTGAGTGTCGCAGTATTTTTCAGATGTTATGAAGTCATGCGTCAGTATTTATGCTCACGAATAGATATTCTGTGCCATGCCAGCTTAGGAACCTTGTTGGGTATATCCATCTGGCTCTTTATCTTTACTTCTTTCCCACTGTTCTGGTTCTTATTACACAAACACACACCATCCAGGCCCCATACATTCATCACTACTCATCTGGCTTGTACATATTTACCCTCTCTGGACCAATCTTTGCTTTCGACAAAGGCATCCCTTTCTTCTACCAGAGAGATGAGGCATAATGTGAAGCCCCTAAGTAATCTTGAAAGGATTCCTTGAAAGAATTTGCTTTCTGTACATTCTATTAAGATGCTCCTATAGTTGATCCAAATTTTCCTGGAAGGAGTTGAAATAGCTCAATATTAGGGTGGGTGTTGGGTTGCCTCTCTTGTCTATACATTCCAGTTCTTGTCTGGACTACTATAGTGTCTGTCTTCTTGTAATTCTAATACATTTTCCTTCTCCATGTCTATTTGCAGGTTATCTTGACGAATCAGATTACCACGTGGCTGAGCGATGGCCTTGCAGTACAAGCAGACCTGCTGTCTCCAGCTGATGACTTGTCCCTGTCTGAAGGTAAGCAATCCTTTTTATTACAGTTGAAACCTGACTCTTAACACAAATCTCTGCTGCCACTCGTAAGTCTCTTGTTCATATTTAAGGGGCAACACAAATATGGTTATCAGACCCAGTATAAAATGAAGCTAAAGTTTAACCTTTTAAAACATCTTTGAATAGTTTAAATGTTTAAGACCAGTAAATGGTATTGATCTATAGTCTACATGCTTGGACCTTAGAAGGAATGTTCATCCCATGATTTGTTTGGCAAAATGTTTAAAAACATTACTAAGCATCTCTACTTGGTGAATTACAGAACCTCCCCCTAGATTGTTAGAGGCATGATATTTGAGGGACTAGGTAGATCCTTCTGATCTAATGTGATAGGATGAAACCAGGAATTGACTGTAATTATCAGCTATTCAAAAGGAAAACAGCTTAGCTCTGTTGGAAAAAGAACAAATACAGTCATGCCTTGGATTGAGAGCATAATTCGTTCCGGAAACATACTTGTAATCCAAAACACTCTTATATCAAAACGAAATCCCCCCCAAAAAATTTGTACAGAGATTTTTAATTTAAGCCGTACTACAGTACTTGTATTGCAAGACATCGCTTGTATATCAAGTAAAAAAAAATTAAATAAATATTTAAAAATTTGCTTGTCTTGCAAAACGCTCTCAAACCAAGTTACTCTCAAACCAAGGTATTACTGTATTCACTTGTGCATCCTGAACCATCCCTTGTTTTTGTTTCAAATGTAGTAGCAAAGTGCAGATCTGAATACTACATTATGCTGTTGAAACTTGTGTATGATGTAACACAGCCTGATTTTGTTAAAAACCTGCATCTGATAAGGATATGGAAATGATGCAATTGGAACAATATCTTCCATCTAACCATGTGTTCTTATCTCTATAGTATCCAGTTCTTCACTATCTTAAGTCCTTTACAGCTTTTATACTTACAGCATGCCCTTTGTAGAACTGGGGCAAAGTGAAATTATAGGAGTTAGTGGCAGAATTAAAAGCAATTTTCTGAGTCCATTACCTTATCCATGATGCATTCATCTGAACTATGGACAGTATCCAACAGGGTACAAATACTAATGCTATTGACATTGTGCTAGAGTACGTAGTTTACACCAGCTCAATGTAATTTACCTTAATGGTTACACCCTGTTTGATACTGCCCAATGTATGTTGCAACATGGATAGGGAACAGTTTCATAGAGAAATAATAATGGAAAATATAATAGAAGCCTGACATATCCCAGACAGAAAATATGAAATTTAGGGATTAAAATAGTTTATTAATTACTTATTACTAGAAAAACTTCATGAAAGCTATTAGAAATGACCATTGCTAGTGTGTTATTTGCCCTACAGTGTGATACAGTCAGTGCTAGTAGGCTTAAATAAATTGAACTAAGAAAGGTATATACCTTTCATCAACGGACATAACATGAAATTGTTGGTCACTTCACTTGGTTGTTTTTTATTTTGTTTTTACATGCATAAATACAATATTTTATGTGCATACAGACAATTGTAATGCAAGTATGTGAAAAATGTGTGTTTGTAAATACAGATATTATATTGGTATGTGTGCCAGGGAGTTGGGAGTGGCCATGACTCCCTGGCTTCCCATATGAAACTGTGAAAACAGAATGCTGGACGAGGTGGGCATTTATTCTGATTCCAGTTCTTTCCAGTAGGAAAGAACTTGGGTAACACTCAGAGAGAGAGAGAGAGAGAGAGAGAGAGAGGGTAAATGCATCATCATAGTGGAGAGAGAAAAGAAAGGAGGGTTAACAAGGAGAGAGGAGAGAAGCATTAT
This sequence comes from Shinisaurus crocodilurus, assembly GCA_021292165.1. Taxonomy (NCBI): domain Eukaryota; kingdom Metazoa; phylum Chordata; class Lepidosauria; order Squamata; family Shinisauridae; genus Shinisaurus; species Shinisaurus crocodilurus. The sequence goes on from CM037876.1 coordinate 245,764,591, forward strand.
CTGGGATGCAGAGAGAAAAACTGGGCTGACAATTTAAAAAATTTAAAACGTTATTTTCTCTGGTGATGTGGGGTCTTGCTTCAGCGCCAGCTCTGACACAGAAGAGGAGCTGGTACAAGGTGAAGGGCTCACACCTGTGGCTGATTGCAGCCAAGGCCAGTCGAACCTTGGACAGTCCCCCCTCCCCTGGGGAACAGGAACAGGGGGAGCTGGTTGAGGATTCTCAGCTGCCGGCGCTGGCCTTGGGCTGTCAGGAGGGCTCAGGGGAGAGGGCTCTTCAGGGTTGCGACCGGCCCAAAGACGCCAGGAGAAACACCTGGCTGAGAGGCATGTGAGCAGGAGGCGGCGTAGCAGGCGTCTCCTGGCTCGATACCCGTGCCAAGTTCCTGAATCGGACTCCGACTGAGATCTAGGCTGGGTCAGGGTTTATAGTCGAGCTGCTGACCCATGCTCGGTGTTGAAAGCAACAACGTTGTTACCTGGCAAGGTTTCTACGCTCCTTGATTCCCTGGCTGCTACGATTCTGGACTTGGACTTTGGACTCTTGAACCCTTATCTCCTACCCTCTGAACCTTGGATTGTTTCGACTACGGCTTGCTTCTCGGACTGGTGTTTGGTGTATGGTCTTTCGTTATTGCTTGTGGCAATAAAGAATCTGTTTGCAGCTGCATTGTCTGGCATGATAAAGCGGGACAGAACAGGTTAAAGTAGTGACACAACCCTCTTAGGTTAGTAAAAATGTGAAAATGGCACCCAGAGTGATTTGAGTTGTACATCTTTGAGCTAAAGTAACATTTACTAATTTGAGCACAAAGAACTCTCAGAATTTGGTTGTGAGAAGTTCTTTAAACAAGCATCTCAAACATAAAGTGTTCCAGCACGTTAGAAATTGAAAAACACTTGAGGGAATAACATTTGACACATGCTGGGTTGTTCTCTTTTTTGTTACAGCAGCAAACTGTTTAAATCAATTGCAAACTTGTTTGTGCAAGCCCCTTTTGATGGCAGCTATAGTTTGCCTCTGTGCGTCATGAAGGCATGCTCTGAAATAAAGTGATTCATAATTTGTCAAATACTCAATTTTACTAGAAAGTTTTTAACAAATCATAAGTGATTAGGCATCCTTTGTAGCCACAAATCCATTGGAATTAGGTTCCTGAGATTAAATACGTTGGAGTGGTAATAAAATATCTGGTTTGGGTTATCATTTTGAGTAGTCTAAACTGACAGCACTCTGTTACTTCTAATGGCTACAGTATTGGATTTCCTTTTGCGGCCACACTGTAGAGCTACCCAGTATCTATTAGTTGTATCCCCCTCAAGTTAACTTACATAATGTTTGCAGGGATTTATGCTCAAGCATTAGATGGAAGTGAATGCAGAAAAAATAATAAGTCTTGTTGATACTCATTGAAAGACTATGGCTACCTGGGTAGATGGTAGAAAGATCACATTTCAGATAAGTTTTACATATGTATAGTAGCTATGTTTGCCCAGAAAGATCTGTGTTGCCTTGTTCACTGCCTTGTACACAGAAAGATCTGTGTTGCCTTGTAAGGTGAAGTACCTCTTCAGCCTAGAGCCTGGTTCCATGCAGGATGCAGTCATCTTGTGAGCTCCGAGTCCAATGCTAGTGGTCAAGCAGGGAATCTGTGGCTACAAAGGTCTCATGTCAATCACAGCCACTGTTTAGCCACTCCTTTTGTAGTTTTTTTTAAAAGCTATCTTCCTTCCTTGCCTCATCTCCCTAGTTCCCTTGCCTCTATCTGTGTCTATTATTTTAATTGGAGTAGTTAAGGTCTAAGGAGATGCCCAGTTTTAAGGTTCTCCAAGTATATTATAAATTTGTAACTGAACTGTGGTGGCTCTGGGTGCCCCTAATAGTGTCTAAGCCTCCATTTGGTCTCCCCATTATCTGGCTCTTCCGGACAACGTGGTACTCAATACCTATTTTGAATTTGTAGCCAAAAGCTTGGAGGCCAGAGGGTAGCCTGTGCCCACTCTGAGTTTTTAAGTAACTGTGACTAACCGGGAAGTAAAGTTCTTTGTGGTCTCCTTATTCTGAAACAAATACAATGCTGTGATTCCATTTCATTTTCCTTCTCATTTTATTTCTCAGGTAGTGGCATCCAGTGTGGCTTCCCGTAAGCCTCTGAACTTGGAGGATTATGGGCATCCAGTGGAAGGTGGGAAGAGTGCAGAGGCAAGGATAGCCTCTGCCCTTCCCTCGCCCTCCAAAACACTTAGGGCCGGTTTATATGACCCAGGCAGACCACGGTGGAGCCGGCAGTCCCCGCACCGCACTGCAGGCCTCCCGGCACTAGGGGGCGGCAGCTCGGGATGCCCAGTGGGGCTGTTTGCGCGGCCACGGGAGGCCCCTGCGGGACGGCCACCCCCTGTTCACACGGCAGGGTGGCCACGTGCAGTAGGGGCTTACTCCTCTACCGCCCATGGTGACTTTCCGTGCTTCCTGCGCACGGCCGTCCCACGGGGGCGCCCCCGGCCGGCGTTCGCATGACACGGGAACCGCGGGGGGCTTCTGCTCCCCCGTGGTTCCCGTGTCATGTGAACCGGCCCTTAGACGGCCAGTTTTGGCCATCTAAGTATTTTACCCCTGCTTGTGAGGAGGAAGGGCTGAGGCATGGCCGGGATTCTTTGTATCCCAGTGGAGCCTCGCTCCTCCCTTCCCCGGCCCCCCAGAACGGCTCGCCCAGGGCTCCGAAGTCAGTCTTCCATCTTCGGAGCTGCAGCTGGCGCAGAAAGAACCGCGCCAGCTGTGAGGGCGGAGGGAGGACATCCCAAAGTTTGGAGTCCCAGGGCTTTTCTGAGGTTGGAGCTGGGACTCCAGCTTTTCCTATGACCAGTCAGACAGCGTCTACTGGCCATGGGATTGTGCCCTAAATTTATCATTTCTACCCCTGTGTGGCCCACCATTTCACCAGCACTCCAGCTTTCCAAATCCTGCCTTCCCATTTCCAGAGTGCCTTCTTCCTCACTCCTTATTTGGCAAACGTTAATTCCCACACCTCCATCTTTATTTATATCTAAATTTGACTAATTAGAACTAGTATACTAGACCATGTGCTAGGGTGTATACTAACCAAGCATCTTTCTCTTCATTAACTTATTGGTGGTTAAATAGAAATGTGTCCTTTTGAACTTTAACGGTTGTCTTTGAGCTAATTTCCCCACTTGAAGTAGTTATTCCCACAAAGTGTTTCTGCTTTGTGCACGCCACATTTCTGGGGGAAATCACTTTATTTCCTCATGTGTATACAGTACATGAATACATTTGAGTTTGTGTACATGTGTGAAATGACAAATTATACTCTTCATATGTCCTCTTTGCACTGGAAAATGTTACTTATAAGGGAATAGAAGTAACTCTTAAATTTTTTTTATGAAGGATCACAGAGTTGTAAGGAACCTTAAATATGCCAGATGATTGTTTAATTGGCACTTTATTTTTTCCCTCCTTTAAAAATGTTTGGTCTAGATTATGGCTACAAAATGGCCACAAGTGTTGCCCTATTTTTATTTCAAAACTTTAAAATGTCAACCATTTCCTTCAAATTCTTCTATTAATCCCAACCCTTCTCCAATATGCAGTCTATATTTATTGCATATTGATAACCACAGAGTGGCTTCGTCAGCACATATACTAAAATTGGAACGATAACCACAGAGTTTTGTGCAAGTTACAGTGGGTTTAAGTGGCAGAAAGGTAGATTAGGTGTTAGGGGTGTGTGAAGGATTGAGGCCTTCACAGGCTTGAGTTAGTTTGAAGCCTGTAGGCCCAAACATCTCCTGATGGGAGCGGGGCATTCGTGAGTTTCATTTTCCCCTCATGGAGTTAAGTTTCCTTTTCATTGAGAGAAGTCTCCTTTCCCCCCTAATAGAGTTAAGTTTCATTTCCCCAGTTTTAGGTCACATGATTGTAACCTTCTAGTTCTAGGGGAGTGGATATAAAGAGGTGTGGAGAACCTGCATGAGGGAGAGAGCGAAACTGGAGAGAGAGGAGAGGTTTTGCAGGCAGCAAGAAGCAGTGAGCAGACAGAGAAACAGAGTCTGAATATCACTGAAGAATGCAGAACAGCCAGAGCTAGGCTGAGAAGGAATCTCTATTAAGGTTACAGGTGAAAGAGTACCTAGGTTAGAGAGAACTGCATTATTACGGTATTTCTTTTATTTCTATTATACCTGCTTTTGGAAAGCATACAGCTCTATTTATGTAATTACCTTAAGTTTTTGTGAATCAACTATACAAATATTTACTAAAGTAAACTGTTATTGTTAACAGCAAGTTGTTGGAGTGTCTTTTGCACCACGCCTAAGGCCTAATCCCAAAAAGGCAGAGAATTGGCATCCTGATACAGGAGGGGCTCTTAAAGAGGCAGATATCTTTAAGGAGCTGATCAAGGTGTCCTGATACAGGTGGAACCTTGACAGGGGGGAAATAGCTTAAACATAAAATAAGTTGTCAAAAGACACTGAGAAACTAACTTCCTTGGTGGATTCAGAAAGATTCAGTTCTAAGATCCATACAGCAAACATAAGCAAAAGTTGATATTTAGATTTATATGGACTGAAACTGTCTGAAAACAATTAATGTAAATGCAGATACATTAAAAACAACGACACACACACAGAGAAAGGAGGCCTATCCCAAATATTATTTGTTTTTCTTTGGTTACTTTGTTACAGTCGTTTTGTTCAGAGGTTATATCCTGGTTGAAATTGGGGTTAAATAGATTTAAATTGTTGGGGGGGCAGATGTGTACTACATAGTAGCATTAGATGTTTGTTTTGAGTTACTGTAGACAGCAGAGGACTCAGTTGCAAGTTCCTGGCCAGTCAAGAAAGGTGCTGCTGGAATATGAATAGGCTGCACTGATCTTTGGTCTGATTTAGCAAGGCAATCCTTATGTCCTATTCATATTTTAATACTCTCCCATAGGGGAAAAGAACCCCCCACACACACTACATGTAGAAAACTATGCACCTGATCATGCATCTGATAAAGTGGACAGTGTCCATGAAAGCGTATGCTGGAATAAACTGGTTAGTCTTTGAAGTGCTACAAGACGCTTTGCTGTTTTTCATAGAAAACTAGTATGTCAGGGGAAAGAGTTCTGCTGCCACATAGGGGCACTTTCACAAGATTATATGAAAATTAAAATTGGAAGGGAAATTCATGTAATTTGAATCAGCCTTGCTTAATGGGATTTTAGTTTTGTAGGGTCCAAACTGCTTTGTGCTTTATAATTAAAAGGCCACAGGGAGCAAATGGAGTCCCCAAAGCACTGGGACAACAGGCTTCAAGAGACCAATTGCAGAATCAGGAGATGATGAGTCATGGCTTTCTACACTAGCAGCAAAGGGAGCTCCATGCAAATGGGATTGGATCATTTTAGTTAGGCATACATGGCAGTCATGATCTGAAATTGGAAGAAACAGTTGCTGCCTTCTCACCAGACGGAATTGGTGGAAAGCACTATTGGCCATGTCCAAAATGTAAAGCTTCAGGTGTAGTGATGGAACCAGTCTGTGAACCTGAGTGATCGGCCACTGAGCCCCACCAATGGTAGATGTCTCCCTCCCCTCTTTTCCAGTTACAAGGCTTGACAACCATCTTTACTTCCATTTTGTCTGCATTCACTTTCAATAGGCTTGCCCATATTACCCAGTCTATCATTGAAGCTAGGCACTGGTAAGCACCAAAATCACAAGACCTGGTTTGAGATGAACTGGAAAGGCAGAATTAGGTGTTGTCAACATATTGGTGGCAGCTCATTAAAGAGTCCTGCATCATCTAATTAGCAGAGCTAAATTATAGAGGGTATGCCACATCCCCCTGATCTCATGCTTATTTAAAAGTAGAGTTAGGAATCAAATCCATGAATCCTGATGCTATGTTTCTTGCTCTAATTATTAAAGACACACTTACGGTACTCTGTTAATCATCCAAAATGTATTGCCTGATTTGTCTTACAAAAACAACAAAACAGAAAACGTTTCACATATTAGTATAATAAAATTGCTTCAGGCACAGGACGTGCAAAACTAAGGGGTCCTGTAGAAGATGGAGAATTACATAATCCCACCCTGGGAATTCTTGAGAAAACAGCAGCAAAGACCATGCACTACACATTCCTGGAGACCCACCAGCCGAACCATTTAAAACATGATTCTGGCTCTTGCTATAAATAAATTTAATTTTTAAAATTACTGCATAGTGTACAGTTCTTCCTTTAAACCCAGCTGACAAAATCTACTCCAGATGTTTGGTAGGCAAGAACAGCAAGCAACAAAGTCAGACAAGAAAGTTGAAAACTTAATGAGCAGAGAAGTATTTAACATATAAAAAATAGGAGCAAGAGAGGAAAATCCTGGCTGAAATTTGATATTATTTTAACAGGAACACAATAATTAATTTATCTTGTTCATAAGACAGCAAATGTATGAGGTTGTTTTTTCTTCAAAGCCACAGGGGTTTGGCTGATGAAACCAGGAATTGTTGTTCCATAACATTTGCTTTTATATTAAACAAATGACCTCAGAGTTTGGAGCAGCTTTTGACTCCAGGGAAAATATGCCATTAAGAAAGTGCCAGAAATGTGCTTAATTGATACAAGCCTTGAAAACCACTCTAAAGGGTGTTATTTCCTATTACAGATTTCTGGGAAATGATGGAACCTCAGTTCATACATTTATTGGAGGCTAGCACTGAAACACTGTAGTGAAAGGTGGGCACAAGCCCCTCCCCCATTCAGGCAACCTTCCATGTGAGCCGAGGCAGGGAGGGTCTGTTCATGCCAATCTGCCTCTTTTTAAATCACGCAAACAGGGCTATTTCAAAATTGGCCATTCATGTGGAGGCCCTGGCTCACGAGGTGTATCAGTGTGGCGGAGGGGAGGGGCTCTCCTCCACTATGCTATTTCAGCACTTGCCCCCATGGAATGTATGAATCGGGCCTATGAACTGTAGAATTTCATCAGAGTTTGAGCTGTATATGAAGCACTCCATAGCCAAAGTCTGAATTCAGTTCAACAGATGCTAATTAAATTACCCAAGAAATGCACTGCATTAGATATGCTTTTTTGTGTTGAACAGCTATCCTGGACAGATGGAAGAGTTTATCTGCACATAATTAGGATTGAGTGCCCTTTTTTTTTTTAATGATCCAGTTACGGATATGAATTGTGAGTAAAATATTTAATTTCATAGAAGCTTGCCCAGTAACAGCTTGTAGCAAGAAACGCTGCTGGCCATATTTCCATGACCCACTCTAGAAATCACAGTGAACAGGAACTAGCAAGAGTGTTTGTGCTTCAGTCTGAATATTCTCTGTACACCTGCCTTAAAAAAAAAAAAAAAAAACCAGTCCTGCGACATCAATAAACAAAGAGCCTTGTCTGAGCTTTGAAATTCAGACCTGCAGGAGCTTTGCCAAACTTGAGCAAGTTTTACGGAACACAGTAATTTATCCAGACCACAAAGTAATGACCATGTATTTTTCTGTGTGTTCCTCCCATTGTTAGTTATTACCAGGATCTTTATGTACAAATGGAAGAAATTTTCCTTTCCAGTTAAGCTCCTCCTCGCCTCGGTACAGTGAAGTTGCATTCCCTTGTTTCTCCCTCCTCAACTCTGAATCACAGATACCTTTGCCCTGTATTTTGAACAATAGGACTAGCCAGGAGCATGACTATTGAAGACTGAGGTTTCTGCACTATTTTAGTGAAAATGAATACAGTAGTTGGGATAATTTTTAAAAAGAATTTTCAAAATAGTGTTGTAGTTGTTTTTAACACCTATCCTTGGGATGTTGTTATAGTGCACTACTTGCCAGACTGTGGGTGTTTTATACAGGTTTTGTCAAGCCTTGCAAAAGCAAAATTGTTCACATGACTTTCCCCCCAATATGCTTAAATCAGCTAGATCCGTAAGCCTTCTTTTTGAAAATTCTTTTTCTGTCACTAGAGCATTTTGCTTACCTGTCCATTTGTAATTCTGCATGGTACATAGGAGCACATTTTTGGATACAGCTATAATGTTTTAGAATTTAGAGAAAGGAATTCATCCATTTGCTGCTAATTCAGAAATCTGCCTTGCGGTAACATTATAGTTTGAGTGGAGACGATAAAGAAAGGAAGATAGTAATGTTTGTTAGCTTCAGAGCACTTGAGCTATGTAATATCAGTTAGTTGCAAGCTGTGACATGAGCAGGGTGTGCCAGATTGAAAGGTGAGTTCACAGAATGGCTTAGATATGTGCAAGAAAGCTCAGCAGCCTATTTTGAGGCTCGTTTAAAAAATCCTTTGAACAATTCCCCCTCCTCAACAAACCCCACGCAAAACAACAGATTTGATCTGCAAAACAGAATCAGCAGCATTCATTTCAGACTGCCCTTGATGACTGCTTGGAGGCCGCAGATAGTGCTAAATGCTGAGAGCACACTAGTTCTCCAATCTCTACATTGGTTCCCTATTATCTTCTGTTCATACTTCATAGTGTTGGCTTTGACAAAGAACTCTAGACAGGCTGAGCCCTACATAAAACGAGGGTTATTCTCATAAGGACACCCTAACTGCTCAACAATAAGTTTTCACAAGATCTAGTTGAGGGGAATGGGGATGACTTGCTGTGCTGGTATATGTCATTTTTTGATGGGTTATGGAGGAGGAGAACAGTTATTTTACCTTTCTTTCACTTTCTGCCCTTTCTTTCACTTTATCTCCAGTTCCTTTACCTTTCTTTCACTTTCTGCCCTGTAGAGTCTCTCCGTGCTATGGATTAACATTGTCACTGTCAAAGGAGGGAAATGGAAAGGGGAAGCTGCCTTTGCAATGTATGAAATATAATAGACAAAGCTTGTTTATGGTGGTGTGAACAAAATGGAGAGGGAGAAAATGTATTTCCTGTGCAAAGCTAGCAAGCATATCAGGATCCTAGTCTTGAATTTTCCCTTGACTGCCTAGTTTTCCTTGATATCCTAGTTTTCTGTAAATAGGGAGAACTTTTAAAAAATATATGGGGAAGCATTCAAATATCAGTTTTTTCCAGGCTTAAATCCCAACATTTGCAGTCATAGGAGTGCCTGTCAGGGATGGGGACTCGGACTCCAGGACTCGACTCGTGAGTCGGACTGAGTCCCCCCTCTGACTTGACTCGGACTCGAGTCCCAATATTTTTAATGGGACTTGAGACTCGACTCGGGACTCGAGACCAAGGACTCTTCAACATCCCTGGGCTGTGCCAGAAGGAGTGGAGAGGAGTGCGATCGCTGGCGAACAGTGAGGGTGAAATTGTGGTGAGACCTCACCATTCCAGAATGGGGGGCAAACATTTAGAAAAAATCATGTTCCTCAAATGCAACATGGATAAGTTTTAGGAAGTACAGCAAGTTTATTTTTTAAAATCATTTTCCTAAAATGCAACCTTTCAGATATTTTGGGTTTGGCTGCTGCTGCCTGTCTGTTTGGGGTTCCCTGCCTCCTCTGCCTGCCTGGTCTCTTCTTAACCAGTTCCACAGTTTGAATTGTCCAAGACAAAGACCTCTGCCTGCCTGCTTTAGGGTTCCCTGCCTCCTCTGCCTGTCTGGTTATTTTGGGTTTGTCTGCCTGGTCTGTTCTTGCCAAAATCAGTTGCAGAGTTTTGAAATAAAAAGGCACACTTGTGGCTAGAATTTATTTAAGCCACACATCTGAAGTAGCCTTATTTTGTTGGGGAAAACCCCCATTGATTTTAATAGGGACTCGTGGAGTCAGCTTTGGGAGTGACTCGGGACTCGTGAGTCACCATTTTTGACCAAGGACTCGGAATCGAGACTCGGGTCCAAGGTTTCGTGACTCGAAACCAAGGACTCTTCAACATCCCTGGTGCCTGTCTTGGAATACTAAGGTGGTGTAGATAGGTTTCGATTGGATCTTTTTACTTGAATTTACACACACAAAAAGCAAAGGTAGCCACTTTGACCATAAGAAAAATTTCAAAGTCTATATTAGTGTAATACCTTTATTAGATGAAACAAAAGATCATCTTGCCAGATGAAGAGATCTGGAGATCTCGAAAACTTGCACATTTTTTGTGATCTTTTGGGTGACCTAATAAATTGTTATTTAAATTTAAAATTAAATTATTTTTAATTGTTGTAAACTGCCCAGAGAGCTTTGGCTATTGGGTGGCATAGAGATGATGATGATGATGATGATGATGATGATGATGATATTACACTAAAATTGACTTTGAAATTTTAGTTTAATTTGTTCTTGATAAGAGTACTTACATTGTTCAAATATTGTTTGTGTGCTTGTTTATTGATTTAAAACCTGTTTTATCCTATTTTTACACAGAAACTAAAAACAGAAGTTACAGATTATCTGTTTAAATATACAGTAACACCCTAAGGCTGCAATCATATACCCACTTACCTGGGAGTAAGTCCCATTGAACTCAATGGGACATACGTCTGGGGAGACATGTATAGGATTGCACTGTCAAGATTACAGTAGAACACCAATAAAAACATTAATAAAGCAATAAAGATCAAGACAGAAATTAAAATCATCCACTAAAAGCTCAGGAGAACACAATGGACTTCACCTGGCACCTAAAAGTCAGCAAAGGAGGCATCAGCTGAGTATCCTTGGGGAAAGTGTTCCACAACTGGGGTGCCACCACTGAAAACACCCTATCTCCAGTTACCCACCCATCTTACCTCTGAGACTGGGGACAGTGGAGCATGATTGGAGTCTCTGGGAGTCTCCTCCCCTCAGTGAACCTGAAGCTATTGACGGTGCAGAAACAGTGGTGCCCATCGGGGTCGGTGGGAGGGGAAGGAGACTCCACCTCCTCCTCCCCCCAGCAACACCAAAGCAGCTGGCATCATTGCTTCCACATCGCCAGTAACAGATTACAAGGAGGATTATCAGTGGATGATGATGACGACATCTGGAGTCCCCATAAAATTTTGTGAATGAGACAGGCACATTAAAAGCCTCATCTGGAAGTACCTTGAGTCTCCCCCGTCCTCAGTGACCCCAAAACAGCCCCCCCATCACCCCAGCAGTCTTCTGCAGGATTGCTGGGATAAGGGCAAGGTTAAAGCCTCCCTCCACGCCTCAGTGTGTGTGTGTGTGTGTGTGTGTGTGTGTGTGTTCGTTCCCTTGGTCAGATTTGGCCTGAGTTTTCTGCCTGTTACGTTCTAGCTATTGTCCCTGCTGCTTCATTGCTTCAAGCTCCCCAGTATATCAGAGAGCTAAACCAGCTCTATTTAGTGGTAGAGAACACTTAGGAGTAATCATGTCTGCTATGCAAATCTTCTCCATATACCACTGATCACCTTGGGTGTCGACCGAGGGGCAATAGGAAGCTCCCTAAGAGAGAGATCATTTACAGTGAATACAATAAGTTGTGCATTGGTAAATGCACAGTGGATAAATGTTAGAACATATTGATGAATTGTTTAGCCCTCTCTGCAGGTTTCCTGAAGGAAATAATTCATGTTTCTAGTATGCTATCTCAGTGAGATTGAACTACTTACATGTTTTGTGGAAGTTGATACAGTTCAACAATTTGTTTCTGCCGTAATTTATTTTTCTTTCATCATATAAATTTTAATATCCAATTTGTGTTATTAGCATCTAAGTTCCAACCATGCTGCCTCTGACTGTCAATTTCATCAGCACAAGAAGTTCAAAATTCTTAGTCTAGCAAAACTCATGAGACACAAGAATTGTCTTACTCGATCAGATGAAGGTCCATGTAGTCCAGAATTCTGTTTCCAACAGCAGTCAGCCAGATGCCTCTGGAAGTTCACAACCAGAGGATGAAGGTGATGACTATCGCGTTGTTTTCCTGGCCCCTTCAACTGTACTTCAGAGGTTTATTGCCTCCCAATAGGAAGCCTCCTTTTAGCTATCATGGTGAATAGCTATTGATAGACATGCTGTCCATACAGAAACTCTTTGTGTATTTAGTTCCAATCTCACTACCATCTACTCTTCTCTGATTTTAATTTCAGGATAATACCAGAGTTGCCCCAGAAATTATTTTAAAAGCATAACTGGATAAAGAAGCAGTGCTGACTACAGTGGAGTCAGAAAGATCTTATAAAATGTAAAAACTCTGCCTTGAGTTAGCATTAGCAGTTCCCCAAATGCTGACATGGATATTGGGTGATTTTATGGGCTTGGCATGAATTACTGATTTATGCTTTCTTCCAAGACTTTGGAAAAAATTGAATGGAAAAGGACTGCACTTTAAAAATGGGCTGCATGTTGTCATAAGTTCCCAAATGAAGAACCCAGAACAGGGAAGGCACAGATATTCAAAATACTGTTGACTTCTCCCACAAATGATTCCAATATGATTTCATGTATGCTGCAAAAAGTTTTTCCCCTCTAAGTGCCCAACTAAATTTGTGGTGGTCTATGACTTGGGGGGGGGGGGAAGCAGGCTGAAGGCTGTTTGGAATGGATGTGAAGGCTGGGCCCACTGCACCGTGTTTCTTTGTCATCCACCTGCAGCCACTGTGTGAGCCTGAAGTTCTGTCTGTATCCCATTCTCACACATCTGTAGTCTTCTAGGAGCTTGGGCTTGAGCAAAGGAAGTGGGGAAACTGTTTCCCACTGTGACTCCTGGTTCTGTTCAGCTGGAGGACAAGCAACTGTCTGTCCTCTAGAGCTGGCCTAAACTAGCATGTTTCAACCAATACACAAGGGAGACAACCATGGATAACATTTTGACTGTTTAGTTCAGGTAGTAGTGTGTCCTTGTAAAGTACCCAAGAGCTTTGTAAAATACCCATGTAAAGTACCCATGGGATTAGAGCTTTACCCAAAAAAGGAGTTTTATTGAGCAAAATACAACAAATAGGAATTAATGGATTCCATATTAAAGGCTTCCCAGAAGGAAAGTGAGAGAAAGAGTGGTTGTAGAGTGTGTGCCACTGTTGAACAGTGACTTTCAGCTTCAGAGGAGGTGGAGCAAGGGGGTTATTGCAGCAGGACTTAGAGAAAGCGGGAGGAGAGGGAATAAAAGGGAGAGAGAGAGAAGAGCTATTATTAGGCCTCCTTTATTATTCTGTCTGGAAACTAAAAAATGGGGCAATGATTCAAGGATGCAAGGTGGACATCACCAACCTAAGGAAGAGAAGGACATACTGAGGGGAATAAGGGGTTCAGGTGGAAAGGGAACTATTCCATAGAAAAGGAAACTTGAACTCAAGGAAAATCTGGATGAAACTCAAGGATGAAGCTTGTTGTACAAAAGGGTGGTCCTGCTAGGGCGATTTCCAGGTGTGTCCCCAAAGTGGTGATTGTTTAACAAAAAGAGTGACATGTGCTCTGGTAGTGAGATTTACAGTACTTTTTGTACAGTACACTTTACTTCTCAAGGCTCTCAGTAGCCAATTAATAGGTAGTACAGTGAGGCTTGATTAGATTAAAGCTAGAAGAAGGTGGGGGCATTTACAATTTTAGGGGATCCAACACTGGCTGAATAGTAGGTGGAGGTGTTGTTCCCTTGTTCATGTCAATAGAAAAATTTGGCAGGAAACTTACAGCTTAATTTAACTGTGCAGCTTGATGTGCTTCTAGCTACATTAAGACAAAAATGGAAATGGTTTGAGCCAAGGTGCTCTCTGAGGGGACATAAAATGGCATCAGAACTTTGTTCTCCTGCAACATTTTGTTCTTCCCTTGGGAATCAGTGTACAACTAATGAGGGACAAGAATAAAAAAGTTTAATTCTCTCAGATCACTAGGTAGCTGTCAGATTGTTACAGCATTTGCTTATCCGTGATGTTAATTCCTTGAATCATTTTCGTTTTTTGACCGGAGTCAGATTTAAAGTAGTGACCTTGTGGTGCGACGGTTTGGTGTCTGCTTTGACAAGATACTTTTCCGCAAGGAAACGCTTCTGTTACCAGGATAGAGTATTTTCTACCACTGAAACAGCAATGGATTATTGGAAGGGAAAATCCGGTTCTTTCATCGGCTAGCAGTGGTATTGCAATTTGGAGTGTGCTGGTGCAAGTGTTATGAATACCTATTGGATAGTGCCCACTATCCCACTGATTAAAAGTAACACCATGATGTGATGCTAACACCAGGGTTTATCCTCCAGATTGGGGCCCCTCTAATGGAAGCTGAAATTGACTAGTAAGTACAGTATAGAGAGTCCTCTCTCTCTCTCTCTCTCTCTCTCTCTCTCTCTCTCTCTCTCTCTCTCACACACACACACACACACACACACACACAGACATTTGTGCTCTGCCAAGAGCTTAATTAGAGTAGAATTAAACGGGTTTCAGAGTTATTATGTGGAAGCCAGATTAGATTATAAAAAAGGCAGACCAAAGGCTGGCTTGGTATGTTTTATAGCATCAACGTTGTGACTGCAAAGATAACACCTCTCCCACCAAAGAAACCGATAGCAATAGCATTGCTACTTGAAATACGTTACTCAAAATTGTTGATAATAAATGTATATATGCCAGCAAAGAAAACCAAGAAAGAAAATATGGGCTGTTGGGATGAATTTGAAAAGTATGTCTTGGAGTTAGAAAGTTTATATCCATCTGCTTGCATCTCTTAACTGGTTGAGACAAAGAGATCTCTCGGCACAAAGTGCAGCAACAATATCAGCTGCAGTGGTTCGATTCTTTTTCACAAAAGGGGGGAGCCATGTACCCTCAGTGTTGCAAGTGTACAAAACCAAGGTAGTAACAAAACTACTATATGGTATCCAATTCTGGTATATGGGTATGAATCAGGAGATGGAACATGGTCAATCCAAATTCTTGAGGAATATTCTCAGTCTCCCCCAATGTGTAATGAACGCAGCATTGAGATTGGAAGTTGGAGTCCCTTCTATAGAAACCTTAGTTTGGATATATACATTTAACTTTTGGGCCCATGTACATATGTCCCTAATCCGTACAAGCTATCTGGCATTGATGCTGACTGACAATTACACCTGTCTATGGCTGAAGAAGTTAAATGGTAAAGCCAATCAAATTGGATTATCATTAATCCAGTTAAAACAATATAATTTCATACAGAAATAAAGACAAATTAAGAACAGACTTTTGGACATTGACTCTCAGCTGGCACAGTCAGAGGCAAACTGTGAGTGCTCACCACTAAAGTGAGGTATATAGCCAAGACCAGACTATGTATCGATGAACTACCTTCAGGTTTTATCCATAGCTAAATTCAGGAAAGCGTACACAGCTGCTTGTTTTAATAGTCTTCCATCAGCAGTTATGGAAGGACGTTTTTAAAAACTTCCACTTGAATTAAGACTGTGTCCTTGTCAATCAGGACAGGTCAAAGCAGTGGAACATATTTTATTGGACTTTAGTTTTTATAATGATACTAGGGCCCACTTTATAATCCTGTTACTTATTTTGCTACCAGGAAGGGCAAATGTATTTTATGTTTCATATCTGCTGGCTGGCATAAATAAGGTTGAAACTGAACAAACAGCAAAATATTTTGCTACGATTATTAAGGGCTGTTAGCAACATTTTGGAAAACAAATTGTATGGGCACTGGTTTTATGTTGTCTTTATGTATATTTTTATTTTTATTTTTTACTATGTACCCATATTGTTTTGCTGTTATAATTTACAATCCCATTTTATTGTTTTCATAACAACTCTTTTAACAATAATTGTCTTAATACTTGTTTTTATGTGCAGTACACAACAATGAAATCCCTGCTTGCCCCTTCCCCCTCAGGACTACCCAACAATGTAATCCCAGCTCCACACACACACCCCATAGGCCCCGGCTGTGGTTCATATGAACTTTCTGTTTTGATGCAGGAGAGATTTGCATATCTGCTCCTGATTGGGCCCCTGTGGCAGTTCATACGAATATTCTATATGTCGTTGGAGCTATTTGCATAACCACTTCTGAATGGCCCCTGCGAACATTCCAAGTGATGCCATTGGCTCTCATCTATTTTGGGCCGTACAGGCGCAGCGAGGGTTTTTCGGAGATTTGAACCCGCCAGTCTTTGTCCTTGGGTGATGGAGAGTATGCGTGCCACGTTTGGGGCAGATCCAACAAAACATGATGGAGCCTATGCAACGGCGCCCCCCACACAGCAGTCATTCAGTCAGGCAGTCATTTAAAAAGTTCCCCTCCCTTTTCACCCCCTCAATGTCCTAGGGAAGATTTGCATACCCAGCCCTATTGGCCCCTGTAGGAATTAATATGAACATTCTAAGTGTCATATGGGCTATTTGCATAACTGCTCCTATTGGATCCTGCAGGAATTCTGAGGTGAGGCCGATTTGCATAACTGCTCCCCTGTTGTTTTGCCCATAGGAGATATGAGAATGGGGCGATTTTGCCCCCTTTTTTCAGCCCCTTAGGGACAGAATTTCCAAAAATCCTTCCTTAGTGGGTGTCTACGTCATAAAAACTATGTTCCTTCAAAATTTCACATTCCTAGATTAAACGGTTTGAGCTGGGTGTTGATCAGTCAGTCAGTCAGTCAGGACTTCTTCTTTTATATACAGTATATAGATGTGACGGAACAAATCTTGGGACACTCGGAAAATAAAGATTGCTGTTAAGAGCTTTTTCTGAGCCTTCGAAAAAGTTTAATGAGGATTATATTTTGACAGAGTGCATGTTTACTCAGAAGTAAATAACTTTGTTCAGTGGGGTTTACACTAGGAAGCATGTGTTGGATTGCAGCTTGAAGCAACTCCCCTATTTTTATTTTTTTTACATTTGCTGCTTGTTTCTGACAACTGCTTGCCAGAGGTGTGTTTACAGAGGTGTGCTGGGTAAATTACATTTTGTTGGGTACCGTAAATTACATTACTGTACATGCAGCTCCAAATTCTACATGCAGAGGAGCAAGGAAGATTGCATTTTATTTTTGCCAGTACAGATTAACCCAGTAAAAGGTATCATTGTCTTGCTTCGCATCTGCCATTGCACATAGTGGCAGTTGTTTTTGTTGTTGTTTTAAAACTTGATATTGTAAAGCTGAGTTTATGGTGCTGGGTAAAAATCTCTTGCTGGTGCTCAGTATTTCAGAGGCATGAAGCTCATAAAACAGAGCATAAAGCCAGAATTGATTGAAATGATATAGCTAAAGAAAGATTACTCTTTTGGCCAGAATCTGAATTGTCTACTTTACCCATTCCCAAGGTCTTAAACATGCACAATGGGATATTTGACTTTGTTTTTCTTTGAACAGCAGACACCCCAGACCCATGCGTGTCATGTCACTCAAACTGCTCTTGAAAGGCCTCTCATTTTCAAAAACATTCTGCCTTGTTGCTGAAAGGTTGCTTCCAAGAAACACAATCCTGAACTAGTTGCATGATGCTTTGGATCCTGGGCTTCACCTTTTCTTTAGCTGCGTGTGTGTGTGTGTGTGTGTGTGTGTGTATTTGTGTGTATTTGTTTGTGTGTGTGTTCTGTTGTTCTGTAAGGGAGAGAGAAAGGTAAGTGGGCAGTGCTGAGAGAGTGGGGGGAAACTAAGGCTGTTTCTCGTTGTCAGTAGCAGAGTTGCCTTTGTAATTTCATTGACTCTTTATGCATTGTGTACTGTATTTGTGAGTGCCTATGGATAGCGTCCCATGCCAAAGTTCTTCTCAATCTGAAATCACTTCCACAATAGTAGTCTGCTAATGAATTTCCAACATAATGTCAAGCTGCATATGATGAAGTACAAAATGAAACACTCCTGCTGTCAATGTGTTCCCCCCCTGCCATGTCTGATGGCATAAGAGGAAGCTCAGGCTTTATGCTGGAGAAGGATATACTGGAGTCATTTTCATGCAGGAGGAAGAGATACAAGTGTCCTTCTTGGGTTGAAGCACTCCTTGGCACTTTAAAGACCAAGCTCAGTATGGCATGAGCTTTTGTAGGCAAGGGTCCAAAGTCTTTCAAGTAAGGTTGCAGATCTCTGGGAGACCTTCCCAGCTCATCCTGCTGCCTTGATATTTCTCTTGCCAATTGCATCTCCTGGGATCTTGCTGTATCTGAATGGAGAGTCCAAGAATTGCCCAACAGTGGTTCTCGTGTTTATCTCTTTGTAACTGGCATCTCATTTGGATTTAGTTTCCTGTCATCTGTCAAAACTATCTAGGGCAACTTAAGTTCTTTCAGAAATAACTGCCTCTGCAAAGAATAGCTCACAGTGGAGTAGTCATTTCAGCTTCCTTTGGGCTGCATGCCAGTTTATAGAATAATGGATCTTTCTTCCTCATGAGTTGCTGTCCTCTTTGCTCATCTTTATAATTTTTTTATGTAGATAAGGGAAACGGGATATTTTTCATTGTGCTCAATAAGCGTCTATTCATGGCAAGGGAGTGATTTCCAGTGTTCCAGGAGTCACTACAGCCGTGAAAATGTTCACCATTTCAATTCATGTGGCAGTTCAAAGAATTGCTCCTATTTCCCTATTTCCTACATGAGGATCTGTTAAAGTTTCAGAAAAGAAAAGAAAAAGGCCATTAATTAAAATCCTGTGAGTTGGCTGGCATGGTAAGACTATTATAGGGTGCTTTTATATTGCTGTAATTTAATTGCGATTATGGCTGCATGCTTTAATCAAAAGAATAAATAAGGCTTTAATTGGTAGGGGCCAATTTAATCAGTGAGGGCAAATTTTAATCTGGATCAGAGTTATGGGCACGTTAGCTTATTTTTTTGTGATTATGGATTCTGATATAATTCTGTAATAAGGGATGAAAAAGAAAATATAAAGATGACCTAACAATCAATGTTAACTCATTGCCAAACTAGAGGTGACATTAAAGATGACACTTGACTTTTTTTTTAAAAAAATGTTCATAGGAGTTTGTGATTTAGAATCATAGAATCATAGAAAAGTAGAGTTGGAAGGGGCCTACAAGGCCATCGAGTCCAACCCCCTGCTCAATGCAGGAATCCAGGTCAAAGCATCTCTGACAGATGTCTGTCCAGCTGCACCTTGAATGCCTCCAGACTGGGAGAGCCCACGACCTCCCTAGGTAGTTGATTCCATTGTCTTATTGCTCTGACAGTCAGGAAATTTTTCCTGATGTTTAGGTGGAATCTAGGTTCCTGTAACTTGAGCCCATTATTCCGTGTCCTGCAAACTGGGATGAATGAGAAGAGATCTTTGCCCTCCTCTGTGTGACATCCCTTCAAATACTGGAAGAGTGCGATCATATCTCCCCTCAGTCTCCTCTTCTGAAGGCTAAACATGCCCAGTTCTTTCAGTCTCTCCTCATAGGGCCTTGTTTCCAGTCCCTTTATCATCCTTGTTGCCCTCCTCTGAACCCTCTCCAGTTTGTCTATGTCCTTCTTAAAGTGAGGTGCCCAGAACTGGACGCAGTACTCAAGATGAGGCCTAACCAGTGCCGAGTAAAGGGGAATTATCACTTCCCGCGATTTGGAAGCTATACTTCTATTAATACAGCCCAAAATTGCATTTGCCTTCTTTGCAGCCACATCGCATTGCTGGCTCATATTCAGTTTGTGATCTACCACAATTCCAAGATCCTTCTCACTTGTAGTATTGTTGAGCCAAGTGTCTCCCATTCTGTAACTCTGCATTTGGTTTCCTCTCCCTAGGTGCAGCACTTGGCATTTATCCCTATTAAATTTCATTCTGTTGTTTTCGGCCCAGCGCTCCAGCCTATCGAGGTCACTTTGAATTTTGTTTCTGTCTTCCAGAGTATTAGCTGTTCCACCCAACTTTGTGTCATCTGCAAATTTGATAAGCATTCCCTGTACCTCCTCATCCAAGTCATTAATAAAAATGTTGAAGAGCACCGGGCCCAGGACCGAGCCCTGTGGTACCCCGCTCGTTACCTCTCCCCAGTTTGAGAAGGAACCATTGATAAGCACTCTTTGAGTCCGATTCTGTAGCCAATTGTGGATCCACCTGATAGTTGTTCCATCTAGCCCACTCTTAGCTAGCTTACTAATCAGGATATCATGAGGCACTTTGTCGAAAGCTTTGCTGAAGTCCAGATATATAATGTCCACAGCATTCCCACAGTCCACAAGGGAGGTTACCCGATCAAAAAATGAGATCAGATTAGTCTGACAGGATTTGTTCTTGACAAATCCATGCTGGCTTCTAGTAATCACTGCATTGTTTTCAAGGTGCTTGCAGACTGACTTCTTTATAATCTGCTCAAAAATCTTCCCAGGGATTGATGTCAGACTGACTGGCCTATAGTTCCCAGGCTCCTCCTTCTTGCCCTTTTTGAAGATGGGAACAACATTTGCCCTCCTCCAGTCGTCTGGCACTTCACCTGTCCTCCATGATTTCTCAAAGATAATAGACAGTGGTTCTGAGAGTTCTTCTGCCAGTTCCTTTATTACTCTAGGATGCAGCTCATCAGGCCCTGGAGATTTAAACTCGTTCAGAGTAATCAGGTGCTCCTTGACCATTTGCCTATCAATCTCAAGCTGCAATTCTGCCCCTTCAGTCTGCACTTCAGGTTTGCCAGGGGGGTCATAGACCCTCTTTTGGGAGAAGACCGAGCCGAAGTAGGAATTGAACACTTCTGCCTTTTCTTTGTCTTCTGTTATCAATTTGCCATCCTCATTGCGTAGTTGAAACACCAGTTCTTTCTTCTGTCTTTTACTGTGCATGTATCTGAAGAAAGCTTTTTTGTTGCTTTTAGCATTCCTCGCTAACCTTAGCTCATTCTCAGCTTTAGCCTTCCTGACACTATTCCTGCAGTTCTGTGCTACCTGCCTGTACTCTTCCCCTGTAGCCTGTCCTTCCTTCCACTTCCTATACGTGTCCTTTTTTGTTTTCAGGTCATCTTTGAGTTTATTGTGAAGCCACATTGGCTTTTTCTGTTGCCCTCTGCCTTTTTTCCTTGTGGGAATTGTTTGCAATTGTGCCTTTAAAATTTCCTTCTTTAAAAACTCCCACCCCTCCTGGGCTCCCTTTCTCGTGAGAGTCACTTGCCATGGGATTTTACTAATCATTGTTCTGAGTTTGTTAAAATTGGCTTTCCTAAAATCCAGGGTACGTGTTTGGCTACACTCAGCTTTTGCTTCTGTTAGAATCAAGAACTCTAGTATAACATGGTCACTTTCCCCCAGAGTTCCCGAAACCGCCACTTTATCCACTAACTCGTCTCTGTTGGTTAGAATCAGGTCAAGGATAGCCGATCCTCTAGTTCCTTCCTCCACTTTCTGTAGGAGGAAGTTATCAGCAACACAGGTCAGGAATTTCTTGGAGGGGCCATGTTTGGCTGAATAAGTCTCCCAACAGATATCAGGGAAATTGAAGTCTCCCATTACTACCACATCGTGCCTCCTTGAAACAATGGCAATTTGCTTTTCAAAAGTTCCATCCTCATCTTCTCCTTGATTGGGTGGTCGGTAGTAGACTCCAACCGCCATGTTCGTTCTATTCTTTGCCCCCTTTATTTTAACCCAGATGCTCTCAATGGGGCTGCCAAGCTCCTCTTCCTGTATCTCTGTGCAGAGATACGTATTTTTAACATACAGTGCAACTCCACCTCCCTTTCTGTTGCTTCTGTTCCTTTTGAACAAGTTATACCCTTCAATTGCTGTATTCCAGTCATGGGAGTCATCCCACCAGGTTTCAGTTATCCCTATCAAGTCGTACTTGCCCTCATGTATCAAGAGTTCAAGTTCGTCTTGTTTATTGCCCATACTCTGGGCATTAGTATAGAGCTGGGCATTTAGTATATTTAAACATTCATGTGGTTGGCGATTTTTGTTGGGATCATTTCTTCCTCCACAGTCCTAACAAAAATCCCCCCATGGCTATTAGCCTTGGAATACATGTTTCCATAGGCACCAATAGAAGCTTGCCCTCCAGGAGTAATAGTAGTCATGGTGGGCAGGATTTTTGTCAGGATCATGGTGAAGACAAAAGGGTTAACCCCTCTCTATGTCCCAATGAATATACCCCACAGGTTGTTGTTGTTGTTTTAAATGCACTTCAACTGATATGCTTAGTGTCATATCTAGTTTGGCCCTCACAAATTAATAAAGCGCTATCTCATACTTCCTTAAAAAGGTACCGTACATACCGTATATTGAAATTTCGCTAAAATACAATGCACATATATTGAGGTTCTGTTAATATGCAAATATATTTAAGCTTATTTGATTAATTTGTTAAAAGGCAGATAGTTATTGAACTAAAATGTTACTTTAATCGTTGGACAGCCATTGCCTAGATGTGTTAGTATAGATGTGGTGTGATAGAATGTCCTTAGTAGCTAACAAAAATGAAGGCATAGCTTTAGGGACCCAAATGTGTAGATATTGCCCTGAGGTTATGCAGAGCTTATCGCCACTATATTCAAGTATCCCAAAATGGCTTGGTATAAATCTTGTGTCTTTTGTAAGCCTCAGGTATGCAACTGCTTTTGATGATAATCATAATATTTTGGTGTTTTATTGGCAGAAATATTAGGAATCTTTATGTAAACAAGCACCAGATCAGAAAAAAGAGAGAAATTACTGATTTTACAATTAATAGAGTTAGCCTGCCATTGGAATTATTTGGCTGATATTAACTCTACTATTCCAAAGTAGTTGTTAACACATGAAAAAAAAAAGGGAAAAAAAGAACTAAACTGCATAATTTATATACTGAATATTACATAAGTAAACCTCATTCTGTTTCGTTGTGGGAGTTGCCTCTGGATTTGGACCATTCAACAAAGCATTTAAAGATATACATCTTTAAAGTGTATTTAAGATGTTGCTGAATCATTGCCTAAAATTAATTAAAAAGTGATAATAATGTTAGCATAGCTCTGGGGTCTCCAACATGGAGCCCAAGGGCACCAATGTGCTCCATGGGTACCTCTCTGGGCGTGCACCAGGCTCCCTGCCCCAACTGATTTTTATTATTATTATTTGTTAAACAGTTTAATTTTTAAAAGAAAAGGTTTAACTGGGAGGGTGGCATGCTGCAAAATGAAGTGCTTGCATCCAGCACCATCTTTATTTCCAAGAATGCCTCTGGGCCCCACATGAGCCCCAGAGGCATTCTTGGAAAATAAAAACGTTGGTGGGTTTCAGTCCAGCATGCCCAACACCCAGAAAAAAGAAGGTAAGCTTGGGTGGTAGGGAGCGTCCTAGAGGGCTAGAGCAGGTGGTGGGAAGCATTCTGCGGGAGTAGAGGGGGCAGGGAAGTGAGGAGGGATGCTTTACTAAGGAGAGGGCCTTTTTGGTGGTGGCCACCCCAGTTGTAGAATGCTCTCCCCAGAGAGAGTTGCCTGGTGCCTACATAGACTGGGTTCACATGACACATTAAACCTCAGTAGGTTTACCACGTCATCCGAACCCGGAAAGGTTTAGTTAGGGTGGTTAAGGAGACGCTAACACTAGTGATGCCGGTTGGTGCTTAGGCCGATTGACTGCTCGCACGGCCAGTTGGCCTGAGACCCCTTCATTGCTGACTGTGGCACCCGCAGACCCAACAGTCAGCGGCAGGAGGGGGGCAAGGCGCAGCTCTGCTGCGCAGCCTGTTCCCTCTTGGGGAGGGGGAGCCTGGCAGAGCCTGCTGCTGTCACGCACCCCTTCCTTGTCCCTTCCTTGGTGAAGAAGAGGTGCATGGTGGTGACAGCTGCCTGGGGGGTGAGGCGGGGGTAGAGAGGCAGAATGGGGAGGAAGCTTTCTTGTGGTGGTTGCTACAGCAGCTGCAGCGAGAAAGGCCCAGAGATGAGCCCCATGATGGCACTGCGTTGCCTCTCAAGCAAACCCAGCACCATGGGGCTCATTGCCGTTCCTCGGCAGGGGTGCAACTCAGCTGAGTAGTGGCCCCGGCAAGGAAGGGCAAATGACAGCTGGCGAAGACTGGGCACTTTTTCCAGCTGTCATCCCCTCTCACTGCCCTCAGTGCTCCCACGTGGTATCTCCTGGGATACTGGACAGGAGGACTGAGGGAGGATGAGGGGAGAGGCGGAGCCTCTGGACCCCCTCTGTGCTCAGGCACAGCTGGGTGCCAGGGCAACTTTAAACCCACAGTGGTTCCAGTACCTCTGTGGGTTTAAAGTGACATGCCAGCCCGCCCATTGCCGTATTTTTGGCGCCAGGTAAAGACCTTATTATTTTCCTAGGCTTTTTAACTCTTCAGTTTTGTTTTTAAATGTATTTTATATTTTTAGATCTTTCCCTGCTGCTCTGGTTTTATTTTGTTTTGAACCTTTAAAGGTTTTATATTATGTTTTATCATGTATTTTTTTAGGGTTTTATTTTTTGTGAACCATCCAGAGAGGTTTGACTATTGGGCGGTCCAGAAAAATATTGTTAAAAATGAATGAATGAATGAATGAATGAATAAATAAATAAAAAAGTTGCCTGTGCTGTGTGTGTGTGTGTGTGTGTGTGTGTGTCTTGCATTTCAAATGGCGTGTAATGTGTGCATTTTGCATTTTTTTGGTGAGTGTGGCTGTTTTGCATATGTGTGTCTCTGAACATCACCAATTCAAGTTGTGTGAAATTGGTATTTTGTTGGGTTTTATGGGGACAAATATTTGATTTTGCATTTATGGCTCAAACCCCACCTCAGCCTTGTATTCAGTTTCCTCGTGAAGTTACTTATCTCAAAGGCTCACCAGTGTGTGTTCTTTATAATGCCTGTTGGAGCAGATAACTGTGCATTCAAAAGAGTGTTTTTTTGGTTTGGAACTCAGACCACGTCTGCCTCAGGCAAGTTACTTTTCTTTTGGCCTCACAAGTTTGCCTTTGGGAAGTGGGTGTTTTATGACCAGCCATACAGCTCTGTGGCAGCCATTTTGTAAGTGCTCCCATGACCCTCTGTCAAAATTCAAAATGTGCCCACTGCCCCAGAAAATTTGGAGGCCCCAGCTTCTCTATACATGTGTCTGCATTACTGGATCCTCCAGGTCTAATATGGGAGAACATACAAGAAAAGGTTGTAATAGAGTAGTGCAGTATAGGACACTCTGGTGCCATGTATATTCCTGGCATGATATGGAAACAACATTCTCCACTAGGAAGGAAGAATAGAAATCAAATAGTAGTAGTAATCCTCATCATCACTCCTATCTGTCAATCAGATTACTTATGGTTTTGCCCATTAATAGATATGTGATGGAAAGCCAATCTATGATAGTGTAGTTCTCAGAAGTTAGTTGCTTATTAGTGCACATTTAAATGTAAAACTTTATGCAGCAAACATGATTGCTATGTGTACACTGGGGTTATGCCAGTGTTTCCCTCTGCAAGCATGTATGAACAATAGACTAGTGTCTTTAAACACCTGTGTAAATATGTCTGGGTATGCTCATTGTTCCAGGAGTCCTATGCATGTGTATATGGGTCTAAAGACATGCACACAGCTGGGCTTGCATTAGTACAGATATAGCCTGCTGATTTATTGGATAAAAATATATATTTTTAAATAAAATAAATACAAATTTGGGGATTTACATCAAAGATAAAATTCATCTTTGCTTGGCTGTTGCATATATAATCTAATGCCACTTTTTGGGGTGCCTATCTTGTTTCAAATAATAAACTTAGAACAGAAAATATGGAGTCTGGGCCTCTGTCAGAAAACGAATGAGGTGCAAATTCACATTTCCTTCATCATGCCAAGAATATGAATGTGGAGGGCTTCTGCTGGAACAAGACAACTATAATCAAATCTCCCCCAAAGCAATTTGTGCTTAATTCAAAGCACAATTGCGGGGTGTGGATAGAACCAAATGTCTGAGGCTTCTGGTCATCAACTTATTAGACTGGCAGCTTCTGTAGCTCAGCCATTTCATGTAGAAGAAAATGAAATGGAGCAGATTATGCCCTGGCTAGAAAGCATCTTACATGTGTTCTTCAGACTTCCAAGTACATGCTGTGAATTAGAAAGAAATCAGTCACTTTGAAATTTTATCTTGCACTCAATGTTTGGCATAACCATATCCTAACCCCGACTGTAGTGCTTTTGGAGCGCACCACATGTTTATACTGGAAATTTCTTCATACGCATATAGAGTTTGTTCTCTTATGAAATCATGTCTCAGGGGAAGGATAATTTAAAGACATTTCCGTTTGTTATGTCTGAAGCTGAACTAGACTATTAGGGCTTGTTAATGCTGGACAAACTCAAGCCCTGGAACTGCCTTCTAGCGCGGATTATAGAACCTGCTGCAAATTGCATTCTGACATGACCCGTATGAAGCTACCCAGGAGGCACTGCAACTTAAGTATAGTTTTTCCCTCCTAACTTCTTTGCAATTGAGGTTGCTGGGAGGAGTTGTCCAATGCTGAATTTTCCACTGTCATGAATGAAAACTAAGAGGTGCTTCACACATGATCTTTTTCTTATAAGTGTGTGCATGGCAGTGGTGGGTTGGGGAGGGTTCTTTGTCACGTGTGATCACATGCATCAATTGGGAATTGGCATTTAGCAGCAGGTTCCTAACCCCCGTACACTCAGCAAGGTATAAATGTGTAATCTTCACACCCAATTACCTATGTGCACATCTTTCCTTTATAGTCATTTACAACCTTTTAGAAAAGACATCATATATGAAGTTGCCCTAAATCTCTTGTTTATTACTTGAAATATGTACATTAATCTTTTGTCATATCTGTTTAGGATGGAAACTCCAAGCACCATCACTAAATGTGCTTTAGAACACAGATATAATTAAAGATTACACAGAAATAGCTGTTCTAATAAAATATAAATTGCATCCTAATTACACTTTGGTCATTTTTAAAGAAACTTTTCAAATGCACTCCTGGTGGTTGTGGAGCTACTTGCACCTTCTGCTACATTTTCCAGAGTCTGTCTACAATCTTGGGCCCCAGTTTATATGCCTGTTGGGAACAGATTTATAATAGTCTGTTGATGAAATGACAAATGTTGTCTTCCCTGCTCCAGATATCACTGGAGTAATAAACATACCTCACATTGTTTTTCCAAAGTCTGGGTTATCCTTCAGTATGAATATAGGATAGAGAACCATTAATTTGCCATTTCATAGACATAGCTATAAGCCAGGCAGAGACCGTGGTCCTACTCATATTTTTCTCAACTTCAGCAGAGAGATTTGAGTAAGGTATGAATGCAGGATCAGTCAGGCTTATACTGTCTCTCTTAAAATCAATTTGTGCTGACCTCAGCAACAGAGCTCATATTATGTACCAAATTGCTATTACAGTAAGCTGCATCAAATACCTTACTTAGTCCCTGTAACAGGCTGTCACTCTGTTGAACTTGGATAATTCACAGAGGGATTATTAGGTTCTATATAAAATGAAATGCCTTTGCCTTTTCTAATTTCACTTCTTTTCTTTCCTCTGCAGCTTAAGTACAAATACCATTTTATTGCTTTTTATCTCAACATGCATAAAACAGTGTAACAAATTACTTTCCTGACTCCACATTTCCAATTCAGTCAGTAAACCCTAAGTTTAATATAATGTTGGTTAAAAAATGAACAGGAGGTATATCTTGGCAAAGTTTTAATATGCCTTACTGAGATTTTGACGTTCCCCTTCATATATTATTTTATTTGTGACAGAGCTGAAACTAAACCAAATTAACTCTTTGCCTGAGCATTACTAGAAGACATGGCACAGGAGATCGCCGCCAAGATATTAAGAGAGCTAAATTTCATATGCCACTTTCATACAAACAGTCCTGTTGATATTATTGTTGTGGAAGACAATTCAAGGGCGAAGTAATACTCAGCTCATGTAACACCAACGATATGAACAAGCCTTGGGTTCATGCCCTCCATCCTTCCACTTTCTCTTCCCCCTGCACACATAGTTTGCCATTGCATCTGAACTGTGCAAATCATGTTTTCCAGACCAGTTCTGGTTTGTAAGCAAACTATGGCTTGCACAAACCATAGTTTGTCTGATTCAGTTCTAATGGCAAACTATGGTTTGCTACAAACAAGAAAGTCAGCAATGGTGCAAAGAGAAGGTGAGGAGGGAACATGCTAGTCCAAGTCTTGTTTATGTAACACCAAGCCAGTGTGGCGTAGTGGTTAGAGTGTTGGACTGGGACTCAGGAGATCCGGGTTTTAGTCCCTGCTCGGCCATGAAACTCACTGGGTGACTTTGGGCCAGTCACTGACTCTCAGCCTAACCTACCTCACAGGGTTGTTGTGAGGATAAAATGGAGAGGAGAAGGAGGATTATGTAAGCCGCCTTGAGTTCCTTGCGGGAAAAAAGATGGGGTATAAATGTAATAAATAAATAAATAAAATAAAATAAATACATAATCCACAAGTCATATATGGTGCCAGAGTAACTTTAACTTGTTATATACCTGAAAACCCAGTTTGGGACTTTTATTGTTAAACCTATGCATTTTTCCACTCCTTAGTGCAAATCTAGCATGTAGCCCTCATATTTTAAAGATTTCATTTGAATGTTTTATGGCAAAAATTGCTAAAGAATCAGACACAAGGAGACAGCTAAGAAACAAGCCCAAATGAGATTATTTTTCAAATTTCTAAACCAGTGTGTGATTCCTTTGTTCCCCACCCCCAGATTTACTCAAGGTCTTTTTAAGACCGGAGAGAAGCAAAATAAGTATGTTGTATAAATACGGCATGTCCACCAGCTCTGGTTTGGCATTTGTTAGGTTCATGGAAAAAAGTAGAGGTAGAACAGATCAGTTAACAATGCCAGGACGAAAAGGGGAGCTCTTAAACTGGCATGTAAATCTAATTAAATCCAGGCTGGATTTAAATTCCTTGCTGGTATTCTGGCCAGAATTGTAGTGGTTCAACAACCCAGCCACCCTTGTAATAAGTTGCTTTCTCTTAGGTTATCAAATATTATTTGAAAACTATACCACGTGTAAAATTCATCAAAAGAGCTGACTGCAAAATGATTCTACTCAAAATATGTTTTGCATCATAGATGAGGCTCCCAATGAAAGCCGCCCCTTTGAAGCTATTTGCATTAGCGGGGGGGGGACGACCTTTGGCACCGATAGCTTTCCTTCCAATACAGATCGCAACTTCAGGGATGGGGTCTTCAGGACTGCAGCAGGGGGAAATGTTAAATTTCCCCTCCCCTCCTGGCATGGTTTTGGTCCTCCTACCCCCACCACCCCTCAGTCCACTGTTTTGGTTTTAAAGATAGTCATGTTAAATGAAATAACCTCTGAAGGCAATGAGAAGGATAAGTGGATTGTTATCTAAACTTGCTTCTGTTACAAATAAATGGAGAAGGGTAGCAAAGAGAATGAGCCTAGTTTCCATTCACACATAGGCTGGATATAGACAATAGATTTTTTTTTTTTAAAGAGACTTGAAGGTGGCATGATAGAGGCATTGTTTCTTATAGTGTACACACATTGCTTTCCCCCACTGTTGTCTTAGGTTAAACAGATTTTGTCAATTTCTGAAGCATTATAAAAACATCTTGGATGATCTGCACCAGGAGATATTCAGGGGGAGAGCAAACTTGTTGATTTTCTGAAACTCTCAGCATCTTTTGATACCATCAACCATGGCATTTTTCTGAGTTGCCTGAAAGGGTTGGGGCCATGGGGCACTGTATTTCAGTGGTTCTGCACCTTCCTAGAAGGTTGGTGTCAGAAGATTGTGTTTGGAAAGTACTCTTCTATCCTGTGGCCTTTCAGTTATGTGGCACACAGGGTTCCATCTTATTTCTACATGGAAAACCTGGGTGAGATCATCAGGAGATTTGGGCTGAAGTGTTACCAGTACATGAATAACACTCAGCAGCTCTACCTCTTCTTTCCAATACCATATTTCAAAGAGACAGTAGAGGTGACAGCCCAGTTTCTGGGGCAGTTCAGGAGTAAATGAGGTGAATAAACTGCAACTTAATCCAGGTAAGATGGAGCTACACTAGCTCAGGAATTCTGGCAATTTGGGAGAAGTTATGCAACCTGTTCTAGGTGGGGTTGCACTCCCCTCAAAGTTTGAGGGTGATTCTTGACCTAATACTTTCCCTGGATAGCAGCAGTGGCGAGGAATGTCTTTTACCAGCTTTGACTGGTGCACCAAATGCAGTGTTTGCTGGACAGGTCAAACCTGGCTCATTTATCCACACACTAGTAGTTACTAGTTACACAGGCTAGACTTGATCAACACCACAGAGCAGGCTAAAAGAAATGAGCTCTTGCGTCTGTTTGGTCAGATTCATGCCACTTGCATTCAAGTCTCCCACGCTGCTTCTTCACCCCCACTCCCGGGCAAATCAGGGAACCAAATGGGCTCAGTTAAATGTGGAGGACACTTGGGAACAATTATGTCAGGCTCCCACGTCATCATCCCATCTCAGAATGGCTAGGGCTTGACAGTGCAGCCCTGCCAGCTGGCAACTCGCCCGAGCTCTCAGGGTTCCATCAGCCTGCAGAGCTAGATCACCACCCTTGTAAAGGGAAGCTGCAAGGAAGTGAGACAAGATAATTTCCCCATAGTTGTTCTTTGTTCCTAAAATCTGAGAAGTATTGAGCCAGTGAATATGAGCAGCCTGATAATAGATTTTAACAGTAGATATAACTCGTCCTTTTTTTTGAGGGGGATAAAGATTTAGTTCTTACTCATGCCTTCTTACCTTCCCAAATGAAGGCATATATCCCTTTCTACCACTTCTTTAGTGAATATTCTGCAACAACAACAACAAAAGAAAGATTACAGAAAAGAAACAGCAGTTTAGGCACACAAATGACATTTTGATTGTTGATATTCTTACAGACCATAACCACTCCAATTTCTTCCAGTGGTAAAAAAATATATATCTCATTTTAATTTGAACAAGTACTGGCTCATGATCTAGCTTGATAAGATCTCCACTGATCCTTATCCCCAAATACTTAACAGATTTATTTTTCAACTGTAGCCCAAACATGAGGTTATTTCCTGTTCCCTAGCCCTTTCCAATGTTTATCTCAAGCAATTCTGACATCTATATTAAATGTATATTTTAGAAAATTCACAAATAATGCTTATTAGAACTATAACAACTCTGAAAGAATCTTGTACAGAGATCTTTACATGGGTATATAGCAAGAGCCTTATCTCCTCTCCTGCCCACCAGTGTTGCTTGTCAGAAACTGTAATTGCCAAAGGTTCTATCTTAAATGCAAACAGGAGAGGTTGACAACTTCTATGTATTAACTTAATATTACGGAAATACATCAAATGCACACAATTCTCACTGTTGGAGCTTTATACAATAGTTGTACCCAGCTTCAAAACTTCATCCCCAAGTCAAATTTCTCAGCAACTCTAACCCCTGTCCCGCGTCTGTTATGTGTGCATGTCTGTGTGCACATGTGTGTCACTGGGCTATGTAGAATGTATGAAGATATTAAGAAGTGTCTATGTACCCTAGAACCTTGCATACACATATTATCCAAAGAAGGAAATTCTCAGCTGCAGTATTGTTCTAGTGTCTGAATTTCAGGCATTTTTCTCCCTTTCCTGTTTAGTTTGTGGGCTGGCAGTTTCTTTTTTAGCTTGTGTGTAATTATTGTTTGTCCCGTTTTGGGTTATTTTCTCTCTCTCTACTCACTTGAATCACTAGGGAATTGCTTCAGTAACATTGCTTTATTTTCTAAAAATATCATATTGTAGTTTGATATCCAGGGATTATCACATGCCAGTTAAAATGAAATTCCTGAATTAGGAAGGATATCATCTAGAAAACTAGACTGATCTAGGCTGTCATTTGTCATCACTGGCTATGAAGCCTCTGGCCTGTTTCTATATGATACCAATGTGTATTTATCCCTCTCTTTCTTCCATTAAAAAAATAAAATAAAATAAACTATTCTTCTCTATCCCCTCAGAAACACCAAGTATATCAAATTATTTTTCTTGACCTCCTTGACCCAGTTCATCAATCTGTTGTATTAACTAAGAATCAATAACCAATTACCAGTGAGAAAGGTAATATTTGATATGTGTAAATCAAACACTTGCTCAATTATCAAAGCTCAATCAGTAATTTACAATAATCAGTAATTTACCCAATCTGGTAGACATCCATTTATGTCAGCTTTCACAATCTCCATACCATTTCAGGAGTCTTACTTTTAGGCAAATCCTTGTGGATTTTATTTGGTATTCTGTAATTTTTCCATAATTCGATCTGACTTTTAGTTATGATGGTCTCTCTTGAGCATACCCTTCTCACCTTGACTCCAGACCCTGTCTAGGCTTGGTTTTCTGAGGCCCCAGTGAGAACTCTGCTGCTTCCCACTTATCTGGACATACTAGCTACTTCAGCAAATGCCCCATTGCTTCTGTAGTCACCTAAGCTGTCCTTGAGATGCCCCTCCTTGTCCACCTCCTTAGTACTATAAGGATTTCCCTTTGCCCGTGCTTTCCTGAAACATGCCAGACAGATTATAAAACTCATAATTAAATTAATTAATAAATACAATGGCATGGGAACATAGATACTTTGCCTGTGAATAGTTTGTCATGTCATGTTATCTTCCTTGTCCCTTCTATCTGCCTTCATAGATTGTATTGGTGTGTTTCCGTTGTCCCCCAATAAGCAGATTATATTTTAGTACATGTTAATATAGAAAAGCAGAATATAATAAATAAATCAAACTATTTTGGGCCATCATTCAACTTGATTAGATAAGCTCCAACAGTTTTAAATGATGTACGTAAAAAAAAAAACACCTTGCAGCACGACCCAGCCAAAGTTAAATACTTTTAAATGCTATTGATATCAATTGGAGAGATGCTTCCCTCCCCATAGGATATGGTGCACATACTTAATTCACCCACTGAAAGCAATAGGGCTTAGAAGTGCTTACATATGGCAGGATTCGGCCCTTGATCATTTTTTCTTTAATTCCACATGTAACTGAATCATATTTTATGCAGGCATGCACTGAGTTATTCTGAAGCTGTTACATTGTCCTGAGGGATCCTCCAGTCACCCCTGCACCCATCCAAGAAATTGGCAAAAATTGCATTAATGCATATTTATAGAAAAGCACATGGTTTTAAACAAGTAAAATGTATGTTTTGTATTTTTATTTTTAATCATAAAGATTTTATTCATAGCCTTGTATCTTAATGTGTGTTAGTGTGCATGAGTGTGGTATGTACCGGTATGTATTTGCAAGCTGCAATAGGATGGTGTGTTTTCTCAGCACTGAAATTTGAGCTGTCATGATTTGCCAGGATCAGAGATCAATTCCAGATGAAATGTCAGAATAGGGTGCCTTATATTCTCATAAACAATTTATTTATTTATTTAATACATTTTTATACCGCCCAATAGCCGAAGCTCTCTGGGCGGTTTACAACAGTTAAAACCATAAAATACAAATAAAAAATATATACCGGTAATCCCACTGCTGTTTAGACTGCATCTTGAGGTCATGCGGCATAAGCAACGTATTTCTCCTGTGCCTGGAGATTGCACAGTAGGACTATCATAGGATGACATGATAGCATAGATTCTCTTGTCTCCTCCCATATATACCTGCCCAGACCCTAAGATCATCTTCAGTGGTCCTTCTCCAGGAGCCCCTGCCAAATGAAGTGTGGTTGGTGGGTACTAAGAAGAGGGCCTTTTCTGTGGTGGCACCCCGGTTGTGGAATGAGCTTTCCAGAGCGGGTTGCCTGGCGCCTATGTTGTGCTCTTTCCAGAGCCAGGTGAAGACTTTTTTATTTACTCAGGCATTTTTATCTTTCAGTTTCGGTTGTTTTAAATCTGTTACTTTATTTTAAATCTTTGCATTGCTGCTAGGTCTTATTTTGGTTTTTACTTTTATTTTATACTGTAGTTTTAAACTTTTATATTGTATCTTATGGTGTCTTTTATGGTTTTAATTGATGTGATTGTGAACCACCCGGAGAGCTTTGGCTATTGGGCGGTATAGAAATGTAATAAATAAAATACATTCTGCTCCTCCTGTAGGTCTGGCTCCCTTCCCCTTCCCTTTTTGTTTGGAGTTACATACACAGCACTGTGGCTCGGAGGTCATTTGTTTCCCACAGCTTTACAGGACACTGTAGCAGGCAGGGGAATAATTATCTTTCACCAGGGCCTTGTTCATCTAAAATAAGTCCCTTCGCTAGTGGAGGGCTGAGGGGTGTGTGTAAATATTCCTTTTCATGCAATGCAATATGAAGCCCTCTGCAGCTTCTTGTGAGCTTAATTTATGGCTGAGTTTTGGCATGTTTCTGTTTATAGTGGGTTTCCATGTCCAGCCCAAGCACATCAGGAAACATTCTTCTGCAGTTATTACAGCCCAGAAACCATTTGGTTGGCATCATAAGAAAAGAAAAGAAACTTCCTTGAAGAGTGAAAAGATACCCTAACTGTTCTCTGTCGTAACCTGTACCTTTCAGATAAGCATGTCAGAAGGAAGGAGCTTCTCAATATACACACACGTTGTTGAATTATATTAAGGACATAGACCGAGATCCAACGTGCTATCTATGGTGAGCAAAACAAATCCACCCACATACCCAGGGGGTCTTTCCCCAATTGCTCAGTGTCAGGGACTTGCCAGAGCACATGCTCCATGCTGTGCAAGGGGCTTGTGCAGATGAGAGGTTTTGGATATGGCAATTTAATCCCTGTGACTATCATATCGATCCAAAAACGCAATTGCCATTTTTCTGTTCTTACACAGATGGCTTATCTACAACTGTTCTTCTGATCCCTTTTGAATCTTGTCATGTGGGTTCCCTGGTACTCCAGTTCATTCCAGTTCAATTTACTTGTTTAAAACCAGAGATAATCATGAACAAAGTAGCCATGAGCCTGGGAAGAACTGGACCACAGGGAGCTGTATTGAGTTTCTCCTCCCTGTTTCTCTTCACCTTCATCTGGGTACAGTGGATGGAGCCTTGCTACCAGATTTCAACATAGGTAAGCCACTGCTTAAGATATTGTAACATCTGAAAGAGGAACTACATGTTGCCTCAGCAAATACATGTTCTCAAAGTCATGCTTGCCAGAGTAAGGCATATGTGGGCATGGGGGGGGGGGTTGCAGTGGAGAATTGGTGGATTGAATGGGGTTATAAAATGGAGAGGAGGAGGAGGATTATGTAAGCCGCCTTGGGTTCCTTGCAGGAAAAGAGGCGGGTATAAAATTAATTAATTAATTAATTAATTAACCCATCCCCCACTCACCAGTTTTCTCCTATAAATGTCACACACACACACACACACACACACACACACACAGACACAGGTTTTATTCCTGTCTTAGAACCAGCTGGGAAAACATTAGCTACACGCTGCTGGGTGGAGGAATTTGCAGAGCTTCACTAGCAAGCACGGAAAGTGTTTTGCATTCCCCTACAACCTGCTGATTCTTCCCTGCAAAAATCTTCTCTGCTTAGCTTAGCAATACAAGTAAACACACAGTTGGGAACCCTGTGTATATCTTCCAACATGTAATATATGAAGATTTTTTTTTATTGAGTTACTGTATGTCATTGGCCCATCTATCTCAGTCTTCTCAATTCTGACTGGCAATGGTTCCCCAGGGTCTCAGATAGAAATTTTTTTCCTGGTACTGCTACCTACCTAATATCTTTTCAACTGCAGATTGAACCTAGGTCTTCTGCATGAAGAGCATGTGGTCTGCCACTGAACTATGGCCCATCCCCAAAGGTTGCAGGGAATTTTATATAGGATAATCCTACATATCATATGGAGGAGATATTTAATATTCAACTGCTCCATCACTTTTCTCTTAAACATCTGGTTGCTCTTCCATTGTTCCTTCAGAATCTGATTGCCTTCTCTTATGATTCTAGCCTTGTTCCTTCTTGGATTTTTGCAGAAACAACTTTCCTAAGATAAGAAGATTGTAAAATAGTTGAAAACATACCTCCTATGAGCCAGAGGGCACCAGATGTGACACCATTAATCTCACGTCAGATCCACATGCTCATTGGTCACTAACCAGGCAGGGTAGCAGGCTTTCATGCAGAGAAACATTTTGCTATCTTTTATTTTAGTTCTTTATACCAAAGAAGTATACTTGTGTGCATGGATGCATGCTTAGTACTTTAGAGAGAGTCATTATTAAGCACTTTCCTAATCAGGAGAATTCTAATTATCATTTTGAAGGGTTGATGCATTATAAATGAAATACATTTAAATATACAGTATATATTTTTACCCCGCCCCCCAAAATATATTTAACATAATTATTCAATCAAAACCTTTTAGGCAAACTAATATAACTCTGATTCTTAAGGAAGGCTAAAATGCTGGTGGAAATGGTTCCTGTGTAGAAGCAATTACTCCACAGAATACAGATGTTAAGATCTGTGGAAAAAATGCTGTCAGCAGGTGAGAGTCTGTGGTGCTATAACTCTATAATGTTTCTGAACAGAGGCAGGTTCCATTCTAAAGTGCAGATGAAAAATAAGAGGAAGTGTCTATTATTTCATTAGATGTGGTGTTGATGGTGAATTAACCACAGTCCCTTCTATTTTGTTGACGACTAGTAAATGGTAACTAGTAAACCCTAACTAGTAAATGAACAGTGGGTTTGCTGTTTCAGTTTCTGGTTAAAACTCTGAGGCAGTTCTTATCTTGCTGATACAAATGAAACCTCACTGACTGTAGAACATATTGGCCTGTTCCATGACCTTATTTGAATGAAACAAAAAGCTTTGGATTTGTTTGACGAAAACGTCATCTCTCTGAATTGGTTACTAACTGTTCTAACTGCCATGAGGCTTCTACCAAATATATAATGGTATTAGTAAGTTCATTGTCTAAATTATCAACAGGCTGCTTGCTGTTGTACCATTTCATTCTCAAGCGCTTTGGGATATAAAATCATGAATCATCTGACTGAAGTCTCTGATGTGGTCTTTGTGAAATGCTGGTTGGTAGAAAGTGTAAGCTCCTACTGGACACCAGAGCACAGATATTTGGACTGAGTTTTATATAAAAGCAAAATGTAAGGGGTATAACATTTTTTAAAAAACTTGTAAGTAGGTAGATAACTCTTGTGAAAGGTGCCTTTCGCTGACTCTCTTTGTGAGATGTAATGAAGTAGAATACCTCAGTGGCATAGGTTTTTAAGATCAATATTCTAGGCAAATATAAATGGATGTGTGGAGAAGTGTGTTCAACTCCAACCATTTCTGAAATTACATGTTTGCCTTGGTATCCAAGCCAAAATTGTGGTGGTTGGACTTTCAGGTTCCTAGGCATGTTTACTCAAAGTAAGTCCTATTGTGCTCATTGGAACTTTATCCTAAGTGCATAGTATTGTACCCTTGGAGGGGAGCAGTGGCCCAAGCAGGAATTCCCAGCATTCACCTTCTGGACTTGTTTGGCGATGGAGGTGCTCCCAATGCCTCCGCCATCCCCAAACATCTCCTCTGTTGCCAGAGGGAAAGTGTGTGGTTCATTTTGGTGGTGGGTGACTTAAGTGCCTCAGGTGACCACCACCAACCACCAACCCAACCTTCTTTTCTAGCTTACAGCTGGAGAGGGATGGGGCAGGGATCTTCTCCATTATTGTGCTGAGCCCTCTCAAGCTCAGTGCAACTGCAGGGACAATCCCCACTCCTCCCCTAGCTTCATGCTAGAGAGGAAGGCTGGACCTTCTCTCTCTCCACCCTTGCCAAAAGATGATGAAACACTTGCCATGACAAGGGTGGGTGAGTGGAAATGTGATGTTAAAACACATGGGAAGCAACCATCATTATGATGTCATTATGATGTCCTGGACCCAAGTAACAGAGGGTCTTAAAGAGGGGTGGGCAACCCCCCCCCATGGTAAAAACAAAAATAAAACAAGACACAAAATGGTGCCCAGAGTGGCCATTTTGTAGACCTTGCTCCCCGCTCCTTTTAAACAACAATCTCTGGAGGGAATAAAGAGGAGGGAACTGGCTCAATCAAACAAGCCAAGACATGGGTTGGTTTGTTTTAATCCTCTCTGAAACTCAGTTGTCTCTACCAGAAGCCATTCCAGCAGGCTATAACAGAGAGATGAGAGGGGAAGCGGGGCCATTCCAGCAGCCCTGCTGAAGACCACTCCCATGAAGTGTCCTCCTCTCTCAACTGTCACCACCAGCAGCCATTCCAGCAGGCTATAACAGAGGGAGAAGTGGGGCCATTCTACCAGCCTTGCTGAAATACTACTTAATGTTTTTCCTGTTCTCTCCCCATCTCTTTTTGCTTATGTGTCATGTCTTTTTAGACCTATAAGCCTATGTTGGGGGAAAAGATTGCAAGTCTGTGGGCAGGAACTGCCTTGGTTTACTGATTGGATGTAAGCTGCTCCAGGAGCCTTATTGGCTGAGAAGTGGGATAAAAATACTTTAAATAAATAAAAATAATAAATAAAACCACTGAGAAATTAAGTGAGAGGGAATTAGCTCAATTGAGGGAAATGACCCATCTGATTGTCCTAGCAGTGAAGATAATTCTTTCTAATTCAGATCCTTTTTTGTGTGATTTTTATTTTATTTTATTAAAATGTTTTAAAAATAGCTCTGCCAGTACAAATGCCATTATCCTGATATTGCAGGTTGGGGAGGCCCAGGCAAATATTGACAGGCCTGCACTGATATAGCAGGTTTGTGGTGAGGCTGAGACTGGTTTGGGTTTCCAGTTAAAAATCCCACCCTTAAGAAAACACCCTTCAGGTTGTAGCAAAATTCCATCTCCTAAATTGCCCCTTCAGAACACCTTCTGACCCAAATTCAGTATCCAATGTATCAAAAAGCCATTAGCTCCATTGTCTTGCACTCAGATACATTGCATTTTTAGAAGTTAATAAAATAAAATTCCACGCAAAATAACACCTGAGTTAGGAGCTCATGCTCTTTCTGTCTTTGCTACTACTTTTTGTTTTGGGGAGCTAGTCACAGCTACTGTAAAATCGTGGGTTTATTCATTGATTTCTGTGGGAAGATCTAACTTGTGCTTGAGTGAGGACCTCACCTGTGCGTTAGAGGAATGCCTCTAGATGGCCACTATAATACGCTGGCTCACGCTGGTTCAGCTTGTCTGAGCATGGAAAGCTAAGCAGGGTCAGGCCTGGTTATTATTGGATGGGAGACCCCTCCTCTAGTTTCCTGCATTAAGCAGGGGGTTGGACTCGATGGCCTTGTAGGCTCCTTCCAACTCTATGATCTATGAAATCTATGACCTAACAAGCTTGCTATCTTGCATTAGATTGTTCTAATGGCCTTTTATTGGTGGAAATAAAAACCTTTTAAAAGTTACAGTCTTGCTTTAGTGGAAAAATATGAGAGCTTAGCTTTCTCTCATTGAAATCAATTTGATTTCATAGATTTCATAGAAAAAGGCAGGGTATAAATATAATAATAAATAGATAAATAAATCATAGAGTTGGAAGGAGCCTACAAGGCTATCGAGTCCAACCCCCTGCTCAATGCAGGAAACTAGAGGAGGGGTCTCCCATCCAAGTAATAACCAGGCTTGACCCTGCTTAGCTTTCCACGCTCAGTTAAGCTGAGCCAGCATAAGCCACAGGCCATATTTGTTTGTGAATCTTTGTTTAAATGTGCTTAATGTTGGCTGGATTGTGCCTGGGAACGCTCTTCCTGTTTGCAATTGCACTGGGTAGGTAGGATATGTAGTAGTAATATATGTAAACGTTGGTCCAATCCCCACATTTATTTTTGTTGGGGTAAAGTCATTACAATACAAGCTAATTTTACCTCATATGTTTCATGTGGGGAACATTTCTTAGGATGGGTACCCCTCTTTGGGGACTACTGGTACTTATCATGCCAAGGTAAAAAGCTTGGGAACTCGTTCCCTGACATAGTAAGTAACAGCTGTCACCAACAATGGCTGCATTCATAAGAACTACCGTATTCACCATGTAGCACTTGGGAATGTAAAAATCAACTGTAACAAAAGTGAATATGGGAAATGGGGTTTGGGGGCTCTTTCAAAAACTGCATGACCATCACAGGGTTTCTTTACATTTGATTACTCTCCACTTGAGCTGATTCAGCTGAAAAGCATTGTGTCTGAGGTGATATGCAAGGTCTGTCTGAAGTGTTTGATTTGAAAGAGGGGAGTGGGTATGTTAGAAGAGTAAGGGATGGGTGCCAAAGAGGGAAGGCGTGTGTTTAGAGAAGAAGGGGCAAAATATTGTTGCCCAAGGGCCCATAATAATATGGAGCCTGCCCTGGCCAACTCACTCTCCCTGCCCAGCCATTTGCTCACTTGCCGACCCACTCACTCTCCTCCCCTCCCGTACCTGCTCTCCCCCTGCTCATTTGCTTGCCCACCAGTTAAGAACCAGGGGCGGGGTGTGTGCTATTTGCTCATCCATCTCAGTTGGCAAAATGACTCAGGCTAGTCACTGGGGAAGAACAGCGGGAGAGGGCAGTTGCGCTCATGTCCTGCTTGTGGGTTCCCAAGAGGGATCTGGTTGACCACTGTGGGAAACAGAATGCTGGACTAAATGGACCCTCGGGCTGATCCAGCATGGATCTTCTTACATTCTTAATCAATAAATTAAGCAATTGTTTCACTAACTCAGAATTAACAATGCAACCACATAATTAAATTTACTTCTACTCAGCTTGCATGCATTTTGGATTATGTCATACAAGGTTTTCAGAATCTTTCCCCCTAGGCCTCCCCCATCCCATTTAAGATCTTTGCAAAAGGTTTCCTGGCAGATATAATGACACTAGAACTGTTGCAAATTCCTGCTAAAGTGGTTTTAAATTAATGGCTGTTGCATAAGATTGTGTAGTACAAAGGGAAAAGAAGAACTGAAATACAGTTCATTTAACTGGTGTGAACATTCTATTCTATGCAGAACTGTTTCCGTGTAAAATAGGGCCTACAAAATAGGTCAGTCAGTCAGGCAATCACTTGTGACCGAGTAAGATTGTCTTCCAGGATAAAAAAGAAAATTTACAAAAAGGAGATTTTAAAAGGAGGAGAATTCTAAAGAAAATTGTGTAGACTCTAGCGATGGGTCCGTAAGTGACTGTGGAGGCCAATTCTAGATCCACACAGCTTCCCACAGTGAGGACACAGGTTACCAGATGGAAGATGGTCCTGTAAAGGATTCCTTTGACGTGCTTTTCGCTTAGCACGTTTCTCCCTTTCACCTTGCACTCGAGCTTCTTCAAAGTCCATAGAACCTTTGTGAAAGGCCAACCTCCAGTTAGATCGTTCAT
Organism: Shinisaurus crocodilurus; assembly: GCA_021292165.1. Lineage (NCBI taxonomy): Eukaryota > Metazoa > Chordata > Lepidosauria > Squamata > Shinisauridae > Shinisaurus > Shinisaurus crocodilurus. The sequence goes on from CM037876.1 coordinate 245,805,737, forward strand.
GGGCCAGAGCTTCCCAGTTTTTGATGTTTATATTGCATTTTTTTAGATTAGCCTTAAGAACATCTTTAAACCTCTTATATTGACCACCGATATTTCGCTTTCCATCCTTGAGTTGGGAATAAAGTAACTGCTTTGGGAGACGGCAGTCAGGCATTCGAACAACATGACCGTCCACTGAAGTTGGCGTTGAAGGATCATTTTTTCAATGCTAGTAGTCTTTGCTTCTTCCAGTACACTGACATTTGTTCGCCTATCTTCCCAAGTAATTTGCAGGATTTTCCGGAGGCAACGTTGATGAAATCTTTCAAGGAGTTGGAGGTGACGTTTATAGATAGTCCATGTTTCGCAGGCATACAATAAAGTTGGTAATACAATGGCTTCATAAACCAGTGTTTTGGTCTTCTTACAAATATCCCGATCCTCGAACACTCTATGTTTCATTCGAGAAAACGCGGCACTTGCGGAGCTCAGACGATGCTGGATTTCACTGTCGATGTCAGCTGTAACAGAAAGATAGCTGCCAAGATAGAGAAAATGATCGACATTTTCCAGTATTGTCCCGCCAAGCTGGATAGATGGCATCACCAAAGGGTTAGCTTGCACTTGCTGATGAAGCACTTTGGTTTTTTTGATGTTAAGTGAGAGACCAAGTTTTCCGTATGCTTCTGCAAAAGCATTTAGGATAGTTTGGAGATCATCCTCTGAATGTGCGGAGACCACATTATTATCAGCATACTGAAGTTCCACAACGGAGGTTGTAATTACCTTACTTTTTGCTTTCAGCCTGCTGAGATTAAAAAGCTTTTCATCTGTTTGAGATATAATTCCCACACCAGTGGGAAGTTTCCCCTCGACAAGATGTAAAATCATGGCGATGAAAATAGCAAATAATGTTGGGGCAATAACACATCCCTGTTTAACACCTGATCCCACTTTAAATGGAGCACCATGAGAGCCGTTGTTGTCCAAGACCGTAGCCATCATGTTGTCATGGAGAAGTCGCAAGATATTCACAAATTTATTGGGGCATCCAATTTTCATAAGGATAGTCCAGAGAGCTGTTCGGTCTACAGTATCAAAGGCCTTAGCAAGATCAATAAATGCCATATAAAGGGATTGATTTTGCTCCCGGCATTTTTCTTGGAGCTGACGTGCAGTAAAAATCATGTCTACTGTCCCTCTAGAGGGGCGGAAACCATATTGAGTTTCAGGGAGGATCTCTTCTGAAATAGATAGAAGACGGTTTGCGAGAATCCTGGCAAATATTTTACCTGCGGTAGCTAAGAGAGAAATGCCCCGATAGTTTCCACAGTCTGTTCTATCACCTTTCTTAAAGAGGGTGATAATTATGGCATCCCTGAAGTCTTCTGGGATCTCTTCTCTTATCCAGATTTTTTCGATGAGTTTATGAAGATGTTGTACAAGTTCGAGGGCCCCTTCTTTAAAGATTTCAGCAGGAATCCCATCTGGTCCACTAGCTTTGTTATTCTTCATTTGATTAATGGCTTTTTTTACTTCATCCAAAGTGGGGAGTATTGCAAGTTCCTCTCTAATTTATTTTTGCGGGATTTGCGAAAAAATCTCATTATCTACCTTAGATTTACGATTTAAAAGGTCATAATAATGCTCTTTCCAACGCAGTGCAATAGACTCTTTGTCTTTTAAGAGTTTGGTGTCATCTTTTGATTGTAAAGGGTTTGTACCATAGGTTTTTGGTCCATAAATGGCCCTTGTGGCCTTAAAAAAGCCCCGTGCATCATGAGATTCTGCAAGTTGTTGAATTTCTTCAGCTTTCTTTTTCCACCAGGCGTTCTTAAGTTCTCTTGTTCTTCTTTGGACCTCAGCCTTTGCACTAGCGTAGATTTTTTTCTTGGCAGCACAGTTAATATCATTTCGCCATATTTGGAAGGCTTTCCTTTTTTGATCAATTATATATTTAATCTCATTATCATTTTCATCAAACCAATCCTGATGTTTCTTAGTTTCGTATCCAATAGTTTGTTCACAAGCTGCAGTAATGGAGGTTTTCAGCTTAGACCAATGGTCCTCAATGTTGTCAGGAGGTTCCGTAGGTAGATGTTCCTTAAGAAGTGATTGAAGACGAGTTTGCTTAATAGGATCTTGAAGGGCGTGGATGTTCATTTTATGCCTTGGTTTCCTTCCTTGAAGCCTACGTTGGGGAGCAATGTTGATAACCATAGTGGTCCGGATTAGTCGGTGGTCTGTCCAGCAGTCGTCGGCACTCACCATGCCCCTAGTAAGAAGTACATCGCAGCGATCTCTAACACGGACAATTACATAATCCAGAAGATGCCAGTGCTTTGACCGTGGGTGCTGCCATGATGTTTTAAACTTATTCTTTTGTCAAAAGAGCGTGTTTGTGATAGTGAAATTATGCTCTGCACATATAGACAAAAGTAAGATTCCGTTCGGGTTGCTATTACCAACTCCGTCTTTTCCAATACTTTCTGGCCATAAATCAAAGTCACGCCCGACTCTTGCGTTAAAATCGCCCAGGAGGATAATTTTATCCTCCTTAGGTATCTCTGACAGGAGAGTGTCCAACTGGGTATAAAAGTTTTCCTTGATGTCTTCATCAGGATCTAATGTTGGCGCATAAGCGCTCAAGATAGTTACCTGCTGGTTATTGGCGAGCTTTAATCGAAGAGTTATCAGGCATTCGTTAATGCCAGTAGGAACTTCTGACAAAGAGTTCACTACCTCATTTTTGATGGCAAAGCCTACTCCATGTATTCGTCGGTCCTGCTCAGGTAGTCCTTTCCAGAAGAAGGTATACAAAATAGGAGCAGTACTTTAAGCAGACAAACTTATTGCACTGTTGCAGGAATGGAAAGGAGAGAGCAGTTTGGGGCAATATTCTGAAGTGAAAGACAGGATGATTAGCATCACCTTAAATCTAGTGGCAAAGAAAAGGGAGGACTTGGTAATTAAACCAGTGCTATGTGACTAGCTAATTCATTGGATTATTCTGCCAGAAAAGCCAAGATGTGGGTGGTATAACAGGTTTGGGGGAAAGCTGAGAATGAACAGATTGGGCAAGATTAAGGAAGAGTCAGGAAAGAGCAGCAAAAGAATTCTATTCTACAGAGGAATCCAAAGCCATGCATTCGTTGGCTGATGGAGGTTTGGATGGGGTGAGAGTGTCCCTCCGCTGGAGTAGAGGAGTTCTACCAGTGGCAGGGGACATGTGCTGTGGAGGCCCCCAGTTCGTACGTGAAAGGTCTGCAGGCGTAGATCTGCTGCTGCTGGTGTTTCTGCTGGTGGTAGTCCCTAAAACGGGCCAGGGCAGAGGTGGTCTTTGTTCCAGTGCATCCAAAGCCCCTTTGTTCCCCTGAGAGGCTCCAGGATCAAGCCCCTAAACTATGCCAGCCTGAAGGTAGTATAGCTAATCCCCCACCCCAATTGTAACCAATAATGGGGGGAGTTAAAGGAAGAACTGCCACTGAAATTACTGGAGGTCTCCCCCTCACCCATTCTCTTTTACAAATAGCAGAATACCTGCCACCCCCACCCTTCAATTTAGGATTGCTTTCCTAGGCAGCCAAAGAACTCTAAGCAGGAACTTTTGACCAGCATGTCAGCAGCAGCTTCTTACTTCCTTTTATAGGCTGCTGGGAGACTAGAGCCAAAGAAAGAAGGGAAGGTCTCAAATGTCCTCAGTGACTTTGTATTCCAAGCAGGACAGCACTGAAAATCCCTTTTTGACAGGTATCTGAAATGGAGCATGAGCTAGGAGAGAGTGACTAAGGGCTACTATATACAGTACAGGAAACGTGTCCTCCGAGGAAAAACCTTGAACAAATTTGTACACCAAGTTTCAAATATACATGATCAGAGCAAAATATTGTTTTGAATGTATTGAGTTTTTAGTATTGATTAATCATCCTGGCAGAAATGTTACTGCATCAACTGGAGATGCTTATTCTTGCTTCACAAAGAAAGATAATTAAAATGTATACTGGGTCTTTATCCAAAATCTCAGTTGAGGTCATTAACATTGACTTAGAATGGTGAGCTTAAAATCTTGATTCTCATGCTGCATAACATCATTTTAATTGAGAATCAAAATCAACAAGTTTAAATGGAGTAGAATCTACATGATTCTTCTTGAATTTGCATGATTTTTATAGATCACAATAATCCAGCTTAAAATTATAGTTCACATGTTTGCATTGTTGGTTTGCCTTAAAGCAGTACCTAGTCAGAATCTGGAATTTGGACAAGGAAATAGCTGGAGATCTCTTTAGTGTTCTGAAAGGAAGAAATCTATCAGAATCCAGGGACACACCTTCCCCAGGCAGCTAAGTTGCCCGAGTTGAAGTCTTTCTGTGTGAAGAAAAAACAAAACTGTAGTTTAGACAGAGAGAAAGAGAGGCTAAGAGCTGAACACTGAAAACTTCCTTGGGTGTTGGGATGTTGGGATGCCTCTGAGAGGCAGTGGATTTCCTTCTAGGAGCAACATAAGAGTCATGGCTTCAGCATTTAATCGCACCACCACCACGGTGCAAAAGCAAAGATACAAGGCAAATATCCTCATAACTTGTATAAGTAGAGAGAGGCAACTATCACTGTGGGGGGGGGGGCGGAGCCCCTTTTGTGTCCTCATCACCCCCATCCCTCTCCCTAACCCCCCACAACAAACAAATGAGCTAGTGTACTGCTGAGTCGACAGTCCTCTGCTCTGGCAACTCCATACTGAGGACAGGCAGAGGTAGGCCAGGCAGAGTGTCCGAGTGACTGCTCTGCCATGGGTGTGCTTGGTTCCCTGAGCCAACCAGAGCCAAGAGCTGTTAAGTGGAGAATAGGGTGTCCATGGAAGATGCCGACAGCCACTCATTGTTTTGGTTGTTGTTTTTAAAATTGCGCCCACTCAGAGGAATCCACAACAGAGATGTCGTGAGGCAAGTTGCACCACCCTCCTTCCTTTCCCTTTCCCTGCAGTAGCAGTGCCTGAGCCCGAGGCTTAGACCCATGCCCTTTCATCCTTTCCCTCATCTGCAGTGTGACAGGGCCAGCTGGCTAGTGATATCTCTCCACCTTCTTTCCTACCGGGGTCCATTGCCATCTTAAAATTGCCTGCTGTTGAGTATGTGTTGGAGGTGAGGAATCAGCTTGGCCAACTGCTTCACTCTTGTGTGGAGGTTGGGTAGGCTCTATTACAACTATAATGTCTTTAAGCCTGCTGGGGGAAACTGTTCCCCCTGTTTCTGACGTTGATCTGGGTATCCAAAGGAACCCTTTGCCCCCTAAGAACTGACCAAGAGTTAATGGGCATATATTTAATACAACACATCCGTTGTCATATTTAGCCCAAAGGTCGCAGTTAGAACCCCCTGTTGAATCACTTAAATTATTGTCATGGAACATCTCTGGATGGGGGAACAAGATGAGGGATCTGGGTTTCCTAGAGTATCTGTCCCACTTTCATATATTTAGTTTACAAGAAACCTGGACACAAAAGATTGAGCTAGAAGGCTTTCAAATATTTTCAGTTCCAGCAAAAAAAGGACCAAAAGAAAGGGAGAAGCATGGGCGGTCTTGCTTTTGGGGTGTCTACCAAGTTGAATGTTGAAACCCAGGTAATTGAAGTTGACTCACCACACCTACAAACTATTCTCATGATTAGTTTGTCAGGGGTCAAGATGATATGTATCAATGTGTATATTCCCCCAAAAGGATCAAAAAATTATGATTTTAATATATTGGATATTTTAGAGTCTCACTTGGATGTAGTTAATCGTTTCCTACATGTCCAATTATTTTAATGGGAGATTTTAATGCAAGAATAGGCGATGAATATATAATAGCAACACAAAAGCTAGCCTTATGCATGGAGGACATTGCGTATCTACCAAATAGGAAATCCAAGGATAAGTTAATAAATAAAAATGGAATCTATTTAAGTTGGTGTATAAGTTTACAATGATCATATGTAACAGTACTGGTCCTGATGAATCAACAGGAAACCTTACATACAGTGTCCTAAAAGGAGGAAGTGTTATAGATTACTTTTTGTTAAATAACTTAAGTGATGCTTATGTAAAGAAATTCTCAATTGAAGATCAACCCACGAGTGACCATCAACCACTACTCCTGGAGCTAGCAGGGTTTCAGGAGATTGAGAAGGGAATGAACCAAGATCCCCTCTATGTACAGCAAGGGAAACGTAGGCTGAGATGGAACTCTAATCTTCAGCTAAAGATAAATGATACCTTACTGAGCAAAGTAATGTTGACAATGAGAACTAGAGTCCTTGGGGCAGATACTGAGGATCTTTCCCCCATGTATCATATCATTGTAAAGCATTTAGGTACCATCTGTTCAACCAACCTGCCCTCTAAGCCAAGGAACCACCCTTTTGGCTGGTTTGATTGGGAGTGTAGGCTAGTGAGACGGGACCTCTGCTCCTTGAGCAGACGGACTCGTGGTGGGGCCTCTAGTCCTCTGCTGAGGGAGCTGACGGTGAAGCGTCGCTCATATAAGAAATTGCTGAAGCAAAAGCAAACCTCCTATTACACACAGCTATGGGCAGATATAGAACTGGCAGCAACTACTAACGATTCAGCAAGATTTTGGCAATTGGTTGCTTGCAAATTGAAAGAACATAAATATGGATCAGATGCACAAATTATGCCTAAAACATGGGAAACTTATTTTAAGCAAGTTTTTAACTTCGATGCTGGCTTTGATCAAGGCATGAATTATCTGCCACTTTCTCAGCTTCCTAATATTATAGAAACTGATATGTGGCCGGCAGTATCAGCAAGTGAGGTGAAGCAATTAATTTTAAGCCTACACAGGCGGAAGGCACCTGGGGAAGATATGCTTCCCCCAGAGATATATTTGGACAATCTGTATTGGTGGGCCCCTATATTAGCAAAGCTTTTTACCTATATCAACTCAGTCGGGAAATTTCCCAATGGTTGGAGACAAAGTATTGTGGTCCCCATTTTTAAGAAGGGGGACAAATCCTCACCAGCCAATTATCGTCCCATTAGCCTGCTGGATGTCGCTTCTAAATTATACACGCGTTATCTTTTATCAAAGGCTGAAGTCTGGGCAGATCAAAATAATGTTATTGGTGAGGAGCAGGCTGGTTTTCGTCACGGTAGATCAGCTACTGATCAGTGTTTCATACTAAATTATTTGAGAGAGAAATACGCAAGCTCCCCAAAGAAGTATCTATATGCTATTTTTGTAGATCTAACTTCAGCCTTTGATAGAATAAATAGAGGCAGGCTTTGGCACAAATTATGGAGTCTGGGGATGGATAGGCGCCTGTTGATTTTGATTGTGAATTTATATTCTGAGAATACAATCCAAGTGAGAGCAGGCAAAGATGGACAACTAACAGAAGAGATTGAAACAACAAGAGGTCTGAGACAAGGCTGTCTGCTGGCCCCATTCCTGTTTAACATTTATGTAAATGATATAATCACACAACTGTCCAGTGACTTTAATTTCCCTGTATCTTTGGGGGGCCGGAAAATTAACATATTATTATATGCAGATGATATGGTTCTCTTGTCACAGAACCTAATAGGCATGAGAAGACTGCTGAAAGTCTTTGGGGAAGTCTGCAGTAAGGAACAACTATGCGTGAATTATTCAAAAACCAAAGCCATGGTTTTTGGCAAACGCCCCCCCAAACATAAATGGACACTGAATGAATATCAACTGGAACAGGTTAAACAATTTAATTACTTAGGGGTCTGCTTTTCTCAGAATGGATCATGGAACAATCATCTGTCAGCTACTAATTTGAAAGCACAAAAATCTCTGCAGACTGTCTTAAAATTTGCCAGGGTGAAAGGAGGAAATGCAGTTGTACCAGCTGTCAAAGTTTTTGTTGCGAAGGTTATACCTCAGATTATATATGGAGCTGAGATATGGGGGACCACACAGACAAATAAACTAGAGTCTCTACAGAATACATTTTTAAGAACTGTACTGGGTCTCCCACCAGGCACACCTGCTAGTTATATACGGGCAGAAGTTGGCCTAATGCTAATAATTTATTTTATTCTGCGTGCGGTGTTCTTCTATTTTGTAAAACTGAAGTGTTCAATTAATGAATTGATAACCCGCTGTGTAGCTGAACAGAGAAGTTCTACTTATAAAAATACATGGCTGACAAGATGTGAGGCAAATCTGAGGAAACTTGGCTTTGACCCTATAGCCTTAGAATCTAGTGATATACAGTGTAGTAGGAAACTTATTAAGGAACAGATGCAAGAATACTATGCTACACAGGATATGGAAGCAATTGAAGCATCTAGATTCTCTTCTAGTTTCCCTCTTCTTAAAACATACTATGGAGAGGAGAAATATTTGTCTGAAATTACCCAACCCTTCCTTCGCAAGGCTTTTACAGCCCTGCGATTTCAGACAATGAAAACTAATTTTACGGAGGGGAGACACAAGAATATCCCTAGGGAGCAGCGCCTCTGTATCTGTGGAAGCGGGGTGATTGAGGATGCTATACACTATATGCTGTACTGTAGGTTGTATAAAATCCCAAGAGATAAATATTTGAGGAGAAGCTTAGAGCCCATTGCTAACTATAATGACTTGGATAAAATTATATATCTGTTATCTAATACAGCCAAGTCTGTTATGCTTAATACAGCTAGATTCGCGGTGAAAGCAGCCAAACTTAGAACAAACTATGAGGACAACGGTTCTCTTTAGAATCTCTGATGCTAACGTATATATAACTCTGTACTGTGTTGTGATTACTACCAAACATTTCTGTAGCCTCTGTTTTGTGGGTAAATATTTTAACAATTTTAAAAATGTTTTATAGTTTTTAAAGAGTTTTAACAATTTTAAAGAATGTTTTATAGTTTTTAAGAGTTTTAATAGTTTTTAAGAATGTCTTAACTATCCCTGTTTATATGTCTGTAATTTTTTGGCTACAACCTGTATATGGTTGCCATGAATGAATAAATGAAATATTACAACTATAATCTCCAAAGCAGGTGGGCGGGGGGGGGGAGAGTGAACACATATTCTGAGAACTAACTGACAATCACACAAGGCAGCACCTCATCTATATAATTTCCTTGTTCAACTCCCCACCCACCCCTTGCACAAAGGAAGTACCAGCATACTATCAAGCAGAGATGGGGAACATGTGGGGTCCCATGGCATGGTCTGAAGGCACCCGAGGCAGCAACCTTGCTGAAGCCAAGCAGGCCTGGATTTAGTCAGTGCTTGGAGGGGAGACCACCTGGGAACCACATGTAGCCACCTTGAGTCACATGCTGGAAGAAAGGTGGGATATAAGTGTAATCAATAAATTAAATAAATAAAATATGGCCCTCCAGATATTGTTGGGCTGCAACTCATCAGCTCTAGTCAGCATAGCCAATGTTGAGAGATTATGGGAGTGCAGTCAAACATCATCTGGAGGGCCACACATTCCCTGTCCCTGCTATAAGAGATGCAAACAAAAAAGGTGGGGGAGGAGTTTTGAGGCACATATCATTAAGACCAACAAAAAATATTTAAATACACCAGAAATAGGAAACTGGCTAGAGGCAGACTGTTGGATGACAATGGAACTGAAGGAGTACTAAAGGGAGATGAGGAGATTGCAGAGAAGCTGAAATAATTCTTTGTGTCTGTCTTCACTGCAGAAGATGTAGGACAAATACCGATGTCTGAACAGATATTTTCAGGAAGGGTATTTAAGGAACTGAAGCAAGTAGTGGTTTAGAGATGAAGTTCTAAACCATGTAAACAAATAGGAAACAAACCAATCACTGCGTCCAGATGGTATCCACCTGAGAGCTCTTAAAGAATTCAAAGGCGAAATTGCTGATCTTCTAACAAAAATATGTAACATGTCCTTAAGATCAGTCTCTGCACCAAAGGAATGGAGAGTGGCCAATGTAATGCCATGTTTTTAAAAGGGGATCCAGGGGGGATCGGAAATTAGAGGCCAATTAGCATAATGTCTGTTCCCAGTGAAAAGTGTGATTAAAGATAAAATTATCAAGCATATAGAAAGACAAGTCTTAATTAAAAAAAAGAATCAGCATGGCTTCTGAAAAGTTAAGTGCTGTCTCACATACCCTTTAGAGTCCTTTGAGAGTTTCATTAAACATGTGGACAGGGGTGATCCAGTAGATATTGTTTACTGAGATTTCAAATAGGCTTTTGACCAAGTCCCTGACCAAAGACTTCTAAGGAAATGTAGCAGTCATGGAGGAGAGAGCCTCATATGGCTCGGTAACTGGTTGAAGTACAGAAAGCAGAAAGTAGGAATAAATGGTCATTTCTCCCAATGAAGGGGTGTAAAGAGTGAGGTCCCCCAGGGGTCTATATTGGGACTGGTGTTTCTAACTTGTTCATAAATGATCTGGAGTTTAGCATATGCAGTTAGGTGGCCAAGTTTGTTGATGACACTAAATGGTTTAGGGTTAAGACAAAAATACATTGCATTGAGCTCCAAAAGAATCCAAACTGGGAAATGGGCACTAAAGTGGCAAATGCGGTTTAATGTACACAAGTGTAAAGTAATACACATTGGGGCAAAAAAATTCTAAATTCATGCCCTGTGTGGTGCCAGCAGTTGAAAAATGGGAGGGAAATGGGGGGGGGGCAGCCATGTCAGGCTGTACAGGTAGCCTCCAAGGGCCACAGGCCTTGGGTTGCCCACACTTGTATTGTAATGTGTTATTTTCAATTCCATAATTCCTATTGTTCTGGGGGTGGGTGGGTTATATATATTTATTCTTGCCTACAATCATATTTCAAGTTCAGACAAACAGCCATTCTGGGAATAGGAAGGTGCAGGCTTATGAGATGTTCCCAGAAGAAGAAAAAAACAACACTCAGCTTGTTCAGTATTTTTAATTTATTATTTTTGCATTCAGCCTAATAATTATGTAGTTTGATTTATAACTGCAATAGAGAGAGCTAAAAATGTATAATTTTTATGATTCAAGTTTATCCTTTGGCACATTATAATCTGCTGTTCCTTCTTTGTCACTAGGTGGAATATGACAGACCAGTAGGAATGTGAAAAATACAATTTAAGCAAAGGTGGTGCTTTAATGCAGAGTCATCGAGGTGGCCTTACAGAAATGTTACATTATCTGTCTTTCATTTGGTTAATCCAGTTGATTAGGCACAGCACTGATTTATTTTAGTAAGTCTTATCCAGTCCCAGAAGGGAATAACATCAGTGTTAATTTAACTGTAGATTTCCCTAAAGTTTTCAGCTGTGTCTCTTTGCCATATTTTCAGACCTACTTTTCCCTCAAAATGGTGGCATGATGCACTAGGAAATGCCAAAGATCACTGATGCCTTAATATTACTTCTGATCATCACTTTATGCCTAGATGGTATCCTGTTTCTATGTGCAATTCCATTAGGCCACTCTCACAGGATATCCATTATGACTCTTTTTCTAACTGATGACTGTGACCTGGTTTGCACAACATAACAACACACCGTGGGTGGCAAGCGATGGTTGGTTGTCATGTCATCTGAACCCAGCCCAGTTTACTCTCAGTGGCTTGATTTTTGCAAACAAGCCACCCTGGGAACCCCAGGATGTTCTAGGAGTTATTTTACCCACAGTGGGTTGTCATATTGTCTGAACCCGGACAACTGATCCTACCATGGGTAAAACCCAGTGGCAAGCGAGGTGCTCGGCAGGAGTGGCAAAAAAAAACCCTTGCCACTCTTGCTGAGCATGCCCTGGCCACTGCCAGTGCCAGCTGCCCCATGAGTGCCCAAGCAGCACTTGGTGCTGGCTGGCACTGGCTTGCTACCCTCCCTGCGGTGATTGAGACTCGTTTTTGGCTCCCCGCAGCTTTTTTGCACCTTAATTTTTTTTCCCTGGAGAATGCATATGCCCCTGTCAGAACCCATGGGGTGCCCAAAAAACCCTTTTAAAACGAGCCGGAATTTGACAGCTAGCTGTCAGAACTCCAGTTCCCTTGAAAAGGGGGCGCCTCACACTTTTCTATGTTCCTGAGCACTTAGATTCACAGGAACAAGTGGGAAAGTGAGAGCACCCTTAGGACAGTATAGTCCACAACAACAACAACAACAACTTGAGGATCTTGCTGCGAAGGGAGTGTAAACCTCACCACCCCCTTTTTGCAAGCAAGGATCACACGCGCCTTTGGTTTGACTTGACAGCTTGCCTTTTGACAAACCAAACCAAAGATGGGAAAAGTGGGTATTTGGAGCTTCCCTAGGACAATGCCCAGGGTTGGTACCTGCTGCACTTTGCCAGCAGGTACCTCCCTAGACATTGCCCAGGCAAGGGAGCCAAAAACAGCTCTCAGTCGCGGCGGGGAGGGAGAAGATGACTCAGTCCTGCTGCAGTGTCCCCTGGGATACCACAGGGAAGGAGCGGGCAAACAACCCATGGTGAACCCAATTGTCAGGTGCACAACCCACAGTGGCTTATTGCCAGGGTGGGTTGTTGTGACGTGCAAACTTGTCCTATGTTTAGAGACCTGGTTAAGCTAGATTGATTTACATTTTTGGACCCATCCATTCTTACTCTGTACTTCTCGGTTGTGTCACTATTATAGGTAAACATGGTTGTAAAAAAGTACATCCAGTTCATGTCTTGAAAGGTATGGAAGAAGGTTAGATCCCTTATGGGGGCCATTAGATTGTCTGAGTTCTACATTAACAAAAATATGCCAATGTTCTGGATGTTGATATCTTCAATAAATAAATACATGTTTAATGTTTTAACTACCTGTATTCTGGTCTGGGTGGAAAGTTGGCATAGATCACCTTACATGCTAGCTTTGAAGTACACAGCTTAAGGATATAAAGAGGAGGGTCCTACTGCTCTCTGCAAATCAGTAGGTAGTGGCAGCAGGTATTTTGGAGAGTATTGGGGAAAATATGGCCCCATTGACCTCTAGGGGCCAGGGCTCTGTAGAGAATCCTTAAATACAACACAGTTTGGTGGTAGTGGTGGGATTTGAATTTGCAAGATCAGAATTTGTAGGATTTGTTGTTGTTGTTTAAAAAGCAGGATTCAAGCCTTGAATTGCTCAGAATGTTGATCATCAGAACTTTAAGGGGAAATGACATAGAAGAAAGAGTTATCTGATAAATAGTATTAAATAATGATTCTAATAACTTAACACAACATCTTTGCTCTCAATAACTTGTCTCCCTCTCTTTGCTTCCACCCCCTGTCTCTGATCCTACTCATCAGCTGACTTTCCCAACTGACACTAAATCCACCCATCATTCTATTCTGGCCTCTGCTGTCAATAATTTCTGCATTCATTCTTCTGTTATAGTCAGAGATTGGCAGTACCACCCAGGCTGATCACTGCCTGATACCCTAAATGCTTCAGGATCAGGACCCACTGCAGACTTAAATTCTGACAAACTGCTGGTCAGCGCTGAGAAGAATGGTATAGTATATGGGGCAGCTGGGCAGACACCAGCTCAGATGGTTTGGTGAACTGGGGAGAATTATAGATCTCATAGATAGAGTTGGAAGGAGCCTACAAGGCTATCGAGTCCAACCCCCTGCTCAATGCAGGAAACTAGAGGAGGGGTCTCCCATCCAAGTAATAACCAGGCCTGACCCTGCTTAGCTTTCCACACTCAGACAAGCTGAGCCAGCATAAGCCACACAGGCCACAGTAAAAGAATGGATAATGAAGGGTAATGATGATGAAATGAGTCTTGTCCTCATTGGAGGTCAGTATGTGCTTCCTAGTTTCTGAAGAAGGAAGCTGAAGTGAAGGACTACTGCTCTAATTACCTTTAAAAAACAAACATTTAAATCAGGATGGATTAAGGATTTTGTTAGTACTGCTGAGCTTATGTCTCTGAGCTATGTAACTATAGAAAAAGAACAATAATTTATTGCTGTGTGACTCAAACAAATGTAGTCTATAAACCCCCTCTGGAATGAATGAACAACATCGCACCAGCGGCTGTGAGTTATGGCAGTCATTTCTAGTTCCAGCCAAGTTATTCTTACATGCTGCAGTTCTTCAGCATTCACATTCAAAGCAGTATGGTACAGTGGCTGCATGAGAGCCATGGAGACCTTGGTCCAAATCCTGCTCAGCCATGAAATTAACTGGGTGACTTTGGAACTGTCAGTATCTCTCAGCCTAACCTACCAGACAGGATTGTTTTGGAGATAAAATGGGAGGGGGAGAACTATGTCTCCCTGAACTGTCTGAAAGAGGAGCAGCAGGGTATTAATATAATATAACAAACAAGTGAATAGTACATCCAACTAAAGCCTGTTCTTTTCAAGCCTCAGACCTTTTTATAAACCGAAGGAGTATCAAATTAAGAGGGATTGTGTTTTCCTAAAGAATTCTCCATAACTGGAACCGGGACATTCCTCATCCTTATAACCTGAGAAGAAACAGGAGTTCTAACACCAGCTTGTCCTGCTAGCACTGGAGGTCACTTCCAACGAACGCTTCAACCACAAATGGCCAGAATCCATCAGAGATTCCTCAGTGTTAAGAGACTGTATCAAAGGGTTATGCTCTAGAATTGTTATGGAAGGACAAATTAACTGAGGCCATGAGGCTGAAGAATTGTCTAATGTCTATATACCACTCAGAGGCCTACCTGCATATTCCCATAAGGTCCAGCCACCATTTCCTTTGTTGTGCTTACAACAAAAGACACTGTCAGTACAGAACCCTGCCATTTGGCTTAGCATCAGCTCTAGGATGTTTACCACGAACCTGGTAGCACTGCTGGCCTCAGATACAGGGGCTGCAGTCTTGCCCACGTAGATGACACTGATAAGCTTTCCACCTGTGGCACAAGCCCATAAGGACATTCAGACTACATCAAGGGTGGGCAGCTTCAGAAGGCCTGGGGCCAATTTCCGACCCTCCAGAATTGACACACACAACAGCTGCCAAAATTGCCACCACAGCAGCACAACATTTTCACTTTAAAACAAGGCATGTGGGGAGAGTGCACCTTGTTTAAATGCAAAATCATGCTCCTGGAAGCCTGAGCGAGTGTGAATTGGCATTAAAACAAAGTGCATGCTCCCTTGAAAATGCAACCTTTTTTTCCACTGCTACACTGCCAAAATTCAGCTGCAATTTGGTGGTAGTGACTGGGGGGGGCAGTAAAGGCTGGGGGATGCTTGCAGCCCATGGGGCGCATGTTGTTCACCCTTGAGCTGCATGAAAGATCACGAATTTATCAGAAGCATGGGAAAGAGCTTTTTGCATCCAGGGGTGGGCAACTTGTGCCCTGCAGATGTTTTGGCCTACAACTCCTGTCAGCCCTAGCCAGCATAGCCAATGGTTCATGTTCATGAGACCTTACAAAGTTAACTTTCACACAATTCTTTTGGTAGAAGGGTACTTCAAAGTGAGTTAACATTTTGCACAGTAGCCATAAGATATAACTCCCACTGAAGGGTTAATATGTCTTTTATCCCTTCTGAAAGTGCCCTCTGTCCACCTCAAAGGGAAATTTTGACCTACCATAAATTTCTGTTCCTGAGAGTAATCAGAGGGGAGTCCACTCACCTGAGTGACTTAGCTTAGATCACACTGATAGACCTTCTCTGGACCTAATGCTAATCTTTGGTTTATTTTATTTATTTATTTATTTATTTATTTATTATATTTATATCCCGCCTTTTTTCCTGCAAGGAACCCAAGGCAGCTTACATAATCCTCCTCCTCTCCATTTAATCCTCACAACAACCCTGTGAGGTAGGTTAGGCTGAGAGTCAGTGACTGGCCCAAAGTCTCCCAGTGAGCTTCATGGCCGAGCGGGGACTAGAACCCGGATCTCCCAAGTCCCAGTCCAGCACTCTAACCACTGCCTCGGGCATGTGAGCTTTCCCCTTTTCCTCCAGTATGGCTGCATAGAAATTGGAACCTTTGCTTCCATTTTTAACTAACCAAACCACAGTTTATCGTTACATCTGAACTTGGACAAACTGTGTTTAATTTTAGCTATGGTTTCGGGAGACAAGCCAACTTCAAACTGTGGTATATAAACTTGACTTATTTTCCTGAACCATAATTAGATTAACCACAGTTATGGGTTTGGATGCGAAATAATGTGATTAATTGAAAACGGAAGTGAGAACTTTCAGTCTTCATATAACCACACTAGATGAGGAGGGGGAGCACATGAGCCTAATGCTCATGTATGTAATGCCAAACCAGCATTCCTCATCCTGGGTCACTCCAAATGTTTTGGTCTACAGTTCCCATCATCCATGACCAATAGCCATGCTGGCTTAGGGCTGATGGGAGTTGTACTCTAAAGCATCTGGAGGGATCCAGGTTGGGGAAGGCTATGCTAAACCATAGTTTAATGTTATGTCTTAACCATGCTGTAGACATAAGTGAGGTTAGACAGGACCTCTCAGGGCCGCCCCTTTTACTTCTTTAAACTGTATTTCTGTTACATTTGGAGTGTTGCCACAATTGGCGTCTGCACTGTTCATTTAGTAGTGCCAGGGGTTGAGTGGTTTCTGCCCTGCCAAGCTGTGTCTAGGAGGGCAATGAGGTTCCTCTCCCTGATGGAGCAAAATTAAACTTTCACTTCAACTAGGTGGTGGTGCTTTCTAGGAGGCAAAGCCTGCCCTCTGTCCACTCTGGAGAATAAGAAGTTATGGTAAGTCAAAATTTCCCTTTTTAGACGGTTAGAAACATGAAGTCTGAGTCTTCAAAGCATCTCATTCAATTTGTCGCATTTGGCAGAGCTAACATTTGATCTAAGCCTGGAAAGTAAATTGCCTCTCACCTCCTGTGGAGAATGTCTCTATGGGTCAGGGTTGAAATCCTTGGCAAAGCGCGCAAAGGAAGTTTGCATCAGAGCTGCCTCCACCACATCTGGCCTCGCGAATAAATAGGACATTTATTTCTCAGTACAGCCAAATATCTGACATACAGGACTGCAAATATTCATACACCCCACTGTTACCCCCCTGTGTCTCAAGTATTTTTGAGAGTGCTTTAAAAGTCAACAAAGAAGAAGTTACCATGTTCACTTGGCTCCCGTGACAAATTCAAGAAAAAGGAGACCAAAGAGACTTTTAAAATATTAAAAAATATGTGTTTGTAGTTGATTGGCTGTGCAGCCATTCCTTTAAATCCAGCAACATCTGTCCTGTAATTCAAATACCCTGGGAGCATTGTATTCTCAGCTTGAGGCACACTTTTTCTCTAAACAAATGTTGATTGTTTCCCAAAGCAGCATCCACATGTTGTTGTTCTGGCTTAAATAGTGCTATCCTCTACTTCAAAGGCAAACTGGTTTCGGAGAATGAGTGAAGGGGATCCAAATATATTCAAATAATTTATTGGGACAAACCTAGGTTTGGTTAGCGTAGGAGTGGGAAACTTGTGGCCCTCCAGATGATGTTAGATTGCAACTCCAATCAATCCTATCCAGCACAGCCAATGATGAGGGATGATGGGACTTGTGGTCCAACAACATCTTCAAGGACACAGGTTCCCAAGGCCTGGGTTAGAGACTTGGTATGGTTGCAATTATGGGGAGAAAGCATTTCAGTTGGTTTCTAAGTTCCTGCCTGATAGTATTTCATGTGTAGTGTGCATCATTGTTGGGTTGTATATTTTCTGGTAGCCTTGGTGCAATTTGCCACTTTAAACAGCACAAAACGAAAGCTCTTACAAGGTGCATGTTGCATTTGGGCAATTTTTTTGCATTTAAAATTGCTATGCTTGCTCCAGTGCACAAATTGTGCAGTGTGAAAATGCAACCTCCCAACCAATTTGTAAAACCTTAGGGAGCAATCCTATGGCTGGTAGATGCTGTCTGGCTGCCCATAGGAAAAGTCAGAACCCCAGCTCCAACCTCAAAGATGTGTTCCGAGGCTGGAGCTGGGACTCTGCCGGCAGAGCGCCCTCCCTCCACCCTCGCAGCCGGCGTGGTTCTTTCCGCACCGGCTGCAGCTCCAAAGTCACAAGTGCAACATTGGAGCAGGCGCTAGGGGGGCGTTCTGGGGGTGGGGAGGGGAGGAGTGAGCCTCTGCTGGGATACAATGTATCCCAGCAGGGCTTCAGCCCCCCTCCTCCTTGCAAAATCAGCCGTTTATGTTTTTTGCAGGGCGAGGGAAGGGTGGAGGCAGTCCTTGCCTCCGCGCTCCTTCAGCGCTCGCTTGGATGCCTGTAATCCTCTGAGTTCGGAGCGGTACAGGCAGCCACATTGGATGGTGATGTTAAACTCCTTTTTAAAGGTTTAAAAAAAGATAGTGTGGCATGTTTTAGTAATCGACTTGACAATTCCTCTCTCTTATCCAGAAAATGCTTGTGGCATTGGCACAGCAATATTCCTTCCTATAATTACAATAAGAGAGACTGTGCTGAGGGTATTAATTCATTTCCCCAAGTACAAAATGTAAATGTTTTTGTATAGTTACAAAATATAAATGTCGAATAAAAAACACAAAATACTTCCACTGCTTGGGCTTACTGTTTCCCTGAATCAGTAATGCTACACTGAGGTCTGGCCTGTCTACTACAAATCACAATCAAATGCACTCTTAATGCACATTTTGCCCCCAAATTATTCTGCATTAGTGAACTTTGCCCATTATTGTTAAACAATCCTGGGCAAGCTAGTAAATAGAATGACAAATTTCATTCAATAACTTAAAACGGTTTATATTGATTTAAATTATTGCTGCTGTTTTGAGAGTCTTCCTATTAGGCACTGTTGATTCATAGATTTCATAGATTTCATAGATCATAGAGTTGGAAGGAGCCTACAAGGCTATCGAGTCCAACCCCCTGCTCAATGCAGGAAACTAGAGGAGGGGTCTCCCATCCAAGTAATAACCAGGCCTGACCCTGCTTCGCTTTCCACACTCAGACAAGCTGAGCCAGCGTAAGCCACAGGCCTACTTTCATTTTAGATCTCTAACATTATGTGATGTAGAGAAATATGTCCACTGCATTAATGCTCTTGCACAATAGCTCCTTTTCTCCCAGGAGTGCTATTCTAACTCAAGAAGGAGGTAGGCCACTACAGCTATGAAGCCATTGCTGTCAATCTACCATGATCCAGACTAATTTTGTGCTTGTTGTGGCACAGTATAAGGACTAGGTAATAACTCATGCACATGATCTCATCCACAGACTGCCTATCAAGTCACAAGCATATATGTAGCATATTATCAAGGAATTAAGCATTTGTAAAATGGGTTTTAAAAAATAGCCTGTCACAGGCTAGAAACATTTACCGATTTTACAGATGGAAGACACTAGTGAAGTGCAATATTCTTAACTATTTCTATTTTTTTCTGTTAACGTAACACAACTAAATGGTTAAATACTGAGACCCCAAGTTCTTAATAACTAGATGGGCTGGGCCTACCCCTTAAAATAACTTGGTTATTTGCCAATTCCACCCTGAATTCCACCCCTGCTTTCCCTTCCTTCTGCATTGCAAACCTCCACATCTAATTCCAAAAGGCACAACCCAGGCCACATTAAGTATATATAACTCCCATTTATTTAAATGGAAGTGTAAAGTACATCCTTAAGTTTCTCTCATTGAAATTAATGAGCCTTAGTTAGCAATCCTATACTCACTTACCTGGGGGTAAGTCCCATTGAATTCAGTGGTTCTTACTTCCGAGTAGACATGTATAGGATTGCACTGTTCATTTATGGCTGGATCATGACCACAGTGCTCCTGGGTCTTCCTTAGATTTAGCCTCTGTTTCTGAAGTTGTTCTACTGAAAAGTCAACACCATGCAAAATAGATGATAACTTCACCCCTAATATGAAGAAGGTGTTTTCATGGGTCTGTTGTATTGTTTCAGAACTCCTTCCTTGCTCATCCTTATCCCGGCCCTCATCTTTCAGTTTTATATTTTATTTTTTGTATATACAGTACATTTATTTTGAGCTATTCCCCTCCTCTTCCAACAGCCCCATTCCAGGCCTTTCCAAAGGGATCCCCCACCCTCAGAAGAGGCTTTGGGGGAGCACAGGGGACTAGTGGGGAGGAAGGGCAAGGAATCCCACTGCACAAGTGCATCTTCTGCTTGTGTTACCATTGGATACAATCCAAAAATACTACACCAGTGTACACAGTTGGAGCATTTCAGTGTGTAAGGTGTCAGGTTCATGTCCAGCTTGGAGAGTTAACCCTTAGTTGAAAACTGAAATCTATTATTCTTAATTTTAATGTATAAATGAAATTATGACTATGTGTGTGTACATGCATATACGTCAGAGGTGGGTAACCTCGTTTGGTCAGGGGACTGAATTGCCTCCCTGGACCAAGCCAGCAGGCCAGATGACTTCAAGGAGCAGGGCCCTGCCCCAGAGACATGACATCACCTGCCCCCCCTCCTTTTCCTTTTTCTGTGCAGAGAGGGCCACAGAACTCTGTCTCTCTCTCTCTCTCTCTCTCTCTCTGCACGGAGAAATGGACTTGGCCCGCACTTCCGTCCTGCTCTGCTCGCATCTCAGTTGGGGAGTGAGCAGGGTGGAAAGTAATTCGGCTGGCACTTGCACTGCAAGTGTTGGCCAAGTTCAGTGTGGGAATGGACTTGGCCAGTGCTTGCAGGACTGGCACAGCACCTCCTCCAAGGAACTCCCCCATTGGGAGGGCAAGCAGAGATTGGAGATAACATGGAGATTCCTCTTCCAGCTCCGGTAGCATGAGCATGGAGGCTACCGGGTGGGGTGGAGCTTGGGGAAGGTGAGAGGCCTGCAGGAGGGTACTTTGCCTGTGGCAAAAGGCAGTAATGTAGGAATATTAACCAAGAAAAAAATGTTGAATTTCCCCAAATTCCTCCAGGAAATCAGTGTACTAGCTAACACTAATTGGTGTTGTGCTAGAGTAGTTTAAGTTAACGCAATGTAGTTTACATTAGTGGTTGTGCCCCATTGGATACTGCCCCCCCTCACACAAATAGATTGTAAAAAAATGTAAATTGCTATGTAAAATGGTATTCAATACACATAGACATGCCTGATGATTTCCCAGAAGAAGGCTCACTGCTAATATTGTTGTACGGTGCAGGGTAATGAGGGCTAAACATTTTTATGACATAAATCTTGTTTGGAAGTGGCAAGAGTACTCATGTGCAGAGAGATGTTGTAAGAGATCAGTTAACATTTTTATATATCACATTTTAAAACTCCCGCTGTTCTTACAGCAGCTTAACATTGCCTTAGGCAACAGATGTGGTATATGGAATGTGTGGGAATATACTTTGGGGGACACCTGTCTTGAAATGTGAAAGACAGACCCAATTTACAAGTGCTGCTTCTTGCATTGGTATTAACGCATTCATTCTCTTACCCTGTTGAAATAAGGGTTATACTGTAACATCAGGCTATTTGCATTCCAAGGACACTTGTAATTTCTTTAAATATATACTTTTATTTTACTATTTAATTTATTTCTTCCAGCCAAACATTCTTCCATCCCTGCTGCAGTTGATATAGCAGTTTATAGCAGGACCAATTTTAGCACTGGGGGAAGGCATGAACCAGTGCACTTAAAAACAAAACACCAGTGCGCTGCAGACAACCTTCAGATGCCCCACAATACCCCAAGCCACTGAGGGTTTTTAGAATTGATTTGTGTTCATTGTGTTGGACTGGGACTCTGGATATCCGGTTTCTAGTCCCCGCTCGGCTATGAAACTCACTGGGTGACTTTGGGCCAGTCACTGACTCTCAGCCTAACCTACCTCACAGGGTTGTTGTCAGGATAAAAAGGCGAGGAGGAGGAGGGTTATGTAAGTCTCCTTGGGTTCCTTGCAGGAAAAAAGGTGGGGTATAAATATAATAAATAAATAAAGTTTGCATTTGGATGTGTGCTTTAAATGTATCCATCATCATCACTACAGGAAACTGCAGTTACTCTAATGTGGTGGTAGAGTGACACACACACACACACACACACACACACACACACACACACATATTGTACATGGGACACTTGTTAGCAATATAATTTTCAGAGTATAATTAACTGTCTCAGCCCTGTGCTTGAGGGAGCGGGGGATGTGTCTCTGCTGTTCACACAACAGAATGGGCTCAGTTAAACCTGAGTGTGGGAACTGCAGCTTTAAATTCTTTAAATGTAAATCCCCCAGGCTTGTTACACACAAAACCTCAAGCATTATCATTAGGGGGTTATGTCTGAAATATTTTTGTTTGCTGGAGGGAGTTCTGATGATTAAAGGGAGCACTTTTCAATGAGCAAGACAAGTTCTGATCTGTCCTTTTTTTCACCTCAGCTCAGGGCAAAGACCAGCAGCTTGAGGTTGACCTCTCGAAGAAGCTTGCTCTGAAAAGGAAGATGTGAAAGGCTGGAAATACTCTTTCTAATGCTCGGCTCTGGAGCCAGGAAAAGGCAGCTGTTTCTGGCCTTTCTATTTTTTTCCCCTGATAGCTAAGAGCTGGGCTTGTTGCCATATCTGTTTGTCTGTCTATGTCTCCTTGTTTTTCTCAGAAAGCTTCAGAGGCCAGTTGCCCGTAGCGGGTTGCTGGGAACAGAGGTCGCTCCTTGTATCGTCTTAACTCTCCATGCCAGAGCATTCATGCTTGAATAGGAAACAGCAAGATCTGTCAATATAGGCCTTTTCTTCAGAGCTTTGAGTCTGCGTTCTCCACGGCCATCTGTTCCCTTTCACCCTTTTGGACAATGTTGCTATTTGAAACTTCTCTTCCTCCCTCCTCCCGCCCCATCTCTATTGCAAAAAAAAACCAAAAAAAAAAACCAGTTTCTGTGAAATAGTTTGGTCTCTAACATCTTTAACTACCTTCTTTTTCAAATTTTAAAAATGACATTTTGTATTGTTTTTATTTCAATGACTGGGATGGAGTGGGGGGTGCTGAATATTTCACAGAAGAGACAAGATCAGCATAGTCCAAATATTCAGGTTGGTTTTTTTCTCCCATGTGGCTGTGTGGTAATCGCTTTATTTAAAGCAAAGATGGTTTTTATTATGCTACAGATGTAAAGTGTGTTTGTTGTTGTTATGGGAGGTATGGCACCAACCACTATAGACTATCATATATCCGTACACTATAGCAATGTTTACATTTTAACTTCTTGTTTTCAAGCTGCAAAACACTCAGCATTTTTAGAGTCTTGTTAAAAGTCTTGTTGGACAACTGAAAATCATCTTTAGCTGTGTGGAGTGCTCAATGTGCAGTACAGCTGAAGTGCATATCTGATTGCTCAATCACATGGCCAGGTATGCTTTACAGCCTGCAGGAGGGTAACTTTATCTATAAGCTTCATTGTGGGCTGTCCATACTACAAAATAGAGATGGATGGATAGTTCCATTCCACTCAGGTTCGCATTTTCCCATTATTAAGGATCCATTTTTAAATTTATGATGCTGTGGGTACAAAGGTGTGGGTGTAGATTTAAAAGTAAAGCAGATTAATAACACCAAGCTGACAGGTAGGATTTGGGTAGCAAACAAAATAAAAATAAGTTTATTTTAATTCTCACAATCTTAGTTCTAGAAAATAACTTTAAACCTGCCTACACCATACACTTGATAATTAACCCAAGTCCCTATAACTCCAAATACTCTCACTCCTCATACAATCACTGATTCCTCTTAAAACTCCTGACAAGACACGAATAATCCAACTAACCTAACTCCCAAACTCTCTAATTCCCCCCACCAAACACACTCAACCAACACTCCACTAACTCCCTCAACTCGACTACCTTAACTAACTCTGACATCATTCAAACACTCCTTATATACAGTATTTTTCCATGTATAAGACTATACTTTTTCCTAAAATTGTTAGACTAAACATTGAGGGTTGTCTTATACACGGAAGTAAGCCAAGGAGAGAACCGTGCGGTTGCGAAACTGCCCAGTGGGGGGCGTCTTATACATGGGGGCGTCTTATACACGGAAAAATACTGGTACTCCTCCCCCCACCCTTTCCAAGACATCACAAACCACACCCACTCAGTTCAACATTCTATACTCACTAAATATACTAAACAGACATACACCAGGGAACTGAATTGTCGGGTTACACCACATTGACCTGGTGCTGAATGGGGTACATCTACCCCTGAAAGACCAGGTCCACAGCTTGGGAGTCATTCTAGAGTCCCAGCTGTCCATGGAAGCTCAAGTGTCAGCTGTGAGCCGGGCAGCGCTGTATCAACTCCATCTGATACAGCAGCTGTGCCCCTACCTTCCTAATCATCTGCTCCCATCAGTGGTTCATGCCTTGGTCTCCTCTCGCCTAGACTACTGTAATGCGCTCTACGTGGGATTACCCTGGAAGACGGTTCGGAAGCTACAGCTGGTACAGAACGCAGCGGCTTGCCTGGTTAAAGGCAGCCGCCGGCGAGATCACATCACACCAGTGCTCAAAGAGCTGCACTGGCTACCAGTTGCTTGCCGGGCCAAATTCAAGGTGTTGGTTTTGACCTTTAAGACCCTATACGGCTCCGGTCCAGCTTATTTCAAGGAGCTCCTCCAGCAACATCAAGTAGGCCGCTCAACAAGATCTGCCACGAACGGCCTTCTCCTTGTCCCATCAGCCAGAGCAGCCAGGCTCGTGGGGATTAGGAAGAGGGCCTTTTCTGTGGCAGCCCCCAAGTTATGGAACTCCCTCCCCAGTGACCTTCGCCATGCCCCCTCTCTGATGAACTTCCGCCGGGCTTTAAAAACTTGACTTTTCAGGCAGGAATATGGGGTGGGTTATTTTTTTTAACTCTTATATTGTTTTAATTGTGTTTTGTGTTTTAATTGTGTTTAAAGGTGTCTTAATGGTGTTTTATCTTGATTGTACATCGCCCAGGGTGGCCGGGTGGCCAGCCAGATGGGCAATTTAAAAATTTAATGATGATGATGATGATGATGATGATGATGATGATGATGATGATGATAAAAAAGAGTTCAAGTTCATTCTGTTTGTTGCCCATACTCTGGGCATTAGTATAGAGACATCGACTATGTGCTTTATAGTCCGACTTTCTTCCTACATTTTGTAGTAGACTATCATTGGGCACCATTGGAGCTGTTCTCTCCATTGTGGCACATAGGCCTTCCATTGTTACCCCCGGGTTTATGTCTCCCTCCCCTGTTGGATTCAGTTTAAAGCCCTCCTGATGAAGTTCCTCATGCTGTGGCCAAACACATAAAACAATCATGAAACATGGTCGGAGAAATCATTATTTGGCCCATACGCATTAACCATAATGATAACTATATCAATGTATTTCCTTTGGTGATGCCATATGTCCAGCTTGGCGGGACAATACTGGAAAATGTTGATCATTTTCTCTATCTTGGCAGCTATCTTTCTGTAACAGCTAACATCGACAGTGAAATCCAGCATCGTTTGAGCTCCGCAAGTGCCGCGTTTTCTCGAATGAAACATAGAGTGTTCGAGGATCGGGATATTTGTAAGAAGACCAAAACACTGGTTTATGAAGCCATTGTATTACCAACTTTATTGTATGCCTGCGAAACATGGACTATCTATAAACGTCACTTCCACCTCCTTGAAAGATTTCACCAACATTGCCTCCGGAAAATCCTGCGAATTACTTGGGAAGATAGGCGAACAAATGTCAGTGTACTAGAAGAAGCAAAGACTACTAGCGTTGAAAAAACGATCCTTCAATGCCAACTTCAGTGGACGGTCATGTTGTTTGAATGCCTGACTGCCGTCTCCCAAAGCAGTTACTTTATTCCCAACTCAAGGAAGGAAAGCGGAATATCGGTGGTCAATATAAGAGGTTTAAAGATGTTCATAAGGCTAATCTAAAAAAATGCAATATAAACATCGAAAACTGGGAAGCTCTGGCCCATGAACGATCTAAATGGAGGTTGGCCTTTCACAAAGGTTCTATGGACTTTGAAGAAGCCCGAGTGCAAGGTGAAAGGGAGAAACGTGCTAAGCGAAAAGCACGTCAAACGAATCCTTTACAGGACCATCTTCCATCTGGTAACCTGTGTCCTCACTGTGGGAAGCTGTGTGGATCTAGAATTGGCCTCCACAGTCACTTACGGACCCATCGCTAGAGTCTACACAATCTTCTTTAGAATTTCCTCCTTTTATCCTGGAAGACAATCTTACTCGGTCACGAGTGATCGCCTGATGATGATGATGATGATGATGATGATGATGATGATGATGATGATTTCCCAACTAAAATAAAAAAGTGACTATCCGGATCAGTTAACGCCTGTTGAACTAGAAAAGAGAGTGACTTATGGATTAAAATTGCAACCCCCTTGAACTGTGTTGATGTATATGTTACATAATCCTCCCCAACCCTGTCTTTTCTCAATGAATGTTCATTAAGCTTCATCAAGTGGGTTTCTTGTAGAAAAACAACACCAGCATTAAACTCTTTTAATTTGGAAATTACTGTCTTCTGCTGATTTAAATTCCTTAGCCCCTTGACATTCCAGGAAATCACATTAAACATTGAAAACAATGACATATTTATAGCCCCTCCACACATACAGATCATGTAAATTTTGCACAAGTCACCTCCCCTAGAATGGTACAACATATAAGTCATTATTATAATACTGACTTATAATATTGACTTATAATATAAATCAATATTATACAGCGATATTCACACTTTTCCTAATTTTATGATGCAGTCTGCAAATCAAAACATGAGTACAAAATGGCATATAATAGAGGAAAGTGGCACAAACTGTGTATATTAGGGGGAAGTGTGCACAAAAATGCATTATATTTGGGGAAATCAGTGAAACATGCAGGGGCAGATGTTTTAGCTCTGCTGACAAACATGTCGCTACAATTATCTCAACAGTCCAAACAGTTTGGGCTCTTACAGGATTCTATTTAAAATTTATTTATTTATTTATTTATTACATTTATACCCCGCCTTTTTTCTTGCAAGGAACCCAAGGTGGCTTACATAATCCTCCTCGTCCTCTCCATTTTACCCTCACAACAACCCTGTGAGGTAGGTTAGGCTGAGAGTCAGTGACTGGCCCAAAGTCACCCAGTGAGTTTCATGGCCGAGCGGGGATTTGAACCCGGATCTCAGTCAGTTCTCGTCTCAAATTAATGGATTTCAAACTCAGTACCCTTGAGGATCATATCAAAAATCATGAAACAACAATGGTTGTCCTGAGTAGTTGCTCCTTCTGTTGAGAGTAGTTGTTCCTATAAACATTTCCAACATTTAAGAGCAAGATGGTTGCTTCCTTATGAAATAATTGAGAAATACGTGCTGTTTTCCATGTTTCATAGATTTCATAGTTCATAGAGTTGGAAGGAGCCTACAAGGCTATCGAGTCCAACCCCCTGCTCAATGCAGGAAACATTTTACACACTCAGTTTGGGGGACATTATGACCACGTTTTCTTTATTGTGGCAGAGTTTTGGTCTTGGCAGGATAGGGATAGTGCCTGTTTCTGTGTTTGAGAAGGTAGAGATAGTATGTGGCATTTGGTTATTTGAATCCAGCAATGACCTTACCATTCTCTTCATTCTGTTTTTGCCTGTTGAGATAGAAACTCAAGCCAGATTGACTATGCCTGTTCTTGCTTTGCTGCCTGTCCCAGCAAGTATTTCACTGGTTCCTCATTCCCATCTGTCCTGCATCTGTCTGGACTTCTTTTCTTGAATTGACTCCAGCTTACAATTTCATCTTGCCCCTCAATGACTCTTTGGCCTGACTACCTTGCTCAGAAGGCCCCAGACTTGACAGGACCTGACTGCATGGGAGTCATGGAACCTTCAATGCATGATACCAGCTGATGAGATTTTATGGGCTTCTGTGAAATTAGCTGGAGTAGTTGTAGACCACGCTGGAATTGATGAGCTGGAGTAGTTGTAGACCACGCTGGAATTGTGGTCTCCCCAGCTAGTACTTCCTGGGCACATCTCAACATAGAGAAATGACGAAGCGTAATTCCACTTATGATCCATTTCAAGATTACCCTCAAGGATGGATCCAGAGATCTTTCTCTTTTTTCTATACTGAGATTTTTTATTCATTTGCCACAAGTTGAAATCCATGTGGAAATGACTTCAGTAATGTTCAATGAACTCATTTTGGTCTGCAATGAGAATACAGGTGGGATCTGTCCAGTAGTTTGATTCAACATGCATCTCACCATGAGCTGACAGCAATGACTGCCTACAAAGAAAGGAATTTAGTCCCTATAGATGTCAATGCCGCACCTTATCTAACAGACACAACACATACAGAGATATTAATCTTCCTGTACCATGACTTCTCATTTGTTGCATATGGCCTAGTTTAGGCACTTGATAAATAATATTATGGATCAGTATGCTGAGGGAGGGGAGGAATGTAAAATCGTACTGATTTTAAATATTTTTAGTTTTCTCTCTGAAAGTACTGCTTTTTTATCTTAACTTTCTAGGTTTTAGCTTGTGGAATTTGGAAAAATGGCAAATGCAGATGATGGACAAACAGAAGCAAACAATGACATAGCATAACAGCTGAGAGAGACTGGCGTGGGGAAATGAAATGCTTTACCCTGAGGTTTTCAGTATAGTGTGCAGACTAGTTTACATTGGCACTGTCAGTTTCAAATCTCTCTTGTTTCTTACTCAAGCCTTAAGGGAATAAATACATGTAATTCAACCATTTCACCCCTCCACTCCCCCACAAACACCACATACAATATGCTTATTGCCATTATATTATCTCCTAAGGGATGGATTCTACGTGATCCAGTAGTAGCTCATACTACCGTTATCATAAAAACTAATTGTGAACGCAATCGCTCAAGTAGCTCCTTATGTAGCCAAAATATCACCATTCTTGCAGAAGAGGGAGGTATCAGCTAGCTTCGGGGAACCCAAAGATTTGTCAAAAAATCTTTAGGCACCCCCACCCCCAGGAATATCTCAGTGAGGACTGAGCATGCTTAGCGGGCACAGAATGCTGACTGAGCGTTGTGGGGGGATTGAAAAAAAAGTGGCGAGGGAAATAGAATGGAGTATCCTGAAATAGAACCTGAACAGAAGCATCCCACACTGCAACGTTTTGTTGCAGGTTCCAGCTGTTTTTTTGTATTCAGGAATGCTGTTTGGGCAAGTACTTGTTTTCCAACTCTGGCTCTTTGGTGAGAGACAAGCCAGATTTCTGGGTTTGGACATCATGATAAACATCTCTGGGACAGAGCTTCTTGAGCTCCTCGAGCTTCTTAGCTACTCCTGCTGGCAGGAGGAGCCGTGAGTTGCAGTGACTAACTCGTTCACAACAACCATGGGTGTTTTTTAAAAACAACAACAAAAAAAACAACAACGTGGGTTGTTTCATGTGAATTGGGCCATTGTCTACTTGTCCACAGGCAAGAATTTTCTTTCTTTAAGGATAAATATGTAAATATGATTTTGCTAAGAAAACTATTTTGTAATACAAGAAATGACATTGAAGAGATGGAACAGGATTGTATAATGGTCATGGAATCCTAGCAAAGGAAGAATGAAACAGTAGCAGAGGAAATAGGAGCTTTATAGAGACAGTTTTGCAAGTTCACGGTGAGTATTTTTCAGCATGTCTAATAGAGAAGCTGAGGAAAATTCTGAATTTGATCAATAGCAGCATGAGCTCTTGATGAGACAAGAGACTATCTTCTTATACATTCTTGTACTCCTCCACCATCACTCCTGCAAAAGCTGTACAACAGAATACTACCATTTCCAGAAAGGGAAGACCACAGGAGTATTGGAAGCTGGAATATTTGTTATCGCTAAACCAGAGAGGGGTTTTTGTTTGTTTGTTTGTTTGTTTTTTAAGTGGAAGGAGGCAATCTCATCAATTTCTTAGCTCTGTGGTTTTCTGCAACTCGTAATCTGTCTCTGTTGCTATAAAACTACCAGCTGCCTTCCCACCTCCACAAAGTCTATGAAACCTGATCATTTTATTCAAGGTTGGTGCATCTAGTGGATCATCTGGCCAGGATTTAGAACAGCTGGATAATTTCATATATTTTTTTCTTTAGTAGACAAGAGCCTAAGTACAGGCTTAGGGTCTCTCTCACTGAAGAGTTTCAAAACAAAATAGTATCAGCATGAGCTCACTGATGCCAGGATTCCCTAATGCAAAACATGTTGATGACAATGAACCTGCCAGCAAGTTCCAAGGATCCTGAAATTAAAAACAAAACATCATCTGATTGACCCTTAGAGGATTCTTCATTACTGTTCTTAATACTAAATCAAGATCCCAAATTATTTCTCTGGGTGGAGCACAGCTTAGATGTTTTTGTAGTTTAAAGAAGTATAAGTTTCATGAACAACTGGGAGAAAAAAAGAGTCTATTTATTTAATTTTTTAAAATCTGTTTGCTATAGCACATATATCTATTCACGAGGTCTTTCTTGAGCATTGTGATCCAAATAGGGAAGAATGACGAAAGCCCCAACACATTTTTTAAATAAATCGCTAAACAAAAATATGGTAGTAATTTAAAAAAAATCAAATTTAGGATCCCTTGTTACTATTGGAATGCAAATAAATAATAAAATGGCTGTTAACAACAATGTGTCATGCATTTTACTTACAGTGATACTGCATAAAGTATAATGGCACTGTGAATATCACCCGGAATCTGAGAAACTATGTGTCTTTTTGTTTCCAACAGGAACTGTTACATAGTCACTGGTCGTAACTTAACTTACAGTTCTTCCCATTCAAAAAATAAATGGGTTTTGGGCTGCTCATCCTGAGCAGCCCAAAGCTTTGGACTTTCTCAGGTTTGTAAATCTATTGACTAGCTTTTTCTTCCCCAGAGCAGTATCCATTATAAGGTTGTGCAATTTGTGTAACTTTATGCAATTTGTGTTAATCGGGGCATTTTGCATGTTTTGCACAAATACGCACCTGAAAAGTATGTGGATCTAGCGCAATTTGTGTAAAATTGGCTGATTTTATGCAAATTACACTAGATCCATGTGCTTTTCAGGTGCTTATTTGCGTAAAACATACAGATACCCCAAATTTCTACAAATGTCCTCAGCGTTTAAAAAAAAGTGTGCAAACCACGGCCCATCTTCATAGAATCATAGAAAAGTAGAGTTGGAAGGGGCCTACAAGGCCATCGAGTCCAACCCCCTGCTCAATGCAGGAATCTAGGTCAAAGCATCTCTGACAGATGTCTGTCCAGCTGCACCTTGAATGCCTCCAGAGTGGGAGAGCCCACGACCTCCCTAGGTAGTTGATTCCATTATCTTATTGCTCTGACAGTCAGGAAATTTTTCCTGATGTTTAGGTGGAATCTGGGTTCCTGTAACTTGAGCCCATTATTCCGTGTCCTGCAAACTGGGATGAACGAGAAGAGATCTTTGCCCTCCTCTGTGTGACATCCCTTCAAATACTGGAAGAGTGCGATCATATCTCCCCTCAGTCTCCTCTTCTGAAGGCTAAACATGCCCAGTTCTTTCAGTCTCTCCTCATAGGGCCTTGTTTCCAGTCCCTTTATCATCCTTGTTGCCCTCCTCTGACCCCTCTCCAGTTTGTCTATGTCCTTCTTAAAGTGAGGTGCCCAGAACTGGACGCAGTACTCAAGATGAGGCCTAACCAGTGCCGAGTAAAGGGGAATTATCACTTCCCGCGATTTGGAAGCTATACTTCTATTAATACAGCCCAAAATTGCATTTGCCTTCTTTGCAGCCACATCGCATTGCTGGCTCATATTCAGTTTGTGATCTACCACAATTCCAAGATCCTTCTCACTTGTAGTATTGTTGAGCCAAGTGTCCCCCATTCTGTAACTCTGCATTTGGTTTCCTCTCCCTAGATGCAGCACTTGGCATTTATCCCTATTAAATTTCATTCTGTTGTTTTCGGCCCAGCGCTCCAGCCTATCGAGGTCACTTTGAATTTTGTTTCTGTCTTCCAGAGTATTAGCTGTTCCACCCAACTTTGTGTCATCTGCAAATTTGATAAGCATTCCCTGTACCTCCTGATCCAAGTCATTAATAAAAATGTTGAAGAGCACCGGGCCCAGGACCGAGCCCTGTGGTACCCCGCTCGTTACCTCTCCCCAGTTTGAGAAGGAACCATTGATAAGCACTCTGAGTCCGATTCTGTAGCCTATTGTGGATCCACCTGATAGTTGTTCCATCTAGCCCACTCTTAGCTAGCTTACTAATCAGGATATCATGAGGCACTTTGTCGAAAGCTTTGCTGAAGTCCAGATATATAATGTCCACAGCATTCCCACAGTCCACAAGGGAGGTTACCCGATCAAAAAATGAGATCAGATTAGTCTGACAGGATTTGTTCTTGACAAATCCATGCTGGCTTCTAGTAATCACTGCATTGTTTTCAAGGTGCTTGCAGACTGACTTCTTTATAATCTGCTCAAAAATCTTCCCGGGGATTGATGTCAGACTGACTGGCCTATAGTTCCCAGGTTCCTCCTTCTTGCCCTTTTTGAAGATGGGAACAACATTTGCCCTCCTCCAGTCGTCTGGCACTTCACCTGTCCTCCATGATTTCTCAAAGATAATAGACAGTGGTTCTGAGAGTTCTTCTGCCAGTTCCTTTATTACTCTAGGATGCAGCTCATCAGGCCCAGGAGATTTAAACTCGTTCAGAGTAATCAGGTGCTCCTTGACCATTTGCCTATCAATCTCAAGCTGCAATTCTGCCCCTTCAGTCTGCACTTCAGGTTTGCCAGGGGGGTCATAGACCCTCTTTTGGGAGAAGACCGAGCCGAAGTAGGAATTGAACACTTCTGCCTTTTCTTTGTCTTCTGTTATCAATTTGCCATCCTCATTGCGTAGTTGAACCACCAGTTCTTTCTTCTGTCTTTTACTGTGCATGTATCTGAAGAAAGCTTTTTTGTTGCTTTTAGCATTCCTCGCTAACCTTAGCTCATTCTCAGCTTTAGCCTTCCTGACACTATTCCTGCAGTTCTGTGCTACCTGCCTGTACTCTTCCCCTGTAGCCTGTCCTTCCTTCCACTTCCTATACGTGTCCTTTTTTGTTTTCAGGTCATCTTTGAGTTTATTGTGAAGCCACATTGGCTTCTTCTGTTGCCCTCTGCCTTTTTTCCTTGTGGGAATTGTTTGCAATTGTACCTTTAAAATTTCCTTTTTTAAAAACTCCCACCCCTCCTGGGCTCCTTTTCTCGTGAGAGTCACTTGCCATGGGATCTTACTAATCATTGTCCTGAGTTTGTTAAAATTGGCTTTCCTAAAATCCAGGGTACGTGTTTGGCTACACTCAGCTTTTGCTTCTGTAAGAATCAAGAACTCAAGTATAACTAGGTCACTTTCCCCCAGAGTTCCCGAAACTGCCACTTTATCCACTAACTCGTCTCTGTTGGTTAGAATCAGATCAAGGATAGCCGATCCTCTAGTTCCTTCCTCCACTTTCTGTAGGAGGAAGTTATCAGCAGCACAGCTCAGGAATTTCTTGGAGGGGCCATGTTTGGCTGAATAAGTCTCCCAACAGATATCAGGGAAATTGAAGTCTCCCATTACTACCACATCGTGCCTCCTTGAAACAGTGGCAATTTGCTTTTCAAAAGTTCCATCCTCTTCTTCTCCTTGATTGGGTGGTCGGTAGTAGACTCCAACCGCCATGTTCGTTTTATTCTTTGCCCCCTTTATTTTAACCCAGATGCTCTCAATGGGGCTGCCAAGCTCCTCTTCCTGTATCTCTGTGCAGAGATACGTATTTTTAACATACAGTGCAACTCCACCTCCCTTTCTGTTGCTTCTGTTCCTTTTGAACAAGTTATACCCTTCAATTGCTGTATTCCAGTCATGGGAGTCATCCCACCAGGTTTCAGTTATCCCTATCAAGTCGTACTTGCCCTCATGTATCAAGAGTTCAAGTTCGTCTTGTTTATTGCCCATACTCTGGGCATTAGTATAGAGACACTGAAGACTATGTGCTTTATAGTCCGAATTTTCCCCCTACATTTTGTGGTAGACTATCAATGGGCACCGCTGGAGCTGTTCTCTCCATTGTGGCATAGAGGCCTTCTTCCATTGGTACCCCCGAGTTTATGTCTCCCTCCCCTGTTGGATTCAGTTTAAAGCCCTCCTGATTAAGTTCCTCATGCTGTGTCCAAACACATTCTTCCCAGTCCTTGTGAGGTGCAACCCATCCTTTGCCAGCAGTCCATCTTCCAGGAAGTGTAGCCCGTGGTCCCAGAATCCAAATCCCTCACGTCGGCTCCACCTTCGTAGCCAGTCATTCACTCGGAGTATTTTTCTTTCCCTTTCTATGCCTCTTCCAAGTACTGGAAGGATGGATGAGAAAACTATCTGGGCCCCGAAGTTCTTGAGTTCCCTTCCCAGCTCTTCAAAGTCTGCCGTGATTTCTTTGTAACTCCGCTTGGCAGTATCATTTGTACCCACATGGAAGAGAAGAAAGGGGTATGTGTCGGTGGGCTGCATGAGCCTCGGCAGCTGCTCTGACACATCCTTAATCCGTGCCCCAGGGAGACAGCACACCTGGCGAGTCCATGGGTCTTCGCGACATACTTTGGCTTCGATCCCCCGCAGGAGGGAGTCTCCCACTACGAGTACTCTTCTCTTCCTCTTGCTGTAGGCCTTGGTTTGATTGCCTCCACTTGACTGACCCTCAGCCTCTTGCTCGCTGTCACGTTGGGTGCCCGGTAATCCGTCCTCTGCAGGCTGTCCTCTGCCCTCGTCCTCAAGTACATGGAAGCGGTTCCATAGCTCCACTGCTTCCACAGGCGCAGAGTGTCTTGTAGTTCTTCTGCTCCTAACAGTCACCCTTTTCCAGGGAGTTCCCCCTGCGTTATTTTCCCTTGCCTCTGCAGTCTCCGACTCCGCCTCATCCTGCCGTTGCCCTTCTGGCTCCTGTACTGTGCTTTGGTGCTGTAGATCCACCGTTCTGTCTAAGAACTCCTCGCTTTCTCTTATGCTCCTGAGGGTTGACACTTGCTGCTCCAGTCCTCTGACCTTTTCTTCCAACAGCGTGACCAGCTTGCACTTGTTGCATGTGTAGGCCATGTTGATCTCCGGCAGGGAAACAAACATTGCACACCCCTTGCAGGTCACCACCACTGCTGAGTCCTTTCCTTCCATAGTGCTCTGTTTCTGTCTTCCTAGAATATATATATATATATATATATATATATATATATATATTTATTTATTTATTTATTTATTTAGGGACCTCCCCTGCCGAACTCCGCTGCCAAACTCCTGTTTTCTCTCCCTGTGCGCTCGCTCTGTTCGCTCGCTCTCTGGGAGCCTGCTTGCCTTATCACAGCCCCAAAAACAGCTGGAGCGTCTCTCCTGCTGTGCTCCTGCTCAGCTGGGAGTCAGGAACAGAATGAGCTGTCAGGCCACACCCTTCCTTTTAAGCTCTCAGGCCACACCCTTCCCTTTCAGTTCTCAGGCCACACCCTTCCCTTTCAGTTCTCAGGCCACACCCTTCCCTTGCAGCACTAGTAGTTGTTGTTTAGAGACGGAAGCTGATAATCTGGCTCGACTCACTTCATAGTGAGTCAGCGCCAGCACAGGGCTGGCGAACTGGAATCCGGGAGGCCGAATCATGAAAATCTGTTGGATTTTCACCCCCCTATCAGATTCCTCACACATCCCTAAGTAAGTTCAGAGATATTACTAGTTTCTCACTGCGATAAAATAAGAATAAACTCTCAAACACGTTGTAATAATCTGATTATGGCATTAAATGTAGAACCTATGTTTATTATGAAGCTAAACTCCTTTGCTAGATGTTTGTTTCAGTTTACACTAGTGCAAGATTCCTTCGCATGATTTCAATCTATTCTCTCCTCACACCGCAGCCTGTGCAACACAGCTCCCTTCTGGAGTGGATTTTCAGGGAGAGGAAGGGAAGACAAAACTCAGTTGCACAAGCTGCCTTCTGCTCATGCAACCATTGGATGCGATCTATTACAAGGTATAAAAAGTAACCGGCGCTAACCGCAATATACTTTCTTTAAATACAGCACTTTTGTGCAATTTTATCTTGTATATACAGTAATACCTCGGATTGAGAGCATAATTTGTTCCGGAAATGTGCTTGTAATCCAAAACACTCTTCTATCAAAGCGAGTCTCTGGCGGGCGTGAGCGGGGCCGATTTCGGCCCGCTACGCCCGCTCGAGGCAAGCGGTTACATCCCTACCTTGTCTTGCAAGACCTTGCTCGTTTATCAAGTCAATTTTTTAATTTTTTTTTAGCTTGTCTTGCAAAATGCTCTCAGACCAAGTTACTTGCAATCCAAGGTATTACTGTAGTCAAGAGTAGGCCTTGCTGCAAATGTTGCTCTCACCACAACCTATTTATTTATTTATTTATTATATTTATGAATCGCCCATCTGGCCAGACAACCAGCCACTCTAAGCGATGTACAATCCAATAAAATACAAGGGGGGGGGAACACACACACACAGTATAAAACACAATTAAAAACAGTACAAAACTTTAAAATCCTAACCTTAAAAATCCTAACCCACCCCATATTCCCACCTGAAAAGCCACGTTTTTCATGCACAGCGGAACCTAATCAAGGAAGGGGCATGGCGGAGGTCACTGGGAAGAGAGTTCCATACATTGGGGGCTGCCACAGAAAAGGCCCTCTTCCTAGTCCCCACCAGCCTGGCTGCTCTGGCTGATGGGACAAGGAGAAGGCCATCCGTGGCAGATCTTGTTGAGTGGCCTACTTGGTGTTGCTGGAGGCGCTCCTTGAGATATACTGGACCGGAGCCGTATAGGGTTTTAAAGGTCAATGCCAACACCTTGAATTCGGCTCGGCAAACAACTGGTAGCCAGTGCAACTCTTTGAGCACTGGAGTGATGTGATCACGCCAGCGGCAGCCTTTAACCAGGCGAACTGCTGCATTCTGTACCAGCTGCAACTTCTGAACCATCTTCCAGGGTAACCCCACGTAGAGCGCATTACAGTAGTCTAGGCGAGAGGAGACCAAGGCATGAACCACTGATAGGAGCAGATGATTAGGAAGGTAGGGGTGCAACTGCCGTATCAGATGGAGCTGATACAGCGCTGCCCGGCTCACAGCTGACACCTGAGCCTCCATGGACAGCTGGGAGTCTAGAATGACTCCCAAGCTGCGGACCTGGTCCTTCAGGGGTAGGTGTACCCCATTCAGCACCAGGTCAACATCCCCTAACCTTCCCTTGTCCCCCACCAGAAGTACCTTGGTCTTGTCAGTAGTGGTTCCGGTCCTTCCTCTCTGGAAGGTACCAGAGGGTAGTTCTTGGGGAGGAGGCTTCGGACCCTCGGCTGCTCACGTGTGGGGTGCCACAGGGTTCCATCCTCTCCCCGATGTTATTTAACATCTACCTGAAGCCGCTGGGAGCTATCATCAGGAGGTTTGGGGTGCGCTGTCATCAGTATGCGGATGACACACAGCTCTACCTCTCCAAGTCCTCACCAAGTTTGGCTGTTGAAATAGCTTTGCTCTGTATAGGTTTAGGTTAAAGTTGGACGGGCTCTTGGTCACTGGCAAAGCCCAGAGAGTGTCTGTTGGTGAAATTAGGAGGAAGGACTGAGTGGTTTTTGATGGGACCTGGGGAAATGTTATGTCTGACCCTGACAGCCTGGATTACTCATCAGACAAAGAGCTCAACCTGGCAGAGCATGCACGCCCTGTGGAGGCCCCTGTTGTTAGCGAGACCCCAGGCACTTCTGGCATCAGGAGAAGATGCATCAGGCCCTTCTATAGCAGTGGATGCTGAAGGACCCCCAGATAGTAGCCCTGAGTACTGTAACTCACCCTTGGCTGCAGAGGAGGAAACTGAGTGGCCCCTCAGCCCTCAAGTGTGTTGGCTCTGGAAGGTGGGCACACAGGCTGCCACTTGGAGACGAAGCACACATCTCCAGACTCATAGTAACCATGTGCCCCTTGAGTAAAGGGCTACTCAGGAGTAAAGGTATTCCTCACAAGTAAGACTCCTGCCAAAGTGCAGAGGACTTGCAGCTGAGCCATTGGGAGGGGCTCTGGAAGCTCTGACTACATCAGCCTTCAGTTGGAACTTGAGAGCTGGTGGAAACAACTTCTAACTATCAGCTCCAATGCCTTGAACCCTTCTTTCTCTGACCTTTCTTCATGACGGAACCTTCATGCTACTGACCTTTGTACTCATGCTTGACTCTATTTCTTGGAACTCCCTCTTGCCTAGTAATACTGCGCCCTTGACCATTGTCTGTTTACTGACAACTCCAGCTTTGAATTGCCCTCTTCCTGGATTGATACCTCTGTGCTTGGCCTTGTGCCTGTTTGCTGACTGCCATTGGGTTTTCTCCTTGATTTGCCCTAATGCTGAGTCTGCTGCAGCTAAAACAGGACAGGAAACGTCTGGTGCAAAAGCAGTTTATTCATTTAAGGCAAGAGTGTCAACCCGTGTTCATTCTGGGGTGAGATTCCCCCTACCAGCCAATTTGGCAAGTTGGATGATGTTAGGGGATGGGAACCCTCCCTGACATCATCTGCTCCCACCCCTGCCCATTTTGCTATGCTTTGTGTACAGAGAGGCCATTGGGATGGGTAGTGGCATGCAGAAGAATCCCCAGTGTTATCTCTGATCACTGACCAGGGATAACAATGGGGATTTCTCTCCCTGCTGACCTGCAAGGGGTGGGGTTCAGAGGACGGGGGCCTCCATGGGTCAGATTGGGAACCTCTGAGGGCTAGGTTAGACCTGCAGACCAGAAGTTCTCCATCCTTGACCTGACACTTACATTTTTAAAAAATTAATAGGAATCTGGGTGGGGAGACTGCTCGTTGCTGAGTGGGGGGAATACTGTCCTTTGCTTTTCTAGCAACTGCCCCAAAGAAGAGGAAACTAAGGTTATTTTTGCCTGGTTGGTTAGTAGTCCTAAGTCATGATAAATAATGATGATATTAATTCAGTTTCTCTTCCTCTTCCAAGGAACTCTCTCAAAGTGGCTTGCAAAGTAAACTCAGAGTGACTGTGTTATCTTTGGCTGAAGCCTGGGTCACTGACACTTCCCATGGGGTGGTCACTGAACATACCTAGGAAGGCAGAAAGGATGAATAGCTGTGGGACTGTGGCCCCTTCCTGGAGTTCGGTGCTTGCACGTTGTACCCCTTTGGCATCAGCAATGTCTTGGGGAAATGCTTGCTTGTATTAGCAGTAGTATGCAGCTCTGAATTGCTTATCCAGGGTTTATCATCAAACTGTTTTGTTAATATTTGGTATTGACAAAGTCCCATGTTAGCAGGATGAAAAGTATCAATAAAATGATCTAGATTTTGCACTTCAGTATATCCATAGAACATCATGGGTTGTCTGGGGAGCAGGTGGTGTGGAGACAAAATTTCTCTCGAAATTCCATTTATCTGAACAATATGCACATCTTTGTATCATTATCTGATGCCACCCCCCACTGTGTTTTATTTTTCATAAGATAATGCAGCCCAGAGTGGTTAGTTATCTATCATTTGTGATTTATATGTAAAGTGCTGGCATGCATGTTTGAATCAATTTCTGTATATCCCCCAACCATTTGTTTATTAGTTACACATGGATCGGCAATGGAGCCTGTGCCATGTAATGGGTACGGAATGCACCTTGGCCAGCCGGTCCTGGGAATGAGCTCATCAGTTTGGACATCAAGACGATCATGCGTACCTTCTGATCAAACAGAATACTGTGATGAGGCAAAAGAGCTTGAAATTGAGATGCTGAAGAGTGGGAGGCAAAATACATGTGAAGGTCATCGTGTTTATGAAGGCATATTTTCTTTGGTTCTTTTAAAAAGTCTCTCCCCCCCTTCAATTATTTTGATCAGCACTTTCTTCTTATTAAAAAAAAGAAAAGAAACAAAAACATGAGTTTAAATCTTATTAATACATGTAATGATTACCGTACATTTGTGTGAATTTGCCTCTGAGTAAAATCAAAAGTTGTGAAGGGAAAAACATACTTCCCTTGTTTTTAGATTTTCTGCACTTTTAGCGCCAAGCACCATCTTAGAAGAGGCATCCCCTCTTGCATATGAGAGAGAAGGGGCAATGCCTTCTTAGGCCATGGTACTCAGGGCCGGTGCTACCATTAGGCCAACTAGGCAGCTGCCTAGGGCGCAGGGCTAAAGGGGGTGCCAGAAATAGGGAGGGAGGGCTCAAGTGGGAAGGGGGGGCACTAAATATCTGATCTTGCCTAGGGCACCAAACTGCACCAAACTTCCTTGCACCGGCCCTGATGGTACTTCAGCATGAAGTAGAAAGTTAAGTATCAGTATCATTATTTAAGAAATACCTATTTTTCAAGTTTAGAGTGCTGATTCTTTGAACATTTCTCTGTCCTCTTTATTTTTTATTGTGTATTGTAAAAAGCAGGGACTCTAGATTGGTTGGGGAAACAGAGGGGCCTCGAGCCCATTCCCCCAATTGGTTGGAGGAGCTTTGCCTGTCCGAGGATGATCAGGCAAAGGGATCAATCAGTTGGAAGGGATTTTGGAGGTCATCTGGTCCAACCACATGCCCAATGTGGAAGGTAGCTACAGCATCCCTGACAGATGGCTCTCGAGCCTCTGCTTAAATATCTTCAGTGATGGAGAATCCATCTCCTCCCAAGGCAATCTGTTCAACTCTCTCTTATTGTTAGGAAGTTTCTGCTAACATTTAGCCAAAATCTGCTTTGCTGAAATTTCCACTGATCTAGTCCTGCCCTCTGGAGCAATAGAGAACAAGTCTGCTCCATCTTCTGCATGACGGCCTTGTAGAGCTGAGGAGAGCTAACGTATGGAGAAAGAGAGCAGCGATGGGCTTCCAGAATATTTTTAATTGGAAAATTTTCCAGTGCAAATTAATTTGCGGGGGGTGGGGGGTGCATAGGAAAATTTCCAGTTTTGAGTAGGAAAATTTCCATCTCCTAGGGAGATCTAATTTAGAAAGTTTGTTTTACTTGTATTTAATCATAGAATCATAGAATCATAGAAAAGTAGAGTTGGAAGGGGCCTACAAGGCCATCGAGTCCAACCCCCTGCTCAGTGCAGGAATCCAGGTCAAAGCATCCCTGACAGATGATTGTCCAGTTGCACCTTGAATGCCTCCAGACTGGGAGAGCCCACCACCTCCATAGGTAGTTGATTCCATTGTCTTATTGCTCTAACAGTCAGAAATTTTTTCCTGATGTTTAGGTGGAATCTAGGTTCCTGTAACTTGAGCCCATTATTCCGTGTCCTGCAAACTGGGATGATCGAGAAGAGATCCTGGCCCCAGGGCTGGCGCTACCGCTAGGCAGACCCAGGCGGCTGCCTAGGGCGCGTGGCGGAAGAGGGCGCAGAAACGCTGCGCTCCTTCCTCGCCGCTGGCGCGCTCCTGCCCCGCCTGCCGCCTCCGCCGCGCCTCCCCGCCCACCCGCCCGCCGCTGCCACTGCCGCTCCACCTCCCCCCCCGCGCGCCCGCGCCCGCCCGCCCACCAGCCACGTACCTACCTTCACGTCGTTTCCGGAGCCCCGCCGGCGTTGTTTTGGCGGGAGGAACCAGGGCAACAGGGCTTAAACAGCCCTGTTGCCCTGGTTTCCCCGGCAAAAAAAAAAGCACGGGGGTCCCGTCGCGTCACTTCCTCCTCCTCCTCCTCGGAGGAGGAGGCGGCAGCAGCCAGCAGCCAGCAGCGGTGGTGGCGGCGGCGCGGGGGGGGTTGCAGAGCAGGGGTGCTTTGCTCCGGAGCCCCCCCCACGGCACGAGAGGGGGGGGCGCTAAATATAATTTGGCCTAGGGCGCCAAACAGCCCTGCACCGGTCCTGCCTGGCCCTCCTCTGTGTGACATCCCTTCAAGTACTGGAAGAGTGCGATCATATCTCCCCTCAGTCTCCTCTTCTGAAGGCTAAACATGCCCAGTTCTTTTAGTCTCTCCTCATAGGGCCTTGTTTCCAGTCCCTTTATCATCCTTGTTGCCCTCCTCTGAACCCTCTCCAGTTTGTCTACGGCCTTCTTAAAATGTGGTGCCCAGAACTGGACGCAGTACTCAAGATGAGGCCTAACCAGTGCCGAGTAAAGGGGAATTATCACTTCCCGCGATTTGGAAGCTACACTTCTATTAATGCAGCCCAAATTAGAATTTGCCTTCTTTGCGGCCACATCACACTGCTGGCTCATATTCAGTTTGTGATCTACCACAATTCCAAGATCCTTCTCACTTGTAGTATTGTTGAGCCAAGTGTCCCCCATTCTGTAACTCTGCATTTGGTTTCCTCTCCCTAGGTGCAGCACTTGGCATTTATCCCTATTAATAAGCAACAACGTTTTTAAAAGTACCCCATGTTAACTTTTTGTCCCATTACATTGCAAGTATT
The DNA here is from genome assembly GCA_021292165.1 of Shinisaurus crocodilurus. Taxonomy (NCBI): domain Eukaryota; kingdom Metazoa; phylum Chordata; class Lepidosauria; order Squamata; family Shinisauridae; genus Shinisaurus; species Shinisaurus crocodilurus. The sequence goes on from CM037876.1 coordinate 245,848,035, forward strand.
CGACCTGAAAATACCGTAGTTGAGGGGAAAAATTAATGTGATTTAAATGTTATATTACATAGACATTTTTATTGGAATATTTGTAAAACTTCAAAGACAATAGCATGTACATTCTTTAAATTTAAGGGGGGAAACAAAGGTACTGAAAATATTGACACACTAATTAGTTTTTCCATCCCAAAGAACCTGTGTATGATATGCTGACAATCACTAATTTATTTCAACAGAGTTTATTTATTTATTTATTATATTTATACCCCGCCTTTTTTCCTGCAAGGAACCCAAGGCAGCTTACATAATCCTCCTCCTCCTCTCCATTTTATCCTCACAACAACCCTGTGAGGTAGGTTAGGCTGAGAGTCAGTGACTGGCCCAAAGTCACCCAGTGAGTTTCATGGCTGAGCGGGGACTAGAACCCGAATCTCCCGAGTCCCAGTCCAACACTCTAACCACTACGCCACACTGGCTCTCAACGTTCTTCCATTGAAAGAAAAATGCTTCTGTTGGCACATCTTCACTTTCACTGTCACTACCTAATAGTTCCATTTCACACTGAGGTATATATGTATTTCAGCGACATATATGTATTCTCTCACATACTTGCTAGGGATAATCACCTGAAAAACATTAATTGCAATTTTTAAATTAATTGCCAGGCTTGCCTGCCCTGTATTTGTAGTTGGCATACATTCATTTTTATTCATGAACTTATGAAAATTCACCACCCCACATCACTGAAGGAGAGTGAGTGAGATGCGGTATAGAGTGGAGAAGCTGAGCCCTGAACAGTGCACTTCTAGTTCTTCTACTATTCTACAATGTCTGTGAACTATGTTTTTTCCAGTAAAGTTAGGGTCCCTTTTGAATGTATTTTAAATTTAATATTTATTTATTTTATTTTATTTGGACCCATTCACAGCCTGCTCTAACTTTTTGAAACAGAATAGGCTTATAATCTAGCTCCTCAGTTCTACACATGTTTATTCAAAAGTAACTCCCGGTAAGCCAAGTAGAGCGTATTCACAGATAAGTATAGGCAAGCTTCTTGAGTTGCTGGTTCCAGGCACTCATGGATGAAACTGATGACGCAAAGTTGGGTGGAACAGCTAATACTCTGGAAGACAGAAAAAAAATTCAAAGAGATCTCGATAGGCTGGAGTGCTGGGCCGAAAACAACAGAATGAAATTTAATAGGGATAAATGCCAAGTGCTGCACCTAGGGAGAGGAAACCAAATGCAGAGTTACAGAATGGGGGACACTTGGCTCAACAATACTACAAGTGAGAAGGATCTTGGAATTGTGGTAGATCACAAACTGAATATGAGCCAGCAATGTGATGTGGCCGCAAAGAAAGCAAATTCTAATTTGGGCTGCATTAATAGAAGTGTAGCTTCCAAATCGCGGGAAGTGATAATTCCCCTTTACTCGGCACTGGTTAGGCCTCATCTTGAGTACTGCATCCAGTTCTGGACACCACACTTTAAGAAGGACGTAGACAAACTGGAGAGGGTTCAGAGGAGGGCAACAAGGATGATAAAGGGACTGGAAACAAGGCCCTATGAGGAGAGACTAAAAGAACTGGGCATGTTTAGCCTTCAGAAGAGGAGACTGAGGGGAGATATGATAGCACTCATCCAGTCCTTAAAGGGTTGTCACACAGAGGGGGCCAGGATCTCTTCTCGATCATCCCAGTTTGCAGGACACAGAATAATGGGCTCAAGTTACAGGAACCCAGATTCCACCTAAACATCAGGAAAAATTTCCTGACTGTCAGAGCAATAAGACAATGGAACCAACTACCTAGGGAGGTGGTGGGCTCTCCCAGTCTGGAGGCATTCAAGGTGCAGCTGGACAGCCATCTGTCAGGGATGCTTTGACCTGGATTCCTGCATTGAGCGGGGGGTTGGCCTTGTAGGCCCCTTCCAACTCTACTTTTCTATGATTCTATGATTTTCTGGATCCATTCAATCCAACTTCAGTCCTGATTTTTGAACAACACTGCCTTGTCTATGGCAGTGCTGGGCGCATAGCTGAATTAGCCCATGGGCTAAGGGTGCTGCAGCCATCCCAGGAGTCCTAGTAGCTAACCCAAACACTTATAGAATCCTGATATGTGAGGCAAAATGTTCAGGTACTATCCTCTCCAATCATCTTGTGAGAAACCAGCAAGCTACCAACTTGCCCTGGTATTATACACTGTGACCAGGTTCGCACGTATTGGACAATTGTGGGTGTTCAGATGTCACACTAACAACCTATGAGCAGGGTGATTGTAGGCTGTTAATTGAAAGAAGTGACAAACATGCCAGAGGCAGCACAGTTGCTCGCTTTCACGTGTGCCCAGCAATTTGTTGGTTAATTCACCCATGATTGCACGTTATGATTGCCCCTTCTCCTTGCACTGCACACCAGAAGACAACAGATGTTTCAGGGGCAGGAAATTGGAAAGGCAGGAAAAGAGATAGGAGCTCAAATTTGTTGCGTTTCATTTTTTATGTCTTGGATCGGGTATGGTTTCCCAAAGTATCTGGCACATGTGACACACACACACCCTTGGTAGTGTATGTGTGTTGTACATGTTGGGTGGGAGCTAGATGGGAGAACCTGTGGATATCTGCCCGATCATGTGTAGCATCACAAAACAGTCAGAAAGTATATAGATGAGACAGACAATAACAGCATGGAGACAGGAACCACTAGGTGGGCAGAGTCCATTGCAAGGTGTAATGTTTTTGTTTCATCACCCAGTAGAGTGGCTGATGAAGGAAAGAGGGTGATGAAGGGTAGAGGAAAGACTCATAGGGAAAATAATCTTGCATGATGGTCTTGGCAAATTAAGAAAGCTCAACAGACTAGTCTCTCCCCCCCCCACACACCTCATTCTTTCCTAGAATAAAATGACATTCATCTCCAAATAAGAAAATACTTTCACTGAAGATGAAGATGCAGCAGGGAAAGGGATGTGCATCTGAATGCACTAACCTCCATTAATCTTCTTTCATGATCTTATTAAAATTCATTTCACAGTTGAAATAATAAAATCATGTTTAAAGCAACAAATTTGAGCTCCTATCTCTTTTCCTGCCTTTCCAATTTCCTGCCCCTGAAACATCTGTTGTCTTCTGGTGTGCAGTGCAAGGAGAAGGGGCAATGTATCTTGCTGTCATCTGCCACTGAACTCTCCTGGGGAGCTGTTCCGTTTCATCCATGGCTCACATTGCTTTGCTTCCCTCTGTTTTACACAACATATAAAGCGTGCAGAAGGCTTACAATATCTCTCTGTTAAATATAACATTTCTCTGCAAGGAATTCCCCACCCACCCCGGCCACCATGTAAAATGGAGGTTGCCCTACCCTTAAACAACTGGCTTACACTAAAGCATACACATGAGCAACTCTGCAGAGGGGAGTTTATCTGAAGGCTGGTCACATAAATAGTCCAGCAAGCAGTTGTCAAGGCAGGTGCTGCTGTAGCCTGGTACCACAAGCCTTCCGCTCAGAAATAAGGGCAGAGTAATTTATCTGTTCTCTTCCTAATCACTGTGCCCTTGAACCTGCCTCCCCTGTTCACTCAGGATACCTGTCTACATAAGTGGGAGTCCTGGGTGTGTATAGAAATGTGGCATGACATAAAGAGGGCAATGATATATTTCCTCCACTTGCATGCTAGGATTAAACATTTGCTAGCCGATTCCATCTCCATGTTGCAATTTCAAGAATGTAAGAGGTGATAGAAGGTGCAGAAAGAAGAACTTTGGGAAGTTTGCTAAGGACTTGAACAAGAACCCCTTGGTTTTCTGATGAGTCAGACTATTTCTTATGTATATTCAGTTTGTTATGTCTATTCCTTTAATTACGTAATGGAGAGTCTACTAGTTGAATGGGGAATCCTAACTTTATTTCATATGATTGTGAGCCTTTTCTTGTTGGAAGATCTGGGTTTTGGGGTGGGGGAATGGCCATGAGTGAAAAGTGAAGAAGCCCTTTAAATAGGAGAAGTGAAAACTCTTCTTAGGTATGAAGTTTATAGAAGAAAGAACCTACCTTCATTGTATTATGGATAAAGAGAAAGAGACAAAAGACCATCTACACTTAGTATAAATGTAAGAGCCACCATGTTCAGAGGCAATTACAAGAATCCACTGTGCATGTGATTGGCCACTTTTAATTATTTGTCTGTCTGTCTATTTATTTATTTATAAGCTGACAAGATTGGCATTTGTAGTGAACTGCTAGTTCAAAAAGTTAATCCTAAATTGGCAGACCACGACTCAATCCACTTTTTTGTTTTGTTTTTTTAGCATTCTAAATTGTGACCAGTGGTTGTGACAAACACTTCAGACAACTAGTTTGCCATGAACTCAGTTGTGCTAAAAGAAAAAAACACACCAGTGGCTAGCCATAGAGAATCGTTGTGAATCCAGTGTCCTCTCTCTACTTCAAGCAATCTGAAGCGGCACAAGGTTCTAACAGTGGACGGGTTTGCACATCACACTAACCCATTCATGGGTTGGTTGGTTGCAGAACAACCCATGGTGTACCTGACAGACGATCTGGCTCAACGTGGGTTGCCCTTCTTCTCCCCCCTCGGTCCTGCAGCCAGGATCCCAGGGGACTTAGCAGATAAAGCTGCCTTGTCTCCTCTTCCTTCCACAATCGCGCACCCGTTTTTGCTCACCATGGCTTTCCCCCCTTTTTCCCTTTTATTTTCAGAGATTGCTTTTTGCAATCTCCAATTGACAGCCAGTGACAGACCCTCCAAAGTTCCCAAGTGGCACATTGGAGGAGCTGTCACTGGTTTGCCAGCACCTTTTTAAAAAACTAAGTGCAAGAAATAGTATGCACAAATTTTTTTATCACTTAAAAAAAAAAATTTAGTCAGACTTGTACAAGTGTGGAGGTGCGCATTTGTGTGGGTTCGAAATTGAAAGACTTGCATGGGCAATATCCTGGGAAGTGTCTGCTGTCAAAGTGCACCAACCATGGATATTGACCCAGTGAGGCTGCAATTAGGTCAGTTTTTTACTTTGCGCTCTCTTGACAGCTGTCAAAAGGTGAGCTGTCAAGGGAAAGCAAAGCTGCAAATGATTTTTGTTCACAAAAGGGGTGGTGAGTAAATCACCCCCTTCACGATGAGATCCTCTAGGTTGTTGGGGTTGTTGTTTTTTGGATCCGACTCTTCTCAGTGTTCTCACACTTTTCCACCCTTTCCTGAGACTATTAAGTAGTCAGGAAGATGGAAAAGTGCAAGCCACCCCATTTATGGGAACATGGAGCTTTGACATCTGTCAAAACTCAGGCTTCCTTTTAAAACGGTTTTTTGACAGGGCTACTGAAGGTTTTTTTTTTACAAAGATATATGCATATGTATATGTACCTTTTAAAAAAAAACCCATTTTGAAAGGAAGCCTGAGCTTTGATCGCTTTTCGCAATCTCTGAAAATAAAAGGGGGAAAAAACTGTGGCAAGCAAAGAAGGGCTTGCAATTGCAGTGGGGGACACCGAGCATCAATTGGGCATCAGTGGGGCAGCTGGCACTGGTAGTGGCCTGGGCAAGCTCAGCAAGACTGACAAGGGGTTTTGCCACGCAGCTTTCTCTCTGCTTTCCACAACCCACGATGGAGTTGGTCACCCTGGTTCAGATGATACGACAACCCATTGTGGGTTCGACAACCCCAAGAACAAGCCATTGGTTGTCGGTGGCTTGTTGCCATCAAAGAAGTCACCCTGCGGGAAGTGGTCCGGGTTCACCTACGATGGGTTGTCATGTTGTAAAAACCCAGTCAGAGCTTTCTTCCTCCCACCACCCTTCTAGGCTCTGGTATTAAAACATAGAGAGGTGCCCTGCTTCCTTCTCAGGGCCACTTTCAGATATTACAAAATTCCTACACAGAAGCTTCTTCTCTGTAAAGGATTGCGTTATTATGAGTAAAATGTTAAGGGGAAAAGGTTATTTCCTTCTGTGAATTGTATAATATCATAGACAGGGACTTGAGAATTGTGGTCATGACTCTTCCATGAGAAGATGTTCTGATGCACATTGCAAATCTCTCTTTCATGGGACACATCAGTGCAAGCTTACTTTGTCTGATATGACATGGAAAGTTCAAGCAGCTTTCTTACTGTAACAATTAGTAAATGATTGCCATGAAAAAACTTTTTATATAAGAAGCTATCCATAATAAACATGCCCAGCATAATATGTTATATTCCTCCTGTTTTGTTTATCTCTGTCATATTATCTTGGAAAATACATTGGACTCAAAGTATGAGGTTTAATTTCCCCTCAATTACACTAATACAACATTAATGTTTCAGTCATTTTTATTCTAGGATTTTCTAGAAATGGAGATGGAGAGTCTGGCTATGTGACTGCAGCACTGGGGAATACTTGGAGTCATAGTGTGAATACAAGACTCATCTTGCAGTATCTGGATTCACGGACCAGACAGGTGAGGAACCAAGGGAGGCATGTTACTCCTGTACTCATGTATCCTGGGCTCTGCTTGTGGTCCAACAGGCCCATTCTGCTCAGAGAAGGAACTCTAAGTTGCAACTCTCATGTCGCTGTTAGTAGATATAAATGAGGACTCTGGGGGGAGAAGGAGGGGGCAACACCTTTCTTCCCCCTGCCCCAGCAAATCAGTCACTGTGCAGGTGGCTGCAGAGCCCATTCCCCCCCCCTACAATTTCTCTTATCAGGGAAGGGGGGGACTCAGCCTCTCTGTAGCTATAAAAAAACAATTGTTGGGGCAGGACATGTTGTTCTTGAATTTCTGCTGTTTCCCTTAATTCCTGAAGTTATCATTGGAGAGAGGCAGTTGGAGTCAAAGGCAGTGAATCATCTCTTAGAACCCCCCCCCCCTATCATTTTGGTGGCAGAGGGCTCAGCTTGCCTTCATTTCCCTGTGGTCTCTTCCTTGCCCCAGTGAGTGGACGCTAATGCCTGTGCACTGCTCTCTGCTGCTCAGGGCTTTGAGGTAGTTTGACACACGCTCTGTCTTCGTTCACAGCATTGGTGGGGGTGGGGAGGGGGGATGTGAAGGTCATTTCAACCTTCCATTATTTTCCTTCAAAGGGTGTTTCCGGACAAGGCTTTTATTGTGCAATTGCCGCGCCTCATTCATGGAATTTTAGAGATTCCAGACATCGTGGACTTCCACTTGTAACCCTCACATATTTTCCTACCACTTTCCCGGTCTCATTTTTTAACAGAAAAAAATCCGTTAAGGAGGAAAAGATGGGATAGCTGCACAGTGCTTTTGTTTGGTGGCACTAATAGCCCAGTGTTAAGGAATCTCTCCATCATTAGCAGATGGGCTGTTTTAGGGTTTCAGGGTGGCTTGTTAACCATGGCAACAAGTCACCCTCACTGGGTTTGCACGACATGGCAAGCTGGGCCAGCGAGGGTAATTCTGCAAAACAAAACAAAAAAAAAAAAACCCCACCCTGTCATGTGACCGACATGCACAGCAGGGGAAATAAGCCTTTCTAGCTTATTTCCCCCACCATGATCATGCCATCCTGGTCTCTATCTTACCCAGTCCTCTCTCCCACTCTGGTCCTTTCATATTCCACACATATATATCTCCTTTAAAAATAGGTCTATATATGTAATGTGTGGAAAGGTAATATAGGAAAGGTAATGTATCCTATATCTGGGAAAGGACCTGGAACACCTAGAAACATGTTTCTTTTTTAGAAATAGCTGCATGAGGTGTCCTTCTATCCTTCTGTAACATTTCATGCATTGTAAGGCTATAGGTTAGCACTATATATATCTACTACATCACCAGGGCTAGTATTGTTCTCTGTTCCTTGGAGATAAATTATTTGGTTACCTGTGTTCTTAAAGGGGCCATAGTTACGCCTTCATTTTTCAAACTTTTTTCTGGTATTTATTTTAGCACTTTAGGATTTAGCTCATTAAGCTGGAAGGTGGACTATTTGCTTTGTTATGGCAGTTGTAGGCATAGATTTTTAGGAACTTTTGAACATTATCTTATTTTTCCTGTAATTTTATGTCAGACATCCGTTTACATTTTAAGAAGTAAATGTTTATATTTCTGTAGCTGTTTGCAAGTACGAGTTTTATCTTCTCCATCTGCAAACACAGCTTTCCCTTCCCTTGCATAATAAACAACTCCCAGGAATTAAAATACACCCACCATTTTAATGGACAGATCTCACAATTTCAAGTGATGCCTTTGAAAATATTTTATTGCTTTTGTGTGTGTGGGAGGGGAGATTTATTTTTGGAAGGGAACAGTGAGATATAGAAAGACAAGGTACAACAGAGCACACTTTTCAGCAAGCACATTATTTAATTTTCTTCTTTTGGTATTTCTGTGGTTGCATTCTCTTATTGAATGTAATTTTTCAGATAGCTTAAAAATCTTCATTTTACCTCAGGCTCTCTAGATACATGGTGAATTTTATGCTACTGCTGGTAAAGAACACACCCTCTCCCAAATTCCACAACATTCACAACTCATTAATAGTATTTTGTAATATAGGCCCTTGCTGATAGGAAGAGCCTTCAGACTCAGATGCTTTTGTTCCTGAACCTACTGGTTCCTTTTCTATAATTTCTGGACATTTCCTGAGTATGCCAGTTCCCCTTGGAGGCTGGCATAAAATTAATTAAGCAAATGGCTTAATTATCCCATGTTTTCTTCTCTTTCCTGTGGATCTTATTATCAGAGAGGGATATTTAGGATTACAGACATATAAGCTCTATTCAGACATTACTGGAGTTAAGAGGCAACTTGGATATAGTGGGGCTTCATGTTTAGTCCCACCCCTAAGGTTGCATGATTCCCTCCAGCCCCTCATGCATTGAGGGATAACTTCCACAGTGGAGAGCCTTTTCTATCCATGGAGTCTCCCCACACGATTTAGATTCCTGATCTTCCAGAGTTCTAAACTGTGTGGGGAGCCTACAGGGATACATAAATTCCCCGCTGCTGATGTTCATCCTCATCACAACAGGGGCTGGGGAGGAGTCATGCAGCCTTGGGGGCGGAGCCGGACAGGCAGCCCCGATGTATCAATGTTGCTTCTTACTCAAGTTAACACATGAAGAGGGGCATTGTTACCAAATGTTGCAAGAGCTGTAGATTAGCCATTTTCTGCTCTAGATACAATTTTGAGTCATGTTGTAAGAACAAGCACAAGATTTCCCTGGCCTACTGATGCCAGACATAACTTTCCGGGTGTCCTTGGTTACAGACCAGCTGGTTTTCCCCTTTTCTGATTAGAGCTATATAAATAGCATTCCAGTGTTGTGACTGTCACACATACATAATCTTGAGTGGTAGTAGCAGGGGATGGCTTATGTTTAAAATCTAAAAGTGAAGTTGTTACAGCCTTTCAACAAAAGTCTTACAAACACTGGAAAAAATGTTTTTATGGCTATTGATTTTTCAGCTCTTTTTATATCTTAATTCATCGGGGGGTAAGACTGGGAGAGAAACACATTGCCTTGCCCCATGCCTTTAGTGATGGTTTGACTCCCCCCCCCCCAAACCAGTGCTCCCAAGTTAACTGAATGTTTGTGTTGCAGTAGTCCTACATATCAAAACAGATAAGAATGGGAGAGGAAATAGGAGCATTCAATCTAATGTTTGCAAGGAGGCATTATATTAAGTAGACTGTTGTACTTAAAACTAGAATAAAAGCAAAAGAAGGAAAACAAAAGTTGTGCAGTGCAGGAAAATAATAACTTAAAATCGGTTCTTAAATTAAGGAATGTTATTATTTATATGAGCATTTATATGCTGCCTTTTGCCCCTGGATAGGGGGGTGGGGCAGTGGAGGGGTTCAGATTCCCAGTGAGATGTGGAGATGTTCTAATACCACAAATGACATGACAGAGGAGAAGCCAGATGTGATGGGCAGGCTGAGGCTGTGCAATAACTGTAGAAAAAGCATGCTTAACAAATATTTAAAAGAGTAATTTGGATTCTGAAAAAGACACTGAGTGCTGCTGGAAGGTGTTTTGACTACATTAGGACTACTCCACTCTTCAGCCAATCTACGCCAGTTGGGAAAGGCAAGGCGGGAGCAATGTCGATTGAGCCACATCAAGTGAGGGGCAGGCAAAGCTAGCTCAGCACTGAGCTGGCACCTCGAGGAAGAGTCCTCGAGGCAGCAGCTTGGTCAGGAGCTGGCTTCACTCTTGACTTCCCTTTCCTGACTGGGAGAGGCGAGGGTAGGGAGCAAGGCTGGCTCCAGACCAAGCCACTGACTCAAGGAGTGCTCCTCAAGGTGCTGGCTCAGTCAGGAGCCTGCTTTATGTGCCCCTCACCTTCCTGATTGGGGAAGGCAACCTGTAAGCGAAGCTGGCTGAGCTGCAGCCTTGAGGAGCTGCTCTTTGAAGTATTGGCTCAGTTCGATCAGAGAAAGATGAGAGGGGAGCAAAGCCAACTGAGCCACAGTCTTGAGGAGCACTACTCAGTCAGACGCTACTCTCCCTCCTCCTCTCCCTTCTCAGAGGAGGAGGGCCTTCACCCAAGGCCTTCGCGGGCCCACTGGTGGGGCAAATTCAGCCTGTGGGTTGGAGGCTCCCCATTCATGCTTTAGAACTTATGAGGGGAAGAGCCTGCTTTGCCGGTGCTGTTATCTGGTATGCAAGAAATGAGGACACTATGAGAAAGGGAAAGGGTCTAAAATCCCACATGAAGATTCTAGTAGTATGAACTGAGTGCTCTCTTGTGGCCCAAGTACCACATGTGGATGGTGGTAGATACATGAACGGTTGCTGGAGAACCTTCAGCTCAACCCTATAAAATAAATATGGGTTCAGTCTGGCTAATGCTGTCTACAGTTACCATGTGTGATGATGATACACAATTCAGTGTTGTTATAAAGTTTAAATGAATATCTAAATGTACTGTTTGTTTTTAAAAGTATCAGTTTCTGTATGATAATGCTGAAGTTTCCAAGGCTATATAAGAAAGACTTCCTTTTCTTTATTACTGTGCTTGATGGTTTCTATTTTCAACTCCCCCCCCCCTTATTTTCCAACTATGCTTAGGTACTATGTAGTTTAACGTGTAGTACAATCCTATACATGTTTACTCGGAAATAAGATCGAGTGAGTTTGATGGGGTTTACTCTAAGTCAAGTGTGCACAGCATTTCAGCCTTTGAGTTGCAGCTGCTGCTCCCAGGCTTTAGCACTGAGTGTATTTATAATTATTGTTTGAATAATGTTTGTGTGAAGGACCGCCGCCGGTCCTGTTCTTCAGTTTGTTTCAACATTTCCTAAATGTTTTAGTATAGTAAAGTTTAGGTTTGATAACAAATTGCATATATTTCACTGTTTCCCAAAATTTCCATTTTTAATTAAAAAACCAAAACATTCCCCCCCCATGGCTTCAAAATATCTGAAAATGTTGCATCTCTGTTATATAACACTTGCCAGCAAAACCTGTTTAGAAACTTGAATACTTCCTTCCCTATCAGTTTACTCCCTACCCTCCCATAGTGTTCTTCATTTTGGTTTCCTATCCCCTTCACTGTGAATTGAAATAATACTAGTCCTACAGTGTTTAGGAAATGTCTGTGTAGCAGGTATAGGACTGCAATAGTTGTATACCTTTTTGGTTTCTGTGATTTGGAGATTCCATTTAGTTCCCCAATGTCCTGTTCAGTCATTATTCAGCTGTTAAAACAAGGGTGGGGAATGATAATTGGCGGAGGGCTGGGTGACACCCCCACACACACACCTGGCACACACAGCAGGGAGGGGGGTGGCCGGCAGGGGAATCCCCACTGTTATCTCCAATCACTTATCAGAGATAATAGCAGGGATTCCTCTCCTTGCTAGCCTTCAGGGGCGGAGCTTGGAGAAGAAGGAGCCTCACCCGAGGCCTAGGGGACCAAATTTGACTCATGGGTCGGAGATTCTGCATCCCTGCATTAAAACATACTAATAACCTATCTTGATAGGAAAGTGCTCTGTCTACAGGCAAAAAGTTCTCATTGAAGTCCATGGTGTTCTTTCACTGTACATGTTTGTAGGACTCTGTCTGAAAGAGATGGGGCTTCAGTGTCCCCTTGACTTTCTGTGGTGCTATGCATAACAGTATTAACAAAGCTGTTCAGTCAGGGAAAGAATAAAATGCCATTACATTTCAAACAATATTGTTTTGTACTCCTCATTTCTCTGAGCATAGGATGTTTCAGGGGGCAGCCTTTTTCCTGCCAGCCAGCTGCAGAAACTCAAGCTTATTTCTTCTTAGCTGCTTACATTCACACAACCCTGCACATGTACACATGGACAGAACACTAATTTCAGTGTTACCTATTGTAGGTAGGTGTGCCTTGCAGTAGTTGGCTGTAGCGACATCAGTGGTCATTAATAAAACGTTTTTAGCTATTAAGCTACACACAAAAGCCTTGAGAGAAAGTAATTTTGTGTAGCAATATAGTAATGAGTCTGAATGAAACATGATTCCTTTTCAGTCTGAATGAAAAAAAGGATTATCTACCCTGTAGCGGTAAGTGTTGCAATTACTTGCAAAGGACTGAGCCTACTCCAGTTCAGATTTGGACAGTCTAATTGAACAAGGCTCATTGAACAAGGGGGTGGAAGTGCTATCTCTGCCTCCTTCCCAAATAAGCATAGAAGAGGCTGTTTGATGACTTTCAAATCTAAGGTTGTTGTGAGTAGCAAAGGACAACATGGTGGTCCCTTGTGAACTACTTGCTTCTGTGGGACAGTAAGGCTGACATGGTCCCAGCCTCCTGCTTTCCCCCCTTTGGTCTACCCGACATGACAGTTAGTGGCTAATTAAGCCAGCCATATGCGTTGGGGCCCCAATTGTTCCTCCCCTCCCCCATTTCAGAAAGGCTCACTATCTCAATATCTGAGAAGCATTGACTGAAATTAGTGTAGCAGGGAAGAAGCTAGAGAAGCTAGAAGACAGACTTAAGAGTGTTAAACCATTGCTAGAGAGCTATCTGCAATGTATGTTGATTCACGTTGCGTTGTTTATCAAGATTCAGTTCTCCTAATGGACATGTGTGGGATGTGTGTGTAAAAGAAACAATGTCAAAGCCTTGCAAAATGGTTAGATTTATGTCCCACTCCTCTCCAGAAGGGCTTTTATAGAGGAAAAATGTTTACATTATTTTAAACTGTCTTTGATCTAATCCATTAGGCACTTGGGTATCAGTGGTGAGTTCTTTATAAAACCTGAATTAGAACTTACACTAAATAAAACGTAAAAATGGTATAGTGGCAATGTTTCATATACTTCTCTGTTTCCCTCCAGCAATTTGGTAGACTTGACAGCATTTTATCCACAACAGAGAAACCAAAGGTTTTATTTATTTATTTTTATTTAATTTATTTAGAAGATTTATAAACTGCCTTTTAAAATACAGTATTTTCTCAAGACAGCATGCAAGAAATAAAAAGAGTCAGTGTGGTATAGTGGTAAGAGTGTTAGACTGGGGTTCGGGAGATCCAGGTTCTAGTCCCCACTAGGCCATGAAGCTCACTGGGTGACTTTGGGCCAGTCACTGATCCTCAGCCTAATCTACCTAACAAGGTTGTTGTGAGAATAAAATGGAGAGAAGGAGGACCCATATACACTGCCTTTGGCTCCTTGGATGAAAGACAAGATATAAATGTATCAAATAAATAAAGCCCACATCATTATTTTTTAAATTTTATTTACAACTTTTGTATACCACTCCATATCTAGACAGATTCCAGAGCTGTGAACAATAAAAAAATAGATAAAATAAAAGCAATGCATTAAAAACAGAATAACATTAAAACCATGGCTGGTCAGCAAGGAAGGCTTCCTAAAACAAAGTCATCTTTAGCAGGTGCTGAAAACGGCACCATGTCCTCCAGAGGCAGGGAGTTCCATAGAACATTAAAAAATAATAAACAAAAAAGAGCAGTACATAAGAATAAAATTGTAACTTTCATATCATTTTAGCCATCCATTCTTTCCATAGGATCTAAAAGCAGAGTCACTGAGAACATCAATAAAACTCTAACCTACACTATTAATTAAAAGCAGCCTGAAACAAAAACTTTTCAGGGCCTACCTAAAAGAAAATAAGGAGGGGACTAAGCATTACTCCTGAGGGAGGGAGTTCCACAACCTAGGGGCCACCACAGAGACTGCCCCTTCCCTTGTGCCCGCCAACCTAACCATACCATTCCTCCTGGTGAATACACAAGCAGGGCCTCTATAGCTGATCTTAATGCGCAGGCGGTTTTGCTTGGGTCTAGGCAGTGCTTTAAGTAATTTGGTCCCATGCTGTTTATGATGATAAAGGTTAATACCAGCATTTTGAATTGGACTCAAATGCTAATAGTGCAGTTGATGCAGAATTGGTGTAATATGGTCCAAACATTTGGCCTCTACCAACATCCGGGGTGCTGTATTCTGAACCAGCTGAAGCTTTTGAACCATCTTCAAAGGCAGCCCTACATACAGCGCATTACAGTAGTCTACTCTAGATGCAAACAGGGCATGAGTAACTGAAGCAAGATGTGACGTAGGTTCATTGCATGACTGGCTGGGGCATGCTGGGCATTGTAGGAATTTTGTTCTGTCTAAACATGCATAGGAATGAGCTGATAAAAGGCTCTGCTAGCCATTGCCAACACCTGTGCTTCCATAGACAACACTGAATCCAGAATGACCCCCAAACAACAAATGTGGCCTTTCAAAGGGCATGCAACCCCATCCAGTACTGGTTGTGAATACCGCTATTGAGAACAACCATTTTCCCCATGCACACTACTACCTTCCTTCTTGTCAGGATTAAATCTCAGCTTGTTTGCCCTCATCAACCCCAAAACTGCCTCCAGACACCTGTTCAACAGTTCCACAGCCTCCTGGATATTAGTAGATGGAAATGAAAGGTAGAGTTGTGAATCATCTGCATTCTGGTGTGTAATTTTATATGGAATTTATATTGATAAAAGGCACTAGTTTGGCATGCCTGACAGTGTTTTATCCGCAACAGAGAAACCAAAGCCTCTGGATTACTTCTCCCAGTGGCTTCATATAGATGTTAAAAAGCATGGAGGACAGAATAGAAACTTGTGGCCTCTCAAATACCACGAGGTGGAAGAGCAGTTCCTATGCACCACCAACTTAGTACATCCTGCTATTGACCAAAGCCCATCAGAAAAATGTGCTTCCTAAACCTACCCAATAAGAAAACCCAAAGGGATGCCATCGTCAATGGTTTCCAAGGCCTCAGAGGTCCAAGAGAACCAACAGAGTCACTCACAACCTGACCATTACCCAGTGTAAGTCATCTGCCAAGGAGACCAAGGCTGTTTCCCTCCCGTAATCAGGCCTGAATTCAGATTGGAATGGATCTAAATCAGGGATGCAGAACAGAGTTAGGATGGGGGATGGATTGCACCCCCCAGGCCCTGCATGGGCCACACCCACTCATTATCACCCTGCCCATTTTCACTGTGCTGAGGAGAGGTGTGGAGTTCTGTGCCTCTCAGCACAGAGAAGGGCACTCAGAAGTTGTTCCCCCTAGCATGGGCGGAGTTCCCAAATTCATGCACTGCTTGTCATCCCAATAGGGACAGCAAGCAGCATCTGAACAGACTCAGCCAGTGCTGCAAGGAATGGCTGCTCTTCCCAGCGCTGGCCGAGTTGGGCACTTCCTCTGCATGCCTCTCACAGTCCCATTGGGGTAGTGAGAGATGTGCAAAGGAAAGCTCAGCTGGTGCTAGGAGAAGTAGCTACTTCTTTCAGCGCTGGTCAAGTCCCCAGGTTTCTGTGCTGCTTGTCATCTTGATGGAGATATCAAACTGCTCATGAATGGATTCCCAGCACCGTCTCAGTCTGGTGCCTCATCTGCACACCTGTCATTATCCCCATTGGGGGTACTCCTCTCATCCCACTGTTATCTCTGATCTCAGGAACCCCAGGAGGCTCTGGGGCCAGATTGTGGAGCCTGGTGGGCCAGGGGTTCTGCATCTCTGATCTAAATAATCACTTTGTTTTGCCACAGGATCCCCAAAAGGGATTGGCAAAGGTTCTTTGAGGGATTTTCTGACCATAATAAATACTCCTCCAGGAAGTCAAAGCCAAACATGTTTATTGTAAAGTCAAGCCACAAGTTCAACAATGCTACTCCCAGTTCCCTGATGGAAATCCCACCCCTTAGCTGCACAGTCACTGTTCAACCAACCCAAATGCTAGGTCCAGCAGCTCTCCACCTGGATATAGGCTCTCCACATTGGGCTTCTGCAAGGCTCTCTGCACAGCATCCTCTGCCTCCGCCTCCGCCTCCTGGACTGGATGAAAGTATCTTCAGTTTTCTAATCACTGCAGAGAGGACTATGTGGTTTAAAACCAGAACAGGTGATTATTAAGTTATTGTTTGATGAGGTTTAATGATATCCATTACTTACAACTAATGTCTGCCATAAATATGCATAGACAAATGAGAAATTTCCCAATTTTCTTTAAGTAATGTTGTTTTGGGGCCAAGAACCTCTGATTTAGTTTTGCTGTGTTATTCTGGAAAATGTTGGTGGGTTTGTACATCAGGCCCAAATTCAACTATTTATTTCTCTTTTTGTTTGTTTGTCTAGTGGGACCTGAAATATATTCCATTCAGACCTTCAAATGTGTGTTCTCTAATATGCCCTTAGATTTTCACCAGGGATTTGTGTTTCAAGAGTGGTGGTGGAGTTTTGGAAAACATCTTGTTTTATGCTAAAATCATTTTGCAGCCTGTGCTGAGGGTGAAAATATTTATGCTGCGGTCTAGGGCTTGGATAAATCTCATCTTTTCTTGGCTGTAGCCTGGGACTTACTAACTTGCATATTGTTATTAGCATAGGCTAGGTGTGTGTGTGTGTGTGTGTGTGTGTGTGTGTCAGAGAGAGAGAGAGAGTGTCCACTACCCTTCATGAAGGAGTGAGTGGGAGAGACATTGGTATGATTTCTTTCATGCTTATCAGCATAGCTGTCAACCTGTCATCACATGAAATCCCCCAAGCACTTCCAGCTTGTGAGGAAGAACTACAGAACAGCTTGCTGGAGATTATGAGCTAGGGACTCGGATGTTGATTTGCTTACATGAATATTTATTGTTGCCCAGTAGAAGCAAATTTAGAATGATACATATAGACTGACAAAGCTAATCAAGATAGAAAGAAAATACAGGCCTGTGGCTCACGCTGGCTCAGCTTGTCTGAGTGTGGAAAGCTAAGCAGGGTCAGGCCTGGTTATTACTTGGATGGGAGACCCCTCCTCTAGTTTCCTGCATTGAGCAGGGGGTTGGACTCGATAGCCTTGTAGGCTCCTTCCAACTCTATGATCTATGAAATCTACAGAGAACAGTATCTATAACTGTGTCTTCAACCATACATAAACACAAACTAAAAGTGTGTATTTATTATTAACATTTATATACCGCCTTATCTGCTAAAAAGCCATCAAGGTGGTGTACAACAATTTAAAACAATAAACCTTAAAACAATAAAAACAAGTACATTAAAAACAGTAAAAACACTGAAACATTAAAAGTACACATTTTTAAAGGCTACATTGAAAAGGTGAGTCTCTAGGGAGTGCATTCCATAGTTTGGGAGCAACACAGAAAAAGCCCTTTCACGCATGCCAAACAAATGGGCCTTGCCAGTATTGGCACCCCCAAAAGGGCCTCTCCTGCAGTTCTTAATACTCAGGCAGGTTGATAGCAAGACAGGTGCTCCCTCTATTTGTTTACTAATAAACACAGCATACATTCTGCAAGCATAGGTAAGTTCCTGGCTGCCATTGGAAATCCACAAATCCGAGGAGCCTTAAAGAGCTCCTTAAACCAGGGCCGGTACTACCATTAGGCCAACTAGGCAACTGCCTAGGGTGCAGGGCTAAAGAGGGCGCCAGAAACGCCTTGAAAAAAAATACAGCGCTCTCAAGTGGGAAGGGGGCGCGCTAAATATCTGATCTTGCCTAGGGCACCAAACTGCCTTGCACCGGTCCTGCCTTAAACTATTTTCAGACTTATATTGGGACTTTTTCCTCTATAGTGAGAACATAGTACAACTTTGTTCCTAAATAATGATTTGATGGACAATGGATCAAGAAATATTCAAAGTCAGTTTATTACGGTCATAGACCAGCAGGATCAAGAAATATTGCTTTTGTTTCTTGTCAGTTAAGGTGTGATCCTATGCATATTTAGACCGAAAAAGAAAGTGCTACAATTCCTAGCATGCCCCAGCCAGCATGGCTATCTGGGGCATGCTGGAAATTGTAGGACTTTTTTGTGCCTAAACCTGTATAGGATTACGTCCTTAGTTTATCTAACTCCCAAGCAAGAGATCTAATTTATATTTTATTGTAGTGGTACTTAAGAAATCAGGAATATGAAGAGTAGACCGTTTTTTCAAATAGCAAAGGCCAAGCCCCCAATTAGGTAGGGTCCGTATAATACTCTTGGAATACAGGCCAAACAACGTAAGACTGTTAACTGTGGTGCTGTAGCTAGCATGTCCCATCTTCAGCATTTATTCACTGGCATAGAAGGTCTCATGATCACTCTATCAGCTATCTGCAACAGATGGCTAAAGGTGGAAAGGTGAGGCTCATGATGATATATATCACTACCCTTTGGGGCAGGGACCTGTCTTGTTATTCTATGTAAAGCACCGTGTGTATGGCTGGCACAATATAAATCGTCATCATCAAGGTTGAAGAGTTAAGAAGATAATATTAGAAATGGGCATTCTCAACAAAAAGTATTATGCAATTACCTTTTATGCAAGCTATACTTTAAGTGTTAAATTGAGGTAAGGGCAAACAAACAAGGGAAGGAAATGTAGCCATGGGATTTCTGGAGAAGTGGCCACTTTTGTGACTTATGTTTGTTCATCTTGCTGCTGTTTATTCTGCTCCCTGCCTCCTGAAGTGTACTTGTGTGGGATGTATACTCAGCACAAATGCTGCCTGTGTACTGTCTTCACTAATTGGATTGGATTTATGGCCCACTTCTCATAAAGTGCCCCAAGCAGCCATTGCTGCTGTTCTATAAAATTGCAAAGAGGAAATCCCTTTCTTAGCAGCTTCCGTTGGACAGGATTTTCTCATGGGGTAGGGCAGGAGGTATGATGCATTTAGACTGCACCATAAAGAGTTTTATTGAATTGTGACCCATTAACCTGGTTTTAATTAAAACCTCTCTTCAGACTTACTGAACTTTGGAGGTCTAATTTTTCCACTGCAGCACACACAAGTAAGTGTGTGATTTTCTTGTTTGGAGACAATTCTGACATGGTATTTATGGATGAACAGTCCTGGAGCACAGATGTCTTTCACACTATATGGTCCAGGAGTAGGGCAATCATGCCATGTATGGCTGGCAATATGCCTCAGTCTTACATAGTGTGAATTTATCTCTATAAGCCCCTTTGAGAACTACCCTGGACTCCTTTTCACAGAAGAAAACTGGACAAGTCAATTTGCCTTGGGGTGATTTCTCCTCATTAGGGTTAATTACTCATTCCTTCCACTGCCTTGGATAAACTTCCTTATCCTTGTTGAGGAGACTGCTGGAGAAGAAATTCCCAAGCTCCCTCCTGCCTTCTTTCTTGTAGAATAACCTTGAATGGGTATGGTGGAGCCCAGAATGCCTCCACTAGTCCTTCCTCTCATCTCACTTCATTTGCTTGAGACAGATGCTCAACTTTGACTTCTATAGCAACAATGAGAGTTTCCAGGTGTTGGTTGCATACTCCCTGAAGAAGACTTCAGGATCTTTCCCCCAAATCTGATCAACTGAACAGATTGAGTTATTTTTAATACTTTATCCACATCTCCATCAGTACTTGTATATTGGTTTTCACTCTCCCTAGCAATAGTTGTGCTATTTTTGGCCTTCAGCCTGCTCAAGTAAAATGATAGCCAGTTCATACTGCTTGCTCTATCCATTCTACATACCCATACTGTCTTCCACAGATTTTTGCAAAAGTTGCAGAGAATGGAAGTTACCACATGTAAATATCAACAGAATCAACATGCATAGGGCTATGCAGGTGAGGATTGGGGTCATATGTTACAATTATCGATGCTCCTTTGGTAACATTTGGCACCCACATAAGACAAAATGGTACAGGCAATCTCCAGGGACACCCCTCCCACAGTGTTTGGCTCTGAGGAAGCCCCCCCCCCCCATAGGCAGGCATTTGGGCCTGCCCTGCTCTCTGGAGAGCCACGCTGGCCACTTTTTCCAGCCAACGGAGCTCTTCAGAGAGCCCGCCTACCCACCAGCCCATTCTGAGAGCGAGCGGCAGCAGCATTGGGGGTAGCAGAAATAGGGGTGGGGTGGGGTGGGGTGGGGTGGGGAGAGGAGAGGAGAGGAGAAGCAGCCACAACAATGGGGGTGGGGTGGGGGAGGAGACATCGCGCATATGTTCTCTTGCCTCAAGTGACAGGAGAGCTTGCACCATCCCCGGCTCAGGATTTTCTCTCTTGGGCAGTATTTTGTGCCTGTGTTTTGCTTGGTACTAGAACCGCAGATTAAACTCCTGCATGGTAGAGAAGATGTGAGCAAACAGGGGAAAGTCAAGTTTCTTGAATTGATGCAAAAGACAACTGCGTTATTTTCCCCACTGGCTCTTTCCTGTTTTTTTGAAGCAGCTGAAAAAACAACATTTCTCCATCTACAATAAGAAGGGAGAGTCTGGCATAAGGATTGTCTGTCCCAGACATTTGGCACAATCAGAGGAAAGTTTTGTTTGCTTAGCAGTCGTTTTATTAGGACATGAATCTAATTGAACATTCTAAGATAATCACATCCCTTGTTAAATAAGATTGCTGATTCAATGAATTTCTTCTCACTTTTCAGTTGTGCTCTTCTATGCAAATATAGTCACAAACTAGATAATTAGTGAGTTTTGCTAGGAATTAAAGATTAGCCAACTGAACAAAGTTCTGTTCATCTGTTCATCACTTTGCAATTCGCTTTGGATAAGTGTCTTATAAACATTATTGTTAGTAATAATAATGTTAATTGCGGTTTTAAAAATGCTGTAGCAGATTAAAAAGCATTTTAAGAATATTGGGTGGTTCATTTTGTGGATTTTAAGAATAAGCCTTTGTTGATGGCACTGCCAAGGCCAGGCCTCTGGGCACAGGTTGGGGTGGGGCTGCAGCCCAGAGGGCCCCCAAACAACCGTGGCAACCTCTTTCCATCTTTACTTCCTTATATTAAAAAAAATATATCTTGCGGGGTGGGCATGGTCCTGTGGTGCAAAGCTCTATATGCATGCATGCCGTCTTAATTTCCCAGTTCCAGAGTACCTCTGGGCCATATGTGGATCCCAGAGAGACACTCTGGGAAATTAAAATGGCAGGTTGGACTACTTGGAGCTTTGCTTCTCAGCAGCCAAATACGCCCGCCATACAAAAATTTAAAAAGAAAAAGGAAGAAAACAGTGACTACTGCTACTCTGCCACCAATGACTTGGTAAGCCTTGGGGAGATAGCAGGTGGAATTGAATAGGTCTCCCTTTCTTCCTTGTAAATCTCTTTATGCAGGTTGTAAGATTCCCCCTCCCCACCACCTTGCTTATCAGGAAGCAGCAAAGGATCAAACTTGTCCTTCTATTTCTTTTAAGTCAGTGAGAGAGCAGGACAGCGGCAGGGGTGATGTGCCCCCCCCAAAAGCATATTGCCCAAGACCCCCACAGACCTGGCAGTGCCACTGGGCTTTGTTCTTCTTCATGATCTGTGCAGTTCGACTAATCATATAATAGTAGAGTTGGAGAAGGGGCCTCTAAGGCCATCGAGTCCAACCCCCTGCTCAATGCAGGAGAACAGATGTGGGCAGCCCAGGCAGTCACCCATCCAAGCACTGACCCAGCCCATACCTGCTTAGCTTCAGCATGTGGCCTGCATTAATGGATTCCAATCCTGAGGAGAGCAACATTCTGAACCTTCTAGAGCTCTAAACCAGGAATGGGGAACTGCTGGCTGCTAGGCCATATCTAACCTGTGGTGCCTTTTCACCAGGTCCACAGTCTCTCCTCCTTAGCCCTGCACTTCCTTCTCAGCCCCATCACAGCAGCCAAGTGAGCAGCCTGATTTTGCTTTGCAGGCAATGTACAAGCACCTGTTTCTTATGAGGGGGGAGTTTCTCATCAGCAAATCTTGCAGTGTGTGTGTGTGTGTGTGTGTGTGTGTGTAACCCTGAGAGATTATCCTGGGCTAGGAAGTTTTGTGGTTATGGAGAGATGCTGAGATGTGGAGGTGCCCAAGGCTACCTTCTCTCTGGGATTGTTTTCTAAATTTCTCAGAACACAATTGCTTGTCCATGTGGAGCCAACACTTGTCTTTCTATTTTGCCATGCGCTGCCAGCAAATTTTAACTTCCTCCCTTTCTACCCGATCTATCTCTTTTTCACTCTCCACTGCCCCCACCCCCAGCTCACCTTGGCATGGATGGAAAGCAAAGACCTAACCTTGGGTCCTACCCTGAAAGCTTCCTCTTCTCTTACTGATTTCTAAGAAAGAAATGATATTTGGAGTCGGGGTGGGGGAGACACAGACAGACATGGGTCAGTGCAGGTTTATGTTTCTGTACTTGTGTGCATCCAAAGTTGCTTCTCCCTGCACAGCTGCTCTGTGAAACACTCTGCAGGCAGTTCTGTTCTCTCCTTCTGCCTTACAGTACAGACTCTGTAGCTGCATTGAAAAGGATGGGGGGGGGGGGGGAAGGAAATTTTGATTTGGAGTAATATGGGAGAATAAATTAATTGAAGAGGAGCTGGTTAGCAAGAAAGAGAGAAAAGAAGAGAAAGAAGGTGGCAGAGAGAGTGAAGGGCTGGCCCCCAACAGATTACACCTGAGGGAATGTGGCCCTGGCCAGAAATGTTTTCCAACCTCTACTCTAAAACCTTGAAGAAAACCTCGATACAATGGCCCACCCCAGGAATAAGCGCACATGCCCTTAAATGTCCTCACTAAAGCAAAAAGAGCTGGGCCCGTTTCTTTTCTCCTTTTTTATCATTTCCCCCTTGTTTCCTTTCCTCACAGTATCCTGTTTTTCCTTCCTTCATTTATTTATTTATGCTTGTTCCACATCCTCTTTGACCCTGCCTAGATGCCTATAGCATAGGCAGTATCATTTAAGAAATGTCAGGGCTTCAGGGGCAATCCCACCCCCCAGCAGCCACAAAAGCTGTTTATTTTGCCTCAGCGAGGAACATTGCACCTTTGCAGAGTGACATTTTGACTGGAGTTGTACACAATTGTAGCAGGAATGTGAAAATCACATACGGTAATCATTCCTAGAGATCTGTCCAGTTCAATATTTAGCATTGTCGCTATTTCTCTAGTTGGTGTTGATGTTGCCTTTCATATTTCTCCAATTTAAATATTTCTCAAATGTCATAGTCTGGATTTTTTTCCTACCAGTCCAAATTTTGTTGGATGAACTTCATGTTCTTATCCCAGGCTACTTTATTAGTAGCTGCAGACCATGGCAAATTAAGCATCAGCTCTGTCCTCCTTAGATTATTTTATGAGCAGTCCTTGTATGCCTACAGAGAGACACAGGCAATGTACCGTATTTTTCCGTCTATAAGACGCCCCCATGTATAAGACGCCCCCCACTGGGCAGTTTCGCAACCGCGTGGTTCTCTCCTTGGCTTACTTCCGTGTATAAGACGACCCTCAATTTTTAGTCTAACAATTTTAGGAAAAAGTATAGTCTTATACATGGAAAAATACTGTAATATAGATGCAATGCCATAAGAACATAAGAAGAGCCAAGTTGGATCAGACCAAGGGTCCATCTAGTCCAGCATTCTGTTCACACAGTGGCCAACCAGCTGCCTATGGGAAATCCACAAGCAGAACATGAGTGCAACAGCATCCTCCCGCCCATGTTCCCAAGCAACTGGTGTACATAGGCATACTTCTTCTAATACTGGAGGTAGCATATATCCATCAGCACTAATTACCATTCCCCTTTTAAAGCCATTCAAATTGGTGTCCATCACTACATCCTGTGGAAGTAAATTCCATAGTTTAACTGTGCACTGTGTGAAGAAGTACTTCCTTTTATCTGTCTGGAATCTCCCACCATTTAGCTTCATGGGATGACCCTGGAGAGGGAGAAAAACCTCTCCCTATCCACTTTCTCCACACCATGCATAATTTTGTACACCTCTATATGTCTCCCCTTACTCGCCTTTTTTCTTTTTTAAAATAAATTTTATTTAAATTTTAACATATAAACTACAAATACATAAACCTGCAAATTATACAACAAACACATAACAACAACAACAACAAAAAAACAAATAATAACCCCCACCGGGACCAAATAACTACATAACTACTCAACCTTCCAAAATTGTAATGACTCTTGTGAAGGTATACACCCTTTCCCCCTTAATAAAACAAAGTCTACAAATGCTCTCCATATACCTTTAAAATCATTTTGATTCGATAATTCCCTTTTAACTTTAATACTACACGTTAACTTATCATTAATAGCAATATCCCATACCTCTTTATACCATTCCTCTATTTGATAATCACATTGCATTTTCCATTTTCTAGGTATCATTAACCTTGCTGCTGTCAATAAGTTTGTGATTAGATCTTTAGTATCTTGAGTACAATAAACCTTATCATAAATTGATAGTAATGCTATGCTAGGACATACCTCTAAGTTTACCCCGGGTTATTTCCTTTATCTCTTTGAATACTATTTGCCAAAATTTCTGTACATGTTTACAACTCCACCACATATGAACATAGGTGCCAGTTTCCTGGCATCCTCTCCAACATAACACCAAGTATTTCTTATCCCTCGCCTTTTTTCTAAGCTAAACAATCCCAGCTGCTGTAACCTTACCTCATAGGGAAGTTGCTCCAGCCCCTTGATCATTTTTGTTGCCCATTTCTGCACTTTTTCCAACTCTACAATATCCTTTTGAGGTGCAGTGATCAGAACTGACTGTGCACAGTATTCCAAGTGCAGCCGCACCATAGATTGTATAAGGGCAATATGATATTGCCAGTCTTATTTTCAGTTCCTTTTCTAATTATGCCCAACATGGAATTTGCCTTTTTCACAGCAGCTGCACACTGGATTGAGCTATCCACCACAATCCCAAAATCTCTTTCTCAGCCTGTCACTGCCAGTTTGGATCCCATCAGCACATACATGAAGTTGGGATCCCCACCCTCCACGTGCATCACTTTACGCTTGCTTACATTGAACTGCATTTGCTATTTTAATGCCCATTCATCCAGTTTGGAGAGATCCAATATGCTTTTTTGTTTTAACCACCCTAAATAATTTGGCGTCATCAGCAAACTTGGCTGCCTCACTGCTCACTCCTAATGCCAGATCAACCCCTTTATATGGCATTTATCGATTTGGCTAAGGCCTTTGATACTGTAGACCGTACAGCTCTCTGGACTATCCTTATGAAAATTGGATGCCCCAATAAATTTGTGAATATCTTGCGACTTCTCCATGACAACATGACGGCAACGGTTTTGGACAACAACGGCTCTCATGGTGCTCCATTTAAAGTGGGATCAGGTGTTAAACAGGGATGTGTTATCGCCCCAACATTATTTGCCATTTTCATCGCCATGGTTTTACATCTTGTCAAGGGGAAACTTCCCACTGGTGTGGGAATTATATATCGAACAGATGGAAAGCTTTTTAATCTCAGCAGGCTGAAAGCAAAAAGTAAGGTAATTACAACCTCCGTTGTGGAACTTCAGTATGCTGATGATAATGTGGTCTCCGCACATTCAGAAGATGATCTCCAAACTATCCTAAATGCTTTTGCAGAAGCATACGAAAAACTTGGTCTCTCACTTAACATCAAAAAGACCAAAGTGCTTCATCAGCAAGTGCAAGCTAACCCTTTGGTGATGCCATCTATCCAGCTTGGCGGGACAATACTGGAAAATGTCGATCATTTTCTCTATCTTGGCAGCTATCTTTCTGTTACAGCTAACATCGACAGTGAAATCCAGCATCGTTTGAGCTCCGCAAGTGCCGCATTTTCTCGAATGAAACATAGAGTTTTCGAGGATCGGGATATTTGTAAGAAGACCAAAACACTGGTTTATGAAGCCATTGTATTACCAACTTTATTGTATGCCTGCGAAACATGGACTGTCTATAAACGTCACTTCCACCTCCTTGAAAGGTTTCATCAACGTTGCCTCCGGAAAATCCTGCGAATTACTTGGGAAGATAGACGAACAAATGTCAGTGTACTGGAAGAAGCAAAGACTACTAGCATTGAAAAAATGATCCTTCAACGCCAACTTCAGTGGACCGGTCATGTTGTTCGAATGCCTGACTGCCGTCTCCCAAAGCAGTTACTTTACTCCCAACTCAAGGATGGAAAGCGGAATATCGGTGGTCAATATAAGAGGTTTAAAGATGTTCATAAGGCTAATCTAAAAAAATGCAATATAAACATCGAAAACTGGGAAGCTCTGGCCCATGAACGATCTAAATGGAGGTTGGCCTTTCACAAAGGTTCCATGGACTTTGAAGAAGCTCGAGTGCAAGGAGAAAGGGAGAAACGTGCTAAGCGAAAAGCACATCAAATGAATCCTTTACAGGACCATCTTCTATCTGGTAACCTGTGTCCTCACTGTGGGAAGCTGTGTGGATCTAGAATTGGCCTCCACAGTCACTTACGGACCCATCGCTAGAGTCTACACAATCTTCTTTAGAATTTCCTCCTTTTATCCCGGAAGACAATCTTACTCGGTCATGAGTGATCGCCTGATGATGATGATGATGCTATTTTAATGCCCATTCATCCAGTTTGGAGAGATCCAATATGCTTTTTTGTTTTAACCACCCTAAATAATTTGGCGTCATCAGCAAACTTGGCTGCCTCACTGCTCACTCCTAATGCCAGATCATTTATGAAGAAGTTGAAAAGCTCTGTTCCCATACAGATCCTTGTGGTAATCTGCTGTTTACATCCCTCCATTGTGAGAACTGACCATTTATTCCAACTCTCTGCTTTTCTGTTCTTTAATCAGTTACCAAAACAGAAGAGGATCTCTCTTTTTATTCCATGACTACTAAGTTTGCTCAGGAATCTTTGGTGTGGGACTTTGTCAAAAGCCTTTTAGAAGTCCAGGTAAACATTGGCTACCAGATCACCCCTGTTCACATGTTTATTGACACTCTCAAAGAACTCTTAAGAGGGCAGTGAGACAGGACATATCTTTGCAGAACCCATGTTGACAAACATGACTAAATACTAGTCAATACAATGCAGTGGTCATAATTATCTTTATGAAATCTTAATTCTTTGCAAAACTTAAAAACATATCTTCCACTGACTTTCAGTGAGTCTTCAACTCTTCAGCTAGGCCAGGATTTCTCTTGCGATTCTAGGTCCTAGGTTCATGTAGGTGCTTCTACAAATTCTGCCATTAATTCTTGCTACAGTTTGAACTGAGATACAACATCAAATAATCCATAGCTTTCCTAGTTGAATATGATTTCTCTCTACTGTACCTTGTATGTTTCTAATTTACTAACAGACCTCCTTAAACTCTGTTGCTTCTATCCAGTTATAGCTTTGTGCTGGTGGAAAGCACTTCTACTCATAAGTCAAGGCATCCAATTTTCACTGATCCTCCCTACCTCCTGCAACCCTCCATACCTTATCACATACTGTTCCAGAGAGTTTCCCAATCCTCAGGAGCAGCATTTTGGGGGGCAAGGGGTCTATAATGGGCAGGGTGTATGCAGGAGTGTTTTTTGATAGTGCAAATCCGCAACTGGATACAATCCGATGCTTGGATCTGGAATGCAGCTAAAAGAATCAAAGAATTGTCTAATTTTTGCAAGTCAGGACTTCACCATGAATTTAACCTATGCCATTATTTATTTTATTTATTTTATTTATTACATTTATACCCCACCTTTTTTCCTACAAGGAACTCAAGGCGGCTTACATAATCCTCCTCCTCTCCATTTTATCCTCACAACAACCCTGTGAGGTAGGTTAGGCTGAGAGGCAGTGACTGGCCCAAAGTCACCCAGTGAGTTTCATGGCCGAGCGGGGACTAGAACCCGGATCTCCCGAGTCCCAGTCCAACACTCTAACCACTACGCCACACTGGCTATCATACAATTCTACCATTTACCATTTAGGGTCAGTCTGTTAAAATTTATCACCTGTACATGATTGTCTTTTTCATTGGGAGGTTTAAGAATAACTCCAAGAATTAGAGCGAGCATGACTTCACTGATCTTATTTTAACTTTTTATTTATTGTACGGTAATTCTTGGCTACAGTTTAATTTTCTTTGATCTACATTGTTATTATTGTTTCTCTCACCTTGATATGTGTACGCTTCGTGGCTCGATTGACTAGAATTGAAATGTTGGCCCTTTCCAAAGATACTGTTATGGCTGCAATCTTGTGCACACTTTTTCAGGAGTGAGTCCTCAGTGGCATTTACTGCCAATTAAATATGCACAGAATTGCACTGTAAGATAGTTGGGTAATAGTCCAAGTGTGTCGTTGATTTCCATTGTAGCAGCTATGGGCCCTTTTTGAAGGAGTTCAAACCTTTCGTGCCATTTTCTGCAGCGGCACTAACTATAGAATACAAAAGCATTTGTTGGTTCTCTTTGTATCATATAACATTGAGTAATATGCTTATTTGTATGGGAATGGCAGCTGAATCATATCAGTTAGTATGACTGCATACCTCACCAAACAGGATATTAGATGCACTATTTTTCTCTCACAATTTCCAGTAATAGAATACCATCACAGTTAAATTGTTGTTGGAGGATTTCAGGACTGTAATTGCAGCAATCATTGACACATGACACAGTGACTCTTCCAGAAAGCAGTGCTTTCAGGTAAAGCGTTTACCACAGCTGGTTGCACAACTTGAATTTAAAATCTCAGCTGCTATTTAGTAAAGAAGGAGTTTGTACACATCTTAGGACCCTTCAGTGGTCCCTGAAAGCATGCCACAACCCCCCCCACCCCACCCCTTCTGCCATTGCAAAGCACTCCTGCAAACCAGTGACAGTATTTTATTATCCCATCTGCATATAATAAGTGGAGGGAAAGTCTTGCTGCAAAGTGATAGTTTTGTACCTGTGCTCTTCTGATGGAGATTGTAAAGCAAGGGGAATGCACAGTCTCTAGAAAAAGGTTCATTGAGGGGCAGGGGACGGTGTAGTTGAGTTGTACCTCTTGTCATTAATTAAGTCACAAGCAATAACTGGCAGGTGTCTATAACATGCAACTACATTTAACAAACCAATCATCATAGCAATGACTGTGGAGGGATACACGGAGGGATAGTCTAATTTTCCACTATATAAGAAGGTGTGCTTTGAGCTCTGGGAAACGGCGCTAATCTACACCTAAACACATTACTTAAGGTCTTACACAACTTGTGATCAGCCAAGCAGAACACTCCTTGCTAGCTACATAGTGTGACCTGCCTGACAACAACCCCTCTGATTTCTCAGTCCCAGGCTGGCAGCAATAGCAAGAGGTTTATTGAACCTCGGATGGTGGATGGTGGGCTGCATACCTTGAGGGAAGATATTCAGACTGTAGGCCGCATATGAGAAGTAGTTGTATCATTATGCACAAAGGCCCTTGGATACTTGTTTTAGACTGTATTAGAAAGAAGCAGCGGATACAAAATGTTCTTTTAGTTCAGGGGTGAGGAGTGTTGTTGGACCGCAACTCCCACCAGCCCCAGCCAGCATAGCCAGTGATCAGGGAGATTGGGCATTGTAGACCAACAACATCTGGAGGGCCAAAGGCTCCCCACCACTGTTCTAGATCCATCCCAAACTCTGGTTTGATTATGAGAATATCTAGCCATTTGTTGGTACCTGAGGCTATCGGAATGTTATTGGAATGCTTTAAGAGTACATCGTCTATTCTGGTCATGTTTGCTGAAGTATTGTTCCTCTAAAGATCCAGGGCTTTGTTTTATTATGTTCACATCTATATGTGCCTACTGCTTGAAATCCATATTTTATACTCCTACCTACTTACAATATGATCCTAAATTTTATTTATTTATTTATTTATTATATTTATACCCCGCCATTTTTCCTGCAAGGAACCCAAGGCGGCTTACATAATCCTCCTCCTCCTCTCCATTTTATCCTCACAACAATCCTGTGAGATAGGTTAGGCTGAGAGTCCGTGACTGGCCCAAAGTCACCCAGTGAGTTTATGGCTGTGCAGGGACTAGAACCTGGATCTCCCAAATCCCAGTCCAACACTCTCACCACTACGCCACACTGCAACATTTTGATTTTTTTTTTTTAATGCAAGTGTTTCTTTAGTGCAGCTTTCCCCAACCTAGGGCCCTTCAGATGTTTTGGACTATAGCTCCCAGAATTCCTGATCATTAGCCATGCTGGCTGGGGCTCATGGAAAATGAAGTGCGAAGCACCAGGTTGGGAAGGGTACTTTGTGGATTCTTGCCACTTATTTTATTCTTCTGATTTCTACCAGTCAAAAATGAAACATCTCCATATAACTTTGCTGCATGGGACCTCAGGAACAGAGTACATGGCAGCTCCTGTGATATCCTCACTTTTGGGTGAGGATTAACTACATCATCCAGTGAGGTTAAATGCAGGAAAGGGAATTCTATTTCTGTGGGGATTCATCATGGCTACAGGTGACATACTCCTTCCTTCTCCAGCAGCTTTTTTTTCCAGGAAGAACAATAACATGCTGAGGAAGGGAAAGTGCTTGCATTGCAGATTTGCACCATGAAGCAGGTCACCGAGTTTATATCACATCCTGAGATGGCTTTGCTGGCGTCACAT
Organism: Shinisaurus crocodilurus; assembly: GCA_021292165.1. Lineage (NCBI taxonomy): Eukaryota > Metazoa > Chordata > Lepidosauria > Squamata > Shinisauridae > Shinisaurus > Shinisaurus crocodilurus. Next base: position 245,878,893 of record CM037876.1, read on the forward strand.
TACTCAAAGCTAAACATTGACCCTGGTTACTAAACCTGTGCTTGCTGTGCTGTGTGTTTGTCTTGTACTTTCATACCTCCCAAGTTAAGGAAGATACGTACGGGCTAGCAGATGTTATATATAAATTGGAACAAGAGGTTGCTTGTAAGTATCCCTACAGACATACCTTGAAGTAGAACCTACCACAATTTCTTCTATTGTGGAGTGAGCCCAGTCTCCTCTGCCTTCACAGTTTATTCAACAGGCATACTGATTTATGGTTCAAATTCTGATCTCAGCCATCTATCTTGTTCCTTCCCCCCCCCCCCCCCAGTCTTCAGGTGGACTGTCTGCCTTTTTGATTTTTCAAAGTGCATCATGTGCATTTATTCATTTAAACATTGATTCATCACTTAAAAAAAAATTAAAATCATTTTTAAAAGAGCTCCAAGGCTGTTCCAGATGTCATTGCGAACTCCAGCCAATCAGCTCTGAGCACAACTGACTTCTGCTGCAAACTGGCTGAAACCGATTTCCCCTGAGATCAGTCCTGGACAGGAATTATATGTCTTTATATACAATGCACTGAGTTCTGTTCCATAGTGGTTCATCTGCTGGTGGGGCCTTGGACCCAAATATCCTGGCCCACCAATTTAATACAATAACTGAAGCTGCCCTTGAAGTGGTGGCACCATCTAAAACTCGTCTGGTAACACAGCGTCATCCTCAGCCATGGAAGCATGTAGAGTTGCGACTGGAGCGAGCCTCAGTCCGCCAGTTAGAGAGGCGATGGAAGCGGAATCCATCAGATGAACTGCGTCTGAATTTGAGATCTGCCCTTACTACTTACTATCGTCATGTAGATGAATCTCGGGAGGGTTATCTGCAAAGGAAGATTCAGTCCCAAGCCTCTATGCCACGTCAGCTATTTGCTACATTTAATACCTTATTGAATCCATCGGCTGGTTGTGATGAGAATCACGCAATTTGTGATCTTACAGCAAGCGACTTGGCTTCCTTTTTTGTTCAGAAAGTGTCTACAATTGTAAATTCATTTTCACTGGATGGGTCTTTACCACCATTTCTGTCAGCAGGTTTGCCACAGCCTTCAGCTCAGTTTGCAGACCCGTCTCTTCAGACTGGGTTTGACTTTGTTCCAGTTACTGAGTCAACTGTGGCACAGTTTATTTCCTCTTCTCCTCCTACCTCGTGTCCTGCTGACCCTTTCCCGTCCTTTCTTTATTTGACGCTTTTACCTTTGTTTTTGCCTCATATAACTTATCTGGTGAATTCTTCACTTTCACTGGGTATTTTTCCGGAATGTTTCAAGCATGCTTCTGTACGCCCCTTGTTAAAAAAGCCTAATTTAGACCCTTCAGCTTGTGTTAATTACCGCCCTATTTCACTTCTTCCTTTTCTTTCTAAGATTTTAGAAAGAGTAGTTCTCTCCCAATTGATGACTTATTTAATTAGATTTAATCTCCTAGATTCTTTTCAATCGGGGTTTCGTTCAGGCCACTCCACAGAAACAGCCTTAACTTATGTGATGAATGATATCTTAGTGGCGAAAGCTCAGCGTCAAACATCTGTGTTGATTCTGCTGGATCTTACGGCAGCTTTTGACACACTCGACCACCATATTCTGCTTTCAAGGTTGGCATCACTGGGAATCAAGGGCAATGCTTTATCTTGGTTTGGTTCCTTCCTTTCTAATCGCTCTTGTTCTGTTTTGTTTCAGGGTTCAGTTTCAGATGTTTTCCCATTATTAGTGGGAGTTCCACAGGGTTCAGTCTTGGGTCCTCTTCTTTTTTCATTGTATACTTGTCCTCTTGGACGTTTGGTTTCTGATCAGGGTTTTCAGTATCACACCTATGCAGATGATACACAGATATATCGAAGCTTTGCATCCATTGATACTGCAGTGTGGCAGTCCGTGACGGAATGCCTGTCAGGCGTTTCCTCATGGATGACCGCACATCATCTGAAATTGAACATGGATAAGACTGAAATTCTGGTATTTCAACCTGATCATGTGTCAGCTCCCTTATTATGTCCTCCTTTGCATATCCAGGGCTCAGTTGTGGCCCCGGTTTCAGCTGCCAAGAGCCTTGGTGTTTTGCTGGATGATCGTTTGTCCTTGTGTCCTTTTATTAATAGGACTGCTAAGGCATGTAATTTTCACCTTTTGAACATTCGCAGGATTCGCAAGTTTTTGTCTCCTGAAACAGCCCATCTGCTTGTTCAGGCTTTGGTGGTATCCCGCTTGGACTATTGTAATAGCTTAATAGCTGGCTTGCCCTCTTCTGTGCTTCTTCCACTGGTTCTGGTTCAGAACAGCGCTGTTCGTGTTGTTCTGAACTTGCCCCGATACTCCCATATTACTATGGCCCGTAGGAATCTTCATTGGCTACCCATTCGGACTAGGGCCCAATTTAAATTATTGGTTCTTGCCTTCAAGGCTTTGCGCTCTAATGTCCCTCATTACTTATCATCTAGGCTTTCCTGGTATGTTCCTGGTAGGAATTTAAGATCAGTGGGCCAGGGATTATTAGCAGTCCCACCGACACGCTCTGCCTTGTCAAGGCTGCGAACCTTTCAGGACCTGGTTCCACTTTTGTGGAACAGGCTTCCCATGGACCTCCGATTGGAGGAGGATCTTTCCCGCTTTCGAACGGGATTAAAGACTTATCTTTTTAGTCAGCCAGAATGAGTGGTTGGGCTAATGTGGTGGTTGCTGGGATTTGATACTGCATAGTAAGTGGTTGGTGTTGGTTATTTTATTGTATTGTTATGTTTACTGTATATGTTATTTGTCCCGCCCTTTGGTATAAGGGGCGTTATAAATAAACGTTTATCATTAAACGTTTATTATGACTATTTCCTGCAGTCAGTACAGGGCAGAATTGCTAGAACTACATAGAGCACAATTACGGGAGCCCTGATTTTCAGATTCTGTATAGATAAGAAAATTATTGTTTAAAAAATCAAAGTGTTAGAACAGTGTTTAGTTTCTAGAGCAGCCCACTTTGTGTACTCCATGTGTATTCACTAACCAGATAACAAATAAAAAGTGAGAATGTGGCTCATCTCAGGATTCTTGCATGATCATCCACACTCATCCACTGTGTGATGGTCCTAAAAATGGACATGTAAAAATACTCTTCTGAATAATTCTTCCTTCTTATCCAAGTATTTTCTTTTGTAGCCATTTTCAGGTCTTGCCCATATAGATCTTGAATATGCTAGACTTGTTGTGGTTACAGTATAACCTTCAGTTATATTTCAGGGTCAACAAACCCTTTGGTTTTGAATCTTAAAGACTTAAAACTGGAATCTTAACAATCTTTCCACTACTTGATATGGTAGTAATAAACTCGTGGCTCTCACATCTGAACTGGGTTATTTAATGAACAATGAGAAATGACAGAATGTTTCATGAACCAAAGTGGAGAAGAATGATAAGGTGTATAGCTAGAGAACTTAAATCCTGGGACAGAAGAGTGGCCCTGACAGTGCTGTTTGTAGGCCTTATGGATTTTTCTCAAACGCACATGCATACATAAAAATGAAGAAAGTAGTATGGTCTGGTGTATTTTCTGGGCATTGGTAAAATGGGTATGACATCACTTTAATTGAAACAGAGCTCTGAAAAGAACCAGAATGTGCTTTGGATCAGCAGCCTTGTTAAATGGTGCCCTTAGGGCTGCAAAGTTGGAAATGCTGCTGTGAAAACCACAGACTGGGAAATTGCTTTCCAGTTCCTTTCCCTTTTTTTTTTCCTTGAGGCAGAAATGAGGAAATCTGCTTCACATTTGTGTTGCAGACATGTTTTGCAGGAATGGCAGCAGCAAGCCCTCAGCATCCCATGAACTACCAATGTTCATTCTGGAGTTTCTACATGCAGATCATAATATCAGGGGCTAGTTGCATGTGCTTGTGTTACACCATGAAAACTATACCAACACAGGTACAAGGTTTGGCTAGTATTAGTGGAGGTGACTCTCCTTTCCTTATGTAAAAACATCTACCGGTATATGGGGGATATCACTACTTTGCCATAGTCCATCTTCTCTCCTTCTGTGTTTGCTAGAACTGGAACACACAAATCAGCCAGGAGTTTGGGGCATTATCTGTGCTGCATATTGGTACATAGACAACTAAATGGAAAGGCATATTCAAATGGGGTGGAACTTTGGAAAATCTGAATCAATGGTTTGAATCGAAAGAACTAAGGCATATTTTTTTACAAATGAAAGTTGTGTTAGCATAAAGTCTTTGCAGAGCCACTGTAAGAAAATATGCTAGACCTTTTGTGGTTGCAGCTGTTGAGTTTCTCTGTAAACTGGAATTGTAATCAGTTCCACAATAATTTTTGTTGGGTTTTGTCTTTGTTTCTGCAGCTTCTGGTTGCTAAGTCCCCCATTGCGCCATTCACATCTTTTCTATATACGATTGAAAATTCCGGTTTGGTTCTCCAAGGTAAGACCATAATATAAAAATGAGCTTTGTTTTACTGCTTGGATATCAGGTAGGTTGGTATAACCCTAACTTTTACTGAACTGTTTCAAACTAGATTGAATTGAAGTACTGTGTGCTGAGAGAAGTAAATGCCAAAGTCTTAACTTTGTTCTTGTATCGCCAGTACAATAGGTATACTTCACTTTAAGAGAGGTTTCTCTCTTCATTTACGCGAAAATATACAATATGGCACCCTCTTGTTGACATAATATTTTGAACAGGCCATTTTACTTTTTCTTCTCTGTACAACTAGAATCACCTTCATAGGCCCACTGGCAACAAACCTATCTAGTGCTTATGAGGTGCTATAACCATCTACTGACATGCTGAATCCAAGTTTTGTTGAACTGAGTTCAATAAGTTCTTGTTTGTACTAGATGAGCAGATTAAACTCTGAAGCCCATTGTCTTAATGTCTTTCGAATTCTTGTATGTATGGATGTTCTTGAACCTGTTGTGACTTATGCCACTAAAAGAAAGTCTGGCTCATAATTGTTTGAGCACCAGCAGTTGTGAGATATCCTAAACTTAGTATGTGGCTGTATCAAACATGATAAACAAACTCATGATCTCAGAATCATTGGGGAACATGTCTGTTGCCTGAATAGATTAAAAAAGAAAAGCACGTTGTGTAACCCCCTATGCCACGTAAGTGGAATGCATGCCATGATGTAACAAAACAATACAAAACACCCTCCTGTACATGTATTTCCTCTTCAGCATTCTGACCTCACACTATCCTAGGAGGGCTGCACCATATACGACTTCTGGACATTTGATTAATCTCTGAGATGTGTATTCTGTGGATTCACACTCTCTGCATATTTGAATAATATGGCTTATTCTGAATGTAAAAAATTTAATCTGCCTTATTTGGTTTCAGAAACCTAGCTAAGCAACAGCTCTGTGGAGATAAGAGAAGGGGCTGTTAAGGCTATAGTTCTTCTTTGGATATTATTTTCCCCCCTCACCTCTCTGTGTGGTGAGATTGGGAGTGCATCTTGGGGTTCACACGCCTGCACCCCACTTCTTTCACCACAAGAAGGAAGTGATACCCAAACTAGGAGATGCTGCATCTGTTTGAATACAGGGTCTCCCTAACTGTTCAGTCCAAACCCTCAGTTCTTTATAGGAACAATGCGGTGGTCAGGCAGATCTCATGTTCAAATCGATGTGAGATCTCTCTGTATGTATGCTGAGAGGAGGAGAAGAATAGTTGAAAATTGCTGCTGTTGTTTTTTGCTGCTGGAGACTAACCAAGAGACATCACCTGTGTATTTATCTGCACCTGGGTGGTTCAGTATGTTGTGCTGTATGATTTTTTAAAATATTGTGATAACTAACCAAAGATTATTTTATATTGTATTAACTGACAATAGATGTTGATCTGACTGGAGTATGGGTGGGGAGGAAGTATGCAAGCCCCAAATATGCCCCTGATCTCACTGCACACAGAGGTGAGTGGGAGAGAAGTGACATCCAAACAAGGCCATACTTGAACCAGCTAAAAAGATGGCCACAAACTGCATAAAAGGGGACACATTTTTATAAAAGGAAGCTTGTTGAGAGGTGTCAGGTATAGGATAGTATCTATGCTGGTGGCAGAAGAACATTTTAGTGCTAATGAATGGACTCTATTCCTCAGTCTGACAGCAGAGGCAACATTTCCATTCATTCTTTATTTGGTGAAGCAGGAGGAGAGTACATTCAAAGTATGTGACAAGGGAACAAGTGGATGAGTGTGGGAACGGGTGAAGAACAACAGCTGTCTGAAAAATGAGGTGGGGGGGGGGCGGGGATGGAAAATCCCATCACAACTCTGTTAACCAGGAGGCCATAAACAAATTGATATTAGAAAACATACCTGAAACCTCTTTTATTGTGGAGGACAGTAAGGAAAACAACAACAACAACAACATAGTAAAATGTTTGATTTAGCAACTCTGCAGGCAATTCCTCTTTCTGTCCCTAGGCGATTAGGAGGTGGGGGATAGAGCTAAAACTGCAAGTTTTCTCCCTCTTTTGTTCCATGGGCCTGGTGGTTAATAAAAGGGCAGGAGAGGATGGCTAGTTAGGGATTTCACCGACTCCTGTTTGATGCAGTTTAAGGAGCTCCTCTGCTATCGTTACAGTTAAAATGGAAAGCGGAACTGTTCTCCATTTGCAAAAGTTTCAGCCTCCTAGGCTGAGAGTGAAAAAGCTATTAACATGGTAATGCAGCCTCATTCAGAGGAGTGCATCAAAATCCCCTTTGTTGATGTAAATTGCTGCTCTGTTGCCTGGTCTCTTTGGATCTCATGGTCTAGGTACAAGCACAGAAAATTGTTTGGTGAGACTTGGGTGGAGGGAAAACTGCACCTCTTATATCATTTTAGGAGATCGCCAGGCCGCCCAAGAGCACTGCAGTGGGAGACTTCTATGCCTTTGTAAACTTGAAGTGCTCAGTGGTGAAAAGAATCCAATTATTCAGTGCCTCTTTTACTGCTGCCTTCCCTCTTGGGAAATGCTGCTCAACAATTTGAAGACAAGGATGACTGGTCAAAGGGTTGAGTTAGATTTTGAACCATGTTTCAAGTACATTGTGCGAACAAGGAAAAAGATAAGCAAGCCTCAGTGAGTCTTACACAAATTTCTTAAGGCTTGAGAATCCTGCTTTTAAATTTTGTAAGTATTGTGATTTACATAAAAGGACAAATCAAATGCTTGGATTTGCACATTGCAGATTATATCTTCAGATCTGGATCTAAATTTTGTCACCTGAGCTCTGTAATAGTATCCAATTGCTGGTTAAAACTGCATTTATATTAAACCCAGTAGAAGTCTTTTGAAAATATTAATAAGGTTCCATATTTATATTTATTCCCACCCAGTGATTCTGATTTATGCCAAGCATGCAGATTCAAACATTATTATCCTGTCAAGCCTACAAGACACAAATAGCAGTCCTATATTTGTGTCTGTAAAGTAAAAGGGGAAAAAAACATTCAGTGTACTACCTACCCTCTATTAACAACTAGATTTAAATTAGATGTGTTTGTTGGTCTGTCATTGTAAATAGAATTAATTTAAAAAGCAATTGACACATTTACAGACATACCCACCCACCAAAAAAAAAAAGAGAGATGAGCCTTGCCCCTGCCCCTAAGACTGGGAAAGATCTTTTAAGTCTAGTTCTATTTCATATATACATTTTTCATCAATAACTATTTTTCATTCACCAGTTAGATGCTGATTCTGCTAGTGGTATACGAGTAAGAGTCTTTCACTTTCATGCCATGTTACCTGCTAGTAGATGAAAGGGGATGAAATTTGTTTGTGTCAGGAAAAGAAATGGCTGTGATTCAGAAGAACAGCTTTTAATAGGTGGAAATGGAGAGTGCAAGAATTATTTTAATAAAAACCTTCATAGCTGCATTTATTAGTTGAGTTGTGGTTGAAATAACTGATGTCTGATTCCAGTTATTGAAAATAGCAGTCCTTGTGAAATCATGTACTGGAGTTAATCCTGACTGGTTCAGATGTAAATGAAATCAGGATTCAACTCGAGATTTATTCAGTTGAGGTAGATTACTTGCAGCACTCAAGTTTTATACTGACTTCCAGAGATGGAAAATGTTATTTTACTTAGCAATGATCTGAAATGTGACAAACCAAGTTTGATTCCTTAGTATAATAGTTTTCAAATTTTCTGACTTCCGGGGATCTATTCTTTGTCAGTGTCTGCCAAGGACCACTGCATGCTGCAGAGGTTTGTGGAGAAGAGACACACAGTCACATCATGCTGGATGCTCGCCAGGACTCTTGGGGCCTCAATGTTGACCCATGTAAATGGAGAGCATGCCCTCAACACAGCCAGTGCTCATTCCCCTGCAGCATCACACTACAGGGGAAGATCTGTAGTGGCGGACAAGCTGACTTTCTGGGACGTTGTCTGCCATTACTGAACTTCTAGTTGAGAGAGCCCTGACAAGCTACCGAGGAACCCCAGAATTCTCCACAATACAATTTGGAAACCATTGCTTTAGTGCATGAAAACTTGTACAGGGTACTTTTGTACTGCGGTAGTTTTGCACTTACAGATTTTCCCAATATTTCCACATTTCTCCATATTCCTCCATATAGCATAATGTGGGTGATCTTTCCATCTTCTCTCTTTTAATTCTCTCTTTTTCTTTCTCATACTTTACTCCTCCCTCTCTCTCGATCTCTTACTTTCTTCCCTTAACAAAATTTAAATAGTGGTGGCACTGCTGGTATATCCATTCAGATTAGGGTCCCAGTTGAGGATCAGTGTTAGGCTGTGTGGGCTGGTGGCTTGAAGTAGCCAGGATGGCTAGCCAGCAACTCAGTAGAGGCTCACATATTCCAAGCAGTCTACCAGTAGCTCAGTCTGTACATTGACCTGGTTCGCATGATCACCGCAGCCCACCATGGCTTATTTAAGCCAAGGTGGGTTGCGGTGCCCCAGGCACCAAGTTACAGATTCAGATTCAAGCTCCCCTGCAGCTTCTCATGTCATCCAAACCCAGCGAGGGTGGCTTGTTGGGGTGGCTGACAAACCACACCACAACCCTACAACAGGCCATGGGTTCTGGGTGGTTTGTTAACCACCCCAACAAGCCACCCTCATTGGCATCGGACAACATGAGAAGCTGCGCCCGGCCAGAGTAATTATGCAAATCGGCCAGCACGCACAGGGTGGTTAATAAGTCACCATGGCTTATTAACCACTGTTGTGTTGTGCGAACCAGCACAGTGTAACAAGGTGCTTAGCCTGAGAAGCCAGGCTATAGAAAAGTCTACAAGGACCCTATTGGTGCCTCCAGTCCCCTTATCCCTAATGAGCTGAAGGCTGCAGTGCACCCTCTGGCCTGATGCGGTGGTGGCACTGTGGTGTCACAGCATTCAGGACAGCAGTTCCCTCTGCTTGCAAGTTGCCCTAGTGATGGAGCGAGTAAGATGCCTGAGCCTTGCTGCCAGAGTTCCCAGTTTGAAACCCCAACACCTTACACAGAGTAAATCCAAGCCATATTTGAGATTTGGCTATAGTGCATTACCTGAGAGTGCCTCATTGTGGAGAAAGTCCTGATCCCCTGTGCTTGGGTTCCTTTTAAAACCCTCACAACTCTCTATGTGATCACTATGTTGTATTTCCCAGTTGTGCAGGGATGCAGCATACTGGTTTCCTGCCCAGTATGACAAACAAAATGATTTCACTCTGTACAATAGCAGAGATACATATTTGTACAGCTGCACCTATGTAAGTACAAGCAAAGTTGACTGTGTGATATACTCGATACAGAATTTTGGAGCTCCAGTATATGGTTTGACATAGATTACAGCTGTTTAGTTGTTGCTTTCTACTGTCCAGCCAAGGGAATTAAGTTTGTGCTAAACATCCTCTAGCTATCAATTTAACTCTATGAATGCTGATAAGAAGAAACAGTGATAGTTGCAAATTTTGGAAATGCATTTATTTTTTAAATTTATATCCTGCCCTTCCTCACAAGGAACCCAGGGTGGTTAATAACCCATGTAAAAATAATACAACACCATTGAAATCATAACTCTAAATTTACAAATACACAATAAATGCAATAAAACTTTATTGCAAACTTTATTGCAAAATTTTAAACTTTAAAATTTAAAACAATTTTATATTGTTTTAAATGTATTTTATATTTTATCATGTTGTACATCGCCCAGAGTGGCCGGTTTGCCGGCCAGATGGGTGATCCATAAATACAACAAATAAATAAATAAATAAATAAAAACTGTCACAACACCACCAGAAAACAGACTTGCTTATATCCCCCAAACCTTGTACATATCAATACATCTTTAACTGGTGCCTGAATGACAACAGTGTGAGGGATAGCTGAATCTCTATAGGAAGGGAATTCCACAGGGTGCCACCACCAGGAAGTCTCTGCCATGTGTAGTACCCCATGGGCCACATTCCTCAAGGACCTCACAAGCCAAGCCTCTCCAGCTAATCTTAAATGGTGGTTGGTGCTGGAGAAGGCAGATCTTCCAGTAATCGGGTTCTGAGCTGTGTAGGGTTTTGTATACTAGTACTAACCCCTTGAATTGGGTCCAGTAGCTCACTGGCAGCCACTGCAGAAATTTCAAAGCTTGTGTAATGCGCTCATATCTTGCTGCCCCTCTCAGCATGCAGGCAGTGGCATTCTGCACCAGCTTCAGTTTCTGGACCGTCTCCAAGGGAAACCCTATGTAGAACATATTACAGTAGTCCTGTTGGGAAGATATCAGGTTATCCCCATCCAGAAACAGCCACAGGTGCTGAACCAGCCATAGCTAGCCATACATATTCCTCGCCATTGAACCCACCTGAATTTCAAGTAACAGCTTTGAATTGAGGAGTACTCCCAGACAATGTACCTGTTCCACCAAGGGGAATGCTACTCCATCTAGAACAGGCTATCTACCTAATTCCCAAATCCAGGAACTGCTTACCCACAGAGCCGCCATCTTATCAGGATTTAACTTCATTGTATTGACCCTCATCCAGCTCAACACTGCCTCCAGGCACTGGTCCAGCATTTGCAGAGACTCTCCTGATTGAATTGAAATGGAGAGATAGAACTGAGTGTCATCCGCATATTGGTGACACTGTGCTTCAAATCCCTGGATGATGCCTCCAGAAGATTCAGCTGGGAAGCATAAGAAATCATTCCCATTGACCCTGATAGGAAATTAGGTTCTGAGTAGGCTCAGGTGTGTCCAAACCTTAAGGATGAGGTCTACAAGGCCTCCCTTGTAGTCACCAGTGAGCCATCTCTGCAACTAGTTCCTTCCAGCCCCTTGCAAAGGTGAGTTTGCTTGGAAGCAAGGAGACTGGCACAGATGTCTGGTGGTAGCCTCCCCAGACTTCACTTTTCTGACTTTTCTGAGCTCTCTTGGGTAAAGCTTGGAAAGCCCAGAGATTTCCCCAATAATTATCCTAGAATGTTCAAAAGTAACACAACCACCACCTTAATTCATTGCAACATGAGCCAAGGATAAAATGGAAAGAAGGAGGAGGATTATGTAAGCCACCTTGGGTTTCTTTAAGGAAAAAAGGCGGGGTATAAATATAATAAATAAATAAATAAATAAATAAATGGGGAGCTCACCCATCACTTGTAACAGTGATGCAGATCAGACTGTTTAAAGAACTTGCCATTTTCCTGGTTTTCGTGAACTAAAGAAGGGTGCTGTGAACATCTGAAATGCAACACAAGAATAAGCACTGAAGTAGATATGGGATCTATGTGGTCTTTGTAAGGCAGTGGGTAGATGGAACTAAAAATTATTCAAGTTAGTGGATTCAATTGTATCTGCCCACTCAAGCCAATTTATAAATTTAACTAGTCAAAACAGATGTAATAGACACAACAACAGAAAAAAACATAATCAGACAGAGATTTGTTTTTACCCCGAGCGTTTTTTTCTGCAGTAAGTTAACTCCACTCTTGCATTATTCTGCAGGCACCCTCCTTTGCCCCATAAGTATTCTCCTGTATGTTGTTAAGAGGTGTGGCTAAGGAACATACCACTAAACTTTTGCCCTGGCCAAAAAAAAAAAAATGCTGTCTAGAACTTACTCAATCTGTAGGACTTCCTTGCTTTCCTTCACAGTCTAGGATTGCTTTCAAGAGAATGTATCTGGCAGATGAAATCAAGATGTGCTTAAGTGGCTTTTTGGACCAGACCCAAAGTCCCAAAATTTAATTAAATACCAAGTTTTACAAACTAATCTAATACAAAAAGGAATGTGTGCATGATTTCTCTTTTATTTAGAGCTAAGCTTTTGTAAGTTCATATTTTTGTGTTGAAGTGTGTATTTTTGATGAAGGAGAACCTTCCATTGAACACTGCTAAGCAAATTGCACAAAAGCAAAAGTGTTTCTCTGCTTCTCATCCAAGTCCTGGTCACTCATCACAGCTCCAGCAGAGCTCTGTAAAAGCCCCCAAAGTCTGTTTTTAAAGGCTCCAGGGAAATGAGCAGACTCTGAGCCAGCCCACAAGGCACAGCACATGGCAACTCCTGAACCTTGGGAGCAAGGGAGCTGTGCAATTCCTGAGCTTGCTAACCAAGCTTGGAGAAGCTCCCCAACCAAACTGATCTCAAGCTTAAGCAGACTCTGGTACTCTGTACTCAAGCTTCCCCACATAAACTATTACACATTTGCATTTGTTTAATTTGCAGTAGCTTATTCTGCACTGATTTAAAATCCAAGGATGTTTGTTCTCTTTCCTAAAAATATACTTGAAAAACCTATTGGAATCAGCTTCTCAAGGAGGTACACCTGGCACCTACCCTCTGTTCTTTCAGGCACCAGGTGAAGACCTTTTTATTTGCCCAATATTTTAATGGTTGATTTTATTCCTTTTATTATCGCCACTGTACCTCCAGATTGAATTTATTTGGCTGCTTGTTTTTATTGTGTTATATTTTAATATGTTTGTGTTTTTACACTATTTTTGTTGTTATTTTTGTGTTGTGTTTTGGAAACCGCCCAGGGAGCCTTTTGGCTGATGGGCGGTGAATAAATATATTAAATAAATAAATAATTGTCCTGCAAGATGTAAATTGAAAATGAACCTCATCATAAGTTGAGATGGCAAACTATGTGCTGCATGGTGCCTTTATGTTCATATGTACACATATATATATATATGCATGTGTGTTAGTGAAAAGACTCGTCCACTTGGAGATTTAACTATGATAGACCCTGAGGAGCAACTCACACCAACAAAAGTTTAACAAGACATCCCCCCCCAATGGCAAAAATAGGGACAGTGATTTACCAGGGGACTGGCACCAGAAAATAAGGACAGTTGGAGCATATGCTAACAAGTAACACTCTTAGAACTTGGATGTTGGAAGAGCACTTTCAAAAGTTGGAAAATTCAGAGCATTTTGGGCGTAGACTAGAAATTTTGGCTGCTGGCTTGGAGGTCCAAAGATCAGCCACTGGGCCCAGAAAAGTGGGGAAATGTGACTGATCACAGCCTTGCTCCCACATCTCCCAGTCCTGCCTACTGTCACATGGCCATTAAATTCTTAAGCCAGGATTGTTCTGGATCATGAGATCTGAAAATGTTGCCTTTTTGTGGCATGAACCTAGAGGCATAAGAAGGCATTCACTTTGTATTACCGTAATTTCCCTACTGCTGCCAGAGCAGCAGTTTAAAATATTGAACCATTTCATCTTGACTTGAACTATGGGACAGTATACTGTGTCCAAACTGAACACACAGAGACATTTTACTCCCCATTTGCTGGTAATGAAAGGGGGGTTTGGCAATATTGGGGGGGGGATGAAATGGGGAGACTTAGCAACTGCCATTTCTCCCCCACCAACCCCTTGAGAATTATAGTATGTCATCATGTAGCATCGTTTCTAGATGGGGTTTTTTGGCCTGGGGGTGGGTGGGTGGCAGCTGCCAAGAAGAGTTCTTTTTGCTGCTGCTGTGACATTGGCAGCGTTGGGGAAAACAGCAAAGGAAGGGGAGAGATTTCACCTTACCACCCACCACCAGGTTTGAGCTGGAAGTTCTTGCCTGAGAATGTTCAGCTCAGCTCAAATTTCACTTCAAAAATCATTTCACTTCTGTTGTGCAAAGGGCTTTTGTTCAGCTTAGCAGGGACTTCGTATTTGCTTAACATATATTAACTATCACATTTAGTTTTGCTGTGCTCTGCCAGATGTTCAAATGGCCATTAACCACCAAAGTCCAAGTTTTGTTTGGGTGAAACTACCTGGCTTCATGGTTGGCACATGCTGATGACTGGGCAAAAATATAAATCCATCCTTCATTTATATTGCTGGCAGATAGTGTCATGAGTATGCATAAAAAGCAAGTAATCCACACTAAAATGTGTTGGTTCTGTGTTTGGAGATTGTGAATTCTATGGTCATCTTGAAATCCATGAATGCACCAGAAACTATCTGCTGTGTCTTCAGTCTCTTTGAAATGTACCTAGATGTGTGAGGCAAGCCTATAATCATAACGTATGTAATCTATGGCAGTGATTCTGAAATAGTGGGTGGAAATCCTACAGATGAGTTAGCAAGTTGCTATTGTGAGTGCTGAGAATAATGAAGTGCGGCAAGTGACTAAGGCGTAGATGGGCTTCACTTCAGACAAGCGGGCAATGAATAGAGAGAAAGTGCCTGCTGTGATGCCTTGGCCAAGCTTCAAGTCAACCTACAGCTGGAGTCCAGTTCTTGCAGGAGGCACCATGGCTCAGTGGTAGAGCACCTGCTTTGCATGCAGAAGGTCCCAGGTTCAATCCCCGGCATTTCCAGGTAGGGCAGGAAAACCTCCTGGCTGAAACCTTGCCAGTCAGTGTTGACAGTACTGGGCTAGATGGACCAATGGTCTGACTCAGTATAAGGCAGTTTCTTATGTTCCACAAGCAGACCAAAAGCCAAAGGGAGGAGTTGTGGTCAAAGATGGACTGGTGGTCAGGTTCCAAGCAGGTGAAGTAATCTATGTGGCTATTTGGTGGGACAAGTTGCTCAAACTAAATAATCAAACCTGGAGAAAGTAAGATAGTGTGCCCAGTCCCTATTGGTTTCTCAGGTTCAGCTGGGATGATGAGCAGCAGTTCCCTCCTATGGCTGTTACATAGGTGATGGTACAGCATGGGAAAACTCAAGCCAGTGACAACTTCAACCTATGAGCTATTCCAGTGGCACAGGGAGTGAAGTGTCTGAATCCCCCACACCTTACAGTGACCTAGTATTGTACAATGTTTAGAAACCATTGTTTTATGGAAAACAAGGATCATCATTAATTATCCTGGAATGGTCAAGCTGCAGTAACTGAAAGCATAGACTTCTCCTATGTTTTTCAGTATTTCTGTCATGATTATAAGAGTTAAATGAAGCAAAAGGTGAGAAGTACACTTATACTGTAATGACTTATTTATAACCCAATGTGCCTTGTTCCCTGAACATAATTCACAGCTTTATGCAGCATCCTGTTTGTGATTCTATATCAAATGTATATCAGGGAGAGTAGGGAGCATATTCCTGTCCAAAGAGCATAGTCCAACATTTATCTTTGCTTTCCGCTCTGAAATAGGATACAAAAGCGTATGATCATGCTCAGTGGCTGGAAGTGGTAAGGGTGTCTGACTGCTGAGGCTCCATGTTTTAAGCAACTCAGATCAGAAAGGGTGAATTGGATTATATCAGCTTTGCACTGTAGGGTGCAGGATACATCAAAAGGAAAATTTAACAAAAAATAAAGTGAAATTAATTTGAATGAGGGCTGATAATGCCAATCTAAACCACTAGTCATTCTTTGTTTTCCTTTATCTTTTCCCATCATTCAGAGCTTAGATTGCTCCTGGAATACAGTGAGAATGGGGTGTGTGAAACAGTTTTCAGTTGATTTGTGGAGGCTTAGTTATTGATGGAGAAATCAGATATTCTATAACTTTATAAGATGCCAACACATTCATGCTACTTTCTTCTTTATAATCTTTGTTCCGATGTGCATATCAATTCTGTCCCCTCACAGATTATACTTCAGGAACTCTCTAGCACTCGACTCCAGGGTCTGGTGCTCATACCCCTCCCCTTGAGATGGAGTCTTTGTTTTGTGGACATGTCTTGAGGGTGGAGCAAGCACTTGCCTACTCAGTTCTCTTCTGAAAATGTTATCTGTAGAGTTTTCTCAGTGAGCTCTGCGAGTCCCTGTTTAACTCAATCTGGGCCATTGGGAGATATTTTTTCCTTTATTTTCAGATTCATACTGGACAGTGGTTCCTTCTTGTATTTCTGTTTCACTACATGCATATTACTTTGGGTGCAGGGGCTTTCCTATAAGTTGTGCCAAGACTGTGGGGGCAAAGTGCTCGCTCCGATGGTCATGACTCTCTTTAATCAGGTTGGAAGAAGAGCACTTAGTTTATTCTTCTGCTCACTGTTAAAAATTGATGAAACAAGCCTGCAGGAACTGTTCCTCCAATTAGCGAGCCTCCAAGATGCTGAGACCAGGGCAGCTGAATCTGACCACACTTATCCATCTCCTCTGTGTTTTGTTTTAGCTCCTCTGTTCTCAGAATGTGTCCCCAACCCCCATGCCAAAGCAGATTCCAAGGGTGTCCCCAACCCCCATGCCAAAGCAGATTCCAAGGGTGTCCCCAACCCCCATGCCAAAGCAGATTCCCAGGGTGTGGTGTCTAAGCAATCCTCACTGCCAAGAGATCTGTGGACTGCAAGAAAAGGGATTGGGACCAGAACACAGCCCACTAGACCTGAAGAAAACAAAGAAGACAAACCATGTTATTAATCCCAAGATGCCATCTGTTCAGTCTCCTTCCACACAGGCAGTAAGTTTAACACTGGAAGTACCAACCTGTCTTATGGCAACCTTATCTGCTCAAAGTGCTTGATAGACACTTCACATCGGAACCTGATGTTCCATTTGCTTCACCTGAGCCAGTACTTGACAAACTGCAATACCTCCCCCATAAATTGGGGAATATGCTCCCTACTCTCCCTGATATACATTTGATATAGAATCACAAACAGGATGCTGCATAAAGCTGTGAATTATGTTCAGGGAACAAGGCACATTGGGTTATAAATAAGTCATTACAGTATAAGTGTACTTCTCACCTTTTGCTTCATTTAACTCTTATAATCATGACAGAAATACTGAAAAACATAGGAGAAGTCTATGCTTTCAGTTACTGCAGCTTGACCATTCCAGGATAATTAATGATGATCCTTGTTTTCCATAAAACAATGGTTTCTAAACATTGTACAATACTAGGTCACTGTAAGGTGTGGGGGATTCAGACACTTCACTCCCTGTGCCACTGGAATAACTCATAGGTTGAAGTTGTCACTGGCTTGAGTTTTCCCATGCTGTACCATCACCTATGTAACAGCCATAGGAGGGAACTGCTGCTCATCATCCCAGCTGAACCTGAGAAACCAATAGGGACTGGGCACACTATCTTACTTTCTCCAGGTTTGATTATTTAGTTTGAGCAACTTGTCCCACCAAATAGCCACATAGATTACTTCACCTGCTTGGAACCTGACCACCAGTCCATCTTTGACCACAATTCCAATTTATTAAATCTTTACATGTTGGAAAAGTAAGGAACCAAACTGATGGACCATACCAAACTGATGGACCATATCCAAAGAGTGTTCATCAGTGGCCCCCTGTCAACCTGGAGAGAAATGAGAAGTGGAGTACTTCAGGGTTCTGTACTGGGCCCAGTGTGGTTCAATATCTCTATAAATGACTTGGACAAAGAAATAGAAGAGATGCTAGTCAAATTTGCAGTTGACAACCTACTGGCTTCCAGACTGTTTCTAATGCTGGCACTTACCGGTACCTTTAAAGCACTACATGGCTTAGAACCTAGATGTCTGAGAAAATATATTCTACCATCTCTCAGACTGTCCATACAATAATGTCCTCCTCAGAGACCCTCCTTCAGGTGCCCCTGCCATCTAAACTGAGGCAGGTAGCTACAGTAGAGACAGCCTTTTTGGCTGTGATGCCTCGCTTGTGGAACTCTCTTTCCAGATAGGCTCGATCAGCACTTATGCTAATGTATTTTGGTCCCTCTCATAGAATAGTAGAGTTGGAAGGGGCCTATAAGACCATCGAGTCCAACCCCCTGCTCAGTGCGGGATAACAGATGTGGGCAGCCCAGGCAGCCACCCATCCAAGCACTGACCCGGCTCATACCTGCTTAGCTTCAGCATGTGGCCTGCATTATGTGCTCTCGACTCCCTGGCAAAGGCCTTTTTAATTTTTATTTCCCCTGGGTTTTAACAACTGTATTTCCCGATTCCTCCCCTCCTGGTGATGGTTTTTAGCACTGCCTTTTACTGTATTGTTACTGTGTTTTTACTATGTTTACTGTGTTTTTATTAATATAGTTATATTTTAAATAAATGAATAAGATGTGTTTTTTGCCTCTGATATTCCTAAAATCTACAGATTCTAAAAAATAAAGCCACAGTCGTCATTCTGCCCAGCATTTAGAATTTATAGATGATCTACATCAGCTCTAATTGGCTCATATAAAAATCTATATATACTTGAATCAATTAGACTTGGTATAGACCCTTAAGGTTAAAAACGGAGTGAACAAATAAGATTAAAACCTCTGAAAAGGGCAGTAGAGGGTTTCTCTTACCCTTACATTAGTTAATTTGTCTGCTGTTGATATGCAACTTAGGTTAATTCAGCAGAAAGTTTCCCTGAGACTTTGTTGGTCTCTGAGTAAGTTTTTAAGGCTAAGGCTGACTACAAATTATCTCTGCTGGAAGTATGACAAGCCACAAGCTAATTTAATCCATATGTTCTGGCATTGCCCTGTCATCTCACCAGTCTGGAAAGAAGTGGGAGATTGCATAAACATTACCTTATCCACAGGATCTAACTCTTACCTTTAATCATTTAACATTTGGATATGTATCAGCCATCTGGGCACTCTGCAAGAAATACAATGAATGGATTGCCAGGGTAGCTTTAGTGGTTTAAGAAAATAATCCTCCAACACTGGAAAAATATGAACACCCCCAAAGATTGAGCAGTGGTTGGAAATGTTAGATGTTGCTGGGGTGTGTGTATGGGGGGGGGGGGGACGGACACTTATAATTATAACATATGCAATTCACCTGATAAGTTCAGTTTAAAATGGCACTAGTTCCAGAAGAGCTGAGAAAACCATGTTCTAAAGAAAGGGGGACTTTGATCATCACATTAGCCCTCTTCCTGATCTCTCCCTGTGCCCATTTCCTTTTCCCCCTCATTTTATTTGTACATCATATCAGGTGGATATGATTTACAGAATTGGGTAGATGGAATGGTAGATTTCTTTAAAAGAGGAGTGGTTGGAAATAGGAAATTGTGAAATGGTTATTTCTTTCAAATTATACAGTTTCAGCTTACAAAGTAATGCTTTTTAACAATAATTTAACAATGCTTTTTACCTGCATTAACAATAATAAACTACTTGATTTGGTGAACAAGATTCTAACATTAGTTTCGGTCTGCCTGGAAGCTCATAATTGTATTACCGGTAGGTCTATGTAAATGGCCAATTGTCTGGGAAAAGTTCCATGCCACAATAAGTTATAATATCAAAGGAATCCTGTTTTGTTTTGGGTCACCTTGACTGATGAGCTTAATTGCATGTGCCCTGCTTGTAACAACTTCTTCAGAATAAGCCCAGGTTTCCCTTCTCAACAATATGGGCTGAGGTGACCTTTATCACTGTAACTCCCATTTACCATCTACAGAGAATTAGACTAGCAGTTTGGAATGCTAGATATGCTTGTACTGTTGTAGATTTGAAACCTACAAATAAGTAGCAAGAATGGTGTGTATAGATTCATAACAGCTGGTTACTTAATGTATATTCGCAAGAACTCCAACCTGTCTGTGTGTACAGAAACAGGTGCTAGTGGTAGTGCTAAATATTGGGGATAGTTCCAGACAGAAATCTGACTGGCCTGCTCTTGTGTTAAAAAGTAAATTAAATCTCTGAATAGTTTGGAGAGAGTCATCCAGTGGAGGGGTCATCCAGCGCAGTCTCTCATTCATGATACCCACAAGCAAAAATTCCACCTCTTTGGAAACTATCAAAATTGTCCTCTACTATCCTAGAGTGTCTGATCATGGAAAAAAATAATGATCACAGTTCCTTCCTCCCTTCCCTGAGTTTTGCTTCCCAAATCTTTCTAGTTCAGGCAATGAGGAACCAATAGCTGACTGAATTTCCTATATACCGTGGCACTAAAAAAAACCTGAACTATGTAGCCACCAGAAACCCTGCTTCATTTTCTTTTCAGAAGATTTCTTACTCTCTTGAGGGGAAAGACTCACAGGCAATAGCAGAGAGCAAAAGTAACTCCAGATTTCTCCTCCTGGAAAGTGAAGTATAAAATGAGTTAAATTCCACCACCAAGTCTGAACAGGAGAAAGAGAAAGGCAGCCTGCTAGCTGGTCACAGCAGCTGTGTGATTTGGCAGAGGCCACACCAATTGATGTATCCCCCCAAAGGCACAGGAAACGTCAGCACACCACTGTATGTACACAAATCAAACCCATCTATTGAAGACGGGTTAAACTTGCTTACTGAGCCCTGGGAATACAATGAACAATTTCAGCACCCCATTCATTCCTAGCAGATTTCAGCTCCTCTTTCATTCTTGCTTCAGTTTCTGTGCTGTTCTGGCACATCCTTTCAGAGAGAGGGGAGAGAGAGAGAGAGATGATTCAGGAGGAAGCTCATTAGAATCCTTCCTCACCCAGCCTTTTCATCTGTCACTTTTTCTTGTCCATTGCTCTACTGGCCAAGAAACAAAGGTTTACATATCTGTGGCCAGTGGTGTTTCTTCATTGTCTCTGTTCTTTTAAATTATGATTAATTAGTAGTTAACAGTAGCATTCAAAATTGAAAAAACAAAAACAAAAAACAGTATTTGTTGTTTATCTGTAAAAGGAAAGGAAATGCTTTGCCCCAGTGCTTCATTCAGTGGCTTCCTAGTACAGCATATCCATTTTAGATAAGGATGTCTCCAATTTGCATCTGAAATAAGCAAGTTGCTGGAAGCCATGGTTTTCAAAATATGAGGTGAGCTTCCCTGAAGAGAAATGGGTGTTAGCATGAACTCAGCACTTTCCTTTCCTAGACCAATTTTTGAGATGCATTATGAGTAAAACAGCAAGCAGAATACTATCCGCTTCTGTTTTCACTATGAGTGGAATATAGAGGATTATCTGTTGCTGATTACAAGTGCTATCTATGACTTCAGGAGCCTGCCCTCTATTTTTCCATAGGTATATTGCTTTCCTAGAATAAGTCCCTCCAAACTGTTGGACTGTATTATATTCCTCATTCACTTTTCATGTGGTTTACAAAACTGATTAGACAAGCCTACTGAATTGAACTTGGGAAGGTTTGAACAATATTTTTCTTCACATGGGGAGTCTCTGTAGGGCATAGTTAGAGAAAATCTGCAATAAAGGCATTTAATGTACGTTGTTATGAGATAACATACACCAATATAACAAAATTAAATGGTAGCATATTATTTCAATTGATAGCTGAAATTAAACTCTTCCCTGCCTGGTCCATAGGTTCCTTGTCTCTCTATCCACCAATAGCTCACACACAAGCCCCTCTGATATTTCTTGTCTCTGCATCTTCCTGTCAGCCAAATCAACCTTCTGCTTCTCTGTTTTTAAAATTTTGTGATTAAACTTTCACATGGAGACCAACCTAGGCATACCATGCACACCACCTTGAGAGTAAGCCCCATTGAACTCACTGGGACTTACTTCTGAGTAGACATGCATAGGCTTGAGCTGTATGAGTATTAAAAACAATGAGGAAGACAGATGATGTTGAGGTTAGAAGGCTATACATTCTATTCCCAGTTTCCTTGAGAACAAAACTGAGTGCAAATTAATGTTGGAGTTCTGAGCTCAGGAAAGCATCATATTAGAACATCCAACACTGCTCTTCTACCTCAGAGTTATTTCTTAGTGTGAACAAAAGGAAGAGAGTTTTGCTATTAGAATAGATAGGAAGCCTTATTTATTTATTTATTTATTATTATATTTATACCCCACCTTTTTTCCTGCAAGGAACCCAAGGCGGCTTACATAATCCTCCTCCTCCTCTCTGTTTTATCTTCACAACAACCCTGTGAGGTAGGTTACTCTGAGAATCAGTGACTGGCCCAAAGTCACCCAGTGAGTTTCATGGCCGAGTGGGGACTAGAACCCAGATCTCCCGAATCCCAGTCCAACACTGTAACCACTACGCCACACTGGCTCTCAAAGCCTTGTAGACTTTGGCTACATTAACATTAAATGTGAGGAAGAGCAGGGCTCTGAGTGAAGTAAGCTTGGAAGTAAGCTGCCTTTCAGGTGCCTCAGTGCTTGTGATTATCTGATACATTATTACTGGATCAGAAACAGTCTGGACCTTTTCTTACAGTGAACTTCACATGCACATCTGTATCTCTCTTGGTAGCTAGTTTCTAGCCTGATTGGTTAAGGGTGCAATCCTATGCACATTTAGACAGAAAAAGTCCTACAACTCCCAGCATTCCCCGGCCAGCTGGCTGTTGTAGGACTTTTTTCTGTCAAAATGTACATAGGATCGCACCCTTAGTGAATTGCATATTATGTCTAGAATGTATGCATTTTTTTCAGTAGTCGGATGAGCAGCAGACATATGCTTGAACCATCAAGACATACCTAAGGTAAAGAACAGATCATCATTTTTCACTGAATGTGGATGCTTACATTGATCCCTCAAAAGTATAGCTCTGTAATGAGAATGTCAAAGTATGTTGGTGTGTGCCATAAATTACTCTGAACTGACAGAGTGGAAAATATATTGGCTGCACCTGGGAGAAGACGAGGAAAAGTCCCAGGCAACACTGGAGAAGTGTGCTTGAAAGAGAGGTCAAAATACCTTACACACCCAGTGTGTAAGAGATGATGAAAAGGTATATGACTTTTGATTGCTAACTTTCCTTGAAATTTGATTTGGGCCATGTTTGATTTGGGGCTTTGTTTGGTCCATGTTTGAGACTTTGGAAAAATGAATACAAATGTACAATATTATAGTCTGGAATATAGAAACTTAAAAGTCAAGAATTTGTATATATAAAAAAAATAACCATAAAATATAGTAAAATAGATTAAATTTTATAATGTAATATAAAAATTTCCAGAAATGTTTTTTAAAAAATTATATATATAAAACATGTATAAGACAACAACAATTACGTAGACCTGTAAAATACAACGTCTTAAGGGCTGAAGATGATACAAATGTCCTTTCAGACTTGAGGACCTCTCTCTCTAGATGAAGTAATATTAGTGCCAAAGTTTTTTTTGTTTGGTGCTTCCAGAGAATGCCCTCACAGCATGTAAGCTTTCATTACTTGTGTGTAGAAGCCAAATGCGTTTCGGCCCAAAGGCCTTCTTCAGTGGCTTAGGAAAAATACAAAACTCACAATGAATCAAACTACAGTCTGCTAGTTTTTCATAAGAAATTGGTAGTAATATAGAACATAATTAAATGATATCATGCTCACCCCTATAGTTTTCACTAAGGTCAATATACAAGCTAATGCTCTGTATCACTCCAATTCTATATAAAATATACATTTGTTTTATTAGTACATACATTGATAAGAAATTTTTTATAAATTTAAAAAGATAGAAAAAATAAAAATATAAGAGAACCCTTTCAGAAGGAGTATATTGACTTACCAAGGTTGGTTTCATCTACCAAGCTCCTGAGGCAATGCTCCAGAGTTTGGCAGATGGAGTAATTTATCTGGTGTGATACTCTTACACACACCTGGTAGTCATCTTCATTTAGAGGTTGCCTGATAGTGTGGCTATACATCTAGTATTCTGAACGAACTTACACTGAAGTTGGTCTTTATACATAATTTATTTCAACAAAACCATGGCAAAAAATAGTATACTACAAACCAGTTGATAACCAATCTATGTTCTCATTTAATCCAAATGGAGCCACTGTATTTAGATTAAATATCCATCTGGACTCTTGGTTTTTAAGTTTTGCTATTAGTTGTTTTCCTGTACCTCGCACTCTTTCTAAGCACCAAAACCTGACAGAGTTTTCATCATGCTCCTGTTCCATATAATGTTTGACCATTGGTGCATGAATCTTTTTGGTTCTAATGCAACTTTTGTGTTCAGCTATTCTTAATTTTATTTTTCTAGTTGTCATGCCTATGTATAGTAAAGGGCAGGGACACTGGATAGCATATACAACACCTGGTGTGTTGCAATTGGAAAATTCTTTTAGGGTGTACTCTTTATTGTTAGTAGGGTTTCTAAAAGACTTTAGGGTCAAGCAATTGTCACAAACACTACAATTCCCACATTTGTAATGTCCCACAGGTATTTTTCCAGAGATAGTTCTCTGATTCGTGTTGTGCCCTAGTCTTGAATGGACCAAAATGTCTTTTAAACTGGCAGTGCGTTTGTAGGCAAACATGGGTGGTTGTGCACACTTAGGGATGTCTTTCAAAAGGTGCCAATGTTTTAGGATAATGTTTTTAATATACACAGTTGAGCCATCAAATGTTATGGGGATAATCATTCTATTGTTTTGTGTTAATCTATTTTTGGGTTTTAGCAATTCTGTCCTTTTTACTGTTTTGGCTTTGTAGAGAGCCTGTTTTAGTATTCTACGGGGGTAGCCTCTGTTTTCTAATTGTCGCATTAATTGACCAGCTTGTAGATGGAATTCACTGCTTTGACTACAGTTTCTTCTAATCCTTAAGAATTGTGAATAAGGTAAATTTCTCTTTAAAGAGACAGTATGATGACTTTCATAGTTCAAATAGGAGTTCACATCTGTTGGTTTCTTATAAGTAGATGTTTGTAGAGATCCCTCATGCACAGTTAGGTATATATCCAAAAAATGAATTTGGCGCTTGTCATATTTCATGTCAAATTTGATAGTGGTATGTTGATTATTAATGAAATGTTCAAAATCTCGAAGCGTGTCTTCAGAACCCTGCCAGACCACAAAAATATCATCCAGATATCGTTTGTAGAATGTTATATGGTGTCTGAATGGGTTATCCCTATTCAAAATACGCTGTTCTTCAAAAGTTTGCATGTATAGGTTAGCCAATTCCGGGGCAAATCTACATCCCATGGCTGTGCCTGATATTTGCCAAAAAAAATTATTTTCAAACTGGAAAAATTTTTTCTTTAAGACTAGTTGAGCCAGGGCCATAATAAAGTTGGTCGGTGGATTTAAAATCTACTTTTGAGTTTTTTACTGATACGGATGAAAGGATTCCACAATTCTATCTATTACCAAAAATCCATAAAGGGATTTTCCCTGTACCAGGAAGACCCATAGTCTCCGGCTGTGGATCTATCCTAGAGCCCCTAGCTGTGTATGTAAACCATTTTTTAAAACCATTTATGGAACAAATTAATTCATATATAAAGGATACAACTCACTTTTTGAATTTAATACACAAGCTACAGCTAGAATCAACTGATTCATGGCTAGTCACCTTGGATGTTAATGCCCTCTATACAAACATCCCACATGAAGAGGCTATACTTGTTATTGAAGAGACACTAAATAAAAGAAAGGTGTTAACTAGGGCACAACACGAATCAGAGAACTATCTCTGGAAAAATACCTGTGGGACATTACAAATGTGGGAATTGTAGTGTTTGTGACAATTGCTTGACCCTAAAGTCTTTTAGAAACCCTACTAACAATAAAGAGTACACCCTAAAAGAATTTTCCAATTGCAACACAGCAGGTGTTGTATATGCTATCCAGTGTCCCTGCCCTTTACTATACATAGGCATGACAACTAGAAAAATAAAATTAAGAATAGCTGAACACAAAAGTTGCATTAGAACCAAAAAGATTCATGCACCAATGGTCAAACATTATATGGAACAGGAGCATGATGAAAACTCTGTCAGGTTTTGGTGCTTAGAAAGAGTGCGAGGTACAGGAAAACAACTAATAGCAAAACTTAAAAACCAAGAGTCCAGATGGATATTTAATCTAAATACAGTGGCTCCATTTGGATTAAATGAGAACATAGATTGGTTATCAACTGGTTTGTAGTATACTATTTTTTGCCATGGTTTTGTTGAAATAAATTATGTATAAAGACCAACTTCAGTGTAAGTTCGTTCAGAATACTAGATGTATAGCCACACTATCAGGCAACCTCTAAATGAAGATGACTACCAGGTGTGTGTAAGAGTATCACACCAGATAAATTACTCCATCTGCCAAACTCTGGAGCATTGCCTCAGGAGCTTGGTAGATGAAACCAACCTTGGTAAGTCAATATACTCCTTCTGAAAGGGTTCTCTTATATTTTTATTTTTTCTATCTTTTTAAATTTATAAAAAATTTCTTATCAATGTATGTACTAATAAAACAAATGTATATTTTATATAGAATTGGAGTGATACAGAGCATTAGCTTGTATATTGACCTTAGTGAAAACTATAGGGGTGAGCATGATATCATTTAATTATGTTCTATATTACTACCAATTTCTTATGAAAAACTAGCAGACTGTAGTTTGATTCATTGTGAGTTTTGTATTTTTCCTAAGCCACTGAAGAAGGCCTTTGGGCCGAAACGCATTTGGCTTCTACACACAAGTAATGAAAGCTTACATGCTGTGAGGGCATTCTCTGGAAGCACCAAACAAAAAAAACTTTGGCACTAATATTACTTCATCTAGAGAGAGAGGTCCTCAAGTCTGAAAGGACATTTGTATCATCTTCAGCCCTTAAGACGTTGTATTTTACAGGTCTACGTAATTGTTGTTGTCTTATACATGTTTTATATATATAATTTTTTAAAAAACATTTCTGGAAATTTTTATATTACATTATAAAATTTAATCTATTTTACTATATTTTATGGTTATTTTTTTTATATATACAAATTCTTGACTTTTAAGTTTCTATGCTTTGTGTTTGTCAGGATTTTAAACATAGTCCCTTGTTGTATGTTTTCAATATTATAGTCTGAGCATTGTGGTTCCAAAATTAAACCACAGAGCTCAACAAAAATCATGGGAAGAAAACTCCTACGGACTGGAAAATAAAATGAAAATTACAAGACCACCCACCTTTGGCTGTAGTCTTCTGGAAACAAATTAAAAATTACTTTAAAATGTTACATTTTGAAACTTAGATGGTATGGAAGGCAGACAGGAAAAGATCCATCCCAGCTCAATTTAGTACAGGAGTGGGCAACACTCAGGAGTGGGCCACATGTGCACCCCCTAGCCATTTTTGCGAGCCTCCTGCCCCCACTGTCAAATTTGATAGCCTGCCGGTTCTGCTTGCAAACAAGGTGTGTGCTTTATTTCCTTGCAAAATCGAAGCTTTTTTTGCTGTCTCCACTGCAGCAACAAAGTCACTGGCAATTACAGCGGTGGCAGCAGTGGCAATTTTAGCAGAACATTATCCAGAGCAAGGGGACCATTTTAAGTAGGCCTATTCCCTGGAACTATTTATGTTGTGAAAAGACAAAGTTTTAAGTGAAATAAGGTAATAAGAAGTGTACTTTCAGTCAGTGCAGTCCAAAAGCCATGGAATGAACATGAATCCATGTTACATAGCTAAGAGTCAATAGTATGTGGAATGCAAACATTAAGCCCATAAGAAATGCATCCCCTGGGCAGTATATTATGTTGTGCTGTGTGTAGGTAACATCCTCTGTGCTTGTGATTTACCTGTCTCATAAATTCTATAAGCATTTGTACCCTCACTATGTACTGATCTTTTCTGAGGGCTATGCAACACAAGCAGATACACAGATTTGATCTCTCCGTTACATTTAAATATAGCCAAATTTGGGTTTCTAAAGCAACAAAAAGAAATATTAGTCTACATACTAAGTGCTTTTTAAATTAGTTCCCAAGAAAGGAACAGAACCTGTTAGCTAAGGAGCACTTTCAAAATGCACTGACTAAATAGAGATGACAGCAAACTGAGAGCATGAAAGAAACAACTACCGTATAAATGGATGCTTTCCTGCAAACCAAGTAATACTTCTGAGAAAGGCTTTAAATTGATTTATTTTATAAATGATATATGACTATGCTCAGTGTGGCTAGATCTACTGGATTATTACAGAAAAACAGTTATAGGAGAGAGCTGGTTATTCAGATTCCCAGATACCTATAGGATTATATAGTGGAAAACAAAAGCCGAAAGACAAGCTGCATTTTCCTATGCATACTGATTTGGGATTAAATCTCATTGAACTCAGTAGGATGTTTGAGTAAACCTGCGTATGATTGCACTGTGAAAAGTTCACAACTTAGAATAAATATTTTCCCATATCTGATTAATGAAAATATCCAAGAATAATAATAATCTAATGTTCATTTTAAATAATTAGATTATTTATGTTTATTATATTTTAAAAATGGATTTCTCTAACACATTGATCTGAATTTACAAGGCTGTTCTTATAATCCAAGAAGACACATGAAATATGGCATTATTTACAGTCAGGCACTTGAGTCCGACAGCTGCAGTAATGAGCAGCAAAAGAGTGATCCCTCTGGATACTTTGAAATAAGTTCTAGTGCTGAGGCACACAAGACAAAAACAGATGAAGAAAAAAGTTTGATAATGATCCAGAATAGCATTATTAAGTAAAACACAAGCAGGAAGTACAAGTTTCCTTTTGTCATAGGTTTTCTTCCAGCTGTCTGTTCTTCCCACAGCTACCCCCACACAATTAGAGATACAAATAAGCCTTCCACCAACTGCCTACTGTCTAATTACGTAAGCAAGCCCTCATTCAGGCAGAAAAGAAAATTTGCTGTGATGTTGACTGTTCATCTTACCTTTTTGGTAATCTGGGGCTTGTTTTGTGGTTAAATATCTATAGTTTCGTTAAATAAATAATCCAAAAATTACTGAATTGCCCCCAAATGCCCTCGAAAGATTTGAAGGTAGCGGTAAGGTGTCCTAATTTTATGCACTCCTGTATCATACATCAACATATCCCATACCTCCAACATTTCACCCATTAAAAATAGGGGCACTTTTGTGTACCTGCCACACCCCTATATCTCATACCAATGATCAATGCCTGGGTGTACCTAAGCACAGTACTCCACATTGCAGGAGGTTTTTTTCCGCCTGCCATGCGCTGTATTAGTTTACTTTGCAATAGTTTGCCCTGCATTGGCTTCAGAAGTAAATTGTTTGAGTAAAGTGACCCTGAGTGCTTATTTAAAAACTTAGTAAAATGTTTAATTTCACATTTAAACAAGTAATGCTTGTACTTTTTACAGAACAGTCAAAATGCTAACACAAATTCAGCATCATTTACCATTCAGATGGGCAATTATTGGTGTGTGTGTGTGTGTGTGTGTGTGAAAAGGAAGTAGTGCAGTAGCATTTTGTGTCCATGAGCATGCATGTACTAGAGTCAAGATACAGCTAGTCTCCACTCTGGTCCAACCTACACATGGTGGTAGATCAGAGTGTTCAAATGCCTGTCTGCTCAAATCCCATATAAAGCTATGAGTGTGTGCGACTGCAGTATAAAGTACAAAATGGCTGCATGGGTGGCGTGTGCTGAACCCTTCCCAGCCCACCACCCTTGTTGCTCTTGCCTAAGCATTCCATCCCCAAAGTCTCTCCCCCCCCCCCCATGCGTGGCTGAGCTCCAGTACCAGAAGTATGCATGTGCAAGGAAAGGGAATGGAAGGATTCAGCCCCCTGGTCTAGAAGTATCGTACTTCAGTTTTCTATTTGTGTTGCTTATAGGTGGAATTTTTAATTAAAGCAAGACATTTCCCCAACAAAATCTATGTTTACAAGGAATGAAGGTGTGGCTTAAACTAAATCATGTAATAAAGCAGTGTTGTATTTAAATCTCAGGGCAACTTTTAAATTCAGGAAACTCTGAGTTAAATTTGACAGAATTCGAGCTGCACTGCTCCTTTTCTAGTTCTCCTCTCTCATTCTCTCTCTCTCCCTCTCCTTGCTCTCCTGCCCTCTCTGTTTTCTTGCTGGCAACCCCCACTGCGCGTCTCTTGCCCTCTGTAGCTGCTCCTCCATCTTGGGCCCATCTTGCACCCCTGGTCTTTTGTCTTGCTCCCTCCCCCATCCCTACCCCATCCCTATAAGACCCTGCTCATTGTTTTTGTGATTGTGTGCTGCCTCAGTAAAGAGGTCAGAAGAACCTGGAGCCAGACCTTTGAGCTTGAATAAACATTTTTCATGGCTGGCTTTGGCCTGTTCAATCCTATCACCATGCAGAGATTTAGACTGGATGAAACCTTTCAGCCCTATGATTTAATGAGGATCATCTTGAAGGAACTGCCCCAAGGAAGCTTGACCTCTTATTTCAAAACAGAGACCCCCAGGTTGTCCACTGAAACTGCTTGTAAGGTATTTTAACTAATAGTTCTGAACGTTCTATCTATCTATTTGCAGTATTTGTATGCCGCTCCATATCTAAGCAGATTTCGAAAGCGGTGAGCAATAAAAAGAGAAAAACAGATAACATGCATAGAAAACAGGGTATCAGTTAAAACCGTGGCTGGTCAGTAAGGAAGGCTTCCCGGAACAAGGATGTCTTTAGCAGACGCTGAAAGCAATGCAATATTAGAGCCTGCCTGTCCTCCAGAGGCAAGGAGTTCAATAGAAATGGATCCGCCACACTGAAGGCTCTTCTCCTGGTGGACTCCAATCCTGCAAGGAACCTAAGGCAGCTTACATAATCCTCCTCCTCCTCTCCGTTTTATCCTCACAGCAACCCTGTGAGGTAGGTTAGGCTGAGAGTCAGTGACTGGCCCAAAGTCATCCAGTGAGTTTCATGGCCGAGCGGGGACTTGAACCTGGATCTCCCAAGTCCCAGTCCAACACTCTCACCACTACGCCACAGAAATTGACTTCATTTGTTGTAGCAATAGGGGCATATCCAGATGTCCATCTGGACATGCATCCCTATCCATACACTACCCCAACTAACCATGTGTAAACTACAATCAGAGTGAAAATATTGCTGAGCCATACTGGTGGGCAACAAAAGCCAGACACGGAGTGTTGGCCCAGTTGTCAGGACAATGGGGATGTATTTTGGGATGTACTCCCTCTTGCTCCCCACCCCACCCCACTAAGGGCAGTGGGAAGGTTTTGTTTGTCCTTAGTGATGTCATGTAGCCAAATCTTATATACTGTTCACCGCATGATTCCTGATTAGCTGGAATCACAAGTTTAAAAAAATGGTACCCAAACAGAAGCAAACTGGGTAAACAAGCATTACAAAATGCATGACAGAGAAGAAGATAGCAGGTTTTTGTGGAGCAAGTTTTCTCTTTTGATTCTTTTTGTTTTTTAGCATGACAGGTGTAAGCTCGGAGGAGGAAAATGTCATTTCATACCCAGAGTCTAGGCATAGTACTAACACGATATGTCACATTCTTTTCCCAGAGGCCTCCCTTTTGTCCTTATATGGATAATAAGGATGCTCACCTGGTCAGCAAATGGAGAGTAGATTTCCAGTACTTACCCCTCCCTTTTGCGTCAATATGTATGCACAATATGTAGTTTGTGTTTTTTAAACTGAAAAGAAGAGAGGTCTTCTCCATGAAACAAGTTCATCTAGGTCAGGGGTCTTCAAACTAAGGCCCGCGGGCCACATCCTGCCTGCCTTGCCTTTTTATCCGGCCCGCCGGCCGATTGGCAGAAGCAGACTTTTTTTTAACTCTTTCGCTTCAAGCGCCGATTCTTTTAATTCTTTTCCATAATATGGAAAAATTAGTGGTGGTGTTTTACCTCTTATGTTTGAGCTGATGTAGCTAAGTCAGATTTCTAATGTTTCAAAAATGCTACTTTGGATTGAAGCAGAGTATGCTCATTTGTGTGATGGCAAAAACAAAAGTATATTCGTGTTAGGCATGAAACAATTGTGCAACTATATATGTAAATACCACCAGCCCTGCCAGGAGTATTCATTAATATTCCCTCTTCTTCCCTCCCCATTCCTTTTTCCTTGTGTGTCGTGTCTTTTTAGATTGTAAGCCTGCGGGCAGGGACTGTCTTGTTAATTGCTGTGAACCGCCCAGAGAGCTTCGGCTATTGGGCGGTATAAAAATGAAATAAATAAATAAAATAACTTTCCATTTAAGGGGGGGAAATCACTCCTATCAAGTAAAAAAAAAAGGACCCGGGTCCTTTTTCTTTACTTGATCCATTTGTTCATATTTTTTTCAAACTATAGTCTGGCCCCCCAACAGTCTGAGGGACAATGAACTGGCCCCCTGTTTAAAAAGTTTGAGGACCCCTGATCTAGGTGAAAATCAGCTGCTGCAATGTATTAATGGTTTCAGCTTAAGATCAACACTTTAGGAAACACAAAACACTGAGCTGAATTGGACTGAACTGGCCTCTGTCTGGCTAGTGGGAGCTACAGGGGAGAAGATCTTCATGTGGTTTTAATTAATTTTGATTCTTTTCCTGCTGCAACTAATTTACCCAGCACAAAGAATGGCCCGTAGTGTTGTGAAGGCCAGCTTCACATGGTCAATGTACTAGTCATTACATTGCCATACACTTAATTCATTTGTAAACCATAGCAAAGTACTGTAGCATCAAAATGAGTGTGCCTACTCTGGTGCTTTTGGCTACATATAAGCCATGGGTCGTCGTGGCCTCCATGCTTTCCTCCCAGTATCTCACACTGCACAGTGAGACTGGAGACTGACTCCAGCACAGCTGTGGGATAAATCATACCCTCATATCTTTTTTCCATATCAAATCGTTTTTTTTTCCAGCTGCAACCAAAGCAGTGTTGGGTCAGACCTCATTTTAAACAGGTTGAATGTACCCATCACTGCCATGCAGATCTGTGCTCAGGTCAGTGCTTGTCCAATGGGCCGTTAATAGGTTGCATCTGTCTTTTCCATACTTGAGAGCCTAGCTTGCCAAACAACTGGGTTATTTCTAGCTTGAAGTCAATTAGTCCTTCTGTTTTGTATCTTATAGCACTTCCCAAGACACAGCTGTTACAATAATTCAGCAATACACAGTTTGCATGATTTGCTTTTTCGGAGGGACTTTTTAAAAAAATTGTTATTGCCTAACAGCAATGTGTGTTTACAAGAGCAGTCTCCATGTACTGTACAAAGATACAATGAGGCCTATAAAGCCTCACCTTACTTAACTACCATTCTCAGAGAAATTGGGGGTGGGGGAGGTTTCTGAGTACACTTGGCCCTCTTTTCTGGTTCTTTGGTCCTGAATAGTGGAAGGTGAAGACTAGAAATCTAGAAGATTGTGACTGGTCATCAGTCATCCATTACCTGAACTTCTTCAGTCTCCTTCACATCACACAAATATGCTTTCCGTTCTGAGTTGGGTGAAAAGTACCTTGAAAGAAACTTTAATTACAATGCAGTGTGCTCTAAAGTCAGTTATGCAGAGAATGGTTTCCCTTGAAAGATTTGTAGTGGTTTTCAATGGATCATTTAAAACAACCTTCAATAGAAAATCCTACCTTGCCCCAAAGAAAAAATATTATTTAAAGGGGGCAGCCTACTAAAGGAGGTATTGAGAAGGAGGGGCCAAGGAAAGGGCAGGTTGTAGGTGGGTAGGAAAGAAAGAGAAAGCAAGTGGCAAGGGATGGAGTCAGCAAGGGCTTAAGGGAAGGGGGCAGATTAAGCAAGGGAAAGAGAAATTCTGGGAGTAATGGCCCTAAGAGAGGTGTGCTTAATGAGGTCCGGTAGGTCCAAAGATTTAGCAAAGCTGGGTGGGGAACAGTGAAGAGGCCAAGTCTCTGCAGGCCAGATGGGGAACCTCTGTGGACTGGAGGTTCCCCATCCCTGGGTTATGCTGACTGACTTGCAGCAGCTCTCCAGGTTTTCACACAGGAGTCTTTTCCAGCCCTATGTGGAGATGGCGTGGGTTGAACCTGGGACCTTTTGCATACAAAGCAAGTGCTCTACCACTGAGCTCCAGTCCTTCCCACGCCCAAATCTGAAGGCAGTGTTTGAAGTCGGCTTACAATTCCTGGCTTGTTTGGGGGCAACAAACCAGGAATGGGGTTCGGAAGTAACACTACGCCTTTTCTTCCTGGTGATTCCAGGCTACTGAAGCTGCTTCTGCTCATGGGGGGGAGCTGGCAACATGCACCAACATGCTTGCTTATGAATGATAAGCCAGGATTCTCTGGAATTCTGGCTCATCATTTTATGCCTATGATTTTGAGCTTAATTTCTATCCTGAGCATGCCTCCTGCACACTTTATCTTCAAATCGGTATCTCTTCAGGCAGTGAAGTACAAAAGTGTACAATGAAGACTAAAACTTAGCTCTTCCCATCCACAGTGCTGAAATTGGTACATATTCACAATAAACAGCTATTTAGCTTAAGGATATTTTAATATCAATAAAATGCCTCATAAATAAATTTCTCTAGGCATTGTACAAAAACAATATGAGAAATATTGAGGATATGTAGGTTATGAATCACTCATTAGTTGGTCTTTTACTTCAAATAACAAGGTTTTGTAACAGAGCTTTTTCCATTTCAAAGTTAAACATTTCTGTCTGATTTACACGAGAGGATATTTTGTGTACCAGTTATACACGTTGAATTCTACTGTGTTTATTTCCCCCTTTTCTCTACACTAGGGAAGCACCCTCTTCAGGGCAGATGAACTCTTTCTACCTACCAAACAAATGTTTGAAGTCACTTGTAGTATTGTTACATGCTAAACCTAGCATGTGAAATAAATAAATTACCGAAAGGTATATTATGGAATACTGTCCTTCAGCTTTTCCCCAACTGTCTGTTTATTTACTTTTTCTGGTGTTTCTAAGCCTTAAGCATTATGGAAATTGGAGGATATTTCTGTTTAATTGCCACCAATTATAGAAGGAAGACAGGCTCTTGTGTGTGTTATCTATGTGTTGGGAGTGGGTGGGAGCATTATTTCATTTCCTCTTTACTGTACAAAGAGGCACCCTTTGTGGCATGAGAACCAAATGTAGATTTCCATCTCTCCCCCACAATGTTTCATCTCCTACTTTAAGTCATTCTCATCCCCCTCCGCATCACTCCCCTCTTGCTGTTAACAAATGGGCTACATTATTAAGTGAGCCTTTCAGTGCATGCCACCATGCCAACAAGTGTGTGTAGCCATTCTGTCTGCTTTGGAAAGCCCCATATGAGCCGCAACGGCAACAATTCCCTTATTGATCCTGTGCTTGTTGCTTAATCCCTCATAAAGTAAGAGAATCCAAGCCTCTTCCACATCTGCTTGCATAACTACAGGGCGAAAACCAACCCTTCGAAGCATTTGGCACGAAATACGAAAATCTAGCAGTAGGGGCATTGCATGGGGAAAGGGTCTTCAGTTTTTGTGCTGTGGAGGGTCATGAGACCCTTTGAGATATCCGTCCCTTCCACCGCTCATCCTTTTTCATCCTTGTTCAGGTCAGGGGGATCAGGTTTATGTTAACAAACCATGAAGCTTATCAAATAAATGCAGCAGCAGCAGGTGTTTGGATCTGGCCGTCTCCACAGACCAGGCCTAACAAGGTTGACATTGTGGCTAACGCCAAGGTAATGCAGTAATTACTCCTTTCTGGGTAGGGAGCCCCCAAGAGATTTCTGGGAATGAGTTAGAAAAACAAACATTGCCAAGAGCAGGATTTAAAAAAAGAAAAAAAGGAACAGTAGTCTTCTCTGTGCCAGAGTGTGAAGACAAGCATTTCCAATGCAGCATCCAGAACAGTACCCGGTTTCTCTTGAACATGTCTCATGTTACAGAGGAAAGAGATTGTGAGAGAAAAGCAGTGTGTTTGTGTCTGGGTGTTCACATCTGCAGGGGCAGCTTATTTTGGCTCTGGCCAGCATGTGGGAAGGCAGCTGTTTATTTAAGACACTAATAAGTGCCAGAAGGGGGGGAAAGCAATGGGGGGGCTGAGGATGTGGGGCTGTTGAATTTCTAATTATATCATATGCTTCAGTTTGCTTATGAACTGTATGGTATTCTTCTTGAGGTGTTGTTTCATTGGTAGTTTACTGTGTAACAATTTCTGTTTATTGCATATCTCTGGCATATGTGTAGCCACTATGTTATTAATATGTGGGAAAGAGCAGTTGATCTTCAGCACTACAGTAGGTGGGGGCCCTTGGACAAGATGCCCTCATAGGTTCCCTCTCTGAGTAAACCCACCTTGTCATCACCACTGTTATCGCTGCACATTTGCTTACAATTTCCCTCTGGGCCCAATCCACACGATCGCCCGGAGGGAGAGCGCCCAATTGTGTTGACCCCTGATGCTGGGCCTGTCTACAGTTGACGACCCATCATTTGTGGAAAGAAATTCATATTACCTATAGGCACTGACCCAGGTGACAGATACTGTATTTGTTGTGAACCACCTGGAAAGGCAGGATATAAATATTTTAAATAAATAGATTTGAGTGTGCCTTTATCCATCTTCCTTGCTCCAAAGGATGATTTGCATACCCAGGTGAGCCAGTTTTGTACCTGGTTTACTGCAGTCCCGTCCCGTCCCCCCCACTTCATTCTTACTTGCTTTGGGAGAATGTCCATGTATACACAACAGATTAGTAGTACAAGCTGAGCTGATTGTTTAATGACTGGCATTATACCATTCTTCCAGAATTCTGCAGATTCTCAGTTTTCACAAGCAGATATGTTTGCTTCATACATCCTGAAAGGCTATATAACTAAAGCATTTTCAAACCTGTCTGAACAGCCAAGTTACCTCAAACTTGATCTTATGGTGCAATGAAATGTAATAGGCTTCCAAACTTGAGTTTAGGAGCTTCCTTAACTAAGTTTAGAGATAGATATAATACAAATCTCCACCTACATTTCGGCAATTTCACCTCTGCCCCATGCCCTATACCACATTATTCTGGAGGGCCCCTAATCATCTAGAGAGGCTTTTGGGGGGAGCAGGTGGTTGCAAGGGAAACGGGAAACTTCCTTAAGATAACTTACAATAGTTCTGAGAGCTTTCAAGCCTTTGTGAAGACTATTTCGCGGTGGTCCGTTACAATTAAAAAGAGGTTGGAGAGTTAAGTGTTAGGAACATAAGAGCCATGCTGGATCAGACCAAAGGCATATCTTCTCCAGCATTCTGTTACCACAGGCCAGACAGACGCCTATGGGAAGCCCACAAGCAGGACATAAATGCAATAGTACCCTCCCAGGTCTGTTTCCCTCCATTGTACTGAGAGGCATACTGCCTCTAATCCTGGAAGTAATATATAGCCATCGTGACTAGTAGCAATTCATATCCTTACCTTCCATGGATTTGTCTAATCCCCTGTTAAAGCCTTCTAAGTTGGTCACCATCACTTCATCTTGGGAAGTGAATTCCATAGTGTAACAATGTACTATGTGAAGAAGTACTTCCTTTTGTTTGTACTGAATCTTCCACCATTCCACTTCATTGGATAAGCTCAGGTTCTAGTTTTATGAGAGAGGGAGAAAAACGTTTCCCAATCCACTTTCTCCACACCATGTATAATTTTATACATCTCTATCATGCCCTCCCTGATCTTTTTTTCTAAGCTAAAAAAGCCCCAAGCTTTGTAATCTTTCCTCATAGGGGAGTTGCTCCAGCCCCTTGATCATTTTGGTTGCTCTTTTCTGCACCTTTTCTAGCTCTAGCGTTGATAATAAAAATTGTATATATATGAAACTAAGATGAATGCAAAACACTCACAATCACATTAGAGGTGAAGATACACACTGAGCAGTTTATCAGCTGAAAAGTATCTATTAACCTTAGAAAAAGTACTCTGTTGGAGTCAAGAGTACAAGATACATTGTTCATTGTGCTACTTGCAAACTGGATCTGTCAAACTTTAATCCTAATGATGGAGAAAAGGATTCTGGATATTTTGGTTTGGCATTCTCATACTGAATAATCAGTCAGAGAACCTTCTCTCTGTTCCCATGTGCACACCGTCCCAAAAGAAAAGGGAAACATAATAACGTACTGCACTAGGCAAGAACCCAAACAATGGGAGTAAGATTGAAAAGAAAAGCAATGCTTTCCTCTTCAGCAGGAAAGTATAAAACACAAATACAGTATTAGAAGAGTAGTGCGACTGCGATATTTTTCATTAAAACTGTTACAACTATCTAATATCTGCATTTTATTTTAAAAAATAGTTTAACCATTATTGTTTGCTCCATGTTAGTTAAAGGGATCAAGTGATGCACACAATTAAATTAATTCTCACTTTCAAACTCCCTTATGTTGTCTACATTAATCTGTGAACCAAGAGCAACCATCTTGTTTAAAACACCTGTATTAAGAGAACAATTGCTTTCCTATTAACCCCAAACAGCTGTTTTTGCAGAATATGTCCCAGAACATACTGTGAACAGCTGGTAAAGTCTGCACTTCATCCCAGGTGGTGTCCTTGATTAAGGCTCTACTTCTGGGTTTTGTCATGGGAAAGTCAGTACCACATTACACAGCTTCCAACTTCCCTGCAATGTCTGGACAGGCATTGCAAAGGACATGGTTCCCCACCCTTCAAACATTGAGCAGCTGCCCCTACTCATAATAAATTTACTTGGTGTAAGTTGCTTCACAGCTGTGGATCTTACGTTAGTAACTATAGCCATTCAAGCTTATGCATGTTGCCTAAATTGCTCTGTTTTTTCCAACTACTTGTGAAACTGCTGCTGTCTGGTATTGCTAGGGGTGGAAGTGACCACACACACCATCTTGGGATTCATCACTCTGAGGAAAGGAAAAGCTGAGCATACTCAGATGTGCACCCTGGACTTTAGGAAAACTGATTTCAACAAGTTTAAAGAAATACTGGATGGCATCCCATGGATAGAAATATGCAAGGAGAAGAGAGTTCAAGATGGGTGGGAGTTCCTTAAAAGTGAGAGATTGAAAGCACAATTGCGAGCTACTCCAATGAGCAAGTAAGGGAGGCATCTAAAGAAATTTGGGTGGCTACAGTAGTGACTTTCTGATGAGCTTTAGAAGGTATATGTGTAGGAAATGGAAGGAGGGGCAAGCCACCAACAAGGAGCCAAAGCTTGTAGGATGAGCATAGGCTTGTGAAAGATGTTAAAAATAACAAAAAGGCCCCCTTTTTTTGCTATGTTTGGAGCAAGAAGAACAAAGAAGCAGTAGGCCCACTGTGTGGAAAAAGTGGAAAATGTTAACGGGTGACAGAGAGAAGATGAAACTGCTCAACTCCTGCTTTGCCTTATGGTCTCCCACAAGAGAAACTGCTCAATCTGACAAAAATAGATCAAAGGCGGAGGGAAGGAGTTACATCTTAAGATAGCTAAAGAGATAGTACAGAACACATAGCCATTCTAAATGAATTCAAGGCATCAAGGCCAGACTAATTGCATCCTATAGTACTAAAGAAACTTGTGGATATAATCTCAGAGCCTCTGTCTATAACTTTTAAAAATTATTGGAGAACAGGTGAAATGCTATGAGGCTGGAAGTGTACAGTACAGATGTTGTCCTATGTTTAAAAAAAAACGAGGGGAGAGAGAGGATCCAGACAGCTACGTACTAGTCAGCTAAACATTGATACCTGGAAAGGTTCTGGAACAGATAATTAAACAGTCAGACTGTGAGCATTTAGAAAAGAATACTACAGTTAAAATAAGACACAAGAGCTAACGTAAATTACACTATGTTAGTGAAAGGGACCTCTAGTACAATGCCAATAGCATTAGCAGATGTGACGGAATTCCTTTGAAACCCTTCAAACCAGCTAACACTATTGGCATCGCATTAGAGGTGACTTACGCTAGCGCAACATAATTTATGTTAATGCTTGTATCTTATCAGGTACTGCCAACTGAGCCAGCTGATGCTTCTCAAGAACAAGCCATGCCAGACTAACCTTATCTGCTTTGGGAATTGAGTTACTTACTTGGTAGATCAGAGAAGTACCGCGGATGAAGTATTTTTTTTTTAATTTCAGCAAGGCTTTTGACAAGGTCCCCAGGATATTCTTGTTGACAACATGGTAAAACGGTGGGCTACATAATGCTAATGTTGGGTCA
This sequence comes from Shinisaurus crocodilurus, assembly GCA_021292165.1. Taxonomy (NCBI): domain Eukaryota; kingdom Metazoa; phylum Chordata; class Lepidosauria; order Squamata; family Shinisauridae; genus Shinisaurus; species Shinisaurus crocodilurus. Next base: position 245,919,036 of record CM037876.1, read on the forward strand.
AGTAGAGGGGATAATAATCAAATTTGTAGGTGATACCAAATGATATGGTATACCTTAAAAGATAGAAATCGGATTCAGGATTATAGATGGACAACTGGGCCAAAGCGAACAAAATGAATTTCAACATTTAGTTCTACATTTAGGTAGGAAAAATCAGACCCATAAATGTAGGATGGGTGATACTTGGTTTGTCAGCAGTACATGTTAAAAGGATCTAGGGTTTTTAGTAGACTACAGGCTTAACATGAATCAGCAGTGTGATGTGGCACTTAAAAGGCTAATGCAATTCTAGGTTGCATCAACAGTAGTGTCCAGCTCATGAGTAGTAATGGTACCACTCTATTCTGCTTTGGTCAGATTTCACCTGGAGTAGTGTTCTGGGCATTACAGTCTAAGGATATAGACAAACTAGAAAGTGTGCAGAGGAGGCTGACAAAGATGATGAGGGACCTGAAGATCCAAGTCCTATGAGGAAAGCTTGAAGAAACTGGGTATATTTAGCCTGGAAAAGACACGATTCAGAGGTGATTTGACAGCCATCTCCAAGTATCTGAAGAGCTGTCATGTAGATGATGGAGCAAATTTGTAGAAGCCAAAGCAACATGTTCAAATTACAAGGAAGGGGATTTTGACTAAACATTAGGAGGAACTTCCAGAGTGTACAAACTGTTCAACAGTGGTCTACTTTGAAAGATGGTGGACTCTTTTTAAGCAGAGGCTGGATGGTCACCTATCAGGGATGCTGCAGCAGTGGATTTTTGCATTGACTGTGGGTTGGACTAGATGACTCCTGAGGTCCTTTTCCATTCTGATTGTATAGAACGAATACCCTATATGTTACTTACATAGCGGTTGATGGAGCAAATTTTCTATTGCTCCAGAACGTATGACCCAAATCAATAGGTTGAAATACCAAAAGAAAAAAATGGAAACAGACCACCTCGGAACATGGTGAACTCTCCTTCGTTAGGGGTTTTTAAGCAGAGGCTAGATGGATCATCTATCAGGGATGCTATAGTGATTTCCTGCATCAGCAAGAAGGGGTTGGACTAGGTGATCTTTGAGGTTACTTCCAGCTCTATGATTCTACAAAGGCTCTCTCCCATGCCTGAAAAAGCACTTGTTTAATTAAGCAGTTCATCTGGAATGACGAAGAGATTTTCCACCTGTCAGGTTTCAGAGTATCAGCAGTCTCCCCAACAGAGATTAAATAGTAATCAGATAAAAACATTTCTCTTCAGATCCAACGCACTAGGTTAATAATACTAGAAACACTAAAGGATGCAACATGTTTACATTGTCAATCCCATCCTTGAAATTATGCCATTTGCATGTTTTGAAGATAAATGGTCAGATTTTTTGATCAACTTACACCTCGAGTTTGTGAAGTTCTCAGATGTATGTGTATTACAGAGCGGGCCCATTGAATCCTCTTATTTGTCTGTTGTATAATCCACTTTTGGTTTATGTGCAATAATATGTTTAATTTCTATGTCTTCCTTACAGCTACAGGAGCTAGATGCATTTTTGCCAACTGTGGATCTTGTGCACAGTTGTTTAAAAAATAATCTAACCATTTTACTAACTAGGAAATGCAACAGCCAATCAGCCATGCCACTCCACCACATCACAATTCGTCTTGAAAAAACTTTTATAGGGGACAAAAATAAAGTCTCCAGCTGAACAAGGGGGATTTAAAGTGTGCTGAAATTGGTGTGGGAAATTGAAAAGGGACAAACGAGAGGATTGGAATGAACTAGGCATGAAAAAAAGGTGAATTTGGGGGCTGAAACAGGAATGAGGGTAGGAATGGCAAGTGATAAGAGGAAAATTTGTGCAAGGAGGGGAGAAGTCTTAGGCAAGAAATGAATCACAGAATAAAGAATTAAGACTATTATGGAGGGTAAGTGCACAGTGAAAATGTGATGAATACCTAAAATGTGACAGCAAGAAGCAGGAGGAGAATTAATGAGACCTCTGAAACCCAAAGAAAAAAGAGGGTGGTTAATACCATATTTGGAAAGCTTAAAGATGTAACCTGATGTCATGTTTATTTTGTCAAAAGAACCAGTTTAGCAGTCATTTTTAAACTTAGCTGTGTGTATGTGTTTTCTGTCCTAAACTGTTTGTGAAAAGCAAACAAAAAACAAAATTAAAGTAGAGCAGCTACTCTACTTGTTCTCCAATGGACTGCTTTGCTATCAATGTTGGGTGAAATTCAGCCCGAATTATATCGGTTTTGTCTCTGTAAACAGGAATTTTAACAGTACCATATTAACTTGTCTTCTGGGAAGTATGCTAGGAAGATTTCATCCATTAATTCATTCCCTGTTTTTCAAACTAATTTCCCAAGGCGACTTACAATAAAAGAAGCTGTGGAGGAAGCGGGGGCTGGCTGACCCGCCACAACCCCACCCTTTCCTACCCAAAAGGACCCAAGTCCCCCAGAGATCTCAAGGTACCAGACTGCCAGCCTCAGCTGTCTGCAATCCTACTTGAATCTCTGTTCAGGGACTTGCCTTTCTCACTGTAACCTGGGTTTAGTTGCTGGAACCACAGAGCAATCCACAAACACCATGTGGGGTAAAAAACCAAAGAAGGTTTATTCTGGTAGCATTTTACAACAAGAATAGGGAAATGAGAGAAGCACACAAAAATGAGAGAGGCGCTTTGGTACAAAGTAAAGCTGCAAAATAACAAAACCTGATTCCTTAATATCTCCCAGGCACACAACTCTGTTACCTGGGGGTCAGTTCTCTTCCAGGGTTAGATCCAGCACAGCCTTGCTGCCTGGGAGGACTACGTCACCCACCCGAAGGTCCGAGATGGGTAGCCCTCCACAAGGCCTGTCTTTACCACAGCCCTCATTCAGCTAATTTCACAAGGAGCTACCTGGGGTCGTATCCTGAGGCCCCCCGAAGGCTTGGATCTCTGCCTGGCTTGCTGCCATTGCTCCACAGCCAGCAACCACGCGACGAACAAAGACAAAGACACAAAAACCCACACATTGGGAAATAGCTCTTTCCCCCTCCCCTCCTCCTTCCTGTAGCTTTGCTGCTTCTTAGCCAATCAGGATGAACTTCACCTGGCCAGGCAGGGAGGGGAACTCATGACTTACTGGGCCTGAACTACATTTGCATGTGAAAGCCGGGTCACTGTAGACTTTGGGATGCCGGCATACACCCCCCCCCCAGCCTTTAGCCGGTTCACACATGAGGGTGTGCGTGTGCGTGTGCGTGTGCGTGTGCGTGTAGGAACCCCCAAAGGCTCCTTCCTTCACAGAAGCCTATTACAACAACAATACTGAAAATCAAATAAAGCACTAAAATACACAGCAGCATTAAAAACTAGCATTACAGGGTAAAAACAGCAGAGTGAATAGTAAAATGCCTTCCAGAATAAAAACATTTTCCAATGCCATTTAATTGGGAATGCTGGGGGGCAGGCAAGTGTGGCACAACCACTGAGAAGACGCAGTCCCAGTTCCTGGTATTGGATTATTATTAATGATGGGCCAGAGAGCACGGCCCTTGTTTTGGATCTTAATGCCACCCCCCTTCTTGTCCTTTCTCCAGCCTTGGTGATCTGACTTGCCCTGTCAACTTGCTCTTGACTCTGGCAGTAGTAATGCTAAATGCCCGGTCACAGTGACCTGCTTTGTATTACCAAAACGCAGGGGGGTGAGCTGAGAGGAGCTGATCTTGCTCAGCGGTGTCCATCTTGATTCTCGGGGCTGCACCAGCAGAGACTTGAGGGTTGGAGAAAGGGAGTAGTGGTAGTCCATAGGGATTCCATTTCCCTCTCCAGGATTCCTGTCCACCAGGCACTGATTTTGACTGTTTGTACCTTATTTTGGGCACTAGGAACAGTGGGTGGTGGCCTTGCTGAAAATACCTCTCTGCCCCTATGCATCTTCAGGGTGTCATCCAGCAGAGCTTTTCCAAGTAGTTCAGAGCCTACTCCATCTTGATCCACACGGGATGTACAAAAGCTTTCAAAAGCATGCTGGGACATGTTTACAAGACATTTCAAGGGTAAAATCACTCACACCCACCATGACTTAGATGCCACAAGTTCTGTAGTTTAATTAATGAATGTGTCCAGCACCATCTGGTCCTGGTTTGTGGGATGAATTTCAATTATAGCAGCCTGGGGAGGTGGACAAGGTGCTTGGAGGGATGCAGCCTACCACATGTCTGCTCAGCTTTTGCCCACCATGGTTGATAACATCCAGTGGAGCAGGATTGACTTGCTGGGTCTAGGGGGTAATTAATGCCTCCCTGTGTGAGGGAGACATCCTAGACACTTTGAAAGGGGCGGTTGTGAGACCACTCTTCAAGAAATCCTCCCTGGATCCCAAGGATTGTAATAGCTATGAAACAGTTGCAACTGTTGGGATCCTCAATACTACTTCCGAGACTACCTCAGCTCAAGCAGAGAAACTCTTAGGCAGTGGGGTGGATAGCACACTAACAGAATCCCAGTCCTATCACAAGAGCCCAGCACTATGTACAAACACTGAGAACTGGCTAGGTTTTGGATAGGTATCCGGAAAGGGAGAGGGGATCTCAATGGACCACGTCAACGCCACCTCCCTTCCCATCAAGCCAATGCTGATGTTGCACCTGGAACCCTGGCGAGCACAGTTCCCCCTTTGCCCAATCAAATCTGCAAGATACATGTCAGGCTGATATGCTTATCCAGCATTAAATCCTGGGGGGCGGGGGGAGTTCTTTTAACCATTAACTAACCTGGCATTTAATAGCAACAGCCTCTGACTTGATGGATAACTGGCATGTCTACCAGTATCATAAAAGATTGGAGAGCCTAAAATAATGTCTTTGCATGATGAAGAGTGAGAAAAAGGCATCAACACATTTATTATTCCCATAATTCAAGTTACATGTAAGTTCAGTGCACTAGAACTAGGGTATAATATTTTAGTGCCTAATGTAGCCACATGCTTACAATCTAGTAAAATGCATCCTAATATATCACACACAGTGTAGCCTATGATTTGCCTTCACTTTTGCCTCTTGCCACTGCCTGCTATTTGCCAATGAGTGTAGGTAGAAAAGTAATTGCTTTCTTACTTTATCCTGTTTGTGCAATAGCACACTGACAATGGAGGCATTCTGATCAGCTTCACCTCTGGACACCATCCTAATATATAACAACAGCTTTCTATTTGACAACAAAGAATAACACTTTCCCAGGAGATTAATCAGTGGTGCCAACAGGTAAGATAGCAGCACTCCATCTAAGCAGCCTCTTCTAAAAAGTATCCTTCCTTTTCAGAACTCCTGCACCATCTTTCTGGAAATACTTGTGCAGCCAAATGGCTCAGGCACCTGAAGCAACTCAGATAAAGCCCTCCGCACAGAACGCTTGCAAATAGCAGTGTCAAATCACCCATTACTTTCACTTAGCAGACGGTTGCAACTTGAATATATTTGTTCAGTTGACAAAGAACCAGACACTCAAATAATGCCTTTGAAGTCCTTTCCAATCATGCGGAGGGGGATAATAACAAGAGACCTGTTTTAAGGACTTCAGATTAGACATGTGGCCTGTGTTTCGTTTCACAAGACTGCCTTTGAGCCATGCAGTGCCTCACTGTCAGGAGGAGAAGCTTAGGGATGACTTCCTTGAACATTCTGTGGTTCTGCAGCACTACAGTTTGCACTTTTTCATTGCTGTATTTCTTGAGTTTAAGGACATTGGAGTGGGGTTGGCACTTCTTACCTTGGATACTGGATGTTGCCTTTAAATCTCCACTTGAAGCTGGAGAAAAGGCACAGCACTTCTTGCCCAGAAACTGCTTCTCCTCAGCTGTTTTTCTTCTGGTCTCGCTGCTTCAGTTGGGGCAAAGCAGCTTCAGCCCATATGCAGGTGTGGGCTGAGCTCCCGCTTGCCCTCCCATGCTACACTTTAAATGACCAAAGCTCCCTGTTTGATATGAATATTTCAGTGACCTGAATCTTAAACATGGGATGCTGCCATCATCGAGCTGGCCTTTAAAGGGCAGTGTCCAATGACCATGGTAAAATGGTAGCCACCCTGTATCGGTTGCATTACAGACTACAAACCGCCCACCCCCTTGGCTTCTGAAAGCCCATCCTAAACAGTAGCTAGTCTCCTCTTCTTCAACTTATGTCAATATTTTGGTTTCTTCCTGCACCATCACACATCTCAGTCTTGCCAGCATGTTTTCTAGGGCTTTTCCAGAGTTCTACTTGTTTTCCTTTTCCGAAAAGATTTCTTTTCAGAAATTTCTGGATATACTGTATAGGAAGAGTATGCCCAGAATGAACTTGCATTGCCATTCCCAGTGGCAGCAAGGAACTGCTGCATCTTGGAATGAAACACTACTGTTGAAATTGCCATGTCTCCTAACTGGCCATGATGAGAACTTACTGCCTTCAGGAAACGTTTTAAAAAGATAATTATTTGACATTTCTGTTTTAGCAAAGGTGAGAGCAGTGACACGGGAAGAAAAGCTTCTAAAACATATATGGATTTAACTGCCAAAGGCTCTCAAGATGGTTGTATATCAGAAGTTTGCTATAGAGCCACTGCAAACGAACTGGACCAATCTTTTAAACTGGGGCTCTTCTATCTAGATTCTTTTCCTAAGTAACACGCTGAGTAGTGACGAATGGCCTCTATCAGGCAAAAAAGCAAAGGAGAAGCCACTAGATCAACAGTCCTGGGAATGTAGTCTGTGCTTGTAATCATTTTGCAAACTAAAGGCGTGCTGAACCAAAATAGTTCAGCGGGGTCAGGGTAGGGCAAAGCCCTGCATTTCATTAGCTAGATTTTATCATTAAATATATAGCACTAAGAGCAGGAGTAAAAGTGATGCTGTATCATACTGTTCTTAGCCACTCCACTGTCTTGGTGTAAACGTAGACTAGGTATTTATTACGGGGTGAAGAAAATTCATTTTAATTGTTTTAATTTTGGAACTGGAATAGCTTCTCTTGTGATGTTGAGAAAGAACTTCTTATCTTGAGGGCTAACATTAGCTCCCAGATTAGGTTATTATAATGCATTCTATGTGGGGCTGCATTTGAAGACATTTGATGTTTCAAATTCAGAAGCTAACTGGCTTATTATGTTGCATCCTGGTTATTAATTAGTCTGTGCAGCTCAGAGTGTATAGCACCATGTTGAAAGCAGTTAATTTGAAATGCCAGTTGCCCTGTGACTACAGAGGTGAAGGAGGGAGGGACACTCTGGCCTCTGAACCCAGCCAAAGAACCAAGGGCTGATGGGTAGTTGCACTAGCTGCATCCCAGGAAGTGCAGATCTGTCTGATCCCTTCTGGATATAAGTGCCTGTTAATAACTCATCTCTTCACACTGGCATTGGGAGGGTTTGCACATGATGCAACATAGTGTTTTTCTAAACTCTGGATTACCATGAGTGAGCCTGCATGCTGGTGAATGCAGCTTGATCGCTTCCACTTGGCTTCTCCTGTTCGTGGGACTGGCCAGAGTTGTAACCCAGGAACAAACCTTGGGTTACAACTCTGGCTTGTTGGGGAAGAGACAAGCTAGAGTTTCTGGTTCAGACCACAATAACCAAACCAGGGAGTAGCTGTGTTTGTTTTGGGCTCTCCCGGTTGTTTTTAATTTTTAACCTTTTTTAACCTTCTAATTATTATTATTTTCTTTTTTCTCTGCTCGTTTAATTGGCTGTATACACGCTGGAATAATTTTGTTTTGTTTTGGTGTTTTTTCTTTCCTCCTCAATGTGTTTCTGCTTTTGATGCTATTTTGGCTGTGGCGTGATTTTCATCAGTTCCAGCATATGTGTTTGCTAACTACTGACTGAGTTGCGGTATTTATTTTGATTTAGTCTGCTCCATACAAAAAACCTTTTACTGGACTGTTCTTATCCTTGGCTGAAAACAACGATAATTGATTAATAAACAAAAGGACATAAATGCCCATACTAGAGATATCTCTAGAAGCGAAGCGTGGAAACTTAAACAAACGACCCTGACTGAGTACAGCTGCACTGTGAACTAGAGAAGACTCTGAAAACACCTTTTAAAGAAGGTAGTGTGTGGGGAAGTGAGAATCTACTCCTAATATAAGAAGGAAGGACTTTTCCTATATATACGCCACACAGGATTAAGACACGAGGCCTTGCCGGTAAAATCTACCGAAATTCCACCTTATTTTTAGGATGGATGAATAAAGAGGAGGAAAGATCTTGAAACATCAAATATTTTAAACTTCAACATATTATTATTTTGGGAAAATTTTCTGCCCCCTACTCTCTTTTTGTGATGGTGTTTACTAGGCACCAGCGTAGAATTCTGGGATCACCCTCCCCCCCAAGTGTTTTAACTTCAAATAAGAAAAAACAAAAGAAAATATCACCTTTTTTCCAACAATGTAAGGATCCTTCTGTGACGGAAACCCCCAAGCGTGAGAGTACTCACGATTGGTCCTTGGATCGTGGATGGAATGTGTTTGCTACTCCAAATGAAGAGGGTACTATGGACTTGGCCTCTGAAGTTGCACTGGCGAACTGCTGTGAACAGAAATTTACTGGGGGGAAACAGCGAGGATTACAGGTGCTAATGGATAAAGAGATTACAAAGTTTGCCTTGAACCCTCCAACATTTATACAAGAAGCTTCCTTAACCCAGGTGCTCCCCGAGATTTTAGAAATTAAGCATCTGCTGAACTGCCAAGTCAATTCTATTGTTAAGGAACTGGAGCTTATGACAGGGATGGGGAGTCGGACTCGAGGACTCGACTCGTGAATCGGACTGAGTCCCCCCTCGGACTCGAGTCCCAATATTTTTAATGGGACTCGAGACCAAGGACTCTTCAACATCCCTGGGCTGTGCCAGAAGGAGTGGAGAGGAGCGTGATTGCCGGCGAAGAACGCATGGAAGTGAGGTGTGCCGCTGCTCGGCCACTATGGACGGCTACCAGGAGTGCAGCCCCAACAGTGTGTCAAGATTTATTTTGATTGATGTGTTGCGTACTTGGGAGAGGCAGAAGAAGGACCTGAGATTACTGTGTGTGGCTGCTCTGAGTGTGTTTCTGGTTCCAGCAAGTTCATCACCAGTGGAGTGGGTGTTCAGTGAGGGTGGAATTGTGATGAGATCTCACCATCTCAAATGGTGGCAATTTAGGGCTGTTCCAGAATGGGGCCCAAACATTTAGAAAAAATCATGTTCCTCAAATGCAACATGGATAAGTTTTAGGAAGTACAGCAAGTTTATTTTTTAAACTCATTTTTCTAAAATGCAACCTTTCAGACATTTTGGGTTTGGCTGCCTCTGCCTGCCTGTCTGGGGTTCCCAGCCTCCTCTGCCTGCCTGGTCTCTTCTTGACCAGTTCAACAGTTGAATTGTCCAAGACAAAGGCCTCTGCCTGCCTGCTTTGGGGTTCCCTGCCTCCTCTGCCTGTCTGGTCATTTTGGGTTTGTCTGCCTGGTCTGTTCTTGCCAAAATCAGTTGCAGAGTTTTGAGATAAAAAGGCACACTTGTGCCTAGAATTTATTTAAACCACAAATCTGAAGTAGCCTTATTTTGTTGGGAAAAAATCCCATTGATTTTAATAAGGACTCGTGGAGTCAGCTTTGGGAGTGACTCGTGACTCGTGAGTCACCATTTTGGACCAAGGACTCGGACTCGAGACTCGGGTCCAAAGACTCGTGACTCGACTCATGACTCGAGACCAAGGACTCTTCAACATCCCTGGCTTATGAAGACTTTTCTCTCTGAGTGCAACACCCTACTAACTCTTATGGTAAAAACTATATACAACAGAGCGAGAAGTTGAGCACCCGAGCGACAAGGCTAATATGTTGAACAAAATCTCTGACTCTTCCAAACCCCTTAAAGAAGACACTAAGACTCCTTGCAAAACTTCACATAATCAAGAGAAAAAAAGAATAAAAGATCAAGAGCTAAAGTCTATAAAACCTAAAAAAAAGTAAAAACATTAAAAAATATTAGGTCCTCAAAAAAATAAAAAGTCCCAGTTTAAGAAATTAAATTATCAAAAATTATTTAGCCTAATGAAGCAAAAACCAGAGGGATCGAATAATTCTGTTCAGCAAAGAAGGAAAGTGCCACAACCGCTAGTATCAGCTGGTTCTAAAGAATCTCTGACCCTGGTAGCCACCGATGGAAATGGGGAAGGTCCCGTTGATGAATTTGGGGCTGGACAGGATAATGGACAGTGTTCAAGTCCACTTGAACCTGGCACAGAGAAAGGACTGTCGACCCAGAACCAACACTCTTCTAAACACTGCCTCGAGTCGCCACCTTCAAAAACTTGGAATCTTGTACTCAAGCATGGTACGCTAGCCTTCAGCAACTTCCCTAAGCCTAGAGGCATGCTATCTCAGCTTCAGCGTAAATTATATTTCTTACAATTAATAGAGCCAGCCTTTTGTGGGTCTCTCACTACTGATGACATTGAACATATTGAATATCTGTTTTTTTATTATTATCATGCTCGCAGTATTGTCACCTTTAAAGACTATCAGACCGCTAACCTTGTGTATTATAATAGAGATAATCTTTTCTTTATTTATTATTATATTTATTATATTTATACCCCGCCTTTTTTCCTGCAAGGAACCCAGGGCGGCTTACATAATAATCCTCCTCCTCCTCCTCCTCCTCCTCCTCCTCCTCCTCTCCATTTTGTCCTCATAACAACCCTATGAGGTAAGTTAGGCTGAGAGTGAGTGACTGGCCCAAAGTCACCCAGTGAGTTTCATGGCCGAGCGGGGACTAGAACCCAGATCTCCCGAGTCTCTAACCACTACACCACACTGGCTCTTTCTTTGTGAACACCGCATCCCTCATTTCAGCTGAAAGGAATGCTGGCTCAAATGGTGGCAATTTAGGGCTGCCTACGAGAAGCAGTCCTGAGAAAGTCAATTAGCTTTGATGATTCATCCCTCCCCTTAACTTCAAATGCATATACAAAACCTAAACCAGAGGCAAGTCAAGCTGAATTTTTTCCAAAGGACTCTTATTGGACGCCAACCACAGAAGCCGCAGAAATTTTTGCCCCAGCCAAAACTAGCCTTCTTAATTCCTTCGGTTCTTTTCCTAAGCAAATTCAGGAAGACTTGATAAAGCGACTAACACTATTGAGGGACACACTGATAGTTATTTATGGTCATGAAGGAGAGGCAACAACTGGAACAAATAAAACGGTGAAAGCAGTTCACCCGCCAAAGAAAGATCAGGTGAACACACATCAAAAACTGAGTGGACTACAGGAACTGCTGAAGCAAGCATTGGGAACTCTTCCCCAACTCAGAAGCCTCTAACTTTACCCACTCATTCTGCACAACTTGACTGGCTTAAATGTAGATTCTTGAACCCTGAAGAACTGGGCTAAGCCCCTTGTCCCCCGATAGTACAACCAAACACTTTTGTCGTGGAGGCTGAGATCCCTCCTAAGAGGAATGGTGCAGTTTTTGTGGATGATAAGGATGTGCTGAACCATATCCAGAAGCTGGACTGACAAACAACCTCAGTGGCTAATTTAAATCTTAAGTACTGTATGTCAATTCACATGCTGTTGCATTCACTAACACTGATTGCATCAGGCACCCCCTAAATGGCCAGCACCTTAAAGTGCTCTCATGGAACATAGCAGGGTGGTCTTCCAAGTCACAGGACCCAGAGGTGTTGATCTTCTTGCGGAGGTTTGACATTATTCTACTGCAAGAGACTTGGTGTACATCAAAAATAAATCTCAATGGCTTTCTGTCCAGTGACTTGCAGGCTGTTCCAGGGCAAGGAAGAGGGAGAGCAAGAGCTGGGCTGTCATTGTTAATTTCCACCGCTTTGCAAGTGTCCATTAAACGGCTCCCCCCACGTGAGCAAATAGCAATTGCTGCAAAAATCACATTTAGATCAGTCACATTTTTAATTGTTAATGTTTATATCCCTCCCTTTTCTAAGAGGACGCAAGGTAAAACAGCAGTGGGTTACTCTGGAAGATTATTTTATTAATCTGGAATCCCATTCTCCCTCAGCATTTTTGGTTGTAGCTGGTGATTTTAATGCTAGAATGGGACCCAACAATGACACACTTTTTTCTTCTTACTGAGTGACTTAGAATATGAAGTCCTCTCTTATAATAAAGATAGGCACTCAAAAGACTCTAAGATTAATTTTGCAGGGATCTGCTTAGCTCAAATGGTGAGTCGTTTAGCTCTCAAAATTCTTAATGGCAGTCACCGTACGGATCCTTATGGAGAGTTTACCTACATTTCAGGCCGTGGAAGCAGTGTGCTCGATTACACTCTAATTTCTAATTCTGCCGGCAATTTGATTAAATATTTTCAAGTGGGTAATCAATCGCATTGAGAACGATCACCTTCCACTTTGTTTTACCCTTCTAATTCCATCAAGCATTCAATTGTATACTAATCAGCTATATAGAGAAGCATCCTTATCACTCTGTAATAAAAAAACTTTGCTGGTCCAATGGCTTAAATGCCAAATCTTCCGCCATATTGGCTTCTTCAGAAGTTTCCCACCTGAAATCAAATTATAGTAGCCTCTGATTTATTTATTTATTTATTTATTTATTATATTTATTAATCACCCATCTGGCCGGTCATCCGGCCACCCTGGGCGATATTGCGAACTCATTGAGGATCTACTGCCAACTTATTCAGGCTTTGCAGGTGATTTTGAACCCACAGCAAGTGGAACCAAAGAACATTCTTACCATAAAAAATTCTAGCTGGTTTGATAAGGAGTGTATGCTTAAGAAACACCAACTAAGAGCCGTGTACCATCAGTACAGAAAGGAGGAATGTGGGGTATTGCCACAAGAATATTATGTATTTAAAGCTCAATACAAACTCCTGATAACCCAGAGGAAGAAGAAAGCCTTGCAGGACCAATGGAGTCTTCTGATAGATTCATGCCTATATCGCGATGTCAGACTTTTTTGGTCATTAGTTACCAGAGTTTGGGGGGATCACCCTAGTGTAATTGCTTGTAACATCTCAGCGAATACCTGGGTATCTCATTTCTCAAATCTTTTCGAAGATTCCTGGGTTCAACAGAGTAATACAACTCCATTATTATTAACCCCAAATGCGTTGCCGGCTTGGGAGCCAGTGGCTGAACTGGAAGTTAAGTCCCTAATTCTTAAACTTAAGTCAGGGAAAGCTCCAGGTTCCTATTCAATTGTCCCTGAACTTTTGAAGTGTAATGTGGAATGGTGGGCATCTTTATTGGCATCATTGTTCGCCCAAATTAATAATTCAGGTCAAATGCCCCCTGCTTGGTCAGAAGCTATAGTAGTGCCTATCTTTAAGAAAGGGGATAGATCCATCCCTGCTAATTATAGGCCAATTAGTTTGCTATCTGTGGTAGGTAAACTATATGCTTCTTATTTAAATACGAAGCTAATTTCTCGGATTGAGGACGAACGGATTTTAGGACCTGAGCAGGCTGGTTTCAGAAAAGGTAGATGATCAATACTCGATCACTGCTTGATTTTAAACCATCTTGCAGAGAAATATAAGGGTTTTCATGGCAACGGCCCATATGTTGCTTTTGTTGATCTAAAGTCTGCTTTCAATCTGATTTCAAGGGACAGACTATGGGCCAAATTATATTCTTCAACTATCGATAGAAGGTTGCTCTATCTAATCATGTGTCTTCACCAGAACACTTATCTTAGGGTGAGGTGTGGCATTAAGGGCAACTTAACTGAGCCTGTCCCGGTTACTAAGGGAGTCCGACAGGGTTGTATATTGGCCCCTACCCTGTTCAATTTATTCTTAAACAATCTGTCTTTAGTTTGCCTCTCGCCAGACATTCACCCCCCTAAACTGGCAGAGAACAGAGTGCCTTTACTGCTTTATGCAGACGATGCAGTTCTTCTGTCCATTTCTAAAGTAGGATTGAAACGTTTACTATGGGCTTTTTTGGATTATTGTGTTGAGAATTTATTGTCAATTAATTTTAACAAAACAAAGATCATGTACTTCTCTAATCGTAAATCCTTGTGTAAATGGGTTATTAGAGGTCAGTATATAGAGCAAGAAAGACAGTTTAAATATTTAGGAGTTACCTTCCACTCTTCTCTATCGTGGTCATCTCAGAAATCTGTTGCCATCCATACAGCATCTAACACCACTAAAGCAATAACTCGTTTCTTTTTCACCAAGGGAGGTCAATTTTTACCAACTGCTCTCCAGGTGTTCAGAGCTAAATCTTTGGCACAGCTACTATACGGTATTCCAATCTGGATAAGAGGATTCGATCCCAGTGTTGAACGAGTCCTTTCCTCTTTTTTATATACACTATTCGGTGTTCCCAAATGTGTATCGGCGGCAGTTTTCCGACTGGAAGCGGGTTGCCTTTCTGTTGAAGGTACTGCATGGCTACGGGCTCTCAGGTTTTGGCTAAGACTGATTTTTGCTGAGAAATCCTCGGGACTTATATACCTTCTTTACCGGGACACTTATGTTAGTGTGTGGCACAAAACCCTGACCAACAAATTACAACTCTTAGGTCTTTCTATAAATTTTCTTCTCTCCATAGGCTACCATCAGGCAAAAGCCATTATAGATTCTCGTGTCAAAGATATTGATATCCAGCAGTCCACTGCTAACGCCCAGAAGACCTGCTCTCCTCTCCTCTATTTTTTGGTTTATCCTTCCCCCCCCCCGAAAGTTATGCTAGATATCTGGAGAATTTATCTATCCCTAAATACCGTTTGATTTTTACGAGAGCTAGGTTCAATTGTTTACCATCTGCTGTATTGGATGGACGATTTAGGCGTGTTCCCTATTGTGAATGATTATGTCCTTGTGGTGATGGGGCTATAGAATCTCTAGCCCATATGCTTTTTGCTTGTACATTTTATAAAGATGACCGGGTTAGGTTAAGAACACCTGAACTTTCTAAATTTCCAGGCCAGTCATCTGAATGGTATTTGACCTATCTTTTAGCAGACAAGAACAAATCAGTCACAGAGTTGGTGGCTAGATTTCTCTTTCTGGTAATAAAAACACGGAAAGGAACTTCCTCTAACTAAAATAATTCTCTCTTTAGGGTTATTAATATTATAATTTTTATTCCATCACCAATTAACTTACTTATGCTATTTTATGTTAATTACATTTAGTGTGTACATCTAATAACTTGTCTTTTAGATTATATTATATCTATTTTAGATATTTTATATTTTATTTTATTATATTTTATTATGACGTTCTAACTTTTATAATTTCTCATGTTTTTAATGTTCTTGTATTATAATATCTACGGTATATTGCGCTGCGATCTGTATGATTTTACCTTGCTTGATTTGGGTCTATGACCGTACAATAAAGATTCATTCATTCATTCATTCATTCAACCAAACCAGGGGCAGGCTCGCTCACGGTTACACAGAGTTTAAAAGCAACAATGCTGGGTTGCTGTGACAGGTGAAGTTGGCCACATCAAACTCGTCTCCCTCCTCTACCTTTTTCCTCTATTCCCCTTCCCTTGTGCATTTTGTCTTTTCATTTGTAATCCTGAGGGCAGGGCCTGTGTCTTATTTTTCCCCCTGTTTACTCCTGCCCACATTTCCCTCCCCTTCCTCTCTTGTCACACCGGTGTCTTTTGTAGATTGTAAGCCCCTTTGGGTAGGGACTTGACCTCTCATTCATTCTAAGGCACCATTGTACATAGATGGTACTATATAAATAGATAATACTTTATGCATAACACCCACCAGTAGCCTTATGTATTGAATTTTAATTGCCCTGAGCCACTTTTGGAGGCAGTGTTTGCCTGAAAAGTGGAATAAAGATACAGGCAGTCCCCAGGTTACGAATGAGTTCCGTTCTTAAGAATGTCCTTAAGTCGAATTTGTATGTAAGTCGGAACAGCATAGTGTTCTATACGTTAAAATCGGCATTTATGCAAATTGCATAGTATACTATTCTATGTACTCTACGCAAACAATGTAGCACCGGGGAACCCAGAAGTCCATTCTTAAGTATGGGTTGTCTGTAAGTTGGACTTTCTTAACTCGGGGACTGCCTGTATATGTAATACATTGGTCATTCACTATCAGTTAGTTTCTGGACATCATCATCATCATCATCATCATCATCATCATCATCATTACACATTGGACATTCCTCAAGTTCTACTTGAAGTATGCGCAAGTATAGCAATATGCAAATGCTACCTAAATAAATGAATACAGTAATACCTTGGATTGCAAGTAACTTGGTTTGAGAGCGTTTTGCAAGACAAGCAAATTTTTAAATATTTATTTTTTTAAAATTGACTTGATATACAAGCGACGTTTTGCAAGACAAGTACTGTAGTACGGCTTAAATTAAAAATCTCTGTACAAATTTTTTTTGGGGGGGATTTCGTTTTGATATAAGAGTGTTTTGGATTACAAGCACATTTCCGGAACGAATTATGCTCTCAATCCAAGGCATGACTGTATGTGGAAGTGGGAATTCTAGTTTCTAGCAGGCGTAGCTATACCCTAGTTGGCATTAGGTTATTTAAAGCATAACAACTAAGCATGGCTAAGGATGAAGGGAACTCATGCATGAGAGGAGAGGCATTGTGGGGAAGGAGTGTATAATCCTTATGGCCCTGTCTCCTACAGAGTTGTGTCTATGCTGGCCTTTTGAATATAATTCCTCCTTTCCTCTTTAATAGTCAATTTTGTGAAGACATTAAAACTGAAAGTATAAGTCCTACAGGTACACTGGTTTGTTTAGCAGCTTCCTTTTCACCCTGGTTCTCAGCACAGCGTATGAAGATACGTTTTGTTGAAATCAGTCCAACTCACTACTAAAAAGGCTATGATGAGATATTTCAGTGATCCTCCGCCCCATCCCTCACCCCTTCAAACCAAGAACCTTCAGAGCAGGTCACAAAGGATTGTCTCTCATCTTGGATTCAAGAAAATTCAGTCTGGACTGTCTCCTTGTGCCTTTTATGAGGAGCCCTGAGAAGGGAGCTTGCCTTATAGAATCCCTGTTTTGTTTTTTCTTCCCTTGGGGTTTTCTACCAGCTTTTTCTTATAACAAGTAACAAGAAAGGCAGAATGGAGGCAGTTTCTGATATTGCCAGTGTTCTTTTCTTTCCCTCTTCCCTGTAGTGCAGTCACATTGCTAATTAATTGAATTCCCTACTTGCCTCTTTGTGAGTTATTTCTATTGCCCATTAGCAGAGCAGCTTGGGATTTGAGCTATGTTTTCACTCATCTTAGTGGAATTTTGCTTCCCCCCCCCTCCGCCCCTCTCTCCCCCTTTGTTGTTGTTTCTGTGCACTGTGAAAGGCATTAGAGGAGCTTTAACACCAAGGGCCTATATTGTTCACAAACCCAGCTGCATACTTTTACACTCTACCTTGTGCGTCACAGCTATTCATCTTGGTTTGTACTTGGCTCAACTGCAGATGCTGTAAATATGGTAATTTTACATTCCCTGTTTGGAAACGGTTTCAGGGCGGGTCTGATGGCAAGAACACTCTTTGATTTACACTGGTTTGTATTACCTACAATTGGGAAGAGAATAAAGCTAGAACTAAAATGGTTTTGTTTGGAACCTCTTTTTAAGAACAGGGAGACTGAATCCAACTCTCTCTTGGTATGCAGATATGCAGTACTAGAAACAGGGACTCAGCTTCTCAGGGAACCTTGCTAGCATGGGCTGGAATGACAAACTTTATATTATTATTCGAATTTTTTATGTACTTAGCTACATTTTCTTATTGTTCCCCATTGTTTTCATTCTAAAAGTCATGGGGCCACACATCACTAGCTGAAGAACACAGTGTGATGCCCCAATGGGTATCAACATATAAGCAGGTTCTCTTCTATATTGCTGTTAAACTCTATAAAACAGGATTGGCTATATCTTAAAAGGCCCTTGTGGGGTCTAGGGTATTGATCTTTAGATAGCTATGCAAATTCATTAATATCTCACTTGATATATTCCAAGGGGGAGCTCATAAGTACTCCAGAATGATGGTGTGTTTTCCCCAATTCCCATAGGAATTTTTCATTATTAAAGTTTTCCTCAATGGTCAGGCTTTGGATGACATAAATGAAAGCTTTTTGGTGTTTCTTTGGCATCCAGCTTCTTGTGCATATATGGTTTCCCTAAGAATCTTGTTCAATGATTTACTTTTGTTGGCTTTTCCCTTCATTAGGAAGGAATGGTGAGAAAGTAATTGAGGCAAATGTGTGTATTTCAAAGAAATCTCCATGCAAATAATTTCATTTATGTCTTCTCATTTTGGACCTATAACAGCTGTTCGCAAGAAAGCTAGCAGACTACCTTGTTATATCCCAGGAAAGTGTCTTAAAAGTCCTAGTTTGCCCTATGGTGTATTCTCACTTGTAGATTAGGGCTGAACAGAGTAGTGTGCAATCAAGTAATCTCTCTTGATCATCTATCTAAATAAATTCCCCTGGCAAGACATCAAAGGGCCTGCTCATTCCCATAGAATAGGAAGTGTTGCTTCTTTCTGGTCAAATAGAAGAGCCTTTAACATTAATTAACCTTTAATCCTCAACTGTATTTGGAATATGTTGAAGGGCTTTTTTGCCATCCATTTCTTTGTCTCTTAAAAACAGTTCAGACATTCAAGCTTCTTCCAATAGGCTGCCATAATCCCCTTCCAGGAGCCCCTTGCATCTGGTGATGGTTAGGTCATAGAGCCCCAATCATTGCTTCTTGCAGCATCTGGAGCAGTATTAGTAAAACCAACATCTATAACAGCTATACTCCCTTTTTGAAATGCATCCACTGTATTTAGGGTGTATACGCTCAGTTCAAAAACAATATATCAAGGTGAGTGCAGCCCTAACAAGTCAGACCCCTGGGCCCTTTTCATTCAAATCAGAGATATTTACCCAAGAAAAATAGAAAAGTGACAGAGTACACATGTTAGGAAAATATGCAGGCAGACACTGGAGAAAAAATAACATTCTGCCATAAGTAGCCACCTTGTTCCTCTAGTTTCCTCCCTTCAAGATTAGAACCAACTGTTTCTCATGCGCTTTCAAGCACCTACTGTGGTTTCCAGACAGCTGCCTGGAAAAGTCTGGGATCAGGCTTGAAAAAATGGGTCATAGGTCATGTTATTTTCACGAAAGCAACAGCTAAGTTCTTTTTAAAGCTATTACATTTCACTGTTTCTCCTTTCATTTTCCTAAACTGGTAGGAGGAACCTAAAGACATAACTTTATTTGCAGTCACAAATGATGGGCTAATAAAGATCAGTCGCAGAATTAGTCCACTGTTCCTTCAGTTTACGGTGAAAACAAGTGTCTGCTTATCAGTGTGGACAGGAGAATCAGCCAGTTCCGATGCTCTCTGCAGACTGCAAAAAGAAAAACATTTACGGTAATCTTACACAAAAACATTCTATAATGTTCTGCCAACATCTAGCCTCCAAATTTGCCTCACTAACAACTATACCGACTGAACATTCATTGCAAAGTTTATTTGCTATATCACATAGATTGTGCATGTGTGAGTGCATGTGTATTAGGTAAATGAAACTGCTATAATAGTTGCTCTTCCATGACAGAAGGTTTAAATATTGTTTTAAGCCTTTCATCTATATCTTATAGTTTGAGGAGAGGCGTGTCATAGAATATT
The DNA here is from genome assembly GCA_021292165.1 of Shinisaurus crocodilurus. Classification (NCBI taxonomy): domain Eukaryota; kingdom Metazoa; phylum Chordata; class Lepidosauria; order Squamata; family Shinisauridae; genus Shinisaurus; species Shinisaurus crocodilurus. Next base: position 245,938,695 of record CM037876.1, read on the forward strand.
CTCTGTCCCAACATTCACTTTAGGAGAAAGGTGTTTTTTGTAAGTAGGTATTTGCAAACAACACCAATAGCAGAGCCAAATGTCAATGGGCAGCCTGCAGAACTGATTTGGAGGGAGAACAAGAGTGCTGTTCAATATGAGAATGAATGTTCAAGGACAGGTATTGGCATCACAACACTTAAAACTGATGTTCGGCAAAATCTTGGAAGGATCACAGTGCAAGCAGTGGTGTTAGTTGCTTTCCAATATTTTTTTTTACATATTATCTTTGGTGGGATTACAGAAGTGAGAAGCCGGGGGCCCTCTCGGGTGTTTATGAATTAATGTGCCTTTCTAGCATGATTCAGACAAGTTTGGCGGAAAAGGGGTTTCCTGCAAGGAAAGGACAATTTAATGCCAACTGCAGCATAACTGGTTATGATGTGAATGCCTGTTTGTAGAAACTGGAATGAGAACCTCTAGCTGATTTCATGCAGGTCACTACCCAGGGATGTTGCTTCCCCAATAATGCTGTTCTCCTTAGCTCTGGAACAAGTGTGCTGATGAGATAGGCAACATTCATCATCATCATCAGGCGATCACTCGTGACCGAGTAAGATTGTCTTCCGGGATAAAAGGAGGAAATTCTAAAGAAGATTGTGTAGACTCTAGCGATGGGTCCGTAAGTGACTGTGGAGGCCAATTCTAGATCCACACAGCTTCCCACAGTGAGGACACAGGTTACCAGATAGGAGATGGTCCTGTAAAGGATTCATTTGACGTGCTTTTCGCTTAGCACGTTTCTCCCTTTCACCTTGCACTCGGGCTTCTTCAAAGTCCATGGAACCTTTGTGAAAGGCCAACCTCCATTTAGATCGTTCATGGGCCAGAGCTTCCCAGTTTTCGATGTTTATATTGCATTTTTTTAGATTAGCCTTATGAACATCTTTAAACCTCTTATATTGACCACCGATATTCAGCTTTCCATTCTTGAGTTGGGAGTAAAGTAACTGCTTTGGGAGACGGCAGTCAGGCATTCGAACAACATGACCGGTCCACTGAAGTTGGCGTTGAAGGATCATTTTTTCAATGCTAGTAGTCTTTGCTTCTTCCAGTACACTGACATTTGTTCGTCTATCTTCCCAAGTAATTCGCAGGATTTTCCGGAGGCAACGTTGATGAAACCTTTCAAGGAGGTGGAAGTGACGTTTATAGATAGTCCATGTTTCGCAGGCATACAATAAAGTTGGTAATACAATGGCTTCATAAACCAGTGTTTTGGTCTTCTTACAAATATCCCGATCCTCGAACACTCTATGTTTCATTCGAGAAAATGCAGCACTTGCGGAGCTCAAACGATGCTGGATTTCACTGTCGATGTTAGCTGTAACAGAAAGATAGCTGCCAAGATAGAGAAAATGATCGACATTTTCCAGTATTGTCCCACCAAGCTGGATAGATGGCATCACCAAAGGGTTAGCTTTCACTTGCTGATGAAGCACTTTGGTCTTTTTGATGTTAAGTGAGAGACCAAGTTTTTCGTATGCTTCTGCAAAAGCATTTAGGATAGTTTGGAGATCATCCTCTGAATGTGCGGAGACCACATTATCATCAGCATACTGAAGTTCCACAACGGAGGTTGTAATTACCTTACTTTTTGCTTTCAGCCTGCTGAGATTAAAAAGCTTTCCATCTGTTCGATATATAATTCCCACACCAGTGGGAAGTTTCCCCTTGACAAGATGTAAAACCATGGCGATGAAAATGGCAAATAATGTTGGGGCGATAACACATCCCTGTTTAACACCTGATCCCACTTTAAATGGAGCACCATGAGAGCCGTTGTTGTCCAAAACCGTTGCCGTCATGTTGTCATGGAGAAGTCGCAAGATATTCACAAATTTATTGGGGCATCCAATTTTCATAAGGATAGTCCAGAGAGCTGTACGGTCTACAGTATCAAAGGCCTTAGCCAAATCGATAAATGCCATATAAAGGGGTTGATTTTGCTCCCGGCATTTTTCTTGGAGCTGACGTGCAGTAAAAATCATGTCTACTGTCCCTCTAGAGGGGCGGAAACCATATTGAGTTTCAGGGAGGATCTCTTCTGAAATAGATAGAAGACGGTTTGCGAGAATCCTAGCAAATATTTTACCTGCGGTTGCTAAGAGAGAAATGCCCCGATAGTTTCCACAGTCTGTTCTATCACCCTTCTTAAAGAGGGTGATAATTATGGCATCCCTGAAGTCTTCTGGGATCTCTTCTCTTATCCAGATTTTTTCAATGAGTTTATGAAGATGTTGTACAAGTTCGGGGCCCCCTTCTTTAAAGATTTCAGCAGGAATCCCATCTGGTCCACTAGCTTTGTTGTTCTTCATTTGATTAATGGCTTTTTTTACTTCATCCAAAGTGGGGAGTATAGCAAGTTCCTCTTTAATTTGTTTTTGTGGGATTTGCGAAAAAATCTCATTATCCACCTTAGATTTACGATTTAAAAGGTCATAATAATGCTCTTTCCAACGCAGTGCAATAGACTCTTTGTCTTTTAAGAGTTTGGTGCCATCTTTTGATTGTAAAGGGTTTGTACCATAGGTTTTTGGTCCATAAATGGCCCTTGTGGCCTTAAAAAAGCCCCGTGCATCATGAGATTCTGCAAGCTGTTGAATTTCCTCAGCTTTCTTTTTCCACCAAGCGTTCTTAAGTTCTCTTGTTCTTCTTTGGACCTCAGCCTTTGCGCTAGCATAGGTTTTTTTCTTGGCAGCGCAGTTAATATCATTTTGCCATATTTGGAAGGCTTTCCTTTTTTGGTCAATTATATATTTAATCTCATTATCATTTTCATCAAACCAATCCTGATGTTTCTTAGTTTCATATCCAATAGTTTGTTCACAAGCTGCAGTAATGGAGGTTTTCAGCTTAGACCAATGGTCCTCAATGTTGTCAGGAGGTTCCGTAGGTAGATGTTCCTTAAGAAGTGATTGAAGACGAGTTTGCTTAATAGGATCTTGAAGGACTTGGATGTTCATTTTACGCCTTGGTTTCCTTCCTTGAAGCCTACGTTGGGGAGCAATGTTGATAACCATTGTGGACCGGATTAGTCGGTGGTCTGTCCAGCAGTCGTCGGCACTCACCATGGCCCTAGTAAGAAGTACATCGCGGCGATCTCTAACACGGACAATTACATAATCCAGAAGATGCCAGTGCTTTGACCGTGGGTGCTGCCATGATGTTTTAAGCTTATTCTTTTGTCGAAAGAGCGTGTTTGTAATAGTGAGATTATGCTCTGCACATATAGACAAAAGTAAGAGTCCGTTCGGGTTGCTATTACCAACTCCGTCTTTTCCAATAGTTTCTGGCCATAAATCAGAGTCACGCCCGACTCTTGCGTTAAAATCGCCCAGGAGGATAATTTTATCCTCCTTAGGTATCTCTGACAGGAGAGTGTCCAACTGGCTATAAAAACTTTCCTTGATGTCATCATCAGCATCTAATGTTGGTGCATAAGCGCTCAAAATAGTTACCTGTTGGTTATTGGCGAGCTTTAATCGAAGAGTTATCAGGCGTTCGTTAATGCCAGTAGGAACTTCTGACAAAGAGTTCACTAGTTCATTTTTGATGGCAAAGCCTACTCCATGTATTCGTCGGTCCTGCTCAGGTAGTCCTTTCCAGAAGAAGGTATAACCTCCTTTTTCTTCTTTCAGCTGTCCCTCTCCTGCCCTTCGAGTTTCTTGATGTGCTGCTATGTCAATTTTAAACCGTCTCAGCTCCCTTGCAATAATAGCAGTCCTACGCTCAGGGCGTTCACTATCTATGTTATCCAGCAATGTCCGTATATTCCATGTTCCAAAATTCAAATGTCTTTTTCGACCGCTAAAATGGTGACCCCACTGGACGCGGTAATCCAGTCAGGGGAGAAAGAGGTAGACTATGTTTAGGGCACCTTTTCTAGCCCCCTCCCCATACGGGGTGAGCAGAGTGGATCCTAAATAGGGCTGCTCAGTCATGGATACAGCTGCCGAGCTGCTCGACTACCTCGTTCCTTGAACAGGGCGACTGAGTCTGCATCCACCGCCCATGTGCTGGTCCATGGCTAGGGGCTTCCAGATTCACAGTCCTGCCCCCGTCGCCGTTCGCCAGTCGCCATGGGACTTTTTTTATGTTTGTTTGGTTGGGTTGGGTTGGGTTGGATGGGTTGGGTTGGAAGACGCCTGTGCGTGAAACTGTTTTATGTGGGGAGATCGGTGCACAACGAATCACCACACAAACTTGACAGAGTACGGCAGAGATCCAATGGCACGGTTACCCTGACGATTGGAAAACCATTCTCTGCTGCAGCCTTCATCCGCCTTCACAGCCGTTGTAATTTAGGTTTAATTATCTTCCGCCTGTTCTGCCGTTGAGGACTTTGTTTTGGATCGTTCTTTGTCTGGTTCCTCTCCCCGGACCTTACCGCCATGGGTGACCCTACTGGGAGTACATAGCTCCCGACGGCATTGCTCACAGGATTCATCGGAACACGCAAGCCCACTCACCACTTCAAGGTGACGATCCGGCGAGGGGCAGCATTACACTTGTACAGCATGGTGGAATAAGACTACAGACCCAATGGTAGCTTGTGATCTTCCTCTAGCAATGCTCTATAAGTATACTGTTGCCCCTTGTCATTTATTTACAGTAATACCTTGGATTGCAAGTAACTTGGTTTGAGAGCATTTTGCAAGACAAGCAAATTTTAAAATATTTAATTTTTTTTTTTTACTTGATATACAAGCGACGTCTTGCAATACAAGTACTGTAGTATGGCTTAAATTAACAATGTCTGTACAAATTTTTGGGGGGGGGATTTCATTTTGATATAAGAGTGTTTTGGATTACAAGCACGTTTCCGGAACGAATTATGCTCTCAATCCAAGGCATGACTGTATTTATTACATTTATATCTCGCCTTTTTTCCTGCAAGGAACCTAAGGTGGCTTACATAATCCTCCTCTTCTCCATTTTATCCTCAAAACAACCCTGTGAGATAGGTTTGTCTGAGAGTTAGTGACTGGCCCAAAGTCACCCAGTGAGCTTCATGGCCGAGTGGGAACTTGAACCTGGATCTCCCGAGTCCCAGTCCAACACTCAACTGCCTCAGGTGGCAGATGCTGGGGGTTGGCAGTTGCAGGCCCCAGATGTGCCTCCTGAGCCCCTCCCCAGTCATTCCCCTCTGTTGGAGGACAGAGCTGCATGTGCCGTGCAGCCTGTTCTGTACCCCCTGAACTGCCCTCAGGTATGGTAGAGGATGCTAGCCCATCAACAGTATTGCTGTAGGATTCAGCCGACTATCCAGTCAGCTTTTGTACATGGAATGAGGGAGGGGCACCATCTTGTCCTTCACCTCAGGCAAAATGTCTTAGTCCATCCGTTGGTTAATGCCGTCTGAACCGTAAGTGCAAGTTTGCATCCTGTGTTAAAAGAACCTTTCAAATAAGGAATCTACTATTCTCTTTTACCATTGCTAGAATGGTCAAATAAAATCTTCAAACTTCACAGGCTTAAATGGTTTAATTATCTCTGCTTCTATGTGCCTTAGAATAGCAAAACACATTTATAACACAGGAAGATTGTGTCTGTGTTTATGTACTGATAATATCATAGATTCCCAGCATAGTGACTCGAGAGTGTTCCACTTCCCCAGTTCTCGTTTGTCCTGTAGTGTTATTTTATTCTGTATTGTTTAAATTGAGATTCATAACACTGAACAAAAGACTTTCATTCCCTATTTGATGGCCTTATTTGCGTGGTGAACAGTAACCCTGATATGTTTTCTTTCCTGTTTATCTCTCTGAAGGAAAGGGAGACACTGCGTCAAGACTGATAGAATAAGAATTAAACTCTGCAGTCCATGCCCTTGCATTTTGAACCACAGGACCGTTTCCTTTCTCCTCCCCCACACCCAGCATTGCTCTATTCTTTTAAGCCAGCAGGATATTGAAATTTACAACACTTCAGGTCTTTGAAGTGCTAAGTAAACAAGGTTGTGGCAAATTTCATTGCATCTCCTGTTCATAAGCAGTGAAAAATAAGTACTGTTGGGAGAAAGAGGAGACCACTTCAGAAGGTCTACTGCTTTAGAGCTGCTACTTTATTTTTTTGTACCTTAAGATTCAACAGTTCAGATATCTGTGGTGAAAGGAATGTGCACTCTTAAAAAAAAGATTAATGATGAACTTTGAACATTTTTCTTTCTAGTTACCCACCTATGTGCATTGCAGACATGGAGAATGGTGGTGCCAGAAAGTGGCAGTGCAGTTTGCAATTCTAGAAGAGGTGTTGTCAGCACATGTTGTGCTATGGTCCATCTTCCTTTCTGTCACTAGGTCTGTTTCGTGCAGTCATGTAAGTGGGATTGTGAGAAACAGCTCCTTCAAGTGTGCTGTTTAGATAACTGATCAGCATAAATCTAAATGTCTCCAAAGTTTGTGCTTTTTAGCAGTATGATTTGCTTTATGCCCATTTCCTCTAATAACAGAACCGGGCTTGCTCCAGTCTTTCATTATGCTATGCATTTGGTGGTCATAATGCGAGTTCTTAAAGTCATATCAGTTTTCATTTTTTTTCCATTGTATTTCAAATTATCTCTGGTTTTGTGGGGGTAGGGAAAGTTGTTGGGTTTCTTTTAATAACAAAGCTGTGAAATCATACAAGACTGTGTAACTTATCCCAGTGTCCAGACCCATTAACATGTGAGATTTACCTTGGCATATTGAGTCTAAAAGTTTACCAAAACGTACACAAATAGTTACTGGTTCTAAGAACTGAGCAAACCTCAGCTTTGCATATGGCAGAATCTGGAAACCACAACTCGCTAAAGAATTTCAATGTGATGTTTGGCTGGCTGAAGGAAGTCAGCATGGCTGAAGCAAACTTGCGGTTAGACATCTCTGCAGTATGAAGATCCAAGCATCTAGATTTCCCCCTTCCCCCCTCTTCAAACAAGTGATAATTTATTTTACTCTGTAGTTTGAAGCAGCAACACCTGTGTAACCTTGGTTAATGAGACCAGCTCCAAGCGCCTTCCTGCACTTAGCAAATGTCCTGCCAACTTGACAAACATTTTCCTTTTAGAATGCAAAACAGTTTGAAAGCGATATTCTTGCCAGCTGAATAAAAAGAAAGTATCACTGGATACTTTTAACATTATGAGTGTGTGTGCATGGTAAAACTGTTTGTTGGGATGCTTCGCACTGCTCTTTCCACATATGCACAGCTGTGAATGTCACTGGTGTTCTCTTAGTGTTGATTCACACAACCACAGGGCATTTGGTGGTCATTGGAAATCTGCTTGAAATTGCTATATGCAAGTGCTTTGTACCTTTGAACTGACTGTGTACTGTTGCACACAGGATCAGCGTCTTCATATGCTGTTACCAGTAGGGAATGGGAGAACCAGGGATGCGCACTGAAATTCTCTGAACTTTACTTCAAAGCCCGGTTCGGCTTGCTCCCATTCTAATTTGCAACCTGTTTTTTTCTGTTCATTTGAAGGGAAAAGTGCACATTTTTCAAAAGTGCGCACTCTTCCCCCATTGACTAAAGTGTGCAAATGCACAACTTTTTTTTAATGCTCATTTTCAAAAAATGCACAGTTTAAATTGTGCATTTTTAAAGTTGTGCATTTTTAAAAACGCACATTTTGCAAATGCAAGTTTGGGCATTTGTGAACATTTTTGCAGAACATCCTGTTCTCGTTCACATTCAGGGTTGTAGATGGGGCATTTTCAAGTGATTTGCAAACTGAAACGAAATTCTTGTTTATCCCTAAATATGGGCCAGTAGTATTGGGCTAAACTTGTGCTGCTGTGCATGGCAGTGCTTCTACCTGAACTAGAAGCCAATATGCATAACAAGTTGAAGTAGATTTTTACCATCAACTGTGGTCAGGAGAAATGACCATTTTTGTGCCACTTAGCTATTACTGTGGGAGTATTTTAAAGGTTTCTGCTACTAAAAGAGACAACAATCAAGAAGCTGTTCCACTGCGTCTTGATCCTGCAAGACAGGGGTAGGCAACCTTTTTTGCCCCGAGGACTGCATACAGTGCGAGGTGGGTGCACACACACATACGTGTGTGTGTGTGTGTGTGTACACAGATAGGATCACTGGGAGTGGGGAGATTAAAGCTTCTCCATGCACTCGCACCAGTGATTCTCTCTGAGATTACTGTTTCCCTGCTGCTATTAGTGGTGGCACCAGGATCGCTTGGGGCTGGGGAGGTTAAAGCTTCTATCCACGCCTCAGCACCCCTGATTAGGATTGCTGTCCCGGCCCTGCTATTAGTAGCACTAGTACAGCAGTCTTTTCTGGACTGTGGGGAAAAGTGAATGGGGCTCAGCAGGACAGATGGCAAGTCTGTGGGTTATCCATCCCTGCTCCAAAGGATCTTCGTCCTCCAGTCTCAAGAATAGGATTCTGAGCACCCACCCCAGGAAAAAAGGCCAAATATTGCCATGGGGAAACTGTGGGGTTCAAAGGCCACCCAAAGCAGCTAAACTCAAGGACGGGGACTAATCTCCCCTGACCCCCAATCTAGTTCTGAAGGAGGATTTAAACCTAGGTGGAACTGCAACTACACATCTTGGGGAGGGCAGGGAATGACCACCCAGTCCTCCAGCCCTGTCATCCAGATTCAGCAAGGGTCTCCCAAAAGTCCTTTGACCTGGCATCAGGGAGTCAGCAACCCAGGGAACCATTGCAGGCCACCTCATCCACTTTGCTCACGCCTGGGTCTGTATGACCATGGACAAGTGGGTATGGGACACAGTTACCAAAGGTTACTCCCTAGAATTTGTTGGTCTCCCAAGAAAAAAATCCAGAGCGTCTTCATGCCCCAGAAATCTGGAAAAGTACAAGGCCTTCCTGAAAACAATTCAACATCTCCTCTCCATTTGATCCATAGAGCTTATCAGGAAGTTCCCAACCAAACCCAGGGTCTATTCAATGTTTTTATTGGTGCCTAAAAAGAATGGAATTCGGAGCCATTCTAGATCCCAGGTGGCTCAATGAACACCTGAACAAGAGGCACTTCAACATGGATACATTGAAGTCAATCACCAGGGATGGGGACTCGGACTCCAGGACTCGACTCGTGAGTCGGACTGAGTCCCCCCTCTGACTCGACTCGGACTCGAGTCCCAATATTTTTAATGGGACTCGAGACTCGACTCGGGACTCGAGACCAAGGACTCTTCAACATCCCTGGGCTGTGCCAGAAGGAGTGCAGAGAAGTGCAATCGCCAGCGAAGATTTTATTTTTAAAATTCAGCCTTTCAGACATTTTGGGTTTGGCTGCCTCTTGTCTGCCTGCTTTGGGGTTCCCTGCCTCCTCTGCCTGCCTGGTTATTTTGGGTTTGTCTGCCTGGTTTGTTCTTGTCAAAATCAGTTGCAGAGTTTTGAAATAAAAAGGCACACTTGTGCCTAGAATTTATTTAAGCCACACATCTGAAGTAGCCTTATTTTGTTGGGAACCCCCCCCCCCATTGATTTTAATAGGGACTCATGGAGTCAGCTTTGGGAGTGACTCGGGACTCCGGACTTGTGAGTCACCATTTTGGACCAAGGACTCGGACTCGAGACTCAGGTCCAAAGACTCGTGACTTGACTCATGACTCGAGACCAAGGACTCTTCAACATCCCTCTCAATCACAGCAGCTATCAACAATCAGGGCTGGATGGCCCTCATAGACCTGTCTGAGACCTATCTCCACATTTTGATATGAAGACACAGGAAATACCTCCGCTTCTGTTACCACAGGCACCTTTATCAGTACCAAACACTGCCATTTCGGCTGATGTCTGCACCCTGAGTATTTACAAAGATCTTAGTAGCACTGGTTGCCCACCTGATTGCCCTCCATATTCTACAGAGCACATGAAATTACCTTCCTTTTGCCCCAAGCCAACCCATCCCCAAGAGAAGAGTTGGCACACATTCAGGGCCGGCGCTACCGCTAGGCAGACCCAGGCGGCTGCCTAGGGTGCGTGGCGGAAGAGGGCGCAGAAACGCTGCGCTCCTTCCTCGCCTCCGGCGCGCTCCTGCCCCGCCTGCCGCCTCCGCCGCCCGCCGCCGCCACACCTCCCCCCCGCGCGCCCGCCTGCCCGCGCGCCCACCCGCCAGCCACCTACCTACCTTCGCGTCGTTTCCGGAACCCCGCCGGCGTTGTTTTGGCGGGAGGAACCAGGGCAACAGGGCTTAAACAGCCCTGTTGTCCCTGGTTTCCCCGGCAAAAAAAAAAAAGCGCGGGGGTCTGTCGCATCGGAGGAGGAGGAGGCGGCGGCAGCCAGCAGCCAACAGCCAGCAGCGGGGGGGGGGAAGGTAGGTGGCGGTGGCGCGGGGGGGTTGCAGAGCAGGGCTGCTTTGCTCCGGAGCCCCCCCCGGCACAAGAGGGGGGGGCGCTAAATATAATTTGGCCTAGGGCGCCAAACAGCCGTGCACTGTTCCTGCACACATTAGATTTAGATCTCAGGTTTTATCTTCACAGAACAGCTGGGTCTAGGAAAACTGACTCTTTCTATCGCCTTCCACAGGAAATCCATAGGGAACAAGGTTCTGAAATCTACAATTTCTAGGTGGCTAAAGGAGTGTATTGCTCAAGTGTATCTGAGAAACAACCATCAAGGAGCATTGCAGCTCACTCACTGAAAGGAGCAACAGCGTCAGCAGCCTTTTGAGGCAATTTCCTCTAGCAGATGTCTGCAAAGCAGCAACTTGGGCTTCTGTTCATACGTTCTCTAAGCACTACAAAACAGATTCCTTCTCTTCTGCAGATGCCGTGTTCTACAGGAAGCCCTGCAGAAGGTGATAGTTCATTAGCATGCTGATCCTTCAAAGCCCACCCTCAGTTGTACTGCTGTGTCAGATCCCAAGGTGAAAGAATGCTCTTTGGGAACTTCAGAAGAAAATGGAATTTTCCTCACCATGAATTTCTATTTTATGAGACTCCTGGAGGGCATTCCACCTGCCTCTGCTTCAAGATCAGCAGGAAAGTCAAAGGCTTCTGTCTCATCATACATGTGGGAAAGGTAGATAGGGCATCCTGGGGATTTCCAAATCCTGTCCTGTTTTCATTCACAGTTCTGATGTGTTGTAACTGTTGTTCCAACACATTACTTACAGTTAGCAAGAAGTGCCTAGGATAGAGTGGCATGTTAGCGAGATGTAGAGGGGTACTCTTGCTCTCAGTCTAGTCTGGGCATGTGGAGTGGCCCCTCCCCTTGGGGAGGCCAATTGAAGACTGGACCCTTCCTATCTGTGCCAGAGGAAGGCATCATCACAAGGTGAAGGAATTCCCTCTGGGAGTCTCAGAGAATAGAAATCGATGGCAAGTTCTGTAATGGATTAGATGTTTTGTTGGTTGTTCGGTTGTCTTGTATATGTTAAAATTCAAATAAACAAATTTAAAAAAAGAAAAGAAAGAAATCGATGGCAAGGGAGTTTCCATTTTCTTAGTCATGAGACAAACAGCTTGCTCGACATAAAAGGTGGACATTTTCGATTTTCCATGTGACTCCCTTGAAGCCAATAATGTCAAAGCGGAAAGCAAGATTTTTACCCTTAGGTAGCTAGAATATGCAAATCTTCATCTGTGAGAAGCAGCTTCATTGTTGCCTGAATTTTTTTAAAAAAATTTTTGTCAGTACAAATGCTACAATGCCATGAAAGGTGATAAAGACTGAATTCCTCTGAGTTGTTGTAGATTAAATAGCAACAGAGTAGTCTCTTCTCATCACATGCTACTCTTGGCCTGGGAGCACAATGGGGTGAGGGAAGTTCATTCTCAATGGCCTGTCTACTTGATAACATCCTGACTGAGGGCTAGGGTAGCTAGGTGTCTTCTTTTACAGAGGATGGACCTCTCTTTGAAGATGTCCTCTATTTGAGGGGTTGTGTGGTCCAATTCCAGTTTAAAGATAAAGAACCATCAGAACTGTTGCTCATCACCAGTGAGCACCTGGACAGCAGGCTAAACAGGCAGGCACACGGGTCGCCTGGTCATAGTCCTGTACACTATGGTGAGATGTACTGTCTTTCTATTTAAATTATACGTATTTCTAAATTTGCATCTACACATGAATGAGCATATGCACATGTTATGCAAATAACTGTCCTCTTTAATCCTCTTTTTTGCCACATATCCTCTTTTTTGGCAGTTCGAAAGTGGCCACCCTAGTGAGGGCCGGTTTACATGTTACAAATCAAACATGAGGAAAATGTGTGCTTCTAAGCCAGCTTTTGCCAAAGTCACAGTAATGGTGCAGATGGGAGGATTTCTAGGGCAGAACTGGCAGGAGGGAAGTGTTCAATCCTTCCCGTCCTGCTGATTTCACCTTGCACATGCCCCCTCTGGCCCATTTTCTCCCCATTCAGGCCTGTCTCCAGTCTTGGAACTTGCCTGGAGAAAACACACAGTAGGAACAGCAGAGAGGGTGAGGGGACACCAGCAAAGGAGAGTTTGTGAGTAGTGGAATACAGGCCTGTGGCTCAGCTTGTCTGAGCGTGGAAAGCTAAGCAGGGTCAGGCCTGGTTACTACTTGGATGGGAGACCCCTCCTCTAGTTTCCTGCATTGAGTAGGGGGTTGGACTCGATAGCCTTGTAGGCTCCTTCCAACTCTATGATCTATGAAATCTATGAATAGTTAATCCGCCTCCTCCCACTTGCTGATTTTCTTGCAAATGTCCCCCACCCAAGGGAAACTGTTTGTCTGTTTGTTTGCCAAGGTCAAATGCACCATTTCCTCTCTCCTTTTCCATCGCAGTAACATGTTGGGTCACTGTGCAGTACAAAACTGGGGGGACCTTTCCAGCGGATAGGTAGTTCTCCAGAGGGCTGCTCAGGATTGCAGTCCTGAGGTAACAGCAACTATATTGTTGTGGAGCAGGATTTCTTTCAAAGGAACATGGGTGGGGTGCGCATAAACCACAGCCAGGGAATAAGTTCTTTCAAGTTCTGATTTCTAAACAGTGGGTCAGGATCGACAGATGTTTGTAGAGTCAGTAGTAGAAACCAGCAGACAAATATAACATTTTACAATTTCATAATAAAAAGATTTAGGAATAAAGAAACAAGGAATAAAGAAACATTTCCAAGCAATTCTAGTGTGGGGGTGGGAGCACTGAATCCCTTTTGCTCTTTCATACATGCAGACAAACACTATTCCCAGGCCCGGTGCAAGGCAATTTGGTGCCCTAGGCAAGATCAGATATTTAGCGCCCCCCCTTCCCACTTGAGCCCTCCCTCCCTCCAGCCCTATGCCCATTATGAAATAAATTTCCCTCCCTGGGAACTGCCGAGCCCCATAGAAAAACTTTGTGGACTTTGAGACTTTTCCTTTGTGTTCACGAGGAAAGCAAAGAGGCAACATCAGCCCAGCTATGCCAGGAACTCCCAAGGGCCTTCTCCTACTCCATATATATGTAAAAGCCTGTCTCCTCCTGCGGGCAGCACAAGGGATATGAAAAAAGAATGTGAGAGAGGTGTGGTGGCGCTACCTGTGAGGAATAGAGACAAAAGGGTGTCTTGCAGCCTGTCCTACCTCGCAGGGTGGAGGTGCAGAGACACCGGTTTGACTCGTACACCTTCTGGGTTGCAGGGGGGCGGGATGCATGTAGTAGAAACATAGCAAAGAGAGAGCCCGTGGATCATCTGGTTCAAATTTAGGAGGGGATTTACTAAACTTGCTGCTTCCCCTCCTCTCTCTATCACTTTGTTGCAATATTTCTTTATCAGAATAATGTATATTATCCTGTCTTTCCCTTTACCAGCCTAGTGCTCAAGGCAGACAACAATATTCAAAGTACAGTAAAGAAAACATCAACAGCTCAGGGCACAATCCTAAACACGTTGAGGCAGAAAAAAGCCCCGCAACTCCCAGCATTCACCAGCCAGCATGGCTGGCTGTTGGAACGCTGGGAGTTGTGGGGCTTTTTTGTACCTCAACGTGCATAGGATTGCGCATGACTGGCTGGGGAATGCTGGGAGTTGTAGGATTCCCCCCCCTCCAAACACGCATAGGATTGCATCCTAAAACCATTTAAAACCAAAACACAGAAACAGCATGGTAAATAATTAAAACATTGGAGCCCCAGCTAGCTTAAAATACCTTTCCCTCCCTCCCTGGTTGCTGGAAATAACTGCTTTCAGGGGACCTTGAACTGAGGAACCTGAGGCTCCTGCGAGGGAGGGAAGGTGAAGGAGGTGTTTGCAGGTGCATCCTTGAGAGGGAAGGTGAAGGGGGTGTTTGCAGGTGCATCCTTGAGAGGGAAGGCGAAGGAGGTGTTTGCAGGTGCATCCTTCCAGCCGCCCACCGGCCTCCCATCATTGGCCCCTGCCCGCCTCCCCTCCTCCAGTCTGTAGCCTTCTCTGCCTCTTTTGATGCTGGTTGTGAGGAGGAGCCTGCCTGCTGCTGTTCCTGGTAACGAGCTGGAGGAGAGAGAGGGAGGGGTGCGCTTCTTTCGCCTTCCCTTCCCCGCCACAGGACATGATTGGTAAAACAAACTTGGTAAAATACGTGATGTATTTTTTCCCCCCAAGGCATTTCTGGCGCCTCCTTTAGCCCGGCGCCCTAGGCAGCTGCCTAGTTGGCCTAATGGTAGCACCGGCCCTGACTATTCCTTTCCAGCAGACATCATAACTCACACAAATTAGCCCTGCTTCTGTATCTTATATGTGCGATCCTCCTTGTTAGCACACAAAAGATGCAGAAGCAGTATGGGCTTGTGTGACTTACAAGGTCTGTCATAAAGGAATACATAATTTGTCTGCATGACACACTGGACAAAATCAGTTCTTGCCAGCGTATTAGGGAGGCTTCGTTACAGGCCTGTGGCTCACGCTGGCCCAGCTTGTCTGAGCGTGGAAAGCTAAGCAGGGTCAGGCCTGGTTGTTACTTGGATGGGAGACCCCTCCTCTAGTTTCCTGCATTGAGCAGGGGGTCGGACTCGATGGCCTTGTAGGCTCCTTCCAACTCTATGATCTATGAATCTATGAATCTATCTGAACCCAGAAGTTTAGCTTGAAACCATTCCTTCAGAAGTTCATGCTACTCCCCCCCCGCCCTCCCAGCTGAGAGTCAGCCAAACACTTCCTTTTTACATTGTACATAGCACAAACTTCCTGTTGCAGCTGGTAGTTATCAGCCAGAATGTGTGTGTGTGTGTGCACACGCACACACACAAGTGCATGCACAGGTCATCCATGGAAATGCATCAAGTATTAGATTTTTTTTAAAGAGCTGGGGAAGGGAGAGCTCCAAGAGGAATAGAGCTGCAGTCTTCTTGGCCTGACTACTATTATTATTACTGTCTGCCCTTTAAGAAGGAAAGAGGAAGAAAGATTACAGCAGCTTTGCTATTAAATGAAAAGATTAACATGCCGCAGATGCTTTGCCAGGGCGTGATGAGATTTGTTGGAGATGAGTGGCTGCGAAGCGGGACTAATGAAAAGCAGGCCTTGAGAACCATGTGCTGTGTGGGGCCCAAGACTGTCTTGCGTCTTTCCCCTGTGCAACCTTCCGCCTATATTTACAGAGATCCCCCAACCAGAAACAAAAAAAAGCCAGGCACTGTGGGATGGGCTCTTTTGACCGGTCTCTCTTCCTTCTGTGCTTGGAAGTAATCTTTTCTCCGACTTTGTACCTTTTGTTTCCTTCTTGTGTTAAAAGAAAAAGTAATATAATCAGCGCAGCCTAGTTTGGGATTTCATGACACCTTATTTGGTGTAGGTAGATGGGTGTAAATCGGAGTGTGGCTTGCTTGAAGGGAGTGGCTCCAACCTTCTTCAAAATTTGTGGTGTTCATTCTTAATTTTATTTATTTACTTGAATTATACCCCACCTTTCTTCCAAAAAGAAGCACTCAAGCAGCTTCTTCTCCCCACAACCTTTCCCCTTCAAAGCATGGAGCTCAATTTACTTATTCTCCCTTACTGTTTGGAAAGAATCAAGGTAAGGGTGTCATGGACCAGGATCCCAGACCCTCATCCTCCGAGGATCCCGGACCCTTATTTTCCAGAGTTAAGAGCTGAAGAAGAGGATTTGGCCATGGAAAGGCATCATGAGGTTTCCACCTCCCCAGGACCTAGTTCCCCAGACAGATCCCAGGAGTCGGCTCTCCTGCACCCAGAGGAGGTTGCCTTGCCATCTTTGGACTCCAGCCATGAGGACATTTGCATGCCACAGCCACTCCCACATTGCCACAACTTGAGGCTGCTTAAACAGGCCAGGCCCCTTTAAGAGACAAAGCCCCAGTCAGTGTAAAGGCAGAGCCAGCCAGCCTAAAGGCTCTGTTGTGATCTGCTCCTTGTTCTGGCAACATACAGACAACAACCCTGTGACTGGTTCCAGCACCACTCAGAGCTTTCCCTGGTGCTGATCTCTTCCTGTCTTGCTTCCCTGAGGAGCCTGACCTAACCTGACCCCTGTTGAAGACCGGACCATAGCAGAACCCTGCATGCAGGCTACATCACATAGCACCATCAGACCCCACGGCCTGAAATGGTGCAAAGGGACTGAAAATGAACTTCACAGAAAACAGTACTGAAAACAAAATACGGTATAATTGAATTCAGATATCTCTTCTCTTAGCAGGGCTGGCCCAAGATATTTTGCTGCCTCAGATAGAGCAGCAAATGCCCCCCCCCTCACCCAAATCAAGTTGCATGGCACCAAAAGCAGGCCAAGTTACTTTGACACGTAAGGCAGAAAATCCCACAAGCACCTCTTCCCATCCCTGGTGGTAAAAAAATACAATAACAGATTAAATGACCCACCAGAATCCACTTGTGGGTGTGGCGGGTGGGATTTATAGCATCCCCACTATTTGGAGGTTGCCACTAGTAGTGCCCGCTTGCCTATGTCAATAACACAAATCTCTGCCCAGCCCAAAACAATTGTTAGCATATAAGACACTGAAGAGAGTTCTAATGATTCCCCCTCAAGTGCTAATGCCACTGTGGTCTGTTGCAGTGAAGTTTGAGATAGTCTTACGAAACCAAAACCCATCTTCAGTCTGTTAACTGACACTTCCTGTTGCCATGTTAAATATATCCTAACCCTAAAGGAGATTAGTAGTTTCCGTGAGTAAGTCCTTTCTTCTGAATTAATTATTATCTGTGAATGTGAAGATTATCCCGAGTCTCATTTCATTTGATTAACATGGGTCAAATGCAAATGCTGGATGTTTATCCTGCAGTATTGTGAGGATTAGGAAATGAAAAGGGGATGGGGAAGAACAGGGTTCTCCTTACCACCAGCTCTAGTCCAGTTCTGATGGTTAGAAAGGAATTTATGAGACCAGCAGCACATCTCCATGATGGATGCACGTCAAAGAGGGGGATGTAGGGGACCTCAACATTTTATAGCACTTTAAAGAGCTGCCACCATATCCAACATTAACTTGTCCTTAAATGAAATTCTATTTGAAAACCACAGATAAAAGGTCCCCTCAACAATTATGCGGAGCTCAAAATGTTTATAAAATAATCTCCCGGTTTAGGGACACTTCAGACTTTGCAGTGCCACCAGCCAAGCAGGCATGGGAGAGGTTGTACATAAACCCCAGGCACTGATTTGTAATAATAAAATTAAAATTGAATTTATTAAAGGAAATCAGTTTACACTAGAAAAGAAGAGAAGTTTTAAAAGATAAGCAAAGCAAGCTTCTTACACACCCAACTCCTGAAGTTTATGGCCAGGTGTGTTTTCAAGTCCTTGTTTGCAGGAAAATAGTCCCTTTGTCTAACCCTTCTTAAATATGAATTCTCACACATGCCTGTATGAAAACAAAATAGGTGTGAGGCAGGGCAGACCATCAGTTCATATTGAAGTGTGCACACACCTCCACCTGGAGCTCTCCAAGCCAAGGGGAAGCCCTTTCTAGTACACAAAGAAATCTTCCTTACAAATAGAAGTTGTCCTATTTCATGCTTTTTGCAGGATAGAAAATTCCTTTAATTATTTCTTGGGAAGAAAGTGTTTTAACCAATCAAGGTGGGAATTGACAAACTGGCCCATTGGAGTGGAAGGGAGAAAGTTAAACTCCCAGTCACAGAAAGTAATGAAAATAGAAGTTACAACCATTTATGCTAATACATTACATGACCTGTGGATGGGACTGATGAATCCTCACTGCGCTCAGCAAAAAGAAGAAATTCTTCTGGAACACTCCAAAATTATAACTAGCATTACTTATCTAAATGGAAAACAGAGGGAAAGAAGTGGGGAGAAGAAGGGGGTTTATCTACTGCTGTACTCACATCCCAACAATCTCCAGTGAAGTTGTCCAATTTAGTTACCGTAGTTGACCAATCTTTTAAAATTCAGCTAATTTCCTTCATAAACTCCATCAGGGCTTGTTCTCATCAGTTCTTGAAGGAATGCAAGATTACATATAGACGTAGTGCTGAAGTAGCAATCTCACAACCAGTGCTACATTCAATTGCTTAGCAGTTTCCCTCTTTTATAGTTCCAACAGTCTAGAGTACCGAGGGTTATAAGATACTAGAAAGTGTTTGTCACACACCAGTTCATCTTTTTATTCAGATATATGTGTTTTTTTAATTGAAGTCCGTGCTTCTGTGGAAGCTGGGGTCCTTTGCAAACCTTCTGTGTGAATGCTTCAATGTGAAAAGTTCAAGCAAGAGCTCCCACCTTACTGATCTATTGTAGAAGGGCTCCCTTACATTCCTTCCTCTGTAGATGAACATAAGAGGTACTCCGGGAAAAAGAATTGTGTTTGCTCACTCTGTAAATATCAAGGTATTGGTTGAAGAAAATGAAAGCAGCTGAATTTTGATCTGCAAACTCTCCTATTCTGTAACTGTCATTACCCTCCCCGCATTGCAGATTATTTAGAAAAGTGCACCTCACATGTACGCACCCAACTGATCCTGAATCAGAGCAGTTATTAATCTTGATGCCTTGCTGCACTCTAAAAACCCCTTTTAATCTGGCTTATGTTCTCATGGACAATGAATGCAGTGAGACAAAGGCAGGATCAGTGCCAACACAAGGCTGTCCTTTTTACTAGTTTGTTATGGCAAGATCTTATACATAAACCAGAGTGACTCTCCCTTTATAGTAACAGGAGCGATGAGGGGAGCGAAAGGGAATTAACGAGGTCAGAAGTCATGCTGTCTGATGGATGGCAGAATCTCTTTCTGGTTTATGGTCTCTGGTGACTTCTGGGCTCCTTGCATTTAATGACTGACCTAACAAGACATTGCAACCTTCCTTCCTTCAGAGGCTAGACCAATGCAAAGTTTGACAAGAATTAAGAAAGAATGCATTGTGCCTTTGATCTATTTTTAATCTGTCAGCTGAGAGATAAAATGTCAGAGGGGCCTCCATTTATTTTCTAGAAGCTCTGGCTGAGGGTTTTTTTTTTTTTTTTTTAAGTCTCCTTAAAACTTAACTTCAGAGATTTTACTGCTTGTGTTAACAAAAAAGGACCAACAGTAGAACAGGGACTTAATGCATCCAATTTGATTAAACCTCTTAGCCCACTTGTTGCAACCAGTTGAAGGCCTGTGAGGGAATGACTCGATGCATGCAGGTTCTTGTTTGTTCTTGTGCTTTGAAGTTATGCTATGCTTAAAAGCCAAACTGTGTGCCCATGAAGGAAATGAAATGTCATCAGGGAACTGCCGGTTGTTGACAGTGTCATGCCATCTTGTCAGTGCATGCAAGGGCTGGGTCGTATCTATTATTATGCCACTGGAACCAAATCCAAATCCTAATCATGCGAGCCTTGCTCTCAAGGGGTGGTAAAGGGAAAATGCCCTTGGCCAAGAAACCATCATAGGCTCTGTATTTACTGGACTGAGAAATATTTAATTGAATAGGTAGCTGAGCTGAGTTGGACCCTTAACCTTTGGGAGGTTCCATGTGCTCAGTGCTGTACAGCAGCCTTCCCCAACCTGGTGCCTGCCAGATGTTTTGGACTACAACTTCCATCAGCCTCAGCCAGCATAGCCAATGGTTAGGATTCATGGGAGTTGTAGTCCAAAAGATCTGGAGAGCACCAGCTTGGAGAAGGCTGGAGTAGGGGTTCTAGGTTATGATATATGCCACATACCGTAAATATTGGGTGGAAGTTCCTGTCTTTAAAGGCTGCAAATGACTACTAATGTGATGGTGATGGTGGTGCCTTATGAATGTAGCATTTCCCCCTCTAGAGCTCTGGATTGGCTGATTCAGGGTGTACCTTATGGAGCTTTAGGGGTGGAATCCTCTTACAGTGGTTTTACAGTGTTGGGTCTGGATGTGGAAAACCCCGGCTTACCTATGAAGCTCACTGGGCGGCTTTGGGCACGTCAGTCTCTCGGCCTAACCTACCTCACATAGTTATAATAACTATGCTGCTGAACAGCTAAGAATGCTGCCCTAAGCTCCTTGGAAGAGGGACAGAGGGATAGAGGTACAATAATATGTAAAGGCTGTCAGTTAATAGGGTTGTTGCCAAAAGGACAGGAGTACTTCAAGTACAGTTCCTTTCTGAAAGGAGCTTCCTTGAAAGAAGGGGGAATTGTATGGAACACTGTTGTCTGGAGGTAGCAGTGAGTGTTACACAGAATGAATTATTAGACAGAGCAAAGGAAGATATTTGAGACAACGTGGTTTCCCAGGGAAAGTGGAGAGGGCCCTGTCATTTAAGGCATCTAAAAGTAGGGTGAAGCACTGGAAAGAACACTTCTGGGATGAATTGGAGGATCTGATTGATTTTTCTTGTTTTGCAACTTCCTTTGAACACACCAGTATTCGTTTCGTAACTACTGAATTCCCCAATCCTGTTGCTTCAACCCACCTTAAAAAACTGAGTTCAATGCATTCTGTAAACTATTGCGTAAGCATCTATATTGATCCCAGGAGGTCACAGCTCAGCTCATAGTGTAGATGAGGGTAGAAATGATCAACTGCAGGCTTTCCTGTTGCTGGGTTTGCTGGAGGCTTGACCTCTTTTTTTAAGACTGCAACAGCTGTTTCTGCTTAGAGACCACTGGCATCTTTATGAACTGTTTTTTCCATTCAACCTCTCTCCTTTCTCAGCAGCAATGAATTATGTAAGATTACATTCCTGCCCTTTCCTTATTAATGTTCTGGCAGATATGAAGTGCATCCACATATTCTCTTTAGATTGTGAGGACATATACACAACAGAAATATCCCCCCAACAGACACACTTAAAAAAAAAAAATTATGCAGAAGTACAGGAATATTCTCTCACAGATTATCTGCTTTTTAATTCAGCTGAACTTCCTAAAAGCAGGCACGAACAATCTCATGCCCAGCTAGCTTTACTGTAGTATATCTGTTGGCGTCTTGCAGATGTAATGCTCCCAATCCTTTAACCATGGCAGAGATTCTTCACCCTCACCCAGCAGTCTTAGCCATGGTTAAAAGTTACATCTGACAATCCTGGTTACATTTATGGGGGATGTTTTTAACCAGGATATGAGACCTGAGTTTGAAGCTGGCTTAGTCCCTGGTTAAATGTGAACCACGATTAGCCTTAACTATGGTTCATGTCAACGTTAATGCTTAACTGTGGTTAACCGTGCTATTTACAAGCAAGAGGGAAGAGGTTGGAAGAAGGGAGGCTGCACTCTCTTGATTACTGAACCATTGTTAGGGATATAGACCACTACCTCTGCATTGAGCAGGAAGAATAGCTAATATGGGATAGACATGGTTTTTACTTGCACCTTATACTATACAAACACTGCAGTTAATATTAAGTAATTAAAATCAGTTTAAGAGATAATAACTAGGTAAGAAGATACAATTTGTTGGTCCAGTTTCTAATGGAAGATTAGTGTGCTAACTTTCAGCTCTATGTAATTTAACAGCATGCATTCATGTTATTGAATTAAATTGGTCCAATAAAAGTTTTCGTCTTACATAGTTTTCATTTCTTACTCTTTTGGTTAAGCATACTGTTTTCTATCTATTAAATTGTCAATACAGAATGTACTGTTTCACAGTGCATCCAAAAAATAATTGTTTCCATCTGGCTTAGTCAGTTGCTCTTTAATAGAAATGAACTGGTTTAAGACAATTTTAGTCAAGCCACATGTCCTCTGCTCATATGGAGATCCTGGTTCATCACCCAATGCCTCCATGTAATCCTGACTGGGTTGTGAACCCACCAGCACACTCATGTGCTTCAATGAAAAATGATCAAGAGGCTGAACAAGATACAACATATATATATTAGAAAAGAACATGATAAACATCCTGATACAGTTCTCCAGATTAGTATCTAAATCTGCACCTATTGTTCCAAGATGGTGGCCTTATCCTTTTAGCATGCATAGATTTATTTACTATGCAGGAGGGAGAGCAAGACTTCAGTATCAATATATATAAATGGTCCCTAAAGTCAGTCTGCATTAATGTTCTAACCGCTCTTTGAAAATTGTGCCTCAAGGCAAATTCTCAAACACGTCTCAAGGCAAATTTCTGTTTGCAAGTATTAAATCGGACTGTGAAATAACATGTGGCCTAGCACCCTTGTTTTCTCAGAATTGAATTGGGACATTTCACTAGGATTCAAGATATTACTGTTTGAGGAAGTATTCCACATTCAAGATATTATTGTTTGAGGAAGTATTCCATGTTCTCAGAATGAGGAACAACTGTAAAACAGCCAATAGTTCATTCAGTATGGTGAAATAAAATCACACTTCATAACTGTATTACCACATTTTAAAAGCACCCTACAAACACAGTTATAATCAGTTAATTTTCCTCCAGCTCAGTATTATTCCACTTAGAGGAGAGAGACATTGTGAAGAACAGAGAATAATTTGCCCAAAGCACTGAGAGCCAGAACTAAAACTCAGACATTTCTTGTTTCTCAGTCCTGGGTTGAATCTATTAGACCAGACTGCTATGGGGATACTTACATCTCTGGGATCTAGCAGGGTATGCCAAGCTATGAGGACTTATCCAAGAACATTGTCTCCAATAACATTCAAAAAGAGCACACAAGCAGAGAGGCCAAAGAACATGAAACTTTATTTGTACAGAGACATCATACCAAAGGTCTTCCTGAGTTTTCACTCATAAAGATGAATTCTCCCAGCTCCCTGGGGCCCAGGACCTTGATTTGCTAGCTAAAGGATTTTTGGCCCACATT
This sequence comes from Shinisaurus crocodilurus, assembly GCA_021292165.1. Lineage (NCBI taxonomy): Eukaryota > Metazoa > Chordata > Lepidosauria > Squamata > Shinisauridae > Shinisaurus > Shinisaurus crocodilurus. The sequence goes on from CM037876.1 coordinate 245,961,850, forward strand.
AGTTTGTGTATTTGCTTCCTTGGCTGACATTTCTTTTAAATGATTTAGTTTTTATTCCCTCTACTAAAAATAATAATAATAATCCTACAGTTTATGAGATAACATTATTAACATATAAATAATAGTGGGATTTAAAGAGGCCAGAAAATCTCTAACCTATAGTGAAGAACTGTCAAAGCCCTTTTCAAGTAATATGCTAGAGTGACAATTTTCTGTGAAGTTCTTGCTGGGAAGAAGGGCTCTAGAGCAGTGTTCTCCAACCTTGGGTCCCCAGATGTTTTTGGCCTACAACTCCCAGCATGCCCCAGCCAGCATAGCTGGTTGGGGCATGCTGGGAGTTGTAGGCCAAAAACATCTGGGGACCCAAGGTTGGAGAACACTGCTCTAGAGGATAGGAAGCTCCCAGGTTCAATCTCTAATTTAAAAGGACCAGACATGGGAAAAACCCCTGCTTGAGACTCCGGAGAGCCAGTGCCGGTCACAGCACGTAATACTGGGCTAGCTGGACCACTGGCCTGACTCAGTATAAGGCAGCTTCATATATTCTTCTTTTGAGACCAGTTTGGATGTCACAATAACCCAGAATTATTTTTTTTTAATGGTGTGTTGTTGTGAACAAGGTAGTGGGCTGGTGCACGCTGCCGATTGCTCAGGAATATAGCAATTAGGAGCAGCTAAACAAACCACGGACCTTCCACCACGGTTTCCTTAGCATCATGTATGAACCAGAAACACTGGCTTGTCTCTCCCCCGACAAGCCAGAGAATTAACCTACCGTTTATTCCTGGGTTCTTTTTTTTTGGCTTGTTGAGGGAGAGACAAGCCGGAGTTCCTGGTTCACGCATAACGCTAACCAAACCACAGATGGAAGGCCCATGGCTTGTTCAGGTGCTCTTGCTTGCAGCAGGAGTGCTTGAGCAGTGTGTACCAGCCCGCTGCCTTGTTCGTAATAACTCAGATTTTTTAAATAAAAAAATCCGGGTTATTGACTGTGACGTGCAAAATGGGCTAATGTCTAACAAAGCAACTTAGAATAATAGGAATAGACTGAACGGTATCTCCTCCTCAGGCAGAACATTTGCTGGGAAATCCTTCTTAAAAATGAGTGGGGGCTGTTGAACTGGGTAAACAGGTGTAGCAGTAACTTATCAGTCTGTTTTTACTGTTAAACTGTTGTGTTTTACTGCAGACTCTTTGTCAAATATCCCCATGATTACTGAGAGCGTGAATTGCCCACCAGTGAGTGGGTAACTGCACATTTCAGGCGATTGTGTGTATTAGGGACTGGATGACTGGAAAAGCAGCTTCGGGAGGGGCAACTGAGAGCAGAGTGGGAGTGGTGGGAGAGGAACCCATCTAACCCTTTCTTGAATGTCACTTCCTGCTCCAACTCTCCCTTTCCCCAAGCATTTCCCCTGCAGGTTCAAAATACGTTTGCCCTTGCGAAACATTTTGAAACCCTGGAAGGGCTGCTACGGTGGGCAAGCAAAGGGATACTCTTTTACTCCCACCACGACTTCCCCAATCTCCATTGTCAATTACCCACTCCTGAAGCTTCTTTTTTTATATACAAAGTATCAGGGATAGGGATGAACAAATCTGTTTCTTATAGATTTCATAGATCACAGAGTTGGAAGGGACCAGCTACAAGGCCATTGAGTCCAACCCCCTGCTCAATGCAGGAAACTAGAGGAGGGGGTCTCCCATCCAAGTAACAACCAGGCCTGACCCTGCTTAGCTTTCCACGCTCAGACAAGCGGAGCCGGCGTGAGCCACAGGCCTGTACTCTTTCTATAACTTCTGCATTTTTCAAGCGCAAGTTCGTTCTTTCCCGTTTCCCCATCAGTTTGCGAATTTTTTTTCAGTATGCACAAAAATTTACACACATTTCTGTATGCATGAAAATGTATGTGCCTTTTGTACATATTTCCCCCTAATATATGCATTTTTGCAAACAATTTCCCTTACTATATGCCCCTTTGTATGCTATTTTCCCTAATGTGTGCATTTTTGTACACATTTTTAAAATCGGAACAGCATTGTAATATTCAGAGAAGTGTGAAAACTGAAGGATAATTGTGTTCCAGTTTCTGTATTAGTTTGGGGAGTGCTAATTAGGTTGGTTCATATTAAAATGCAAGCCAAACAAATTTCTCCCCCATCCCTATAATGCAAATTTGCACATAATATGTAGCTGCTGTGACTGAACTGGGACTTAAACTCAGACCTCCCAGGTTCAAGGCTGCAATCCTGTGTACACTTAGAATCATGCTACACGGGTTTATTTTCAGAGGATGCTAAACGTGCCCCTCCCGTGGTTTTTGTGCAATAAAGAACGATCAGTCAATTTCCCTCTGCCTCAGAAGGAAGGGCCCAGTCACGCACCAGGGGTGGAGTGGGGAGCTTGGCTTATTGCTGCCTGTACTTCACCTTTTCTCCAAATCGAGGCCTCTAGGGCCATTGGCCCCATAACCTTGGCAGCACAGATTCACTAAAAGTAGGTTTGTGAATTACTTTGGAAAGCCAGCATGGGAATATGGTGAAGTCAAGCGGAGGTGCTGAATTGGTCTAGGGATGGAGTTGCAGTTCACCTGCTGTGTTTTCGCTGCCCAGTGGGACTTGATAAATCTCCTTCTTTTTACCCGACCCTCGTCCGTGCTTTCCACAGCAAAGAATGTACAAGGAGACCCTTTCATCTTGGCATATCCCCCTGCTGATTAATGTGATGCGGTGTTCCCACGTAGGCAGAGGCAACAGTATGTCGGCCATGTAATTAGGAGCCAGATAATGAATGCTTAGAGGCTATTCAGTCAGCGCTCCCACCTCCCTGCCGACCAAGACTGTTTCTCAGCAGTGAAGCCAAGTGGAAGAAAGGGTGGCACAAATCCTATTGGCCCGTTGCTTAATTGTGTTGGAAAGCAGGGCCTCTGACTACAGGGGGAAAAATGGGGCGGGAGCGGGGGAGAGGTGGACAAATGGGCCTCCTTTAATACTGTAGGACCAAACTTTCGGTTGTTGTTTTTTAATGTGTTTGACCTTGTGGCCGCAGAAGCTCTAAACATGCACATCACTGGGTGCATATTTTTTTTTGTTTCAGACCATTAGGGAAAGCCACCATAATAAGCACAGGCTCTGCCTTCTCAGTAACCCAGGGGCAAAGATGCTGCTGCTTAGTAGCCTTTGAAATGTGGGAAACAAGCCAGAGATACAATGGTGTTATTCTTTTTATGGGGCTTTACAGTTGCACCACCGTTCATTGTCCAATTAATAGTTGTAAAAGAGGCTCTCCCTTTCTCCAGCCCTCTGTGCTCACACAGGGAAAATAATAACCCCATTGCTGTAAATGCTGCTACCCGGGCCTGGCCACAAGTCTGAAAGAAATAAAGTATAGCTCTAAAAGAAACTGCAAGTTTGTCTATTGAGCTTCAGTCCAGAAGAATCTAGTACTGGACTTTCCAGCCTCCATAACCAAAGAGTTTCTAAGGTGTTTATTAACAGGGTGGTGAGGGAATCACACTTGAGCATGTAATGAATCTAAAGCATCCGGCTTACGTGCATTTAATTTTGAGTGGAATCTCCAATTCAGCCAGTCTCTGACTGACCAGGATTGAGCGAGTGGTTTGGAATGTGAACCTCAGCGGTGAACTGGTATACAGTTCTTACAACACAACGCTCACGGAGACATGCGCAGGAGAAGAATAACCAACGGCTTTTCATAAGGCTTGCCGTGAGTGATATCATCAAGCTGTGCTGTAGGCAGGCCAGGGTACACAATAGCCATACCAGAGCAACAAATGCCATAATTAACAGAGTTCCGTTGAAATCAAGGGAACTTAAGAGCATAAGAAGAGTCCTGCTAGATCAGATGAAAAGTCCCATCTAATTCAGTATCTTGTTTCCCACAGCGGCCAGCCAGATGCCTGTGGAAAGTCTATAAGCAGGGCATGAAAGCAAAAGCTTTCTCCCATGGTTTCTCCCAAGCTACTGGCATACTGCCTCGGAACTTGGAGGTTTTATTTATTTACTTTTAAAAAGCACATTTATATCCTGCCTTTCTGCTTCGAATAAATGCACTCAAGGAGGCTTATATCCTCAGTCAATAAAACAGGATGTATATAGGTATCAGGGCTAATAGCCATTGATAGAGCTAGATAGGGCTGAACTGAATTGCACACACCCCCATTTCACTACTCCATTTGTGGTTAGTGAAGGGGGGGGGGGCTGGCTGGCTGCCAGCCATGGCAAGCTGAGCTCTTGCCAGTGGCTGATGGCTACCACTCCCCCAACCCAGGAATACATCTGGGAACTATATTATGTGATGATGTAGTATCATGCCCAAAGGATTTCTGGGATAAAATATGGGGCTATCACATCTGGCTACCTTTTTCTTTTAGACATGGGAGTGAAACTGCATCATTACTGCATTGAGGGGCCGTAGCTCAGTGGTAGAGCTCAGTGTGATAGAGCACATGCTTTGCATGCCAAAGGTCCCAGGTTCAGTTCCCGGCATCTTCAGGTAGGGCTGGAAATATTCCTGCCTGAAATCCTGGAGAGCCGCTGCCAGTCAGTGTCAACAATACTGGGCTAGAAGGACCCATGGTCCAATTCAGTATAAGGCAGCTTCCAATGTTCCTATGTCAGTCCCAGATATATTATGGAGGGAAACGCTGGTCTCTCCAGGAAAAGCTCTGCTTAATGCTGCAAAACTGGTAGTAATGGTAATGAATCCATTGAAGAAAGGGAGATTGTTTTGCTCTAAACTTTGCCCTTTACCCCTCCCCCAATTTTCAAGTCAAGATTTCTCATCTGGGAACTTTCTGCTCATCTCATCTACAAGGGAGAGGAGAAGGAGAAAGAGGATTATGTAAGCCACCTTGAGTTCCTTGCAGGAAAAAAGGCGGGGTATAAATGTAATAAAATAAATAAATAAATAAATAAATCTTTAGATTTATCCTCCATGAAAAAGTAAGGCCAATCTATTGGTTCAGAAATATTACATAGCACAAAGCTCATGGGATTGTATCATTTCAGAATGCAAACAGAGGGCTGCAAAACTGAATTGCTTCCCTTTGAAAGCTTGCATTTCCATTTTAACTTAGCCTTCTCTCTGTTTGTGCTACTTTCCTACATGCAGGGAGTATTTTTCTAGGAGGGAGGCACTGAAACATGTAGTCCCCATCATTGATTTTAAAATTGATACAGTCCCCAGAAGACTGTGCCACATGATATTTCTGAGTGTGTAGTACCTTGGTTCTATTTCCTACTAGCAAAGGGACCCTACTCCTTTCTCCTCTGATACTTTACTATTGCTCTATCCTGTTTTATCCAAAGAGTTATGAAATGTTGTTGATGATTAAGATAAGCACTACAAACTTTACAAGAGCTAGTACTTTAAACCAAAGGATGTAAGGCAGGGCTGGGCAACTTGTGGCCTTCCATATGTTTTGGCTTACTGGTTCCATCAGCCCTAGCCAGCATACCAATGCTGTGGGATGAAGGAAGTTTTAGGCAAAAAGGGGGGAGCACAATTTGCCTATCCCTGCAAGGGGCTGCCTTATACTGAATCAGACCAGTAGTACATCTTGTTCATTATTGTCTATCATGACTTACAGTGGCTTTCCAGGGCATCAGAAAGAGGTATTTCCCAGCCTTTTACTTGCCATGTTTTTAAAGAAAACCTACAAGGGATTGAATCTGCAATCTTTTACATGCGAAGTGTGTGAGTGCTCCACCTAAACTCTTTTGTAAAGCTTCTTGAAAGAGTCTAGCTTTTTTGTAACTTAGCCACTTAAGCCAAATAGCTTTTGCAAACTGAGCAGAACAACAACAACAACAAAAGCAATATAGCTTTCTTTCCCTACTTATGTCAATATGAAGCTTCTAATTTATTTATTTATTTACATTTCAATTCATCAGATTTTTTAATGTGATCAGTTCAAATATAAATGCCACTTTGGTTTCATCAGGTTCACTTTTCATCATAAGATAAACATTTATAAGCCAGAGAAAGAGCCATAATCTATGTTTGTAGGCATGCTTACTATTCTTTTATTATTGGTGCAACACAGCATATAGGCGCCACTGTGCAGTGTGCCATAAACCCTCCCGCCCGCCCTCCCTTCCAGCAAAACCACCAAAAGAGGCATGCGTGTCCAGGAAAGAGTCCTAACCAATGTGCTACCATATGCTTACTGTCCTTAGTTTGAGAATGAGCTGTTCACATAGTTGCTCTAGTTTCCTGCATTGGGCAGGGGGTTGGACTCGATAGCCTTGTAGGCTCCTTCCAACTGTATGATCTATGAAATCTATGAAAATAGGCTAATTAATACAAGGCCTAGATCTAGAGTCCCCGGTTTGACAGGGGAGCAACCTAGACGTCCTCCACAGCATTCCATTTATTTGATGCATTTTGAGATATATGGTCTACTAGAGTTGATTTAGTGGGCTAGTAAATATTTTCATCTTACTTGCAATGTAATAAATTTATTCTGGTCAGTCAGTGTTACTTATAGCCCAATCCTATGCTTGCTTGTTTTGTTCAGTGAGGCTTACTCCCGGGAAAGTATGCATAAAATAGCAGCCTTTGAAGACAGGTAGTTTTTATCAAGTAGGATGGAGAGATGAGCCCTGCAGGATCCTCTGAGTCCTTATTAAAGCATTTTTTTGTCTTCTCTTGTTTGCACTTGGAACCAAAAGGATTAACTTCCATCTCCAGTTTTTCCAATATCCATTCTGAGCCAGCAAATTTTTCCTGTCAAAATAGGGCATTTTTCTAATTCTGGGTTCAATTCTAACTGATGTTTTTGCAACAGATCTATTGCAACATTTGCTGGGCAAGTTTTTCCATAGTCATAGTCAATATAGACAAGTTTTTTCCAGTTTCCTAATATTGTGCATTTCCTTTGAGTAATTTCACCCCATGTTACTTAGGGTAATAAAAACCTAACTCTATTGGAATACCAATAATGATGGGATTAAAAGGGATAAGTGTGTGTGTGTTTCATTTCTATAAAAGAGCAGCAATTAAGCCTGTTTCTTGTTCAGTGATGCCATCCCTAGTTACTGCTTCCAGGCAGCAAAGAGGGGCAGAGCAGAGCAGAGTCTTACATGTCCCTGACCTGTCCAGGGGGACAAAACAGAAGAGCTTTTGTTTTATGTGTTTATACAGTGACTCACTTTGTAGTAACTGGGTTAAAGTCCACTTAGAAATGAGGAGAACAAAAGGCCTCCTGTTAGTACTGGACATTTGCCTCTTAAGATATCATAGAAAGGATCTTTTTTAATACTGCAGCAGGATGCAGGAAGCCACAAGCTTATGGGAACATAGCAGCACTTTGGAAAGGAAAACAGAGCCTCAGACTTTCATCTGCAGATTTCTCCCTTCGTTTTTTTCCTTAGCTTCTTTACCGCCTGCTGGAACTGAAAGCATCAGAGCCCCAAATTTCCATACATCACAGGCTTCTGAAGAGAAAGGAAAAATATTGGTGGGCTTGGATCCTCAGTTGCTGCAAACCCCAGAGATTGGGGGAGACCATTGCTTCATGTGTAGCCTATTGGTTTTTAGCCTCTCCCGCACAGAGAATTGCATTTACGTTATTGTGCTATATGATCTCTAAATCCCTAAATCCCTTTCCAGACAGAAAATGCATCAGAAATTTCCTCTGGGACCATGGTGCTGATCACCATGGTCCCAGAGGAAAAACACAGGATATTAAGTGATGGTACTGCATATGCCATTTACCTGCACATTTCAAAAGGGCTTTCTAAATTATACAACTGTACAGTAATACCTTGGATTGCAAGTAACTTGGTCTGGGAGCGTTTTGCAAGACAAGCACAAAAAAATTAAATTTTTTTACTTGATAAACGAGCAAGGTCTTGCAAGATAAGTAGTGTAGGGATGTAACCGCTCGCCTCGAGTGGGCATAGCGGGCCGAAATCGGCCCCACTCACGCCCGCCAGAGACTCGCTTTGATATAAGAGGTTTTGGATTACAAGCGCGGTTCCGGAATGAATTGTGCTTGCAATCCAAGGTATTACTGTAGATGGAAATCACTCTGGAAAGACTGGTATTCTGGCAGTTTAAAATGTCGGAGAGAGTAGTGGCTGTATTTCTTTATTCATTTTCACTCTTCAAAACACTTCACTTGACATCTATAGTCCATTCATAGTGATGCAGCATGGTCAGTGAAGTGTGTTTCCCACCAGAGCTTCTTACTCCACCTTTTAATAACTCAAGAAGGGCGAGATAGGTTTCCCTCTAGCTCACGTGGTAAGGCATTTTAGAGAAACTTTAGGTTGGCGCACTCCCACCCTAGCCCCTGAAATTTGTGTTGTTTTTTTTGGCTGCCAGAATCACCGTCTATTGAATTTCATGTAACTCCAAATTTCTGCCGAACAGCTAGTGAGCACACATGGGGAGGAAGGTTTGTGGGTTTAAAAAAAAACAAAAAACTACCCAGAAACTTGTCTTTCACTTTTATTTTCCTTGAGAGGGAGGGAGTAGGAGTCAGGGATGCTATGCAAAAAGGCCGGAAATTCTGTCTGCCTGGGAGGGTGGATTTGGGCTGGCTTTTGGAAAGCATCCTACACAAATCTCTGGGTTTGGGGATGTGATACTTGATCAGTGTAAATACAGCAAAAAATATTTTGAGAATTTTTCGGGACGGGGGGTGGGAAATTATTTACATCTGTCCAACGCTGAAGGGGGCCAACTCTGACTTGTAGCAGTAACTGCCAATGTCTATCCCGGGCCAGCGGTTTTCCTTGACCCCAAGTTTACAGCTTCCCACATGAGCATGCTGCACCCAGGCTATTCTTGCCAATGAAAGCAAATGGACCCACAGCTCCTGTAGCATTAGAGCCTCTGTTCTTTTATTACTGCCACTGAAAATGGAGAGCACATGAAGCACATTCGAGCGCAGGCCGGGTGGTGCTTTGACCTGGCTTTCAAACCCACCATTACCATACTCTCCCATACACACACACACACACACACACACACACACACAGAGACCAAAAAACTTGTTCAGTATTGGTGTGATTCCTTGTGTTTGTCATCTCAAAATAACAACCTCTTCAGTGGAAGGAAGGTGGAATCTTGCTATACTAAACAAACCAGAGTAACCAAGCCATCAGTCACATGCCACCCTTCAGTAAATTAGCAGGCACATATATGCAGTCATTAATTGACCCCACAATAACAAGCTAAGGCCTATACAGAGAAGGAAAGGTAAATGCACATTCATAGAGCAGAGAAAGTAGCAATCAGAGAAAATGTAGGGGATAGAAAAGGCGAAGCAAAGAAATGGGGACAACAGACTGTGCTGTGTTGTGTTTCAGATAGGTCCAATTAAATTTTTGCTTGAGTTCCCTAATTAAAACGTGAATAGCATTCACAAGAACTTTCTGTGTCTGCTGAAACTGTGGCAGAAGTAAAGTGCAAGCTACCTTTGCATTAGCTTTTATGTCTCTGCCAAACATCTGTGTTTAATATTGCCATGATTGAAGTGCCCCCAGTGATAGAAAAATGGAGGATGTAGCATAGGCTCTCTGTACAAAGCTGCCAGTCATACATACCTTGCTTCTTCATGGTCTTACCAAAATCTAGCTGAATTATCCATGCCTACTACAGCGTAAGGGATTCTGGATAGCAGCTTATGTCATTAAGGGCAGCTTTTTACATTCATTATCATTATTTATTTATTTTAAATGTTTTTATATGCCACCTTTCATCTTATGGTACCAGAGTGATTTACAAAATGTAATTTATTTATTTTTTAAAATCCTAATAAAACTACAACAAAGAAGGCAGAAGATACATAAAATAGGCAGCGGCAGCACCCAACTTCATAAACCAATTTAAAATGCATGGACAAGCAAATCAGTTTGACCTGGTGCTGAAAAGAATATAATCTCAGCACCAGTTACACCTCCATGGGTGTGACTGGTTCCACAATCAGGGTGCCACAACCGAGAAGGCTCTCTCCCTTGTTGTCACATAAGAGCCTCCCTTGAAGATCTAAAGTCACAGGCAGGCTGATAGAGGGAGTGGTGCTGGGTTGGCATATAGCCCTAAACGATAAACTAACTTGTAGTATCAAATGCAAAAAAGGATTGCTAAAGAAGAATAATTTTATGGATATATGGAATCAATTACTAGATTATGTATTAATAAAGGGGAAGGGGAGCATGCCTTGTCAGGATATGTTATATTTTTGGAATTTGGAATTCATTTGATTAAGGGGATGGAAGTATATTGATTGGTCCCTTGGAGGGGGGGGTGCACATTATGATTTATTGTATGTTGTTTTTGTTATATTTTTGTGTTATTCTTGTATTTTGTTATATTTTGTTTTGAAAAGTAAATAAAAATTTTTTAAAAGAAACAAAGAGGGAGTGGTGCTCCTTCAGATAAGGCTGCCTTGTTTCCAGTAATACACCTAAGGTGCAATCCTGTGCCTATTTAGCACAGCTGGCTGGGGAATGCTGGGACTTGTAGGGCTTTGTTCTGCCTAAACACGCATAGGATTGTGTTCTTAAAGTCGCATGGCATTGAAAAACGACCTTTAGCCCAAGGGACCTGCGGCCCTCCAGATTTTGTTCGACTACAGTTCCATTCCTGACCATTGGCCATGTTGATTGGGGCTGATGGGAGCTGCAATCCACTACCTTTTGGAGGGCCACAGGTTCCCCAAGCCTTCATTAGCCTATCCAGAGCAGTTCTGATTTACAAAGAAGGTTGGAGATGAAGGCTGCTATTTCGACAACAAAGGATCCCCACAGTAATGCCAACAAAAGGGAAGATTTGTAGAAATGTTGGCCAATGTAGAGAATTTCTCAGTATCCCTTGGGTAGCATCCATGTTGAATCCTTGTATGTGGGGCAGCATATGCGCATCTCAGAAGATCAAATGCACTGGCAGAGAATGAAATGTAACGTATAGATCTGTGTTTGTTTAAAGCAGAATCATTAATATAAAAAATTAGAGCTTGACCAGCTGGCACTTCCTCCCTGCAACTGATTTTGCGCTGTACCACTAAATTGGCAATGAGAGTCAGAGGTGTCCAAAAAAGTAGTGTCAGGCTTTTCTGAATCACGGTGCAATCCCAGGATGCCCCAGCCAGCATATCTGGCTGGAACATTTTGGGAGTTGTAGGCCTTTGTTCTGTCTAAACATGCATAGGATTGTGCCCTTGGTTGGTATTATAGACACTGCCACCTATGTTGATCCTAGTACATTTTGGTCACAGTTTGCACTGACAGGGTTCAGCAGTAGGATTGGCACAAACCTGTGTGGTTTGTGGAAGTCAGGTGAACTGAATGCAGTGCACTTGAACATCCTGAAATATCCTAAAAACAAGTGCAGGCCACAGGTTGTGGAGCCACAGGAAAGGTGCGGGGGCGGGGGGAGGAAATAGTCATCAAACCCTTAAAATTTGAAAGGAAGACAGTATCCCCTGAATTAAAAAGCAATGAACACAAACACTGCGTTTCTTTAGGGTGATATCCCATTCTTATGTAATAGATGGGAGATATCTTTGTTGCAGAGGGATGGCTATGCTGGTTTGTTTTTTAGTAATCGAGAGGTCCCTACTTTTTTATTATTATTAATTGTTTTTATTGGGTATTTTTTGAAAGTTTTACAGAACAATAAAACATACAGGAGAAAGGGAAAGAGCAAGGACAGGAGTAAGGTTTGCATCAGAGAATCTTGATGTGGGAGGGGCAGTGCTTTTTTTCTGGAGAAAAGGGTACCAGAACTCTTGGATTACATTTCCTCAGGAGTAGATGGCGATTAAATTGTAATGCAATTAATAGAAGAAAAGGTGCTGGAACTCAGTTCCGGTGAGTTCCACCAGAAAAAAAGCCCTGAGTCCCTCACAGATAATAATTCAAGGCTGCCTGCAAATACATCGTTTAGCAGAGATGGAAGTCATGATCCCCTCCAAGATAAGGACCCTGGTGAGAGGAGTCCGGATACCGAGAGCCTTTCTGTGCTGTTGTGTGCCTCACTATAAATGGGCGAAAACCATAAATAAACCTTTTGCACAAGTTCCAGACTTCTGTTGTGAAGATAGAGATCGTATTACTTGAGCATTCAAAGAGCAGCAATATGTACCTGGGGAAATTCAATTCCTTCTTTCTATAGCATAGCCACTGCATTTGTGCAAGTCTCATGGTCAAGTATCAGATGTTCCCTGTGGCATAGTGACAAGCCACAGTATTTCCCCACGTCCTATAATTTTGTGGCGTTTTCTATTGGTTTTATTGAAATGCTGGTAACTTCTTTACTGTACCGCTGCAGTTTGGAAAGAACATGTCTAGCCTTAAAAAGAGCGAGAGCGAGTGAATTCTAGCAGGTTTACCTATCTCTCCCCTGTCATAGTGTTACACCATTTCATTAACTTTTGTTTATTTTAATATTTTAATTCTATTTTATTTTGGGAGGGGGGTGATAGCCAAGCTCCCTTCTCCACCAATCCAATGACCATAAGCTGCCTTAGGAATTTTATACTGAAATGTGGGGTAAAAAATAATTTAAATATATGAATAATGCATTGACTTTGGAGAGTGGCCACAGCTCAGTGGTAGAGCACCTGGTTTGCATGCAGAAGGTCCCAGGTTCCGTCCCTGGCATCTCCAGGTAGTGCTGGAAAAACTCTTGCCTGAAACCTTGGAGAGCTGCTGCCAGTCAGTGTTGACAATACTGGGCCAGATGGACCAATGGTCAGACTCTGTATCAGGTACCTTCCTATGTTCCTATGTAGGAAAACTGTGCTTAGGGCTCATAGCATGTGATAATCTGGAAAGGCCATTCCATTTCATAACTGTGGAAGGCCTTGAATTAACCAGCCAGGTATTTAAGTGGTATATCTTCTTGGAAGACTCACCCATCCTATTTACAAGCACTGGGAGAGAGACTGATCTGTCAGAAGGATTTGTTTGTACTAAGACCTTGTTTTCTGCATCAGGCCGTGCTATCATGTGGACGTTCTGGGAGCATAATGGCCTTTGAGGAATTAAATTGGCTACTGTTACAGTAGCGTGGGTGTGATATCACATCACACACAATGGGTTCGGTAATAGAATGAGGGAGCAATGGAAGTACTAGTCCCCAACTCTTCCCTGGACTGTGAAGAGCTTTGATCAGATGCTGGTTCTCCAGCGTGTAACCTGAGCCCCTCACTCAAGGCTCTTAGAAGCCTATGTAGCTTGTTCAAGGCTAAGAGGGCAGGAGGCCAGATATAGAATGCTCTAATGGAGGTGACAGGAGACTGGAGTTTGCAGCCAAGGTCAGTGATGCTGGAACACCCTGTCTTCAGTTGGGGCCATTAAATGGCTGATGAGTTCAAATTTGCTGTTTCCTTCCCAGTTGAAAATAATGGTATACTGGAAACAAAAGCCAATCTCTTTATTTTTCTTTTATTGTTGACTTAAAAGGCTCAGTAACTTTCATCTAAGTGGTGCACCAAACCATGAACAGCTCAACCTGCACACAATAAACATTTGGCATCTGGGCATTGCTTGTGAGGAAATAGGGAGAGAGCTTGCACTGACATGCTAAAGGCCTCTGCTATTTTTCTCTTATTTATATACAGCCTGTATCCTGAAGCAGTACACCACCTTGTTAATCCCACTGGCATAAAAGCTCCAAAATCTGGCAACTATTTTGTGACCTTCCTCTAAACTCTACTTCCTCTTTGGAAAAGTGTTCAGGGAAATTTGCGTAGGAGTTTGTGAAAGGCAAGGTCTTAAATCTACCTGTTCAGAATGATTGCAAAAGCATGGCTCTGATGATAAAAAGCAACTCCATGGAATCAAGTGTTGCCGATGCCACAGGACTGGGCAGCATTGCAGCCATCTGATGGTGAAACCTGTAGATTCTGATTGGGCAGAAGCAATATATTACCTTTGTGGTGTCAGGAAGGTTACAGGACATCTCCTTGCCTCTGTAGTCATATGGAGTGGGGTTTCTTGGCAACTTACACTGGCACAGGAGGAAACCGCTCAGTGTCCTCATGGCAGCGCAGAACGCTTCCTCTGTTCATGCAAAAAAAAATTTTTTTAAACCTGCCAGAGTGGAGTGAGCCAGAGTCAGTAATGGTTTAATAACTTTAGCCCCTACCTCAGAGGATGTACATATATATATATATATATATATATATATATATATTAATGCAGCACAAATTGACACAGCAAATAGTCCTAAACATGGGAGGAGAAGGTAAAATGCTGTGACCCAGTTTCAACAAAAAGCACATCTATCACACAGAGTGATAATTAAAAGTACAGAGCTTAAAATGCTTTTCTAAAAATAAAAAGAATACTTTAAACCACATGTGTTTTCATGCAGGGATTGCTTTGCTTGAATGGATACTGGCAGGATTCAGTATCAGAGCTCTACTCTCCTACCATGCGTATCCTTTAGCTTGTGTGACTACAGCCAGAATGCGTCTTGATCCTGCTCTCTCTTCACCGTGCTAGCTTGATCTCTACAAGCTGAAAGCAAGGACAATTTGCTTTGCCAAAACCTAGATTTGACAAGGTGATACTCTTGCATAGTCTGGCTTTTATTGTCTTTAAAAGATTATTTTCTTCTAATTCCAGGTCAGGTTTGTCTCCTCCATATCAGGAAATTACATGGTTTGTAAGCAGAGAAGGTGATTTGAGACAAACGATAACATAATAAAATGAAAATTAAGTCACTGTCTTGGGTTGTTTCCTTTTTCTGCCTTCCTTTCCCCACACTGTTAGTTTGGCTTTGGTTCTTCAACAAAATCCTAAATCAAAGCATACCAGGATTTGGGAAGGCAGAAGATCCAATTATTATTTTTTAATGCGTCTCATTCTCATGGAACAAATGTAAAACATCCAAGTTAATTCTAACAGTTTTAAACTTTAAAACTTTAATTCCAGATCCATCCATTTAAGCCTGGAGTAGGCATATGGTCCACGCATCCCATGGACCATATGTGACCCCCAGGCCATTTTTGTGGCCCCCACCGCCACCAAATTTGCCATAGCAGCAAAAACATAGGCAATTTTGCTGTGAAACAAGGTGTACAGGGAGCGCACTCTTTGTTTTAAAGCAAAATCATGCTCCTGGAAACCTACTGGAAGTGTGATTTTGCTTTAAAATAAGGTGTCTGCTCACCATGCCCCTTGCTTGACAGCCACCACATCAGGCCCCTGAATTTCAGCAGCAAATTTGGCAGCACAGCATGGAGGGGTTTGGCCCCCAGTGGAATTTGCCCCCAGATCCCTGGAGGTGGCCCACCACTGGTTTAAACATTAAGGCTTGTCTGAATGAAGTAGTTTTCAAACTTTGTAGTCCCATGGAAATAGATCTGGGATTCCTTAATAAGATGTCCTCTAGATGTTTTGACCAACTCCATCAGTCCTAGCCGGCACAGGCAATGGTGAGGGATCATGAGAGTTGTAGGCCAAAACATCTGGAAGGCCACAAGTTGCCCACCAAAAGACAGAACGTGGCCTTAGCTAAACTCCAGAACAGCCTAGATCTCTTAAATAATGCAGTGCTGAAACTGGAGTTTGGTTGCTTGTGTGTTTAATTTATATCCCACCCTTCTGTGTCAAGATATACTCAAGGGTGTAAAATATAGTACAATAAAATAACAAAACAAGTAACATCACTAAAATAGGAATGATTTAAAAGCATTAGTGAATTTAAAAATCCTCCAAGAGCCAGAACTAAAACAGGTCTGCTGAAATAAAATTGTTCTCAAAGCTCTAAAAGTGAACAATGAAGGCGCCGTTAGCCTCAGTGAGGTCCCCATCCTAATAATTCTCCCTACCCCTGCAGAGGTTTGAGGCTGTCTCTAGCCTAAATCTAACAAGGGAGTGATCTCTCCATAACAAGGGAATGATTTCAGGCTCCCCAACCCACTGATCACCCTTCTCTCATCCAGAACAGAAAATCAAATAGAAAGTTTCACCTGCATTGGACCAATTATTAATCTAAGATGTACCATCATGCTTGTCATGGTAACCGTGAAACCCTCATCTAAACCAGACAAGTTGGCCTTGGTGTGGATGTCAAAGTCCCCCAGAACAATACAGTTAGAGTTCTCGAACATCATTACCAAGATCACCTCCATCAGCTTAGTCAGGGAGACAGTTAGGAAGCAGAGTGGCTGGTAAATCCCAGTCCTGCCTCACTGACCCAGCTTCAGGTACCAACACTCAAAATCAGGGGACCTGGCCAGGAAGATGGAAGACCGAAAGATTAGAGTGAACCCATCTCCAGTGGAGTAGAAGCCAGTTGGCCAGGAAGGATAGGGCTGCTGTTCCTAGCTTGTTTCTCTGTCTCCAAACCGCAGAGCCAGGGGTCTTATAAAGCTGAATTTCTCACAGCCTAAGCACAGCATGCTCTGATGATATTAGCACTGAGCCTGGCTGCTTCCCAACCACTTCCCCCTTTGGCTTGTTTATGAAACAGAACAGTCAGCATTTTCCATGCAGCAGGTCCACATTCCTCTTCCCCAACAGGTTGGAGATTACAGAGCAGGGGGGTTGCCTTGTTGCTATTAGATGTTGGGATAGATAAGCTATTTCTTAATGTGGCATGACACATCCAGTGATATTATATATACTCTTTCTTTTTTGGTGGTTTTGAGATTAATTTCCAGATATCGCCTCTCTCTCTCTCTCTTGTTAATAATCCTCTTGTTTTGTGGGAATATAGTTGCAGATGGAGTATAGGCCCACAAATCTCAAGAGCCTTCAGCAGTTGTAGGAAAGTGATTGCCAATGGTGTGTACATTATTTATGCTTATGGCTAAGAAAGTAAGACACCTGATAATAAAAGTGGCTGATAGCTATTGGTAATGAAAGTCTAGCTCAAACACTATTGACGATCAATCACTCAGATCACATATGTTGTCTCAATCATTGCATAAAAGGATTTCAGAGAGATAATTCATATACCAGAGAGCCTGAGATACAGCTGATGAAAATATTAAGCAGGAATATTGTCTCATGCTTCCCATCCCCACACAGTGGGAGGTACAGGGCACCTTTACAGGATAAGCTTTCTTCAGAGGATGAAAAACTAGAGACTACTAGTACTTTAAACTTCTCTGTAACTGAAAATGTGGTTACTAATTACAGGGTTAGGAGTGAATCCCTGCTCAGCCATAAATCTCAGTGGATATCCTTATGTAAGCCACTATCTCTCTGTCTAACCTATCTCACAACCTGATCCTGTTCATATCCTGGTTAGTGAACAGAGATTAATAGAGCAATCCTATGTTCCCTGAGAGAGTGTCCCAGGGACCATACGATTTTTTGGATTCCCCCTCCTGGGACAATAGACACTCCAACCACCTCAGGAGGGGGACTCTTGAGTTCTGATTCCTCCCCCACCCCCTTGCAGCCGCGATAGATAGAACCACAGTGGCCGTTTCCTGAGGTCGCAAAAGTGACTTCAAGGAGGTGGGAAAGGGGGCATTCCAGTGGGTGAGGAGGAAAGGGGAGAGAAGAGGCCAGGATCCACAGTATCCTGTGGCCTTTCCAGCCCTTGTCCAGCCCCTGGCAGTGTGACCTCTCTAGATGAGCTCAGATGCCCATCTGGAGGAAATAATAACAATGAGGAGGACAGAAAGGCGAAAATTGCCTCCATCGCTTCTTCTGCTCTGCTGGGCATCTGTAAGGGCATAGGATTGCATCCAAAACCACTTTTTTCCTGATTTGGATGCAAGGAGAAACTATGGTTTAATAAGCCCTGGATGTCTTCAGTTCCAGTGCGTGAGAAAGGGAAGGGAAAGCTAGCAGGCCTGACACTTGTTCTTGACTTAATAAAGCTTGGTTTATTGAGCTCTGATCATTACGTCTGAACCAGCCCCAAATCACAGAATCATAGAGTTTGAAGGGACCTCAAAAATCATCTAGCCCAACCCCTCTCTTACAGGATATCCACTACTACAGCACCCCAATAGGTGGCCACCCAGCCTCCACTAATGAAAGGCAGTCCATCACCTTCTGAGGCAGGCTGTTCTGATGTTGAACACCTCATATTGTCTTCCTAATGTTTTATCTAAATACCTTTTCTTATAATTTGGACTCGGTGGATCAGGATCTGCCCACTGAAGCAACAAAAAACATTTTGCTCCGTCATCTATGTGACATTTGAAGATGGGTATCATAGCTCTTCTCCAGCCTAACCATATCCAGCTCCTTCAATCTTTCCTCATAGGACTTGGTCCCCTGGCCTCTCGCCATCTTTGTCACCCTCCTCTGGACACATTCCAGTTTGCTGATATCCTCCCTAAACTGCAGTGCCCAGAACTGGAGATCTGACCAAAACAGAATGGAGTGGTGCTATTACTTCTCATGATCTGTTGATGCAGCCTAGAGCTGCATCAGCCTTTTTTAGCCACCACATCACACTGTTGATTCATGTTTAGCTTGTGGTATAACGTATTAGCTACCCCACCTCCCCCACCCCACCCCATCTACAGATTGGATGAGCATCCCTTCTATTTCTTCTTTTGAGTCATTTATAAAGTTTATAAAGATGGATTGGTGATAGTTGCCAGACAAAGAGGCGGAAGTCAAATATGATTTGTTTTTGTTTTGGAAAAATTTAATAAAATTATTGTCTAAAAAAAAAAAAAAGATGTTAAACAGCACTGGGCCCAGAACTGAACCCTGCAGCAGCTCAGTTGTCACTTCTGCCCAGGTTGATGATGAGCCATTGATGAGCCAATGTCACTCTAGTGTGACAAAGTAACAGAACTCAGGTTGGGGCCTTGCAGATTAACAGATGGGCTTGGCAAAGAAAAGCAGGCTCAATTTTCACCGGTGGGGCAACTTCTGGATGCAGGTTTAGCTCTCCACTACAGTCATGTCCCTAAATGCACCGTTTTGCTTTCTGCCATGCAAGCGAATGGTTTCCATTTACTCCTGTGGGGACATTGCTGCAGTGAGAGCAAAGTTTGCTCTCCACCCCTGATACTGGGTGGCCCTGCCTTCACTAGCAGCCATTCTGGTGTGTGTGTGTGTGTGTGTGTGTGTGTGTGAGTGTCTCTGTGCAGAATGCAGATATATGTATGTCATCTCCCAGAGGTCCTTGTGATATATAAGACTTCCCTCTCCCTATATAATACCTATTATAAAGATGGGCAGATGATGATGATGATGATGATGATTAATATTAAGGAAACAACCATCATGTTCTGAGACTGAGTAGTGTGGTCTTTTCAAAGAACCAAGCTGTGTGTTGTCTTAAAGGGACAACATACACCTTTCACACACATGTCCTCTGTTAATTGTCCAGAGCCAGGGCTCCAGTTTGGCTGGGATCCTGCTTGACAGGACATGTCGCTTCTGCCCTTATAGTAAACTAATCTCATTTCTGTAAAATAAAGCACAGTGGCCCTAATGATAAAGAGAGGACTGAAATAGAGCTGCCATGCATGGTACTGGAAACTTTCAGAAGTGTATGAGTATTTTTTTTTCAGATTTCTATCTTTATTAATGATCTATACACATACAAAACTGCACATAAAAAAACCAGGACTCAGCTAAATGCTTCCTGCATATATTCCTGTGCATGCCTTATTGCAGGGAAGGTGGGCTGTGAAAAAAATGTTTTCTAAGGAGGGGACGTTCCTGGTGGATATACCCAAATATATTCATGAGAATTTCAGTCTAGAGATCCCTGGATACTGACAAGACCCAGTTGTTACTGTGACCGTCTAGACATCTTTTGGCACAGAAAAGACTCATAAAGGGGCGGAGGGGACACATTCGCTGTACGAAGTCAGCATGAGGCTGTCTTGTGCAACTGGCTGCAGGGTAAGCTAGTTGGTTCTCCTCCTCCCCTACATTTGGCATAAATAGGCACAGAGAAGGCCAAACAGTCAAAATACTGTAGATTTCCCCTTCCTCTCATTTTCAGTTCTCCACTCTTCTTCTGAATGAAAAACTATGGGGCATATGCCATCTCCTGTCCATTACTCCAGGTTATTTTGAACCAACTCACAGAGTCTCCCAAAGTGCATCTTAAGTTTCCATCAGGACGGCTAGTGTGAAACTGAAATGGACCTTTCACCTGCTCCACTGGCTTGGAGCTTTGGGTGCCTAGCATTGACCTGTCCTGGCCTTTGGCCTCTGACCCCTCCTTCTGACCCTGCTGGATTATTCCTGCTGTGCCTCCTCCAAGACAAGGCCCCTCGGCACTGGCTTTAGTGTCAGGGGCGATTGTGAGACCGAATAAGAAAATCTCTCCTAATGACTTGCTATTGTTGAGGAGTGTAATCAATACTCTGGGTGCCAAGCCAAAGTGGCAGAGGAGAGGATCTTTAACCCTGTGTATGCTGAACTCTTGCCTGTGGGCGGGGGGGAAGAGTCATGTTAGACAAGACTGAGGAGCAGTTCTCATCTTAACACTGTTCCCAGATGCAGGATTATTCCCATGAGTGATTCCTCCAGTCTGGGTGTTGATGGAAATATATTGCATGAATTTATGTGTCTTGCTTCTTGACAAACATATTTACTGCATGTCAGATGGTCTTATGATGTAGGCTTCTCAGGATGCAAGTCACAGGCATGACATTCTTTGAATACATGGGTATCCAGACATAGGGTGATTTCCTTGTCCTGAGTGAAGATGCAATGTGAGAATTGGTTCTCAATTGGATTTTATTTTATTTTTGTAAGGCCTAGTCCTCACAACCAGCAGATGAGATGGTAAACCACCTGTGTCTGGACTTAATTATGTTGGGCTGCAGTCACATTAAGAAATGTTCCTCCGTTTAAAAACAACAATTCCCTGCATATCGTAGGGATGTATGAGAATTTTGTTTGTTTGTAAATCATTTGAAAATGCCCCATTCACAATCGCGAATGGGAGTGCATTTTCTCTGAAAATGTTTGCCAGTTCCCAAACTTGCCTTCACATTCACAAAATGAGTATTTGAAAAATGCACAACTTTCTCAGGCTGCACAACTTTCTCAAAATGCACACATTTTAAATCACCCATGCTTTAGTTTGTGGGAGAAATTTGCAAAATTTGGAAATTTTGCACAACTTTGGGGATTGTTTGTGCAACTTTCACATTCAATACCTGTTCGTTTCGTGCAATTTCCCCGTTTGTGCAAAATGAACAGCGAGCGCAAACATGAACGGAAATCAAGGTGAAATGAGCAGCAAAGTGAAGTTTGGAGAACCTTGGCAAGCTCACACATCGCTTGTTCACCCATCCCTACGTGGAGCAGGGTTCTAGCCTAACCCTGCTACTTTCCTAACATCCACTTTTCTATGTGCATGGATTTCTTCTTCTTTTTAATGAAAGGACATTTGATCGTGTGAGCCCCCAGATTCATCATCTTCTCAGCAGTTTGTGAGATAGAGCTACAGGTGTTTTATTAGGAAGGGGATACTTCCTGGTCTGCATGCTGGTGTCTCCTGAGAGTGAGTCACCCCTGGTTACAGAATGGAGGGGAGGCAATATTCTTCTCTACATGCTCAAATACAGAGCCCAGCCTCCAAGTAGGCTGTTCATCCTAACTTTGCTGTACTTGCAGGTCAGGCCTGGGTCAGTGCCTCACTTGATCTTGCTTGACTGCCTCCTCCTGTTCTTGCTGCATTTGGCCCACTGCCCCAGCTTGTCTGCTTCCCTGTTTTCCTGCCTTCCCCTCCATCACCTTCTGCATCTTGCTTCTTTCCTCCTTGGATTTGATGCTGGCTAGTGAAGACTTTGTTTTGGACTGTGCTGTGTGTGATATTTTTTTTACCTGGCAAACCTCCTGAGATTCCTTGGCAATGCTGGCCCCCAAAATCCCATGAATACTCCATCCAGGGGCTAATCTATGCAAGTTTTTTTTTTTTACTGGCATTGTAATGCCTGGCTCACCCCAAATTGTCCTCCTCACCCTAGTTCACCCTAGTGTTACAAAGATGTGTTTGTTCCAACCTAGCAGTATTGTAACTCCGTAGCAGTGGCTTTAAAGCTTTCCCCAACCCTCATCTTTTCTCCTCCTCCTCCTCCTCTCTCCTCCTCCTCCTCCTCCTCCTCTCGTTCTCTGTTCTTTCCTCGCAATGCCCCCCCCGCCCTCTTCCTTTCTCACTCACTCTTCCATAGCACTTCCCAGCAAAGCAGCTCCTCCCCATTGCCGTCTTCAAGGAAAGAGCAGGGAATGGGAGGAGGAGGAGACATGGGGGGGGGCCCCGGCTAACAGCAGCAGCAAGGGGCCATTTTGCTGGGTGGTGGCATGCAAGAGCAAGTGAGAAAGGAGGAGGGCATTGGGGGTGAGTGGGGGTCCCTCACCAGTTGGCATGCCGAAGACACAAGCAAAGGAGGAGGCTGAAGTAGCTCAAAGGCAGCCCCCCCCCCATCCTTCTTCTCCTTCTCCTGCTCTGTGATTTTTATTCATTTATTTTTTTGCAGCTACTTTTGACTGTGCATGTACAGTGGAGTGGAGCTCTGAATTGCCATATAAGTTATTTTTAAACCTCCATTGCTGCACACTATTGAAAGTGCACATGCTGTCAGCCGAGTGAAAAAAAAAGAGAGAAACTTCTCCTTCTTCCACAATTGCATTTATTTGTGGCCCTTGATTGTGTTATGAACACTGTGGATACTGTGCTGTATTTATTGGCATGTGCCACCACCACCACCACAATACTGTTTTGCATAAATACCAGCATGGCAACACCTAATACACGAAAGGAGCTCCAGTGTAGATCCTGCCCGGATGTGTACTGCTGTTTGTGACCCAGTGCTGCTGCCTCAGTTGGACTGTAGGATGAGCAGCTTCAAATCCCCGCTAAGCCATGAAGCTCACACTGTGTGGCTATGGGCAAATAACTGTCTCTCTTGACCTAACTTACATCACACCGTTGTGAGGATTGATGACGTGAGAATGATAAAGCACTGAAAAATGGTATGACCATTATTATATCACATTTTTTCTGATCTCGCTCAATTCCTGGGGCTTCTTGTGTTTTCACCACACAGAGAGAAGGACACATTCTTATGCCTATCACAGTAACAGTCCTTTTCAGAAAGGCGAACTCAAAGCAGAAATCTCTTTAGAGAACCATCATCATCTCTCCCAGGTGCTGCTGAGTGGAACACAGACAGGATGGATTGTACGTAGTTGGCATCTGAGTTAGTTTCTCATTAGATTTCTGGAGGCAGCAAACATCTGCTGAAAATTGAGGACTAGAACTGCTAAAGCAATTGTCTCCATTTGGCATGGCAAATTCTATTCCTTCACCTTCCCCCAATTCCCAGCTAGCTTCCCATGCAGCATTCCCTGAGTCTGCCAGCTGGAGGAGTGAGAGGTTAGGCCCAAGCAGGGCCGGCGCTACCGCTAGGCAGACCCAGGCGGCTGCCTAGGGCGCGTGGCGGAAGAGGGCACAGAACTCTGCGCCCCTTCCTCGCCTCCGGCGCGCTCCTGCCCTGCCTGCCGCCTCCGCCGCGCCTCCCCGCCCGCTTGCCGGCCGCTGCCGCCGCACCTCCCCCCCGCGCGTGCCCGCCCGCCCGCCAACCACCTACCTTCCCGTCGTAAAGCACGGGGGTCCCATCGCGTCGGAGGAGGAGGCGGCGGCAGCAGCAGCAGCCAGCCAGCAGCGGGGGCGGGGGGAAGGTAGGTGGTGGCGGCGGCGGCGCGGGTGTGTGTGTTGCAGAGCAGGGCTGCTTTGCTCCGGAGCCCCCCCCCCGGCACGAGGGGGGGCGCTAAATGTAATTTGGCCTAGGGCGCCAAACAGCCCTGCACCGCTCCTGGGCCCAAGGATTGAATATGTGTACTCATTCATATATGTATGTTCTGGTCTATCCCTATTTAATTCTGTTATACAGTATTGAACACATGCTCTGAATTTTGAATGCAAAAAAAATGCCTGCCGCTACAGTTGTATTTGACCAACTCCTTTGCTGATTTTAAGAATCATCTGGTTAATGCTGGCACACGACCATGTTGGGTTTCTTGGATGCTCTTCCCAGTGGTGAGATTTGGGTCACTTTATATGATTACTATTTGTGTTTCATCATACAAGCGTTATGAGGCTCAGTAACAAAATCTGCTACTGAAAGAATTAGAAAATACCTCAAAGAAAAGGAACTTCTTGATGTTCAGGTTTGACACACTGCCGTGGCTGGTTTGATACTACTTTTGCTGTGCCATCTGTGCAAGTCCCAATAGCCAGCAGCAGTCAGCAAGGGGATCCACAAATTCCCCTGCGTGGCCTTTGGGGTAATGATTCATTGCATCTGGTGCTTGGAAACACGTCCGTCTGGAAACTCCTTTAGGGTGCATTTGTGTATACTCCTTTTGATAAAGAACGAGCTAGGAGGTACATGTTTAAATTGGTTTAATAAATAAACGAATCTACTAAAGCTTTAGTCAAGCAGTGGATGTGGGACTGTGGGAGTCTATTTTTAATGGTGAGCCTGAGACTTAAAAGTCACACGTTTATCCGTTGAGGCTATTTTCCTTCTGGTGTGTTACTGTAACAAAGAATGAAAAAAAGACATTGACCTGGTTCACACATCATGGCTATCCAGGGTTTAAACAAACCCTGGGTAGCCATGATTGAGTGGGAGCAAATGAGGGTGTGGCCCACCTGCTCCTGCTGAATTAACCAACCCAGGGACACTCTGTTGCTGGATTCTTTATCGTAACATCTGAACCCAGAATTGGAGGCTGTTGGGAGAAGAATAACCCAGATTTGTAACCCATTCTTGGATTAACAAACCGTGGGTTGTTTATGATGTGCAAACCAGGTCATTGTAAATTAATCTCATACAAAAAGGCACCTGTATTTATATTTCAGTGATAAGAACTTATTTTTAATGTCTAAAAGGAGCAAAATTAAAAAAAAAAAACATTGGAAGATGAGAGGCTGCTATGATGTAAGAAGCCTGATTAAAAACTGAGCATGCAAAAACATTAAGGCAGACCTTGAATCACATTCACAGACCTCTGCCCATTTTCTTCAAAGCTGCTAATAGGCAGATCTGTTAGGAAGTATACAGAACAAACTGCCCTATACAAAGAGGGGGGGGGGAAATTTCCTTTTGGGGTGTATTTAGTTTTGTTAAATTGGCTACAGGAGCATGAGCTCAGAAGGGGGTGTTCTTGGAATTTAATCTGAGTTGGCAGCAGACCATGAAGCTGCACCAGTCAGTGGGTTTGCTGATGAGTGGATGTGTTGGCAGGTCAGATCTTGTCTTATTCATAGTTCTGTAGTAAATTATACTCATGATTTAATGTCATGAGTCTGCAATATTTCATTAAATAATCCGTGAGCCTTTCTGTGGAGCGCAATCTGCTTATGTTCAGGAAAAATGGTTGGACTTGTCTTGGTGCACATTGTTCCAAGTAAAGCTTGCCCGACTAAAATTATAGACTAGTAGGCTGGGCCATGCTTTGAGATTCCAATGCAAGCTCCTTACTTTTTTGAAATTTCTGTCCCATGATATCCAGTTACTTATTTAAAAACATACATGTAAATGTGCTGACAGACAAAAAATCTCTCTCTCTCTCTCTCTCTCTCTCTCTCTCTCTCTCACACACACACACACACACACACACACAAACTCATTCTGAAGACTGGTGGCTGGTTCACACAGTACTTTTCTCATAGAGCTACAGCTGGCAAGAATTGCTAGCAGGTGTATATTTGAACTGCTATATTTCTCCATCAAATACATTCCAAAATATGCCTGGAACAGAAATGTTGGACTCCAGGGAAATTAGTATTCATAGGGTTCCAATGCCCTTCCCTTCCTTCTTTCCTTTTCCTAAATGTAGGCCATTGCAGCTTTCTAGTCCTCTGCTATGGACTCTACAGAAAGGGATAGTCAAGGGGGCTTTCTGCTTGTTGGTTCAACCTGCCTCCTGCCATACATTTGGGCAGGGGGAAAGTAGTAATAATGTATTTACACTTTATTTTTTTTATCAAAACGTTTTTGGGACTTTGTTTTACTTTTGTTTTGTTTTTAACAGAAGCCGTAACCAGACTTCAAAAAAGTATACAAAAACAACAAAAAGAATAAATAATAGTACATAGATTACTTTTGTGGTGGTGGTGTAAAAATTAAATACGTAACGTAACAAATATTATTTTCTCCTTCTGGGCTAGGTTGCCTCGAAAAACTAAAACATACTTTTTGAACACAGCCAATATGAGCACTGAGGACAAATCCAGCTGCAGAAAATACTCCCCCCTCCCCCCGTTAAACTCTTTAGCATAGGAGTGAAGTGGGTGCTTGTTTCGGGCCCATGGCTAGGCTCCCCAGAGAGGTGGGCTGCCAGAATCCTCTTCTGCTTGCTCACAGGATGATAATACTCGCACTTCTCTTCCTACTCTAACCACCCTGTGACCTCTTGTTTTGTGCCTCTCTCAGACATGGCACTGGGACTCAGAATTGCTCCAGTATAAGATTAAATCGGATAGATAAAAATTGCTCCGCATTGTGTTGGAGAGGATGTAATGTAAAAGGTACGTATGCCCACATGTGGTGGAGCTGTAAAAATGTTCTGGAATTTTGGCAGAAAGTATTTGCAGAAATATCAGAAATAATTGGAATGGAATTAGAAGCCTGCCCAAAATTAGCATTGTTAACAATTACAGAAAAGTTAGTTTGTTTAAAAAATACAAAAGAATTGATTGTGAATTTGTTAACAGCAGCAAAATTAATGATAGCTAGGAATTGGAAGGTTCAACATGTGTTTTCAATTAATGAATGGTATACAGAGGTATGGGATATCGCGTTAAATGATAAATTAACTTGTAATATTAAGTGTCAAAAAGGACAATTGGAGAAAGACACCTTTGTGAATATTTGGAGTAAATTTTTGGATTATGTGTTGGTAAAGGGGAGGGGGAACAAACCTTGTCAAGATTTGTTATATTTTTGGAATATAGAATAATATCTTGTATATATACAAAAAAAAAAAAAAAATTGGGGTGAGAAATATAACTTGGTCCCAAGAGGTCGGGGGGGGGGTGCACAATGTTTATGTTGTATTTTTTTTTTTTTGTATTCATTAGTAGTTGTAAGATGTGAAAAATTAAAAATTTAAATAAAAAAAAAATTAAAAAAAGAATTGCCCCAGTAATGGCATAGTTTTGGTGGGGTGGGGGTGGAGGGAGAAAGCACTCTTCTCCCTCTTGTCCAAATTAGAACTTCAGTCTCTCCCACAACAGAGAGAAGCACACAAGGTCTCAAGGCAGGATCAGCTTGTATATACATCATTAGCTAGGAAGTGTGGCACAAACGTCTATTTTTCTGCAAATACAGGCTGGCATCCCAAGTGATCCATGCACACTTACAGAAAATATAAACTTGTGCCACACTGTACAAATGATGGTGTACACATTTATTCTCTGGGGGGATTCATGTCACGCAGCAAAAAAATGACCTGTGTAAAGCACCTCTAATACAGTGGTATATCCCGGCCTGAGAGTAAGATCTCTAACAAAAGCAGAAGTGAGTACATTAATGAAATTAAGGTCATGTCCTAGTTCATCGCTCTTAGTTTTTTGGAAACATGCGTCAAATGTTCCTGGCTTTCTATCAGTTTTTGGTGGTGGGTTTTTTTGTGTGTGTGTTTTTTGGTTTGGTTTTGCTGCTGAAGTTTGAAATCCAGATCCCCTTCATTTCATTTATCCAGTTTTGCTTAAAGCTGTAAGATGGGAAAATTCCATTCTGCCCATGTGGGTATTTTGCAAGCCCTTATTGCCACAGGACCTCAGTTATCTCTTAAGTTTTTAAAAATAGAATTATCAGTAACAATCTTCTTTTTTCTTCCTCCCCCTGCAGGGGGTCAGTTCAAACAGTTCTTTTCCACCTCTGGATTCTGAAGAAGAGCTGTGATTGGCTGTAATTTATGTCCCAGTAAATTGCACTGCTCATCAGAAAATGACTGGTGGGGTGGTGTAATCAGCTGTTTGTTTTTTTTACCATACATGCAAGTGACAATATTTTGTGCTCCCTCTGCTGGCTCTGCTAGAACCTGTAATGCTAGTGCTTTGCTGATGAGCAAAGCAGAGGTGTTTGGGCAAGACCAGGTGTTACATAAGCTGTTGATGATTTTTTTTTTTTTTTAACTGCTATGTATGTTAATTGCAGTTCAAATGGAATCATGGGGGTGGAGGAATAATTGTTTGCCAGATGGAAAGTAATTTAGAAAATGTCGTATTCCCATGTTAAGGCAGCCACAAATTCAGTAAATAGGAGAACATTAAACAATAGTGATGGCTTTCTTTTTTTCTATCTGTATGTGTTTTTTATACCTTGCAGGGATGTTGAAGAGTCCTTGGTCTCGAGTCACGAGTCGAGTCACGAGTCTTTGGACCCGAGTCTCGAGTCCGAGTCCGAGTCCTTGGTCCAAAATGGTGACTCACGAGTCACGAGTCCTGAGTCACTCCCAAAACTGACTCCACGATTCCCTATTAAAATCAATGGGGTTTCCCCCCAACAAAATAGGGCTACTTCAGATGTGTGGCTTAAATAAATTCTAGGCACAAGTGTGCCTTTTTATTTCAAAACTCTGCAACTGATTTTGGCAAGAACAGACCAGGCAGACAAACCCAAAATAAGCAGGCAGGCAGAGGAGGCAGGGAACCCCAAACAGGCAGGCAGAGGCAGCCAAACCCAAAATGTCTGACCCTAACCCAAACCCCCCACAACAACACATCAATCAAAATAAATCTCAACACATCGTTGGGGCTGCGCTCCTGGTAGCTGTCCATAGTGGCCAAGCAGCGGCGCGCCTCGCTTCCATGCGCTCTTCACCGGTGATCGCGCTCCTTCTGGCACAGCCAGAAGACTCGTCAACAGCCCAGGGATGTTGACGAGTCCTTGGTCTCAAGTCCCGAGTCGAGTCTCGAGTCCCATTAAAAATATTGGGACTCGAGTCCGAGTCGAGTCAGAGGGGGGACTCAGTCCGACTCACGAGTCGAGTCCTCGAGTCCGAGTCCCCATCCCTGATACCTTGGTACCTGGAATTCTAGATTCAGGCTTCAGTAGTTGCTATCCTTCCTTCAACTTTTCTTTCTATTAGACTAGCATTGTTTGACATGTTACTTGTCCTTCACTTGCCAATGTTACCCTTTAGTCATCAGTATGGTTGCTCTCTTTTCTTCAGGCATGCCTTTCCTTTCGTGCAACTAATCTATGTTTCTTAGAGCAGCTTCAACCATGACAGAGATGTAGAGAGAACACAAAGTGCAAGTTCCTCGCACTTCCCATTTCTATACTTTTCCATCATGAGTCACAGTAGAAGTTCTGCATATTCCCAACTGTATGATGCACAAACTGCCCAACTTTGAGGGTTGTACTTCTCCTGTATGTGAAGAGGGAGGGAGAAGTGAATATCCTTTTGTTGTTGTTTGTGTTGCTGTTGCATTCTGCTGTAGGGAAATGAAGTGTGGGGTGCTTGTTCCTTCTCTTTCCCCCTTATTGCCATAATTCACTGATTTTTTTTATATCCGGTGTTAATGGCTATGGAAGAACCAACGTTAAAAGACTAGCAAGCTTGTTTGAATAGCTCTAGATCAGCCTTCCCCAACCTGGTGCCCTGAAGATGTGTTTTCCTGCAATTCCCAATCATCCCCAGCCAGCATGGCCATTGACAGTTGTCATCCAACACATCTAGAGGGCACCAGTTGGGGAAGGCTCCTACAGATTCTGGCTGCATTTGTAGATGGTGTCTAACAGCTCTGTATTTGTGAATTCAACTGCAGGAGAATGGAATTAAAGCAGTAATCGCTCTTGGCAGGCTCATGGCTGCCCTCTGGCCTTGCTGCAATACACCAAGAGCAATTTCGAACACTGTTGGTGGCAGGATGGGGATGGGACATGGTCTCACATAGCCTCTGTGTGTGACATCTTGTAGGCTATTTTTCTTAGGGCAGGGATGGCATATTGCTGGGACAGTGGAGCAGAGCTGGATAGTCTCAACTAATGCAAATATTTAGGATTAGGCAGGCTGACTGAGACATGTAAAGCCAACTTTCTGCTGGAATTCCATTTGTACCTCACACCCTTCTTGTTGACATCTCTGGTGCATGCCATGGGCACAGCTGTTCATGCACACACACACACTCACACACACTCACACAATGTATGGGAATTTTGTTTCAGTTCGAAATCACTAAAAAATGCCCTGTTCTCAAACAGGAACATGAACAGGAGCATGCGTTCTCTAAAAATGTCTTCAAACTCTGAAACTTGTGTTTGCGTTTCCATAAATGTACACTTGAAAAATGCACAACTTTCTCAAAATGCACAACTTTTCCCATTCAAATGAACTGAAAAACAGGTCACAAAGGAGAATGGGAGAGAGCCGAACTGAGCTTTGAAGTAACATTTGGAGAATTTCAGCAAACTTGAGCATCTCTGGTTCTCCCATCCATATCTATATATATAAAAGAAGAAGTCCTGACTGACTGACTGACTCATCAATGCCCAGCTCAAACCGTTTAATCTAGGAATGTGAAATTTTGAAGGAACATTGTTTTTATGACGTAGACACCCATTAAGGAAGGATTTTTGGAAATTCCGTCCCAAAGGGGGGGAAATCGCCCCACTTTCATATCTCCTATGGGCAAAACAACAGGGGAGCAGTTATGCAAATCGCCCTCACCTAATAATTGCTGCAGGAGCCAATAGGAGCAGTTATGCAAATAGCCCATACGACACTTAGAATAGAATGTTCGTATGAGTTCCTGCAGGGGCCAATAGGAGTGGGTATGCAAATCTCCCCTAGGCCATTTAGAATGTTCTCTGAGGGGTGAAAAGGGAGGGAAACTTTTTAAATGACTGACTGACTGACTGTTGTGTGGGGGGCATCGTCGCATAGGCTCCATCATGTTTTGACGGATCTACCCCAAACTTGGCATGGTCACTCTTCATCACCTGTAGACTCTCAGGATTAACCTGATTTTTCTTTAAGATCAGATATTTCTGTCAGAAAAGATTTCTGCTGCCAGCACCCAGCCTAAACGTTACACTTTCTGTCGGAGACACTGTATCTTTTCCATACAGCTCTCGCAGGCCTTCAAGGAGGGGGGGGGGAGAACCCCTTTTCATTTTTAAACCTGTTTTTTTTTCTTCTCCATAAAAAAAAAAATTCAAAATGCAAATTGAAAATTTAAATGTAAATGGCGTGATGATACCACACACAGTTGTACCAATTGTAGGCAATGGAGCGTGCCTGTTCCAGGCACTATCTTTCGTTATGTATGGCAGTCAAAATCTAGGTAGGGAGGTACGTAAACAAATAGTTGATCATGTCGTTGAAAACTGGGATGAATTCTGTATAATGTCCCACGACAGTGATGGAAACAACTATGCGAGTGCCGATGCATACTTTGACAACATATCCCAACCCCATACTTATAGTGGTTTGTGTGAGTTGACAGCGGGTGGACAGCTTTTCGAATTACGTACCGTAGTTTAAGTTTATCATAATGGTGAACTTCACGCAAAATTCGGGTCTGTAATAAACATTGCTTATTATGTTAAGACATCAACCTGTAAATTATATTTCATACAGTTTGGACAAAAAAACTCATGTTTCTTTTAAAAACAATTGTACCAAATCCTAAAATCCACACGAGCGAAGCCACAGGCAACAGCTAGTATATATATATATATATATATATATGGATGTTTGAATAGCTATATATTCAAATAGCTATATATTCAGTTTATCAAGAAACAGTTCTCAACATGACATGAAACCATTCTACTGAAAGCAGTAAGGGTTGTGCTAGTGTTTGAACTTGCTCTTATGTCTGTGTGAAGCCAGGTTGGTCCATTCACACTGATAAGGCTTGTTGAACAGAGAGGCTGTTTCATGTGTAGATCCAGCTGAAGCCTCTTTCAGTGTCCTCTTGTTCCCAATCAGAGTTGAATTCAGTTGCAGAGCAACAGATGGAGAAGAAATTAAGAGGTACAAGCAAGGGCAAGAGGAGGAGGTGTGTGTGTGTGTGTGTGTGTGTGTTTCATACATGCAAAGTTTTATGAAGTATATGTTTTTCCCATATGGATACTTACATTTCTCCCCCCCCCCCAAAATAGACCCTTGTAGTTTAAAAAGCAAATGTTCCCCTGTGATGACCCTCTAAGGATCTTGCAGCTAATATAGTTTTATAAACGTTTAGTAATGTCATGTAGAAACCTCTAAAAGCACTCTCTTTAGAAACAATGCTTGTGTCTCACATTTCCTGGCCTTTTCCTCTGCAATACTTGAAGCATTAGTCTTCAAAACAGGATCTCTGTTGTGATGGATTCATCTGCTGCTTTTGGTTGCCTTCACATGGTCATGGCCACAGTCCAGATAGATCAGTTACATGTGACTTAAAGGCTTCTGTTTGCTCAGTGAGACTCTTTTTTTTTTTCTTTGCAAAGCAGCCCCAGTTTCACAAACTGCTTTTGAAACTCTCCTGATTTCCAAAAGTGACTTGCCTATGCAGGGCAGGGCAGTTGTAGTTACAGAAAAGTTGGGGGCCGGGGAGGTCAAAAGCCTCACTAGGCACATGTCGGTCTGTGGATCATGGCCTTTGTGACTGTCTGCTTAGGTATAACTGGTGTCAGATGAAGAACCGGTAACAACCCTAGCCACCTAGATCTTAATGAGTCAGCATCCCTACTAAATTTCTACATGTACTACACATTGTTTCTATGCTTGCGGTGAGTTCCTTCCTGTTAAAACGTTTACAAAGAAGCCTGAGTTGGGAATATTAATTAACTAATTAAGGGCGCAATCCTATGTCCCTCCGACGTTCCCTGGGGGGACATAGGATTGGGGCTGAAAGCCCCTGCGACCTTGGAAATCTTTTCCGAGGTCACAGTGCTGCGGAGCACCCCCACACACACCTCAGGGCCAGCGTGGTTCTTTCCGCACGGGCAGGGAACTGAAGGCGGTCTTCCATCTTTGGTTCCTCCATGGGAGGGGAGGAGTGAGGCTCTGCTGGATTCCAAGGAATCCAGGTGGTGCCTCTTGAGGAGAGGAAAAACATCTAGACAGCTGAAATCGGCAGTCTAGATGTTTCTGAGGGCGAGGGGAGTGCGGCGGGTATCCTCTCTGCCGTGCTCCTCCTGCCCTGCATAGGATGCCCGCAATCCTCCAGGTTCAGAGGGTTGCAGGCACCCTCATAGGATTGTGCTGTCATACAAGTTAAGCCAGCTGCCACTGAGATTGCTGACTTAACTAGAGCTCAAAAAGGACCCCCAGAATAAAAAAGTTGAGTAAGCAGGGCCAATAGGCATAGAATGTCCTACTAGTACTACCCAAAGTATTCATCAGCTGCGGAACCACAACTTTTGGATCCCTGGTGCACAAAGCTGTCTAGAAATCTACCTGATCTGATCAGATTTGTTTATAGGGATATAATCGTCAGACCATCACAAAACAAATATTTAAACAAAGGATACTAGATATCAGTACAAAGATAGCATATTTACATAAAGTTAACACAAACCCAGACATTCTGCATCTCTAGCTAAAATAAGTAGAACTACACAAACCTGTATAAAATTATATAGATCACTCTTGAACTTAAAGTTCTGAATGTCCTTGACAAGGCACAGCATTCCCCTTTAAGAATTTTTCTATAACACCAGTTACAGTAGATAGAAAACATGCAGCCTGCAGTTAGATACCTTTTGGCAAGCTCCATCCCCAGATTCTTCATATATACAGGCAGTCCCCGAGTTACGAACGTCCGACTTACGGACAACGCATACTCAGGCTCGGAGAGGGAGCTCCCTCTGCAGCCCTAGGCAGGTGTGCACACGCGTGCTTCACTGTAGGAGCGCAGCGCCTGTTGCCGGAGGAGCAGGGTAAACTTTAAGCGTGGGGGGGAAGAGCGGGTGAGGTGGAAAGCCACAAGCAAAACACACCTCTCCCTCATTCACATTCTCTTGCGTGGAGGTGCTGGGAGGCTCGTGCTGTTGCTGCCACCACCACCGCTGCTTTCTGCTCACCTCCTTTGGTGAGAGTGCAACTTCCCGCCAACTTCTTCTGCTGCTGCTGCTGCTCTGAAGGCTCGCGCCTGCACTGGAACCAGCAAGGGGGGAGGGGAGAGGAGGAAATTAAAGGTGCTGCTGCTGCCGCCAAACTCCGGCTCATCGGAGTCAACCTTTTGCAGCAGGAAACGGTCAAGCTTGGAAGGGGGAAAGGGCGAGTGGGGGGAGCAATTCAAGAGAGCCAGCAGCGATGGTCCCCCCCAGGCCCCTTCCATCGGAAAGGATTAACTTCCCGGAGGATTTCTGTGGTTCCGATCTTCACTGTTGTTGGCTTGGAGTGAGATCTTGCCTTTAAGTCACACGGGGTGTGTGTGTGTTTTGTTTTTTAAAAAACAAAATTATTACAAGCAACACTTTATCCATCCACTCAGAAATAAACCACCCCTGCCCCCAGAAACAAAAGTGATCCCAGGGAGTTTAGCCTAACCTGATCTGAAAACAAACAAAACAAAAATCCCATTCTCCAGCAGCAGAATCGAACCCTGACTCTCCTTTTTCTTCCCCCATCTAAACTGTTTTAAGAACTGTTTCTTTAATGTTTTTGTACAGTACAGTACTGTATATAATACAATAATAATAATAATAATAATAATAATAATATACAGATGATGATGATGATGATGATGATGATGATGATGATTACACTATTACAGTATTATTATGTACTGTACTGTTTGTTATGTTTAAGACGTTTTATTGTATTTGGAAGTGTTTAAGTGTTTTATATTCACAGAAAGGTAAAATAAATACTATACTAAGACAAACATTTGACTAAGTGACGTTTAATAAGAACTGTATGTACCTGTTCTGACTTACATACAAATTCAACTTAAAGACAGACAGACCTAAGAACGGATCTCGTACGTAACTCGGGGATTGCCTGTACTTCAGAAAAGCCTAATTTCACCATTAAGTATGAAACAACCCCCTTCCAAAAATACTTGTTCATTTCCTCAAAGGCTCTTCTAAGAGGATACAAAGGCTCACTGAAGATAATTTTAACCAATAATTTTATATGCAACCATTTCTATTGTCACTGTAGCCAGTTCAGCTCTACATAAAACAGGAGGGACTGCTAGCAATGATCGTAAAAAGGTGCCTTTGTTCAGATTAAATATCAGTATCTAAATACAGGATTAAAATCAAAACTATATAAAACATAACATTTTGGGGATCTTCCCTGTGCTTTTATCAACACCAGCTAGGTCTCTACACTTCCTATTCTGGGATGGCAAGGCTTGCTGTTCCACATGGAGGATAGGGTGGGAGTCAGCACACTTGCATCTCCCAACAGGATCAGTAGAGTAATCCAGACCTCGCCCTCTGCACACCTGTGGCTCTTTGGCTGCTCACAACTCCAGGCATACAACCAGTTCCACTCTGCTCTTAAATTAGCTGCCTTTGTTTAGCAGCTTCTCACCCATGACTAGTAGCCTCAGGTTGAGAGCTCTTTGGCTCTCACCCTTCGGCTCACACTTCCAGCAAGCGGACGTCTCAAATACCTGTGCGGAAGGTGGGGCAGACAAACATACTCAGGGCTCATCAATAACACCACTCCTTTCTGCAACAGCCGTTCCACTCTTCTTTGAGCAAGCTGGAGACAAATACCTGTGTGGAAGGTGGGGCAGACAAACATACCGTACTCAAGGCTCATACCACTTCTTTCTGCAACAGCTTTCCCACTGAAATCTACCATAATTGTCCCCTGATTCAGTACCAAGTATCTTTTCCTCCTCAGTTCACATGAGAGAAGTCTGTGCTGATCTCATCCATAATCTGTTAGCACAAAAGCTTTTCTGTCACAATCTCTTTGCAGCATCCAAAGCTTTCTATCTGGGATGCATGGTTTAATCATTTTAACAGGTTGACCAGAAATCAAGAAATCTTAGACTGTAACCAGAGCTACTCCCCTGCTCTTTTTCCAGCTTGTTTCTCCATGAAACAGAGCAATGCTAGTTCCTGTTCGTACAAAACACGGAGCTCCACAATCTGGAAGCATCTTCAGGTGTCATGGGTATTTTCACTGAGGCAGTTGTTTATGTTCCATAAAACTATGTATTATATTCATACATTGGCTTTAATTTCACACGTAAAATAAATAACAGATATAAGTGGAACTTCTGAGAAAGTAGTTTGTTTACATATGTAAAGTGAGAATAGGCCCTGGGGTGGATTTACACAAGTAATCATAGACTACCTCTCCCCCTCAGGCTTCCTACCCCTCTTGACAGGTACTGCTTTGCAAGTAATTCAAAGCCTTTATCTGCCATAATTTGAGCATCTTGCAATCCTCAAGGGAACAAGCTAAATGAAAAGCATGTCTTGTGTAAATTCAAGTTCTAAGAACTAGGAACAAAGTCCTTAATACCAAATCCATCTCTTATGTGTACCTTCTCAGAGGGAGAATGGCCACTGTGTTAAGGTCCTTTGCAATGTAGGCAGTTTGCTGATGTCAAAATCAGGCACATGCATAATCTAATATGAAGTAGAACTCCTAATTTCAGAAAATATAAAAGGCTGTTAGAGGAGGAGGAGGAGAAAGGAATAACCTACTTCACAGGGTTGTTGTGAGGATAAAACGGAGATGAGGAGGATGATTATGTAAGCCGCCTTGGGTTCCTTGCAGGAAAAAAGGCGGGGTATAAATATAATAAATAAATAAATAAATAAATAAATAAAAACACTGTTCTACACTAATTACTTTCTCACATATACCTTTCCTAGTATGATTTTAACCTACCTTGTTGGGTATTTCCACATTCTGGATTTCACTTATCCAGTTTTCAGACCAATTAATGGTGTTTAGAGAGCTCCTTTGCTGGATTGGACCCATAGTTGCTAGCCCAGTATCCTGCCTTTAACAGTTCTCACAACTAGATGCTTTTTCAGGAACTTTTAGTTGTACAGGGTACTCCATTCCCTGCTATTACCAACCTGTTGCACTTTTAGACTATTAATCCAAGGAATGACCATCCTAATGATTATCTATTGATAAATCCTAATCTCCATAAACTTGTTTGGCTTTGTTTTACAAAATAATTTTAAATTTGCTTAATTTGTGCACTCATATGCAACACTGCACACTCATTGTATAAGGATGTGTCAAATTTTAATGGATTTTGATCTTCTAGTCAAAATTTTCACCTTCAGCAAAGAAGAACGTATGTCCTTTTGTTGGGAGGAGGGCGTGGAGGTTGTTGCCTTTTGAAGCTGCTTCACACAGGAGCTGTGCAGGCCGTGAGTCAGTCTTCACAATACTTCCTGTGTGAAAGCAGTGCCAAGTGCTCAAAGCATAGATGGAAATTAAATTAACAAAAAATGTCGAGAAGACTATCCAAATCCAATAATCAATAGAAAGGAAATGTGCATTCAGATGAAACTGTGAGTAGTTTCAGCCCAGCTCTAAATTAGGTCCACAGTCTTTACCATATGTAAAAATGCAGTTCTTATGAAAGAATAAGTGAACGAGATTGTGACAGGTGAATTGTCCTATCTTAAGTGCCATACGTCTTCAGCACTCTGCCTTTTGTTTGCATTTTGGATCACATAGATAGATCTGGCATGCATAGTGCAGGGACCACACGTGAACATGGTGCATGCATGAACACTTCCCCTGCCCTTTCCCACTCACAGAGTACATTCCCATCTACACTCTCTGCCTCTTGCAGTGCACAGCACAATCCCTCCCTGTCACATTTCCTGTGATCACAGAGACATGTTCTACACAGGGGTATGAGCATAATTCCTGCTCTGTTAAGAAAGTGTGTATTGTTAACTACATATATTCCTGAATGGACAATGAGGTATACAAGGCATGTCCATTTCTCCAAAGAAGAATCTATATGTGGACTCAGGTCAGTTTTAAAGTGCAGGTGCTCATCATGACAGTCCCCATAGTCATCCCTCAATAAGAAGCCAAAAATGCAGGCAGCGGTGTTCATCCTTATTAACAAAACAGTTCTAGAAGTTTAATCTCCACCAGGAGATAACTGAAGTATGTCGCGAAGACCCATGGACTCCCCAGGTATACTGTCTCACTGGAGGACGGAATTTAGAGATGTGCCTGAAGGGTTGCCAATGCTCATCAAGCCCATTGACACGTATCCCTTTCTTCTCATACATGTGGGAACAAATGATACTGCCAAGAGGAGCTACGAAGAAATCATGTCAGACTTTGAAGCTTTGGGAAGGAAACTCAAGAACTTTGAGGCCCAGATAGTTTTCTCACCCATCCTTCCAGTACTTAGAAGAGGAATAGAAAGGGAAAGAAAAATACTCTGGGTGAATGACTGGCTACGAAGGTGGTGCCAATGCAAGAGATTTGGATTCTGGGACCACGGGCTACACTTCCTGGAAGATGGACTGCTGGCAAGGGATGGGTTGCACCTCACAAGGACTGGGAAGAATGTGTTTGGCCACAGCATGAGGAACTTCATCAGGAGGGCTTTAAACTGAATCCAACAGGGGAGGGAGACATAAACTCGGGGGTAACAATGGAAGAAGGCCTCTATGCCACAATGGAGAGAACAGCTCCAGCAGTGCCCATTGATAGTCTACCACAAAATGTAGGGAAAAAGTCGGACTATAAAGCACATAGTCTTCGATGTCTCTATACTAATGCCCAGAGTATGGGCAACAAACAAGACGAACTTGAACTCTTGATACATGAGGGCAAGTACGACTTGATAGGGATAACTGAAACCTGGTGGGATGACTCCCATGACTGGAATACAGCAATTGAAGGGTATAACTTGTTCAAAAAGAACAGAAGCAACAGAAAGGGAGGTGGAGTTGCGCTGTATGTTAAAAATACATATCTCTGCACAGAGATACAGGAAGATGAGCCTGGCAGCCCCATTGAGAGCATCTGGGTTAAAATAAATGGGGCAAAGAATAAAAGGAACATGGCGGTTGGAGTCTACTACCGACCATCCAGTCAAGGAGAAGACGAGGATGAAACTTTTGAAAAGCAAATTGCCTTTATTTCAAGAAGACATGATGTAGTAGTGATGGGGGACTTCATTTTCCCCGATATCTGTTGGGAGACAAATTCTGCCAAACATGGCCCCTCCAAGAAATTCCTGACTTGTGTTGCTGATAACTTCCTCCTACAGAAAGTGGAGGAAGGAACTAGAGGATCGGCTATCCTTGACCTGATTCTAACCAACAGAGACGAGTTAGTGGATAAAATGGCAATTTCAGGAATTCTGGGGGAAAGTGACCATGTTATACTTGTGTTCTTGATTCTAAAGGAAGCAAAAGCTGAGTGTAGCCAAACACATACCCTGGATTTTAGGAAAGCCAATTTTAACAAACTCAGAACAATGATAAGTAAGGTCCCATGGCAAGTGACTGAGAAAAGGAGCCCAGGATGGGTGGTAGTTTTTAAAAAAGGAAATTCTAAAGGCACAATTGAAAACAATTCCTACAAGGAAAAAAGGCAGAGGGCAACAAAAGAAGCCAATGTGACTTCACAGAAAAACTCAGAGATGACCTGAAAACAAAAAAGGACACATATAGGAAGTGGAAGGAAGGCCAGGCTACAAGGGAAGAGTACAGCCAGGTAGCACAGAACTGCAGGAATAGTGTCAGGAAGGCTAAAGCTGAGAATGAGCTCAGGTTAGCAAGGGATGTTAAAAACAACAAAAAAGCTTTCTTCAGATATGTTCTTAGTAAAAGACAGAGGAAAGAAATAGTGGTTCAACTACTCAATGAGGATGGTAAAATGATAACAGATGACAAAGAAAAGGCAGAAGTGTTCAATTCCTACTTTGGCTCAGTCTTCTCCCGAAAGAGGGTCTATGACCCCCCCTGGCAAACCTGAAGAGCAGATTGAAGGGGCAGGATCGCAGGTTGAGATTGATAGGCAACTGGTCAAGGAACACCTGATTATTTATTTATTTATTTATTTATTTTATTATATTTATACCCCACCTTTTTTCCTGCAAGGAACCCAAGGTGGCTTACATAAACCTCTCCATTTTATCCTCACAACAACCCTGTGAGGTAGGTTAGGCTGAGAGTCAGTGACTGGCCCAAAGTCACCCAGTGAGTTTCATGGCCAAGCGGGGACTAGAACCCGGATCTCCTGAGTCCCAGTCCAACACTCTCACCACTACGCCACACTGATTACTTTGAACGAGTTCAGATCTCCAGGGCCCGATGAACTGCATCCTAGAGTAATAAAGGAACTGGCAGAAGAACTCTCAGAACCACTATCTATTATCTTTGAGAAATCATCAGGGATGTTGAAGAGTCCTTGGTCTCGAGTCACGAGTCGAGTCACGAGTCTTTGGACCCGAGTCTCGAGTCCAAGTCCAAGTCCTTGCTCCAAAATGGTGACTCACGAGTCCAGAGTCCCAAGTCACTCCCAAAGCTGACTCCACGAGTCCCTATTAAAATCAATGGGTTTTTTTCCCCAACAAAATAAGGCCCTGTGTGGCTTAAATAAATTCTAGGCACAAGTGTGCCTTTTTATCTCAGAACTCTGCCACTGATTTTGACAAGAACAGACCAGGCAGACAAACCCAAAATAACCAGGCAGGGAACCCCAAAACAGGCAGGCAGAGACCTTTGTCTTGGACAATTCAAACTGTGGAACTGGTTAAGAAGAGACCAGGCAGGCAGAGGAGGCAGGGAACCCCAAACAGGCAGGCAGAGGCAGCCAAACCCAAAATGCCTGAAAGGTTACATTAGTAAAATGATTTAAAAAAATAAACTTGGATTGTTACTGCAACTAGGTCCAGACAGCACCTGCAGGTGGCATCAAGCAGGGATGTTGACGAGTCCTTGGTCTCGAGTCCCGAGTCGAGTCTCAAGTCCCATTAAAAATATTGGGACTCGAGTCCGAGTCGAGTCAGGGGGGGACTCAGTCCGACTCACGAGTCGAGTCCTCGAGTCCGAGTCCCCATCCCTGGAAATCATGGAGGACGGGTGATGTGCCCGATGACTGGAGGACGGCTAATGTTGTTCCTATCTTCAAAAAGGAGGAACCTAGGAACTACAGACCAGTCAGTTTGACATCAACCTCTGGAAAAATTCTGGAGCAGATTATAAAGCAGTCAATCTGCAAGCACCTTGAAAACAATGCAGCGATTACCAGGGGTGTTGAAGAGTCCTTGGCCTCGAGTCACGAGTCGAGTCACGAGTCTTTGGACCCGTGTCTCGAGTTGAGTCTCGAGTCCAAGGTCCAAAATGGTGACTCGAGTCCTGAGTCATGAGTCCCGAGTCACTCCCAAAGCGGCGGCCCATGGAGGGAGCGGGAGAGTCTCCGCGAGAGGAAGAAGAGCTGCCCTTCCTCCTGCGGAGACCCTCCCACTCCCTCCATGGGCTGCCGCCGCCGCCGCCCCCACTTACCATGGGTGGGTCCTTCCCTCGTCCCTGCTCCTGCCGCCGCCGCTGCCGCACAAGGGATGCATTACGAGCCCTCCCTGGGTTCGTAGTTCTCCGTGGCGGCGCAGCCCGATCTCGCTCTTCTGAGCGGCGCGGAGAACTCTCTCCGCGCCGCTCGAGTCGCTGCCGCCGCCTGCCGCCACCTCGCCGCCGCTCACGTCACCGCCGTCGCCGTTTCACCTCGCCGCCACCCGCTCGCAGCCACCGCTGCCGCACGCCACACCGCTGCCATCGCACGCCACGCCACCCGCGCCGGTCCCGTCATCACTTCCGGCGCGCCTGATCAGACTTAGTGAAGGATGGGAAAGCTCACTTTTAAACATGTGGTGATGCTTTCCTACCTGCCGCCTTCTCTCATAGGCTCTGCCTGCTACAGACCCATTTCCTGCTTTACCTCCATGTGTCATGAATAAAAGCAGAAGTAAAGTAAGCTAGTACCTGTTAATCACTTTGTTCATAGTTAGATTCTGCCAACTCAGCTCATCTAGCCATATGGCAATACAGCTGGAAGATGGACCCATACCAAACCAGTTACTGGTACCTCAGAGCATGGAGCAGTCTTTCTCTGTACTGGGCAGTTTGACAATGTCATGGCAGGTGGGGGGGTGTGGTCACTTGAGGTCTGTCTGTGGCTTTATTGCTCCGATTTTGTTCACGCAGCAGCCTGCAATTATTGCTTTTAAAGGACTTGGAAGCATAACTTAGAAGAGACCAAGAAGTAATGGTGCTTGCTTTAAAATTGTGCAATGGTCTGTTCTGACTGCCCCTTGCATTGTACAGGCCATCACCCGGCTGTACAGCCCTCCAGTGCACACAGGGTTTCTCACTGCAGGCTATTTATTTATTCATTTTTCTTCTGTCCTTCCGTATTTTATCCTGACAACCACCTGTGCGGTAGCTTAGCTCAAGGGGCAAGCTGCACAGTTCCTTTTTCCTTTCAAAATTGCCCACTGAAGGAGGTAATTTGTATTAGAGGAAGGATGGGAGGGAAGGGGCTGCTTTACACTTCCCCTTCCAGGTGCTCTTACCCTGTCCAGTGTTCTGGACCCATGTTTACCTGGGACCTGCAGTGGTCAAAATAGCTGGGGGAAATGACCAGAGGAAGAGCGAAGCACTCCCTTCCCCATTGCTCCTGTACTTCGAAGTGCTTCCTCCTGTGGGCGTTTGCAAAGGAGACGGCGCAGTTGGGTCATTGTTACATAGAGCAGCAATGCAACGTGTACTGTGCCCCTCCAGGCCAACCAGACATGACATGGGAGACCCATGGCCAGTCTTTCCTTCATTCTTAAAAAAATATTAATAGCTACAGCAGTGATGGTGGTGGTGGTGGTGGTGAATTCAGAGTGGGGTCTCCATGCTGGAGGCCGAGGCTGTGTTCTCAATCTAAATCCCTCCCCATGAAGCCGCTGTTTACCCACTCATATGCTTTCTCCCATACGGCAGATTAGTGCTCTGCAGGGGTGAGAATTTGGATAGAGAAAACTGTGCATAGGGGGTGGGGGGGCGATTAACCCTCCCCCCCCAACACTAATTAGCTGCAATTTAAACTACCGCATCATATCTGGTTTGGTCCTCAGTGACCTTGGTGGTGAAGTTGGGATTAGTGCCTGAATGTTGCACTTCCAAACCCCACATTCAAGCCATTATACTATGCTGGCCATGGTCATGGAAGAGGAACAAGTCCAGCAAGTCGTTGAGCAGTTGGTAGTGGGAGCTGTAGCGCCACATGGGATTTATTTATTTGTTTGTTTGTTTGTTTATTTCATTTTTATACCGCCCAATAGCCGAAGCTCTCTGGGCGGTTTACAACATTACAGCAATTAACAAGACGGTCTCTGCCCGCAGGCTTACAATCTAAAAAGACACGACACACAAGGAAAAAGGAATGGGGAGGGAAGAAGGGGGAATATTAATTAATACTCCTGGCAGGGCTGGTGGCAGGGCCGGCGCTACCGCTAGGCAAACTAGGCGGTTGCCTAGGGCGCGTGGCTGAAGAGGGCGCAGAAACGCTGCGCTCCTCTTCGCTGCCGCCGCCCCGCCGGGCCTCCTCCCCCGCCGCCCCGCCCGCCGAAGCCACCGCCGCACCTCCCCCGCCCGCCGAAACCGCTGAAGCGCCTCCCCGCCCGCTGAAGCCGCCGAAGCCGCTGCCACGCCTCCCCCGCCCGCCAAAGCTGCCCCCCTCCCCCGCCCGCCCCACGCCTCCCCCCTCCCCCGCGCCTCTCCCCGCTACCTACCTTCTCAGCATCGCTTCTGGAGCCCCGCCCACATTGTTTTGGCGGGAGGAACCAGGGCAACAGGGCTTAAACAGCCCTGTTGCCCTGGTTTCCCCGGCAAAAAACAGAGCACGGGGGTCCCGTTGCGTCACTTCCTCTTCGGAGGCGGCGGCGGCAGCAGCCAGGGCGGGGGAAGGTAGGTAGGTAGGTAGATAGGTGGTGGTGGTGGTGGCGGCAGTGCGGGGGGGGTGTTTGCAGAGCAGGGCTGCTTTGCTCCGGAACCCCCCCCCACGGCACGAGAGGGGGGGGCGCAAATTTTATTTCGCCTAGGGCGCCAAACTGCCCTGCACCGGTCCTGGCTGGTGGAATGGCCCTGTGCGCTCCCTCTCATCTCCCTCCTCTCGGCCTGCTGGAATGGCTGCTGCTGGTGGCAGCTGAGGGAGGAGGAGTACCTCGGCCTTTCAGCAGGGCTGGTTTCCATCGCTCACAGCCCAATTAATCCTTATTCTGTTTCTCGCTGCAGACCCCATCGCTCCACATTTTGAACTGAATGTCAGAGTCGTGACTGTCACTAAGACATTTATTTTTATTTGGGGTTTAATAAGGCAAGCTGAAATGCAGGTGACAGGACAATTTTGAAAGTCAGCTTCTCTGTTGAATTGAATCTAATAGGCAGGACTTGAAGTTAATTAGTACTGTCATACTTTTTTAAAAAATATATATCTTAAAGCCTTTAATAGCCTGTTGTTATTGCTGTTGTGTACTTAATGCTGTAAAATTATAGGGTTGGAAGATAGGAAAAGGGCCATCAGGTCCAGCCCACATCACAAAACAGATCTCCAAAGATCAACCACTGCTATCAAATGTGCCACAATCAGAGTTCTGTTTCTTTAAATGCAAACTAT
This sequence comes from Shinisaurus crocodilurus, assembly GCA_021292165.1. NCBI lineage: Eukaryota > Metazoa > Chordata > Lepidosauria > Squamata > Shinisauridae > Shinisaurus > Shinisaurus crocodilurus. The sequence goes on from CM037876.1 coordinate 246,006,376, forward strand.
TCAAGGTATAGCTGAACACTGAGTGCAAGTTCAGCTTTCAGGTTGGCCATGCACTTACCCCAAGTCTAGTGCCAGTTTTGAAGAGACAAGCAAGTGTGCCTCTGGTGCCTTCCCAGCAGCCAAGCCATACACTCTGGCTTTCCAGGTAGCAGTGGGGGCAACCAGCCATGCTGTAAGGAGCAACCGCCGCCGCCGCATGATGGCACTTAAAGGAAGAGCATGGGCCTGACTGGCTAGGGTCACCACCACCTTAATTCCCCCACAATGCCTCTGGGCTCTGCCCTCAACTTATTATTACTCTACAACATTAAATGGGGCCAGGAGTCATTGTAGGAAAATTAAGATGGTGGCAGCTCCAGCCACCGAGCCTGGCTCTCTTCCCCTAAGTATACAGCTGGGCTGTAATAAAAAATAATAATGAAAGAGTAACAGGGTGCTGCTGGTGTTAGCTGTGGTAGGCTGTCTGGAGTGCTTGGGTCCCCAGCATTTGCCCTCAGGTGCCAGGTGCTGACACTGTGTCTCATTCCCCCTATCTCCGTTGTGGTTTCTCCAGTGTGTTTGAGCCCATACCACACATCAGTGCATATATCTGCGTGCACCAATACATACAGTGGAGCCCTATTCAGGCATTCTAAATATGGGTAAACTAAACACATGGGGAGGGAGAATAGGATGAGCTCACTAGCTCCACCTCCTCTGCCACTGTTTTCATCACCCTCCTTCCACATGTGGAGGGCAACCTTCTGGGAGGGAAAGCCTCTCCCTGTGATTTCAGGGTTCCAAATCACCAGGAGAGCCTCCATGGATGGAAGAGGGTCTCCCCTTCAGAAAGTCACCCTCCGCATGTAGAGGGTGACAAAAATGTGTGAGGAGGGGGAAGAGTAGCACACTCATCCTCCCCCCTTGTGCAGTCACTTTCGCCACATTTAGAACGCCTGAATAGGGCCCATGTTGCCAGTGACAGGGCACAGCAAAGCAGCCTCATCCATGTTTTCTAGTGACAGTTATTGGTGCCAAACAGCTATTGGTGTATGTGGATATGCGCACACATAAACATACATAGACGTTGTGAACCACTGTGATGTGAAAAAAACTTACGGTATGTGCTTATACTTGCACCATTACAGTCCATTGATATGGCGCAATAGGAAAAATGGAAGCCTACTCATGAAGCCCTCAGCCCTAATTGAGAGTTGTAAGAAATTAGTTCCTGCACCTATTGATTCTGGATATGTGTTGAATCAGGTTTTTTCTTACCTGGACAGATCAAACGCACAAGGAGGGGGAGTGCGCCAGCCCCGCCTGTGTTGCTGCTGCCCTCTACTCGCAGAGGGCTGTGTCTGGGGAGGAGAGCCTCCTGCATCCATGGAGGCTCCCCATGCGATGGAGAACCCTGATTTTCCAGCGTTCTGGCTCACATGGAGAGCCTCCGTGGATACAGGAGGCTCTCCGCTCCAACCAAGCATAGGGTGACAGATGGGGCAAGGGAGAGGGGCAGGGCTGGAGCGCTCCCCCTCCTCGCGTGTTTGATCTCCCCGTGTAAGAGAATGCCTGAATAGGGCTACAGTCTTAAAGGAAGTACAATATGCTAAATCACTGCCAAATTTAGCACTTAGGTGCTCCTAGGAAATCTCCTGCCTAGATCATGAAAGAGATGGTATAGGCTTAACAAGTTTTAACACAGTTCTACCACGCAAGATGGATACACTTGAGTCGTTCCTTAGTTCAAGAAGAATGATCACACTCAACTTGGCACACAGTGTGAGGGTAAGCTGCTTTATCAGGAGCTGGCTCTGTTTCTCTGTTCCTAAACAGCCAGGTAGTATCATGGGGGATTACAGAAAAGAAAAAAGATGGCAGAGAAAAGAAGCAAACCTGCCCGAGAAGCAAAGGAACGGGAGATACCCACACACCAGCCGCTTTCCCCCTTCCAGTCTACCCACAGTGCGCTGTTGTACAGAGCCTGCAGCAAAGCGGAGGAATTTGGCATTGACATGGCTTAGAATAGTCATCAGATATTTAAAACAGAGATTGAATAACAAAGGAGGCCTTTGTAGTGCCATGCTGCACCAAAACCCTGACTCCTCCCTCCCCCCCCCTTGCAGGGAGTGGTGCACTGGGTAATGTACACAGTGGAGTACATACATTCCTCTCATTTCAGCATTAGAGTTTTACCCTCCAGGTTGTGTGTGAGAGAGGGGGGGAGGGAGGGGGAGGGAGGGAGGGGAGGGGAGGGGGATATGTAACCGTTTATGTGAAGACTTGACAATCACGACAATCACGTTCAGCTCCACAGTGACTGAACTGACTATGCAGGCGACTCACTGGCAGAATCTGGAAGCATCTATTTTTAATGTGTTGTTGTCTATACAGCTGAAGAAATGTAAAATATCACATTTATTTTTCATCACTTAGTTTTCTTACTGCAGCTCCTTTGACTTGGCAGTACAGTAATACCTTGGATTGCAAGTATCTTGGTTTGAGAGCGTTTTGCAAGACAAGCAAATTTTTAAATGTTTATTTAATTTTTTTTTACTTGATATACAAGCGACGTCTTGCAATACAAGTACTGTAGTACGGCTTAAATTAAAAATCTCTGTACAAATTTTTTTGGGGGGATTTCGCTTTGATATAAGATATAATTTATTTTTGTTTGCATACTTACTAGTATGTCAGAATATACTTTCTAGGTGTCTGCTCTACCTGTATAGAAGAAACGAGAAATAAACAAGAGATAAGGTAGTACATTAAGACCTCTACTTTTGCAAGGAATGATGAGAGTTAAATTGTGATTTACCTCTCATGTTCACGTTTTTTCTCTTCTGCATACTTTTTTTTTTTTTGCCTTTTGGAGACATGCTCAAACAAATAGGAAAAATACAACTTAGAATGGTTAAGTACATTCCCAAATCCACTCAGCTAGGGAATGCTGAGGTTGGTTGGTTGTTTCCATTTTCTCAGTCCACACACTATTTTATGATGTGTCAGAAGCTTCCCGTTCACTGATGTGTTAAATTTTGACATGTTACGAAAAGTGTGAACTTTGCATGTGTGGTGCTACATACATACAAAAATAAGAGGCAGCCTCTGATATGGCAAGTGCACATCCAAAGCTGCTAATAGTCTGTTTTTTTCTTAGGTGAGTGGGGATTTTATATTTCAGAACTTTATTGTTTTCCGAGTGGTTAAATACTTGTTATATTGTTGCATAAGAGTTACTGAACCTGTATTTTTTTATGCAAAGCGCAGGGCAACTGATTCCATGTGTACACACATCACGCACTGTTTGTTAAATTTATATTCCACCTTTCCTCCAAAGTGCCCAAGGTGGCATACATTGATTCCATTTTTATCCGCACAACAACCCTGTGAAGTAGGTTAGGCTAAGAGTCAATAACAGGCCCAAAGTCACCCAGTGAGCTTCATGGCCTAGTGGGGACTAGAACCCGGATCTCCCGAGTCCCAGTCCAGCACTCTAACCACTACACCACACTGGCTCTATAAGGATTAGTGATTGTTGTCTGTTTTTGATATTGTGTATACCACCCTGGATTCTTGTGGATGAAGGGCAATTTATAAATTTTAAAAATAAATAAATGTAAATAAATAAGGATAATCCTATCATACTGTTTACCCAAATCATTACATATAACTGAAGGAGTGTCTGCTGCCCCATCAGCCCGCTCCTATGCTGAGATCATCTACCAGTGCTCTCCTCCAAGTGCCCCCCTCTTTGGATGTGAGACACCATCAAAGTTTCCCAGAGAAAGAGTATTTTGGGTTGTGCCCATTTATGGAACTCCCTCCCCAAGGAGACCTGTCTGGCACATATGGTATATGCTCAGGCCTAGTCCTCCTGTGAGGCAGACGGAGACCTTTGTCTCAGGCACCGGATTGGATGGGGCAGTGGATCAGGGTCAGGGCCTTCAACTCATTGCAGCTGCCCACTTGCTGCAGACAGGCCTGTGGCTCATGCTGGCTCAGCTTGTCTGAGCGTGGAAAGCTAAGCAGGGTCAGGGTTACTTGGATGGGAGACCCCTCCTGTAGTTTCCTGCATTGAGCAGGGGGTTGGACTCGATGGCCTTGTAGGCCCCTTCCAACTGTATGATCCTATGATCTGCCACCCTCCCAACCACTGCAGGTGCTTGGTTTACATCACCACCACCACCACCGCTGCTGCTTCCACTGGTTAGTGCTCACCACATGCCTCACAGGCTAGTCGAGCCACCACTTCTTGTTGCCTCGCCCTGCCCTCAAGAAAGCTAGATTATGGGCTCCCTCTTCACTTCAGCCTCTTCTCTCTTGTACAGACGGGGGGGGGGGGAACAGTGGTGACCCACTGGCACCAGACAAGAGGAGAGGGACCCCACCATGTGTGCTCCCCTGCCACCATCTTTGCTGAAATTGCCAGCTGTGGAGCTGCTGGCACTACCTGGCTTTCTCTCTCAGATGGAAGTGCAGCTGCTGCACCTCAGTCCGAGGGAAAAGCCAGCTGACCTGGCCGCTCCACTGTTGTCATCTTCCTGTTGCCATTGCTCCTGTTTGCTCTGCTCACTGCATAGGAAGGGGGAAGTGACTGGCGGTCATCTACTGATGTACACTGTGGGAGGGCGAAGGGGGAGAGGAGTCAGCCCAGCACCACATTCTCTAGCTTCGCCAGCTCTTCATCCTGCCTATAGCGCTTCATACTCGACCATGGCAGCTCTACGCTACCACTGGATTCCTCCGTCTGTCCAAGCTGTTCGAGGCAGATGACGGTGTTGCCCAGAGGGAACCATCAGGACTGCCCCTGAAGTGCCTGGCAACACTGTCCCCTTGTACTTTTCCCACGTTCCCTGAATTCTACTCACTAAAACAGAAAGTGTGCTTCTGTCCAGGCTTTCTCATCTTTCCCTGTCAGTGGAACACTCCACTCTTGCTGAGGTCGACCTTCACGCAGTCTCCTTTCCTTTGGGAGAACTCCTTTGGGGAGTTCTCCTTTCCTGCTCTCATTTTCGGACTGGATTTCTTGTCTAGCTTGGAGATAGCCAGGGGAATTTGGGTTGAGGGCAGGCAGGCAGGCTGACCCTTTTTCAGTTCCCTTCCCACCTTTCTATGTTGAAACTATCCCGAAGCAATTATCTCCATCCTCACCTCACATTCCTTTCCCACCTTTCCTGACTTCTACACACTAACCCAGTGTTCGCCAACCTTGGGTCCCCAGATGTTTTTGGCCTGCAACTCCCAGCATGCCCCAGCCAGGCCAAAAACATCTGGGGACCCAAGGTTGGCGAACACTGCACTAACGCTTTCTTTTCGTTCCCCGTGCTCCTTCTACCTTTTCCTTCTCACTTCTCTAGAATTATCCCTAATCCCACCCGCGTTCTCCCCCTAGCCCTGCCCCCTCTCCAACCCAGCTGCTTCAGATTCCATCTCCTCTATCAAAGCCCCTCAGATTCAAAGCCCCTCGGCGTGGTCCCCAGACCAGGCATCCAGGTCTCTGGAAAGGAACTCTTAAATAGTAGATTTATCCATGGGGAGTGAGGTTCATATTTCACTGACTGGTAAGAGCACTTGATGCCATCACACTTTCTTTCCCCCACTTCTTTCTATGAACTAAGGACTGGTTTGCATTTACATCCCCCCCCCCCCATAAACCCTCCCTGGATGTGTTTATTGCTCGAAATGTGAACTACTACCTCCATGGAAAAGCTGTGATGTTTTGGCTATAGTGTTTGATATGCAAGTTAATACCGTACTTGACGTTGCAGCCACCAATTGCTGAGCACTCACGTGGGAATTCCTCCTTACACTCTTTCCCTCAATAATCAGGGCTGCTGCCATTTTGTAGAAGGGCTCCTGTATTGTTAACTGCAGGGATTCAACAGGTAAACTGTTTACCTGTTGAATTTCATGCAGTGATTAGAGGTTCAGGAGCCCTGTCAGGTCGGCTTCTGTATGTGCAGTGTGTGTGTGGGGCAATCTGGTCCTTTGCCTCGGGCATCAAAATGTCTTGGGCCAGCCCTGCCTACACTACTACGTATTTATTTATTTATTTATTTATTTATTATATTTATACCCCGCCTTTTTTTCCTGCATGGGAATGTCCTTTCATTCTTCTAGGCCTTTTCAGTTTGTTGATTTGGTTTTCTGTTGCTTGCAACAGAACTGCTGATTTAATATTGTTTCTTGACTGAATTGCTATGTTATAGTTTAGATTGCCTTAATATGAAGGGTGAATCTATAAATCAAAATAAACAACTCTGGTCTAGGCATCATAGTTTGTTACGCCAAAACTTGTCCAGGTATGTCAGTGATATACCAGTGGGATGGTTTGAAGCACATACCATGTGCCAGGATGTGAGTTCAGCAGATCAAACGTTGTGATTCCATAGGGAATTCTTTTTAAAAAAATAATCTGGGTAATTTCTTTGCTGTCAACAAGTTAGCCGCTACAGTTCTATCCTCAGTGATAAGGACAGTGTCTCGTACATTGTTCAGATCCATTTTGAAGGAGGTGAAGATAGAAGCTTACATATGGTAGTCTGATCAGTTGCTTCTCTGCAAGATAAGGGTCGCTTAATTTGATATTCCTTACAGCCTGATCCTTTGGTCACACTTGTTGCACAAGTAGAAGTTTGGGCTGCTGAAGCAAAAGTAGCATGCTTTGGTAGGAATTCAGAACAAAGCCATACAGTTATTTACCATTTATTTTGCTGCTGGACCCTTGCTGCTAAAGTGGTTGGGGAGGCAGAACAATTCCAGCCTCTCTTTCGATCCAGCACAAGGGGTGAAGTCAGTCTCCAGTTCTGTTACTAAACCATTGTGCCTCATCCTGTGCACTACTGCCTCAGCACAATGGTTCCTAGAACTGGAGTGATATGAAATGTCAATTCTGTAAATTATCACAGCTCCCTATCTGCTCAGCCTATAAGACATTGTGTATTTTTATCTAGATTGCTAACTAATATTTTAACATTTTATTTGTTACACTGCCCAATAGCTGAAACTCTCTAGCTGGTTTACAAAACAGGACTTTAAAACCATAAAACAAATAGTATTAAGAAAATAGTATATAAAAATGGTACATAGTATTAAAAGAAAAATTACAAAGTTTTAAACAGAATAAAACTATAGTGAAGACCAAAATAAAAGTCGGTGGCAGTGCAAAGATCTTAAAGCACACGGGGGGTGGGGTGTGATCCTATGGCCCCTAGACATTGTCTAAGGGGCCATAGGATAGTTCGGATTCCCAGCTCCGAGGTGAGAGACAGCACTCAGAGCTGGGCATTGGAGTTCCTACCCCTCCCCAGCTCCCTCTGAGCCGGCATGCAAAGGACAGCACTGGCTGCTCTCCAAGGTTGGGAAAGCGACCTTGGAGAGGGGCTAAAGGGGGCCTTTCAGGGGGAGGGGAGGAGACTGGAGTGGCCAGGATACAAGGTATCCTGAAGCAACTCCAGCCTCCTTCCCTCCCCCTCTGAAACACCGTCATTAGCTGGCCGAAAACGGCTGTCTAGCAAAAATACAGAGTGAGAGAAGCAGGGAGGCGAAGATTGCTTCTGCCACTCCTCCCGCTCTGCATCAGATGAGCGCCAGCCTCCAAGTTCGGGGGCTTATGCTCATCTCTGTAGGATTGCACCCTAACCCTTTATTTATACACACACACACACACACACAACACACACTGAATGACTCAAAACCCCAGAGAGAATAAAAAGTTATTCACTTGGTGCCAAAAAGACCACTAGGCAAGCCTCTCTGGAGAGGTTATTCCACAACTGGGATATTGTGGGACTGACTGCCACTGCGTTCCCATAAGCCCTTTTCTGCCAAAGACACCATTGGAAAAACAATTGTAATTGTGGAGTTTGCACATCTGTGTAGCAATTTTTAAAATTATCTTCCAGAGCAGGAAGAATGTCCACCCCAATCAAACCTGCAGTGTAAAATACAATGTCACCTGGTGGCTAAATATAGATTAACGGTGCAGTCCAGTGTGTCTTTACTCAGAAGTAAGTCCCATTGTGTTCAATGGGGCTTACTCCCAGGTAAGTGTGCATTAATTTTCAACCTAAATTTGGTTCCTTCATTGTGGTAAAAATGAAAAGTCCCTGCCATATATTTCTAGCATCAATAGCCTCTGGACAACTTGGCCATTTTGATGCTCTGGTTAGTAGGACCACTGGGAGTTGTGCCAAATGTTTAAAATACAGTTTAATTATATGAGTTCTATCTTTTTGAGGGTGATAATTCTCTGTCAAGAATAGTAAGGAAGTGTTGTTGATTTGTGTCAAGCTTTCCACTTGAGAGTATTTGGCCTTGATGATTCCTTTATCTGTGGTCAGCCATGTATAAACACAGCCCTCAGACTATAGGTGGTGGTGTTTCTTGCATTGAGTAGCACATTCTGTAGCAATGCTCATAGTGTATTTTTGGTGTTTGCATCTGAAGAAATGACTTTTTGGAATACAGTTAGTGTCCTGGTTGCCATTAGAGCTGAATTATATCTGGTAGCAATTAATGATGATGACTTACATATAGATCTTCTGGCCTCAAGATCTTCTTTTGTCTTGGTAACACACTACTTGCCTTTCTATTTGCTTGAAGATAGTGGGTATCACTAGTTATTTGTTTAAAATTCAGTAAACAAAAAAACTTTCAGGTGAACATATTGTGCTGGTTCGCACAACACAGCCAGCTCATCAAGGGTTATTTAACCCACGATGAGCTGCGGTGTATGCGGCTGCCATTTTGAATATGCAACCCCCGATCAGGACAATTGAGGGGTTGCAGCATGTCGTGTGAACATGGCCATCATGAGCTATTCAAGGGTTAAACAACCCTCACATAACCCTACTACTAATCAAGGGTTATTCAAAATGGCAGCCACATGTGCCCGGCGCACACTGCAGCTCATCGTGGGTTAATTAACCCACAGTGACTTGGCTGTGTCATGTGAACAAGGTCATTGTGTTAAAGGCTTTCCATGTTCACTCAAACTCCAAAATGCTGGGAAATTATAGCGGTTAAGGGCTATGTCATTATTTAGGCAATATGCATATGATATGGTACCCTATGCGGTGGTTAGTTCTAGCTTCACCACTACCTTGGAATTGGATGGCTGTCAGTGGCAGAGTAGTGGACCTAAGTCCCAAATTTGTCTGTTCACTGGAACAGACACATGGAGTCTATGCAACTGAGGTTATCGTGCAACTGAAGCTACCATTCCACATTGCAAGTATCCAACTAGCAACCAATACCATCCACATAGAATGATAGAGTTGGAAGGGACCCTGGGTTACCATTGCATGAGAACAGGGCCATGTTCTCCAGGAAAAATGGAATTTCTTTTTCTGAAACTTTGAAGGTCCTGCTAAGCAACTGCTTTTATCAGAGGGCCACTTTTGACAAGAGAGTGAGACATGATGGGCCCCATAATGGCCTGCTACAGTCTATTGTCCCAGATGCTGCTCATCCACACTCCTCTACTGCCTCTGGAGATAGACATTAAAGGCCCAAGTGGCATCACTCAGGGGACAAGATTTGGACCAGGACCCACTGGTCGCTGAACCATATTTGAAGCTAACTTAACAAGGGATTTAATATGTAATTGAGAAGCAGGCACTTGTGCCTGCCACACATCACACTTGTGCCATAATGTGTGACACAGTTGGGTACTGGCTGCATTAAAGGTTCCCTAAGGAAAGTAGAGTGGTCCATTGTGATGACCTATCATGCGCAGCACTGTATTTGGCCTTGCCGACCTGTATACTCTGTCATGATGCAACATCACTAGATTTGGTATCCCAAAGCATCTCTAGCCACTGACTTTAGCTGCTAGTCCTTTTTGCCATTCTCTGCAAATGGCAATTCTGCCCATAACATGCATAATTATATATTGACATCACCAAATATGCCAATTTATTTTGAACATTTATACTATACTTTTTAATAAAATATCTGAGGCAGGCTGCAGCTTACAACAAAAGTAACCAGCCAATAGCTGAATATGTCCTTAGATTCTGACCCTCTTGGGAAGTTGATTTCAATTAATTTTATCTCAGTTTGGAATAAATCAAGATATGTGAAAATGATATGGTTTCATCACTGTTGATGGCAAAGGGTCATCTCCCAAAATTTGGTCTGAAGGACACTCCCGTTGGTGTTATTATGCAGATGCTGCTGAGATACTATCCTTATTGCACCTAGAATTAAAGTAGCTTTTTTTATTATTATTACGGGTCTTTTCAGATGATTGTGATAAGAACTTAAATTCTGTAAAATCATGGGGTGTTTCCCCCCCACCCCCAAAACATGGACAATATTTCATTGGACATTGAGGGGGAATACAATGGAACAAGTTGAAGGATGTAAGTATTTAGGACCCCATTTTCAATATAATTCTAAATGGATCTTACAGTAAAATGTGAACTTCAGTCTGCAGATTGCAGTATATCTTCAGCTGACTGCTCGCTTCCCTCAACCTCATCAGGATTTGCCCCCTATTTTCCAGTCTCTTCAGAAAAAATATCTCTGCGGTGGCTCATCAGGGTCAAAAAGGGTTGAGATATTGATATTCCATCAGAGAGCTGCTCTCACACTCCATTCTACTCCCCCTCCCATCCAGCGAATTTGAGCATATCAAACTCCATAGGCTAAAATGGGTTGGAAAATTGCACTTTTTTCAAAACCTACAAATACTTTTTACTTCTTCTGGGACAAAGCACATACTTCAGCTTTTCCTTTGACTAAAATGACAAACTGTTTTCTAAAAGACACCGTAGAAATGGAGAAACGTTACAAAATGTACCCCATGTAAGTCTATGGGCAGATAAACAAACAATGCCTGTCAAACTGCTGGTGGGCACTTATCAAAATTTAAACTCCTATAAATAAGCAATTCCTTGCCCTTTCTACCTCAAAATTGGCCTGCACCATCTGTAAACCCACCTCTCATAAATTGCAGTTTCAGATTAATCTGTTGGGCTGTTTTCTCACTATAAACCAGAGAACCTACTGTCCCTCAATTTATGATTATAATGGCAGAATGTGATTCAGCTGACTCACCCTTAACACAGGGCCACTATAGTGACCCTATAATTATAAGATGTTTAGTAGTAACTTTACGCTGCTGTGAATGCCATTAGTTATGGCATTTCTTTCTTATATTTGCATCCCACCCTTCAAAGGAGTTTAGGGTGGCATTTTAGCTTCACAACAAGGTAGGTTAGGCTGAATGCTTTCACATCCTGGAAACATCTAACCAGGAGTCCAAAGATGCTCTCTCTCAAACCATCCTCTCTGCAACACTGCATATATTCTAAAACCCAAGATGCTACTCCAGAAGGTAACATGCAACTAGATTGACTTTATTTTTTATTTGGAATCTATGTGTGTGATTATTGCCTGCCCTAACAGAAACTGACATGCCCAAGACAGTGCACTAACCTCATAGATGAGGAGGGGTTTGAGCCTGAGTTTCCCAAATCTAAACTCAATACCAATATTCTAGCTACCACACTAGAGCAGCTCTCTTCTCCAAAGATGAAGATGTTTTTCAGTTACTAGGTACTTTTAAGAAAAGGAATTATCTCAGTAAGCAAATAGTCCACCATGATCCCTAAATTCACATAGCTTTAACTGTGACAGACACTTCTAAGGCCTTTTGGGCAAAAGATCTGGTGATTTGGGGTAATTTCCCTAAGTCAATCTATTCCTTCTGCAGTGATTACAGATGAGGGAGGCACCACAGTATCTTCTGGCATGCTGGTAGGTTGCTGAAGCATTGGTAATCCCAAACAGCAAAATTAAAAACAGAATTTACTAAAAAGGCATCATAAATAGTTTGTCCATTTTTCTTTTCTTTTAACCAGGTAGAAGGTACTTGAGACTAGTAACATGGAAAATGCCATGGGTCTTTTCATTGTGATGGGAAGGTTCTTCACTGGTTGAAGTATATTTTTTCCATGATGACAGCATAGTCTCCAATTGCCCCAAAAATGCCAGGACCATCACGAAAACCTTTAAGCCATCGCGGCTTCCGAATTCCATCATGTAGAGTTCCGAATCCCTCTGCCTCCTGCAACTGCAAGCTACTTTAAGGTGCTTTTAAAGGGGCCAAAGGCAAAATTGCAGCTAAGTTTGCAGTTTTAGCTTAGCTGCAGTTTTGCCCATGGCCCCTTTAAGAGTAGCTCTCTGCTTACGCTCGAACAGCCACAGTAAGCAGGGAGGGAACAGACGCTGCTAAGCTGGGAGGGCCAGGTGAGGGTGAGGGTGTGTGTGTGTGTGTGCACTCTCTCTCGCTCTACCTGCCGCCTCTGCTGCATGTTGCTGTGGGAAACGGATTAGCTGGGTGAAAAGAAAAGGAGGTGGAGGCTGCACCCGCTGGCCTGAACCGACGGAGAGGTGAATGAGGGAATTTATCACATGATTCCTATCTTTATATTGCCAAAGATTTTATTTCCTAACAGAACTGACTCTGTGCCTCTAACAGGTGAGGTTACAGTGTCAGAAGGAAATGCAAGAAACTTCCCCTTCTCTCTAAAGTGCCATGTTTGGGGAGGGGTGAAGGGGGGGGTAAGCTTCAACTGTTGAATTTGTGCCAATCCTGACAATTTTAAAACAAAAAGGAGATTGCCCTGCAAGCAGTTCTGTTTGTCCATGCACTGTGCCAAATGTGGTCAATATTTGGTTTACATAAAACGGGTGGGAATTGTGTGGCCCTCTAGATGTTGTTGAACTGCACTCCCAGCATTCCTCACCATTGGCTCTGCTGGCAAGGGCAGCTGGGAGTTGCAGTCCAACAACAACTGGAGGGCTGCACAATTCTCACCCCACCATAAAAGGTAGGAGTTTGCTTTGAGAATACCTTTTTTCTGCTCTTTCCAAATCCAACTGATGCACTATGCAGGGCCGGCGCTACCGCTAGGCAAACTAGGCGGTTGCCTAGGGTGCGCGGCTGAAGAGGGCGCAGAAACCATCAGGTTTTCGTGATGGTCCTGGCATTTTTGGGGCAATTGGAGACTATGCTGTCATCATGGAAAAAATATACTTCAACCAGTGAAGAACCTTCCCATCACAATGAAAAGACCCATGGCATTTTCCATGTTACTAGTCTCAAGTACCTTCTACCTGGTTAAAAGAAAAGAAAAATGGACAAACTATTTATGATGCCTTTTTAGTAAATTCTGTTTTTAATTTTGCTGTTTGGGATTACCAATGCTTCAGCAACCTACCAGCATGCCAGAAGATACTGTGGTGCCTCCCTCATCTGTAATCACTGCAGAAGGAATAGATTGACTTAGGGAAATTACCCAAATCACCAGATCTTTTGCCCAAAAGGCCTTAGAAGTGTCTGTCACAGTTAAAGCTATGTGAATGTGCAGAAACGCTGCACTCCTCTTCGCTGCTGCCGCGCCGCCCCCACCAGACCTCCGCCTCCCCGCCCGCCCCCGCCGCCGCGCCTCCCCGCCCGCCCACCCGCCGCCGCGCCGCCGCGCCTCCCCCCCGCTCTCCTGCCTGCCGCCACCACGCCTCCCCCCCGCTGCCGCCGCCACCCCCCGACCCCCCCACCTACCTTCTCTGCGTCACGTCGCTTCCGGAGCCCCGTCCGCGTTGTTTTGGTGGGAGGAACCAGGGCAACAGGGCTTAAACAGCCCTGTTGCCCTGGTTTCCCCGGCAAAAAACAGAGCGCGGGGGTCCCGTCGACGTCACTTCCTCCTTGGAGGAGGAGGCGGCAGCCAGGGCGGGGGAAGGTAGGTTGGTGGTGGCGGCACGGGGGGGTTTGCAGAGCAGGGCTGCTTTGCTCCGGAGCCCCCCCACGGCACGAGAGGGGGGGCGCTAAATATCATTTCGCCTAGGGCGCCAAACTGCCCTGCACCGGTCCTGGCACTATGTAACTTTGACTTTTGTTTATAAATGTTGCAGAGCGCTTTCCTTTGGTATAAAACATGAAACAGTCTCCCTGGTGACACTAAAACTAAGTGGCAGTAACTCCTTTGCTTGTGTTGCATTGTTCCGGTTTGAGTTTTATGGAAAGGACTTCTGTACTATTGGATGTAATCCTATAGACACTTTCCTGTGAGTAAATCCCATTGAATGTAGTAGGACTTACTTCTAGGTACACATGCATAGGATTGCACTGTTACTCTGTTTTCAGAGCAGTGGTAAATTTTACTTAGCTCTACCTGTGTACCCCATGTGGATGTCTTTTTCTAACACATGCTGAAGTGCCATGGAGAAAGCTCTCTACAGTAATGATTAGGATTATTCTGCCGGGATTTTGGATTGGTTTTTTTTAAACTGTATTAGAAGAGAGCAGAAAACACACCCTCCTCAAGAGAAAGAAAGAAAAAATCCCAACTACCTCAAATAGCAGCAACAAACATCATCATTCCATTTTGGCATTATTGTTCAATCACAGTGTTGTTGTTCTTGGTTGTTTTTTTTAATAAAGTACAATAGAACCCACTTTTTTTTTTCTGAGTGGTGAAAATTGGAGCTTGCAGGATGGGCCTGTGAACCACTTTGCACACTCAGAGATATCTAAATTTAAATATTATTATAAATTCAAAGATTTCTGTGCTTAAAATACTGCAGTTTCCTCTAATAACTTTTGTACTTGACAATGCCCTTTGGTTTCCTGGCCATACCCTTGGCGTCACACCCTCATGTTGCCTGGCCACACCCTCTTGGTCACACCTTCATGTTGCTTAACAATACCTCTTACAAATTCACGTGTGTGTGTCCCTATTTTCATTTGTGAAATGTTGGAGGGTATGTGACAGGTTCATTCAGTTTTTCACAGTGTACAAAGATATTTTCCCATTTTTTCTTGACATCTCAGTGGGACCTTGGTGTCACACCAGGAGGCTGGTCCAGCAATCCTCCTTAATTATGATATGTCCTATTCTTTTTCATTTTCTAAAATAAGGAGATGGAGATTCTCTGGGATATTTGCTTGCTGTACAGTTTAGAACCATATCTCTTATATTTACGGGGCCTTTTTCTTTAAACCTTCAGTTTTTCCTCACTCTTTTTATAGCCTCATTCTAGTCCATGTGCCTACAGCTGAGGAAGTTATCCAGTTATCCTTGTATGATACACTATTATATAACAAAATACCTTATTTTCATAATTTCCTACACTAGGCTCCTCTAGCTGGGCAAAGACCTCTTATTCTGTGGATATTTCCATTTGTAATACCCTTACTGGCACAATTCCTTCCTTTTATGAGCCTTCTTGGCAAGGCAATGGCAATCAAACCTTGCTTTCCATTCTGGCCTGGCAGCAGAATTATTAAAACTGTGGAGGCTTCTGGTGCAGGAAATTGTGCCATTTTCTTTGTCCTCAGCAGATTTATTGCTTGACGTCTGGCACTATGTCATGGAACCAGTCAGAATTGGTACCATATTCATTTATTATCTTAAAGGAAACAGGAAACACTGAGCAATAGCACATATAGGACAGCTGCAACATTCTTTCTTAGCATCAAGTGTGCTTTAGAAGGAAAAGAAGTTAAATAGCAATGGAATTGTGTGCCCTGGGATACAACAGAAATGTAGTCATTCCCATGAAAAAAGAATTGGGAATGAAAATGGTACAGATAAACTAAGTTTCTGAAATCTGTTTGTTCCATGCCTGGATTGAAAAGAAGCCCCCAAAATGATTGTGTAAATTGGCCCCACGTTTACTAACAACAAAGGATGGTGGGAAATTGGAGTGTCTGTGTTTGTTTTTACTTCCAACACTTTTAACAGGAAGATGAAATGTTAATTTTTGTACCCAGTTGTTGAGGATATGATCTTACAATGTAAAATGGTCACAAATGGTACTTCTTACGTGGTTTGCAGCCTGCTGGTACTAGTGAGCCTGTCAGTAGCTAACACAGCAATATTCTACAAATACAGGCCTCAGGCAATTTCCACACAAAAAAATCTATATGAAACTTCACTGTGCTGGGAATATACAGGAGAAGGGAGTGTGCTGTGTGCATCATGAGAGAGGCAGTGTTCCCTTACTTAAACAAAATTGCTTTTCCATACAAAGGATTCACCCACTGGCAAATGAAGCTGTGCTTTTTATCATAAGCCTTGTTCCTTTAAAAAAAATGTAGAGCAGTTTTCAAGATATACGGTAATAATGTTGATAGAAGGGTGAGGCTGAAGGCCTAAAGGGGGAAGCTGCAGGTGTCTTCCTCCAGGGAATTTTTAATACCTGCTATTTGATGCATTCTGGCCCACTGTAAAGACAATCTTCCCCCCCACCCCACCCCCCCTTCTGAAGAATGTGTAAGAGCCTGGAGGATGTGATCTCTGGCAGTTATTAGCAATAATAGGGTTGGGTGTGCCCACAGGGAAAAGATCTTCCCTTCTTGTGTTTTGGATTATAGGATTTTAGCAAGGAAATTTAAATTAATTAACAAATACCTCTGTGATTTAACCAAGAAAATAATATAGTATATTTATATAGGAAATAAGTAATGTGGGTTGGAGATTCTGTGAGAGGAGTTCTGGTTAAAAAAATTGGCTCCCTCCTACTTCCACCAGTGGGAGCCACCATTGGATCAAAAGGCCTTTTGCGAATGGAAGGAGTCCCTCTGTTCACGCAAGGGCAACTCTGGATCCAAGCCATGTGCTTTAATTCATAGGTCCTTGTCGCAGTGCAGGATATCTCAATTACTTTGCGTGCAAAGACGTTGCCTTGGCTTGCGTTGCCTGTACCTTTACAGGCCTACCGCACATTCACTTTTTGCTGTATCAGCAGTGCTTTGGTTTATGCCAGTGTGAGTGACCAGACTTTCCAGGGTTCAGTTTAAAAGCTGCTCTGCCATCTTTTCCATGTTAAGTGCCAGGTCTGGTCCCATTCTAGTACAAGTGAAGCCCATCCCTTTTGTACAGGCCTGGCTTGTCTCAAAACATTCCCCAGTCCTCTCATGCCTCATAAACAGCTTGCTAAACAGACTTCAGCAGCTTGCTTCACCTTTTCTGTATTAATATGAGTCAGTTAACAAGGATTCTGCAATATTTTGTTTGCAAGGACAGCTTGAGCAGTTGTTTTAAAGATATTTTAAATCTGTGCAAGAGCAAAAAAAGCTAGGCTAGTTTGCCACCAGCCTTTGTGTGAACGTCTGAGGGCCCTTTACCTGCCCACCTGTACAGCCATACTTGTAGGAATTAACAGGAGGTTGTGCTGTTCTCCCAACAGATTTAAAGTTACCCCAACTGGGACTTTAAAAAACCCCCAAAAACCCACTTGGTTGCTTCTCTCTTAAGTATTCATAGTCCAAGAGCCTGTGTCAAAAGAATTACATCATAAGGTACAAAAGGTTTGAGTATCTGAACATCTTGCAAAGTTATGGCATCTCCAAAACCTCCAGTCTTATGAGCAGGGCTTTTTTTCTGGCGGAACGCACCGGAACGGCGTTCCGCCACCTATTTTCAGTCAGTGTCCGTGCGGCTCCTCCTCCTGCTCCTCTGTCAGTCTGTCTGCCCTGAGGGAACGAACAGAGCTTGCGAGGGCGGTGGGCGGCTGCCTAGAGCGCAGGGCTAAAGGGGGCGCCAGTCAGAAGCAGCGGCAGGAGGAGGAGAAGGAGGTGGAGGAAAGAAGAGGGGAGCTCGTGTGTGTGTGTGTGCGTGCGTGCGCATACGTGCAAAAGGGGGGAGGGGGAGGCCCTGGAGATGCCTGGACTCAGCACCACCACCAGTAGCAGCAGCAGCAGCTCCCGAGAATTGAGGGACCCAGCAGCCTGGTGGGGCTAGGGCAGGCTGGGGGGGGGTGTTATTTGGGAGGGGGGTGCAGGGGGAGGCACAGATCCCCCTCCCCCAAGCCCTGGCTTGGTAACAATGTTGCCAGAAGAAGAAGGTGGCCAGCGCCACCACCACCCCCTCCCGCCATGCCACCGAGCTCCCTACATTGCATTTGCTTTCCCCAACCTTCGGCGCTGCTGCTGCTGCTCGTGCAGCAGGGAGAAGAAAAAATATGGATCCTTCTCTTCTGAAATTATTCCTCGGGCAGAGACCGAAAACAGAATCTTTCCCCCTCCTCCACCACCACCAGGATCTTCCCCCTCCTCCACCACCACCAGGATCTTCCCCCTCCTCCACCACCACCAGGATCTTTCCCCCTCCTCCTCCACCACCAGGATCTTTCCCACTCCTCCTCCACCACCAGGATCTTTCCCCCTCCTCCTCCACCACCAGGATCTTTCCCCCTCCTCCTCCTCCTCCTCCTCCTCCACCACCACCACCACCCTTTCTCCCTCCCCTTCTTTCTCTTGTTCTCTTTCTGTCCTTTTTTTTTTTTTTTAATTGCTCGCTGCCGACTTTCCCTTCCTGTTATTTTCTAGGCACACACGGGGGCGCAGAGAAAAAATGGGTGGGAGATGATTCCTAGAGAGAGAATCCTCCGCTCCGAGCGGCTGCCACCTGCATGATTCTGGCGTCTGTGCACGTCAGAGGGGGAAGCCACGCGGACTCTCATTCCCACGTGCAGACTTTCTGCCCAGCTCAGCTCCAACCTCAGAAGTGAACCAGTGGGGGAGAGAAGCACTTAGGCGCACACCGGGAGCTGCCTTGCCCTGAGTCAGACCCCCCCCTCCATCTAGCCCAGCATTGTCTACACTGACGGGCAGCAGCAGCTCTCCAGACTTTCAGGCAGGATCCCTTCCGAGCCCTGCTGGAGATGCGGGGGGGGCACTGAACCTGGGACCTTCTGCATGCAAAGCGGGGGCTCTACCCATGAGCCACGCCCCCCTACATGAAGCGAGGGGGCACAGAGGGTGGAGGGGGTTGAACTCCTCTCACCGGCCCACTCCTTTCTGTGTATAAATAAATAATAATTGACCCTTTTGGGTGGGCGGGGCAGTCATGTGCATAAATCTGGCTGGGTGACCGGCCAGATGGGCGATTAAGGGGGGGGCGCAAAATATCTGATCTTGCCTAGGGCACCAAACTGCCTTGCACCGGCCCTGGGTAGATCGCGGTGAGTCTGACGTGAATGGTGGCAGTAAGTAGCCTGTCAGGCGGTCTTCCCACTCCTCACTAGCCCCAGGCCAGGTCTCTGTGTTAAAAAAATAAAAAATAAAATGCTCAATGAGGTTGTGCTGGGTGGTCTCCTGACTGGGTTGGGCACTCTCTTTCCTGGGCACTGTTTGCTGGGCAGTCTCTTTCCCTGGGCACGAAGCAAGAAGAAGGAATTTCGGGGGGGGGAGCAGCAGTGGCGTGAGCGTACAGACCATGAGGAAGGGTGTGTTAAATATTAACATATATTTGTTTGCTGCCAGGGAAAAACAAGTATCTTTTCCCCTTGCAAAGCTGTATTTAACAGGAGATACTAAATCTGTTTTGGGTATCTTAAGTTGTAGCAGTTTTACTTTACGATGCTTGCATTTCATGGGGATGAATGGAGGGAAAAGCCTGCAAATAAAATTATCCCTTCAAGATGTTTAAAAGGCAAAGACTGCTTATAGTATATGAAGAACTGGGGGCCAAATAAAACATTCTTCCAATCGCACATAGGAGAGATATCCAGTGATTGGATCATTTGCTTTTGTGTGAGAACCCCAATTTAGAGGGAGGGAGGCAGATTTAAGCTTTCCCCCTTCCATCACAAAATTCCACCTTCACACACCCCCCACAATGGGAGGTGGTGGTTTTAAAAAAATAACTTCATTGGAATCAGTAGAGATTTTTTTTGTTTTTAATCCCCCCCCCACGGGGGTGGTGGAATTTGGAGATAAAAATGGGAGTGGGAAAGCTTGGAAACCCCCCACCTGGAGCACCTTGGTCCCAATCCAAATGGGGGCTGTGTGCACTTACACTAAAGTAAATAATCCAATCATGCATAGTTCTGCTATGTGTGATTAGACGAACATTTAGTCCAATCAGGCAGCTAGATCGTTTCCAAACTGCTAAAGAGACATCTTTAAATATGCCTGCAGATATAAGCCATGGTGCTGACCCTTCTCCACTGCCACCAATTCTGTTAGGACACTTTAAAACCACCTGGTATAAGAGGCTTATGCGTGAAATGAGACGCAACACTAGAGGCACAATCCTATGCATGTTTAGAAAAAAAGTCCTACAACTTCCAGCATTCCCCAGCTAGCCATGCCTTCAACAAGTAATTTATTAAAGGGATATTTTGCACATAAGGGAATACAGTCATGCCTTGGATTGAGAGCATAATTCGTTCCGGAAACGTGCTTGTAATCCAAAACACTCTTATATCAAAACGAAATCCCCCCAAAAAAATTTGTACAGAGATTTTTAATTTAAGCCGTACTACAGTACTTGTATTGCAAGACGTCGCTTGTATATAGTCAAAAAAATTAAATAAATATTTAAAAATTTGCTTGTCTTGCAAAACGCTCTCAAACCAAGTTACTTGCAATCCAAGGCATGACTGTACAGTAATACCTTGGATTGCAAGTAACTTGGTTTGAGAGCGTTTTGCAAGACAAGCAAATTTTTAAATATTTATTATTATTATTTTGACTTGATATACAAGCAACGTCTTGCAATACAAGTACTGTAGCACGGCTTAAATTAAAAATCTCTGTACAAATTTTTTTGGGGGATTTCGTTTTGATATACAAGTGTTTTGGATTACAAGCACGTTTCCGGAACGAATTATGCTCTCAATCCAAGGCATGACTGTCCTAATATTTACTTTGGAGTTTTCAAAAGATTGCTTAGTGACAATTCTTAAGGACTCAAGAGACACTGTTGGTGCTACAAGCCTCTTAATGACTTCTTTTACCTCAGGCCAAATAATAATTCTGGCATTATTGTTCAATCACACTGTTGTTGTTGTTGTTGTTTCTTAATAAAGTACAATAGAGCCCACATGTTTTTTTCTGAGTGGAGAAAATAGGAGCTTGCAGGGTGGGCCTGTGAACCACTTTGCACACTCAGCGATATCTAAATGTTAAATATTATTATTTCTTTGGCAAACTACTAATGAGAACAAAGCCACCATTGAGGGATCCATTTTTAAAGTGGGAGGTCTTTAAAACAAGGCGTTTCCTGCACAATGTGGGGAAAGTAGGCTGAAAGTTATGTTTGACTGAAATAATGGCATATTACTCCCCAGTTTACCCCTTCCTACCATTTGTTGTCACCTCTATATTACATTTTAGATTGTAAGCTCTTTGGGGCAGGGAACTGTTCTTTTATACTCGGTAAAGCACCATGCACATTGATGGTACAATAATAATAATGTCAACAACAACAATCACCATCATCATCATGGGTCTGGATGGTGGTGGCTTCAGAGTGGTCAGAGCCCTTAAATGTTTAGAGTATCCTGGGGTGGTGGCTGGCTATACCCTTGGCCATACCCTCAAGTTGCCTGGCCACACCCTCTTGATCACACCTTCATGTTGTTTAACTATACCTCTTACAAATTCACATGTGTGTCCCTATTTTCATCTGTGAAATGTTGGAGGGTATGCTAGAACCATTCATTACATCATAAGCTACATGGCTGAAGCTGGTACCACTTGGTAGAGATCACCTTCCTGTATCATTAAAATATCCAGTCTGACAGTCTTAATACTGGGATAAATAAAGTTTGTTGACACCATTGTCCTTTTTCTTCTTGATAGTCCTAGTGATTACTCTAAGAGTGCAGCAAATTTTAAATTATAACTCAGCTTCTTGGTGTTTTGTTTTGTTTTAAGGTCAAGTTTATGACTGTGAAGATATGAACAGTATGTGAGTGATGCTTGCTCTTTGAGCTGTTTTCATTTTTGCCCAGAAAATGGGAAGGGGAATTCCTGGTGCCACCATTCTTCCAAGTGCCAGAAGCTCAAGGCCAGATCCAGGTTCTTCAGCAGGGACTGGACCCATCACTGAGCAGTGGGGGTCCAATTCGGCCTTCTCCCATTCTTTCCCAGAACAGACTCTGAAATCTCAGCAGCCACCTACTTCCCCAGAACCCAGACCAAGCAACAAACCAGTTCAGTCTCCTCAGTCCTGACCAGAGAGAGCAGGCTTGGCACCACTGTCTAAGCATCTCCATTTATGTAACTCTTACTCCCCTTCCCCTTCTAGTAGAAAGGCAAAGCGGCTCTGAAGCTTCTCTCTCCTCCCTGGATAAGAAGGGAAGAGCTCTCTGGGGAGATGGTACAACCTTAAAAAATTGGGTCAGCATAGGCTGTTTGCCACCGAATACTGTGCTAGCTTCCTAACCAAAGCAGCAAAAATTATTAAGTTAGTCCCCCAACCACCAAGGATTGTGAGCCCCTTCCAGAACATTGAGCTCAAAAAGTCAGCTCAATGTTCCCTGATGTAGTTCCAGTTTTACAACAGATTAAATTATACCTGAACTAACTTTCTTTCTTGGCTTTTGCTTTCTACCCACTCCTGTGGTTCCAAACATCTGTTCTTGGCTTAGAGTGGATTTTTAAAAATGTTTTAAACGTTTTTTTAAAAAAAGTGTTAAGTTCTATTGTAAGTTGCCTTGAGCAACAAGCTGTTTGGAAAGGCAGTTGATACATTTTAGAAATAAAAATTAGTAAAGGAATGATAAGGCTTGTGCTTGAAAGTGAGCCAACTGAAGTTGATGCAGTAAAAAGGATCACCCTACCAATGTGCCAACACAGCAACAATTCAGTGAGTCAGAAAAACAACCAGGCAATCTAGCTTCTACCTCATCCATGGGAACAAGAGTTTTTGTTCTTGTTGTGGCTACACTGAGCATTCTGTTTAGTAGTATTACTTGCTTATTCACACCTGGGTGTAATACACCAGACAAAACACCATTAATTGCTGCTGGAACAATGCAGAGAACTGTTTACACTAAATTTCCTTTTCTAATTTGCTCCTTTTCACTGTATTCTAAGAGACAGGTCTGACCTTTGCCAGAACTACAAAGAGCACCCAGCTGGGTCTATGCACATTTCTTAAGAAACAGGTTGAGGGCAAATCTGACTCAACATTGAGTGCTCCAGAAGCGATTACAGTAAATCCTCCTCTTCTGCTGACTTCAGCAGAACAGTTTCAGCTCTGTGTCCTAGTTTAGGATGTAGCACCATAGGTCTTCAGGGGGTGGGTGGGTGGTTTGTTTTTTTAAGGCTGGAAGGCCAGGAAAATTACCCAGTGATGCTGGGAGCCTTAATTTATTGTACCTAAAGTTTGTCCAATTTTCTCTGGAATTGAGCCAGGGTTAAATCAGACACAACTGGCTGTCTCAGCACAACTGGAGGAGGTGTTCTAGAAAGCAGGAAAG
Organism: Shinisaurus crocodilurus; assembly: GCA_021292165.1. Taxonomy (NCBI): domain Eukaryota; kingdom Metazoa; phylum Chordata; class Lepidosauria; order Squamata; family Shinisauridae; genus Shinisaurus; species Shinisaurus crocodilurus. The sequence continues at coordinate 246,029,587 of CM037876.1, forward strand.
TGTGGAGACATTTTCAAATTTTACTAGTGGAAACAATAGAAGCAAAGAGAAATTTCTACAATTTTAATGTGTGGCTAAAGCAGGAGTGGGACCGCATTCTCTCTGACCGCATTCTCTCAGCGGAAATCTGTTGGGGGCCAGAGTAGGTGTGGGTGAGTCCAAAGAAAGCAGTGGGTGAGGACAGATCCCATCCATCCACCACCACCCCACATCTCCACACTTCCATTCTCATACATACACAAGATGCCTCGGATGCCCTTTGAAAGTGCCAGGGATGGGGACTCGGACTCCAGGACTCGACTCGTGAGTTGGACTGAGTCCCCCCTCTGACTCGAGTCCCATTCGAGTCCCAATATTTTTAATGGGACTCGAGACTCGACTCGGGACTCGAGACCAAGGACTCTTCAACATCCCTGGGCTGTGCCAGAAGGAGTGGAGAGAAGTGTGATCGCCAGCGAAGATTTTATTTTTTAAAATCATTTTCCTAAAATGCAACCTTTCAGGCATTTTGGGTTTGGCTGCCTTTGCCTGCCTGTTTGGGGCACCCTGCCTCCTCTGCCTGCCTGGTTTCTTCTTGACCAGTTCCACAGTCTGAATTGTCCAAGACAAAGGCCTCTGCCTGCCTGCTTTGGGGTTCCCTGCCTCCTCTGCCTGCCTGGTTATTTTGGGTTTGTCTGCCTGGTCTGTTCTTGTCAAAATCAGTTGCAGAGTTTTGAAATAAAAAGGCACACTTGTGCCTAGAATTTATTTAAGCCACACATCTGAAGTAGCCTTATTTTGTTGGGAAAACCCCCCATTGATTTTAATAGGGACTCATGGAGTCAGCTTTGGGTGTGACTCGGGACTCGGGAGTCACCATTTTGGACCAAGGACTCGGACTTGGACTTGAGACTCGGGTCCAAAGACTCGTGACTCGACTCGTGACTCAAGACCAAGGACTCTCCAACATCCCTGGAAAGTGCAGATCCCACCAGAGCTGTGCTTTCAAAGGGCTTTTCTCTCCCTGCTTTGGTGGGGATGAGGCATCCCCCCCAACCCCCAGGAATGCAGGGATGCCTTTTGAAAGCGCAGATCCAGCAGGACCCACACTTTCAAAGGGCTCTTTCTAGGGATGGGTGAATTTTTCAAGCTCAATATTGCTCAGGTTATCATTTTTTCCACAACTATGTTTGTTTCATCTTATTTCTGCATTGGTTTGTAAAAAAATTTAATCCACACCAAAAATTGTATGTATTTTTGTGCACATTTTTAAAAAATGTACGCATTGTATATACATTTTTTTCAAATGCATGCATTTCTGTGCACGTGTTTTCAAATGTACGCATTTTTATATACATTTTTTTCAAATGCATGCATTTCTGTGCACGTGTTTTCAAATGTACGCATTTTTGCTAGCAATTTCCCCATTGAATAATATATCTTTGTGCACATTTCTCAAAAAAATGGGCATATTTTTGTATGCACTGTTTCAAATGTACACATTTTTGTACGCACCTTTTCAAAAGTATGCATTATTGTGCACACTTTTTTTGTGAACTGTATTGTAAATGTGAGAAAAGTGTGGATTTCAACATCTAACTGTTCTGGTTTGTGTTTATGTTCAGGAAGTGCAAATTTAATAAGTTCACATTTAAATGTTTACTGAACAAATTTCTCTCTCATCCCTGTTTGGGCATGGAGGAGGCTGCTCCACTCTTCATCCTGGCAGGGAAGTCCTTTGAAAGTGCTCTCCACATCAGGCACAAGCTTGGAGGCCAAATCACAGAGCACAATACCTAGAGCATTGTTCCCAAGGTTGATACCTCACTCTAGCTGCCATGCTCTGTTGCTTAGCTTCCAGGCTCACACCTGACTCAGAGAGCGCTTTTAAAGGGAGTGTTTGCACATGCGCATCACTGCCTTCCTACCAGTCTTTCTACCAGCAGCCACAGCAAATTCTGGGGGGAGCATCAGAGTTTGCATTGAGAGAGGTCGGAGCGGAGGCTGCATCGTGCCCACAAGCTGTCCACCTCTAGGCTAAGAGTTTGCATGTGGCTATACAGGTGTAGACAGAGGTAAACCGTTAGAAACATAGGGAGCTGCTTTAAATTGAATCAGACCTTTGGTCCCTCTAGTATAGTATTGTGTCAACACTGCCTGGCAGTGACTCTGCATGGTTTCAGGCAGCGGTTTTTCCAGCCCTACCGGCAGATGCCAGAAATTGAACCTGGGACCTTCTGCGTGCAAAGCCAGGTGCTCTACGACTATCTGATGGAGTCTGGACAGCAGGATGCCAGTTTAAGTATCTGAATTATTTCACAGTTTTCTTTATTTAAACAAATGAGTATTCTAAAATCAGAACATGTCCAGCTCCAAAATGATATACAACCAGACACCACCATTTATAGTATAGTATTCCTGTGAAGAATCCCCACAATTGAAGATTTTGGTTAAAAAGAAAGTTGCCTGATTAATGAATGCCAGGCCCTGACGCCTTGCCCTCCTTGATCGTTGGAAATCCTAGTTTGTTATGCACCGTTCTGGCTTCTGAGATTTCAGCAGGCGTTGCCCATACTCTTTCAAGCTTGTTTTCACAACCAGTAAGGGCTGGCAGCTTACTTCTTAAAATTAAAATCTAAAATTCTCAAGACACTCAGTCTTGCAGCCAGTATGAAATGTTGGCTTCTCTTAGACCTGCATGGAACAAACCACAGGATGCGCACAGTTGTTCATATGTTCCTATATGTTCCTATAGCTGCCGTACGTGAACATTGTGAATGTTCTAAGTGTTCTGTGCTGGAAATGCTTTTTCTTCCTTTTGAATTTAAGCATTTGTACAGCTATACATCATCTGCACATATTGTTTATCAATACATCTGCTAACTCTATGTGGCACTTTTTCCTCCAGCTGCCTTTATAGCAGCAAGTCATTTAAATGCTTCCAACAACTTCACTAAGCTGATGTTCTTTTTCCATTACATCTCATTCATTTTCCTAGTGGTTCTGAATTGTCAGTTTTCTCTTTCCTTTTTTTATTTTTTTTATTTTACATAAATTATTGCAAGTCATTGTGTACTATATATAGCTCTCCTGTCTGTTTTCCATATGCTGAGACCTTGGCAGGCTTTTTCTTTCTTTTTTCTTTTCTTTTTACTGCATTCCAGACTAATTCCTGCCTCCCTTTCTTGCTCTGTCCCCTGCACACAGACACTCATTTTTAAAAATGAAATGTACTGTATTGAATATAACTGAAGTAAGAAGGCTATTTAAGTCAGAGCAATAAGACAATGCAATCAACTACCTAGGGAGGTGGTGGGCTCTCCCAGTCTGGAGGCATTCAAGGTGCGGCTGGACAGACATCTGTCAGAGATGCTTTGACCTGGATTCCTGCATTGAGCAGGGGGTTGGACTCGATGGCCTTGTAGGCCCCTTCCAACTCTACTTTTCTATGATTCTATGATTCTATGAGTACATGTTCATTCTTTGAAAATGTTGTGTCTTAGAGCTCTTTCACTGTTTTATTGTAATTATATATTCCTGCCATGAGATAGTAAAAGTGACTGTGGGCTACGCATGGGAATAGGGAGGATATAGACTTCACTGGGCCTGGGCCAGGCTGCAACCCCCTTATCATGAGGGGGGAAATTGAGGCTAAATTGTAGATCATGCTTGAGGATACTTATAGAAACTTATTTACCTATTGTCCAGAGCCTGTGAGATTTGCTAGAGCCAATCAGAAACAGTGTTATAACAGAAGAAGCAATATTCTAAAGCAGTGTTCTCCAACCTAGCTGGCTGGGGCATGCTGGGAGTTGTAGGCCAAAAACATCTGGGGACCCAAGGTTGGAGAACACTATTCTAAAGAGTGAGTTGTAGGCCAGAGAAGGCCTGTGCAGGCGCATGAAGGGTTTGAACATGGAGGAGACAAGAGTGCACAAGCAAGTCCCGCCGCCAACACGGTTGTGTACACAGCTACCATTTGAGATCTTTGTGTGTTTATTACAGGGGTGGGCAATCTGTGGCCCTCCAGATGTTTTGGCCAACAACTCCTATCAGCCATAGCCAGTATAGCCAATGGTGAGAGATCATGGGAGTAATGAAGATGTAAAGGGGTTGTATGCACATTTGTCTAGTCCTCAGATATTAATAGTTAAATTGGGGATTATTGCTTGGGTGTATGTTCAGCAAGGAGCCTAGAAAAAGACAGGCTCTGCAGGAACTCTAGATGCTATTGTATTTCTTATATTTCTTATAATAAATGGTAAGGAGAATGTGGCCATGCCACCCTTAATCTCCTTAATCTGTTATGGACTTAATCTCCTTAGTCTGTTATGAACTGCCAGAGGATCTTTATTTATTATTGCATTTATACCCTGCCTTTTTTCCCTTTTGCAAGGAACCCAAGGCAACATACATGGTCCTCCTCCTCCTCCTCCTCCTTCTCTTTCTCTTCCTCCTCCTCCTCTCTATTTTATCCTCACAACAACCCTGTGAGGTAGGTTAGGCTGAGAGTCAGTGACTGGCTCAAAGTCACCCAGTGAGTTTCATGGCCGAGTGGGGACTGGACCCCAGATCTCCTGAGCCCCAGCCCAACACTGTAACCACTACCACCACACTGACTCTCAATAATCAACTGCATTAAGCAACATGTTACATTTATCAGCATCTTAAGAAAACTGCTGTTCCCTAGCATCATTAATTCAGTGCAGAATCTAAGTAGCACGCCATTAATTTCATCTCCTGCAAGTATTGACTTAAGCCAGTGCTTCTCAAACTGTAGGTTGGAACATGTTCTGGGATGGGTTGCACAATGAGGAGCTTTAAAAAAAATAATCCAGAGGCTTTTCTCTTTCTTTCATTTGGGCTAAACGCACACCATTGTGCGGTTCCTTTAAGAGACAGCCGCCCTCCTTTCCTATATATTATGCCTATATTCATATCAATTGGGCCCTGAAATACTGGGAAAGTTAAGAAATGGGTCCGTTTCAAAATATTTCAGAAGCACTGACTTAAACTGTAATCCTGTGCCCTTTCCCGGAGTAAGTCTCACTGAACTTGATGGGACTTACTTCCAAGTAAACATGCATCGGAGTGCACTGTTAGTCTTGCAGTGTTTGTGGCTGATAGCTGTAATGAAGAGAAGGTATTTGTAGGAGCTTTTAAAAAAAATCCAAGGTCAGGATACTAACAGGGCTACAGTTTGTAGTGTAGTGATAAATCATAGCATATAGTACAGTGATGGCGAACCTTTTTGAGCCCGAGTGCCCAAACTGCAACACAAAACCAACTTATTTATTTCAAAGTGCCAACACTGCAATTAAACCTGAATACCGAGGTTTTAGTTTTAGAAAAACAACTCATACAGTTGTCCGAACTAATTAACATCTTTTGTCTTAAAAGAAAAACACAATAACAGAGCTTTCAATGATACAAACAGGTTTTTGTTGAAAAAAAACCCTCAAAAAATTATTATAGTACTACATTGTACACATAGCCTGAAGGGAATGTATACAAACTTTTTAAATAATTAGGCACATGTATTTTTGGATAAGAGATTCTCAACTTGTAATATGATTATATGCGAGACTGAAATTGTATGGGGCAAGCTTTACTCCGGGTCCTTTCCCTGCTTCTACGGGTGTCATATTAGTAAAAGTAAAAGTCAACCTGTACTAGGATGAGCAAGATAAACAAGAAAACTAAACGTGCTTAACACATCTTAAACACTTTATGTCTTGGACTGCAAACACTGCATTAGGTACAAGTTTGCATTGGGCATGCTTTTGCACAATTAATGTGATTTTTGCTATTGCATGCATGCTGATAAGTTGTCAAACCTTGGCTCATACTCCGTTAGTTTGAGAGCAACACATGCAGCACTCAGGTCAACTGTTAGGGCTTTACATCCAAGCCATGCTCTGTGCATCATTCTTCAAAATCTTTTAAATGTGATAACAATGTAGAAAAGAATTCTGTAACAGGAATTCTAGAATAAAATCATTCTGTTCCACACTGTGAGAAAGAACAAGATCATTAGTGTTTTGCAGAAGGGGACGGTCTTTTTGCGATCTGGTGACCAATGGCTCGAGTGCCCACAGAGAGGTCCCTGCGTGCCAGCTGTGGCACCCGTGCCATAGGTTCGCCATCACTGATATAGTATATAAAGCATCAGTAGAGTGATGGGCCCAAATGATGTCTGGTTTCTAAGATTCGTGTATTTTCTCAGAACTATACTGGGCAAGATTAAAACAAGCATTCTCAGGAGACTTCTTATTATCCTTGTTGTTTTAGAGATTTTTTTAAAAACAAAAATAAACCTCCCATGTACGGCTGACAACATCCTCACAGTGCTTATAAATAGAAGTAATGACTGCTTTGCTGGTCACCTATTTCAGAGGACCTATAATAGTCCCCATCTCATATATTTCCAAATGCAAGGAATATCTCCTCCAGAACAGGACAGAGGACACTTTAGACAGGGAAGGATCACTCAGGGCATATTGCATAACCCGCTCAGAACCCTGCTTTATGTGGGATGCTTTGATTGGGAGTGGGATATGGACTTCCAGGCTAGAACAAGGAGCCCTATTGTCTGCCTGCCTCTGCACTGGCTTTTGGATTTCTCTCATTCATTACAGCATGAGCAGATCACAGCTGCCCTAAGGATATGCTTTCCAGTATGTTTAAGATTTGGAACAGCCCCAGGTTTCAGGAACACATGGCAAGGAAGAGGGAGCATCTGAGTGGAAAGCTGATTTCGGCCTTCACCCTGAATTCTCCTTTCATAGTTTGATATTAAAAAACATTTGGTGGGTGCAGGGTGAATTAGAAACCCAGGTCTAAAGCAGAGTAAGACAGGAAGGATGGATAGAAAGTTCATAGAATCATAGAAAAGTAGAGTTGGAAGGGGCCTACAAGGCCATCGAGTCCAACCCCCTGCTCAATGCAGGAATCCAGGTCAAAGCATCTCTGACAGATGTCTGTCCAGCTGCACCTTGAATGCCTTCAGAGTGGGAGAGCCCACCACCTCCCTAGGTAGTTGATTCCATTGTCTTATTGCTCTGACAGTCAGGAATTTTTCCTGATGTTTAGGTGGAATCTAGGTTCCTGTAACTTGAGCCCATTATTCCGTGTCCTGCAAACTGGGATGATCGAGAAGAGATCCTGGCCCTCCTCTGTGTGACATCCCTTCAAATACTGGAAGAGTGCGATCATATCTCCCCTCAGTCTCCTCTTCTGAAGGCTAAACATGCCCAGTTCTTTCAGTCTCTCCTAATAGGGCCTTGTTTCTAGTCCCTTTATCATCCTTGTTGCCCTCCTCTAAACCCTCTCCAGTTTGTCTATGTCCTTCTTAAAGTGAGGTGCCCAGAACTGGACGCAGTACTCAAGATGAGGCCTAACCAGTGCCGAGTAAAGGGGAATTATCACTTCCCGCGATTTGGAAGCTATACTTCTATTAATACAGCCCAAAGTTGCATTTGCCTTCTTTGCAGCCACATCGCATTGCTGGCTCATATTCAGTTTGTGATCTACCACAATTCCAAGATCCTTCTCACTTGTAGTATTGTTGAGCCAAGTGTCCCCCATTCTGTAACTCTGCATTTGGTTTCCTCTCCCTAGGTGCAGCACTTGGCATTTATCCCTATTAAATTTCATTCTGTTGTTTTCGGCCCAGCGCTCCAGCCTATCGAGGTCACTTTGAATTTTGTTTCTGTCTTCCAGAGTATTAGCTGTTCCACCCAACTTTGTGTCATCTGCAAATTTGATAAGCATTCCCTGTACCTCCTCATCCAAGTCATTAATAAAAATGTTGAAGAGCACCGGGCCCAGGACCGAGCCCTGTGGTACCCCGCTTGTTACCTCTCCCCAGTTTGAGAAGGAACCATTGATAAGCACTCTTTGAGTCCGATTCTGTAGCCAATTGTGGATCCACCTGATAGTTGTTCCATCTAGCCCATTCTTAGCTAGCTTACTAATCAGGATATCATGAGGCACTTTGTCGAAAGCTTTGCTGAAGTCCAGATATATAATGTCCACAGCATTCCCACAGTCCACAAGGGAGGTTACCCGATCAAAAAATGAGATCAGATTAGTCTGACAGGATTTGTTCTTGACAAATCCATGCTGGCTTCTAGTAATCACTGCATTGTTTTCAAGGTGCTTGCAGACTGACTTCTTTATAATCTGCTCCAAAATCTTCCCGGGGATTGATGTCAGACTGACTGGCCTATAGTTCCCAGGTTTCTCCTTCTTGCCCTTTTTGAAGATGGGAACAACATTTGCCCTCCTCCAGTCGTCTGGCACTTCACCTGTCCTCCATGATTTCTCAAAGATAGTAGACAGTGGTTCTGAGAGTTCTTCTGCCAGTTCCTTTATTACTCTAGGATGCAGCTCATCGGGCCCTGGAGATTTAAACTTGTTCAGAGCAATCAGGTGCTCCTTGACCATTTGCCTATCAATCTCAAGCTGCAATCCTGCCCCTTCAGTCTGCACTTCAGGTTTGCCAGGGGGGTCATAGACCCTCTTTTGGGAGAAGACTGAGCCGAAGTAGGAATTGAACACTTCTGCCTTTTCTTTGTCTTCTGTTATCAATTTGCCATCCTCCTTGCATAGTTGAACCACCATTTCTTTCCTCTGTCTTTTACTGTGCATGTATCTGAAGAAAACTTTTTTGTTGCTTTTAGCATTCCTCGCTAACCTTAGCTCATTCTCAGCTTTAGCCTTCCTGACACTATTCCTGCAGTTCTGTGCTACCTGCCTGTACTCTTCCCTTGTAGCCTGTCCTTCCTTCCACTTCCTATACATGTCCTTTTTTGTTTTCAGGTCATCTTTGAGTTTATTGTGAAGCCACATTGGCTTCTTCTGTTGCCCTCTGCCTTTTTTCCTTGTGGGAATTGTTTGCAATTGTGCCTTTAAAATTTCCTTTTTTAAAAACTCCCACCCCTCCTGGGCTCCCTTTCTCATTAGAGTCGCTTGCCATGGGATCTTACTAATCATTGTTCTGAGTTTGTTAAAATTGGCTTTCCTAAAATCCAGGGTACGTGTTTGGCTACACTCAGTTTTTGCTCCCCTTAGAATCAAGAATTCAAGTATAACATGGTCACTTTCCCCCAGAGTTCCCGAAACTGCCACTTTATCCACTAACTCGTCTCTGTTGGTTAGAATCAGGTCAAGGATAGCCGATCCTCTAGTTCCTTCCTCCACTTTCTGTAGGAGGAAGTTATCAGCAGCACAGCTCAGGAATTTCTTGGAGGGGCCATGTTTGGCTGAATAAGTCTCCCAACAGATATCAGGGAAATTGAAGTCACCCATTACTACCACATCGTGCCTCCTTGAAACAATGGCAATTCGCTTTTCAAAAGTTTCATCCTCGTCTTCTCCTTGATTGGGTGGTCGGTAGTAGACTCCAACTGCCATGTTCGTTTTATTCTTTGCCCCCTTTATTTTAACCCAGATGCTCTCAATGGGGCTGCCAAGCTCCTCTTCCTGTATCTCTGTGCAGAGATACGTATTTTTAACATACAGTGCAACTCCACCTCCCTTTCTGTTGCTTCTGTTTCTTTTGAACATGTTATACCCTTCAATTGCTGTATTCCAGTCATGGGAGTCATGCCACCAGGTTTCAGTTATCCCTATCAAGTCGTACTTGCCCTCATGTATCAAGAGTTCAAGTTCGTTTTGTTTGTTGCCCATACTCTGGGCATTAGTATAGAGACATCGAAGACTATGTGCTTTATAGTCCGACTTTTTCCCTACATTTTGTGGTAGACTATCAATGGGCACCGCTGGAGCTGTTCTCTCCATTGTGGCATAGAGTTGGTACCCCCAGAGTTTATGTCTCCCTCCCCTGTTGGATTCAGTTTAAAGCCCTCCTGATGAAGTTCCTCATGCTGTGGCCAAACACATTCTTCCCAGTCCTTGTGAGGTGCAACCCATCCTTTGCCAGCAGTCCATCTTCCAAGAAGTGTAACCCGTGGTCCCAGAATCCAAATCCCTCACGTCGGCTCCACCTTCGTAGCCAGTCATTCACTCGGAGTATTTTTCTTTCCCTTTCTATGCCTCTTCCAAGTACTGGAAGGATGAATGAGAAAACTATCTGGGCCCCGAAGTTCTTGAGTTCCCTTCCCAGCTCTTCAAAGTCTGCCGTGATTTCTTTGTAACTCCACTTGGCAGTATCATTTGTACCCACGTGTAGAGAAGAAAGGGGTATGTGTTGGTGGGCTGTATGAGCCTCGGCAGCTGCTCTGTCACATCCTTAAATTCCGTGCCCCGGGGAGACCGCACACCTGGCGAGTCCATGGGTCTTCGCGACATACTTTGGCTTCGATCCCCCGCAGGAGGGAGTCTCCCACTACGAGTACTCTTCTCTTCCTCTTGCTGTAGGCCTTGGTTTGATTGCCTTTGATTGCCTTGGTTTGATTGACTTTGTTTTGGAGAGGTTCCTCAGTATGTTTATTGCCATGTATCCCATTCCACACTGTGACTCTTCAGTGCTGCTCTCAGTGCTCAGAGAGATATCCTCAGGGCCAGTGCTACCATTAGGCGAACTAGGCTGCTGCCTAGAGCGCCAGGCTAAATGGGGGCGCCAGAAACACGGGGAAGGGGAGACGAAAGAAGCGTGCCCCTCCCTCTCTCTCCTCCACCTCAGGGCTCCGTCTCCAAGCTGGCGCCGCTGAAGCTTTAGGCAGGCTCCTCCTCACAACCAGCATCAAACGAGGCGACAGGCTGGAGGAGGCGGAGGCGGGCAGGGGCCAATGATGGGAGGCTGGTGGGCGAAGGGAAGGATGCACCTGCAAACACCTCCTTCGCCTTCCCGGGCAGGGGCCAATGATGGGAGGCTGGTGGGCAAAATCCCCCCTTCCTTCTAGCCAGTCTAATTTTTCTTCCTTCCTCTTAATCTGTTTTGTCTTTTCCCCTTCTCCAATGGTCTACTTCAGTTCATTTTGTGTTCCTCTTTCTTTCTGTCTTTCTTTCCTTTTTCATCAGTCTCCCCCCCTCTTCCCCCCCTTAATCTTTTTTTAAAATAATTGTGAAGAAAAGAGCCTCTGGGGGTTCCTGCACGCACACACACACACGCACATGCCTCCTCATGTGTAAACCAAGTAAGGCCGGTTGGGGGCTGGGAGGAGGCAAAATGTGCATAAAGTATCGGGTGGGGCATGGCACCTGAAAGTCCTGAAAAGCCGGAGACCCGGCTTTCAAATGCAAAAGTCATGAGTCATGAGTCCCCCTCCCCTACCTGGCCAGGTGAATTTCATCCTGATTGGCTAAGAAGCAGCGGAGCTACAGAAAGGAGGGGGGGAGGTATATTTCCCAAAGTGTGGGTTTTGTTCTTTGTTCTTTGGGTCATTGCATGGTTGCTGGCTGTTGGAGCAATGGCGGCAAGCCAAGCAGAGGTCCAAGCCTGTGGGCGGCCTCAGGATCCGACCCCAGGTAGCTCCTGGTGAAATTAGCTGAATGAGGGCTTTGGCAAGGCAATCCTTGTGGAGGGCTACCCATCTCGGACCTTCGGGTAGGTGTGTAGGCTCCCCGGGCGGCAAGGCTGTGCTGGACCCAACCCTGAAGAGAACTGACCCCCAGGTAACTAGTTGTGTGCCTGGGAGATATAAGGAATCAGTAGGTTTTGTTATTTTGCAGCTCTATTACTTTGTACCAAAGCGTCTCTCTCATTTTTGTGTCCTTCCCTCATTTCCCTATTCTTGTTGTAAAATGCTACCTGAATAAACCTTCTTTTGGTTTTTTACCCCACATGGTGTTTGTGGATTGCTCTGTGGTTCCAGCAACTAAATCCAGGTTACAGTCAAAAAGGCAAGTCCCTGAACAGAGATTCAAGTAGGATTGCAGACAGCTGAGGCTGGCAGTCTGGTACCTTGAGATCTCTGGGGGTCTTGGGTCCTTTGGGTAGGAAAGGGTGGGTTATGGCGGGTCAGCCAGCCCCCCCTTCCTCCACAATAATATTTCTGTGGTTTCCTTTCTCTTTCGCGTACACGCGCGCTGCTTTCCTCTTCCTTTCCTCCCTTCTTTCGCCGCCTCCCCCCTCTTCCTTCCTTCCTTTCGCCCTCCCTCCTTCACCCACGCTCCAAAACGGCTCCGGGGCAGGAAATTATACCCCCGAGCATGCTCTCTTGCAAGGCTTCTCCCCTGACCCTGCCAATGAGCCTCCCTGCCACTAATTCCCAGGGATGGGGACTCGGACTCGAGGACTCGACTCGTGAGTCGGACTGAGTCCCCCCTCTGACTCGACTCGGACTCGAGTCCCAATATTTTTTAATGGGACTCGAGACTCGACTCGGGACTCGAGACCAAGGACTCTTCAACATCCCTGGGCTGTGCCAGAAGGAGTGGAGAGGAGCGTGATTGCCGGCAAAGAGCGCATGGAAGCGAGGTGTGCCGCTGCTCGGCCACTATGGACAGCTACCAGGAGTGCAGCCCCAACAGTGTGTCAAGATTTATTTTGATTGATGTGTTGCGTACTTGGGAGAGGCAGAAGAAGGACCTGAGATTACTCCGTGTGGCTGCTCTGAGTGTGTTTCTGGTTCCAGCAAGTTCATCACCAGTGGAGCGGGTGTTCAGTGAGGAATTGTGATGAGATCTCACCGTTCCAGAATGGGGGCCAAACATTTAGAAAAAATCATGTTCCTCAAATGCAACATGGATAAGTTTTAGGAAGTACAGCAAGTTTATTTTTTAAAATCATTTTTCTAAAATGCAACCTTTCAGACATTTTGGGTTTGGCTGCCTCTGCCTGCCTGTTTGAGGTTCCCAGCCTCCTCTGCCTGCCTGGTCTCTTCTTGACCAGTTCAACAGTTGAATTGTCCAAGACAAAGGCCTCTGCCTGCCTGCTTTGGGGTTCCCTGCCTCCTCTGCCTGCCTGGTTATTTTGGGTTTTTCTGCCTGGTCTGTTCTTGCCTAAATCAGTTGCAGAGTTTTGAAATCTGAAGTAGCCTTATTTTGTTGGGGAAAAACCCCATTGATTTTAATAGGGACTCGTGGAGTCAGCTTTGGGAATGACTCGTGACTCGTGACTCGTGAGTCACCATTTTGGACCAAGGACTCGGACTCGAGACTCGGGTCCAAAGACTCGTGACTCGACTCGTGACTCAAGACCAAGGACTCTTCAACATCCCTGCTAATTCCAAGAGCAGGTTTTCTCGGAGGGGGTGGAAGAATTGGCAGGCAAGGACACTGGTGGCGAAGGAAAGTCCATTATGAAACAGGACTGAATTTGGAGGGGCTTGAGTCCTATTTGTAATGGGGTGTGGATTTCTGAACTGGGTCCCCCCCCCCCAAATTCCAAATTCACCACTATTGTTAGCCTGTGGCATTTTACAAAAGCAGACATTGGGGGGGGGGCAGGAGGGGAGAATGTTGAGTGGTTTTTTTGTGAGAGGCTTCAGGGAATGCTCCGATAGCTTCTAGATTTATTTATTTTTGCGTTATGACAAGTAGGGATGGGCAAATCATTCTGTTTCTGATCCATGTCACTTTCACATGAGTTCATCCATAAAACTGTTCCATCTCATTTCTGCATAAAGAGTGATTTTAAAAAATATATATATGCATGAAAATTCACATTTAAATATGTATCTTTGAATTTATTTTCTGTAAACATATTTTGTCAAAATATGGATTTTAAAACATCTTTTCTAACATTGAGCCAAGAACTGTGTTGGAACATTGGGGAAGTGCTAAAGCTAAAAGTTCAGGAGGGGCTGTTACTAGCTGTCACTGGGAGACCTCACGAAAAGGCTCCCCCCCCCCAAGGAAAATTAGAGCAGGGAGAAGAAACAAGATGGGTTCAGCCACCGAGCCCCCTGGGATACCAGCAGGAGGACCAAGGGGGAAGCTGGAGGACAACCCAAGGTGAGCCCGGTCATCTGTTGGGCTCACTGTGGGTTGTTATACGAACAACCCACACTGCGTAGCTTATTCACAGGGTGGGTTGTTGTGTCGTCTGAACTGACCCACTGTTTTCACTGAAGAACAATACATATATTTTCCCTGACCCTACACATACATATCCACAACATGGTTGCCATTTTATAATATATGTACATTTTGTTTTGGGCCAATGTCAGTCTTACAGTATAGAACTTCATAGTGAAGGGCTTAAAAAGACCTAGCAAGCATAAAGTACATTAGAGTTGCCGGTGAAAACATATCTGGCCTATATGCTTAAGAAAAGTAAAGGATTTATTTCTTTATGAGATCTCCAGTCCTGTATAGTTTAATAAAATTTAAGCATAGAAAAGATATACTCAACCTTTTTCTTTAGTTTTTCCTGAACCTATTTACCGCTGAAAGGGGACTCCTTTGGAAGACCAGAGCAATTACTTTTGTTACACTTGGGAGAATATTTCACACCATCTAAGATATCTCGCTGGCAGATTTTTTTAAATTCTTGATACTCAGCTAAAATATTCATTAAATATAATTATGTGACCTTTATTTAATATCCCTGCTGTTCCATTCTGCTAGAAAAACAATCCCCTTCTCACATTATAGGGCCAGTGGGACAACAGTCTCACATTTAGCCTTTCCGCGTTTAGATCCGATTTCCTACTTTCTTCAGTGTCAGAGATAGGAAGGAGGAACGTAGAAATCTTTATCTTTTTTTTTTCCGTTGAGGGATTTTAAAAATATGCTTCCCATTTAAACAAAAAACAACTTTCATTTTGCTCCACATATGGTTTCTGAAATATAAACAAAGTAGCAAAGAATGCTGGGGTGAAAGGCTCAGACAAAATACAACTGAGCAGTATTTTGCTTGCTGAAGTTTACATCCACAGCTGGAAAATCACAAGCTGCTAAAAAAAGAAAAAAGAAAAGTGATGATGGCATCCTTTATTGCACAAACTTTAATTGCTTAAATGAAACAAAGGGAGCTTTCAAACTGATTCTTCATCCAGGAAGAATTGTCGGAGACAAAATAAATGCCCTTTTTGAGTTTTGAAAAGACTCAGGATTGTTGGGGGTCACTTGATTGTTCTGAGGATGTAAACTGTACTGCTGTGATGTACATCGCTCCCTCTAATAGCAAACATAAGCAGTGAGTGCAGTCAGAAATGGAATCAAAGTGGGGTCACTGAGAAATAAGAGGAAGGGGTCAGCATGTTTGGGGGAACCCCAAGGTTTTAAAAAAAGAAAGTAAGGGGGCAACCACCACCCCCATCAGCCAATGAAGACAGAGCATGCTCAGTAGCTGCAGAATGTTGAGTGTCCACTGGGAAAGAGAAGCGGAAAACTGTGAAGAGGCATAGAATGGCCCACCTGCGCTCCTCAAAGCGTATAGTATCCTGCGGGCAGACATGGCTGACTCGCTGGCAGAAACCCTGAACAGGAGCACTCCTGCTAGAGGGTGAGCACACACTGCAACATTTTGTTGCAGGCCCCACTCGTTATAGAATGTCAATAGTGTACACCTAATGCTATACTCATTTATAGACTATTTTCTCTCACTGTGTATGTTTGAGCATTTCATAGTATATGAATATGGTCTATTGAACCCACCATTTTGTATTTATTGCCATAATACCCCTTCTTCCTCAAGATCTTGCTGGCTGAGTTTTCACTCCTCCCCTTGCAGGTGGTATTAAGCTCTCAGACGTGCATCTGGAGCCACCCCATGCTGCTTAATTCAGGATACGTGTTCATCTAGCCTTTATTTGCCAAAGTTATTTGCCCATCAACAAGTTGTCTAGATCAACAAAGTATTATAAAACTAGCTTTTCTATTAGTTGTACATTTTCTTCTTCAAAAGCAATATTCCCATCTGGCCGTTAGGTATTGTGTGAATGACTGTTTTACATGGTCATGAAGCTAATCAGAAGGTCAAGCAACTAAAAATGAGGGAAAGTAAGGTTCTTCTGGGTAATTGTGGGTTGTTGTGGCCACATTACCTTGGGTACAAGCAAGATACTCACTGGTTGGTGGGTATGCGGTATGGAAATGCAGCCATGAAGATGGGCTGTGGCTGATGAGTGGCACTGTCATCTTCCCTTTCCAGTTTCCAGATGACTTTGCCCCACCTTCTTTTCCCTTGGCACTTCCTTCCTGAAGTCCTGGCGTTCTCTGTTCTTCATTTCCTTGACTCCCCTGCCATATCTGCTGCCTCTTCATTTCCCTTTCCTCTGGGCCCTTGCTGTCTCCACACCCAGCCTTCTTGCCTTGCTTTTCTTAGCCAGCCAGCTGGGCCTTCCCCAACTCCCTTCCTCTTGGCCCCTGTTTCCTCTACACCTTCTTTCCTAAGCCGCCCGCTTTCTCATCCCTCCTTCCCTCAGCAGCATTGCCTCTGCCTGCGGCCTTCTCTGCCCCCGTACCTCTGGTGTCCTCCTTCTGGTCTCTCTTCCGTTCTACCCAGTCAGGACTTCAGGGTTGCAATGTGTCCGTTTCCCCAGTCCAGAAAGGCTTGAAGCTTTAAGGGAGCTGCAGCTTCAGCTCCCTTAAAAAAGCTTCTTCTCGGACTGAGAGCTTATATAAGAGCTGGAGGCAGCACCCCTTTCCGGCTCCCAAGCGCTGACACATGCTTCCCCCTCCTTCCATGTAGACCCGCATACAGCTTGCCGGGGACTTCGCCAGTGACCCTGAAGTTTCTTGCCGGGTCACTGTCTCCTGTGGTGATGAGGGGATCTCTGAGAGCCAGCGAGGGGCCCTGGCAATCTTTCAGTCCCAGGGCAGGGTGGGGAGGTCTGGCTCCAGTGGCTTCTGAGGGTCATTGGCAGTGTGGGGGATCCTGCTCCTCCATGGAGACCTCAGGTTCTCGGTCTAGGCAGGGTTGAACCTTGTCACAAGTAGATATAATAAAGAGAATTCTTGCTAGCCAACCAGCTGGGCCGGGCAATGGTGCACAACACATCTCTAAGCCTACATGCCATACCTGAACTCTCCGGCACAGCCAACTTACTTTGCCCCCACCCCCAATGTACACACCTCTAGAGTAGGGATTGTATCAGTGAGTTCGGGCATGGTGCAGAACTACACGCAGCGGCATTGCCAGGGCCAGCCGTCCCCGCTGCCACCCAGCTGAGCCACATCAGCCATGCGGGTAGTGCCAAACGGGGGCCTGCCTGAGCATTTGCCTGGGCATGCAGCATGCTGACTCTGAGGCTGTAATTTCTGTTGACATTGAAGAAGGCAGCGAAAGGGCTAAATAGGATTTGCAGAGGGCATGTTCCAGTTCCCTGCATAGCTCTTTGACCTTCTCTATAAGAAGAATATATTACACTATTAAAAAGAAAAGTGGGAACTGCAACAAAATGTTGCAGTGTGGAGTGATCCTGTTCAGTTTTCCAGCCAGTCAGCCATGCCCTCCTCCAGGATACACCATTCAATTCCCCCTCATACCCAGGGGTGTGTCCAGATGGAGGGATCCTACTGCTACCAGCTAGAAGGCATTGTGCAGCTATTCCATTTTTTCTCTTTAAAAGATTTTCTCCAGTAAGAAAAAAGACAGAAGAATTGGTGGGAAAACACGGAGGAGTTACAAGTAGATGATGACATCATCTGGACCCTCATAGAATTCCGTGAATGAGGCAGAATGACAACACGATAAAAGCCTCTTCTAGAAGCACTCTGTTTTCACATTTTTATACCCCAACTAGCTTTTTTTACCCGGCGTTGCACGGGTCGTCCTTTTCCTATAGGCACTATTTGTTCGAAATTCCTTAAGGTAGCTGTCCGCTATGGAATCCCTGTCCGCCCCCCCAGGACTGCACAATGAAATCCCTGCCTCCCCCCCCCCCGGGATTACACAATCAAATCCCTGCTGTCCCGGCTGTGGTTCATGTGAACATTCTGTTTGGACGTAGGAGAGATTTGCATATCTGCCTCTGATTGGGCCCCTGTGGAGGCAGTGCATACCAACATTCTATGTGCCGTTGGAGCTATTTGCATAACGCCTCCTGAGTGGCCCCTGCGAGCATTCCAAGCGACGCCATTGGCTCTCATCTATTTTGGGCTGTACAGGCGCGGCGAGGGTTTTTCGGAGATTTGAACCCACCAGTCTTTGTCCTTGGGTGATGGGGAGTATGCGTGCCAAGTTTGGGGCAGATCTGTCCAACCGGGTAGGAGCCTATGTGACGCGAACCCCCACGACGCAGACCCGCGTACGTACAAACATTCACTTTTATATAGTAGATAATCAGTCAGCATTCTGTGACCACTGAGTACACTCAGCCCTCATTAGGCTGTCCCCCCCTCCAAGTTTTGTTTTTTTTTTAATAAAGAGTTTTTTGTATTTCTGTAAACACTGGGGTTCCTTCAAGCCTGCTAATACTTCCCTCTATTGGGCAGTATCTAACGGGGCCACTGTGCTTACACAGTTGACGTAGTGCTAGAGTAAGCAACCCCAAGTGCAGTGCCAATAGCATAAGCTGTCATGACGGGTTTCCCCGGAAAACCCATCGCGCCAGCTTACGCTAATATTAGCGTTGTGCTAGAGCAGTGTTCTCCAACCTTGGGTCCCCAGATGTTTTTGGCCTACAACTCCCAGCATGCCCCAGCCAGCTATGCTGGCTGGGGCATGCTGGGAGTTGTAGGCCAAAGACATCTGGGGACCCAAGGCTGGAGAACACTGTGCTAGAGGCGGCTTACACTAGCGCTACGTCAATTGCACGAGTGCAGCAGTCCTGCTGGATCCTGCCCTTTGAGTGGATGGTGCTGTTTTGGCTACGGAAGGATCCATGCTCACCTCTCTGAACTTCAGAAATAGAAGGAATGATGGAAGTGGCAAACAGCAGAAAGTCTTTCCCCATCCCTCCACCTTCCCCTCAAATGTATTTTGGATGGAATATGCTGAGAATGTCACATGGTGGATTAAGTTCAGGCACGCCAAAACCATACTTCGAAGTCAATGTGCAGAAAGTCTCCAGGCCCCATTCTGGTAACCTTTGAGAACTCACTTCAAAGCTATTTGAGGCAAGTCCAGAAAAAGGAAGGCAGCATCCAGAACTGATATTCTACTGCACTAAATACACTTGAAGTTCAAACAAGAGGTTGCTCTCGCCAGAAAGCCTTCAGGTTTCAAAAGGGAACTCAGCTGCTTATTAGCTCTTTGAAATGTAACATTTGTTCAACATGAAAACTTCACAAGACTGTTTCTAAGACCCATAAACCTGATCAGTATATTTATACCTCTGGAAACAGTGGCCTTGTTTATGTCAAAAAGTCCAAGGTTATCCTGATTTTACTATTTTTAATTTAGCTAGGAGTAGGCAGAGCTGGAGGACTTAATTACAAACAGACTGTACTTTATATAGGAAATGTGTATGCCCCTTGGGGGCATCTAGAAAGTGAAGACCTGAAATTAAAACCATATCCCTTTCTCCCTCAGTCCCTAACCATCCATTGAATAATGGGTTGCTGTTTGCTATGCATTGTGTCCTGGTGGTTCTTCCTGCCCACCATAACATTTAGTGCTGGGTTAGTAGATGTTAAGATCCTAAACATGCTCCAAAGCATTATAGTAAGTATATTTTAAAAGTCCAAAGACAAATTACAAACTGAAGCACAGGCATTCCTTCTCACTTACATCCAAAGCTTTAGCTGGTTATCTGAGTTTAATATGTGAAATTCAGCCCACTGACTTGATGCCTTACCAGCTCCTCTGCTTTTCCACTCCCAGTTCTTTCTGCCTGCACACAGCCCTTTTAGATGCTAGGGTCCGTGTGAGGCTTTCCCCTGCCCTTCTCTCCTCGGTCCCTCCTTTGCTTAACTTGCTGCCCAACTTCCCCTCTTTGTTCTTCCATGTTGTGTCCTGGGCCAACTGTCTGTCTGATCCCCCCGCCGCCACCACCCCGCCCCACTTGCCTCCTTGGGTTCCTCGTGCTGTTCTGTCTCCCCAGGCCTTTTTGCCTCTCCAGCTATGCACAGTGTATATCTTCCAACTTTCCAGAAAACAACAATCCCATGTTCAATTACAATTCTCTTCACCAGCTCTTGGAAATATCCCATTTGTACCCAGTTTTCCCACTGCCTATAATATGGGAAACTTCAATAGACAAAGACTCCTGTCTCACTTTTCTTGTATCCTGGACAGTGAAACCAATGAGGGCTACAGGAATGGGACAGGCTCAGCTTCTTTAACATAATGCCCAGTGGCTTGTGCCAACCATGAAAGAAAGGGAAAGTCATAACATGCTTCCTAGTTTGGGGAAATAATTTTTGAAATCTGCATGTGAAAGTTATAATGCAGGTGCTTAAGCTTTTCTTTTCTTTTTCTTTTTTAGTTTTATTTAGCAGTTCCTAGTACATTTTTCTTATTCCATTTGGGGCTAGACTGGGACTTTTATTTATCTGAAGGATTTATACCCCATCCTTCAATAAAATTCCCAGGACAGGCTACAAAATATAAAAACACAATAAAACAAATTTAAAACACACCAAAAAAAATAGTGAAAACATTAAAATCACTAGAAGCAGCATAAAAAACAAATTGAATTAAAAGGTAAGAGAAAATAAAAAGGTATTTGTCTGGCACTGAAATAACATCAGGATAGGCATCAGGTGAGCCTCTCTGGGGAGAGCATTCCACAATCAGGGTGCCACCACTTAGAAGGCCCTTTCCCTGGTAACTACCCACTGTACCTGATACCTCTCATGAGGACCTTATTGGATAGACAGGTACATGTGGAGAGAAGCAATCATTTAGGTGATGCTATAAAATTACCCTCTCCATTCCCTCTGCCTTGGTCTACCTTTAGTGATGCATGCTACTTTCCCTAGCCATATTCTACTACATTCTACTAAGGAGATTGAAGGCCACTGTGCACTCAAACCCTCCTCCACCACCACCCCAAAACCATCCAATGAAGTTCCCTGGTTTCCATCTCTTTCTCTTCACTTCTTGTCACATCCATATATGTTTGTTTAGCTAGCTTTCTAATGTTTCAAGATGGCCAAACTTCTACAATCTTCCACGACAGCTGCATTCCTTCATCCTTCTTTCCCCCTCTTTTATGATTTTTCGGTGTCCTGTCCCATGAGGATGTGTGCCCCACTTTGGAAAACTTTTGATTAGATATACCACCATGTATTTTTGTAAGGCCTGTTGCTTCAGGCATCTTTTAATGATGCTCACATTTCTGAAAAATAGACTGATGAAGAACTTGTGAAGCAGAAAAGATTGGGAACTGGAGTCCTGATATGAAATTCTTCCGTTGCTGGATCTGTTGTGGATTTGCACAGTGAAGATTAGTTCTGCTCTCTTGAAATGTGTGCTAACTCTTGTAGGATGAAAGCGGCTGCAACACTCAGTCACATCCCTACGAGTGGTTGTGGCGCTTGCACCCTCAGCACCATGCCGTTGCAGGCTCTGTGACGCTTCCAGAAAGAGGAGTTAGATCTCTTCTCCTTCATACCAAATGTTATTTCCATTCTCATTGCCATTTGCCAAATGTTGTCTTGCTCCCGGGTCCCATGCTCTTTCGAGCAGCATCTCCTGTTTTATTTCATCATTCTGATTTTGTCTGTTAGTTTCTGAATTCTGAGCAATCTGAAGAGTGGATGCAGAACACCAGAGTCTCTTTGATTTATTGCTTGTACACAAAAAGTACATTTCTTGAAAAGGGGGAAGATAAAGATAGATGGAGAGTCCGGGGAGAAGAGAGACAGCCAGGGAAGATTAGATTCAATGTTGCTTGGCATGTCCAACATATTTTATAGTTCTAATAAACATTGTTTCCCTTTACGTGCAGCGAGCCATTTGTTTCGTACTGAAGTTTCTGCACATCACAGTGCTATTTATTCCAAGACTATTAGGGCTGCTAAACAGTTTGTACTTTCTCATATGATTTCATATGGGGTAGGAGGAAGAGATGAGTTCAGAATAGTAGGTAAAAGCCAGTTAAGAATCGAGGGCAGTATCCTACCATGTCAATCCACTAATGCAAATTATGTTGTGCTGTAGGGATGGGGACTCAGACTCGGGGACTCGACTCGTGAGTTGGACTGAGTCCCCCCTCTGACTCGACTCGGACTCGAGTCCCAATTAATTTTTAATGGGACTCGAGACTCGACTCGGGACTCGAGACCAAGGACTCTTCAACATCCCTGGGCTGTGCCAGAAGGAGTGGAGAGTGGAGTGCGATTGCCGGCGAAGAGTGAGGGTGGAATTGTGATGAGATCTCACCGTTCCAGAATGGGGGGCAAACATTTAGAAAAAATCATGTTCCTCAAATGCAACATGGATAGGTTTTAGGAAGTACAGCAAGTTTATTTTTTAAAATCATTTTCCTAAAATGCAACCTTTCAGACATTTTGGGTTTGGCTGCCTCTGCCTGCCTGTTTGGGGTTCCCAGCCTCCTCTGCCTGCCTGGTCTCTTCTTGACCAGTTCCACAGTTTGAATTGTCCAAGACAAAGGCCTCCTCTGCCTGCCTGGTTATTTTGGGTTTGTCTGCCTAGTCTGTTCTTGTCAAAATCAGTTGCAGGGTTTTGAAATAAAAAGGCACACTTGTACCTAGAATTTATTTAAGCCACACATCTGAAGTAGCCTTATTTTGTTGGAGAAAAACCCCAGTGATTTTAATAGGGACTCGTGGAGTCAGCTTTGGGAATGACTCGGGACTCGGGAGTCACCATTTTGGACCAAGGACTCAGACTCGGACTCGAGACTCGGGTCCAAGGACTCGTGACTCGACTCGTGACTCGAAACCAAGGACTCTTCAACATCCCTGTCCCACAGAGCTCAGGTATGTGTGTGACCACAAGCAGGTAGGTTGAGTCGATTGTGTGTGTGTCTTTCCCATCTGATCTGCGGGACAGCAATTGGGTGAGAAACACCAGTGTGATCAGCTCCACCTGCGTGGTTGCAGTATGTATAAACATGCATGCTGCGTCTACATGGGGCTACATCTCAAGGAAGCAGCTCCTACTCAGCAGTGCATCTGAGAAGCTGGCTGCTGCAGATAACCAATCTCTCATATGGCAGTTTTATTTACCATGTCAGACATGTAAATCTGTACACTGGCCCTTTGTTCTGAGCATGTGCAGAACTTGGTGGATAGATGGCTGAAGGACCGGCAGCCTAGATCGCTAGAGTCTACACAATTTTCTTTAGCATTTTCCTCCTTTTAAAATCTCCTTTTTGTAAAAAAAAAAAAAATTTTATCCTGGAAGACAATCTTACTAGGTCACGAGTGATCGCCTGACTGACTGACATACTACTTTCAAGAATGTTCTAATGTGGCAGATGTCTGCCATCTCTATGAATGCACATTTTGAAGAACATAAGTTACAGGTTTCCCCCATTTGGCAGCATTGCGTCAAGGTGAATTTATTCTGAAATTAATGTAAACCTATGGGGGGGGAGAGAGGGCTTAGTATTCTTGGAAGCTGGAGTCTTCCTCTACCCTAAAAACAGAAGTTCTAATCAACAGAGATGAGCAGAATGTTCTTCTCCAAACTTGTTCACTTATTTGTTTATTAGTAATACTTATATACCACTTAATATAATAAAATCTCTAAGTGGGACTTGCAAGTGGGAGCTCCGGGGGGTGTCCAAGTAATAGCAGTGGTGACGGCATTCCTATGAGTCCTAGCTGCAGGCTGACACCATCTTCTGCCCCCCAATTCCTCCAGAGTGAGGCCAGGAAACACTGCCCTCTGATTTGGCATCATGTTACTATGTGATGTCATTAAACATCAGATAGAGGGCAATGCTTTCTTGTCAGGAAGATATTATCGTCACTGGTTAGTCTATCCCATTCACCCATGTTCAGACCCTTGCCCCCCCCCAATTGCTGAAATGCCCCCCTAAATTCACATCCTACAAATAGCATGAGGGGTGGATCTGGCTAAAAAGTGTCATAAGCTTCCCTCCAGTTATACAGCTGAGTACGCAGTAGCAAGCAAGAGGAAGCTTTGGTTGGATGGTAGGTTGGATGTAACAGGGCCAGATGCCAACAGCCTTAGTAGAAGAAAAAAAACGTTGATTAGCCCAACTGTTTGCTTTTCTATATAAAACTGACCTTTTAAAGGAACTTTCAGTCTTGGCCTCTGTGGTGTTTGAGTACGTGCAGGAGAACCTCACTTCTCCAAATCTTAAAATGGCAGGACCACTACCAATACTGATGGTAGTGAAAAGAAAAGAAAAAAAGTAAATTGAAGGAAGGAAGAATGGAACTACTGGAAAGACTTGCAGCTTGGGGGGACATGTGCTCCTCTGGGGGTAATCATAATGGTATCCAATGCTGTAGAGAGATTTAAGCATGTGCTCAAGTGTATATTTTTTGTTATACAATATGAGTTATACAAAATGCAAAATTACTAATTAAAACTAGAACCCATATCTGTTGCAGTGAATTTGTGCAGATTGCAGCACAGCAAGGCTTCAGCAAAGACAGAGACTTTGAACTATTCAACAGATACCAGTTTCACTTGCAGTCTTTGTACTTAATTTGTGCTAGGGCTCAGCCTCAGATCTTGCTGTGGATGCTTGGACCCAGCCCTGGAACATGTGGTGTACTGAAGTGCTTCTGGGCAAGTGCAGGGCACCTTTCCCTCCCCACTGGGTAATCACAAGTAGCTCCCACATGCCTGAAATTGGACAG
Source organism: Shinisaurus crocodilurus (assembly GCA_021292165.1). Classification (NCBI taxonomy): domain Eukaryota; kingdom Metazoa; phylum Chordata; class Lepidosauria; order Squamata; family Shinisauridae; genus Shinisaurus; species Shinisaurus crocodilurus. Next base: position 246,054,112 of record CM037876.1, read on the forward strand.
CATGGGTTCAAGGGAAATGGCTTCCAGGCAGGCTTCAGCCTTGGTTTCTCTACTTTCTTAATAAACTGCTGTTAAGTTTGTTATCAATGATTTAAAAAATGGATCAAGCAGCTGTAATGAGTATTCAGGGGAAAAACAAGAAGAACACTGCATGGAAAGAAGCCTATGCCTATTAATCCTGAAGTGTTTTGAGGGTAACTTTCTTAAGAGGTAAGGTTTTGGAAATCTACATTCACTCAATGATGATGACTGAAAACAGTCTGAGTCCCAAACAACCAGAGAGCTTCATTCAGATTCAGAAGTTTGCTTAATCCAAAGAAATAGCTCACAACTAGAAGTGTTAAAATGACAGATTATTTCTCTTTAAAAATATCTGAATCAAATGTGAGGGGAAACTTTTCAGAAAAAGGAATGTATGTACGTAACAGCTGAAAGCTCGTTGGGGCTAAACCCCAAGAAGCTCCATTTTTACTGTACATTGGAATGTATGGAAAATGCTACACTCAACCCCCTGCTAACATACCTCAAATGCTGGCAGCCCATATGTTAACCACCCTGTGAGAAATGAAACGCTAGCAGTCTCCAAGAATGGGCATACTGGAGTGTGTAGACTATAACTGTATGTACATCCCAGACTATTTATTCTGTGAAAATAGCAACCCTGTCATGCTCCAAACCAGCCTGAAGGAAAACATCTGGAATTGAAGTCTGATTGTGGCAGTAAAACCAAAAAGAGATTAAAGGCAATGTGAGTTTCTGTACACTTCAGGTAGAACATATTATTCTGCCTTTTATATACCATAGTTCATCTCAAGAATCCCTAAATCCTCTACCAGATGCATGCTCCTGGATCTCTGTGCTGCTGTGGACATGCAACCACCTTTGGTCTGGAATGTAACTGCTCTCAGCTTACCGCAATATTTTACCATTGCTTTGAAAGAAAAACAATAAAAAGAATAACTTTTCAAGCTGAAAAAACAGGGAGAATCATTGGTAACAGCCGAGCGTAATGATGTTTGCTTCTAGGCTTGATCTCCTCCGTATGTCCCATGGTCTGTTCCTCTACATCACTCAGTGGGATAGTTGGCCCACTTTAGTGCTCTAAATTTCTAAAAGTGGCTTCTGTCCAAGTACTCTATAAACATGCATGAATTTCATCTCGTAGCAACAGTTGCCATTAAATGGTGCATAAAGCATACATGCTGGGCTAATTTAAAAATAAAGACATTCCTGCCTTATTCTTTGTGTTTGCTTCTAAAGAATATACAAAGCAGAAAGAATATAACTCTTCTGACTTCCTTGATCAGTGATGTTCTAGCAAGAGCAGATTTTTCCATTATTTCTGTTTATTCTTCAAAATCCACACTTGATGAAATCCATGACTTTATTCATATGCTTCCTCTATGGTGAGCATGTTGTGTTAGGTGGCCAGAGCCACGCAAGTAGGGCAAGATGCAAATAAGCTTGAGGAGTTGGGGAGGCATCATACTCTTCCTTGAACACATAGCAACAAGAAATAAGCTTGAACAAGCTTAGTTGAGTCAGAACTCCACAAGTGTTTTTCATTTCATCTTTGTGTTCCTTTCATGGCTTAATTTTTGCAGGAGTTCTTCAGCCTGTGTGGTTCCCACTCACACTTAGCAGCAGATTTCAGGGACTATGGCTGTGAACCGCCCTAGGGAACTTTGGCTATTGGGCGGTATAGAAATGAAATAAATAATAATACATAATAATAATATGGCAGGAGGAGCCCCTTTGGACACATGAATCAGGGCTTTCCCCACTTTTGTCCCCGAACGGGACATACTGCATCAGAATCCAGTTTACTAAATGGGGAGGGGGGACAAAGCCAAGAGCCCCACTGTACACACAGTGCAGTTCTTTGAACTGCAGGTTATAAGTTTGACCTCTCAATATCAACATATATTTGTCAGTTACTATTTGTGATAAATCTGAATTCCAGGATGTCCATGCAGAATGTTTAGATTAGTGTTCTCCAACCTTGGGTCCCCAGATGTTTTTGGCCTACAACTCCCAGCATGCCCCAGCCAGCTGGTTGGAGAACACTGGTTTAGATCTATGGTTTTATTTTTGTGCAACCCAGTTACACAGTGTATTATATAGTCTAAATCCAAACCCATCTTCAGCAAATTTGCCAAAAGTTCTGATGAACAGATAAGCTTTTGCCCTTCATTTATTGTCCAGCTAAATGCTCGACAATACAGAATTAACAATGCAGACCATTATAAGGCATGGTGAACCTTTCCATGAACAGGCATGATGTATAATGTCCCACTAACCTCAGACCAGGGCATGTTGCGATTTCAGGCCTGACTAAGAGGATACCAAGACATTTTCCACAGATGCCATCTCCTGCTTGTAGCCTACTGCAGCAATAGTCTGTGCTGGCTTCTAAATAGGCAGTCACCTACCCAGCTTTCACTGTCTGGCCAATCCTAGGTTACATTAAATTCTGACTAAAAGTTGGCTGAGTATCCAGAAGGCCATAACTGAGGACCACATAATGAAATTGATTGGCAGTAGGTTCACACAGACAAAATTATTTTGGAGAAAACACATACCACAAGATCTGGTGATGGCACTGGCATAGGTGGCTTTAAAAGGGAATAGGAGGATAAGGTCTACTCACCATAATACTTAAAAGGAATCTCTGTGTGAATGGCATGCCACCTCTGAAATTCCAGTTGCTGGAGGGAAGGGGTATTGCATCTGGCTGGCCACTGTAGGAAACAGACAATTTAAGATTTGGAGAAGTGAGGTTCTCCTGCACGTACTCAAACGCTGGACTAGATGGATCGTATGATATCTAGCCACATCATCATATATCACCTTTTAAAACCTGCCCTGTACTTACTTGAATATGCCCTATTACCTGCTCCTTGCATTGGCTGTGTGCAAAATTGCTTTCCGATGTATACATAAAGCAGAAATAATTATTAGGAACCAGCAATGGCACTGAATAAAGTACCAAATGTAAAGAGTCCCTTAGTTTCCTTGATGGAATTAGTTTTCCTGTCAGGAATTCCAGAGTTAAATGTTCAAAATATGATTCATATGCTTCCCCTCCCCTCAGGAGAAAGAGGGATCTGTTAGACATGTGTTTTGAGCAGAGCAGGGGCGGGGGGATATGACACTAGTAAGGAGCCTGGAAGGAATATCTGGAGGAGTATTCTGTAGCCTGGATTCTTCATAAGATTTACTGCCTTCACTTATCGCACAGACCATTTTTTTCCTGGAAAAGTGCTCGTCCTTACCATTTTTAAAAATGATGCTAAGTAAATTCAGTAAACAAGAATTTTGAGGAGGAAGGAAGCCAAGAGAAAAGTCAGGCCTCTTCGTCACACAGCTGCATTTCCTGTCACAAAGACCCCTGTTGAGTAATCAGTTCAAATATGCCTATTTTCTGTTATTTATTTATTTATTTATTATATTTATCAATCGCCCATCTGGCCAGTCACCCGGCCACCCTGGGCGATGTACAACCAAAATACAGGAACACAACACAATAAAATATAATAATTAAAACAATATAAAAAATTCTTATTAAAACCTAACCCACCCCATATTCCCGCCTGAACAGCCATGTTTTTAATGCACGGCGGAAGCTCATCACGGAGGGGGCATGGCGAAGGTCACTAGGGAGGGAGTTCCATAATGTGGGGGCCGCCACAGAGAAGGCCCTCTTCCTAGTCCCCACCAGCCTGGCTGCTCTGGCTGATGGAATAAGGAGAAGGCCGTCCGTGGCAGACCTTGTTGAGCGGCCTACTTGATGTTGCTGGAGGCGCTCCTTGAGATAAGCTGGGCCGGAGCCGTGTAGGGTTTTAAAGGTCAAAACCAACACCTTGAATTCGGCTCGGCAAGCAACTGGTAGCCAGTGCAACTCATTAAGCACTGGCGTGATGTGATCACGCTGGCGGCTGCCCTTAATCAGGCGAGCCGCCGCGTTCTGTACCAGCTGAAGCTTCCGGACCGTCTTCAAGGGTAACCCCACGTAGAGCACATTACAGTAGTCTAGGCGAGAGGAGACCAAGGCATGAACCACTGATGGGAGCAGGTGATTAGGAAGGTAGGGGCGCAGCTGCCGTATCAGATGGAGTTGATACAGCGCCGCCCGGCTCACAGCTGCCACCTGAGCCTCCATGGACAGCTGGGAGTCTAGAATGACCCCCAAGCTGCGGACCTGGTCCTTCAGGGGTAGATGTACCCCATTCAGCACCAGGTCAACATCCCCTAACCTTCCCTTGTCCCCCACCAGAAGTACCTCGGTCTTGTCGGGGTTCAGTTTCAGCATATTTATTCTGTTGGAATCTGCTAGTATCTTAGCTTTGAGGACAGAATAAAGGAAGAACCTTTCTTGAAAGGGTATTTTTGTTTTTATTCTTTAATCTTTGCAGGAACATGGATAAGTGCAAATTAGATGTCAGCTCATTCATTTTCCAAGGACCACTTCCAAGGTTACTTTCATACAGACCAGGAATGCTCCCATGTCTCACTTTCCACTGTGTAATGTGGGGGAGATTAGGTCACCAAAATTCAAGAAGTGTTTGATTTGTCTCCATGTTTTCCTCAGTAGCGGATGCAATCTCAGGCCTCCCTATATTGTACTGTGGAAGAATTTTAGACACCAGGTTGATACTCCAGAACACGCTCATGTCACAGAAGCACAATATAAAAGTAGCCCTAATACTTTTACAGAAATGGTTAGAGAAGAGGCTTAAGAACCAGGATGCAGGATTCCATTTTCAACCATGGTTGCTGTCAGAGTCCTGTTGGTGCTGCCTGTTTAAGGGCATAATCCTATGCATGTTTAGATAATTTTAAAAAAAGCCTTACAGCTCCCAGTATTCCCCCACCAGCATGGATTGGGCTGTAAGGCTCCTAAACATGGCAGCTTATTGGCCCTTCAGCTGCACAAAAAACCGTGGGGGGGGGGGCAGCAGGACCTGTGTGAGGAATCCTGGAGTTTAAAGTGTTTGTTCTGCCCCCAATTCTCCCTTCTCCTCTCTCACTGGAAAGACCAAGTTTGGAAGGGGCGTGTGTGCGTGTGTGTGTGTGTGTGTGTGTGTGTGTGGAACAGACAGGGAAGCTTCATCCTGCAGCTGTCGGCCATGCATGGTAAAGTTCTAGTCCCACAGGTGGTGTGGTCAGAGCTTCCAGCATGTGGGCACACTCACAATCTCAGTACTCAGCTGGCTTCCGGGAGCATCAGCTCCACCCAAAAGTGTCAGAGGGACCAGGGCACTTCCCCTCTGACCCAAAGACCACTTGAGGAGGTAACAGATCTTGTGAAGAAATGGCAAGAGCAGGGCCTGATCCAGCAACACAAACTAAGGCTGCAATCCTAAACACGCCTACAAAGGAATAAGCTCCACTGAACACAGTGGATTTACTTCAGAGTGAATGTGCATAGGGTTGCACTTCCACGGGCACTTTCACTCATCATGTGTGAATGATCATCACTCATCACTTTCACTCATGCAGGCACCTTTCTGGCCTAGATTCAACAGGAGAGTTGGGATGCTACTTAGTGTGCCAGCCAATTGGAGTGAATGGCCGCCACCACCACCTCCACAAAGTGATCTATGCCCATGACACGTCAGAGGCTCTCTTACTCTGCAGTTCTGTCATTACATTGTTTCCATTTTAGCCCTGTCTAATTTACAGCTGATAATGCTTATCTCCTAATTTACCAACCATCAGTCACCAGATTTGTTGAACAAGTTTTGCATGCATGAGTAATGCACAATTGTAGTCGTTACTGTGCTCCATATTTTCAGGTGCCTACAGACAGGCGTCTTTTATGTAATTTGATGTTGATATTTGCATGAAGAGGGTGCACGGTCCATACCGCATCCGACAATCTGTATTGTTTGCACTTCAGTTCCTCGTGTTTTCGCACAAAAGCTTACCAAAGAGGAACATGCTTTTGAAAGATTGGTCCGGTCTGGACAGAAGGATTATATTGTCACTCTTCCTGGACATTATGAGAGCCTTTTTTCATTTTCATTTTCATTTTAACTGACAAAATTGTGCCATTGTACCCATTCACCTAGAAATCATGTTGATTTTGTGTACCAATTTCTTTAGAGGAAGCTAAACCTGACTGTTTCATGACCATGTTTTAAGATGTTCCTTCCTCCATCTTTTTCAGCTGGCTGCATCAAAATTGGTTGGGTGTGATGGGCGCAATTCTGAAAAAAATCAGCATTTATTAAGAAAGATACATTTTTTAAAAACCAACCTGCAATTCTGTTAGTAGGGTGTATGTACATGAAACGGGTATAGCAGAGATTTGTACTGGGACAATACGTGGCAAAAGTGAAATGAAACAAGTGTTGGTCTCATACATTTATTCTTCAGATCATCTTCCAAAGCTGGTAACTGACAATAAGTTCCTACATTTTTCTCTAGGGTTTTGTAAAAAAAAAAAGAAGAAGGAAAGAATGCCACATGGCCCCAAAACCACAACATCAGAAATGGCAAACCCTACATTACTGTTGGGTCATAATCCAGGTGGCCAGACCACCTATGAAGAATGATTATGAGCCCATTTTGGAACATATGTCAGCCACTGGCTTTTATACCCCTTGCTGTGCTGCCCAACTGGGTGAGAGTGGAAGAAAATGCCCTGTTTGGGTGGCTGTATAAATAACAGGCAAATCATCGCAGTTTACTCTCCATAATAACAAGGCTCTGGATACTTCATGAGTAAGGATGTTTACATTTGTATGTAAATTAGTGGTGATGCCATGTGATTTCCTCAATTTGCGCACATTCTGCAGCTCTGATACATAATGGTTCTAAACCACAGTTTACAAGCAAATGCAAATTACAGCTTCGACAACCAGCGAAGTTCTGTAAGTGCAAGTCAGGCTTATACACAGTTACACTGAAGTACTTTGAAAGATGGTTGATGTGTATTGCACAACATGATTTCAGTTTTCAGACACACCTGTGTGTATAAGTAGCACTAAAAGAAGATGCTTGAGTTTCAAGAGCTGAAGCCTCTCTCTAGGCCAGTGTTCTCCAACCTTGGGTCCCCAAATGTTTTTGGCCTACAACTCCCAGCATGACCCAGCCAGCGTAGGTTGGGGGTTTCTCTTTCGCTAACCCTTACCCTTACACTTCTCACACTGACTTTGGGATTTCTATTATCCCTGCCTTATACTTCTTTGACCAACTATAATGCTCAGCTTCCCACTCAGGTTGCTTCAATAAATAAAGTACAGTCATGCCTTGGATTGAGAGCATAATTCGTTCCAGAAACGTGCTTGTAATCCAAAACACTCTTATATCAAAACAAAATTCCCCCAAAAAAATTTGTACAGAGATTTTTAATTTAAGCCGTACTACAGTACTTGTACTGCAAGACGTCGCTTGTATATCAGGCCTGTGGCTCACGCTGGCTCAGCTTGTCTGAGTGTGGAAAGCTAAGCAGGGTCAGGCCTGGTTATTACTTGGATGGGAGACCCCTCCTCTAGTTTCCTGCATTGAGCAGGGGGTTGGACTCGATAGCCTTGTAGGCCCCTTCCAGCTCTATGATCTATGAAATCTATGAAAGTCAAAAAAATAATAATAAATATTTAAAAATTTGCTTGTCTTGCAAAACGCTCTCAAACCAAGTTACTTGCAATCCAAGGTATTGCTGTAAAGTTTATTTTAAAATACAGGAGTTTCTGGAAATAAGTTTCATATGTTAAGTTTCATGTAAGTTTCAGTCAATATTAAGTAATTTACTATCTTATTCTATTTCCAATCTGCCCTCACCAGCTGTTCCCAAAATATCAATCCCTGCACTCACTAGCTAATCTCCTAACAATCCTAATACAATCTCTCAGCTCCACAGGCTCCCAAACAGCACTCCTCATGCCTCCTTCCCTCACTCCTTTGCCTAAACAGCACCACCCACAGCTTATATAGTACAGGCTTTGACCCCCTTCTCTCTCTCAGCCGGTCATCTCACATATGCAAATACACCATTCTTCCTGCCCATCATTTCTCATTCACCCTAGAACTTACCTAATATCAAACACATAGATGCAACAGGAATACATACTTATAGCCATAGACTCAGTACAAGAACACATTATTATACTTACTTACTGTATATACACTTTAAATTTACCCCGAATAACATAACATCACAGACTGCCTCCAGTGCCAGATCATAATCTGCTTTTTGGAAGTCCCCTCAGGTTCAAAAATGGTTTGACTTGTGGAATGGTGGACTGCCGTTTAAGAATTCAAAATTCCACTGGGCACGTGGGACCAGTCATAGAACATTTTCAATTAATTCTGCCCAGAATAATTTTTTCAGGGACTTGAAGTATATCATGCTCCTCCTACCCTTTTCATCATTGTTTGTTACAGAAAGGAACAAGCTCTGTCAACCAAATTATCACTATTTATTTTTGTATATTGTATCTGCATGACAATTTAAATTGCTTTTATTTGGTTTGGTTGTGGCTTACTGGCTTCCAAGTCCACATTTTAACAACAACAACAAGGAATAACAGCAACTCCTCGCTCAGCTTTCAGGTGCTTAAGCAGGCAGCAGCACAGGGAAGCCCCAAGGCAGGAAGTCCTGGCTAAGTCCTCTAGCGCAGTGTTCTCCAACCTTGGGTCCCCAGATGTTTTTGGCCTACAACTCCCAGCATAGCTGGCTGGGGCATGCTGGGAGTTGTAGGCCAAAAACATCTGGGGACCCAAGGTTGGAGAACACTGCTCTAGCGGGCTTTCCAAGAAGCTGAAGCAAGCAGAGAGGCTGCAAGCACAGAGCTGGGGGAAATGGTAGAAGAAAGAGCATGGGCACCCCTCAGCCACCTCCTTACACTTAGGTAAGCACTGAAGCCCTACACCCTGAGAAATTTCTCCAAACTTCTCAACATTCCAATGAAAGGGGCAGAAAAACAGCTGCCTCTTTCGCAGGGAAACGAAGAGGTTGTGAAAGGGCAGGTAGGGTCTTGGCGCAGCGCTACTTCAAACTCAGTCGCAGTAGCGATGTAAATTTTGAAGGCACGTCTGAACACTGAGCACAAGTCAACATAAATCATCAAGTTTATAGTGCTACGGTAAATTTCCTTTTTTGTAGAATGCCTGCAGATAGAAGAATGTTGCCTAGAAATTTGTAAGAGGCAGTTATTTATTCCTTGAGTATCACAAATACTGTAATCTGTGCTTGTTAGCCTGAAGACATTAGTTAGAGTGGGGAGGTGGAGAGAAGAACAACTGCCACACTGAGGCCAATAGTACCCTATAACCCGGATACGGCTGAGAATAAAACTAATGAAACATTCAAACCACTAAGGTTTTTACTATCTTTTAAAGTTTTCAGCATCCATTAAGCTGTCAAGAAAACAGTACTGAAAAGTTTTCCATTAGTTCACTTGTGCTGGCTTTTTTAATGCTTTTGAGTCTTGGACGCATCATATCTTGGGGGGAATTCCTTTTTCCAATATTCCTGCAACCCAGCACTAAGGATGCATCTGCACAGGAATTCCTGCTGCCTCTATTTGCTGCTTTAGGGGGAGCATTTTCCTGGAAACAATGAAGGTACACAATGGCATAGGAGAAGAACCCCGTACAAATATAGCACCTTGAGTTGTGTAGATTATGGTTCTACTATATTCCCCTTCTGTGGCCCAAATGGGTGGCGGATCACCATGTGCTGGGTTCTGGATGCATGTGGAGTGAGCACATCTTGATTGCATAAGGACCTCCCCTTTCTAGCCTGCTCCCATCTGACTCGGAAGACAGTATAAAGGAGATTAAGGGAACAATCCTATGGCCGCTAGACAGAGTCTAGACGGCAAGAGTCCCAGCTCCGACCTCAGAAATGCACTCTGAGGTCAGAGCTGGGACTCTGACCTCGGACCACCTTCTCTCCGCCCTTGCAGCCGGCGTGGAACGATCCACACCGACTGTGACTCCGAGGTCGGAAGACCAAAATTGGCAGTCTATGTCTTTTGCAAGGCAGGAGGCGCCTGAAGGTGACTGTTGCTTCCTCACGCTCCTTCCACCCTCCGTTGGATGCCTGTAAACTTCCAATCACATTCGGCAGCCACATTGGATCGCGCTGTAAGACGATGTAATCAGTCTTAAGCACTTTAGCCTTCTTTTTCCCAGGGTCCCCACTTTTGTTTTTGGTGCTGTAGGTTAAATACTAAATGTGCTGGGCTCTTTAACAGAGGACAGTCCTCTATTTGAAGGGCTGACAGAGGACTGCCCTCTGTTTTGAAGCTATCCTCTGTCTGAAGGACTCTCAAGTTCAAGTGTGGCATAGTGGTGAGAGTGTTGGACTGGGACTCAGGAGATCCAGGTTCTAGTCCCCACTCAGCCATGAAGCTCACTGGGTGACTTTGGGCCAGTCACTGACTCTCAGCCTAAGCTACCTCGCAGGGTTGTTGTGAGGGTAAAATTGAGAGGAGGAGGACCGTGTAAGCCATCTTGTGTTCCTTGCGAAGAGGAAAAAATGTGGGATATAAATGTAATAATAATTTTTAAAGTTCGGTATAAAGATAAAGAACCATAAGAAGGAGGCACTAGGCCTTGAAGTTGCCTATCAACAGTTAACACCTGGACAGCAGATTGAGCAAAGCACACAGGTCACCAGGTTACAGTTTTCCACACTATGGTGAGATGTACTGTTTCTATTTAGATTAAAATAATTATTTCTAAATTTGTTTCTATACATATATATTAGCATATGCAAATTTTATGCAAACCAGTGCCTTCTTTTGCCCTCTTTTCTGGTGATACATGTCCTCTTTTGGGGAGATTCACAAGTGGTCACCTGAGGCCCTGCAAGCCCTTCTTACCCACTACGGGTCATTACAGAATTCCTTTGATATCCAGCTCTCAGTCTGCTACCCCATCCCCGCCATTCCTTCCTTTCTGTGGCCAGGTCACAGCTTTGGACTACTGTGAATCGCTCACTTACCCCCCATGCTTCACTATGCAGTGTGGCAGCAAGTGTCACCCAAGGCAGTAGTCTCCTCGGTGCTTCTAACAGACTGACTGCTCCTTCTGGCAAGGGCTATGCAGTATGCCAGAGCTAAGAAATTCCCCTCTTCCTCTCAGCCACTAGCCATGTGGGATTTGTGCCCCACTCTTTTTCTTCCCACCCCCATATTCTATCAAATTATGTAAGCCAGGATAAGAGGAGCCAGTCTCCTCCCCCCCCAAACACTTTATTCTGCCCCGATGCTTCCCTGCCCCTCAACATAGGCATCTCTGACAGTCCATTCTTCTTTTGAGCTTCTTTCCCTTCCATTCAGGACAGCCATCAAAAAGTGGACTTCTTAAGGGGTTAATCGAACTGCAGTAAAAATGAGGTGGAACACAATTTCTGAGTCTTAATAAAATACAGGTATTTTCACTGTAGCACTAAAAAAAACCAACCCAAGCTAATACTGCAGTAAGCATGTATAAACAAGAGCAGAGTGCTGTGGAAAAATGTGCTATTGAATAATGAGAAAGCAGTTTGGAATAGCAGAAGTGGGTTGTGCTAGGGGTTTATGAGGAATGCAGCAGTTCCCTTGGCTGAGGTTTACCTTAAAGTTCACAGGGGGGGGAGCCCATAAATCTTACCTGAACTGTTCCTCTGACAGCATGAATTTAGCCTCCAGTGTAATATACCAAGAATTAACTCTTGACATTCCTCTCACTACATTTATGCCCTCTCTTTTTTTTTCCTCCCCCCCCCCCAGTATTTTTGATGTATATGCAAATGTCTAGTTGGCTACTGAGCAATAAACTGAAATATTTCCCCCTTATTTATGATTTGGGGCTGGATCCAGATTTTGTCATACCTAGAGTAGACCCTTTGAAATCAATGGTGCTTAAGTTAGTCAGAAGGAGAGGGTCTACTCTGTGTCCTTCTAGGGTGGAGGTATGTGCGACGACACGGCCCTTTCCACTTTAGGGACCACGCGCATAAACCCTTCTCAGGCCAAGCATCAACACTTGAAAACCTGAGTGGAGGGTCAAATGAAACCTTTCCCCTACTAATGAGGGAAAGGATTAATTCTGATTTTTAAGGATCTATTTTTAAATTGATGATTCTGTGAGTACAAAGGTGTATGGGTAGATTTAAAAGTAAAGCAGGTAATAACACCAAGCCGACACGTAGGATTTTGGTAGTTAACAAAATAAAAATAAGTTTATTTTAATTATCAAAATCTTAGTTACTGAAAATAAACCTGCCTACACCAAACACTTTATAACTAACCTAATGCCCAAACTCCCAACTCTCCCCACACACTACAAGCACTCTCCCATAACACACTAACTCCACTGCCTTAACTCGACCTAACTCACTGACACAAAACCTAACCAGACTCACTGACATAAAACCTAACCCACTGCCTTAACTCGACCTAACTCACTGAGGGCTTGTTCGCACGACACGGGAACCGCAAGTCCCCCGCGGTTCCCGTGTCGTGTGCACGCCGACCGGGGGTGTCCCCGCGGGACAACCGCGGGCAGGATGCACGCAAAGTGACCATGGTCGGTAGAGGGGTAAGCCCCTACCGCGTGTGGTCACCGTGCCATCCGAACAGCGGGCGGCCGTCCCGTGGGGTCCCCACAGAGACGGCAGCCCAGAGCGGCCGGAGCGGCTGCCGCTCCAGTCTGTTGGGGCAAACGGCCCCTCTGGGCATCCCGGGGCCCCGCCCCCAAGCAGCCAGGAGGCCCGCATTGCGGTGCGGGGACTGCGGGGTCTGCCCACGTGCGCGGGGTGCCGGTCATGTGCGGCGCCCCGCCGGACCCCACGGACGGCCCCGTGGTTCCTCCCCCGCCAGCAGCCTGGGTCATGTGAACCGGCCCTGACACAAAACCTAACTGACTGACATAAATCCTAACTAACTCAGACATCACTCAAACACTCCTTATTTACTCCTCCCCCCACCCTTTCTAAGACATCACAAACCACACCCACTCAGTTCAACATTCTAAACACTCTAAACATACTAATGCAGACATACACTAGGGAACTGAATTGTGGGGTTACGCCACAGTATGTTTCAATGGGACAAGAGAGAGGGCCTTCTTAGTGGCTGCACCCAGAGCATGGAACGCCTTGCCCTGTAAAAAGCCATCCCCCCCCCCCCGTTTTTCGCCAGTTGTTGAAGATGATTTTATTCCGGATGTGGTAGATAATGTTTTGTGTTTTGGTTTTAACTGCTGACCCTGGCTCCTTGGTTGATTGATTTGTATTTTTAATAAATAAAATACCTTACTGCTGTGGCCCCAATCTAAATCCACACACACACACACATGCACACACATTTTTAAGCAAAGCAAAAGGCATGAATCTCTCGGTCCATGTCCCCTTTGGCCCTCATTCCTCACAGTTTTGAACATGTCTGTTGATTAACATATAACAAAAGAGCAGTTTTTGTTTCAGCTGTGAGAAAAGTTAACATGCTGTTGCCTGCACAGCATGAGTAGAATGCCCACTTTTGGTGGGATTAGGAGCAAAAGAGAGAGGTTTCGGCCTCTGTGTTCATGCCTAAATAAGCCGCAGGAAATAAATCTTTATATAAGGGTGGGTTATGGATCTTTAATTAATTAAATAAATAAATAAATACTGGTAAAGGAGAGAGTGACTTATATCAGGGGTTGGGAACTCAGGGCTCTCCAGATGTTTTGGCTTACAACATCCCTCACCATTGGCTAGGGCGGATGGGAGTTCTAGGCCAAAACATCTGGAAGGCCACAAGTTGCCCACCCCTGTTCTGTAACTTGGTCTGGCATGGTGTGGGTCATTCCTAATGTCAGATGCCATGGCATTTTAATAATTTATAACAGTAATTCTTAGTAGTCCTGATTAGTGCCTTTAAAATCTCTTTATGATCTCTGCATACAGAATATTAGCAAACCTGTGTGGAGACCATCTTAAAGTGGAGCATGAAATGGCAGTGCTCTGAGAATGTTCAAATTTGCAATATTACTGAGAGCACAGTAGAAATAAATTAACACCCATTCATTTTAGCATTCTACTGCCTTAGGATGCAAAGAAGTGATAAGTCTGGGCAATGAATATTTTTGTTACATAAAGGCACTACAATAAACGATATAGAAGCAACAATGAAACTTAGCAGTATGCCAATATGCTAATCAAAGGGGCCGCAATCACTGTTTCCGGGCTGAAGCAGCAGCAATAACTGCAAATCAGGGCAACATGATTTGAATATATAGCAGTATAATAACTGAAATAAATATCAGCACAACTGTGTTAATTCTTGTGATCTGTTCTGGATGTAGAAATGCAATGTGTGATAATATAACAAACTTTTTCTTAAAAAAAAACAGCATTGCCACATAACAATATGGGGAAATCAAGACCAATTCTTGGCCAATTCTGAACAAAGATGTAACAGATATCTTTACATGGAAAAGGTGACAAATAATGTTTTCAGAACCTTACTACACTATTCACGTACTAAATTAAGCAACATTTTTCAGCCATCCAACATTTGCTGGAGGTGTAATGTTGTTAATGCTAATTCCTTGCATCTTAGGTCACAATGTGTTAAAATTTGACCTTACTAGGAAAAAGTGGTAGGCAACATCCTGTTGATTATTGGATTTGAACTTCCCTTCTTGTGTTCTAGATTTAATAAAAATTACATGTAGAATCTTAATAGTTTGCCTCCACCACTGGAAGGCTTCTGTCAGTGGGATCATAGAATCATAGAATCATAGAAAAGTAGAGTTGGAAGGGGCCTACAAGGCCATCGAGTCCAACCCCCTGCTCAATGCAGGAATCCAGGTCAAAGCATCTCTGACAGATGTCTGTCCAGCCGCACCTTGAATGCCTCCAGACTGGGAGAGCCCACCACCACCCTAGGTAGTTGATTCCATTGTCTTATTGCTCTGACAGTCAGGAAATTTTTCCTGATGTTTAGGTGGAATCTAGGTTCCTGTAACTTGAGCCCATTATTCCGTGTCCTGCAAACTGGGATGAACGAGAAGAGATCTTTGCCCTCCTCTGTGTGACATCCCTTCAAATACTGGAAGAGTGCGATCATATCTCGCCTCAGTCTCCTCTTCTGAAGGCTAAACATGCCCAGTTCTTTCAGTCTCTCCTCATAGGGCCTTGTTTCCAGTCCCTTTATCATCCTTGTTGCCCTCCTCTGAACCCTCTCCAGTTTGTCTATGTCCTTCTTAAAGTGAGGTGCCCAGAACTGGACGCAGTACTCAAGATGAGGCCTAACCAGTGCCGAGTAAAGGGGAATTATCACTTCCCGCGATTTGGAAGCTATACTTCTATTAATACAGCCCAAAATTGCATTTGCCTTCTTTGCAGCCACGTCGCATTGCTGGCTCATATTCAGTTTGTGATCTACCACAATTCCAAGATCCTTCTCACTTGTAGTATTGTTGAGCCAAGTGTCCCCCATTCTGTAACTCTGCATTTGGTTTCCTCTCCCTAGGTGCAGCACTTGGCATTTATCCCGGTTAAATTTCATTCTGTTGTTTTCGGCCCAGCGCTCCAGCCTATCGAGGTCACTTTGAACTTTGTTTCTGTCTTCCAGAGTATTAGCTGTTCCACCCAACTTTGTGTCATCTGCAAATTTGATAAGCATTCCCTGTACCTCCTGATCCAAGTCATTAATAAAAATGTTGAAGAGCACCGGGCCCAGGACCGAGCCCTGTGGTACCCCGCTCGTTACCTCTCCCCAGTTTGAGAAGGAACCATTGATAAGCACTCTTTGAGTCCGATTCTGTAGCCAATTGTGGATCCACCTGATAGTTGTTCCATCTAGCCCACTCTTAGCTAGCTTACTAATCAGGATATCATGAGGCACTTTGTCGAAAGCTTTGCTGAAGTCCAGATATATAATGTCCACAGCATTCCCACAGTCCACAAGGGAGGTTACCCGATCAAAAAGCAAAGAACAACAAACTCTAATATGGAATCTTCTTATGGCCATTAAGATAATAGTTGCTTTAAAAAATTGAGCACACTTGTGGTCAACTAAAATGGCTGACTAAAGTTTGAGACACATATTTACAAATAAATTGATATATTATGCTACATATGACAAGGAAGAATAATGACACTGTCACTGTTGGAGGTGCAGCAAACTTTTTGGTTGTCGAAATAATCTGAGCCAAGAAATAAATATTCAAGATCATGTTTTATTTATGTAAGCAACAATAACCTTTGGGTTGCATCCAATGTTGCTCTTCCGTGAGTGGACGGGAGTGCTGGTGGAACAGATTTCCCCTCCCTGCTGCAGCCCCCTATGCGCCTCCCACTTCATATCCAAGTTACCTTCACCAGTACTCCCATCTATCACTTAAGGTAATATTGCACACACACAATTCCTCCCTCCAACCTCTCACCAGGAGCATTCTCAAAGTAGTAACCAATTAACGTTCCCTTCCCAGGACTAAATGAGACAGTACTTTCACTGTCTGTTTTATGGTTGCCAGAATGTATCTCTCCCCTTGCAGATCCTTCCTCTTGGCTCCTGGAACTGAGCAGGAAGCAGCTTCCTCTTGGCTCTTGGAACTGAGGGGTGGGGCAAGGCAGGAGGAAGTAGCCAGGTCATTAATGGCAACCAGAGTGTCTCCCTCCTAGGCGGGGATTATAGACTTGTTGTAGCGGGGAAAAGTGTGAAGGACCAGCACCCGGGTCCTATGCGTGAGTTCGGCGCTTAATGGGTTAACCGGCACTGTGTTACAGCCCGTACAAGCAAGTGAAACCGACTAGGAGGTTTGCGTACACAAGAGGAAACTAGAGCCCTTTAAATGACCAAATAAGGCTTTATTTATTTACACAAGATACGGAGCGGAACTAACAGCTTTCTAGGAATACTATAATGTCAACACAACCTGAGGTGACCTCTACGTTTATCAATGAAACAGGCTCCCAGGCTAGCGCTTTGGGATTAGTCAGTTACCTTAGACTAAAGACTTTACGCTAGTCAATTTCAGCCTGGCTCCGGGTCGGCCTATCCGGGGATGAGAACAGCTTACTCCAGCCGCCGCTTGGAGGATGAACCTTGTTCCACAGCACCCTGTGTTCCCAACAACCCCTCACGGGAAGGGAGAGGGGTTTTCTACCCCTGAGTTTCCCGCTCTCCCCACCCTCCAGGTCAGGTGGGGGCTTATGCCTGCCCCTTCGTATCAGGTGGGCTTATTCCTGCCCGGGAAGAAGGTGACGTACTGGGTACTTTACAGCTCTTTGAGACTGCCCTGATAGTTTGATGGTCTTGATGGTCCTTTCTTGGGTTTTGTGGAATTCAACCGAGACTCTCCATTGTTGGGGATGCTGGTCTGTCTGGCTGCTTCCCTGTAACTCAATCCCCCCTCCTCGCCCCCCTCCCCTGGACGGAGACTGTGTGTGTGTGTGTGTGTGTGTGTGTGTGTGTGTGTGTGTGCATGGATACTCGTATCAGGCTTTCTCCACAAAAAGATTGTTTGCTTTTCTGACCACCCTTCGTCTGTCCTCCCCACAAAGGCTTCCTAGTGCAGGAGAGAGAGTCTGCACATATTTCAAAGAAAATCTTTTTTTTTTTAATAGAACCTTGAAATTGCAGAGCAGTGTTGTGGAAGCAGGTTGTTTTGCACTTTGCCCCCTTTCTAAAGGACACTCAGCTGCTTAAGCACATACACACTCTTTTACCAAACTTGCTTTTTTTATTGCAGAAAAAAAACCTTTTAATAATTATAAAGCTTTGCTGTGTGTGGTGGAAAATGTGTTGCTTGTTACATCATGGGCAATTTCCAGTAGGTGCTTGTGACTGTACCACAATGATGGTACACACTTCAGCAGCATTGGTTCCACTTCTGAAGATTTTGTTTGAGTTTTAATGGGCACCTTCTGAACTGCTCCAAAATCCCAGAAAACTTTATTTTCTTCTGTTGAATGTAAGCAGAAGCAAATGAATGTGTGCATCGTGGCAAAACAAGGGTGCTACAACATCTCTGAAAACATATAATTTGAACAAGCTCTTTGTGTCTCAAGCGAATGCTGCTTAACTATTTTACTCTACAGATTTTTCTTTTAAAAATATTACTGAAATGACCAAAGACAAAGTCTTTTGCCTTGTAGTGGATTGAGAATAGTTAAGGCAATTTAACCAGGATTAACCAGGGATGGGGACTCGGACTCGAGGACTCGACTCGTGAGTTGGACTGAGTCCCCCCTCTGACTCGAGTCCCAATATTTTTAAAGGGACTCGAGACTCGACTCGGGACTCGAGACCAAGGACTCGTGTTCCTCAAATGCAACATGGACAGGTTTTAGGAAGTACAGCAATTTTATTTTTAAAAATCATTTTCCTAAAATGCAATCTTTCAGACATTTTGGGTTTGGCTGCCTCTGCCTGCCTGTTTGGGGTTCCCTGCCTCCTCTGCCTGCCTGGTCTCTTCTTAACCAGTGCAGTTCCACAGTTTGAATTGTCTAAGACAAAGGCCTCTGCCTGCCTGCTTTGGGGTTCCCTGCCTCCTCTGCCTGCCTGGTTATTTTGGGTTTCTCTGCCTGGTCTGTTCTTGCCAAAATCAGTGGCAGAGTTTTGAGATAAAAAGGCACACTTGTGCCTAGAATTTATTTAAGCCACACATCTGAAGTAGCCTTATTTTGTTGGGGGAAAACCCCCATTTATTTTAATAGGGACTCGTGGAGTCAGCTTTGGGAGTGACTCGTGAGTCACCATTTTGGACCAAGGACTCAGACTCGGACTCGAGACTCGGGTCCAAAGACTCGTGACTCGACTCGTGACTCGAGACCAAGGACTCGTCAACATCCCTGGGATTAACGCTAGGCAAGATAATCTTTCACTCTGCCAGAGAGCTGCAGGCAAATGGATGAATGGGTCTGAATTACACAAGATTGTTTGCCTGCCTTTCCTCTGGAAGAACTGTGGGAGACTTCATAAACATTTAATTAAAGATTTGTTGCAATGCTTAACCCATGTTGCCTGAATGCTGATCCACAAATAGTTGTGTTCCCATAAAGCCACAAGACAGGATCACCAAAGAGAAGACAAGGGGATCCCAGGAGGAGCCTGGTAAATACAAACAAGGTTTTTTTTAAAGCACAGCAAAGGAAGAATACATTTCCTGGAATACAGGACTCAGAGGTTACAAGGTCAGAGGTACTGAGCTGCTCATGCATCTCTTCCATTCTTTCCATGTGTATGCTTGCTCTGAAGAGGGCAAAGATTTAAGGGGTAGCTTTCTCATTTCTCACCCTTTCTTAGCCCTTGCATTCAAATGTCTATTGAAAGCGTCTTTTAAGTCAGAATAGGCACAAAGTGAACTGGCCCAATGCAAAAGCACAATCTGCAATATATATTTTTTGCAAGCAAGCAGATTTTTTTTGGTAATGCCTCTTGTTAATGCATCTTTTGTGCAATTGTAAGCAAGTTCTTGTTCTCAAATTTTGTCAGAATTCTCTCTACAATGATTTTAAGGGGAGCTGTGAGCCAATTCTTACATGAAAGTTTGGGCAATGACAGAGTCTCAACCTCAGCCACAGTTACAGGCCCTAGAAACAGAGGCAGCACAGCAGGAACTGAAATCAGGCATTGTGTCCCAGACAGGACCATAGGCAATTCAGGGGTTCCAGCAACGTGACTGGCTGTTCCCTGTACCAGATGCAATCATAAAAACACTTCCCAAACCACCCAGATGTGAACAGAAATGGAAGAGGTGTTCATTTCTGGGAACAAAGGACAGCACGTAGAAAGAACAGCCAGGAGGAGAAGCAGATGAACCACAGAACACAGCCTTACAAGCCTTCCTTCCTTGAAAGCTGCTGTTATTGAACCTGGCCACAGTAGCATAACTTTGGAGGAGGACAGGGATGGGGAAAAGATTAATCCCGTGTACTTACCTTGGACCATGTTAAACGTAAATGAATGGTATCTCTGGCTACTTGTGAGTGCTGCTCCTGCATGTACATCCTACTCTCTCTCACAGGATCCATGAAACCTTGGCAGGAGAGTTCAATAATAATTATTTGAGAAGCACTTTAAAAACTTAGGTAATGTACAAAACACATAAAAAGAGAGGTGTATTTATTAATTAAATGCATATCCAGCTATACCAAAGCCCATAGCAATGTATGATATTTTGGAATAGATAGATAATTATAAACACCAAGTGTCATCTCTCCTTTTCACACTCCATGGATTCTCAACTGTTCTGCACACACAAGATGCCATTTGAAAGCCAATAGAGTACTGGCATAGATGAAGTTCAATTTTTCCTGAAGTCATTAAAGAATTACATTTTTAATTTTTCCACAAACCCCTATGCACTCCGCTACCTCACACTGGCCTGCACAGTCCTCTGTGATACCAGAGCAGCTAAGCTAAATGGCTGTCAGAGGGAGAGGTTGCAAAATCTGGCACGGAGAAATAAATTGGCATGCCTGCAGCGCCTCAGCTCATTACCAGTTACAAAATCAGACAGGAAGGCAGTGGTGCCCCAAGTCCTGACAGGTACAGTTTTCATGACAGTTAATCAATGCCAACAACAACCCTGACATGTCTGCCTGCAGAACTCCATTAGAACAAATCAGCCAATGACATCAAGAAAGGCAGGAAAGAGAGAAGACAACGGTCAAGGAAGAGATGTAAGAATGAGTGGAAAAGTGACACAGTTTGTTGTTCTGGTGAATCCTTTGCTTATAACTGAACAAAGCTGTGGCCTCGTTTATATACACGCCAGGCTGGTGCTTTAATTCACATGGTGGAGGAGCGCTACAATTGGATTACAGCCGTGCAATAATATGTGAGGCTGCCCTTGAAGATGACTTTGGGCTCAGTGTAGGCTGAGGTTTATAGATCTTATAGAGAGGATCATAAACTAAAGCTCAGAAAGAGACTTGTCCCAAGTTTGAGAGTTCAGCTTATCGTTTAGTTTTGAAAACACACACAGAGAAAAAGAGACTTAGCCCTTGCAAACCACATCCCTTTCTAAATCAGATACCCAGTGTCAGCCCCTTGCATCCCCAGGAGAGTTTGAACTCCATTCCTTCTCAAGTCACCTACCCTTTGTCTGTTGTCCCATCCAGTGACTCATTGACTATTGTCCTCTCCCCTAAATAGAAAATCTCCACTCCCAGAGGGCTCAAGCTGACCTACATTTCCACTTGCTGGAAGCTAGTGCAGACCAGTAGTTTAGCCACAGCCTCCCTTGCTTTTCAAATGAGGTCCTCTAATCAGATTGGCTGCAGCAACAGTTGGACCAAGCTAGCTAGAGCTATATAAGGAGGCAGGCTTGCGACGAAGCCAGCTTTCTGAGCACGAGCAGCTCCAGTGATGAAACATCTCAGTCCCAGTAACAAACACAAGTGAGTTAAGCACCCGTATGAGTTGAGTAACAGGACAAGAAAGCCAGGGCAGTCGACCCTTCCCTCCCTTCTCATAGTAAATAACTGTAAATAAATAATTATAAATATAAATAAATAACTATACATAAATTCCCCACCTTCTCCTAGTAAACATCTTAGTTTTCCAGGTAAACAAATCCAATAATAGCAATAAAAAAGGTTATGAAGTTAGAAAGCCAGCAGGGCTGTGGAGGCTATTCAGTGTATTGCACTGAATGCCACATGTATGACTGTCTGCCAGCTGGACAGAAGACATGAGTGTATGCTCAGTGTAATGAGCTCCTGGCTCTCAGGAACAAGTTCATTCCCTTGAAGCCAAGGTTGCTGACCTGGAGAAGCTAGGAGAGGCAGAGAGGTTGGCAGATGAGACTTTCAGGGACCTAATAACGGTGTCCCAATCCCTGTGTGACAACTCCTCTGCTGTCATGGAGAATGAAGGTCCCAGGAAAGAAGGGAATCATTCTGAGGAAGAAGGAAATGAACCCTTAGAAGGGACCCATTCCTTGGAAGATGAACAAATATCCTCTTGCACCGAGGATGTGCCTCCAGGGGCGGGGGACTTGTGGTAATGGGAGATTTGATCATTAGACACATAGACAGCTGTGTTTATGATGGGCCTGTGGACCGCATGGTGAATTGCCTGCCTGATGTGAAGGTGGCGGATATCACACACCATCTAGATAGCGTTGTAGATATTGCTGGGGTGGAGTCAATGGTCATGGTCCGTGTTGGTACCAATGACATGGGGAAATATAGTTGTGAGGTCCTGCAAGCCAAATGTAGGTTTCTAGGAAGAAGGTTGAAATCTAGAACCACCAAGGTGGCTTTCTCTTAAAGCCAGCTAGACAGGCGAAGCTGAGGAGTCTCAGTGCATAGATGAGACGGTGGTGTGGGGAGGAGGGCTTCAGATTTGTTAGGCACTGGGAACATTTTGGGATAAGCTGGGCCTGTACAAGAGTGACGGGCTGAGTGACTTCAGTTTTCCCCACATTGACTGGATAAATGTAACTTCCAATCACAACAAAGGGGTTAAATTTTTCAGTGCCCTAAATGACTGTGCCCTAGAACAGTTAGTCATAGAACTGACCAAAGAGAGAACAACCTTGGATTTAATCCCAAGTGGTGTTGCTCAGGCCCTTGGACAGGATGTAAATGTTGTTGAACCAATTGGCCATAGTGACCACAGTGCTATGAGATTTAGTATATATGTAAGTGGAAAATTGACAAAGAAATCCAGCACAGTCAAATTTTACTTCAAAAGAAGAAACTTCCTCAAAATGAGGGAACTGGTTAAAAAAAAAAAAAAAAGGAAGTTGAAAAGGGGAAATTGAAAGAGGGTTAAATCCTTTCAAAATGCTTGGAGGTTACTAAAAAACACAAAAATAGAAGCTCAGCTTGAATGCATACCACAGGTTAGGAAAGCTAGGGTTATGCACTTACCTCAACGCTTGGCTCGCGGGGTGCTTGGCGATCACCCCTGTTGCGCAATCTGCCCCAAGCACCCCACGAGCAGCAGCTGAGGCGCTCGTCGGACTTCCGGGTCCCCGGTGCTACGTTATTTACGCAAGAAACAGGGAAAACTTCCTTAAAACGGCCACAATTTGCATAAGCAGCACTTTGTTTTTTATGTTAAAAACAGCATAAAATGCATTAGAATTTACCGTATTTTATGCTGTTTTTAACATAAAAAACAAAGTGCCGCTTACGCAAATTGCGGCCGTTTTAAGGAAGTTTTCCCTGTTTTTTATGTAAATAACATAGCACCGGGGACCCGGAAGTGTAGCGCTGGGGACCCGGAACTTCCTTCCTTTTACATTATTTACGTAAAAAAAAGAAAATGAAAGTCTTGCCCAAATAAGGAAAACAAAACAGAGCACAAGCTTGCACAAAGGAGATGCAAGCAAACAATAAGAGATGCAAAAAAGCATTTTGGGGAGCATATCACTAACAGCATGGAGGCCAAAAATAAATAGTTCTTTAAATATATCAGAAGCAGGAAACCAGCTAGGGAGGCAGTTGGACCGTTGGACAGCAATGGAATAAAGAGTACTAAAGGAGGATAAGAAGACTGCAGAGAGGCTGAATGAATTCCTTTCATCTGTCTTCAATGCAGAAGTTATAGAACAGATAACCTGTGCCTGAAGTGATGTTTTGAGGAAGAGAATCTGATGAATTGAGGCAAATACTGGTGACAAAAGATGAAGACCTTATTGACAAATTGAAAGTTAATAAATCACTGGACCCAGATGGTATCCTTCCTAGAGTTCTCAAAGAACTCACACATGAAATTGTTGATCTTCTAACAAAAATATGTAACATGTCCCTAAGATCAGCCTCTGTACCAGAGGACTGGAAAATGGCCAGTGTAACACCAATTTTTAAAAAGGGATCCAAGAGGATCTTGGAAATTACAGGCCAGTTAGCTTAATGTCTGTTCCAGGTAAATTATTAAAGATAATATTAATAAGCATATACAAAGACAAGCCCTGCTGAGAAAGAATCAACATACCTAGCTTCTGCAAAGGGAAGTCCTGTCTCACTAACCTTTTAGAGTTCTTTGAGAGTGTCAGTGAACATGTGAACAGGGGTGATCTGGTAGACATTGTTTACCTGGACTTCCAAAAGGCGTTTGACAAAGTCCCTCACCAAAGACTCCTGAGCAAATTTAGCAGTCATGGAATAAGAGGAGAGGTCCTCTTATGGATCAGTAACTGGTTAAAGATCAGAAAGCAGAGAGTAGGAATAAATGGTAAATTCTCCCAGTTGGGGTGTGTGTGTGTAAACAGTGGAATCCCGCAAGGATCTGTATTGGGATCAGTGCTTTTGAATTTATTCATAAACGATCAGGAATTAGGAGTGAGCCATGAAGTGGCCAAATTTGCTGACGACATCAAATTATTTTGGGTAGTTAAAAAAACAGGAATCACGAGGAGCTTCAGAAGGACCTCTT
Source organism: Shinisaurus crocodilurus (assembly GCA_021292165.1). Lineage (NCBI taxonomy): Eukaryota > Metazoa > Chordata > Lepidosauria > Squamata > Shinisauridae > Shinisaurus > Shinisaurus crocodilurus. The sequence continues at coordinate 246,078,438 of CM037876.1, forward strand.
CAAAATGGCAAATGTGGTTCAGTGTAAGGAAGTGTAAAGTGATGCACATTGGGGCAAAAAAATCCCAACTTCAAGTATAATCTGATCTGATGGGATCTGAGCTAGCCGTGACTGACCAAGAAAGAGATCATGGGGCTGGGCAGAATTAGGAAAGCAATTGAAAATAAAACTGCCAAGATAATACTCCCTTTATACAAATCTGGTGCAACCACACTTAGAATACTGTGTACAATTCTGGTCACTGCACCTAAAAAAGGACATTGTAGAGCTGGAAAAAGTGCAGAAAATGTCAACTGAAATGATCAAGGGGCTGGAGCAACTCCCCTACGAAGAAAGGTTACAACAGCTGGGATTGTTTAGCTTAGAAAAAAGATGAGTAAGGGGAGACATGCCATAGAGGTGTACAAAATTATGCATGGTGTGGAGAAAGTGGATAGGGAGACATTTTTCTCCCTCCCTCATAATACTAGAACCCATGGGTCATCCCATGAAGCTGATTGGTGTGAGATTCAGGATCAGGACAAATAAAAGAAAGTACTCCTTCATGCAGCGCATAGTTAAACTATGGAATTCACTTCCACAAGAGGTAGTGATGGCCACCAATCTGGATGGTTTTAAAAGGGGATTGGACAAATTCATGGAGGATAAGGCTCTCAATGACTATTAGTCATGATGGGTATAGACTACAGTATCAGAGGCAGTATGCCTATGTACACAAGTTGCTGGGGAACTTGGGTGGGAGGGTGCTGTTGTACTCATGTCCTGCTTGTGGGTTTCCTGTGGGCAGCTGGTTGGCCACTGTGTGAACAGAATGCTGGACTAGATGGACATTTGGTTTGATCCAGCATGGCTCTTCTTATGTTCTTATGAGAGGCCAAAATATATGCTATCCTAAGGCTCTTCCAGCCTCCTTCCCTCCTCCCCCTCTGAAGCGCCATCACAAAAAAGCCTGTCTAGCAAAAAATGCAGGGTGGGAGGACAGGGTGGCAAAGATCACTTCCACTGCTCCTCCCACCCTGCATTGGATGATCGGAAGCCTCCATGTTCAGGGACTTCCGATCATCGAGGGTGCAATCATTACAGGGTTGCGCCCTAAGTTGCTTACATTTGTGCACCAAAAGACATTAAACTTGTTTAAGGTGCCTGCCTTAACTTCTGCCCTATGTAAGCAGTAGCCATGTTCTATACTCACACAATGTGCTTGCTTACAACTTAGCCTTCATGCACTCACACTTTCCTTTGGTCTTTCAAGCCCAATCCATCTCCTCTTTATCTACTATGTAAATGTGAATGTTTGTCCGTCCGTTTGTCCGCGCGGCGGGTTTGCGTGCGTCGCATTGCCTCCTACACAGTTGGATGGATCCGCCCCAAAATTGGCACGCATACTCCCCATCACCCAAGGACAAAGACTGGAGGGTTAAAATCTCAGAAAAACCCTCGCCGCGCCTGTACGGCCAAAAATAGATGAAAGCCAATGGCGTCACTTGTAATGCTCGCAGGGGCCATTCAGGAGCAGCTATGCAGATAGCTCCACCGGCATATAGAATGTTGGCATGCACTGCTACCACAGGGGCCCAATCAGAGGTGGATATGCAAATCTCTCCTACATCCAAACAGAATGTTCATATGAATTGCAGCCGGGGCCTACACAGGGGTGGGGAAATTTCGAACAAACAGTGTCTATAGGAAAATGACAACCCGGGCAATGCCATTGTGTAGTCCCGGGGACACACACACACACACACACAGGGATTTCATTGTGTGGTCTTGCGGGTGTGTGTGCAGGGAATTCATTGTTGTGTGGTCCCGGGGGGGAGCAGAGATTTCATTGTGTGGTCCCGGGGGGGCGGGGGCAGCAAGGATTTCATTGTGTAGTACCTGGGGGGGAAGCAGGGATTTGATTGCGTAGTCCTGGGGGGGCAGGGATTTCATTGCGTGGTCCGGGGGACGACGACAGGGAATTCATTGTTGCATAGTCCCCGGGGGCCGGGAAGGAAACAGGGATTTCATTGTGTAGTCCCGGGGGAAAGGGAGCAGGGATTTCATTGTGTAGGCCGGGGGGAGGGGGGAGCAGGGATTTCACTGTGTAGTCCCAGGGGATTTCATTGTGTAGTCCCGGGGGAGCTGGGATTTCATTGTGCAGTCCCGGGGGAGCTGGTAGTCCTGGGGGAGCAGGGATTTCATTGTGTAATCCTGGGGGAGCTGGGAGTCCCAGAGGAGCTGGGATTCCAAACAGTGGACAGCTACCTTAAGGAATTTCGAACAAATAGTGCCTATAGGCAAATGACGACCCGTGCAACGCCGGGTAAAAAAAGCTTGTGTGTGTGTATAGTAAATATTTATTTATATATATTTATGCCATTTTTATTATTATCCCCATATTATCCCCATATCCCCATATGAAACTCACTGGGTGGCTTTGGGCCTATCACTGACTCTCAGCCTAACCTACCTCACAGGGTTGTTGTGAGGATAAAATGGAGAGGAGGATGAGGATTCTGTAAGCCGCCTTGGGTTCCCTACAGGAAAAAAGGCGGGGTATAAATATAATAAATAAAATAAATAATTTTTTATATATGTAGTTTGTCCATTGGATCAAGATGTCTACTAGACATTCAACAGGTTGTTCTCATATTGCCACCCCATGATGCATGGGGGGCACTAAAGCTGTGGCAAAATGTCTTAAGACAACTGTGAATATAGTCCACTGTTCTTATCACAGACTGCAGATCAAGTGAACATTGCAGAGATCGCAAAACAGTCACATACTGAGCAGATAACCCAAGGAAGTGAGCAGAATCATACACTATGGGTAGTATCCTATTGTATCCATGCACCAGCAGGTGCAACCGCTCACACAGTGGGGCTTTTGTGGTTTTAAAAATAACCCGAAACTAGTGCTGCAAGCGCAAACACAGCAGCACTTCACAAACACAAAGCTTTGCGCATACGCAAAGATGCAACAGCAGCACCTCTCTCTCTCACACACACACACTCTCTCTCTCTCTGCTGGCTCCACCTCTCCCCCCCCCCCGCCCCACCAGCTGGCTTCTGTGATTGAAAGCCTTCCCCATTCACTTTTTGGAAGAGACTATTTTATTTTGCAAAGAGCTTCTACCTTGGCAGTAAGCTTTACCAAATAACTTGCCTTTAGTTAAATCAGGGGAACCTGAGGTCCTCTGGATGTTCTTGGACTCCATCTCCAATCAGCCCCAGCCAGCATAGCCAATGGTCAGGGATGATGGGAGTTTTAGTCCCAAAAAACCCTGGAGGGTCACAGGTTCCCCATCTCTAAGTCTTAGATGATTACCGGTATCTAAACTGGAACTTTGAAACCATATAGGTTTAGGTACACACAATACACCAAGAATGGCATTCTTATGCAATATCCTTTAAAAGAAAACATTATCTTTGCTTGCAAACGGAGAAAATGACGGTATATTCTGGGTAGGCAGAAAAATGCTTCTCAACAGTTGGATGCCTGAAGTTCAAAGCAAAAAGTTTACACTACTATAATGCAGCCATTTTTCATCAGCTGAACCATGCATTTTACATTGAGCCAGAGAAATTAAACTGCTCACAGCTATGTCAAATTTCATACTAAATGGACAAATTCTTCTTGATTTTACAAGGACTAGAACTTCCAACTGAAAAAGCAAGATGCTTAAAACTGTGGAGCCACTGCTGCATACTGCAGCACCAGCTCCACAATTAGATGGATGTAATATATATTGGCTGTTCTGTCATTCTAAGACCTCACAGTGTTCTCCAACCTTGGGTCCCCAGATGTTTTTGTCCTACAACTCCCAGCATGCCCCAGCCAGCATAGCTGGCTGGGGCATGCTGGGAGTTGTAGGCCAAAAACATCTGGGAACCCAAGGTTGGAGAACACTGAGTTAGAAGACACATTCCAAATACAAAACAAAACATCCAGTTCCTGGGTTTCACCTCAGAGGATATTGTGGGGTGTTGTTTTTTTTGTTTTTAAAAGAAAGTACCTCCTTGAGTTTAAAGAACTGTAAGCTTAAGTATGATCTGTTCGAAAAACAGTTTTTCCTGGCTTTTCTTTTGTTTTTGGAACCATAGCATTAGGCAGTTCCTTCCTTTCAGATACAGCTTCTGGCGCTTATAGGGTGTTTCTTACTCATTCATCCCTTAATGCAGTGGGTGGGTCTCTTGTTTCTTCTGCCTTCCAGGCAGCTTCCTCCTAATACTCCCAGGGCCTGGCTCAGAATTGCTGAGGATTACTCAGGCCAGTGGTGTTTGTGGCCTTCAAGACTGCGTCTTCAGGGGCTGATAGAGATAAGGGCAGCGGAGGAGGAGGAAGAGGAAGAGGAGGAGTGGGTGGATAGCTAGTCACTGCTGCAGCTGCCCAAGGGCTGAGGGGGAGAGACAGAGAACATTCTTTTGAACGCATTCAGACACTCTGCTATTTCCTGCTTTGCTCTCACAGTGCCCCACCTGCTTTTACTTAACTGTTTCCTGATTTCAGCGCCTAGAAATCCTCTGTTGGAGTAGCTGGTCTCTCTGAGAAGTCTTACTTGAAACTGGTATGTCTGTGGGACTTTTAAAGTGGAAAGTGTTTGTTACCAGTTCATCTATCCAGGGATATGCCTTTTAAAGCCAAATTCTTCTTTAACATAACTTTGTTAAAAGTGTCTGGAATTCGCAAACACAGGCCAAAAAAGGACCTGTTCAGGGGTTGTTGGCAAAAAGCCTGTGAAGCATGGTACCTCTTGGACTGCCCCAGAAATGTGTGGCTGCTTATGGGTTTTGTCATCTTCACCGGAAACTTGTGTTTTGTTTTTCTTTTTCATTTTCAGGAACTGCACAATTATATTTATGGCTAACAATGATCTTCTTATAAATGTGCATTTTCTGTATTATTTTCTGTGGTTATTTCACATCATGAAGACTGTTGATCTGTTGAATCAGCATAATTCAAGAAAGAACAAGAAAGGGTGGCCGGTTGCCAGCCAGATGGGCGATTAATAAATGTAAATAATAAATAAATAAATAATAATGATTTTAAAAGTTAACAACTGAAGCCTGAAGAGAGATAACGAAGTCACAACATCTAGAGGAGAAGCCATATTAATCTCTTGCAGCAAAAGGTCACGAGACGTTTGGATGGGAGGGAAGAATAATTCACGAGGAAACAAAAATATGCCAGATTGTAGGATATTTAAACCTTGGAAAAGAGATGTTTAACTAAGTATTATTAAAGATAGGAAAATATACTGCATTGTAACAGGGCTGGCCATAACATTAAGCAGAGTGAAGTGTCCGCCTTAGGTGGCAGATGCTGGGGGGCAGGGAATGGTGGTGAGGTGTTGGAGGACAGAGCTCTGTGTGTCACATGACCTGCCCTGTGCCCCTTAAGCTAGCCTGCTGCGCTGAGGCGTGGTGGGCAACACAGTCCTGTCGGCAGTGTGGGAAGTTGATTCTGCCACCCCTCTGGACAGCTTCTGTATGTGGAAGGTGGAGGGAGCATCTTTTCCTTTGCCTTCTGCAGCAAAATCTCTTGGGACAGCTTTGGAATGAGCCCTCACTAAGGCAGCAAACCTAAACACACTTAACTAGGGAGTGCTTCCCATTGAACTAGGTCAGACTTACTTCTGAGTAAACATAGTTAGGGTTCCACTGTAAAGGAGATGGAATTTGCCAGGGCCATTAAAGCATTTTCTGTCTTAACACAAAAGCAATTTTGATAACATGTCAATTCATTTTTCTGGTGTTTTGTTCATACATTACTATGCAGGACCAGGTTTAGTATACAGATTGTTAATCCTGGTTATAATCGGTATTGGGTAAAGCTTGTACTATTGTATACTCCACAGCCTAAACCTTGCATTTTTGTGCAAGTATGTTCAAGATAAGCGAAACCGTGAGTACATGGAGTTCACGGAGGGATGAGAGAACCTTTCAGAGCTCATTTGCAACACTGTGCAAAAAGCTTTGTGAATCAGAAAGGCCCACTTTCCTTTTGTCTACCTGTGCCACCCAAAACCTGTTGTCAAAACAAGCATCAAAAGACTAAAGAGAGGCACTGTGTTTGATTTTCCAAGCAAGTCCCAAGGCGATTGGCTCCATAAGCCCCACTCCTGCTGGAGCTGAGCCAAAAAAAAAAAGAAAATGTGCTAACTAAATTCATCTAGCACATATCTGAGCACAATATCCCTCAGTTCCCACAGAATCAATCTAACCAGAAAGTATGTATCATTTCCCAATTCGATCCCTCTACCTGTATACATTTTCCATAGCCATTGTCCACTTGGGTCATCTCTAATTAATATTATTTTAGCCAGATTACAAGCTTTTATCATCTATAAAAGCTTGTAGCCATCAGGGGTCCACCAGGCCCCACCAGGCTTTTAGAAAGCCCCTGAAGATTTACTTGTTATTCCAGCCATCCCAGTACAGTTATGTTTTATTGTACTAGGTTGTAGCTGCAGTTGTGTTATAGGTTTTGTCTTATGCTGGTGTTTGTTGTTTTTATTATTTTATTTATTTATTTATTTATTTATTATATTTATGAATTGCCCATCTGGCCAGACATCCAGCCACTCTGAGCGATGTACAGTCCAATAAAATACAGGGACACACACACACACACACACACACAGTATAAAACAATTAAAAACAGTACAAAACTTAAAAATCCTAACCCGCCCCATATTCCCGCCTGAAAAGCCACGTTTTTAATGCCCGGCGGAAGCTAATCAAGGAAGGGGCATGGCGGAGGTCACTGGGGAGAGTGTTCCATAAATTGGGGGCTGCCACAGAAAAGGCCCTCCTCCTAGTCCCCACAAGCCTGGTTTCTCTGGCTGATAGGACAGGGCGAAGGCCGTCCGTGGCAGATCTTGTTGAGCGGCCTACTTGATGTTGTTTGTAGGAATGTTTGCTGTTATATGAGTTTTCTTGTGTGCCGCCTTGGGAGGGCTTCTGCCCTGAAAGGCGAGCAAGAAATATTTTAAATAAATAAAGGTGCAATCCTATGCATGTTTAGACAGAGAAAAGGTCTGGCTGGGGCATACTGGGAGTTGTAGGCCTTTTCTCTGTCTAAACATGCATAGATTGCACCCTTAATAAATAAAATAACTTCCAGTTTTCCTTAGAGTAGTGCAACCCAATTTTTGGATAGGTTATGCACACATTTCAGGTATGTCCTGACAAGTTTCCCACGTGTTTTGTACCTGGAAATACTGTGAATGGCTTGTGCAGTTCGTACTTTATCTAGCACAACACTCAGCTTTGGATTCTCTTCACAGTAAGGTGAATGCCTTGTTAAATAGGCACTAACTAGCCTCTTGTATTCTGCACCACTTTGTCGTATTCAAGCCAAGACACAGGCAAAGGTAATGGTGTGGCAGGTGCTCATCATGACCGTTTCCATAGCCACGTCCCCAAGAAGAGTCCAAAAATTCAGGCAGCTACGTTGATCCATATCAGCAAACCATATCTGGCAGTTCTCAGCTCCACCAGCAACAACAGGCCTTTTGTGAAGATAAAGGGTCTTAGTATGCAATCCTATGCCATGTTTAGACAGAAAAAGTCCTACAACTCCCAGCATTCCGCATCCAGCCATGCTGGCTAGGGAATGCTGGGAGTTGTCAGGGCCGGATTAAGATAGGGGCTATTGGAGCTGCAGCTCCAGGCCCCTACCATAAAATAGGCCCACAGCCGGCCCGGCAGCGCGCGGCGCGCCCACTCGCCCGAGCCGCGCCGCCGCCTGCTGGCTGCTGCCACTGCCACTGCCGCTGCCGCACTTGCCCTTGCGTCAAGACGCCAGGCAGCGGCTCCCTCGTGGCGGCGGCGGGCCCGCCCCTACCAAAATAGGCCCACCGCTGAGCCGGCCCGGCGGCGCGCAGCGCGCCCACTCGCCCGAGCCGCACTGCTGGCTGCTGCCGCACTTGCCCGTCGAGACGCCAGGCAGCAGCTCCCTTGCGGCGGCGGCAGAGGCTCTTCCCGCCGGGGACCTGCGACTCTGCGAAATGCCCCATCTGTCCGGCTCGGGAGAGCCAAAGCCACTCCGGTAAGGTAAGGTGGTTGCCCCCGCGCGCGCCTGCCTCTGACCCGGTTCTCACGGCCTGGTGGCAGGACTGGCGCGCCGGCGGTGGCCCGGCGGGGAAGCAGCAGCGTGCGCGGCTCTGGCTGGGCGCCGACGGACTCCCCCGGGTCAGCCTTCCCCAACTGGGTGCCCACCAGCGGTGTTGGACTACAACTCCCATCGTGCTGGCTGGGGGATGATGGGGGCTACAGTCCAGTTCACCTGGAGGGCGCCAGGTTGGGGGAGGCTGGCCGGGGGTGGGTGGGGACAAAATCCTCAGCACCAGGCCCATAATGGTCTTAATCCGGCCCTGGGAGTTGTAGGACTTTTTCTGTCTAAATGTGCATTGCACCCTTAGCTTCTCATTCAAGACTTACCGACCGAGCCCCCCCCCCCCCCGCAGTACTTTGCATTACAACAGGGATTGCTCACAACTATATGTTGTTGCTGGAAAAATCATTTTGCTTCAGCCACTGTGAGGATTGCAGCTAAGTTCAGAGCAGAGGGAGCAGGAAATTCCGGGGGGGGGGGGGGAGACGACTGGCAGATGATGTCAGTGTCCCTGTTAGACAAAAAGTGAGCCCTGGATCCACTGCCATTGGACAAAGGGCTCTTTAAACAACTGCCCCCTCCTTGCTAGCATGGATAGCAACAGAGAGTCTGTCAGAGATCATTTTGGTATGTACCTCAGGGAAACAGGGCTGAGAAATGGAAGGGAAGATCTCTGACAGAGCTTCTCTTGCCATTCATATTGCAGGGTGGGGGTAGGAGAATTAAACAGCTCTTTGTCTTGGAGTGAGTGCTGAACTGCGTAATTGGTTTAACTGCTCCACCAAAGCCTCCATTGCTGGTCATACTGGGGAGCACGGGGTCACCCAGTCCATTGTGCAAGCGTGTGGGAGTGAGGTCACTTCATGCACACAACCAGTAGTAGTGAGGTTGCATGAAGTCCACTGTTGTGACTCTATACCTCTATTATGTGGGCTAGCAAAAGCCGTGCATCTCAGCATTACTGTATAGAAATTTCTGGACACATCTTTAGTCATGTCAGGCTTTTTGGTGCCTTCCAGTGTTTTGCTGCTGCAGTCTGTAATGGGGGAGGGGTGTCAGAGGCAAAAGAAATAAACCAGGAAACAGTAAAGTTTTTAAAAAAGTAGTTTAAAAGGACTTGAATAAGGGAGGAGGAGAATGTTTGCCACTAGCCTTTCACTGAGTCTGTCTTTCTCCAAGATCACAGAGTAGCCCTTCTTCCCACAGATAGTAAACTGATTTTAAAAAAAACCAGATCCCACAGCAAATGTTAATATTCTGATAGGAATCTTGCTTACAATAATAAATTACCGTGACATCTGATAGGTCATGCAGTCCTATGTTCTATTTCTGTCTCTCATGTTTCTCCCCCTGCCCCCACCAGTTCAGGCGTCTTCTCTAGAGAGTACATTTTTATAATGGTTTCCCTTATGATGTTTAAAAACAATGTGTTTTCAAACTTTCCAGTCCGAAGAATATTAAGCCTGTAGCTCAATTTAGTGTTAGGAGTGTCCCTTGGTCTAAAGTATTCCATCCCCTTTAGAAGGCAGATGTGTTACAAATTTGTCAGGGATGCTTTAACTTGGATTCCTGCATTGAGCAGGGGGTTGGACTCGATGGCCTCATAGGACTCCTTCCAACTCTGCTATTCTATGATTCTATGAAATTTCCCCCTTCTATTTTTGATCCAATTTTTTCTTAGATGTGATAGTTTTAAACCTCTGAAACTGTACTGTTCCAGAATGATTAAATATTTTGTATATAGAACAATCCTGTAATATATATATATATATATATATATATCCTTATTTGAGGAAAGTGACTAAATAAAATGGCATTGTTAATAATTTTATTTATTTATTTTATAGATTTATATACCACTGTCCATATCAAAAAATATCTCTAAGCGGTTTTATACATTTCAGAAGGCAAACAGTGCCTTGCCTTACTCATAAATTCATGCATTCTGCCATTCCGCCAACTCCATGCAAATATCCTTGCAATATGATCCATGGATTTTAGTTAGCCTGCGGTCTTTGCATTGACCAGTATTGAATTCTTGTGGTTCTGTAACCCTTTACTCTCACCCCACTTTCACCCCAAATTCCAAAAGGGACAGGACTTTTCAAGAGCTGGAAGACGACAGATCCCATCATAGTATTTCAGTGATAGAGAAATTTCTTATTTCAGAGTCCTTGGATGGTACAGAAGTTCTATCCCTCTTTTAGGTTATAGTAACCCTACAACTATCCCTACTTGGCAATGGAGGTAGTAGCAATATGGGTAAAAGTGGATGTCAGTCTACTTCACTGGCTTAAGGCGCAGTCCTATGCATGTTTAGACAGAAAAAAGTCCTACAACTCCCAGCATGCCCCAGCCAGCTTTTGTGTGCGAATGAATGGGAGAGACCGGGCTGGGAGCAGCAATGTGGAATTTTGCTTTCAGGTGTGTGTGTGTGTTATGGCCTATTTGTGTCTTTACCTGGTGTATTGAACAGAGCAGCAAGCTTTAGCTAATTATCAGTGTAATTAATTGGAAACTAACATTTGTCACCAGATTAATCCATAGAAATAATACCAAGTAAAGGATTCTTGAAGGGACCCTCTACCACATAAACCACACAGACACACCATCTCCCTCATCCCGGAGCCAAATTTGACAAAAAAAAAAGAAACTCAGCAATTCCTTCTAGCCCAGGTTGTCTCAACAACAAACAGACAGCTTGCCACGCTGGATGACACTACTCTGGTCCCCCCTCTACAAATAAGAACCATAAGCACTTGACAGTGCTCAGCTGAAACCAGTGCCTGCATCTTTCACAGTGACTGTCCATAAAATATATTGCACATTAAAGGGGTGAGAAAGGATCGCTAGCGGGACAGGGTTTTATTTAAAAATGGGGAGATTGTGTGACTGGAGGAAGAGTGGGTTTTTATTGCATAATCCCTTTAGCAGTGCAGCATACTACATAGATGGCCCCACAGACCTTGAATTTGTTTATTTTTGAAGACATTTTGATTCTCATGTATTACTATAATTGCGGTACACTGTATTACCAAATTTGATGAAAAAGGAAACATGAAAGGTGGCCTTTGTTTGAGGAAAGAAGGGTATTTTCGTTTCTTAAACTGTAAGTTACCTTACAGAGCAATCTTGTGGCCCCTAGACAGCATCTAGACAGCCATAGGATTGTTCGAATTCCCAGCTCCATGGTCAGAAAATCATTCTGACCTCCGAGCTGGGGATCCGCATTCGGATCCCCCTCCCCCACAATCACAGCTGGTGTGGAAAGAACCACACTGGCTGCTTCTCCAAGGTCGTAAAAGCAACCTTGGAGAAGGGGTTTAGTGGGTGGGATGGGGACAGGGAGGTGAGGAGATTGGCACTGCTAAGATACAACATATCCTGGTGGCATCTCAGCCTTCTTCCCTCCCGCTCTGAAGCACTGCAGTTAGACAGCTGAAATCGTGTAATTATTACAATTATGTTAATAATTGTATTTTACTGTTAGCTTACCTCTAGCCGTGGTACGTTATTACATTGGAACCCTTTTAACTGAAAAAGTAGGTGTAATGTTTCACTATTTTAATGTTCTTGTTTTTTTAATTGTTTTAAGGTTTTATTGTTTTAAATTGTTGTGCACAGGCTTACGCTGGCTCAGCTTGTCTGAGCGTGGAAAGCTAAGCAGGGTCAAGCCTGGTTATTACTTGGATGGGAGACCCCTCCTCTAGTTTCCTGCATTGAGCAGGGGGTTGGACTCGATAGCCTTGTAGGCTCCTTCTAACTCTGTGATCTATGAAATCTATGAAATCCTTGGCTTTTTAGCAAATAAGGTAGTATATAAATGTTAATAATATCATAAAATAATAATAATAACCTCCATTGGGTAGCCCCATCCTATGTGGGTGCCTGTAACCCACCGAACTCAGAGGATGAAGGGCATCCACTGGAAGGAGGGAGGAGCATGGCAGCTAGGATTGCCAGCATGCTCTCCAAAACATTTAGACAGCCGATTTCAGCTGTCTAAATGTTCTCCCCCTCCTCACAGAGAGGAGGGGCTGAGGCACCGCCTGGATTCATCGGATGATGGCGGTGCCTTGCTCCTCCCCCCCCCCAGGAATGTCCCTTCCATACCGGTACCAAAGATGGCCTTCCATCTTCGGTTCCCAGCCAGCACAGAAAGAACTGCGCCGGCTGCCAGGTGGCAGGGGAAGGCGCTCTGCGGGCAGAGTCCCCGCTGCAACCTCAGAAGGGATTTCCGAGGTGGCAGGGGGGACTCCGACCTATCCTATGGCCCCCCAGGCAATGCCAGGGGGGCTATAGGATTGCATCTTAAATTGTCTTTCTGAGAGTAATATTAAAAGGAAACCAAATTCTAAGTACTGCAGGGATGTCTGCTTATAAAAGCCTTGCTTTTAGCTTGTTAACTCTGAGGAGGAAAGAAGTAACACTGTACTGCAACTGGAATCTGCTTTCAAGAATCAGTATGAAGAAGGCTAGTGTTTAGTGGTAAGAAGGAAATGCATGAACGGTTTAGTCTAGAACACCAACATCCCTGCAAGAATGAGGTAAATGTTCAATCAACAAGGAAATAATTAGTACAGGTGACAACTAATATGCCTTGGACATATTTTATGGCAAGGTGAAGTATAGATGTAGCTAAATAGAAATAGAATAAATTAATTCCCATCCTGCTTTCCATCTGTGCATCTTGTAATGATATCAATATCTCAGCATATCTTCTCTGGTAAAATTGTAGAAATGAAAAGCATGGAGCCCAGCAGGGAGGTCTGTTTTGCCACAGGTTCCCCAAAAGGGACTAGCAAAGGTTCTTTGAAGGATTTTCAGACCATAATAAATACTCCTCCAGGAAGTTAAAGCCAAACATCTTTATTGCAAAGCTGAGCATGAAATACAACAATGCTATGCCTTCCTCCAAGTTCCCTGGTGGAAATCCCACCCCTTACACAGTCACTGTATTATTTCCAACCAACCCGAATGCTAGTTCCAGCAGCTCTCCGCCTGGGTATCAGCTTTCAGCGTTGTGGCTTCAGCAGGGCTCTCTGAACTGCTTCCTCTGCTCCTTGCTCCTTCCGATTCTTCAGCACTCCACCACTACACACACACAACCAACCAACCACCACACTTCAGTCTGCATTTGCTAGTCTTAAATACCATTCTAGCACCAAGCCTCATGGGCTGCAGTTCTCGTGCTTAATTGATAGCACCTGTGCTGTTGTGCAGTGTCATTCTTCTGGCCAGCAGCCAGGTCACATGTTACTGGAGATTGCATCAGCCTGGCTAGCAGCCAACTCACATGATAGCAATTCAAGCAAGGTCATGCCTTGTTATTACAGAGCAAAATACAGGGTATAATACCATACAGAGCGTAATACAGAGCATAGTATCATACAAAGCATAATACAGAGCATTGAGGCAGGACTGTTGTGCAACACTGCACTCCTCGCCATCTTCCGCAACTCCCATTACAAGGTCTTTGTTATAAATTGGACACAATCAGATTAGATTATTAGTTATTTAAGCAAAATCACAGTTAGGATTATATCTTCTTCAATGCCATTTTGGTGCAGAAGTCATCTCTTGCCCTCAGGATTCAACTTTTCCCTCCAGCTGTGTTTGATCACCTGGAATTGGGGGTGTGCAGGATGGCCGGATCACTGAGCATATTGCCACCATTGTATCTTGGTTGAAAGCTGACTTTTTTTCTTGGCCTCCTGGCCATATTAATGGAGGAAGCTGAGACCCAAAAGCAGATTCTATAAGGGCAGGGAAATCCCCCCCCCCCCAACATCACTCAGAAAATCTTCAAGTGAAGTAATTCTATATGCCAGAGAGAGAGCCCTACCAACGCCTATAGCAGGGGTGGGCAACTTCCAGTGTTGGGAGCTCCTTTTCTGGTCTACAACATTGTGTGGGAGAGCATGAATGCTACCCCTGTTAAAATAATTTGTGGAGCTCACATACAACCATCCTGTGGTCCAATTACTGCCCTGGTTGCCTCTTCCATTCATGAAATGTTAAGCTCAGTTTTCATGAGCTAAACTTGCCTTTGCTCTCAACCATAACTCTTCACAGAAAGAGGGTCCAAAAAGCTTCCCCCTACTCTTGGGTAGTCTTGGTGAGATTTAAATCATCCAGCTGTAAGGGGAGCTAATTGCTTCTAGAAGAACTGTCCTCAAAGGGGCCACTAGCAGATGTCTTCAGAGGAGTATTAAAGCTTATTGCTTTTCCCACCCCTCCTATATGGCTATGTCCACAGCAGCGCATCTCATCCACAACCTTTAATCTTTGGTTTCCTAATACATGATCCCTTGTTCTCCCTGTACAACATGCTTTGCAAGCTTTCCACACTGTAAACTGTTACTCATGAATGCGCACTTTCTTGGCCCATGATTATTGGGTTGTCTTGATTTTTGGCCAGGCGTTTTTTAAATTATTTTGTCAAATGGGCACACCACAGACATGCCCCCCTCATACACACTGCCATATTTGCTGGTGTAAGCAAATATTTTAAGGGTGGGGAGAGGGAGGAAAGAACCTTCAAAAGATATCTCTGAGAATGGTAAATAGGCAGGAGTGTGAAAAGTTATATACAGTCATGCCTTGGATTGAGAGCATAATTCGTTCCAGAAATGTGCTTGTAATCCAAAACACTCTTATATCAAAACGAAATCCCCCCCAAAAAAATTGTACAGAGATTTTTAATTTAAGCCGTTCTACAGTACTTGTATTACAAGACGTTGCTTGTATATCAAGTCAAAAAAGATTAAATAAATATTTAAAAAATTGCTTGTCTTGCAAAACGCTCTCAAACCAAGTTACTTGCAATCCAAGGTATTACTGTAATGTTAAAAAGACTTGTGAAGACTGGTAAAAAATCATTTTAAAGAGATTTTGTAAGGCTTCATATGGGTGAAATAGCTGTGATATAACATCCAGGATTAAAGGAGTTACGAAAAACAACGATTGCTAGTATTGCCCGGTTATTGGGACCTATTTTATGATGTATTAATTTTAGTGCTAAAAATACTAGTACAGCACAAATTGGACACCGTGTTTGATGCAAAGTGCACAAACTACTAATGGTATTTATGGGAACAAATAATGTGGACACCAGGCAGTGTGGACTTAATCTAAATTAGAGTGGCTTGTGAGGTTATTGAGAAGCACTGACAGCTCAGTGAAGTCTCTTTTACATTCTTCTGGTACTGCTTCTCAATAATTGTTTGGATCCAAAGATGTCTTGTGTGAGCAGAAAGGCACTTCCGTTTGCACAAGGCAACTCTGCTGAATCATCTCAATTTCCCCCATCCCACTGCAGCCCCCGGCACCTGATCACACACCGTTTCTCAGGAATAGCTTTTCAGGGTGCACAGGGGGCTGTAGTGGGAGGGTAGAGCCAGGAAAGCCCCATTGCATGAGCGGATATCTGCTCATCTATCTCTGGATCCAACCTGATGTCTGAAGGAGAATGTGCACATCTCGCCCTATCATCAGATGTGCAAGCTGACTCTATATTGGGAATTTGGACACTCTGATGCTACTCACAATTTGCTGAGATTTGCAACATAGCTTTTTTCTAGAGCTTGAAAGTGTCAAATATCAGATCGAATTTTTGAACAAGACAAGAACTTCAGGCTAGACTCCGGGTACGTACTTTTGCATTTTGCAACGAACTAGTTAATCTGGTATGGTGATCTCATAGTCTAACTTTACTTCCTTGGAGATCAGGCTGATAGTTGCAAAGAAAAGGAGAGCAAAGAAAAGAGGTGCTTCTATTTTTCTTTTCTTAACCCCGCCCCCTCCATGCCTGCTCCTTTTCTTCTTCCAGAGTCCACATGCTGCCCTCTCCCCAACTTTCCAGTTGACATACTGCTTCCCATTGGACTCATCACAGGCCCTTTGAGACCATTCCCTTACCTTTAAACTCCATCTTTACCCAGCTTTATTGACATACTTCAGTGCTTTGTTCCTGAACAATAGCAGTTGGCTGGTCTAGGTGCATGTTGCCCTGTGGGGGTCCTTGGAGGAACTTTGTTTTTCAGAACTACAATGGAGCTTGTTTGAATGATCAGCTGAAGAAATCCAACATGCTGAAGCACATATTTGCCTAGGTCTATGTCACCTTGCTGTGCAATTATTAGCAGCAAACATTTCTCTTTAGTCTAAACTCTCCTCCAAACAAGGAGATGTAATCTGCAGTAATTCATTATCACCTGGAATATTTTTCTCCTGATAAGAACTGGATCCTATTCCAGGTTGCTACTCTGCTCATTTCTTATCTCTTCATTTACCTATAGCAATGAGTGGACGATCTTAGGGGGCACCCTTACTACAGGTGTCAACATTTTCCTCCACCTCACGTACAACCTTTGGCAATTTGAAGTTTGAGCTCTTGCCTTTCCTTACTGCTCCTCAGGCCATGGTTTGGGCAATACCCTCCCCTAGTCTGTCTCCTACACAAGAGAGGAGCGACTGCTTTCCCTCCCTGCCTGCCCACTAATTGTGCCCGTCTCACCTCCAGGGCGATCAGATCGCCATGCATGGATACAACATTTTAATAGCATGTATGCATAAAATCCAACATGTGCAGGTCTAGTGTGTGGCCAATTCCCAAATTATAACTGAGTTATCTGCCATGCTGTTCAGGCCTACATGCTTTAGATTTTATGCACAGACACACATCCTATTCG
The DNA here is from genome assembly GCA_021292165.1 of Shinisaurus crocodilurus. Classification (NCBI taxonomy): domain Eukaryota; kingdom Metazoa; phylum Chordata; class Lepidosauria; order Squamata; family Shinisauridae; genus Shinisaurus; species Shinisaurus crocodilurus. The sequence goes on from CM037876.1 coordinate 246,095,232, forward strand.
AAAATTATGCCCTTGTGTGGATGTCTGGCAGGATGTGTGCCCATTGGACAGGAAAGGATGGTGCAATCTCACACATAAGGATAAGATCAGGGGAGAGTATCATCCAAACCAGGCCAATATAAAATTAAAGATAGATGAAACCCTGATAAATATTGAACATTGTCCCAGCGCAGTTTGATGAAACTCGTTTCAGGATAAATTCGTTTAAGTTTTCCTGGCTCTGTCCAACCTTCGTGAATACTTTCGTCTTCAGAAAAGTTCTAATACATAGATTGGATAGATTAGCTGAGAGGGCTGTTTGCCCTTCATCACGTATTCTCTGGGGGCTGAGATACCTGATGAATATGCCCAAGTCCACATCCTCAGCAGATACAAATCAGCAAAGTTTCATCAATTTCAACAGAAACATATCAATCTACACCCACTGAAGGTTGGCTTATAGACAAAGGAGTTACTCAGGCCATCTGGTGGAAGAGTCTGAATTGTAGTTTCTTCCTATTAATGCCACCAGTGGGGTTGAGGGTTTTTACCCCATTTAATGCTAAATGCTGCCATCTCTCGTGAGGGAGCTTGCACTTGTAAGCATTCCACTTTACTTTGGTGCCTAGTGTGAGGCCAATTATAATAGTGTGGTTTGACCTTGTATAAGTTCTCAGCCAGTCCAATATTTATTACAGGTGGAACAGTCCTAAGTATGGGGGTGGACAATCTACAGCAGAGCGACTGCTGCATCCAGAACCTGCTGCCTCACAGTGGCTAGGGCAGGAAGTGGGAGAGCAGTTTTTTGTGGGATTTTTTTTTTTTACCATTTCTTTGCCAACTGGGTTTTAAAAACCAGCACGCCCCTAGAATGCTCCATTCTGGCCCCCAACACCCTAGAACACTGCAGGCAGGTCAACAATGGTGGCAGAGCTCCCATCAATGCACTGGGGGGGCCTCCATCTGCAGACTATTACAAGTATAGGTTGTTAGTATAAGTTGCCTTGGAGAGGACAGCCAAGTAAAATGGGGAAGATGAACAGTTCCAATCCATTTTAATTTGTATTTGATGCTCTTTCAAGTGGATTCTCTCCCAAGTAACCTAGTGCTTGGAAGCCTTTGGAATAGTTGATCAGACTGCTGCAAGAATGATATTATTCATTGATCAAAAGCAGAAGAAAGATAAGGAAGCACATATCAACCAGCCAGAAACTAGCTGACATTGGAAAATTGCTGCTGTCCCAGATTGTGCTGACCTGATTGGGCAAAGAATCCAGTCTCTCTTTGCCTGAAGAAGTACCATTATTCAAATTTAAAAACACATACACATGAACAGGCATGTATAGCACATCACATTTTTACTGAATAAGTTTTATTTCTTGTGTGTTTCAGAATCAGATCAAAAGGACCAGCCATGTTGCAGTTTGGAAGGAATGAGTCCTGCAGTGCATGCCATAAAAGTGAGGAAAGATACCTTTAACAATGAACCTGAAATGGCTTTATCCAGTTTCACCAGTGACACTCCCTAGTTCACAGCAGCAATTGTAATGTTCAGAAATACAAGCAACTGGAAGAGAGAATGCTGAAGTCCAGAGAACAAAGAAAAGGCACTTGATCTGCATAGACACTATGTTTTTCTTGGCCTCGAAGAACTTCTGTATGAGTTGCTGCTTTTGTCTCTTAACTATGATGGCTACTAGAGATTTCTGAACGGATGATAAACTCTGGAGTCTTTACTCTTTCACGTTCTCCTTAATTAACATTGGCATAAACACAGTGGAAGGTAATATTCTTGAACCCCATAGGCCAGGTGTAGGCAATGTGGTGCCCAAGGCCACCAATGCACCCCCCCAGACCCTGCCAAGGTCCCCTACCCTTCCCACTTTCAAACATTTAAAAACACATTTTCTTACTGGCAGCTAGGATTGCTGTGAAATAGGTTTCTGTTGGTGCTGAAACCTGTGGGTTCAAAGGAGTTGTTTACTGTGTTAGGGCTCAGACCCCACGTTTGCCTTGGGTTCAGTCTTGTGGACAAGTTACTTGTCCTTTGCCATGCCTCCCATGCCAGCCATTTTGTGGTGGTACCTAGGACAGTTTCTCAAATTTCCATATGTGCCCACAGCCCAAAAAGGTTGCCTATCCTGCAATAGGCTGATGTCCTTTGTTGGTTAATATAATTGAAATACAGTTCAGTGTTTGTCTTCCATATTCTGTCCATTTTAGATTAATCTCTGTCTGTTGTCTGATGCAACAAAAATGAATCCACCCAGGTTTGAGAAATCGCGGTGAACTCTGCCAGTGCTCTGTGTGCATCATGATCTTCAAAGCACACTTACAGAAAAATCTGAGAGGTCAACATGACTTTCCACTAGTTAGTTTCCATTCCCAAAACACTTCACAAATATTAGCTAATGTCATACACTTTTGCTGTAGACCAACTGTATGGGAGAAAAATCACATAATTTGTCCATACTTGACAGCAAGGATATATTTACATTCCTGTTTTGAAGGAGAGCCTCCAACCTCTGCAATCCACACCCAACACTCATCCTGAACTATCTCGGTCAGAAGCAGCAGTAGTGAGCGGGAGAGTAGTGTGGATGGTGTGATCTTTCCAGCAGTGCTATGGAAAGTGCAGTTGCACCACGAAGTGATAACAAAAACAATAACAAGCATTTATATAGTGACTTGGAGTATTCAAAGCACCTCAGGAACATTATCTTGTTGTAATCCTTGCAACAGTATTATTATCCCCATATGGCAGATTAGGGCCGGCTAGGGTTGAAAGAGAAAGGCTTGTTTAATGTCATCTAGTGGGTTTATGGCAGAGGTGATATTCAAAGAGCTCATTCTGTTAGCCACTATGATACAGTGAAAAGATACCATAGTTTTGCAAGATCACCACTTGGTGTGCTTCTTACACTTTTGCTTTAGCACGCAGGTACCAAATGAAACATATTGGAAAGAGGGTCAAAATATACCAGGGGTAGGGAACCTCAGGCCCAGGGGCCAAATCCAGCCCTCTTGGAGTCCCAATCCATCCCTTTGGGGTTCCCAGATCCACTGGCCCACCCCCTTTTCCCCAGCTACCAATAGTTAGGTGGTTTCCCAGCTTTTGCAGTTTTTTCCTCCTTTCTAAAATGTTGAAATGCCTCTCCTAAGGTTTAGTTACTGGCAGTCAGAGCTTTAAGCTACAATATGCTGGTGTTTTGTACTTTGTTCCCACACTTGTCTTTGGCCTTGACCACCAAGAGTTTCTCCAAAACTGAATTCAGTTTTGCTTATTTGATTTGCTTCAAATCATTTGCTTCAGGCTGAATGAGGTTCCCTACCCCTGGAATATATCCTAAGGGCGTAATCCCAGGAATGTTTAGACAGAAAAAAGTCCTACAATTCCCAGCATGTCCCAGCCATCCATGCTGGCTGGGGCATGCTGGGAGTTGAACTTTTTTTCTGTCTAAACATGCATAGGATTGTACCCAAACTCTTTTGATAAGCAAATCAGGGACAACATTGTTAATATCTCGTGACACACAGTTATCTTTGGAACTCCTGTTACGAACATTCCGACCATCTGTTTTTAAAGGCTAAATCATATCAAACTTCTTTTTCAAGTACAAACACCTTTGGAAGACAATATAATAAATCCAATGAAAAGTATAGATTCTGCTTAGGCCCTTGGTAGTTTTTCCTGTTCTGTATTACTATTATTAATTTTATTTCTATACCACCCAATAGCCGAAGCTCTCTGAGCAGTTTACAATGACCTGTAGCACAGATTTAAAAGCAGAGTGATACTGGATCCTCAGCATCTTCCAGAGAAAACAATGACACATGCTGAAATGTCATCTTCACCTCAATAACAGTACAAAAAAGCACAGCACTAGTAGCTGTTTGGTAATGCAAACCTCACTGTCTTTGACTAGTCCAGTGTTCTCCAACCTTGGGTCCCCAGATGTTTTTGGCCTACAACTCCCAGCGTGCCCCAGCCAGGTGGCTGGGGCACGCTGGGAGTTGTAGGCCAAAAACATCTGGGGACCCAAAGCTGGAGAACACTGGACTAGACAATGCATTTTGCTGAGTCATTAGAAAAGAGAGCCACTTGTGCATAGCAGAGGCGGGGCACATGTATGGTACTTCTGCAAGTTAATTAGCCATTATAGGAAATAAAAAGTGACGTCCTGTCCCAGCCAGAGGCAAGCCAAATCCGTTTGGCTAGTAGATGGGAGATTAGCTGAAAGGGTATACAACCAGCCACAGTTAAGAAGAGATGTCTTTGGGGCAAATACGTTAGCTAATCAGCCTGGCTAGGCTACCACTTTTAGAAAGGGAGGCACCGAGTATTCACAAAACACAGTATGAAGAGTTAAACGTTTTTCTAATTTGGTACAGTATGATATTCTCCTCTTTGCCTTCTAGTAGCCTTGGGGGGGGGGGGGAACCATACAGTCCAGGTTACAATATTAACACTAAGTCTTTCCCCATTCCTTTCAATGGAGGGAGCAGTTCCACACACAAAGGAATCGGGCAAAGGGCTGCTGCCTCCCTTTACATCAGGCACGAGGAACCTCCAGCCCACAGGCCAGATACAATCTATGGGAGGTCTCCATCTGGCCTACCAGCTTCTCCTCCAGGCCCTACCCCCTCTCCCTCCCAGACCAGAATCAGTAGTTGATCAGAGGCAAGAGATTTTCCCAGCTCAAAATCTCTCTGAGATAAGAGGTTTCCCTGCTCCCCTTCCACACACACCCACAATGCATTTACACTTTGGAAAAACCTCAATTTGTGCCCAAGGAGGCTTTTAAAAAGCCTAATGCAGGATGGGGGGTGTCTTTGGAGAGGTCTCTGCTGCGGAGGAAAGGGCCAACCCCTCCCCAATGCTGCAAGCCCCCCCTCCAAAATCACCCCTCTCCAGCTGCAATCCAGCCTTTTGAAAGCATAAATGCAACAGGGGGCATTTTCAGGAGAGAGGATTATGTTTTGTGCATGTGTGAGAATGGGGTCTGTGAAATCACATTGGGGACCACATGCCAACGGTGGGGTGGTCCCACCCACTGCTGGTATGCAGGCCCAGAGCTAATTCATCCCTTGGCCCCCAAAAAGGGTTTCCCACCACTGATTTAAATGAACAGGAAATTATTTTGTCCTAGTGGGGAGAGAGTGTTCCATCTGTGTGCTGGAGCCCCTGTGTGCAAAATTGTTCACCATATCACGGCAATTACTCTGCATAACCCCATTCAGTGAAGTATCTCCTTTGAGACATCTTTTGGGTCTAAGACTGCTTTCTTTCTTTCTTTTTTAATGTGCATGTAGAGGGGATAGTGTCAATCCAGAGAGTGTCTTTTAGAAACATACTCTTACACTTGCTTTCGTCTCCAGTCACAAAGAACTTGTTGCTACAGCTACCAAGAGCATTATTCTGTTTCAATGAGCTACTTAAAAAAAAAGAAGTGCAAATTAGATCTTGGATGGGAGAACTGCTCCCCACCTTCTGTGTTACCTGTTTGGTAATTTAAAAAAAAAAGAGGAGAGTTTTTCGTTTGATGGCATATGCCACAGTTGACTTTAACTAGATAGAACAGGGGCAGCATTTGATCTGGATAACCATTTGATATTCTGTGGGAGAATTCAAAGGCACAGAAGGGCTTCCCTTCTGCTAGCAGTGCCCCCCCCCCCCCACGATCACATGCCTAGCTCCAGGACCTTTCAGCAGCACAATAGGCTGAATGGCAAGGAAAATTCCATAGAGGAACATTCGGGTCTCCAGGGAACTGCTGTGATCTGTGTAAGCCAAAAATCTTCAGGGGGTGGATGGCGGAAAGAGAATGTGTATATAGTGTGTATTTTTAAAGAACTGAAAATGCAGGAGTTGTTTAACCAGATTCTCCTGTCCTTTATGATTTTGCAAGGACATTATGATTTTGCAAGGACAATGCTCTTAAATATTTTGCTCAAACAGTCTCTCTAAATATATTTCACTCAAGGAACTAGTATGTTTACAAACAATAATAATTTCAAGTGTTCTCCTTCCCTCACTACCACTGTAAATGAAGTATTGGCACTTAAAGATTGAAAAATTGAGTGAGAATCTTGAAATGACAAAGTGGTTGGCAGGTTTTTGGCAGAAATGGGAAAAGCGTAGTTCCCTATTTTTCCTTTATACTTCTCTGCCTGAAAGTTTAGACTACTCTGTCCCTATTTTCAAACTTCGGGGGCAGTATCATATGCTGCCACTGTGCTCCCACTCAGGGCCGGTGCTACCATTAGGCAAACTAGGCAGCTGCCTAGAGCGCCGCCAGGCTAAATGGGGTGCCAGAAATGTGGGGGAAGGGGAGGCGAAAGAAGCACGCCCCTCCCTCCCTCTCCTCCACCTCAGGGCTCGGTCTCCAAGCTGGCGCCGCTGAAGCTTCAGGCAGGCTCCTCCTCACAACCAGCATCAAAAGAGGCAGAGAAGGCGACAGGCTGGAGGAGGCGGAGGCGGGCAGGGCCAATGATGGGAGGCTGGTGGGCAGCGTAAGGATGCACCTGCAAACACCTCCTTCGCCTTCCCGGGCAGGGGCCAATAATGGGAGGCTGGTGGGCAGCGGGAAGGATGCACCTGCAAACACCTCCTTCGCCCTCCCTCTCAACGTCCCCTGAAAGCAGTTATTTCCAGCAACCAGGGAGGGAGGGAAAGGTATTTTAAGCTAGCTGGGGCTCCAATGTTTTATTTACCATGCTGTTTCTGTGTTTTGGTTTTAAATGCTTTTAGGATGCAATCCTACGCGTGTTTGGAGGGGGGGGGAGTCCTACAACTCCCAGCATTCCCCAGCCAGCCATGCACAATCCTATGCCCGTTGAGGCAGAAAAAAGCCTCAAAAGGCAGAAATATTGCAACAAAGTGATAGAGAGAGGAGGGGAAGCAGCAAGTTTCATAAAGCCCCTCCTAAATTTGAACCAGATGATCCACGGGCTCTCTCTTTGCTATGTTTCTACTACATGCATCCCCCCCCCCTGCAACCCAGAAGATGTATGAGTCAAACCGGTGTCTCTGCACCTTCACCCTGCGAGGTAGGACAGGCTGCAAGACACCCTTTTGTCTCTATTCCTCACAGGTAGCACCACCACACCTCTCTCACATCCTTTTTTCATATCCCTTGTGCTGCCCGCAGGAGGAGACAGGCTTTTACATATATATGGAGTAGGAGAAGGCCCTTGGGAGTTCCTGGCATAGCTGGGCTGATATTGCCTCTTTGCTTTCCGTGTGAACACAAAGGAAAAGTCTCATAGTCCACAAAGTTTTTCTATGGGGCTCGGCAGTTTGCAGGGAGGGAAATTTATTTCATAATGGGCATAGGGCTGGAGGGAGGGAGGGCTCAAGTGGGAAGGGGGTGTGTGCTAAATATCTGATCTTGCCTAGGGCACCAAACTGCCTTGCACCGGCCCTGCTCCCACTATTGCTTTTGCACCGGTGGGAGTGACAGCTTGTGCAATGAGTCATTTGCAGTTCTAAAAATAATAACCCTAGAAGTGAGCGGAAACACTTTTTTCTGGATTGGAATAGGTTAGCTCCTTTCCGTGAGCTATGCAGACCTGTCCCATTCCGGAAATGAGAATTTCCACTTGTTTGGGGTTGTTTGTAAGACTGCAAAAGCCCTGTTGCACGAACAGTCGCTCCTGCTGGCACACAGTAGGATACTGCTCTATGGCAGCATCCACAGCAGCACACTTCCATTACAATCCTTCAGTGCTTTGTCGCTTGTTTTTCCTGTGTACAGTATATACGTACATTTTTCTTCTTGACGTCTGTACAGTACCACATGGAAATGGAGACCACAGCATGAAGCTTCTGGAATAAGTATCGCCAACATCAGGGGCGCTTGCCCCCATTCCTGCCTGCCCCCATTCTTGCTTAAAGCAGGTTTTCTGTTCAACGCATGAGTCAAGGGGACAGCACTTTGCCGCACCATTTCTGAAGCTTGCATGCTTAGTTTTCTATATTTTGTCATTCTTTCCTTGTTCTGGAGGTTTCTCTCATCTCCTCCTTTCTAATTGTTTGTTGTGGATAAATATATACACACAAACAAGCCTTTTGCGATAGTATTCTGGGATGGGAAGACTCCTCAGTTCCAGCCATGCCCCCAGTTCCACTGCCACTTACTGAGGTTGACATAAGCGAAGTAGACAGTGTTGACTTATCTTACACATAAGAATTTCTGGAGTCTCTAAAGCAGGAGTGGACGACTTCGGGGTGTGTGTGTCCAGGGACCACTTCCCCCCCTGGACCAGCTATGGGTTGCACTCCTAAAATTCAGTGGCTGCAGTAGCAAATATATATATATATATAAATAAATAAATGGTGGGTTGTTGCCAAATTTTGGTGGCAAACTGCTATGGAGAGTTAGAAGTGACTGGTTCAGGTTCTTTTCAAGCCAAATTTGTCACTCTGAAGCCTTTGTAGTAGTTTCCCACCGAAATTAGGCAGCAAACCATTGATTTCTATTCAGGTTTTTTGCTGCCACGGCAATTTTGGCAACACAGTGTATTCCCATGAGTGGGGAGGGGCCTTCGGAGCTGCACCAGAGACCAGGTGAGCCTGCATGTGGCCACCACTGCTCTAAAGCTTTGCAAGATTAGGCCTTGGGAGCTGCACCAGAGACCAGGTGAGCCTGCATGTGGCCACCACTGCTCTAAAGCTTTGCAAGATTAGGCCATGTTTGAAGAGGTTCTCCAACAATAACTCAAGTCTACAAAGAGAAAAGGGAAAAAAAGACCACATCTCAATTTATTTTCAGATTGAACCCTATCTTTTTTAACCTGGAGCCTAAGAATTTGGGTCTAGTGTCAGTATATTTTCTACAAGATCTGATGAAAGTGATAAATATCTGTGGATAACACTGCATTGTTCCCCCCAACTTTCCCAAATGTGAAGAATTTTTTACTGTATGCAAACACTGGAACAAACAGTATCCCCACAGTATATAAAATACATATATTTTTAAAGCAACTGTACTGAAGAGGATCCAGTTGCAAAGTGATCTGATGCCAGATGTAAGCAATGTGAAATCCAGTACTAATAAATAAAAAGTCTTGTAGTGTGGGAAAATAAACAGCAACGAAGTGAAATGGAGTGTAAGGTGGGGGTGGAGAGACACAGTTTAATGTTGCATTTAGTGCCTTTGCTGTACATTGAGTTTTTTTTCCTAGTGTTGCTAGCACTTTCTTATGAGAACAAGGTCCCTCATCATTGCAGGGGGGGGTGAGTTGGAGGAGAGCACCTGTTTCCCTTTTCATGTAAGGATATCATGTGGTACTTGATGAGATCCCTTGCTGAAGAGTATATATTGGAAATGAAAGAGAAAATGTTCCTGCAGCTACTATAATATACATATTCATTCAAATATAATGAACTCTTAAATATTACATAAATCTATTATATTAAGTTATTATATATAAAAGATAGAATAGTAACTTCATGGGCCACAAACTGCAAATTTTAGAAAAAGATCTGCATGAATGACTTCAAAAGAACTTTTCTAGAACTCCTCAATTTAGATCAGGAGTGCAGACCGCCTTTTAGCCCAAAGGCCAAATTCCATTTCCGAGAAGCTTTTGGAGGCTGTATTCCACCGGTGTGCAGGGCTGAAGGCAAAAGAGTGGAGCCAATGGCAAAAGGGTCAAAATACAAAAAATATCAGCATATTGTAGCTTAAAGCTCTTCCTGCCAGTAACCAACAGCCCCATCCTATGTGGGTGCCCGTAACAATCCAAACCCGGAGGATTACGGGCATCCAATTGAAGGTGGGAGTAGCATGGCAGATAGGATTGCCGCTATGCTCCCCTCACCCTCAAAAACATTTAGACAGCGGATTTCAGCCACCTAAATGTTTTACCCCTCTTTGTGAGGAGGAGAGGCACCCCTGGATACAGCGGAAGACTACAGTTTTTCATAGATTTCATAGAGTTGGAGGGAGCCTACAAGGCCATCGAGTCCAACCCCCTGCTCAATGCAGGAAACTGGAGGAGGGGTCTCCCATCTAAGTAATAACCATGCTTGACCCTGCTTAGCTTTCCACGCTCAGACAAGCTGAGCCAGCATAAGCCACAGTTCCCCTCCCCACTCATGGGAATACCCCCCACCACGCTGGAACGGAAGACTGTCTTCCATCTTCGGTTCCCAGCTGGTGCGGAAAGAACCGCACTGGCTGTGAGCTGGGGGGGGGAGGGCGCTGTGCGCTCGGACTCCCCACTGTGACCTCGGAAGGGATTTCCAAGGTCATAGCAGGGAGTCCGACTTATCCTATGCCCCCCCCCCCAGGCAAGGTCAGAGGGCCATAGGATTGCACCCTAAGTGTTTGGAACATTCTCCCATGTGTGATTCAAGAGGCAGAAACAGTGGCAAATTTTAAACGACTCTTGAAAACACGCCTATTCATACAGGCTTTCCCTGACCTATGAGGAGCTCTGTTACCACCCTGTTTTATTGTTAAGATCATGTAATGTTTTTAACTGTTCTTATTTATTATTTTTTATCTGGTTTCTATATTGTTATGTTGTATTTTAATGTAAACCACTTAGGGACTTTAATATGTTAAGCAGTATAGAACTATTATAAATAAATAAAATAAAGAAATGCCAACCTTTTAGAATGGAGGGGGGGGGGAATGCACAAAAGCCAGGAACTGCTGTGATAAGTTCAAGATAACACCTCTCAGAGATAGTCTAGCCTCTCTCAGCTCTGTGAGAAAGCTAAATATTTTTCAAGCTTGACCTTAAATGAAAGATAGCTGGCTCATCGTAGAGACTGACACTTTTCTCATACCGTAGTCCTATCCATAGTTAGTCTTATTAAAAACAAAACTTGCCTGTCTGTTATACAGTTACATACATATACCTCCCTACCACTTCCTTCCGGCCTTGGTCAGTTTTTTATATTTCCCCCTCTCTGGCATGGGCTCCTTAGCTGCACGTGACAGACAGCTCCCAATGCCACAATTACTTTCAGGTGGAGCAGCGAAGCTAGCCAACTTTTCCCTCATGCACAACCTCTCACAGTGCATGAGGGGAAAGGGGGTGGGGCCATCTGTGTAACCCTACTGGGGTGGATTTATATACTCTCTGCTTGCTCCTTGGCTACGTTCACAACTTGCTCTGAAGCAGGCGCTTGCTCCAAAGGTTTCAAGCTTTATATTTACTTCAAAGTTCTCCACCATTTACAGCTCCATAGGAGGCCATTTTGAAAGTAACATTCAAATGTCAAAATGCTTAGTAGGATCAGTAGAACACCTCAAGTTAGTAAATACATTCCAAAAGGGCTTATATCATCGGCCATCTCAGCTTTAGTATGTGACATTCAGTTTACTTCTATATATCAACCATGACTGAGGGTCTGGAGTAGCAAGCTCTCTTTTGTCAGCTATCAACATGGGGAAAGGCCTGCATAGAAGAGTCTTTTTTCTCCAATAGACAGCAGTGGGAATGGCCAGCCTGGCTGTGAATCAAAACAATTATGCCCACTGCCTTCCCTTGCCAATTACATTAATTAGCAAGGACTAACCTGGTCTGGTATGTTCTTAGGAAAGCCATGCAGCTCCTAGCAATCACTTTACACTTGTCAAAATGCTTGTGACTATATTACTCTTTGGCCAATGTAATATCATCCCAGGCATTGAAGGCTACCTAATGCATTTGTAGTTGCCTTTGAAAAGTGGGGTGGGGGCGGGAGGAGTGTGTATTGCTCATATTGTGTGAGTGTTGTTTCCTCGCTAGTGTTGTTATTGCAAACTCCAGAGATTTTATCTTTGGTCCTTTAACTCAGTGTTCTCCAACCTTGGGTCCCCAGATGTTTTTGGCCTACAACTCCCAGCATGCCCCAGCCAGCTTGCTGTGGGCCAGGCACGTGAATCCGACACAATCCATCAGATAAATCAACAACCAATCAACTGGCCCGCCAGGCTGCCAGCTCCTTGATCATCCATCATTTCCCCAAGCAATTAATTAGTCAGTCAGGCTTCGATCCATTCCTACTCAGGGCTAATAATAATAATCCGCTGGCTGGGGCATGCTGGGAGTTGTAGGCCAAAAACATCTGGGGACCCAAGGTTGGAGAACACTGCTTTAACTGACTGCCCTTCATTGCTAGCAAGTGTATGTTTATGCTGTTGAAAAGTGTGAGCTAATGACAAAAATCACTATACTATTGTGAATCAGCAGCTGCCTACCTTAGATCAAAGGACCATGCAATTCACCTTGCGCAAGTGCAGGATCGCTGTCCGCAGTAGAGGGGCCGGGGCTGGTTCTAATAGGGAGTTAGCTTTCGCTACTATTGGTGCCTCCTAGTGCCCAGCTTGGATTAGGTTCTCTTCTGTGTTCTGTAGCAAGACAGAGCCCCACACTGCTTCCTTTTCTCACTGAGCTGCATGCATAATCAAAGACACAGTAAGTCCCTAGGAGGGACTGTGGCTCAGTGGTAGAGCACCTGCTTTGCATGCCGAAAAAGCTCCTGCCTGAAACCCTGGAGAGCCACTGCTAGTCAGTGTCGACAGTACTGGGCTAGATGGACCCATGGTCTGACTCAGTATTCGGGAGCTTCCTGTGTTCCATTGTCCAGCAAGATTCTTCTTGCCTCTATTGACATTTAGTAATCCAATCTCATGTAATTAACATGACCTTCCCTTCCAAGTCAGGAGGCAAAAAATCACGATCTTCTTATTGTGTTAGTAAGGTCAGACACAGACTAAGCGAAAAGGAGCCAGTAATTCACAAAGTGCATGATTGTTTCTTCATCCAGAGAGTTCTCTTTCCCTGCACATATCCCCAGCACATATGTGTTGCCGGTATTCCCACACAGCCCCATTTAATTCCAAGAAACCCACAGCTTTCAGTTCCATCACAGGAGACAATATATGCTGGAATTTGAGCCCTGATATTTTCCGTTTCCAAGGCTTTCTTCATCTGACCAGATGCCAGGGGAAATGTCATAGTAAAGGTGCAATCCTGTTCACATTTAGACAGAAAAAGAGTCCTACAACTCCCAGCATCCCTCTAGGTAGCCATGCTGGCTAGGGCATGCTGGGAATTGTAGGACTTTTTTTCTGTCTAAACATGCATAGGATTGCACCCTAAATAGAGTATTTGGAAAGCAATCCACTGTACACTGCTCTTCTTGCTTATTCAAACTGCATTTGCCTATATTATCTTATACCTGACCTCTTCTCTGGTAATATCAGTATTTAGTTATTTCACTTCTATGGTGTCTTCATGCAAATTCCCTTGATATTTTATTGATTCTTTTCCGGTTGGCTGGCATGCACTCCAAGTTGAGAAAAATACTGTAGAAAGGAAATACAATGAGTGGTGGCTACTTTGACAAAGGAGATGTTACCCCCCAAAAAAGTCTGTTTCAGTCATTTCCCTTGGATGCTTTAGAATAGTACTGTGCCTTTTCAACAGAAATGAAAACTCAGTTGAACTACCGTTGGTGAAGTGGAAACCCTGCAGTTGTAGGAACATTTCCAGAGGGTAGTTTTAGCAGTAAACCCTTAAAAGGAATGGATCTCCAGTGTCCAGTAGCCCAAGGTCAGTGCAACAGTGATGAGTCTATAATAGATTTGCTGCTAAAATTCACTAAAAATGTATTTCAGATCAAAGCGCGTAGTACCAGCACTTCAGAATGGCTTACGCTGGCTCAGCTTGTCTGAGTGTGGAAAGCTAAGCAGGGTCAGGCCTGGTTATTACTTGGATGGGAGATCCCTCTAGTTTCCTGCATTGAGCAGGGGGTTGGACTCGATAGCCTTGTAGGCTCCTTCCAACTCTATGATCTATGAAATCTATGAGTCATGCTCCAAAAATCTTGGCAGCCTTACTGAAAACTATTGAATGTCGTTTCAGGACTTGAAAACCCATGGTGCAGTGTCTCCTAAACTGAAATATGCATGCATGAAAATGTCTAAACATCCTAAGATTACAAACTCCAGAATTCATTGAGCAAAAACTCATGTGCAAAAATATCCAAGGATTGAAGTGAACAGTTGATAAATTCTTGAAGGAATGGAAATGCAACAGGACCCAGCCAAAAACACACACACACAATTAGTTGAGGAGCAATTGGAAGGATTTGTGGGTTCTGATGATAATTTGTGATATAATATTGGGGCATATTTTGTCTTGAAGATGTCTCCACACCCCCATGGTTCAGGATCCACATGTTGCCATGTCCAGAAGTGCTGTGGTGGGGTCAGGGGGGCATTAAAATGGCCACAATCTTGTCCAGAAGACTGGTGATATTTCCTTATGATTGTTCAGCAACCGCTCATGACTCAAATGCATCATAATTTCATGCTCTATAACTTTGGTCTAGGTTTAGATTGATAAGAACAGGTGTTAAGGGGGGGAGAGTTGCTAAGCACAAAAGGTAGGGAACCCATGTGTTAACAACATTTCTTTATAAATAGCATCTCAGTGGTGGCCTCAATCAAACTTTAGGTAGAAAAATAACTGCAGGGAAAGGGGTTTTGTCCTTGTGAGGGAACCGTAAGAGCTGTCTGAGAGATTCCTGAAAAAATTACATCTATTGCAGTAAGTACAGCTTACGCTTTTTAAAACATCCACAAATTCTTTTGCAGATATATTTTAATCAAAGTCTGTAATTGTGAGAATTTTTTTTTTATTGATGGAAGAAGTACACATTGTGTTATAGGTAGATTGACTGTAGATTGCCATGGATAAAACTAGGCTAGACAAAAAGCTTCCAAGTCTGGATATGAACTATACAGTATGTGTAATATGCTAACAGAAAATAAGAGAAACTTTCATAGAAAATCCTAGTGCCGTGAACACGTTCTAATCTGGACAGCATCAGAGAGTGGGCTGACTACTTAGATCTAGGTAGCACCACCAGATGCCTCTCTTAGTGCCAGCTGAGGCTCCCAGCCCTTCCCAGTTAAAATGTTTCAATTTTTTTAAAAAAATTGTTATTTTTTTTAAAGCCTTGGGTGGCTGGAAATCAGAAGAGCTTCAGCCACCCCACCCTCTTTCTTTCCCTTGTCCAATATGGCTCAGAGCCCCACATGAGTCCAGAGCATTTGTCAGAAGAAAGGAAGAGGACTGGGTGGCTGGAAGCCAGAGCTCTGCTGCTTGCTAGCCATCCATCCAGCTAAAATGGAAAAGAAAGAGGATTACATTGCCAGCTGGAAGATAACCCCCCCCCTTTGGTGCACTTACTTTATTTGCATTTTTCCCCCTTTTCCGTGCTTCTGTATTGCGCAAGTGGGTTCCTCCTTTGTCTTACTATTATTTTCCACCAGTCCTTTGCAACTGTGTGCAAATTAGTCTTGTCTTGTCAATTTCCCTGTTACTGTTGACAGCTGAAACATACAAGGAAATTGACAAGGAAAGCCTACACATATTGCACCTCTTGTGCAATTTCAAGATACCTCCCCTCAAAAAAAATCTAATTTGCACAAATTGCCAACCATTAAAAAATAATAACTGGAACCTGCGTATTGGATCAACTCGCTACAGATCGATCAAGTTGATGCCAGTGGGGGAAATCTGCCAGGGCAGAACTGGAAAAATCCATCGAGTTTTAACCCCCCCAAATGGAATTCTCATACATCCCTACGTAGTAACATCTGGGAATCCAAGGGTAGTTGGGAACATCTATAATACATTGTTGAGGTGCTATTTATAAAGAAACACTGCAAAAACATGGATTCTTCCCTTTATACACTTAGCATCTTAACAACAGTTCCAAACATAGACCAGTGTCTTAGAGCCTACAATTACAGTTAATTTGAGTCATAAATCGTTGCTGTACAATCATAAATGGGGGAGATATTGCCAGTTTTCTGGACAAGTTAGCAGCCATTGTGCAGTGCTGCATTGGTGGGGATGGCAACATCTGGATCCCGAACCATGGGAGGAACATCTTCAAGAATTCATGCCCCACTATTGTGCCACAAATTTCCCATGGAAACTCACCAGTGCTGGCTCCAGGTTTCTGAGCGCCCTTGGGCAAGTCACTCTCAATGATCCCCCTCCTTCAGTGAGTCTACCTTCTCACCACCATCACTAGGCTGCTATTGCTCCTCTTTTTCATCTTTTCATCGCTGCTACCGCTTGCTTGCTTGACAGAGAGCCAGTGAGCAGCAAGTAGGCAGTAGCATCTCCTGCTCCTCCTTCTCACCACTACCATTGCATGTGCCAGAGTGAGAGACAGGTGAATAAGCAGGGTACAATGGTGAAGAGGAGGAACAACTCCAGGGGACTCTTTGTCAGTGGGCCCTTGGCAGGTGCTCAACCACACCTACTCTTGATGCCAGCCCTGGAACCTACCTCAAGCAGGAAAATGTCTTAGGCTGGCGTTGGCCAGAAAGCATTTTTTGTTTGCTTTTTTTTTTTTTTTTAATGGGGATGGGTTTTGTTTCATACTCAGCTGTTAATAACAATGAATACACTTCAAAAAAAATAAATATTACAAAAGAGAACATTTGGGATGAGGAAGGAATATCCCCCTGACATCAGAATGGCATATATGGATGTTCTTGTTCTTTTCCTACACAGCATGTGGCATTGCTCACTTCCTTAAACCATCTGGAAGCATTTTAGTAAAATTTCCTAAAGGCAGTTTTTAATTGGTAGAAAGTTAATTTGCAATCTTTAGCCATTCATCTGATATCTCCCCCCGTTATTCCTAGTTTACAGATGTGAAGCTGGGGATGAGAAATAAAATCACTCAGTCAGTACATTCAACCCAGCCATCCCTAGCATAAGTTCATCCCATAACTGAAACCAACTTACTTTGGTTGGAATTTCTGAAGAATAGTTCTGGATCTAAGCAACTATAAATGACAAGCAACTCCCATAACACCATGCTTGAGGATCATTTCATATATTTTTTTGCACATGTACTCATATTTATGTGCAGAATTCACATTTACATGAGTAAACCAAATGACTGATCTGCATAAATAAGCTGCTTCACACTTCTGTGAAGCTGTTTAAAGAGCAAGGCTGAAAATGTGTCCGTGGCTTACTAAAGCTACAGTAAGCAAAGGTAACGCTTTGGGCCATAAGGGGAAAAAATCCAAAATCCATGTTAGGGCAATATCTTTATTAAGCCAACTCAATGGTGTCCCCCCCCCCCCACACACACACACCAGTGTACAAGCTTTTGAGATCTTCATCTGGCAAGTTGTTACCAAAAGCGGGAAGGGGGGGGGCATTAAGGAAAAAAAGAAAAGGGGCTGACTTGATGCTGAATCATGTTGCCTGCATAGTCGGAGCCTTAAGATGGAACGTGGGGGGAGGCTGCAGCAGGCATTCAAATTAGGCTCCACCAGGTGCTGCTATGATTTCCGGTTGCATCCAGAACTGTTCTTAGGACTACTAGGGGGAAAAGCCACCTTGGAATTTTCTTTGGTAGGTGCCCTCACATTGCAGGTGCCATTTACATGATAATCAGGAAGCATTTTCTCCCAACCAGCATATGAAAATAATGCATGAAAACAGAGTTTGAATCACCTTGCAACACAGGTTTGCTAAGAGGAAATTGTAAATAATCATAAATCATCAACAGGAGCACTGGACAAAGCTCTGTGTTATCATGCATGTGAGCTTGTACAAAAGTGGGCAAGAAAGAAAAATAAATAAGACGTTGGCAGCCTTGCGCATTCAACTTTATTGGTCATCGCATCAACCATCAGCATGATATAATTTGCAGATAAGCTTTTACAGTCCGGGATTTCTGATTATGTAAATCAGGACCCTTCCAGAGGGACAAAGCTGATCAAACGTTAGCAATGTGAAATGGTTATATGAATTGACTTTCACTGTTTGTCCTTCAGCATCAGTGGAAGTTTCATATAACTCACATATATGGCCATAAATATGCTACCAACAGATCACTACTATCACTACTTTTTTTTGCCTAGCCTACATTTACCACTTGTACAGTGGCCCATAAATCTTTGTCAGTAGACAGAGAACATACATCTGGAGCAGCCCAGATAGGAAAAAGAACCCACCCCGCTTTGATGATCAAGGAAAGGGAAGGTTAGTTGGTCTCCTATGTATACAATATGAGAATGTCTGTGAATTCAGGGAGGCTTTTTCCCCCCTGTTGGGGATAAAGAGGTTACTTGCCCTCTTGTAGATCTCTTTCTAGGCAGCCAGGGAATACTCTAGAACCAATATTTGTTTTTGTAAGAGTGATTTTTCTGTAACCCCAGATCCACCAAAGCATGTACACATTTACACACACTGCAAGTACATATGCGTGGGGGAAAAATCCCAAACCCACTGCAAACATATATGGGGCTGAAAAAAAATTCCCAGACCTACTGCAAACACATATGGGACTGGGGGAAAAAAATCCTGACCCCACAGCCACCATATCTTGCTCAGAAAAAAATCCCAAACCCCCCAGCAATCATATCTTACTCAGAGAAAAAGGTTACTGGCTCACAGCCACCAGAACTGAGTTTTATAAAATCTACAGGCACACAGCAACCAGAAATGCAATAAAAGAGCAGCAACAGCAACAATACAGCAACTCCCCACCCCAGAATAAAAGGAAAAGAAAATATGTCTTATATACGGTTCACAGTTGTTCTTGCTGGCTCCTCTCACAGCAAAGGATGAAGAAAAATAACTAAATTTGATAAGGGAACGCACACACACACATTATCTCTCTATCCCTTGCTCACTCACTCATTCACATATAGACTCACATACACAAACGTAATCAAATTCAAATCAATCCACAAGTTTAGTTATAAATCCAAAAATTAATCTTCTGGTGGTGACTGAGGAAAGGTAAGCAAAATGGCTGAGACTTGAACAGCAAAAAAGAAAATAAGCAACTCCTCCAGCCAGTTCCTCAGCCCCAGTGAGTCCCATTTTTATTGGCTGGCTCAGCTGCATGGTCCATCCTCCATCTATATGCTGCTGCTGACCCATGTGCCTTACCCTCTGCCCATTCTACCCCCCTCCTCCTACTCCAATTGGGTCGGCTAGGCTGCTGGATAAAGTGTGTCTCAGGAGGATCACCTGGCATGGTCATCCTCCACGTAAGTCCTCCATGTTTTCCTGGCTGCGGAGAAGACAATCTGCACTTGCGTGCTGTCGCACATGTGCGATACAAGAACATCCATAGGTATGTTCAAGCTGGCTGGTGGCTGCATAATCAGCAGTGTCAGAGGCAAGCCAGCAGGGATCATGCTGGCAAGTGGCCCAGAAGAATGGGGACGCATGTGTGTGCTGGCTGGTCTACATAAATCTTTTTTCTTCTTTCAGGAGCGGCAGGGCAGTGACCCGCCCGACCAGCAATTCCCATTGCCACTGGTTGCCATGCTGTCATCACCATCCACATAAAATTTGGAGAGTCAACTTCCCCTTGCCTGTCGTGAGCAAAATCTTCAAGATACAGTCATGCCTTGGATTGAGAGCATAATTCGTTCCGGAAAGGTGCTTGTAATCCAAAACACTCTTATATCAAAATGAAATCCCCCCAAAAAAATTTGTACAGAGATTTTTAATTTAAGCCGTACTACAGTACTTGTATTGCAAGACGACGCTTGTATATCAAGTAAAAAATAAATAAATAAATATTAAAAATTTTGCTTGTCTTGCAAAACGCTCTCAAACCAAGTTACTTGTAATCCAAGGTATTACTGTATATAAGAAACTGCCTTGTACTAAGGCAAGCTGCTGGGTTGTGGTAGAGGCAGATGGTGTCCAAAAAGCAAAGGATGCTGAGTATATGGGTACATGTAATTTTATTTGTTTCTGTTTAGATTTATTTATTTACATTTCTATAACACAAAATAGCCAAAGCTCTCTGGGCAGTTCACAAAAATTAAAATCCTAAAACGCAATATGATAAGACATAATATAAAACCTTTAAAAGTTTAAAACAGAATAAAATCAGAGTAAAAACTAGGAGCAAGATCTAAAGATCTAAAAACACAATAACACATTTAAAAACAAAACCACAGGACTAAAAAGCCTGGGAAAATAAAAAGGACTTCACCTGGTGCTGAAAATGCTACAGTGTAGGCACCAGGTGAGCCTCTCTGGGGAGGGCATTCTAGGGGATTCGCTAGAGGCATTTACTGTGCGCTCATGACTCCTCACTCATGGTAGTTTGCGGGTGCTTTACATGACGTTGTCATCCTCCAGGGTCTCTCCGGAGATTTCCAAGTATTTCCGTGGCTTTTTTTTTAGAGTGAGGAAAGTTTGGTATTATCTGAAAATGGCAGAATGAACCAGAATGAAAAGCTTGTGTATTTTTGCAATTCCACTGTACCACAGCACCCTTGTGGTTGTGTAATGGAACATATAGAAAGGCAGAGAAAGGGAAAAAAACATGTGTAAAGGAGCCGATCTTAATCTCGCAAAGAATCTGGAAGCAGAAGCCTCAGTAAAGTGACAGGTTTCATAGATTTCATAGATCATAGAGTTGGAAGGGGCCTACAAGGCTATCGAGTCCAACCCCCTGCTCAATGCAGGAAACTAGAGGAGGGGTCTCCCATCCAAGTAATCACCAGGCCTGACCCTGCTTAGCTTTCCACACTCAGACAAGCTGAGCCAGCGTAAGCCACAGGCCTCATGTAGAGAAGTCCCACAATTGAAGTGCCACCACTGAAAAGGCCCTCTCCTTAGTAGCTACCCACTTCACCTCATTAGATGGATACCTTGCACCACCAAATACCTCCAAGTTAGTAAGAATGCATTAAAAACAAGTGCTAAATAAATACAATTGATAACATGATTTTTTTAAAAGAAAAGAAACCCCACTCTCATTGTTGGTCTAACCTTGGCCACCAAATACCTGACCTGTCTTGCAATGCTTCTAAGAGGTGTTCAGACCTTGGCAAGGATCATGGGGGGAAAGGATATTCCCTAGTTGTGTGAAAGCTATCAGAACCCCTCAGTGCATTTCATATGAAGTTAATTTTGAACTGCTTTGATCTAGTGGATACATATTATCTTAATTTACTGGGAGAATGAGTTTCCACTTGTTTTGCAATCTGCGTATGATGGTGTCTGTACAGAGTAATTTGCATACATAATCTGTGTTAATACAAGGTTGCAAAGCAATGAATAGTGATGGATATTAGTTGGCTTCCTATGCAAAATTCCCTTATTGAAATCTGAACATAGTATTTTAATTGTAGGCCTTTCAATATTTCACAATCTAGTGCAAAGTCCTAGCCAACTTCTCTTTATTTCACATACATATGCACATGCAAACAGACAAACAAACAAAGTTGGTGAGCTCATAACTACTTGTCTCCATGAACTGGCACCTGCAGCTGTGGTGTGGCTTTGTTTTGTGCATATACAATTTTGTAGCAGAATTTGCGAGTAATGCTGAAAACCTGAATTCCAGTATCAAATTCCTGGGTTTAGGTGGATTTTACTTGCACGTAAAGGTTGGTGTATTCAGATATGCCCAAACCGAAAATTTCATAACTGATATGAATGCCAAATTGGAAATATTTCAATTCAGTTGGTCTGGGGACCAACATCCCCAACACTACTTTTTTCTGGGTCAGAAAAGATTGCTGGATTGCTGCTGCAAGAAGTTTCTTCTCAAGAAGATTCTGGATATCTGATGTATGTCAGATTTAATTGTGAAGAATTAAATCCAGTGCACCTTCATTTGCTAGAGCACAGACGGCTCCGCAGTTAGGTTTTATCACTGACTACTGCTTTTATAGCGTTAAAGCAGGAGTGTTGAACCACTTTCAGCCCATGGGCCAAATTCCATTTTGGATAAGGTCTCAGGGGCTGCATTCCAGTGGTGGGTGGAGCCAAAGGAAAAGGGGTGGGGCAAAATTACCAAATATACCAGCATATTTTAGCTTAAAGCTATTATTGCCAATAATCATGTTGGCCAATGCAGTCATACTAAGGGGGAATACATGAACAAGTAGTGACAGCATGGAGGAGGAGCAGGGCCCCAAGGCTCTGAGGGTTGGCAGTGGGCCCCCTGCAGGGGTGTGGGCGTTGGCAGGTGCCCAACAATGCCTACCTCTGATGCCAACCCTGTTGGCAGTAGCAGCACACCTTATCACTACCCCTCAAATTTGTAGTTCAGAGATGCAGCAGGAGTTTTTCGTTTTGTTTTTTAAATCTCCATTGCATGCTGCCATATGGCAGAGTGCTACAGTGTATATATTTGTATAATGGCTCCATCATTGGCAGTGCAGATTGGTCCAGCTAAAGGTGTAGAGTGTTTGGTTCCCTGACTTTCCCCTAAGGCCTCAGTTTGGCAGGTATACAGCATCGGCAGCTTCATAGATTCATAGATCACAGAGTTGGAAGGTGCCTACAAGCCCATCGAGTCCAACCCCCTGCTCAATTTAGACCCTCCCTCTCCTTGTCAAGGTCAGCTTGACTACTAGGCATATATGTGGTGTACCATTAAGGGGCTGTGCATTTTGCTAGCCTGCTGGGGACTGGCAGAGGATAGCCTGCTGCGTTCCTATGCTGGCTGCAGGGGGAAGGGGCTTGCCTCCTCTGGCAGCCCCCTTGGCTTCTACTGTGGGTGCGAGGCGGGATGGAGTGCTGTGGCCCTCCTCCACCAGCCCACTCACTCACCTTCATGGAATTCTTTGTTTCTTCTGGCTACCAGGCTAGTGCTTACCTACAAGGCTGGTTTATTATTTGAATTGTGTTTTTCTTCATGGGAGACACAACTGCATTTTTCTGTCTCAGGCATCAAAGTAGAGATGGGCCATCTCTATTCCCTATGCTTCTTCCCCTCCAGCTTTAATATCTTCTTTCCTCTCCCCACTTCCCTCTGTGCAGTATATTGTTTTGTGTCCATATACCCATACATAGCTCATACCATGACCTGCGACAGGCTCTCTGAGGGAGCTCCACCTCTGCCTCATTTCCACACAGAAAGCAAAGACTGATTAAGTACCTAACTTACAAGTTTATATGCAGATGTACCGTAGGTAACAAAATCCCAACCATGACATTCCTGTTTTCTTGCAATTCAACCTCCCCAAGATGCTTTCCCCCTCTATGGGGTTTCAACTGTATGTTTCACAGAGGAAAGGCAGCAGGTGTGGAAAACACTAAGTAGTCCCTCTGGCCACTTCTCTGCACCAAATTGTCCTTTTATTTCCCAGACCTGCTCTCCTTAGCACACATGGGCAACTCATTGCCCGTGGAGCCTTGGGGTGCCCCACTCTCTTTTCCCCACCAGCCACCTGATCAGCCAGCAAATGGGGTGGGGAATAGATCATTTTTCCCCCACTGCTAATGGCAAGGAAACAACTGTTTGGATCAGAAACACTGGAGGCATGGGAAGGCTTTAACCTCACCCTTCTCCCTGCAATCCTGATGCAGAGATTGCTGATTCTCTGCTGCTGTTACCAGCAAGGAAACAGTGAGCTGGATCAGGATCATTAGGGTAGAGGCTTTAAACTCCAGCCCCACTCAAATGATCCCATCCCCTGCTCTGAGCTAGCAGGGAGGGGAAGTTTCAGCATCCCCTTCCCTGCACACTGAGATGGTGTGTGTGTGTATGTGTGTGTAAGGGTGTGTGTGTAAGGGTGTGTGTGTAAGGGTGTGTGTGTAAGGGTGTGTGTATGTTTGTATGTGTTGGGAACAGTTAATGATCTCATTCTGTCACTGGAGATTGAGCGTGAACTCCTGTGGCGCATGCTGGTACCAGATTACCCGCTATTTTATGTGGCTCTTTCCATATTGTATCTATTAAGGGCCAAACGAGACCTGGCACACCACTGTGCATCTCCCCCCCCCCCCTGATGTTTTTGTTTTTCTCTTTGTTTTTCAAATGAAAATGGAACAGAATAAGGGAGGGCCCCTTAAGCTTTTCTCATCCTGCAATTTGTATACTCATAATCACACACATGTACCAAACTGCCTCTCTCCTAGCAAGGGAAAAGATACAGGGTCAGGACCCTGTATCTTTTCCCCTGAATGGGGGAGCTGCGGATGGGATTTCAAGCATATAAACAGCAGAAACCAAAAGTTAAGCAGCCCCCCCCCCCTCCATGTCTTTTCTGCTCAAATTTGCATAGTATAGAGGCTGCGTGCGTTTCCATTTTTTTTTTAAAGGGCAAACCTTTTGGAAAATAAAGTATGCTATGAGAGAAATAGGTAAAACTGCTTAACTAGTGAAATGGGCAGAATATTGTTTTACTCAGGAAATTTGGCCCCAAGGTGGTAATTCCCAAACATCTTTGCAGTGAGTCCAGTTTCAACTGCCATTGGATTATAAGACTCTATGAAACAGGCTGTGATTACAATTATATCATCTGCCCCTGCCAAATGGAGCACGCATTGACTGGGTTTGTACAAGACAGCAACTCATTGTGCTCAACAAGCCACAGTAGGTTGTCATGTCATGTGAATTCAGACCATTTCCCACAGGGTGGGTTGTTTGTGGGCAACCATGGCTTGTTCTAGGGGTTGTTGTACCCACAACAGGTTGTCGTGTCATCCGAACCCGGGCAACCAACCCCATCATGGGTACCGGGAACCAACAAGC
Source organism: Shinisaurus crocodilurus (assembly GCA_021292165.1). Classification (NCBI taxonomy): domain Eukaryota; kingdom Metazoa; phylum Chordata; class Lepidosauria; order Squamata; family Shinisauridae; genus Shinisaurus; species Shinisaurus crocodilurus. The sequence continues at coordinate 246,119,725 of CM037876.1, forward strand.
GAGCTTCTTGCAAATCCAATCTATCAGTAACTCACAGACTTTTAAAATTACATAATGAACTAAAAATATTTAAGCAGTTGACAGTTGTTAGCATTAAGTTTAACAATTCATGGGATTGGGCTGTTTCATGTGTGCTCTTAAGGATTTCAATGCCTTATCTACTGTACTACATGATAAAACTAAGTATTGATTCAGAAAAATGCAAGAAAAATCAGGATAAAATAAAAGTATAGAATAAAAACAAAAGTAAAAGTGTAACATAAAGGTAAAAGTATAAAATAAAAATAAGTAAAGCCAAAGAAGAAAACTTGATTCAACTCCATTGAGGACAGTAGGCATCTTCTTACTGATGTTTGACTTGAGTTTTAAGCCACACATGACAATCCAGTATAATAATGACTCTATGGCACATTAAAGCACTAAAGAAACTGCTGAAATATTTACTGGTGACTTGGCAACAAAGCACAAGTCATGTACCTCCAAAAGTGGAAGACCTGAATCCATGCAGTGATGTTTCCTTTCCAGATCCTGAATTAAGCCAAGCAAACACTTTGAGTCTTGTAAAAATATTTGATTGTGACAAAAGGTCTGGGTGGAGGAATCCCTTTTTTACAAAGAGGGAAGTATTGATAACTTCCCAATTATACATGTTCAAACCCCCCCCCCCATTCCCAGACTTGTTTCTGCTCCACAAATCATAGTGACTTTCTGTTCCTAATTTTAGAAAACACTTTGCTAGGCAAAACAAGTTATTTTTAAGCTGACTCCTTCTTTAACTGGAATCTTTCTATGGACTCAAACAGTGTTTAGTTATGCAGGAGATTTGGGGGATGGTTTCTGTTATTCACAAACCCTCTGGGGTGTCTTGTGGGCTCATCCCTTATTGACACTTAACATGCTATAAATCACTGCTCATTTTAGAACTGAATTAGTCATAACACTGAAGTGTGAAATAATCTCCATTTCAAAGTCTGCTGGACTCCCCTCCTCCCACCCTGTTGCCTCCCACTGGGGGAGGTCTCAGGCCAAGGTGGTGATAAGCACTTTGTTCTTTTTAATCACGGAGAACTTAAAGCATTATTTATAAGACTGTTGGAGAAGTGGCATAAACCTGTATGCTGGAAGGAAACAGTGTGACTACTAGGATGCGGCTCTCTAAGATAAGTAGGTTCCCAAAATAAATGCAGGCATGGAATAACCCCAGATGCCTTTCCAGATGCTGAATTGGTGTCAGAATTGGATTCTAGGCATGTTTGAAAGCTCCTGTGGTGTAGTGGCCAGAGTGTCAGACAATGAGCAGCAAGACCTGAATTCAAATCCCCACTTGGCCATGAAGTTCACTGGGTAACCTTGGACCGATCATGATCTCTCAGCCTAACTTGCCTCATAGGGTTGTTGTGAGGATAAAATGTGTGTGTGCATGTGTGTCGACAGGGGTGGGGGGGAGAACCAATTATATGCCACCTTCTGTTCCTTGGTAGGATAAAAATTGTAACAAATACATAATGTGGGAGTGTGGTGGGTGAGTGTTATACTGAAGCATATGAACAAGAATATCACATCTGAGCATATTCATATCTGGGCTAAACTATGTGTGATGCTGAGTTGCATGTAGTTTCCCACTTAGATTCCCCCCCCCCCAAAAAAAATTACGGCTGGGAAGGCTGTAATCTGAAGCAGAAGACCCATGAGTGGTGGTGGGGACACAACCTTGTAATGCTTTCTGTCCCAGAATTTTCCCAATAAAAATCATCCTTCCCCATCTGCTTCACCCCACTTCACATACATACACACACAGAGGGGGAAAGATACTACCTTGGATCCAGCGTCTTCCTTCCATGGTTGGAAGGGCTCCTTCTATCCATGGAAGGCTTCCAATTCAGAGAAGCATTTCTGCTGGCAGAATGGGGAATGTGGTGTTCTTTGTCAGTTCCCTCCTCCCTCTGCAGTCCCTTATCTCGCTCCCTGGAAATCTGCTCTGGAGGGATGGGGTACCCTCTGGAACAGTGGAGGAGGTAGTGCAGGGGGTGTGGGCAGAGGAAGGAGAGAATCTGCAAAGACCCCCTCCCTCACCATTCCATTGGTGGGAGAATACTGAGCAGAACTGAGCCAAAGAACCTTGACTGCAAATGTGTGAAGCTTGCCACCACATGTGCTTATGGAAGGAAGCCACAACCAATCCCAGCTCCCTGGTTTATGTATCTGTATCATGTGTGAGCCAGTGGTTTCCCAAGGTTAGCGCCTAAGCCAGCCTCCACCAACCAGATGTTTTGGATTTCAACACCCATCAGTCCCAGCCAGCGTATGGCCAATAGTAAGGATTACTGAGAGTTGTACTTCAATACATCTGGAGGGCACCAGTTTGGGGAAGGCCAGCCTAAGCTAATGCCTACTTTGAGGAAAAAGTCAAGGTAAAAAGTAACTTTTGTTCCAAGTGGGATTTAATTATTTAACTTATTGCTCTTTCAGACTGAATTGTGCTGTAGTATTGTAAACTTTTATATTGTAGTTGAAGTAATTTTATTGTTGATGTTTTTATTATGGTTTTATTGTATAATTTTTGTAAGCTTCTTTGATTTATTAAGACAAGTGTAATATACAAATCTTAAACTTTAAAAAGTTTGTGGTGTGTGGTCTAAGTTGTGGAATAGCATACAGTCGTTATAATAAATGTGCTTTTGATCGTAAAAGAAGACACATATTAGTCACTTATCTTGGGTTTGAGACAGCTATACGATGAGCAAGTATTTTGTACAATAATGATATTAGGCTCATGTGCTTGGTACAGAAACAACCCACAATTTAGGTTTATACATGTGAAGGCACATCTAGGTCTGAGTTTACATAGACATTATTAGTTCCCATATGGTCTGGGTGAGGTCATCTATACAGGAAGGGTTAAGGAATATCATCCCTCATTAAATTACCTCAGGAAAGTCTCTCTATTTGCATACATCTCTGCCTCCCCCTCCTCTGTCAGTTGAAGAGGATATGAATGGAGGCCTGTGGTAGCTGCACCCTCACCTCCAGCACATGAAAAAACAAACACAGCCATTCTTCTGTTTGTTGTTTTAGTGCAGGGCGCTCCTTCCATAACAAAATCCATTTCCCTACAGGCAGCAGGCTAAGACTTGTTTGCTTATAGTTCTGTCAAGGAAAAGGAGGCTTCACAAGAAGCACAGTCTTCAAGCAGCTATATCCTGTTGATAAACAGAAAAAGAAGAAAGGCGGTGGGGGAGGGGGTGTCTTTTCCATTCTGCAAACACCTCTTGCCAAGTCTGGCCTACCTTTTGTTAGTCAGTCAGGGATGGTGAAGCTGTAATTCTGGGACAGCAAGTTGTTTCTGGCATTGAAAGGGCTCTTCCTCAGAGGACCGTATGGGCATGTGTACAGGAGGAGTTCATGCCTCTCAAATGGAGCAGTGAGCTCTTCCAATTTCTAAATGCCTTATGTGGCTAGCTAATGGAGTTATACCCGTATCTTACACAATGTCGGTATTCTCACTAGCCCATGCAAAACTTGTTAACGTGGCTTACATTACTTAAAAAACAACACAAGCTTTTTCTGTACCAGTGTGAGGGCTTATTTTGAGGCAAAGAGCTAAGGGATAAGTCTTGCAGCCTGAAGCTCAACGAAGTAATCATAAATTGGAGAGTGTCTGTGCATTTCCCTCATAGCGGAATAACCCTGGGTTTAGGAGAAAAGGTTTCTGGGACAGAAAGCTTGACTCCCAGGCATGCCTGAGTCCCATCACCTTTCCTTTGTGAAATAGCATAAGCACTGTAAAAGAAAGGCCATTGGGCCTGGCTTTGAATATCACAGCTGAAGCTTGTTTTGGTACGCTGTTCAGATTGTTGTGAACTGCCCAGAGAGCTTTGGCTGTGGGGTCAGGGCCGGATTAACATAGGGGCGATTGGAGCGGCCGCTCCAGGCCCATAACAGACAATAGTCCCACAATATAGGGACACGGCATGATTTGAGTTAGCTCTGATCGTTATCATTCAGCATAATTAATGATTTTTTCAAGATTAGAAAGGTGTTCTAAGCACATCTGCATTACAGGCTTGAGGCAAGACCTAGCAAGAACTGTTGTTCTCAAATTAGCATTTCGGTAGGTTTTTGCATTTCAATCACTGTTACTACATTTCTTTGAAGCACATGGGGGCTTGCTAGGGTCTGTAATATTCAGATTTAGAAGGGACCTCTCTCTCCAGCCTCGAGCAAAAGATCTTTCTGATTCGCAGCTCAATTGTTCAAATGCTAGTTTAACAAAAAAACAAAAACGAAAACGAAACAAAGCAACAAGAACAACACAATTATTCTTGGTCAAGCAAAGCTTCCTGGCTTTTTGTTGTGGCTGCTTTTTCTTTTTTAATAAATAAATTTGGGGGAAATTGGGGAGACCCTTACTGATGAGCTGCAGGAGTTTTTGAGTTTTGGCACTTTAATGGTAATTAAAATATTTAATTTGTTTTAATATAAAATTGCGTCTTCATTTTATTTATTTCCATAAAAAGGCCCACCAAAATCCTCAGCACCAGGCCCATAATGCTCTTAATCCGGCCCTGTGTGGGGTGGTATAGAAATGAAATGAAATGAAATAAATAAATAAATAAAATAATTGCCAGATGCCAGTGCTGAAAGCTCCTGAACTTTGAGGATGTTTGGACTGGGTTCAAGCTCTGATTATTAATCCCATCACTAGTTAGAAGTAAGATATGCTTTCCCATTGTGGGTTCAGGACAGGTGTGATAATGTTGTTTAGGAACTTTATTTAAAGGTACCTAATATTATCAATGCTTTCTGCCAGCTTTAACAAGCATTGACAAACAAGAGCAACACACCATGACTTGCAAAGTGATGTTCCTTTGTCAACTAACATCCAGACAGACTTCTGCCTCCTTTTGGCTGTGCTCTCTGGAGCAAGTTGTGTGAGGGAAATGGTGTGAATACACACACACACTCCTCACTCCCAGTCAGGGGCATCCCTACCATTAGGTAGAATGAGATGGCTCCCTCAGGTGGCAGACGCTGGGTGACGGGGAATGGTGTTGAAGTGTTGGATAACAGCTGCCCTGTACCCCCTAAGCACATGGCCTGCCCTGTGCCTCCTAAGCTAGCCTGCTGTTCATAGGTGTGGTGTAGGATGCTGTCCTGTCATCAGTGTTGAAGTAAGGTTCAGTGCCTGCCTAGTCAGCTTTTGTATGTGGAATGGAGTGGGGAGGGTGCCATCTTTGCATCAGGCAGCAAAATTTCTTGGTCCAGCCTTGTCATCAGTATTTGGTGTACCTTGCATGCAAATGCTTGCCCTGTATGAGGTGGAAGGCTGGGGTGGGGGTGGGGGTGGTAGTGGACAGGGAATAAGTTGAACACGCAGAACAATGTCATGGCCTAAGGGTGAGCACCCCAACTGAACTCATCCCTGAGTACTTCAGAACTTTCAGTACTTCTCCTGAAGGGTATTAAAGCCATTTTTCACTTGCAGTCAGGCAAAATTACACAGCAGAAAAGGCATTTCGTTTTACCAGCTGTTCCCTCCCCCTTATATATTGTGCAACTAGATGGCATCTGCAAAGGAAGAGCTATATCCAATATCTCTGTTGCCGTTGAGTACAGAATCTCAATTGGCCCACGGGCTCTGCCACACCAAATTTATTTAAAAGCCTTTATAATATATGCATGGAAAGCAGGGTCCCATCAACTGCCTGCCATGTGTTGCCATCAGGTTCCAATATTTTTAGTCACATCCTTCCCTGACACTCCTGTCTGTGTTAACCAGAGTGAGCACATACTTAAATCTCTTTCACTGAAATCACTATGACTCAACAGTTCTCATTAACTTTGGCTGGATCCTGTCTTCTGAGTCTGGATGACAGTATGAGAAAGAATAAGCTTGTTCCTGTTCATGTGTTGAAGTCACCCAAAGCCTGTCCACCACTTCAAATAAAATTGCTGATGAATAGTAATACACCTGCACTGGAATTGCATGTGGGATGGGGGGGCAGATTACACATAGCCTCTGAAGAATTTAACAGTTGTTAAATTACAAGGTTTTTGAAATTTTTAAAGAATCTAATATTTCTTGGTGTTTCATTTACAGGTTTTGGGGTTTTTTCTGGGTGCTTCATTATACATTTCAGGCTGTTTCAAATAAACTGTTTAAAATGTCTCTGATTGCAATAGAAAATGATGGGTGATTCTGGGCACCAGCGCAAGGAAAGTCAGTGAACTGCTTTAACATTAGTTGTGTTTATTCCCAAAAATGTCAACCCCTATGTCACAGAAATTTCATGGTGCATCATTGCATATTTTGTTGAGCTCTTCATATCTAGAGTCAAGAATATTGTCCTGTGACAAGGACCAGATATATATATATATATATATATACAGTCATGCCTTGGATTGAGAGCATAATTTGTTCCGGAAACGTGCTTGTAATCCAAAACACTCTTATATCAAAACAAAATCCCCCCAAAAAAATTTGTACAGAGATTTTTAATTTAAGCCGTACTACAGTACTTGTATTGCAAGACATCGCTTGTATATCAAGTCACAAAAAATTAAATAAATATTTAAAAATTTGGTTGTCTTGCAAAACGCTCTCAAACCAAGTTACTTGCAATCCAAGGTATTACTGTATATCCCTTAAGTAAGTTCTTTGAGAAAAACAGAACACAATTCTTCTTGAATAATTCCCTTCAGGAGTGCTAAATGACGTTTGCCTTTGTCCATGTGAGTTCATCCTCAGTTTCTCAGACAATAGCAGCCATAAGTAAGAGAAGTTATGCTCAGCAAAGAGCCCTCCAATCTCTTGTGGAGAATTAAGGAGAATTATTTGGCTGCCCCAGAAGTGCAGCTAGCTTGGCAGTTGTAAGGCAAGCCCCTGTAGACTGTTCTAAAGAAAGGAGTGGGGCAGGGGAAATAAGAATTCTGAAGCACTTAGCAATAAAATACCTTGCAGAGACCACCACTGTGTCTGCTTTTGCAGAAGCTTGGCTCCCAGGCCTGCAGCCTCTGGATAGCTTCCATCCCAAATGTATGTCACATTTCCTTCCAATGAAAGCCAAATATTTACATTAATCTGGGGTCACTCAAAGGCCATTCTGCTATCACAAGTTGGAAGAGACTGTGATATATTAAACCAATGGGAGGGGGGAGGGTTAGGTGGGTGGATTAACAGAGGCCTCCAGAGTACATTATGTAGTTGGTTCTCTACTTCAGTTGCCCAGTAGGGTAATTTCAGGCTGAGAAGATGAGGTGTGGACAACACAACAGCTAGGTTTGTACCTTGTTTTGGAGGAAGTCTAGGTGAGCACTTATAGACATTGGCTGGGTTCACACAACACTTTAAGGCCCACAGAGGCTCTGAAGCCTTTGTGGTCTTAAATTTGCCTGCGGCTGTGCCTGACTGATGATCGGGCACAGCAGGGTTCCCTGGCCATCTCTGCCACCCTCTTCCCTCATTGGTCCTCTTGCAGGTATACCTTGGTACACCGCAAGAGCACCGAGTTCCCCCCCCCCAAAACTGTAATTTGCACTAATCCCCCCAACCCGGCACAGGGGATTTCCTCTGGTTTTGCCACTTCTTGAGGTGCTATTGACTTGGGGTAAATGGTAAAACTGAAGGGACAGTTGGGACTTCCCAGCGCCCCCCAAAAACCCTGGGGATTCTGTGTGGAAGTGGGGGAATTGATGGGGTGCCCCCAAAACACCTCTTTTTTTTGTAGGATCTTGTGGTTTGGGGGAGGGCTTGTGCCTCTGGGTTATCCACACTTGGGAAAGTGAGGGCAGCCCAGGGGGACATGAGCCTCCCCAAAAACCCTGAAGATTCTGCTGCAAAGGGTGCTTTCCACTCCCCTGGGCTGTGGAGATGTTTTCAAGGGAGTTGGTTGTTTTGAATGAGAGCTACAAGAAACTGACCCACTAATAGACCCCGGCGGTTGCTTGCCACGGAGGAAACTTCCAGTGGCATTATATGAGCCTGTTCATAAAGAACTAGACAGTTTGCAGAAAAGGGGCATCATCATCTCAGAAGAATCTAACACTCCCTGAATAAGTAGCATGCTCTTAGTAAAGAAGCCATCAGGCACATTGAGAATCTGCATAGACCACAAGCCATTAAAGCAAGCCCTAAAAATATGCCATTCCCGATTGTCTACAATTGATGATATCCTGCCTGATCTCTCCAGAGCCCAAATATTTGTGATGTCAGCAATGGCTTCTGGCATTTTCTATACCTTTTGGCTGCTATAGATGGCTCCGCCTTCCCATGGGTGTCTCGCCAGCATCTGAAGTGTTTCAGAGGAAACTAAACCAGGCGCTTGAAGGATTGCTGGGTGTGAAGATAATTGCAGATGACATCCTGATTATAGGAGAAAGGGCAAATGATATAGAGGCCGAAAATGACCATAATTACAAGCTACAGTCATTCTTCTAGCAGTGCAGAGAGAGGAACATCAAACTAAACCCAGAAAAAATGAAACTCAAACAGCAGCAGGTGACATACACAGGGCATGTGCTATCAGCTGAAGGACTACGGCCACATCCCAGCAAGGTAGAGGCAATTCAGAACATGCTGCCACCAATGGATGTGACTGGGGTCCAGCGTTTCATGAGAATGATAAACTTCCTGGCTAAATTTTGCCCACATGGCCTATCGGGTGTGCCTTGGCTGGCTTGACTGGGTTGGGGACTGGGTAGGAGGTCCCACCCCCATTGCATAGGAGTAGAAACCCCACCTGTTGGGTACACAAAAGAGAACAGTCCATATGCACCTGCTTTATTGCCTTGTATGCCCAAGCTTTTACTTGATATACCTTACCTGGCCAATGTGGAAGTTTCTAGAGTCAAGATATTAGGAGAATACTTTAAATGGCAGCAAGGTTGAACTTATCAGTAACATACATCCCACGGATATTAGCGGGACATTTTCAGAGTAAACACAGAAGGAGCCCTTTAATTTTAGGCAGTGCCCGTAGCTGAGGTGCCATCTTTAGGAATGAAAGGTGGGGAAGGGGATTCTAGTTTGTGCCACCCCCAGTTGCAGGAGATCTGGTGGGGGGCACCTAGATCTGTTGTCTTCACACTTGTCCATGAAATTTGGAGTGAAAGGTGAAAAGGAAACAGGGATGGAGACTCGGACTCGAGGACTCGACTCGTGAGTCGGACTGAGTCCCCCCTCTGACTCGAGTCCCAATATTTTTAATGGGACTCGAGACTCGACTCGGGACTCGAGACCAAGGACTCGCCAACATCCCTGGGCTGTTGACGAGTCTTCTGGCTGTGCCAGAAGGAGTGTGATCACCGGTGAAGAGCACATGGAAGCGAGGAGCGCCGCTGCTCGGCCACTATGGACAGCTACCAGGAGCGCAGCCCCAACGATGTGTTGAGATTTATTTTGATTGATGTGTTGTTGTGGGGGGTTACGGTTAGGGTCAGACATTTTGGGTTTGGCTGCCTCTGCCTGCCTGTTTGGGGTTCCCAGCCTCCTCTGCCTGCCTGGTCTCTTCTTGACCAGTTCAACAGTTGAATTGCCCAAGACAAAGGGCACTGCCTGTCTGCCTGTTTGGAGTTCCCTACCTCCTCTGCCTGCCTGGTCTCTTCTTAACCAGTTCCACAGTTTGAATTGTCCAAGACAAAGGCCTCTGCCTGCCTGCTTTGGGGTTCCCTGCCTCCTCTGCCTGCCTGGTTATTTTGGGTTTGTCTGCCTAGTCTGTTCTTGCCAAAATCAGTTGCAGAGTTTTGAAATAAAAAGGCACACTTGTGCCTAGAATTTATTTAAGCCACACATCTGAAGTAGCCTTATTTTGTTGGGGGGAAACCCCATTGATTTTAATAGGGACTCGTGGAAGTCAGTTTTGGGAGTGACTCAGGACTCGTGACTCGTGAGTCACCATTTTGGACCAAGGACTCGGACTCGAGACTCGGGTCCAAAGACTCGTGACTCGACTCGTGACTCGAGACCAAGGACTCTTCAACATCCCTGGAAGGAAAGGAGAGCAGGGAAGTGCCAGCCAAAGAGGAGGACCCATTCCAGAATCTGTCTCTGCACTGCTATGAGCCTGCATCTTGCTTGCTTCTTAGGGCACCACAAGAATTTTGTTTGATATTCTTAGAAATGTGGCCACAGGCTGGATGAAACTGAGCAGTGGGCCAGATCTGCCCAATGAGATGTGGGTTCCCCAACCTAGTTTAAGAACACTGTGGAGCTATTGGCTTGAATTCTAGTATTGAAGTGGTATTATGGTTTTTTTTTTTAGTTGGTTGTCATAGTCTTAAGTTGGTTTAATATTTTACTGCTATGCTCATTTTATAGACCACTGGATGTTATTATTTTCTGTGATCACAGCTCTCGTATTTTGATGTTTGTATTTTGCCAGCAGTGGCTGGTGGCTCCAATGTCAATGGGCGGTGTATCCACTCTGGGTTTCAGTATGAACTTTAAAGGAACTATCCATGGTGCTGAACCTATTCTTGGTAGGTGGTTCAGCACCATGGATAGCTCCTTTAAAAGTTCAGACTGAAACCCAGAGTGGATACACCACCCCACTGACATTGGAGCCACCAGCCTGTATATTGTGGATTTTCATTTTATTGATACAGCTTGTGAGAGCTATACCTAAATGGCAATTTCTTAAATTGGGGATGGGGAACCTCTGGCCCACAGGCCATATCTGGCCCACGGGAGGTCTCCATCTGGCCTGCTAGCTTCTCCCCGAGGTCCTGCCCCCTCTCCCCAGGTTTAAGACTTAAATAACTATTATTAAATATTATTATATTAAATAAATAAATATTACTATGTGCTATTCACTACTTTAAGGGAGACTCTCTCTACAACTACTCTGAATTATTTCTAATTATATAGCACTTGTGGTAATCTTACTGCTGTGTCAAGCAGTGATGGAAATGGAACAAATGTTTTGCCAGAATTGTTAGCTCCTGCCCCTTTTTGTCAGAGTTCCTCCCCATCTGGCAACCTGCCCTTCTTGAAGAAATAAGGACTCTACATTAGCCCCTTCTTATGACTATATTTTATCCCTGGTGCCCAAGCAAGCCGCCCAGACTTGGAGGAGTCCTCCCATTGCGCCCCATGGTTTGCTGGACCTGGTTACACTATCCTGGAAGAGAATTTGAGCAGCAGCACATTGACATTCATGGTAGCCCACAGCAGTCCTCCCTGCCTCTGTGCCTTGGTGGGCATGGGTTCTACAGTTGCCCCCTGCCACAGAAGTTTTACCTGCCTGTGAACACGTCCTGTGTAGAATGACTTCTGCATCCAGTTTGCCAGTGTAAGCTCTGTGGGGTTAATTAGAGCAGAACCATGTTTCACTCGCAAATATTATGCAAGTATGCAGTTTCAGACTTTGTGTCCTGCTTTCACTATTAGTATCAGGTGATTTATAATGCCTTTGATTTCCTCCTCTAGAACTAAATAAACAACTAATTAATGCATCTCCCTTCCTGTTCCTTTCTCCTTATCCTGTTCCATGACTCATCGAATGATCTACTTGTGCTTAGTAGTTGATGGACGCTATAGAAGTAATACTACTCTACTACTAAGTAATAATATTGCTGCATGCTCCCCACATTCCTGAATAGTGAGAAGTTAGCTACTCTGATAATTTGACTGAAGGGCAAGGTATGAATCTTAATAATAAATAATAAAATAAATAAAGGTTGAGGGATAGCACTTACCGGTACCAAGTTTTGGCTTCCCTTTGGAGGAGAGATCACTGGAAACCTATGTCATTTCTGTCACATTTGGTTTATCTACAACGCCACCTCCCGCACCCTGGTGTCTTCTAGATGTGTTGGACTGCAACTACCATCATCCCCAGTATCCGGAGGGCATCAGGTTGTGGGGGAGGCTGATTTACAGGTACACAAATAGAGCATAAATGGAGCAACCCTACAAGCAGCAAATCCACTGACCCCTCATCAGATCACCAGAGGCACTCGGGCATCTCAAGATACCTTCTGGGGCTCACAGCTCTCCCCCTCTCCCCAAATTCAGTTTCTTTCTCAAACCCAAACTACATGTCACCTTTAATATGTAGCATGTAGCTGTATCCATGTTGTTTGCTTTTTTCTTACTCAAAAGTAAGTGTGCGAGATCTCATCCAGATTGACCACCTAGTATCAGGGATAAGGATGCTCCCATTGATGTGAATGGGGGCTCCCCCCCCCTATTTCCTATGGAAATGGCAGGTGCAGCATCTCAGATCTGGGTCAACAGCACAGTGGAGGCAAAGAATTAAAGCCCCATATACCCCCGTAACTAAGGTCCCAATCTGGATCAGGTTCCCCTTGCTTACTTTTGAGAAGAAAAAAACACTGTCGTATCTGCATGTTATGTATTAAAGGTAACATGTAGTTTGATCCTCAATTTGTGTTTCTGTTCTAATCCTCCCTGCCACAATCACAAAACACAGTTCTATTGTTCCCTTCCCACAAATACACACACCTTAGCATTGGATGTGGGGGGGGGGAGAGGACCACAACTCCAGCATTCTTGACCATTGGCCATACTGGCCAGGGCTGATGGGACTTGAAGAACAAAACATCCAGAGGACACCAGGTTGGGGAAGGCTGCTCTGAGACATTTATCTGTAATTTCTCAATCAAAAGATGTGGCTGGCACAGCTTGCTCACGGACTATTAACCCCTTAACCTTCTTTTCTCTAAGCCCCAGACTCATTAACAGCAATCAGATCGCAATCTCACAGCATTATTAAAATAATAACAACAACCTGTTGTTTTCCTGTTAATACTGGTGGCATTTGTTCATATATAGCAGGTCCTCTATGCCAAGGTGATATCAAAAAGTTATTCTGAGGATGTTATTCCCAATAAGAAACTTCCCACAACAATAGCCTCTTCAGGGGCAAGCAATCTTTTAGTTCTCACCTACCCCTTCAGAATTTATTCAGTGTCTCTTGGGTCACGATAAACTTGCAAAAAAATAAATAAATAGGTACTTGGATTAGCTCAGCCCATCCAAGGTTTGTTCCTTTTTTTGTTGTTCTTGCTCTCTTTCCTTTTTTCTTTCTTTCTGTGCCTAGTTGTCCTGTGGTAAAAGCAGTTCAGGAAACAAAGTTTGATTTTCCAGAGCACATATCTTCTTTCCTCACACATGATGTGCTTCAGTGTTCAGTTTATCCCTACCTTGACTACCAACCCCCCCCCCCCCAACCACCCAGTTCTTCTGAGGCATCTCTGGTTGGTATCTCTGGGAAAGTAGACATTCTATAAATCGAAAGAGAAGTTGGCTGTGAGGTAAAAATTTAAAAAGCCAACCTCAACATCATTTGAAAAAATCCAAGACATTTAGTGTCCTGGTCTATGCTGTAAAGTGAGGTCAAGTATATAGTTAGTGAATCTGTCTGGGGAGGCAAGCCCAGTCCAGAAAAAGAAATATGAAAACTGACCAACTGAAAAAACCCAGCTGTGAATTACTGTTGAGGAAGAGAAGTGGAAGGTTGGGTTCATAAACTCGGGGGCGGGGAAGAGGCTCTAGGGAATTGTCCATTGTATAATTCCTATTCTTCCACTGACACACCCTCCCAGGCAGAATGCTATGTAGTAATGTGGCCTCTGCAATTTGATAGAGCGCCAAGGGCTCACTTTGCTCTGTTATTCAAAAGAATGTATTGGCCAGAACATGTCATTATAGCCACCAAATAACTTAGCTGCCCACCTCCCAGTATTTGTTTGGAGAGATATTGCGTACATCTGTCCTGAGTTTCTATGAGTACCAGAACACCCAATAAGCACACACTGCATCTGATGAAACCTTGGAAGAAATCCAGTGACTTTAATGTGGCTGGAAGGGTTTTGTGTTGTGTACGTGTTCTCCATATATCAGCCATTCCCAGAGATTAGAAGGTTGTGGTAATTTCGCCAGCTTTTTCACACAAACAGCTGTGCTGCTACCCAACCGAATAAAACAAGTTTCCAATATGCCTTTTTGTTAAATAAAAACAAGTTTCCAATATGCCTTCCACATCTCTCCACTGGGTGAGCGTAGTCACCAAGAAGATGGTAGAATACAACGTGGAGCTTTGGAAAGCTTGCTGGCTAAGCACTCATTAGAGCAGGGCTCTCCAACCTTGGGTCCCCAGATGTTGCTGGACTACAGCTTCCAGAATCCCTTGCCATTCGCCATGCTGGCTGGGTATGCTGGGAGCTGTAGGCCAGCAACCTCTGGGGACCCAAGGTTGGAGAGCCCTGCATTAGAGTCTCTTGTATTTTACTAACTGGAAGTGGCTATACCAGTCGTTGCTCTATCCCTACATACCTTTTCAAGATAGTACTTGTGCCTTTTCAAGATAGTACTTGCTGTGGAGTACTATCAGGTGCTGCAATCCAGTTGTGGTTCTGTAAAGAAGTGTCCACACAACACCCTTCCACACATCCAGTGAACATGTGAAAATCATGCCTACACTGTAGGGATGTGTGAAGAATCCAAGGCGGGGGGAAATCTGACGGATTTTCACGATTTGGCACCCTGGATTCAGATTTGCGCATAACATTTTATTTATTTATTTATTTATTATATCTATACCCTGCCTTTTTTCCTGCAAGGAGCCCAAGGCGGCTTACATAATCCTCCTCCTCTCCATTTTATCCTCACAACAACCCTGTGAGGTAGGTTAGGCTGAGAGTCAGTGACTGGCCCAAAGTCACCCATTGAGTTTCATGGCCGAGCAGGGACTAGAACCCGGATCTCCCGAGTCCCAGTCCAACACTCTCTCACCACTATGCCACACTGGCTCTCATGCAAAACATGGAAATTATGCAATCTGCGTAAAGTTATGCAAATTACATAAAGTTACGCAAATGGTGCCATTGTGCAAATTTTCTTAGCATTTTTAAAAAATGTGCAAACCATGACCTGTCAGACATGGAAGTTCACGGAACTCCCCGCCCCCCCTGACTCAGCCCGCTTCCGATTATTGGCTCTCTGAAGTGGGCAGGAAGTCTGTTGAGTTCAAATGAGGTGGACTTCCCAGTGTCAGCACATCCCTAATTATGCCAGCATTCCTGTTGGCCACAGGCCTTGAAGCCAAACATTCAGCGTGCATGTGCCTAGGGAGGGTTTTTGCTCTATCTGCACACAGATATACATGTATGGCAGATATGGCCAACCAAGAGCTCATGGGCCCCATGTGGCCCACAGATGCCCCTCCTGTGCCCTATGGGAGACCTCCTGCTGCTGAAATTGCACTCCTACCAACTGCCAAACAGCTGTTTTATGAGCTGAGAGGAATGCGATTGTGCTGGGAAGACAAAGTGCAGGGATGGCTCTCCCTGCGTGCCATCTTCCACAGCACAATTGCACTCCTCCCAGTCTGCCATACGATTGTTTGCCGGGCTGGCAGGAGTGTGATTTAAATGGGGAAGAGGCAGGGAGGGTCATCTCTGCATGCCATCGGTCACCTTTAAATTGTGCACACACACCCCACCCAGCTGACTGGTACTGGGGAACGCTGAGGAGAGTTCCCACATCGACCAGCTGGGCAGTGGGAAGGAGAGAGAATGGTCTCTCAGCATGCAGGTAGGGGAGGTTTAAACCTCCCCATCCCCACACACTGAGATGTGAGAGTAAGGGGAGAATAGCTTGTGCACTTGTGAGCGGGGAGGCTGTATATGCATGTGTGTGTGAGAGAGAAAGAGTGAGGGGGCGAGGGGGCCCTTGTCCTGCCCATGCCCACTGGTGGCAGCCATATTCACCACCAGAAGTGCACCACCCAACCCACTGCCCATCACCACATCCAGCCCTCAAGGGCAAAAAGTTTGCCCACCCCTGATGTAGGGGCTCCTCCGCATGAGTGGAAAACCTGGCCAATCCTGGTTTCCCTTGTGTGGAGGAGCCCCACAGACATCTGTAGGGCCCTTTCACTGACAAAATTGTGCATTCTGTCCGCAACAACAGGTAACCATCCAACTACATTGTGAATAAGAATTTCAGCTAGTTTTTAATATAGTAAATAGCTGTGGGGAATATGGCAGCTTCTCTGTCTGGATTTCACTGTGTGACCAGAATGGGAACACATCTTCTGTGTCAGCTTCAGGGAGGGTTTTGCTTTCCAGTTGTTACTATGAAAATCCCAAGTTATGGAACATAAAATAAAAAAAGCAACACCATGTGGGTCCAGAATAACTATAATTTATTTGTTAGACAGCTACTATAGAAACTAAGGAAGGAGCTCTGAGGATTTCCAAATATTAACATAATTTGACTTTATGCCTGTGAAGGAAATGGACTCCTTGCTGTTTTTGTAGTGTATTTGCACCCAGGAGCATTTTCTTCTACATAAGAGCTGATGGTGATGGCAGCAACTCAAGTAGCAGGACCAGAATTCCTTCCATGACAGTGTAATTATGAGCTAAGATTATTGGGACTTGTCTGCATATTGGAGATCGAATGTACAAGACATACACACACGCACACGCACACATGCACACACGCACACACCCACCCCTCCTGCTTCTCTGGGAACATATCTTCCACTGGTCACTGAAGTCAAGCTGGTCCTGATGTGTAGGGGAATTTCTTGCCTGGGAGGGGGCTCAGCATGACTCAGATTACCTCATTAGCCTTCGGAGGCAAATATCTTTCAATGAAGAGTATATGCTCTTGAAGTGCAGCCAGTCATTTCAGCTCCTTTCCTGTTTATAGATAGCGTGTGCCAAATTATACATACATCCTGTGTTAACCCATTGCAAGCCAGTTGCTCAGGTTCTGCTTGGGGCTTATTCCATTTCTTTGCCACTAAATGACATGATCACAATGCTTTATCCTATATTAATCAATCTAGAATAGACTTGAACGTTGGGTTCTCTATTCAGTCATTAGCATGGATCACAAGCCCTGCTTCAACCATAAGAATGGAAAGCTGGTGTGGGAGGTCCATTGTTCCACCCCTTTGGTTCATTCTGTATCTGAGGCCACTGTTGTGACCGTATGCAGTTTTGTCAAGGGACATAACATAACTGCTTAATGAAGAGCAAATGCATCACGGGATAGCCAAGAACCAGCACATTTTCCTGACACAGTGCAGCTACCAACATGGTGTTGATGTCAGACGTGTAGATTATTCATATTGGTTGCAAGCCTAATTCAGTGCTGGCCCAAGACATTTTACTGCCTGAGGCGAAGGACAAGATGGTGGCCCTCCCAATCCAGATACATCAGTGTTCTCCAACCTTGGGTCCCCAGATGTTTTTGGCCTACAACTCCCAGCATGCCCCAGCCGGCTATGCTGGCTGGAGCATGCTGGGAGTTGTAGGCCAAAAACATCTGGGGACCCAAGGTTGGGGAACACTGAGATACATGAACCAGCTGCCCTGGCAGTTGCATCTTGTTTCCGCACCGGTGATGGGGAAGAGTCCTCCATGGTACTTGGGGGCAACAGATGAGTTTAGGTACTGCAAGGCAAGCCACGTGGCACACACAGATCTGTCCTGCTGCTCCCCATCCCACCTAGCATCTGCCACCTGAGGCAGCAGCCTGATGCTGCCTAACGAGAGGGCTGCCCCTGGTAGTGATTAATAACATACTGCAGATCACATGGCACAACTACAGACATGCATGCAGAGTGCAACCTCTGCCTCATCCATTAATCTGTGTTGGGACTTGAAAAAGATACTAGGAGAGGATATATTGTGGAGTAATATCCTTCCTATCTCACGTTAGTGAGATCAGCAGAGTAGAGTCCCTTTCCAGCTTAAAAGAAGCTTAGATTTGGCTAGTGTTAGCCAGTTAGCATTTGGTAATCCAGGATGCTTTAAGGCAGACTGGATTTCCCTGGTTTTGCCCCCTTTTCTCTCCCTCAGAACAATAATCAGAGACACAGTCTTGTAAAAGTTAAAAGTAACATTTACTCACTCAGATTATGCAGTTTCATTCAGGCAGGCTTAAAAGACGTTTCTTACAGTTGGTTACAAGTTCATTTGGAAATACTTGGGGTCTGAACTTGTGGAGTTCAGACCAGCAACACTGGCTACATGCTGTTACAAGGACCACGTGGAGACAACAACCTGGTGGTGCCACGCTCACTAGAGTCTGAACAGAAAGAGGAAGAAGCTGGGAGCTAAGCCCACTTCCTGTTCAGGCTGTTAATAATTCAATGAGCACCTTCTAGGAAAACCACCCTAGAAGGTATCAGTGATCTTAACCATTTCACCCAATTACCTGGTGAAACATTAGCCATAGGTTTTGACTGCAATTTTTAATTATCCAACAATCTGTTTCTTCAGTCTTTCCACCAAGGCATGCCACCAACTGTGAACAGTAAGCATGCATGTACACAACAAAGACACAGACAGAGATGGAAAGAGGCTAATAAACTAATACTTTGCTTGATTAGAGCGCACAATTTAAACTTAATAAAACACTCAGACGGGTTATTATTCAAACATGTTAAAAAGCAGAAGCCAATAATTAATATGATTTTTAGTTGTCCTTTCATGCTAATGCTTTACTGGGAAGTGGCTAAAAAAGATATTATCTCACAGGGCCTATGCCAGAGATTCCAGAATGATGTTTCCTTGAGAGCGTTCTTAGCAAAATACCTTACAATGGTCCAAAGGTTGCTCTAATTCACCACAAGAGATCTGCTAAAAGCACAGCTGGCAGAGGATTAAGGAGCTCAACCTCATCCCTGGACAACCCTACCTTGGATGCTTCTGTACAGTCTTTTCTTGAGTGCCAAAGTTCATTCCTTACGTGCTGCCAAAGATTCATAGATCATAGAGTTGGAAGGGGCCTACAAGGCCATCGAGTCCAACCCCCTGCTCAATGCAGGAAACTAGAGGAGGGGTCTCCCATCCAAGTAATAACCAGGCCTGAGCCTGCTTAGCTTTCCACGCTCAGACAAACTGAGCCAGCGTGAGCCACAGGTTCAAGAGTATGAATCTGAATAGATGAATGAGAATGTGTGTCTTATATTGCACACATCTAGAATTCTAACTTTCTGTATAGAGTGATTTTCATTTGCTGGCTCAATGTTATTACACACTACTTTTAAAAAAGTATCACCAGTTATTATTTGTTACAAGACATAATGGGGGGGACACCACCCCAAATCATTTTCAGATAAACCAGCAAGGGTGTATAATTTGGCATGTGCTACCAGATGGTTATGTTTCCATGTATTTAGGTTTATCACCCTATCTGTGTCTGGCTGGCTATCACTATACACTGTTGAAACTGAATCTGCGATATGTGACTCTGCACCCCATCCTGGTTTACTATTCTTTTTAACTATGAAGCTGTTCCTATATGGATTTTCTTAATTTTTAAACATGTGTTTCAAATTTGTGCACATATTTATGCTATCAGGAAACACTGCACATAAATGACGCTTGGACCAGCAAAAAGATGTGGTGTGTGTGTGTGTGTGTGTGTGTGTGTGTGTGTGTGTGTATAAAATTTCCTAGAGCCAGAGTCCATCATGCATAATGTTTAGACTGTTCCTTTTACTGACAGTTACTCCTTGCCTCCTGCTGCCATGTAATCATGCTGTTTAACTATAAGCCTACAAGCTCCATTGATCATGCTTGTTCTCTCAACTATGCTTGTTCTACTCAGCATACCTTTTGTAGTATGTCCAAATTGTCTCTACTACAGTTCAGAGATTTACAGGTCCAGTTACAAAAGAACATCCTTTTTTTGTTGACTGAAAAGTGACATGTTTTATCTCAAGCCAAACTGCATGATAATATTACTCTCAGGAGGAATTTTCTGTGTATGAAATTAGCTATATTTGTTATTTTCTTACAGGTCCCCTGTTTTGGGGGCTCAATGATAGCATGAGAATTTTAGCTTTCCTTAAAAACAAAAACAAACAAACAAAACCAACTTAAGCGTCTCGTTCTTAAGGTGGTGAACACACATTTTTAAATATTCGTTGATATGTCTAACCCTCCCTACACACGCACGCACACACACACTGTCTTGAATAACATCAGAAAGAAACCCCTTTTGAGAATTGTGTGTTATATTGGTGTGAATTTATGGAAGAAGGAAGGTTGCTCTTTGGCCGAGTTTAAACCAGCTGTACTGTTTTCTCTTCTTCTCTTCTGGTTGTGTGTGATTCCCCACCACCACCACCACCTCACTGCCCCTTTTTTAGATCAACCTCCTTGCTCTGTGAATGGGCATCTATAAATCTGTATAAACTGTAATTAATGCACACAAGAGTAGCAGTGCTTTGGATCCAGACTTATTCATGCAGATAACTTCAGTACCATTTATTTCAATGGGTCTGCTCCAAGTATGACTAAATCTGGATCCATCCCATTGGCTATAGAGAGGCTTTCTGACCGAGGAAGGAAGGAAGGGCAGAACCATTCCACCCTCATTCATCACTAAGTGTAGGGTTAGTTTGGATACTCATCATTCTTGAAATTGAATGTGTTGGGAGTGGCTGGGTGCATGTCTGCATGCTTTTGGTGCATACAGTGTAGCATGTGATGTGCAGCAGATACCCATATAAACGTAAGCACATGATTCCTGGATGGTGGAGAGCTCACCGGCATGCCTGATGCCTACTACGAGCACAGGATTCCCAGAATGTTTAATATATGAAGTGCCCATTTACATTTTGAAAGTTCTAGCAAGACCTGCAATCCCATTTCATCTCTGGAAGGAAGAATGGCAGAAAGAAACCGCTGTGGTCTGTTGCAATATGATTTTAAGGAAAGGATTTCATTAGATCTGTTTCATAATTTTTAAGGATATATCCTGGCACAAGAAATGTATGCATGCCATGTGCAACATTGGAACAAAGAATAATTAACTCCATTAATTCCATTGTCTTCCATTAGGGGCAGCATTAGGCTTGACTGCCTCAATTGTTTCAGGCAATATGTACTGTATGTTAACTGGCCATGAATGCAGAAGTTGGATCTACCTAGTGAAGGGGAACCATATTTTTCACCCAAAACCAGGCTTCTCTTATGCAAGTCACACACATAAGTTCCTCTTTCCACAACTGAAAGATAGCAAGACAGCAAGTGTTCTTCGAAAAGTGTATATGCTCATTTTCTCTCTCTTCCTCTTTCAGTGGACGCTCATATAATGAGAGACAAGCAAGTGTGTGTCTGTGTTACAGTATGTACTTAATATATGTGCACATCTGCACAAAAGTACTAGTGTGAAGATATACTTAGGTATTTAGGAGCACAACAAAACCTAACTACAGTAATGCCTTGGATTGCAAGTAACTTGGTTTGAGAGTGTTTTGCAAGACAAGCAAATTTTTACATATTTATTTATTTATTTATTTATTCTTTAACTTGATATACAAGCGACGTCTTGCAATACAAGTACTGTAGTATGGCTTAAATAAAAAATCTCTGTACAAATTTTTTTGGGGGGATTTTGTTTTGATATAAGAGTGTTTTGGATTACAAGCACGTTTCCGGAACGAATTATGCTCTCAATCCAAGGCATGACTGTATAGGCAGTGCTGGCTTCAGGGTTTGGAGGGCCCTTGGGCAAGACACCCTCAATGGGCCTCCTCCTGCAGTGAGTCTACCTTCTCACTGCCATTGTCACCAGCTGCCCTTGCTCCTCATCCTCTTTGTCATCATTGCTACCACTTGCTTACTTAACAGGCAGGGAGCCAATGAGCAGGTAGGCAGTAGTATCTACTGCTTCTCCTTCTCACTGGCACCGTTGCCTGAGCCAGAGCAAGAGGCAGGTGAACAAGCAGGTTGCAATGGTGAAGAGGAGGAGCAACTCCAGGGGAATCCTTGTGAGTGGGCCCTGCTGGAGTGTGGCCCTTTGGCAGGTGATTGACCTGACCATGCCTACTCTTGATGCCAGCCCTGCCTACATGCACTTTTTGGAATGATCCTGTTTCTGTACACAGTAAAGATATATGTTGACTGCCCCTTGAAAATTACATTTGGATGCTATAGTATATCTTGATTATTGTTAAGTATTTGAGAAAAATCCTTAAAATAATGCTTGAAATACTTTTAAACATACTTTTTAAATTATTGTTAAGTATTTGAGAAAAAGTGTATGAAGAGGTTAAAAAATTAAGATCCATACTTTAAACACTAGCATAGCATTAGGAAAATGTTTAAGAGTGTGTTTCAAACCAGACTCTTTGACATGTAAACAAGCCCATTGGCTTCCGTTCTTATTACTATAAAGTTCATCCAAGTTTCCCCGAATTTGGTACTTACCATTGATATGAATAGCGCGGTGGAGAACCAAAGCGCTATTAAATAGCTGACAACAAAACTGAGCAACCTTGAAAAGACTTGGGAGGCTAGCAGTACAATCCAGTCACTTGATAAATTGAAGCTGCCTTATACTAAGTCAGACCGCACTGAACCATCTGTCCCGCATTGTCTATTCTGAAGGGCAGTGGCTCTCCAAGGCCTGAGATCTTTTTAGATGGCAATGCCAGGAATTAAACCTGACACTTTCTGCAAGCAAAGCATGTTTGCTACCATGGAACTATGACTATAGAAAATAAAAAATAACAAGTTTCACCCACACGAAAGGAAACTTAAAGTGCATTCGTACAAAATGGGGGTAGATAGCTGTACAGCAACAGTGCAGAGAAATCTCTGGAGTTAGAATCAATCATGTGAGCACAAATATGTCAGCGATGTGAGGGTGTTGCAAAATGTCAGATATTATTTTGGGTCCCATTAGTAGACACAAAGGATCTGGGACATACTAGGAAACAATGAGTTCTTTGTATTCTTTAAGTTTCCGATTGAGCCCTGTGTCTCACTTTAGGCTCTGTTTTTAAAGGAAGTCATAAACTGGAGAAGATATACAGAAAAGTAGGAAATATGATAAAAGATGTAGAATCCTGGATTTAAGGGGAACTAGGAATTATTGGCCTATGGAAATTGTGATGAGTGGAATAAGTTGCTTAGAGAAATCCTCAAGTTACAAACAGACATCTATGATAAAATAAACTTCCCTAAGAGATAGCATAGGTGTTGCAAATGTTGCCTCACTGCAAGAACTTGAACTAAATTACTCTTTGGATCTTGTCAGGTCCTGTGATGGTGATGCTATGACTCTGAATACTGATTCACATGTTCAGAACAAACACATGATACAATCCTCAGGGAACTTTAGCATTTCAAAATGCAGGTGAGGAATCACATGTTCGAATGCTTCCCCATGTAAAAAAAAAATTCTGCAGTTAGAATATTAGCACCTTGGAGAAAAGGCTAGGTTAGAAATATTTTCCCTGACATGCTAGTTTTCCATACATAGAGAGTTTTATTAGGTGGAGCATTTGATCACACCATTTCTCCTGCTTCCGTTCTGAAGTGGTACAAGGGCATTTCTTGTCAGGACTCAACAAAGGTCCTGATTGATGAGTCCTGACAAGCAGTCCTAATAAGAAGTGCCCTTGTTCTGAACCAACATCCTGATCCAATTTTATGATGGGTCCTGACAAGAAGCGAGTCCTGACAAGTGTCCTTGTTCTGAACCAGCATTCTGATCAAATTTTAGCATTTAATAAATAAACTTCACAAAACCCATTGAGAGAGATCATATAATGTTAACCTTTTCCGAAAGACGAGATTGGAATAGTTTGACCAATGTAAATTAGTGACTGAGTAGAAAACAATGCTGAGTAGAAAACAATATCTTGGCTGGGTTTCTCTATAACATCTGAATCAGCCAGTAATTAACTCATTAAAATGCACTGAACACATTTGTTGTCAGTTGATCAATTGAATCAGCCTAAAGAATGACTGACAACTGTCTGAATAACAATGAGCAATGAGCATGCATACAGCTGTATAAGAGTATGGAGTATATACCGTATTGTTCCGAGTATAGGCCGCTCCTGATTATAAGCCGCACCCTTGAAGTTTGGCGTCATTTTTTAAAAAATGAATTTTTAATGAGCGGCAGCGGAAAAAGCAACATCCTGCTGGAGGAAGCTGAAACAGGAGAAAGAGGATGGTAGTGTGTGGGGACACACACACACACACATTTTGTACCAGCCTTGCTTTCTTTTTTGCCTCGATTTCCCTCAGGCAAACTGAGGGAAACTGAGGCAAAAATGTGAGGGAGACATTAAGGGAAGAAACACCTTCACTGTGCCTGCCCTCTGGCCTCAGTTTCCCAGGGGAACTGGGTAAACTTGGAGGGAAACTGAGGCCGGCCAGCCGGAGCGGGCGAGGTGCACGGGGCCCATCCCTGCAGTCCAGCCAGATGTCTGTTTCGGCGGTGGCTGTTGCTGCTGCTGCATCCGGGCGGCGGCGGCAGGCAGCAGCAAGAAAGGCTCCGGGGCGAGGCGGCTCTGGGGAGCATGCTGTTCCCCCCCGCCTGCCCGGATGGTGGTGGCGGCGAGAAAGGCTCGAGGTGAGCGGGCACACCCCTCCAGCAGGATGTTGTTGCTTTTTTGCAACATCCTGATTGTAGGCCGCACCCCTAGTTTAGAGACTCAAATTAGGGGGGGAAAGTGCGGCCTATACTCGGAACAATACGGTACTAAACACAAATTTGAAGGAGCTCAGTGTTATGTTGGAAGACTTTCCAGGGGCCTACCATGTGGTGGCCATCAGTGTGACAGGACATAAAGGACAATCAAGCCAGAACAGAGGTCAGAAATACAACCAAGTTTAAGGATCAATTAACCAAAGGGCTTTCTAGGTTGACACAACCTAATAGGTTCCCAGTGTGCCACAGCCCAGACAGCAAGAAAATTAACATTGCTTAACTAGGCAGTAAACGGAATATGCCCAGAATACATGGACTGGGTTCAGACAACACGATAACCCATACTCAAGGGTTGAATATGGGTTGAGTGTGGGTTGTTGTTGAACCATGGGTTGTTGTTGAAATGGGGTTATCATGTTGTCTGAACCCAGCTGTGCTAACAAGCCATGGCTTGATAACTACGAACAACCCATGAAAAGAACCCATGGTTTGTTGCTGGGTTATAAACTGTGGGTTATGAACTGTGGGTTGTTCACCACGGTTTGTTATCTTGGCTGGGTTCGGACAACACAATAACCCACATTTCAACGACAACCCACATTTCAACGACAACCCACACTCAACCCAAACCCTTATAAGCCACGGAAGGATTAACGTGTCATGCAAACCCAGTCAATCAGTTTTGCCCCTCTTTGCCTTCTTTCCCCCTCTCTAGCTGTACTTGATGTTGATTCTTTTATACGTCTCTACTGAGAGAAAGCAAATAACCCTCCACTTATTTTTCTTTGGTACATCCCTGCCCTTATCTTACCTCCACTTCTGAATTAATTCCTCTGCAAGAGAAAATTCCTTCCGCTGAATTAGCTGAATATCCTTTTGTTGATCTACTGTCATAGCAACCAGAATGAGCACTGTAAAAAATCCACTTGATTACATTTTGTTATGCAAACAGCCCTGGACAGAATATTGCCAGGATCATTTTTAGAAGACACTGGAGAGCAAACAGATATTCCTTCCCCTCCCCTGCCTTTGGGAATTGCTGCTGACTGTAGACGCTCCACAGAACTGATTGCAGACCTCGAGCGGCCGCTCTGTTTATACGGCTTGTTCAGTCTCCAATTGCTCATCGGTCCAGTCATTTGGAAAGCCATATGGAACTGTCCCATAGGGAATTATAAAGTAGTGTCATTACAGTCTCCCCTGCCTTTCCCAGCCTGAATTTTGTTTGTTTTTGTTTTTCTTGCCACAACATCTGTCCCACATTGTGGAGAAATTTCACAATTTGGAACCTGCTGCAAATACTAACACAAGATCAACACGATCCAGAATTTCACCCTTTGCTTCGTTTTCTTTTTCTTTTCTTTTCTTTCTTTTCTTTTCTTTTTTGCTTCTCTTGCAAAATAACACTGGGTTAATGCCTGTTCTCTGTGGTACTGAGACTGTCTATATTTAATCTACACTGTTCATATAGGCCCCTGTCAGAATCTGCAAACAAGCCATCCTCTCTCCTGCACATGGCTATTTCCATGGGTGGCACATTTTTGGTTTAAATTAAAATCTCTAATTGATCTTAAATCAAGAGTGGCCAGTTTGCCGGCCAGATGGGCGATTCATAAATACAACAAATAAATAAATAAATAAATAAATCTGATTTCAGTGCTTGTAAAATGAGCGCTGTCCAACTTTGCAGCAAAGGTTTTAGCAGCAAATCCAGATATCTAATCTCTGAAATTTATTTATTAATTTATTAATGTATTCAATTTATATCCCGCCTATACATAAATGCCCTAGGCATTCTTCCAGAAACCAATGTCTGTATTTCCCTTCTGGGAACAGGCTTGTGTCCACCTCAGCACCCCCACATTCACACAGCTACGCATCAGGCAATCCCCCCCCCGAAACTACCCGGAGAATGCAAGAAATGACAGCTATAGGTGTCAAAGGACAGAGCTGAGTGGCTGTGTGTACAGTGGGGCCTGGAATAATGTGGGTCTTGGCAAACATTCAACCTTAGGAAGTGCTTACATCACTTTTTATTATGAAGTGTGTGCAAAAACAAGGCTAAAGACATAAAAGCACTGTTAATTGCCCTAGATTTGAGCAAATATACAGTGTTTGAATTATTGAGGGGGCTGAAGAGGGGCTGTTAATTAAATCCATGATCCCCATTTATTTATTATTATTATTAATATTTATTTATCGCCCATCTGGCCGGCAACCGGCCACCCTGGGCGATGTACACAGAATAAAAGCAATAAAATACATTTAAACAATATAAAAATTTTAAAATCTTAACCCACCCCATATTCCTGCCTGAACAACCAGGTTTTTAATGAGCGACGGAAGCTCATCAGAGAGGGGGCATGGCGGAGGTCACTTGGGAGAGAGTTCCACAGTACGGGGGCCGCCACAGAAAAGGCCCTCTTCCTCGTCCCCACCAGTCTAGCTGCTCTGGCTGAAGGGACAAGGAGAAGGCCATCCGTGGCAGATCTTGTTGAGCGGCCCACTTGGTGTTGCTGGAGACGCTCCTTGAGATAGACTGGACCGGAGCCGTATAGGGTTTTAAAGGTCAAAACCAACACCTTGAATTCGGCTCGGCAAGCAACTGGTAGCCAGTGCAAATCCTTCAGCACTGGCGTGATGTGATCCCGCCGGCGGCTGCCTTTAACCAGGCGAGCCGCCGCGTTCTGTACCAGCTGTAGCTTCCGAACCATCTTCAAGGGTAACCCCACGTAGAGCGCATTACAGTAGTCTAGGCGAGAGGAGACCAAGGCATGAACCACTGATGGGAGCAGGTGATTAGGAAGGTAGGGGCGCAGCTGCCGTATCAGATGGAGTTGATACAGCGCTGCCCGGCTCACAGCTGCCACCTGAGCCTCCATGGACAGCTAGGAGTCTAGAATGACCCCCAAAGCTGCGGACCTGGTCCTTCAGGGGTAGATGTACCCCATTCAGCACCAGGTCAACATCCCCTAACCTCCCCTTGTCCCCCACCAGCAGTACCTCGGTCTTGTCGGGGTTCAGCTTCAGCATGTTCCTTCCCATCCAGCCAGCCACTGCCTCCAGGCACTTGGACAGGGTCTCAACGGCCAACCTCGGTGAGGACTTGAAACAGAGGTAGAGCTGCGTGTCATCCGCATATTGATGACACCGCACCCCAAACCTCCTGATGATAGCTCCCAGCGGCTTGAGGTAGATGTTGAATAACATTGGGGAGAGGATGGAACCCTGCGGCACTCCACAAGTGAGCAGCCGAGGGTCCGAAGCCTCCTCCCCGAGAACTACCCTCTGGTACCTTCCAGAGAGGAAGGACCGGAACCACTGCAATACAGTGCCTCCCAACCCAACCCCTCCAGGCGGTCCAGGAGGATACCGTGGTCAACGGTATCAAAAGCCGCTGAGAGATCGAGGAGGACTAGAAAGGAGCATTCGCCCCTATCCAAAGCCCTCCTCATATCATCCACCAAGGCGACCAAGGCCGTCTCCGTCCCATGTCCAGACCTGAAGATGACTGGCACGGATCTAAATAATCGGCTTCATCCAAGTGTGCCTTCAACTGAGCACCCACCACCCGCTCGATCACCTTGCCCAGAAATGGTAAATTGGAGACTGGGCGAAAGTTGTTTAAATCCTGGGGATCCAAGGAGGGCTTCTTTAGAAGCGGTCTTATTACTGCCTCCTTGAGGGCTGATGGCATCACTGCCTCCTCGAGGGAGGCATTCACCACCGCCTTGATCCCCTCACCCAGTCTCTCCCTGCAGCTCATTATGAGCCAGGACGGGCAAGGATCAAGCAAGCAGGTGGTCGGCCTCACAGATGAAAGCACCTTGTCCACTTCATCAGAAGGAAGAAGCCGAAACCGATCCCACAAAACCGGTCTGCCATTGGCCTCCTCCCGCTCACTCCCTGTGTCCACGACGCACGATATCCCACTCCTAATCCGATCGATTTTATCTGCGAAGTGCTTCGCTAAAGCCTCACAGGAGGCTTTAGACTGTTCCAGTGGGTCTGGAGCGACTGGACTGACCAGACTCCGGACCACTTGGAACAGCCTCCTGGGGCAGCACTCCACAGACGCAATGGAGGCAGCATAGAAATTCTTTTTTATGGTAGGCTGAAGATGCAGCTCTAACCTGTGTTCGATTGTCTTCGGAGCGGGAATTACGCCATCGGCGCTCTAGCCTTCTCACCTCTTGTTTCAGAGCTCGCAGCGACGGAGTGAACCATGGCGCCGTGCGAGCTCTGTTTAGGCGAAGAGGGCGCTTCGGGGCAACTCGGTCTAATGCCCTGGTGATTGCAGCATTCCAGTCATCCACCAGGGTCTCGACCGAGCTACCGTTTGTGTGCTCCAATTCCCCAAGCGCGTTCAGGAATCCATCCGGATCCATAAGACGCCTGGTGCGGACCATCCTAATAGGTCCCTCACCCCTGCGGAGGGGTTGTGGCATCGAGAAATCCAACCCCACCAGATAGTGATCTGACCATGACAAGGGGGTGGCGGATATACCCCCGATTTCCAGATCATTTCCCCCCTCTCCAGAAACAAAAACCAAGTCCAGTGCATGACCGGCTACATGGGTAGGTCCAGTTAATACAGGGTGCAGCTCCCAGGAAGCCATGGTCTCCATGAAGTCCCGAGGTGCCCCCGTGAGGGCAGCCCTTGAATGCACATTGAAGTCCCCCAGCACCAATAGCCTGGGGGACAACACACGCACATCAGAGACCACCTCCAGCACCTCGGCCAGGGAGTCTGTCGTGCAGTGGGGTGGACGGTACACGAGCAGAATCCCCAGACTGCCCTTGGGACCCAACCTCCAGTACATGCACTCAATAAACTTGGTCTCCCGGAGAGGGAGTCTGGTAAGGACCAAGGACTCCCGATAGATAACAGCCACTCCCCCTCCCCGTCCCCCAACCCTTGGCTGCTGGGCATACGAGAAACCAGCCGGACACAAGGCCGCCAGAGTTGGAGCAGCGGCCTCGTCCAGCCAGGTTTCCGTAATACATGCCAGGTCCGCACCCTCATCCAGGATCAAGTCATGGATGAGAGATGTTTTCTGGGTAACGGACCTGGCATTGCACAACAGCAAACGCAAGGTATGGGGAGGAGCCACACATCCCCCAGTTATCCCTTGGCTCTGGGCAGGCCCGGGACAAGGGATAGGTATTAAGCATCGATCCCTTGTCCCCCGTAGTTGGCGTGGCCTGCTCCTAGCGTTCTGCCAGCACCTGCCGCTCAACAGTGGTATATTTTGCCCCCCAGAACTCCCTCCATCATTTCCCTGGGAGAGGCACATGCCCCCTCGCTTCCGTCGATCAGGCGGGAGACCCACCCCTAAAATCAACCCCTAAAAACCCCAAGCCCTTCAAAAAGCAGGGCCTCTTAAAAACCCCAGCCCCACCTATATCCCCATCACCACGGGGGCAGGCCCTCGCCCTCGTGCCACCCCCGAAGTGGCTCCCCCAAAGGGGCAGCCCCCTTTGGTGTCGCCCCTTCGGTGGCGACCCCGCCGGCGGCGGACCCGCCCCCGCTGGGGCCTGGTCTTTATGGCCCCACAGTTTCAGGTGAGGCGGGGTGGCTCCTGGCTGGGCCCGGTCCTGCAGCGGCAGCCAGCAGTCCCACCGGTGGTGCGGGTGGTCCCTCCCAGGCAGCAGGCAGCAAGCAGCAGCAAGGCTGGGCTACTTGCCTGGCTTGGCCCTCTCCAGCAGAGGCGATGGAAGATCGCCCATCCTCAACTCCATCAGTTTTAGCCAAACTGTGCCCCCTCTGTACCCTTATAAAACAATAGCTAGTGGGGCAATGCACAAAAGGTAAGGGGGCCAGGCCCCTCTGGTTCTCTGTGATTTTCAAGCGTAGGATATTGATCCATAGAAATTTAAGGCCGGGGCCCTTTACTGCTCAAACTCTCTTTCTTGCAGCAGTGAACCCCACATCTGCTATTGTTTCAGGACACACGTTCGTGGTCTTTATTCACACACAAAAATGTGACTATAAATGCACACATCCCACCCAGGAACCTCCCCCGGCCTGGGTACACACATCTCTCCTGCAAATCACCCACTGACAGCACTTTGCAGCAGAGAAGCAGTGGGTAAGTGTGTTTGCATACATGAATTGGCGGCCTCAATTCCCCTTCTACTCCACGGTATAGTTTAGGTTTTATGGGGCACTAGGGAACTCAGAATAAAAATCCTCTCCTTTTCCCATGCTCTTCATACAAATCTTTATTTGCTAAGTAGCAATCCTCACTGTTTTGATAGTGTACCATATATAACCCTAAAGATGGCCTCAGGCAACATCTATATTTATACGTCCAATCATTTTAGCGACCATCCCGAGGGGCCCCTGGGTATGTGTGCTGTAGCTCAGTGGTAGAGCACACGCTTTGCATGCAGAAGGTCCCAGGTTCAATTCCCAGCATCACCAGGTAGGACAAGAAAAACTCCTGCCTGAAACCCTGGAGGGTCAGTGTCAACAATACTGGGCCAAATGGACTGATGGTCTGACTCAGTATAAGGCAGCTTCCTATGTTTGTATACTCCCCTAACTTGTGTGTGTGTGTGTGTGTGTGTGTGTGTGTGTTCGGCATGGCTACACTATCCCCCCCCCCCATCACCAGTTGTGACCCAGAAGCCAGTGCTTAATTTGTAGACAGAGATATATGGAATCTCAAGCCAGCTTGGAAGTCTCACTCGTTGACTTCAGCAAACTAAGAATCAGCAAACTAAGACCTCAACAAACTAAGACTGTAGATCTCGGGGGGCTGCATTCCAGTGGTGGGCATGGCCAAAGGTAAAAGGAGCAGGGCAATACTGCCAAAAATACTATTGTGAAAAGGCTATTGTGAAATCACCTTGGATTACCGTATACACTGGCTGCAACTGAGAATAGATAGAAGACAGGTCTAAGGAAATCAGAAGCATTTGGCAGGTGGGACTGATACCATCATGGCCTTGTGCATGATGGGCGCCAGTCTTCCTGGGCCAATGGGCTTCAGACTAACTCCCAGATTTGACTTTGGCTTCTCAGAGCTTAAGAAGAAAGGAAAAGTGAGACATTGAGGCAGCTGGTGGGCACTGCATGGTTTGATACTGTATATTTGGGAAGTTCTGCTTCAGCCCTTTATGGCTTTTACTAGACATGAGTAACATGGTTATATTTAAACTTATGCTCACTCAGTAATAATTCTAAGATGCTCAAGCCTGGATGTTGTCGCAATAGGCCTAGTTCCAAAGACCTGCACAACTAGTTCTGCATGCTCACCAGAACTTTGGGCTTGTTTTTTCAGACAGCAGCTTCCTGCATGGCCAAGCCTCTTTTGAAATGGAGGGTAGCTTCAAAAACATTTTGCAATATGGAATGGGGGCCTGCCGTTCAAAGGGGGGAAACTTAGAAGTCCCACTGGGCATACCTAAGCCTATTGGTGTGCCTAAAGAAGCTCCTTGGATCCTGGCCATTTTCTCTATATGGATGTTTATAGCAAGAAAACTGGTAGGACACTGAATATATCAGAAGCTGCCCTCTAGTCCAGTATTTTCTGTGGTGACTGGCAATAGCTCTCCAAGGTCCCAGGCAGAGAAGGGTCTTTTTCAGCCCTGACACCTGACACTTAATTTATTTATAATTGTGGAGAGAAAGCCTGACAGGACACACACTTCGCCCCCCAGTCACATGCATAATCTCTGCCCAAGGCAGAGGAGCTCAGTCCCTGGCATGCATTTACATCTAGATAGTTTCGCCAAGCACCCTCAGTAAGTTGTCAAGTCCGGGACACACATTTGCATTGGCTTCAATGGTCTTCCCCCAAGCATTCTCCAGGGGCTGTCAAGTACCCTAAATCACCCTACAAGCACCCATGAGGAGCCATCAGCAAGGCACTGAACACCCTCAGCACCCCCTCCTGCCTGGCTGGACCGGTCTGTCCTGACAAACAAAGGGAGGGGTTGAGGGATGAGAGGGGGACGAGCGAGGGGGTAAAAACAACAGCCCAGGCTCCGTAGAGATTGTTGGGAACAAGGTGCAAGGCAGCACGGAGCGGGTCGTCAGCTCAGGCCAACCCGGATCCTCAACCCCCAAGCAGACCGCTTGGGTACTTCGTCGTAAGTCCATTTGAATTACTAGTGTTAGACTAGGGTAGGTTCTTTTTTGTGTAATAGTTCTGCCTGTGCCTAGTAAGCTTCCTCTCCTTTTGCGGATTACATACCTTGGGTTAATTGATTATTTACTATAACTTCCCTTATCTCCCTGACCTGATTTGCTCAATTAAACTCTGTAAATAAAGTTGGTTTCACTTTTGACTGAGAGTAGTTTCGTTCTGACTAAGGTGCTTGATCCAGTGCGCTCAACCTAATTTGACCCAGGGAGCACGAACGGGAGCTGTGAGCTGTCAGATTTAACCGCTTGGCTCCTGGATTCGCGGAACAGGACGGCAGCGGAGGTGGTCAGCTAGGTATTCTTGCCCCAAGTTGTTTAGGGCTTTGTGTGTCAACAACCAAAACCTTGAACATGGCTCAGTAGCTAATAGGCAGCAAGTGCAGTTCTTTTAACACAGGTGTAATATGTGTATATCTAGTTGCTCCACGGAGCATCCTAGTTGCTACATTCTGCACTAGCAGCATCTTTCCAAACAAGGTGCAAAGGCAGCCCCACATAGAGCACATTACAGTTGTCTAATTGTGAGGGTACTAGTGCATGAGTCACAGTGGCTAGGCTGTCCCTGTCCAGTACAGCTGCTGCGTAGTTGGCGCACCAGCTGAATTTGGTAATGGGTGCTCTGGGCCGCTGAGGTCAC
This sequence comes from Shinisaurus crocodilurus, assembly GCA_021292165.1. Lineage (NCBI taxonomy): Eukaryota > Metazoa > Chordata > Lepidosauria > Squamata > Shinisauridae > Shinisaurus > Shinisaurus crocodilurus. The sequence continues at coordinate 246,152,959 of CM037876.1, forward strand.
CTGGGCCTCCAGTGACAAAGATGAATCCAGGAGCAAACCCCCCCCCCCAAAAAAAAACTATGTACCAGTTCCTTCAGAGGGAATGCAACTGCATCCAGAACCCAATTCCTGGACCTGGGAACCACCCACCCATAGGATCTCTGCCTTGCCAGGATTCATCCTCAATCTATTAGCCCTCCTCCAACCCATAATTGCATCCAGGCACTAGTTCAGAATGTGTACAGCTTCTCCTGACTGAGTGTTACAGAGAAATAGAGCTGGGTGTCATCAGCATACTGACAGATCCTTTTAACTGGAGATGCTGGAGACTGAACCTGTGACCTTCAGCATGCAAAGCATGTGCTCTTCCACTGAGCTGTGGCCCCACTCTAGAAGACGTCACTCATTTCACAGCAGCAGCAGCAGCAGCAGCCACATGGAACCTGAATGACCAGCTCCTTCTCAAGCACGTTGATGTTATTTGAGCAAAGGCTCAGTAGTAGGAGTAAAATGTGACAGATAGTAATGCTAGTGAGTTGTGTAAGAGATGTGAAGGGCCGGTAAAGGTCAAAGAGTTCATCTTCTCCATCCTTAATCATGAAGTTAATTTCAGCTGAGAGTGAAGTTCGTACTGTTGGGGCCATGGTGGAGAGCATAAATCACATATTTCCAAGAATGGACTCAGAAGCAGAGCAGCCTGTTCCTTGCCTGCCTCCAAACCTTACTCTTGCTCTACAACCTCTTTTTGTTCTTGTTCTGCAATGTTACAGTGTCAGTCATTTAGTTCCTAAGTGAAACTATACATTTATGCAATCTTTCATCTTTTTAAATTCTGGGATTTAGCAGATGGGTTTATAGTAATTGACAACAGATGATTATAGTACTTCATAAATCATATTGAGATTTTAGGTTTGCTTCAAGATTGCCTCAACCATAAGCCAAAGTTAAAGCAGAAACCCAGTAGGTGGGAGGAACCTAAGAAGAGCCCTGCTGGATCAGACCAAGGGTCCATCTAGTCCAGCATTCTGTTCACACAGGGGCCAACCAGCTGCCTGCCGGAAACCCTCAAATACATCATGAGAGAAATAACGCCCTCCTGCCCATGTTCCCCAGCAACTGGTATACATAGGTATACTGCCTCTGATACTGAAAGTAGCATATAGCCATCCAGACTAGTAGCCATTGATAGCCTTCTCCTCCATGTATGGAATGGAGTATTCTGAAAAGGGGGCTAGCTGGCTGGAAGCCGGAACAGGAATATTCCATACTGCAACATTTTGTTGCAGGCCTCATTTGTGCTCTGTGGGTATGCAAAAAGATCTTCTTTCAAGGCTCTTTAATAGTGACTTAGATTAAGGCACTTGCTTAACCGGCTTTGATGGCTGGTGGATTCTAGCTACTTGACACACCCCACCTGTGTGGGTGGGGTTGAAGGAAACAGTTTGGCAGTTTGAGTGCAGTTAGTAAAGAAGAAAGGAGACCGCTTTACAGCTGGCCCGGAAGAAGGAGCATTTGTGGACTCCAAAGATACACTGTTGCTTTGGAGGAATTGATGCTGCTTTCAAGATGAACACTGTTTATCTGTCTTTATGCTCTCCTGTTCCCCTGCTCAACTTTTCTATTTGTGATTAAAAGCAGATATTACAAAAGCACCATATGTCGCTTGTACACTCTCCTTACAAATGGACCTGGTAAAATATGGAATTCCAAAAAGAGGCAAACTGAATAAAGAATTGTCAAGAATTATCATTGTCTAGGGGTGACTCCACAGTACCATTCCTTCCTGTCGTGAGGGTGATGTTTTGGAGTCATCTCATGGTGAAAATGCATGTGGAAATGGGGCTGTAGGCAGAATCCATATTGCAGAAATAACAGAGCAAGATAAAACTGGCAACCTCAATTTTCAGCTTGCTAATCTTTGTGTGTTGGCCTGCAATTCCAAATTGTCTGGGGCTTTTTCCAAGACCCAGGTGGCATCGTCCATGTAGATCTTCACCACAGGCTAACTACAAAAACTGCCTCACTGTGGGGGAAACAGTGATGATATGAAGACACCATAATGGACCTGGGACACAGTGCTGAGACTGGAAAAGAGACCTACAGGTCAAGTATATGGATTAATTTTTCAGCAGGGATTAATTTTTCTCCCTAACTAGGATAAAATTACTGACTAAAATGAATATACATTTTTTAAAAACAGGCAAAAAAAAATCAATCCGTAGCCAAACTTCTGGTCCAGCTTCCTGACCACACCAAAAATCATTGGAAAAACTGCTATGGCTACACCCCCTTTCTAGGGAATAGTCTTAATGCATTCTCTTCAGCTGAAAGTTGAGACTATTTTTGGAACCTTACAAAGCATCTTGTATTCATATAAACATGAGCTTCTATGTTTGTAGTAAAGTAAATAAAACAATGGCTGCTCTTGAACTTCCCCTGATACCAGACCAAGTCTGCACAGCATGCCAAAAAAGTAAATTAACAGAATGGCTTCACCACATTGAAAATCGTTGTGTGAATCAGCCCTTCTTTGTTTACCTTCCCAGCCACCCTGGCCATATTAAGCCTCTTCTCAGAGTCCCCCTTTTGTTAGTCATCCCTCTTGACATCCAATAGAGATGCTTGCCATGAGGCAGGCCTGACTGCATGAGCCCTCCAAAGAGCCACTTGGGCTAGTCAATATTTGTAGGGGGTGACAATGAAGCTGTGTGTGATCCAAGAGATGCACCCCAGGAATCCATGCAGCGAATGTCATGGGGGATGCCAGGGATGCAAATCTCAGATGTTGGTGGGACTGCTTGGGGTGACATAACATCTTAGGCCAGCCCTGGCCTGTTATTTTTTATGGTTCCTTGCAGCCTTGGCCCGACCTACTTCTTAGCGTTTATACTTTTCCAAGTATGAGAGAGCCAGTGTGGCATAGCAGTTAGACTCTAGAGTGTTGGACGGGGACTCAGGAGATCCGGGTTGTATTGTAGTCCCCGCTCAGCCATGAAGCTCATTGGGTGACTTTGGGCCAATCACTGACTCAGCCTAACCTACCTCACAGGGTTGTTCTGAGGATAAAATGGAGAGGAGGAGGAGGATTATGTAAGCCACATTGGGCTCCTTGCAAGAGGGGGGGGGAAGGTGGGATATAAATGTAGTAATAAATAAAAGAAGTCAAGCTTCTTGCTTCAAGAATTATCCCTGACATCCCACTTGAAAGAGTCTCAGGTAGCAAGTCTTGAAAGGACTTGCCTGAGTCCTTGGAGGACAGCTGTCACTCATAGGAGACTATGCTGGGCTAGATGGACGACTGGCTGATTCACCATTTATTTGTTTGTTTTTAATTTACATCCGCCCCTTCCGGATTTTTATCCTCAGGGCAGCTAACAATTAATAATAAACAGTTATAATACAGCTGCTTCAAATATTCAGGAAACATACAAAGGAAAATAAGGGAAGCAAGAGAGGGAATGGGAATGTGAGAGCTGGACTATACCTACCACAAGGTTTTGAGCAAATGCAGCTGCATGGACTCTGTACTTTGCCAGGGGTTTACTTTAGAGGTAAAGAAGAATACCACTCATGTCTGCAATTTCTCCTCTTGTAACTGTGTCAAGCTTTGCATATACTTCTTTGTTCCCTGGATGTTTACCCCTTTATGCTCCTTCATCCTTCAAATCCCTCTTGATAGCCCACTTCATATATAAGGCCTTTACCTTCTTTGCTCCTAGCAAAACACGGTATATGCAGCTGCATTTGCTCCCACTGTTGAGCTATCTCTCTCTCCCCCATCCCAGTCTCGGTTCCCCTCTTGCTCCGGAGTTGCATGCTTTTTCAACTGCCTGATAGTGAGTCAGACCACTGATCTACGTAGCCCAGGGCTGTCTAATCTAATGTGAACAGCAGCTGCTCTACAAGATCTCAGGCAGGTCCTTCCAGATCCTGCTACTTGAGATCCTTTCAATGTGGAGATGCCAGAGATAATTCTTGGAGCAAGAAGCTGGACTTTTTCATACTTGATACAGTGCCTTGAACTCTGGTTGTACTGGCCAAAAAAAGAGAGAGTAGAAGCAGGACCGGTGCAGGGCAGTTTGGCGCCCTAGGCGAAATTATATTTAGCGCGCCCCCTCTCGTGCCGTGGGGGGGGGGGCTCCAGAGCAAAGCAGCCCTGCAACACACACCCCCACGCCGCCACCACCTACCTACCTACCTTCCCCCCTCCCTGGCTGCCGCCTCCGAGGAGGAAGTGATGCGACGGGACCCCCGCACTCTGTTTTTTGCCGGGAAAACCAGGGCAACAGGGCTGTTTAAGCCCTATTGCCCTGGTTCCTCCCGCCAAAACAACGCGGGTGGGGCTCCGGAAGCGACGCGGAGAAGGTAGGTGGGGGGGAGGCGTGGGGGGCGGGGGGGCGGCTTCGGCGGGCGGGCGGGGCGGCGGCTTCGGCGGGCGGGGCGGGGGGGAGGCCCGGCGGGGGTGGGGCGGCGGCGGCAGCAAAGAGGAGCGCAGCGTTTCTGCGCCCTCTTCAGCCACGCGCCCTAGGCAACCGCCTAGTTTGCCTAGCGGTAGCGCCGGCCCTGAGTAGAAGTGACTAATACAAGTTTGTTTTTTTTGTTTTTTAAAAAGTTCCACACACTATAAATCTGAGTACAATAAGGACCGATTATAATTTATTTATTTATTATATTTATACCCCGCCTTTTTTCCTGCAAGGAACCCAAGGTGGCTTACATGATCATCCTCCTCCTCCTCTCCATTTTATCCTCACAACAACCCTGTGAGGCAGGTTAGGCTGAGAGTCAGTGACTGTCCCAAAGTCACCCAGTGAGTTTCATGGCCGAGCGGGGACTAGAACCCGGATCTCCCGAGTCCCCAGTCCCACTCTCACCACTACACCACACTGGCTCCAAAAACATGGTCATTTACTGCACCCCCCTCTCACTGTTTGTTCATCATGGCAAACTGAGCTCCAGCATGAGCTCAGAGCACACAGATGAGTGCGCCAGCGTGTTCAACTCACTTCTGGCAGCTCTGGCATAGATTGTCAGTGGCATGCAGTATGACCCATCATGATCTGGGCCCACAAGGATGACCCCCGTGCCATGAGCAAAACATGCTTTGGGCTGAAAAGAAAAGCAGCTTGCCACGTGTTCAGCAGTCATGCTAACCAGTAATAAGGCTGTGTACAGACCGGACACAAAGTAGCTTACTCCATAGTTTTTAGTGAGTGTATGACATCAGAGTGCCCATGTCTGCAGGACCGATGCAGGGCAGTTTGGCGCCCTAGGCTAAATTATATTTAGCGCCGCCCCTCTCGTGCCGTGGGGGGGCTCCGGAGCAAAGCAGATCTGCTCTGCAAAAACCCACCGCCACCGCTGCCCCTCCACCTACCTTCCCCCCGCCCTGGCCGCCTCCTCCTCCAAAGAGGAAGTGACGCGACTGGCCCCCCGTGTTCTGTTTTTGGCCAGGGGAAACCAGGGCAACAGGGCTGTTTAAGCCCTGTTGCCCTGGTTCCTCCCGCCAAAACAGAGCGCAGGCGGGGCTCCAGAAGCGGCGCAGAGAAGGTAGGTGGTGGGGGTCCGGCGGCGCCACTGTGGCGGGGGGCGGTGGCGCCCAGGCTCAGCCCCACCACTACCTCCGGGTGCAATCCCCCCTCACTGACCTAGCTTTGTCGGCGGGGCGGGCGGGGCAGGAGCGCGCCGGCAGCGAAGAGGAGTGCAGCGTTTCTGCGCCCTCTTCAGCTACGTGCCCTAGGCAACAGCCTAGTTTGCCTAGCGGTAGCACCGGCCCTGCTAGAAAGGGCGCAGCTGCTTTTAACAGAAAGATAGAACAAAGAAATTCAGCAGATGTGGCTTGTCCCGTGTCAGTGTTAAAAGAAGCTTTTCTAATTCTCCTTTTGTAAACTGTTAAAGGGGACTGCCCAGCCCTGAATCTGCTATAAGAACATAAGAAGAAGAGCCCTGCTGGATCAGAGCAAAGGTCCATCTAGTTTCCTGTTTCCCACCAGATGCCTTTGGGAAGCCCACGTGAAGGCAATAGCCCTCTCCTGTTGTCACTTGCTGCGGAGCCCAGTATGAACACTTAAAATGGGACTATTACCACAAAATTCACGTCTCACTCCTTATCTAAGTAACACAGCTAGTGTTATAAATCTAAGAGCTGGTGGTAATTAACCCCACATTCCTAACAATCCTGTTCTATAGCAGTAAAAAGCCATAATACTATGTGCATGCTAAAAGCCAAGCCAAATAACGTTCTCAGAGGCATGGAGCTGCCACTGCTGTGTGTGTACCTCTTTGATTTTTTTTTCCTGGTCATCTCTACTGAAAACGATACGAAAAGTCTTGCCGTGCATCTGCTTCCCACTTCCAGCTGACATCATTGGCTGGCTGGCAGGAGGCATGCAGTGGGATGACATCATGTTCTGCATGGTTTGAGTGAGACTTTACAAGGGAATAAGACATGGAGCACGGCAGGAATCCATACTGTTTTCCCCGTGTAGGGGAAAAAGCATTGGAAGAGTGATTTTCAGTGGGAGAAATAACTGGGGGATGCAGGGAGAGAGAAAAGTTCACCTCCCTCAACAATTCTTCTATCCAGCCTCCATGGCTGAATTTTGTTATTTTTAAAAAAGCACAGGATGACCGACATATGACTCAGTGTCCATTGTAATTTGGTCCTTATGGCATCTGGTTTCTCCCTGAGCTGTAACATTAGAGCAGCCTCCCTCAACCTGGTGCCCTCCAGATGCAACTCCCATATGGGAGTTGCGGTCCCACACATCTGCAGGGTGCTGTGTTGGGGAAGGCTGCATTAGAGACATGGCTCCATTTAAAAAAAAATGTATAATTGCTCTGCGACTGATCGTGTGAACAAAATGCAAGCATGCGTGTGCACGCAGGCACACACACGGAAGATCCAAAGTGGGTGGATTCTTTCCTTCCTGGTATTTCCAGCTCCCTGCTTGAGCTTGTCTCTTCTGACAGCTGATGCTCCTTCAGAGAAAAGCCTTCATCTGGAACGGATTGCTTTCCAGCAGCCTGCAGAGGGATGTCTGATGGTACCTGAATGAGATCAAACACTCTGGCCCTGTTCTCAGGCAGAGCTGCCATGTGGAAAATCCTGCCCTCCTCCTCCTCCTGCAACAAGGGCCCCTGTTTGTTCCTATGGCTTGGGGTAAACTCTAGGAGCCGAGAAGGGAGAGGGGATTAACAACAAGGAGGGGGGTGCATATCTAAAGATCTGAACTGAAAACATCTGTTGGAAGGAAATAATATTCTTCATTCCCAAAGAACGCAGGCGCCTCTGCAGCTCACCTGCACAGCTAGCCTTTTGCTTGGTTCAAATATAGGATGGAATTCTTGGAGGGCTGAAAAGCAGGACACCCCCCCACACACACACACACACCATGACTAGGACCAGAAGTGTAGTAGCTGCTCCTAGGGGTCCTGTGTGACTGCAGGTGAATGGAGCTGCTGAGTGCCCAGAGGTGAATACAGAAGAGATAGTTACCAGGGGCTCCATGGCAGCCATCAGGCCCAAATCCCCCCCCCCCCCCGCTTTGTTTGGAGGGAGATGATGCCACAGAAAAAGCAGTGTGGCCAGCAGGGACCCCTGGAGGCATCCTGTCTTTGTGTGGGCCTCCTTCAGGAGTTGCAGGCAAGGGACAATGAGCGCCTCCAAGAAGATCCTCGGCAGATGCCCCCCACTGTTCCCTTCTGTTCAGCTTTTACATGTATTTTGTTAGGGCCAAAGGGGATGTGGCATACGAGATCTGCATATTTCTCTTTAGTTAAAAGCAGCGGCAGCAGGCAGGGTGGTGGTGGGAGAGATTGGATCAGGGCTGCAGTAATAGAAGCGGGTTTAAACTTTCCCCCCTGTTTCCCCAACATAAATCCCTCCTCAAAGCTGCTACTAGCTGCTATGAGGGAAAAAGACAGGGCTGGATAATAGCAGCTGTGTGTGTGTGTTGCAATTTAAGTCAGGGAAACAGCACACAGAGGTGGGGAAAGATTAACACACACACCCCTTGGCCCAGTGATATGGTAGCTCTCCCGTTTTTGTTTCTACTCCTTCTGCTGGGCTCCTGTCCTGTCCCAGGGCTACCACTTCCAAGTCTGGGCTGGCCCGCAGCTTGCCCCCACCTCTCCGTGTCATCAGGCCTGGTTCCAGATTTTGGGAGGGGGCTCTCAGTGGACCACCCCCAGCATCTGCTGCCACTTGGGCCTCCCAGCGGTGTTGTTGTTGTTGTTGCAGCCGCCGCCTCCCCCTTGTGCGTATGTGGGAGCAGGCTCGCCCGGAGGTGGAAGTGGCACTGCAGTGGACGGGAGCCGGATGGCTGCTCAGCTCCCAGCCCCGTTCAGTGTTGCTGCTGCCACCAGATAAGCCCAATCGAGAGTGAGAGTGGGAGGCAACCGCCAGCTCCCCCTCCCCCTCCCGTGCTTGCAAGCACACGAGGGGGAGGACGGTAGCTGCAACAACGCTGCCACCTGGGGCTCCACGTGGTCGTGGGCACTGGGGCAAGAAAACGACCCAAAGGGCCCTTCTAGTGTGCGTGGGCCCTGGAAAATGCCCGAGTATGCCTGGGACTGATGCCAGGAGGACTGAGTGTCATTATTTCTGAGCAGCAGCAGTCGAGAGAGCTGGCTGGCTCTACCTTTGGCACAGGGACACAGATGAACTGCAGTGGGGGTGTCTCTGTGGCCCCGCACACACATGCTCGCCCAGCATCACAGTTTTACTTTAAATCACGCAACCCTGTGGCTACTTTCAACCAAAGGAAAAAGACATTGGGAGGTCCATTCATGGATTTGTCCATTACGTTGCTTGAGAAGGTGCAAGTGCTGAAGCAATTATGGGCAGCTGGGTGGGGGGTGTATCCCTTCATTTGTTGCGCAAATTGCAGTGGCAAGTGCTGTTGGGGAAACATAGCTTTTACAGCTATATAAGGGCTGCATTTCTTCCCCCTAGGCCAGCCCCTCCCTTCCTGCTTTTTGCTACTTATGGAGGGCTGGATGACATTAGTTGTGTCAGTCAGACAGTGGAGTGCCAGAACCCAGGCTGTTGTCCCTAGATCAGTGTTCTCCAACCTTGGGTCCCCTAGCTGGGGCATGCTGGCAGTCGTAGGCCAAAAACATCTGGGGACCCAAGGTTGGAGAGCCCTGCCCTAGATAGTTCACAATGGCCCAAGAGGTGTTAGATTTTCTATCATTCCTTCTAGTTGTCTTGCAGAGACAATCTAACATTAGCTCATGTCACCCTTATAGAGAGGTGTGCGTACAGATGGGACTCAACTTTGGATCTTTGTGGTCACATCTATTGGCTCCATATGTAGACTCCGTGCTACAGCCTGAACAAAGTCCTGTGTTTAGCTCCTTAAATATAGCACTGTGCAATGAATAGGGCGGGTTATGGTAGGCTTCTCATAGAGCACCAAGTATTCTTCCTTTAGGAACCTGTGATATAGTGATGGCTCTTTCTATAAATCACATTTCCCAGCAGCAGGAATAGTTGTTCAATGAACCTCATGGTGATCAGAACTGGGAGAAGCTATTTCCAAACTAGCAAGGTCAGGCTTTGCGGCTGCTTTACCAACTTTTCTCCCCATCTCATTTTGGATAAATTATAGTAAAGTGGGCATCATGGCACTTAACTTTTGTACCGAGCCCAATGTCTAATTCAGAGTAGGGCTGCAAATGCCTCAAAAAGACAGCTTGCAGCAATAGTCTGGTAGACTTGATGTGTGTTCATGGTGGAATGCTCAGAGGGCCATTTCAGCACCTCAATTTTTCATTCACTTAATGAACAAACAGAATTCACACTGAAGAAAAATGGGCCCCATTTGGGAAGATGGCAGCCATATTGGAATTCCAGATGAAATTATGACAATCTGAGCATGCTCCCCATCTCTTTTTTGGGAAAGGCCAGGATGTAATGGCTGGCTGTAGGAGCAGGGCGGTCAAAAGCACCACAGCACAGCAGTAAACTCTAAAAGTTTTTAAATGCCCAAAGATTAACCAGAAGGTTCAGCATGTGCTTCATGACTCTGTGGGATTAGCACTTTTAAAAGATGCTAATAGAATGGAGCATCTTCATTTGCTGAATTGGCTAGATTCAACTACACCAGATGATGATGATGATTTATTATATGTATATCCTGCCTTTTTCCTGCAAGGAAACTAAGGTGGCTTACATAATCCTCCTCCTCTCCATTTTTATCTTCACAGAAACCCTGTGAGGTAGGTTAGGCTGAGAGTCAATGACCAGCCCAAAGTCACCCAGTGAGTTTCATGGCCAAGTGGGGACTGGAACCCAGATCTCATAAGTCCTGGTCCAACACTCTAACCACTATGCCACACTGGCTATCTTATGATGATGATGATGATGATGAGGAGGAGGAGGAGGAGGAGGAGGGCTGGATTTCTAGCCCTCCTTTTAGGGTCTTTACCCTCCCAAGGTGGGCTACAACAAATAAATACAGTACAACATTAAAATTCCAAAATTTAAAATAGCCAGTAAAAACAAAGAAACCCTAGCAACATTAAAACAACAGCAGCGGATAAAATTGTTCTAAAATATAACAACCATAAAATCACCTGAATGCAGACTGGAATAACAAAGGCTTTAGGGGTTTCCTAAAGAACAGGAGAGAGGGGGGCCATATGAATTTCCCCTGAGAGGGCATTCCAGAAATATGGGTTCACCACAAGAAGGCCCTGTCCTTGGTACTCACCAACCTAGGGCACAATCCTATGCAAGTTTAGACAGAAAAAAGGCCTACAATTCCAGTAGGCCCTTTTTTTCTGTCTGAACTTGCATAGGATTGCACCTCTAACCATTTTCACCAATGGACCAGAGAGCAGGGGCTTGGATCCTGATCTTGGGCAGGTACTACATATGAGTGTAAGAGAGAAAGCAAATTATGACTCTCTTCGTTCCAGTGCAGTTAAACAAAAGCCCAAGAGGCTGTTGATACATCACTTCCAACAGACTTCAACTTCCATCTTTAAAATAAGGCAGAAACCTAGAAAGCTAATATTTAAAAACAAAAATCTTAGGAACTAATTACATTTTCAAGGCACAAGCCCTTTCAGCATGAAGGGATCCTGCTCTCCAACTCTAATTTAAAAAAAAAGTCTTCTATTTCAAGGGAGGATAAGATAACTTGCCCACATAGCTCAGCTTGTCTCAAATTAATGAGATTTTTAAGGTCTTATCATTCACCAAGGTTTCCCCCCCACCCCATTGTGAACTTTTCAGCCTTGCCGAAAAGGGTGGATTTAAACACACACACACACACACTGTTTGATCAGCCTTTTCTCTCTGCAATCCCCCACATCACTCTGAAGCTAGTACCGCTGGTGCATGTCGGCGGCGTGCCCTAGCAACAGGGAGTGAACTCCTTGCTCTGGACAAGGAGCTGGCAGGGGCTCGCTAATTAGCTGCAGATAGAAATGGGCGAGAAAGAGCAGGGACAAAAGCAGGACTGCGGCTCCAATCACACTTTAAAAAATGCAGATTCCCGTAGATATTATTTAGGTGCTGGTGAGAAAGCAGCCAGGCACTTAGGCCCAGCAGAGAATGTTGCCCTCTGTCGAGAGCAGGTTGGCCACCGCCAGTGGTAGCCGTGGTAGCTTCAGTACTGAACACTCCCAGGCTAAAGTACTTCAGCTGTAACCTGGGAGGGACAATCTTTAAACAGAGATGTGAAACTGCTTTCAGAGTCATGTTAAACTGATATTAACTGTTCATCACAAAACTGCCTAAGACGTTCCATGATGGAGGGAGCAATCCTATGGCCCCTAGTCAGTGGCTGAGGGGCCATAGGATGTTTTGGATTCCCAGATCCGAGGTCAGAGACACAGGGATGTTGAAGAGTCCTTGGTCTCGAGTCACGAGTTGAGTCACGAGTCTTTGGACTCGAGTCTCGAGTTCGAGTCCTTGGTCCAAAATGGTGACTCACGAGTCCCAAGTCCCTCCCAAAGCTGACTCCACGAGTCCCTGTTAAAATCAATGGGGGGGTTTCCCAACAAAATAAGGCTACTTCAGATGTGTGGCTTAAATAAATTCTAGGCACGTGTGCCTTTTTATTTCAAAACTCTGCAACTGATTTTGGCAAGAACAGACCAGGCAGACAAACCCAAAATAACCAGACAGGCAGAGGAGGCAGGGAACCCCAAAGCAGGCAGGCAGAGGCCTTTGTCTTGGACAATTCAAACTGTGGAACTGGTCAAGAAGAGACCAGGCAGGCAGAGGAGGCAGGGAACCCCAAACAGGCAGGCAGAGGCAGCCAAACCCAAAATGTCTGAAAGGTTGCATTTTAGGAAAATGATTTAAAAAAATAAACTTGCTGTACTTCCTAAAACCTATCCATGTTGCATTTGAGGAACACAATTTTGGAACACGAGTCCTTGGTCTCGAGTCTCGAGTCGAGTCTCGAGTCCCATTAAAAATATTGGGACTCGAATCTGACTCGAGTCAAAGGGGGGACACAGTCCGACTCACGAGTCGAGTCCTGGAGTCCGAGTCCCCATCCCTGCAGAGACAGCTCTCCAACCTCGGAGCTGGGAACCAGAGCTCCAATCCTTCTCCCCCTCCCCCTCCCCCTCCCCCTTGCAGCTGGCGTGGAAAGAACCGTGCCGGAGGCTCTCCAGGGTCGGGAAAGCAACCTCGGAGGGGGGGGAGGAGGTGTTCCGCGGGACGGGGAGGAGACTAGAGAGGCCAGGATATGAGCTATCCCGATGCCTCTCCAGCCTTCTTCCCCTCTGAAACTCTCCAGCTAGATGGGCAAAAAAGCCCATCTAGCGAAAATGAAGGTTGAGAAGACAAGAAGGTGGAGAGTGGGGAAAGCTAAGCAGGGTCAGGCCTGGTTATTACTTGGATGGGAGACCCCTCCTCTAGTTTCCTGCATTGAGCAGGGGGTTCGACTCGATGGCCTTGTAGGCCCCTTCCAACTCTATGATCTATGAAAGTCTATGAAAGCGTCTTTGCCACTCCTCCAGCTCTGCATTAGATGACCATAAGCCTCTGAGTTTGGGGGCTTATGGCCATCGCCATAGGACGACTTTAGATAACCATCTATCACATCCTCACTCCCCACCCCCAGCTGTTGAGTCTTTTTCTCCTTACTGGATTTTGTGTGTTAAGGAAAAAAGATGGAAGGAGAGGCAAGAAGATTCAGGCGGGTCACGAGTAGAAGACAACACCTGCACCCCCATAAACATCAGTGAATGAGGCAGGGCAATGGCAACATAAAAGCCTCGTCTGGAAGCACCCTTAGGGTACAACCCTATGCATGTTTAGACAGAAAAAAGCCCTACAACTCCCAGCATTCCCCAGGCAGCATGGCTGGCTGGGGAATGCTGGGAGTTGTAAGATTTTTTTTTTTTTTACTAAACAGGCATAGGATTACGCCTTTAAACTGTGCTGATTTTTCAGGTTGTTTCCAATCCTCTGTATTTAAAAGTACCTTTTCTATATCTTTCCCACTAAAACTCTTCACACCTTTTGGTTCCTGGTCACATTTAGCCACCTCTCAGCTACAGCTACTGGCTCACTGACTGCTGTGTTTTACATTTTATTTCATTTGAGCGCTTCAACACTTCTCGGTTCTGCCTTTGACTGGAAGTGAAAGTGCTGAAATGTTAAAAGAGTTGCTTATCTAGTGACATTTCTCTTTGAGACAGGGGAAACACTAGAAATGTTGAAATTTGTGGGCAAATGTTGACAAGGCCCATACAATTTCAAACCTGATTTGCTGACTCTGTTGTTTTGGAAGAGACATTGAGCTATTGCAACTGACATCTCACCAGAACTCTGGGGGCCTGGTCCTTGCCAGCCTGAGTAATACCTGAGAGCAATGCTCTGCATAGATACAATGCCTCAGCAGCTGATATGAACCCACATACTATTGCTTTCTCCCCATTTTAGGATGTTTTAAGATGTTTTAATAGTATGTGTTGTGTTGTTTAGTTTATGTATTTTATATTTTCTGCTGTTCCCCGCCTCGATCTAGATGGAGAGGCGGGTAATAAATAAATTTATTTATTTATTTATTTATTATTATTATTATTATTTCCCCAAGTAGCAAGATGTCACTGGGGCGGCACTGTTTCCTGTCCTTTGGAGGAGAGAGTACTGGAGACTTATGGTATTTTTGTAATATTTGCTTTATTCTAATAGTGAACTCAGCTGGTGAGTGCCACCAGGATCAGAGCCAAAATGGGCCTGCTAAGAAACAAGGGGGAGGCATCAACATTAAAAATAAAATACCTCATTATAACAGTTTGGATTTTCTCACTAGCGATTTGGGGTGTGTGTGTTCTGGTTTGTTTCTTTCACTTTCTTTTATGGTATTTAAAATCCCCAAACAGATAATTTTACCATAAATACAGCAACATGCATTCAGGTGAACTAGGTTGCCCAAGACCATTGGTCCATCTATTGTTGCTATAGACTGGCAGTGGCTCTCCCAGGTTTCAGGCAAGAGGATTGAACCCGGGACCTTCAGCATGCAAAGCATGGGCTCTACCACTGAGCTACAACCCCCTACAAATCTCTCTACTTCTGAACAAGCCAGCCATCTAGGCTTGAGTGCTGTTTGGCAAGAAAGCCTAGATCAGCATCACAAAATCACCCCAAATATGTTAATACGCAAAATCAGAGTAATGAAGCTGCAGGTGCATCTCTGCAGTATCATGTATTTCGCTTGCTGAGCATATTTCGAGAAATAGTTGAAAACAAATACGTGAGTAGGCTCGCATCCACTTCCCACCACTTCCTGCAAAATATGAAAAGGGAACTCGTGCAGATAATGGACCGCACAAGGGTGTTTTGCAAAGTAACGGTTATTTTCAACAAGTAGCTGTTACGTACTTTCTGAAACACTTTCGTGTACGTATCTACCTTCTTTACCAACCAGTGTATCTGTGAAGTTTCCGGTGATAATTTCCAGTATTAGTCCATAGGTCTCCCTCCCATAGGTCTGACCACTTCTGGGTTTCAAAGTTGCTGCCGGGTCTTGCTGATGTCGAGCTTTCCTACATGAGGCATTTATTGTACACTTGTGAAGTGATTCCTTACTCACAGTTGTTTACAGGTTCTTTAGACAATGTCATGATCCTCCAGTTTCGCTTCTGTTTTTTAAGAGCACTTTCCAGGGTTTTTGTTTGTTTGTTTTGTTTTTAGAGCAGGGAAAATGGGGTATTATATTTGAAAGTGAAAGAAAATGTATTTTCCTACTTGTGTAATTGTGTCATTCTACTATTGCACAGCACCACCGAGAAGTTATGTAGTGGGAAAGCAGGAAAGGAAAAGCTTTGTGTAGAGCTTGGATCTCAAGTTTGTGACGAAACCAAAAGTAGACACAGCAGATTAACAGCCTCCTGTAGAAAAGCTCATCATCACTGAGATTTTTTAATGTGGGACAGGCTTCACAGATCCCAATCTTTCTGGATCTGATCCCAACCAGTACTGCATCCAATGTGCATAGCACAAGAGACCAAGAGAGTATTGTAGTATCACTTGATCATTTTCAGTCACAGCAGTCTAGTTTTTCTTGAGATGCTCTGCAGCAGGGATTGGGAACCAAATCTAGCCCTTCCAATCCAGCTCCCCAGCTGCCCATACTACACTACACCCATACCCTCCAACATTTCACAGATGAAAATAGGGACACACATGTGAATTTGTAAGAGGTATGGTTAAGCAACATGAAGGTGTGATCAAGAGGGTGTGGCCAGGCAACTTGAGGGCGTGGCCAAGGGTATGGCCAGGCAACCAAAGGGCATGGTCAAGTACAAAAGTTATTAGAGGAAACACACAAAATCATATATATATATATATATATATATATATATATATAATTTATTTATTTATTAATTATATTTATACTCCTCCTTTTTTCCTGCAAGGAACCCAAGGCGGCTTACATCCTCCTCCTCCTCCTCTCTATTTTATCCTCACAACAACCCTGTGAGGTAGGTTAGGCTGAGAGTCAGTGACTGGCCCAAAGTCACCCAGTGGGTTTCATGGCCGAGCAGGGAATAGAACCCAGATCTCCCGAGTCCCAGTCCAACACTCTCACCACTACGCCACACTGGCTCATTATCAATAATTATTACATTATTGTATTATATATTATTTTATAATATTTTATAAGTGACTTTTGTAATTTTTTTTTAACTTTACTTAAACCCTTAGTTGTTGATATCTGGTGTTTTTCATGGGGGGGGGGTCAGTGCTTGCAGGGCAATCTCTTTCTTTTTGTTTTAAAATTGTCAGGATTGGCACAAATTCAACAGGTGAAGTTTACCCACCCCACACCCCCAAACATGGAGCTTCAGAGAGAAGGGGAAGTTTCTTGTGTTTCCTTCTGACACTGTACCTCACCTGTTAGAGGCACAGAGTCAGCTCAGTTAGGAAATAAAATCTTTGGCAATATAAAGACTGGAATCCTGTGATAAATTCCCTCATTCACCTCTCCCTCTGCGCACGCGCATGCACACACTCACGCACACACATCCTCAAGTCGTGTCTGTTCCTTCCCTGCTCTCTTTCTCTCTGTGGGCAGCCCTTTGAGCCTAAGCAAAGCTATCTTAAAGGGGCCATGGGCGAAATTTTTTAGCTTAGCTGCAATTTTGCCCATGGCCCCTTTAAGTAGCTTGCAGTTGTGGGAGGCAGGGGAATTCGGGACTGTGCATAACAAAGTGAGAAGCCGCAATGGCTTAAGGGTTTTCGGGGCGGTCCCGGCATTTTCGGGGCGGTCCCGGCATTTTCGGGGCAGTTGGAGACTATGCTACACCCCCATTCCCACAACCCACAATTGTTGGTGGTTTCCTGGCTTTTGTGCAGCTTCCCCCTCACTCTGCAAGGTTGGCTCAGTGACTGGCGGGAAGAGCTTTAAGCTACAATAGGCTGGTATTTTTGACCCTGCCCCTTTTGCCTTTGGACCCACCACCCCTTTGTCCTTAGCCCAGCCTACCAGAGGGCCAAATTTTGTTTTGGAAAAGCTCTCGGGGGCCACATTCTAGTGCTGGGCAGGGCTGAAGGCAAAGGGGGTGGAGCCAGAAGTACCACCATATTTTAGTTTAAAGCTCTTACTCCCCACAAGAGGGGACCAAATTATGTCAGGGGTGTTATCCAGCCCGCCGCCCCCCAAATCAGTTTCCCACCCCTGCTCCAATTGGAGATGCTGGGGACTGATCCTGGGACCTTCTGTATGCCTTGCAGCATGTGCTCCACTACAGAGCCAGGGCCCCTCCCTGTTGGGCATGCATGTGGGGAGGGGCCTCTTAACTCCCTGCTCCAACCTGCTCCCTCCAGGTGGCTTTCCCACCCCCCATAGGGTTTCAAATGTGCATTTTTGAGAGCATAATTTTAATATCTGTCAAAGTGACATCGGCACCTGTTACTTTAGCACAAGGGCGTGGAACCTCAGGCCCAGGGCCAAATCCAGCCCTCTGGGGTTCCCCAAATGGCCACACCTCTTTCCCCTGGCCCCTCCTTTCCACTAACCACCTATGGTTTGGTGGTTTCCAAGGTATGTGCAGTCCCCCCCCCATTCCAAAAGGTTGAAATGCTTCTGCTAAGGCCCAGTTACTGGCAGGAAGAGCTTTAAGGCTGAAAGAGGTCCAGCACCCCTACAGTGTAACAGGACATCATCTACCAGAAAAAAGATGGGCCATTATAGACTAATAATGTTATGTGGACTCACCCTTGGACACCACAACATGTGGCCAAAGCTGCACTGCAGTGAGGGAGAGGGACTTGCTTTTTGAAAACTGGGAAGCACCTCAAAGTCAGACCCAAACCCAAATGTAATCTGTGAAGGACCAGCACCCGGGTCCTATGCGTGAGTTCGGCGCTTAACAGGTTAACCGGCACTGAGTTACAGCCCGTACAAGCAAGTGGAACCGACTAAGAAGTTTGCACACACAAGAGGAAACTAGAGCCCTTTGAATGACTAAATAAGGCTTTATTTATTTACACAATATATGGAGTGGAACTAACAGCTTTCTAGGAATACTACAACGTCAATATGACCTGACGTGACCCCCAAGTTTATCAATGAAACAGGCTCCCAGGCTAGCGCATTGGGATTAGTCAGTTACCTTAGACTAAAGACTTTATGCTAGTCAATTTCAGCCTGGCTCCGGGGCTGTCCGATCCGGGGAGGAGAACAGCTTACTCCAGCCGCTGCTGGAGGATGGATCTTGATCGAAAGCACCCCGTGTTCCCAACAACCAGCAAAAGGAGGGGAGAGGGGTTTTCTACCCCTGGGTTTCCCGCTCTCCCTGCCCTCAAGGGTCAGGTGGGGCCATGCCTGCCCCTTCGTGTCAGGTGGGCTTATTCCTGCCCGGGAAGAAGGTGACAGTGTTGTGTACTTTACAGCTCTTTGAGACTGCCCTGTTAGTTTGATGGTCTTGATGGTCCTTTCCTGGGTTTTGTGGATTCCAACCGATACTCTCCATTGTTGGGATGCCGGGTCCGTCTGGCTGCTTCCCTGTAACCCAATCTCCCTTCCTTGCCCCCTCCCCCTTGGAAGGAAACTGGTGTGTGTGTGTGTGTGCATGTATACTCGTGTCAGGCTTTCTCCACATACGGTAATCAATTTGTGTCAGATGCTTGGATAATGTCACACTAGCAGGCAAACTCAAAAGCCCATAAACTGGCTAACTTACAGTACAACCCTAAAGTCCTCCTAAACCCTTAAGGGCACAATCCTATGCATGTTTAGACAGAGAAAAGTCCTAAAACTCCCAGCATGCCCCAGCCAGCCATGCTAGCTGGGGCATGCTAGGAGTTGTAGGACTTTTCTCTGTCTAAACATGCATAGGATTGTGCCCTAAGTATGTTTAGGACTGCAGGCTTATACACATCTACTCAGAAGTCAGCTCATTAAGTTCAATGGGGCTTGCTCCCAGGCAAGTGGGTCTAGTGTTGCAGCCTCAATCAGCTATTATTTACTATGTAAAAGTAATATAAAAGAGAAAGAATAACCCGAATGATCCAGCTGCTGTTTATATTGGCTTTGTTTGAAAGGGTACGTTCCGTGCCTATATGGCTTTATGCAGATAGTATATTCATCCATTTGAATTCTTGATCACCCTGAATGTTTCAGATTGCCGGAAATCTACTGGAGAAGTGGAGCTGTACTGAACACAGTTTATACACTGTCAGAACTAAAAATAAAATAACTGAGAGGACTCTGCAGAAGGGTCTTTAAACACTGATTCTGAGCTAGAAGCAAATACTTGGAGACGTTTGGTTGAAAAAGCATATGAGCAACTGAAAATATGGCTGCTGCTGCACTTTGTTGTAACTTCAGAGTTTACAGCTGCTACAGAGATCAGAAACACACAGATGCCATTTTTCAAATGCCATTATAGAGATGGGAAAATGAAATACCTGCTCGGATGGTTTCTGTGGAAGACCAGCAAAGGCTTTCTCCACAGTTTCCATTTTGTTTTTAAGTATCAGGGTTCCAAGATGGCCTGGGCACTTCCTCTTCCCATAAACCATTCTGCCCCTACTCTTAGTTGTGTTAGGACCAGTGACCCTGACTCAGATTAAACACTGAAACTAGGGAATATTGAATGCTAATATTGCAATGGGCCTTTAAAGGCGAGAGAGTTCCTTTTCCTGAGTCATAGATTTCATAGATCATAGAGTTGGAAGGAGCCTACAAGGCTATCCAGTCCACCCCCCTGCTCAATGCAGGAAACTAGAGGAGGGGTCTCCCCTCCAAGTAATAACCAGGCCTGACCCTGCTTAGCTTTCCACACTCAGGCAACCTGAGCCAGCATAAGCCACATAATCTAACCAGGGCAGCCTCCCCCAACCTGATGCCCTCCAGATGTGATGGACTACAATTCCCAACATCCACAGGCACCCTGGGCATGTGGTGCAGTCCACCACATCTGGAGAGCACCAGGTTGGGAAAGGCTGAACTAGGGCATTGAACCAAAGCTAGCACACCTCTACCCTTGGATAATTGAAAGGAATCCTTAAATCAGTGCAGGGGCTTGTTGTATGCATCCACAAGACGCAACATGTACTCTAATTATTACAATATCTACTTCCTTGAAGAACAAGCTGGTTCCTGCATTCGCAGCTCGCAGCTGAGGCACAGATAGAGGAGCATTTGGTGCTCCAGGGAGGAGAATGCTGCTAGCCAAGAGATTGGTGTGGCTTGTCGTTGCTCTTTAGTAAACATGTGCCCAGTTTGGAGGGCCTTTGCTGCTACTGTTGTGCTACAGCATTGTCTCTGTATGTGCTTGAGCTCCCTTATTGTTGTGCTCAACAGCCTCCAGAGGAAAAGCCATGCTTGGCCTTTGAAGTTAACATTGCATCATCTGGAATGTTGGAAGCCCACTCACCGATCCTGACTCAGGGTTTGAAAAACCTTTGCCAAATTCTTGGGACATTACACTTTTTGTTCTCTTTCAGTATTTACTTCCAAGAAGGGATTAGGTGAGAACGAGGCCTGGCCATACAGGGCCTGCACTACACAAAGCCAGCTTGAAAAAGAGGCAGATTCAGCGCTACCTCACACCAGGGGGGAGGTTGTTCTTTCCCAAGGGAAGATGGAGGGTGACAGAGGAAGCAGGGAAATTTTCATTTCATTTAGTACATTTCTATACCTCCAGACAGCCAAAGCTCTCTGGGCAGTTTACAAAGATTAAAACCTTAAAAATACAATATAGTAACATAATATAAAAAAAATATTTACACATAAAAAATATAAACAATTTTAACAATCAGCAATAAGAAATCCCAGGACCTGTTAAAAACCCTATCATATGCCGTCAAATGCCTGGGAGTAGAGGAAGGTCTTAACCCGTTGCCAAAAAGATGACAACGTTGGCACCAGGCGGACCACACTGGGGAGAGCATTTCACAATCGGGGGGGGGGGGCACCACCAAGAAGCCTCTCTCGTTGTTGCCATCCTCTGAAACTCCCTCACAACAGGCACTTGGAAAAGGACCTCAGGTGATGATCACAGTATGTGGGTAGGTTCATACCAGGAGAGGCGCTCCATCAGGTATTGTGTTCCCAAGTCAGGTTTTGACCTTTATAGGTCAAAACCAGCATCTTGAATTGGGCTTGGAAACATACAGGCAGCCAGTGCAGGTGGGCCAAAATCAGTGTTATATGTTCAGACCTTTTGGTCCCTGCTATTAGTCTGGCTGTTGTTGTAGAGAAAGCCTAACACAAGTCTGCACGCACACACACACACACACACACACACACACACCGTCTCCGCCCAAGGGAGGGGGGCGAGGAAGGGGGGATGAAGTCACAGGAGAAGTAGCCAGACAGACCGTCATCCCCAACAAAGAAGAGTCTCGGTGGAGATCCACAAAACCCAAGGAAGGACCATCAAGAGTCATCAAACTATACGAAGGGGCAGGCATAAGCCCCACCTGACCTGGAGGGTGGGGAGAGCGGGAACTCAGGGGTAGAAAACCCCTCTCCCTTCCGGTAAAGGGTTGTTGGGAACCCAGGGTACTTCAGAACCAGATCTGTTCTCCAGGCGGCAGCTGGAGTAAGCCATTCCCATCCCCGAATCAGCCGATTCGGAGCCAGACTGAAATTGACTAGCGTAACGTCTCTGATCTGAGGTAACTGACTAGTTCCAATATGCTAGCCTGGGGAGTCTGTTTCATTGACAAACGCAGGGGTCAACTAAGGTTGTGTTGACATTGTAGTATTCCTAGAAAGCTGTTAGTTCCGCTCCATATCTTGTGTAAACAAATAAAAGCCTTATTTGGTCATTTAAAGAGCTCTGGTTTCCTCTTGTGTGCGCGAGCCTCCCGAGCGGTCTCTAGCGCTTGTACGGGCTGTAACTCAGTGCCGGTTAACCCGTTAAGCGCCGAACTCACGCAAAGGATCCTGTTAGTGATCCTTCACAGTTGTCTTTTGCACAAACTACAGGTTCTGAACCATCTCCCGAAGGCAGCCCCATGTAGAACCTATATCTTGGAGGTTACCAGGGCATAGACTACTGAAGCTAGATTATCCCTGTTCAGATAGGGACGTAGCTGGGCCACCAACCAAAGCTGGTAGAAGGCACTAGCTGGTTAAGCACTAGAATACTACAGAATTTAATATTTGGCCCCACTGGGGGTTGGTTCTTGTGGCCATGTTTCCCCAGAGCAAGCTGCTTTTCTACAGCCTGGTTCAGAATTTTCCCACATTTTTCCCACAGCACCATCATTCAGCTGACTTCTGGCAGTAAACATATAAAAAGAGGGTGAAGTAGTTAAGATGTTCCCTAGTGACGACAAGCCCTTCAGAACAATGTGAGACCTAACGCAAAAGCAGAATGAAAGCAGGCTACTTAATTTAAAGGGATGTGGTTGTGTATATAAACCTTGCCTGTAGAGGAGTTCCACATGGCCAGCATCATGTTTAAATTGGGCCATTGATCCCGACATGTACAGTGTTAGCATACCAGGGATCCATGGCTTAGGTATCCACAATGGGGAGAACTTGTTCTTAACAGAGAGATATAAGTAATAAAAATTAAAGTTAATTAATTAATTAATTAATGAGTCCCAGGTGTGCTAATGCTACACATTTAACCACACTGGGATTTTAACACTGTATGGGCTGTATCTAATAGCACTGCGGCGCTCCTGCTGTTTCTGTTGCACGAGCAGGACCCACCGCTGGCACAACAGGAAGCTAGTGCTTCCTAAAGTAACCCCTGCCCCACTCTGGAAATGAGCATTTCCGCTTGTTTACATTTGCTTCCCGATCCACTAGATTCCATTGCACTAGTGCAGGGTCCCACTAGTGCGTGGCCAGCATTAGATACTGCTTTAAGCATAGAACCCAGCAAATTGATTTAAACGTAGTTGCACCCTGCATTGTAGATCCTGCACTGAGGATGAGGTTGGACTAGATGGACCTCCAAGGTCCCTTTCAACTCTATGGCTCTGTGATACCAGCTGTATAAAACTGCATTTGAGAAGGGTTTCCCCCCACCCACCCAGCACAACTTTTAAAGCTGAACACTCATGTGCACTTGCTGGGTCTTGACCTACAACAGGGCTGTATTCTTACCCAAGAATGCCATGCCTACCATTTCCTATTGTTCAACTGGTTTTTAAGAGAGAGAAAAAGTCCTACAATTCCCAGCATTCCTCGGCCAGCATGCTGCAGGACTTTTTTCTGTCTAAACATGCATAGGATTGCACTCTCAAAGAGAGAACCAGCACAGAGTAAAACAGATGCCAACCACAGTCAAGTCAGCTAATCACACAGAGTAGCCTTCCTCAATCTGTTGCCCTCCAGATGTGTTGAACTACAACTCCCATCACACTCCCAGCCAGGGCACCAGGTTGGGGAAGGCTGACAGAGAGTTAGAAACAACCTCACCAGCTCAGCCGCCCAGAGAGCTGCTGTTGGGCGGTATAATCATCATCATCATCAGCAGCAGCAGCAGCAGCAGCAGCAGCAGCAGCAGCAGCAGCAAAGACTACTAATACTAGTATCTATCTCTCTTTTTTTTTAATATTCATTACAAATATTAAAAGATGCTAAATTGCCTGGGAAAATTGAGAAGTCTTTGCCAGGAGGCAGGAAGGGAGGCACCGTTAAAATTCCCTCACCTTCCTGTCCACCCTCTGTACTTCAGCTTGCCCCCTATACAAGCCCATCAGTCTTATATGGTGGTCCACCAGGGGTTCAATAAACCTCCTGTTTTTGCTGACAGCCTGAAACTGCAGAAATTGTGTGTGTGTGTGTGTGTGCGTGCGCGCGTGCGTGCGTGCACATGATGTCAAGCAACTGGCAGCCCACAATACATCCTGGTGAGCTTCATTCATCTTGGAGGCTCACAGGTTGTGCAGCCCACCAGCCTAGATAAAATGCACAATTACTCTGAAATGCTTCCTGTATCTATCTAGAGCAGCCTTCTCCAACCTGGTGCAGGCTGATCTAGAGGCCATCTGTGAGGGCAGTTTGCTTTGTCACTGCCCTTGCAGTACCTGCAGGGCCGGTGCTACCATTAGGCCAACTAGGCAGCTGCCTAGGGCGCAGGGCTAAAGGGGGCGCCAGAAATAGGGAGGGAGGGCTCAAGTGGGAAGGGGGGGGGCACTAAATATCTGATCTTGCCTAGGGCATCAAACTGCACCAAACTGCCTTGCACCGGCCCTGAGTACCTGTTTTGCTTCTTTCCTGATCCCTTGATAGTGCACTAAGTATACATCAGATAGAAGATAATAAGGTTCCTGCCCTACAGATGCTTCCATCTGAAATGTGCAAGATGCCCTCAATGACCGGAGAAAGGTGATACCTCTTATTTGGGGCGTAATATCCAGCAAGAGGAGTTTAGTTTAATAGGGCCATACAGAAAAGAAAGTCACCATTTTCATGCATGATATGTGCATACTTCACATTTATATAGTGCTTTTTGGGTGTTCAAAATGCTTTATTTATTTTTATTTATTTATTACATTTATACCCCGCCTTTTTTCCTGCAAGGAACTCAAGGCGGCTTACATAATCCTCCTCCTCCTCCTCTCCATTTGATCCTCACAACAACCCTGTGAGGTAGGTTAGGCTGAGAGGCAGTGACTGGCCCAAAGTCACCCAGTGAGCTTCATGGCCGAGCGGGGACTAGAACCCAGATCTCCCGAGTCCCAGTCCAACATTCTCACCACTACACCACACTGGCTCTTTACATACATTATCTCAGGAATCTTTACCATAATCCTGTAAAGTAGGCTAGCATTATTTATTGCAGATGGGGGTCTGTGGCTGAGGTGATATTTGAACTAAGGACTTCCTCCTAGCTAGCTCCTTTTCTTAGTCGCCGCACTACAGCACATAGCTCCCTCCATGCTGTCATGATCATGTAGAGGAACCTAAGAGTATAAAAAGAGCCCTGCTTGATCAGACCAAAAGCCTGCCTAGTTCAGCTCCCGGTTTCCTGCACTGGTCAACCAGATGTCTTTGTATACCAGTTGCTGGGGAACCCGAGAGTGGGAGGGTGCTATTGCACTCATGTCCTGCTTCAGGGCTTTCCAGAGGCAGCTGGTCACTGTGGCAACAGAATTCTGAACTAGTTAGGCCTTGGGTCTGATTCAGCATGGCACTTCTTATGTTCTTATCTCTCCGTCTCGCAACTTTTGCCATACTTTGTAGCGTGCAACTCGTGTGTTTCTGTGGAAGAAGTCACATGGGCACATTTCCCGGGTGACGTCCCTGAGATCCCTAAAAGAATCACTGAAAGAGCTTTCATTCGAGATCCTAAAAGAATCACTGAAAGAGCTTTCATTTGTTCTTTCCTCTCTCTCTCTCTCTCTCTCTCTCTCTCTCTGTTTTTCTTACTGACAAGAGAGAAAGTTCAGGAAGACAATAAGGAAGTTGGAGCGCTATTCAGCAAACAGCAGCAGGCGTAGGAAGCCCACATGCAGGACATGAAGACAATGGCTCCCGCCTGCTGCTGCTGCTGCTGCTGCTGCCCAGCAACTGGAATTCAAAGGCATGTTAGCTCTGACCACTGCTACGTAGCTCTCATCACCAGTAGCCATTGATAGCCTTTGTTTAATCCCCCTTTAAAGCCACTCAATTTGGTGATCATCCCTACATCTTGTGGTAGCAAATTCCATAGTTTAACCTTCATGCCTTCCCTCCCAAACCCCCCCCCCGACTAATGATTTCTGGGGTATTTTATTACCCCAAGCCACATTCAAATATATTTTGGAGTCGTACAATATCCCCCTAGAAAGCCTCATATCCTGTCACAGAAGAAGTGCACCTCATTTTGCTGCTTTGTATCACGGGGGCATTTTCGTTTTTTAATTTCTTAATCCCAGTATGTTAACATTAGCTGGGACTGGGACAAAAGCATTTCAGTGGCAAAAACCAATATATTCCTTGGGCTTTTTTTTGAGGCTCTTTCTGGCTTTTTCAGAAAGAAAAATGTATGGGCACTCAAATCTTCCTCCGTTGATCAATTTTTGTTGGAAATAAAATGTTTCCCAAGCTGTTACATTGCTTGAGACAAACCAAGATTACGTTGTTTTTTATGTATTGGGGGACATTTCCTGTCTGAGGCCCTCTTTGTGTAGAGAAAGAAAACTAAGGGTGCAAACTAAGGGGGAAAAAACCCCTACAACAGACTTTTTTTCTGTCTAAACATGCATAGGATTGTACCCTAAGTGGTAAGTGGCAGAAATTTGGGGACATTTTTTTTTTACTACCATACAGGTGACAATCTCATAAAAGCACTAGATTGTAGGTCTACATCTGTGCAAATTATGCAATGAAAAATGTACCCCAAATTGTTAGATGAGGGTCCATGCCCTGTGTGAAGAAATACCATTTAAATATATATATATATATATATATATATAGAGAGAGAGAGAGAGAGAGAGAGAGTCTCTCATCCTGCTCTGCAGCCAAAAGGCTGCTGGAGCAGCTTACAAATTATCAATAAAGGAAGACAGTCCCTGCCCGCAGGTTTACAGTAGAAAAGACATGACACGCAAGGAAAAAGGAACAGGGAGGGAAGAGGGGGCAGGGAACTTATTTCAGCGGGGCTGGTGGAATGGCCCTGCTTGCCCCTCTCCTCTCTCTCTTTCTCTTACAGCAGTGTTCTCCAACCTTGGGTCCCCAGATGTTTTTGGCCTACAACTCCCAGCATGCCCCAGCCAGCATAGCTGGCTGGGGCATGCTGGGAGTTGTAGGCCAAAAACATCTGGGGACCCAAGGTTGGAGAACACTGTCTTACAGCCTGCTGGAATGGCAGCTGCCATGCTTTTATTTGTCCTGAATCTCCCACCATTCAGCTTCATCAGATGACTCTGGGTTCTAGTATTATGAGAGAGGGTGGGTGGGTGGGGGGAATCTCAATCCAGTTTCTCTGCACCAAGCATAATTTTATAAACCTCTATCATGTTTCCCTTTACTCACCATTTTTCCAAGCTAAACAATTCCAGATGCTGACACCTTTCCTCATAGGGGAGTTGCAAACAAAATGATCAGGGTCTCTGGAGCCTTTTTCTCCACCTTTTCCAGCTCTACAACATCCTTTTTGAGATGCAGTGACCAGAACTGTACACAGTATTCCAAGTATGGCCACACCATGGGTTTGTATAAAGCAGTGCTATGCCGAATTTTTCCATTTTTATTTTTTTTTACCATTTGGTGGTGGCAGTGGGGTGGGGTGAAAAGAACTCGCATCCTAAAATTGAGGGAAGGTCTGAGAATTTCGGAGACATTTCTCAGGTGCAGTGCTTAAGGGTTCACATTACTGTAACAAGGTGGCCACGGTGTGTGTGTGTGTGTATGCGCATGTGCACACGCTATTTCTTTTTCAGCTTAGGTTCCGTTCTCCTGTGCTTTGTAGCCGCCCTGGCTACTTGTGTTTTCTGAAAAGCCCTCTAAAGCAGTGTTCTCCAACCTTGGGTCCCCAGATGTTTTTGGCCTACAACTCCCAGCATGCCCCAGCCAGCTATGTTTTTGGCCTACAACTCCCAGCATGCCCCAGCCAGCTATGTTTTTGGCCTACAACTCCCAGCATGCCCCAGCCAGCTGGCTGGGGCATGCTGGGAGTTGTAGGCCAAAAACTTCTGGGGACCCAAGGTTGGAGAACACTGCTCTAGAGGACTTAGCCAGGACTTCCTCCCTTGGGGCTTTCCAGTA
The DNA here is from genome assembly GCA_021292165.1 of Shinisaurus crocodilurus. NCBI lineage: Eukaryota > Metazoa > Chordata > Lepidosauria > Squamata > Shinisauridae > Shinisaurus > Shinisaurus crocodilurus. The sequence goes on from CM037876.1 coordinate 246,180,585, forward strand.
CTGCTGCTTGCTGAGTGCCTGAAAGCTGAGCCATGCATTTTTGTTTTTTGTTGTTAAAATGACACCACCACCTTGCGTGACGCAGCTCTCAGGCACTCAGTAGGCAGCAGCAGTGGAAAGCCCCAAGAGAGGAAACTCTTTTGTTAAATGCTTACAAAAATACATGTATTAGGAGAAATATGCACAACATTGCTTATTAATTTTCATGCAAACTAAAACAACAACAACAAATATCTCAGGGTATGGGATAAGCTGACTGGAGAGAAATTAAGATGAGAAATTCTCAAAGTTCGAGATGCTCCAATTTAAGGTTCCAAAGTTCCAATTTAAGATTGGAAAAATGTGGAAATGAAAGAAACTGATATTGACAGAATTGTCCATCCCTCCCTGCCTTATTGAGCTCCTCTTGAACCCAGGGCTGTGAGAAAATACAATGGTAAGTGTGCTTACCTACAGGACAAACTCCCAGTCTCAGTGGAGTGGAAACCCAGATCAGAGGCCCTTTAACTGTTTTGTAAATGTTAACAGAGTTAACATTCATTAGTTTCCGAACTGTGTTTCTCTCCAGATTCTACACGTTTGCAGCCGCAACTACTGCATTCCTTGCAGCTAAGTACCTAATCTTCCTGCCCTCTGCAGTGTGAAGTCAGAGCCTGCTAACCTCTTCCAGCTGCACACTGCAGAATCTGCAGCGGTGTGGGTGGTAAATCAGCACCACCACCACCACTACCACCCTCTTGCTGAGAAGAGTGGATACAACTCCCTGACACTGCTCAGACTGTGATGGACTGTAGTCCCAGAACAGAAGAAGCAGTAGAGAAGCTCCAAACATAGAAGTGTATCATACAACAAGAGATGATTCCTCCAAAAAACAGGTTCTGTGTTAAGCTGGTGAAATGACATGGGGGGGAGGGGGGCGATGACTAAAGTCGGTTGTTTCTTTTGATTCAGTGATTTGATACTGAGATCTTTTTCCAGCTGCCAAATTCTTTGGCTTTTGAGTCAAAAGGTTGTTTTTAGCTATGTGGTGATGAAACAGAACAACTAAAAAAGCTGTGGCTTTTGAAGGTGGGTTGTGTGATGGTTGGGTTTGGGATGGGCCTGGTTGGCAGGGTGTAAGTCATCTAATGGGGATGTCAGAGTCCAGGCCTAGTTTAAGATCATAAAACCAGTAAATAGCTTGAGCTGATTAACAGTGTCCGCATTTGGACTATCATATCTCAACTCAATAAGCTGTCAACCTTTTTGGTTTTGCCTGCGCGTGCAGCCTCTTCACCTCTCCCTTTATGGTGCAAGCAATCAAATCAGGGAACTCTAATTAACCAGAGTTTCCCATTTTGTCCAAACTAGGAAACTCTGGTTACCATTTCAGGACAAGCTAGAGGAGAGTTGGTGGGTGAGCGAGGGGATCCCTCTGCCTGCTAATCCTCCCCTGTAAGTCCTCTTCCATCCCCCATGCCCCACATTCCCCAGTATCTTAGGAAACATACGGTAGGTTTGGGACCATGCATTTGCTGAGACAGGGTCTAGTTTGGCTCTCTTGTCTTCAATTCATTGGTAGACAGAAGCTCTGTGAATCTCTATGAAGCAATGAATGTAGACTTGTGACGTATGAAAGGGTGTGTGTGTTACATTTAATAAAATAAATAAATACATACATTTTGGGTTTGCCCAGGCTTCTGTGCACCACCCTCTTCAAGAATTTGTAATCAGCAGGCAGCGTGGGGTGGGGGGGGAGGCTGCTGTTTTAAGGCTGCAATCCATGGCAAAGTATATTAGGAAAATCAACTGTTTTGGGGTGGGAGGAGAACACAGCCCGGTTTTTCTGTTGTCTGCCGAGTGCTTCTTCCCCGGTCTTAAGTCTCTCCAACTCATAAAAGTTATTGTTGAAACAGTTGACCTATGCTATGGGTCCTCATCTCAGGCCCTTCTCCAAATAAGGTGGAGGCCTATAAGAGAGGGGACTTTTTCAGTGGTGGCGCCCCAACTATGGAATGCTGTCTGCAGAGAGCCTCACCTGGTCTCTCACCTGGAATGCCCTCCCGAGAGGGCCTCACGTTATGGTCTTTCTGGGGCCAGGTGAAGACCTTTTTGCTTTCTCAGGCATTTTAGGAACAGTTTTAGTGCTTTTAGATTAGGGATGAGCAAGATGCAGCCTCTGCCACACCCAGTGTGCCCCTCCACCCGTTGCTTCCTGCCACCCCTATTTTTTTTCTTTTAAAAGGGAGAAAAAGTCATGGTTTCCCACCAAAATTCAGTGGCAAACTGCTACATAGGCTTAAAATGGACAGATTTAATTAGAAAACAATTCAGTTTAGAAAATTTAGCTTGCTTTCCCTCCTATCTTTGCGGTGCGGTGGCAGGGGGAGTGTGGCACATGGCACATGGTCTGGGGAGTGGGAACTGGCCCCCAGACTGCCTGAAGACAAGTTGCCCATCCTTTTTTTTTTTAGATCTTTGCACTATTTTACCGCTTTTGCTAGTTTTATTTTTGGTTTTTATCATGTTCTGCTGCAGTTTTTATCAGACTTGTTTTATTATCATTTTTTGTTGTTATTTTGTGTTTTTAATTTGTACATTGACCAGAGAACTCCAGTTACTGGACAGTTTAAAAAAATGCAATAAAATGAAGATCATAAAGCACCCAGTTCTCCAACAGACAGACTGCATTTGTGGTGGGTGGTTCAGTTTCTAGTGTCCTAGGCAGTGCAGAAGCTTCGCAGTGTCCAGACCGTGAGATAGGAACATCCAAGAGATGATAAAGGGGACTGGGCAACATGGGGTTGTGCGATCTGAGCAAGAAGATGGGTTTAATGTATGGTTTTAATTTAAACCATGCACATTCCATCCCCTGCCCACATCGTATTTAAATCTCAAACATCCAGCCATTTTAAGTCTAACATGAAAGTTAAGCTAAACACTGCTATTGTTAGCAGTGGGGCTTACGGTATTTAACTTTGGGTAAATTTCAATGTTACCTTTCTCTGTTTTCCAGATTCCTGTGCAAATGTTACACTTTTCTGTCTAGTGTGTTTGACCATGTAGTCTTAAGAGTAGATACAATATGACAATAATATTAATTACCAGTTTCCCCGTGGGTACTAGAATTAAGCTGGTTGGTTCTGATATGCCAGATGTGGTTACTAAACCTTTATGGCTGTAAGCCATAACAACTTCAGTAACACAGATTTCCAAGAAATATGGCTCTCTATCTGGGACGATCCAATGTCACCAGGAGTTATGATGAGGTTAAATACTTACTATGGTCTGGTAGTCGGGGGGGGGGGGGGAGATCCAGAAAGGCAATCTGTAGCATGCAAAATGAGAACAAGCAAAACTAGACAGCAGCTATTTGCAAAGAATGCATGATCAGACATAGCTGAACCGCAGGAAAAGCTGTGAAATGCATCCCATAGCAAAGGTAACTTATACATTGTCCAGGACTGAAGGATGGCCAAACTCAATTTAAATAGGGCAGCCTTCCCCAACCTGGTGCCCTCCAGATGTGTTGGACTACAACTCCCAGCATCCCCCAGCCAGCCATGCTGGCTGGGGAATGCTGGGAGTTGTAGCCCAACACATCTGAACGGCACCAGGTTGGGGAAGGCTGAAACAGAATTTTAAAGCAGTTGGGATGGGAATCCAATTATATGAAGGGCAGTTTGCTCCTGAGGAACTTAAATGATTACATGTTGATCTTGAAAAGCTGAATAGGTCTATCATTTGGGGCAAGAACTGGGATTTCTGTCTATGGAGGTGGAAGACAACCGTATTAGTCCAAGTCCTAGAACTTCATGCATTCAGTAGTTAAGGGCATCGGCACTCTCTTTGGGCCAGGGATTGGTTACCACCTTAATTGACGGCTAGGTATTATTATAAGGAGGGGAATACACTTATATTTTAGGTCATCTGACTATCACAACCCAGTTACAATTTTCCTAAAACCAAAGGTGTAATTAACTAGAACAATAAACTTTGCATAACATATTCTTTTCCTCCTCGGGCTAAATAATTGTTTTCTTTTCCCTTTCCATAGAATAACATTGCACAACTGGGAAAATTTTCTGGAAGTCACCCGCCTTCTTCCCATTAGCCACTGCTGGGGACAGGACAATAGACTACACGGCCTTTTGGTTTTGTCTGGTATGCTGCTTATCGGCTACGGTAAAGATTTGCTCTGAGACAGCTGCAACTTGGGTTAGAAGAAAAAAAGACAACCACAGTGTAGATGTGTGACTGCTGAAGCAGCAGCACTCTGCATGAAGAAGTGTTGTGTTTAGTCAGTGCCACAAGCCCCACGCCCTCCACCACCAGTCAGGCCTCAGGCTTTAGTGCAGAAGCAAAATAACACAGTAAGAGGAAGTGTGTGGTTAAAAACACCCAGGAGAACATAGAGTTCTGCATGGCTTTTTTTTTGGGTCTTCTGACTCTGTGTTGTATGGGAAGGAGGGTGAGGCTAACCTGTGGGAACAGGGCATGCTAGAGCAGGCAAATGTTTGCACCATGTGGCGACATGCCCCACCTGGTACTGAGGCACTGCTATATCCAGCAAATAGATCAAACCTTCATAGTTTATCACTGGCTGAATGTAGGACACACCTCTCAAGCCTACCTCTGTTCTCACCCCACCCCTTACTTTTATTACTCTCTTCTCCCACTGTGATCCCCCTTCCTCCTCAAACATTTAGTAAGTAGAAGAAGCCTTCTGCTCTATGTTTACCACCAGTATTCAGAACAGGCAGAGGGAATATGAGTACAGTAATACCTTGGATTGCAAGTAACTTGGTTTGAGAGCGTTTTGCAAGACAAGCAAATTTTTAAATATTTATTTAATTTTTTTTTGACTTCATATACAAGCGACGTCTTGCAATACAAGTACTGTAGTAGTACAGCTTAAATTAAAAATCTCTGTACAATTTTTTTGGGGGGGATTTCGTTTTGATATAAGAGTGTTTTGGATTACAAGCACGTTTCCGGAACGATTATGCTCTCAATCCAAGGCATGACTGTACTTGAAACATGCATGGTGGTTAGGGTGGGAAATACGATATCTGCCTTCACGTTTATCACAAGTCACCTCTCTATCCTTGCTATGGGAACACTATGAGCCAATTGACATTTGCATCACTTGATATCTCATCACTCAATGAAGAGGCTTGTGGCACCTTAAAGACTAGCAGATTTATTATGGCATAAGCTTTCACAGAGTGAATCGCCTTTGTCAGATGCATGAAGTGTTATCCTCAGCTGGCAGATTATATTATACATGCATAGCTATCACACACACACACACACAGAGAGAGAGAGAGAGAGAGAGAGAGAGAGAGAGAGATGGTAGGGTCAAAAGGCTATGAAATGCACAGGGTAAACACCTGCAAAGGGAAAGAAATCCACAGTTCTTATTAAGCCATAATGGAACAGAATATGTTATAAATTATAGTTCAGCAATTTCATGCTGAAGCCTCCCTTAGAAAGTAGCTGTTGTTACTGAAGTCTGGTGACTGAGGTCAGCAGCAGATTGGGCCCTAGCCCACAAAAGCTTATGCCACAATAAATCTGTACGTCTTTAGGGTACTACAATATTCTTTATTGTTTCTGCTTCAACATACACACTTGCCTACTCCTCTGGAATTCATCACTCATCAGTGACAACTGAATGTGTGAATTACTTCAGCTGAAAAGGTTTCGTCTGATGTTTCGCATGAACGTTCTCTCTTGGGTGCTTGATCAATGGTCGCTCTTTCACACATGTAAGACATTACTTGATGTCCTGCAGTTGCAGGAACCCTTGAAAGAACTACCCCTCCCAGTATTCCCGCATGACCAGCAGCACTCTGGATGATGAGGGGAAGGGGGGGGTTCCCTTTTGGTTCTTTCACCTTGTGACCACTGCTCCTCCTGAGGAAGGAAGAACAGGTAGTGTGGGTGTCTGAGTGCTAGGGAGGCAGGGATTGCTTTGGGGATGGCAGGAAGGTGGAAGAGGCAGGAGGAGGGTGCAGGACTTCTTCTCCCAAACACTCAGACTTTGAGTGCTTGAGAGGTCAAAAGGTTTGGAGTCTGGAAGGTTCCGTGCCTGGTCTGAACTCAGGGCCTTACAAATTCCTTGGATTAAACCCAAGCCATATTCAGACAGACTCTTGCGCCACCCTACCTGCAACTGTGAATACTGCTATAACCTTTCTCCCCAACATGCTAGCTTACCCCAGGCAGGATGTTTTACAGTGGTAGCCACATCGGTAACCTCCGTTCAACCATCCTGCTCCTCTTTCCGAGTGCCCCCCCTGCAGTTGTCCTTGTGTTCTGTCCAAGAACTCCTCATCCTCTCCTATGCATTGGAGTGTGGCCACTCGCTGTTCCAGACCTCTTACATTTTCTTCTAGCAACCCAACCAAGTTGCACTTGCTGCAAATGTATGCCATCTTATCTTTATGCAGGAAAACAAACATACTGCATATTTTGCAGATCACCAGTGCTGAATCGCATCCGTCCATTTTCTCTTCCGTATGGGTCCTCCCTCCTTGCTGTCATTGCAGTGGCCCTTACTCCTTCCCTCAGCTGCTCAGTTGGTGGGCACACACTGTCCACTTATCTTATGGGGAAATTTTGTTAGGGACCTCCTCCTTGACCTCCTCTACCAAACTCCACTGCCAAGCTCCTGTTAGCTCTCCCTGTTCACTCGTTCCCTAGGAGCTGCAAATAGAGTGAAAGAATAAATGCCTGCCGGAAACACTAAGCAGAAGCATACAGAAAAGACAAAGGGTAGGCTGTTAGTCAGCAGTATGACACTTTGGTGTAAAGAAATCAAATATTTATTGAAGAAATGCCTGTCTCTATGTGTATCGGAGGCAGTATCCCTCTGTATACCAGTTGTTGGGGAACTCGAGTTGGTGGGTGCTGTTGCACTCATATCCTGCTTGTGGGCTTCCCATAGGCATCTGGTTGGCCACTGTGTGAACAGAATGCTGGACTAGATAGGCCTTTGGTCTGATTCAGCACGGCTCTTCTTATGTTCTTATCTACCCAGACATTAAGATCTTCAGAAGAAGGTTTTCTGTGGTGAGGCAGGTGGCTACCAGAAAGAAGGCCCTCTTGGTGGTGGCACCCCAGTTGTAGAATGTGCCCTACAGTGAGGTTTGCCTGCACCTACCTTATGGTCTTTTCAGTGCCAGGAACTATTTCCCCAAGTGTTTAAAGATACAATTTTAATCCTGCTGACTTTTTAGTGGTGCTTTTGTGACCTTTTCATTTACTATGTTTTGAGTTTATATTTTAATTGCTTTATTCTTTCTTGTAAACCACACTGGCAGTATGATTGAAGGGTGGTATAAAAAGACCTAATAATAAATATTGTAATAATATTTATTAATAATAAATATTGTTTAATACTTTTTAATTTCTGTGAACTGCCCAGAGAGCTTTGGCTATTGGCAGTATAGAAATGTAACAGGAGTGAATGAAACAAATATTTATATAGCTCCTTTCGCAAATGCAGAAAATGCTTCACATACTTTATTTCAATAATCCTTTCCCCTTTATGCGCAGCCTGGTTAATGAAACTGGTTATCACCATGTGGGTTGCTAAACCTTTTTAAAAGGCTTTTAAAAGGAACAGATTGTCCATACAAGGTTTAAAACTAAGAAAGACATTTATTAGTTTTACTTACAGTCCATTTATTCATATATGCAGGATGCATATAGGCAGATTAGAGTCTTGGGTGTTAAGAATCCACTTCATTGGAGATCACTGGCTGGAAGCCAGCTCAGTCTGTGTGTCCATCATGTTGGAGAGGAAGAGAGAAAGAGAGAGCGATCACGCTGGCCACAGAGAGGCTGGAAGTAGGGAGGAGGGGTTACAAAACATGCACCCTGGGGATTGTTCAATTAACCCTTTCCTCCCACTGTAACTAGTGGTTACATTACTCGTTGATTTAAGCAGGCAATATTACAATTTCCATCACCTTTAAGGTAAGGTGGTGGTATTATCCCACATAGTACAGATCAGGTTTGAGAGACAGAGTTGCTTACCTAAGGACAATAGACAGAAATCCCAGTTCTTGCCCCAAATGATAGACCTATTCAGCTTTTCAAGATCAACATGTAATCATTTAAGTTCCTCAGGGTTACCTAAGGCAACCCCGTGAGTTCCTGGCTGAGGTGAGCTTTTACTTCCACCTGATAGCTCATGCTCTTAATTCATGGCTCCCTTGACTAGTACACATAACTGTATCCTGCAAAATAGCAGAAGAAAATAAATGTAACATACCGTACTTTCAAGTAAAGCAAATGCATTTAAAAACAACTTCTCCTTTATTCCATCTATGTCTCTTCTCCAGAAAGCACATGTGCTTTCGGCCTGCATGGCACTGGTATTTCAAAGGATTCAGTTCCACAACTTTGCCCTGTAAATCAGCATTGGCATCTATTCATCCTAACCATCCGCAACTCTCAGAGGAAATATTTCCTGTGGGCCTGAGATAGAAGGGGGGGGGGTGGAGTAGGAGAGAGGACAGGGCTTCTAAATGCTATTCCTAGGTCTTCAGTTGACTCACTACTTATCTTTTGCCAAGTAATTCAATTGTAAAAGGGACTTGTTTATATTTGCCTACCTCCAAAGACGTCTATAGTACTTTAACATTTGCAAAGTGCCTGCAGTACTGCGGGTTAAAGAATCCTACAGAAATGTGATGTTACGGTACTTGGAAAGAGTATGCATGAACCTACATTGTTCTCCTAGAAGTAGACACCCAGAAACAGAGGACATACAAATGGTTACACCTTCCAAATACTTGTGTAAGAGGCAATCAAATCTTTGGTATGTATGTACAGTACCTTATTCTCAGTGCAGTATTCTGGTTGAAGGGCAAAGTATACTGTAGGGAAGAGGAAGTGCAGCCCAATGAGAAATTATTCAGCTTCCACCTGTGTTAAATTTCCAGCAGGAGTGATAATGATTGCTCTCAAAGCATTGTTGAAGAGATTGTCCATGTGCTGCACACAATTAGAACTGCTGTAGATAAAAAGAAACAGACCTAAGGGTGTGTATCATAATAAAGCATTTACACCTCTGTTGATACCAGCAGATTAAGGTTTGCCTTTTAATGACTTTAGTAGTTCCAATGATTTCCACAGCATTTTAGAAAGTGAGGAAATACCCATTGCTGTGGCACACTGCGATCACTGTGGAAGTTCTGAAGATGGCAGCCAGATGTTAAAACAGGCAGTTGAAAAATCTGGAGGCAGTTAAATGGAGGTTTCACTTCTGTGTGTTGAGCAAGAGGGTGGTGGTGGTAGATCTTAGATGTAGATGGAACTATTTTTTAAAAGATTAATTTGTAGCAGGTATTAAAGCAGCAAGAGCTTTCATGTTCCTCTTTAGTATAAACCTGCAGTTTTTAATGAAACTGTTTCCAAGTGACTGGCAGGTAATAATATTCAAAATATTTGCAGCACAATCAATCCACTGCAATCCATTAAAAACAGCAAAAGGGAGTTCTGTTATACCCATGAGGAAACATAATTAACCACATCACGCCTGGCGGCAACCGACCCAAAGTCCTATTTCCTTTGTTGTTGTTATTGCAGAACTGTGTTCCTCAACGCCTTTGGCTATATTTAAACACTGTAGTAGTGGGTTCCTTTAGAACCCTCTTTGGTTTAGATGGAGAGGCTATAAATCAATAGCAGTTTTGCCCTTAGTATTCAATCAAAGCACAGTGGGTATTCATTTGGGATGTTTTAAAGACCTTTTAAAAGACCATTTTAAGTACAGAGGTTGTCTAGGGAAATTCTACGTAAGGAAATCCATTGCAACTTGCAGCAGCAAAACACCAAAATGTGAGTGGACAGAAATCTTCCGTCAACCCCCAACAGTTGCCATGCATGGGGCTCACCCAGCGTTCCTTCATATTGTTCTGCCATTGCACACAGCACTAAAGTTAATGGGCCAATCCAGCTAACTTTATTTCTCTGGATGCTGCTTGCACAAGAATATATTGCAGTCATGGTATTTCAAGGGGGTGGCGGGTGGGGAGAGATGATGAGAAATGTGCTTTCCTCAAGAAATGTTGAACATGCTGTATGGTCACTAAAGGTGCAATCCTATGCAAGTTTAGACAGAAAAAAGGCCTACAGCTCCCTGCATGCTGGGAGTTATAGGCCTTTTTCTGTCTAAACATGCATAGGATTGCACCATAATTGGCTTAAACACACAGTTATCTGTTACTTAAGAATACACATTTCTCTTGAGACATGCCAATTACTCTGACATAACCCTGTGAGGCACATGACATTTGTAAAACAAGAAATTGAGGGTTGGATGTAGAGGCAGATGAAGTCGACATCATCATAGACAAAAGCGTTGTAAACTGAGAGCACCAGGATGAAGCGAGTTTATGTAACCTCCATTATCTGGACAGTCAGCTTACAAGTGGTCTATGAGGGAGAGGGGGGAAAAACTGATTGACTTTTTGGCGGGGCGGGGCAGGGAGTGAAGTGCAAGCATCTGCTTATACTTTCTCATCTTGATGCCTGCGGCCTCTGGCATGGTAGTCCAGGAGAAGCAACGCTGAGTCTTAGCCTTATTCTTTGTAACCAAGATACCATTTTGTGCTCCTGATTTGTATCTGCCCAATTACCTACCCTCACTGGGAAAGCTTCCCTGGAAGCACTGCAACTCCTTTCACAAAGGTTTCCCAAGGACAGTTTCCAAACTTAAGTACTCCTAGATTCTCTTTGCTAATCCAGTTTCTGCATATACACTCACGCACTTTGGGAAGTCGGTGAGCAAAAATGCCTTATGACAAGTTGCACTGTAGCCCCCCTCATACACAGAGAAATGGTGGGCAAGTCAAGAGAAACTCATCATGGCAAAGGCCCAGTTCCCTTCCTCACAAGGATCCTGAATCTCTGTGCTCGCCTTTTAAATGAGAAAACACTTTAGATGCCGAATGCTAAAATTGGCTGTCTAGTCCCAATTATGTGTTCTTCAAAATAGCAGGTGAACTGCAATCCACTGCACCACCGTTCAACTCTTGCTGCTGCCACCTACTTGGGGTTGTCAGGCTACAGGAATATAGAAAGCTTCTATATTCTTCCCCCTTCTTCCCTCCCCATTCCTTTTTCCTTGTGTGTCGTGTCTTTTTAGATTGCAAGCCTGCGGGCAGGGACTGTCTTGTTAATTGTTGTAAACCGCCCAGAGAGCTTTGGCTATTGGGCGCCGGTATAAAAATGAAATGAAATGAATAAAGCTGACTTAAGTCAGATCATGGGTCCATTTAACCCAGTACTGACAGCACTGACTGGCAGCAGTTCTCCAGGGTTTCAGGCAGGTTTTTCTCCAGGCTTACCTGGAGATGCCGGGGGTTGAACCCAGGACCTTCTGTGTGCAAAGCAGGTGCTCTACCACTGCGCTACAACCCTTATCCTGCTCTAGTATTGCAGTGACCATACTAAGAGTCACATCTGACACGTTGCTTCCTTCTATGAAACTCTTAAAAGCAATCTGATGGCTCTTGACTCCATGACCCACCAAGCACCCTTACCTATCTACCTCTTTCCTGCCAGGAACATGTACACTTTCACAACCCTAGTCACTATGTAAGATTGTGGTAATCTCTCCTTTCTTCAGTTCCACATTCCTCCCCTTTTTTATTCAGATCTCTGTTTTTCAACCCTCATCATACCCTTCCTTTAGTTATCCTGGATTAGTCATTCAGCAGGCCTTCCCTTGGCACTCTAGCTTCTTCACCCATCCACCATCCTTGTCTTTTTTTTTTTTTTTTTTTTTGCAGCACCATTTCTAATTAGCCCTTCCTTAATCAGCTCTTTGCCATCCTTCTTTTTCTCAGGTGTGTCTCCACCTCCCACTTTTCCAGGACTCCAGCACCTGTGAACTGTCCTCTTCCTTTCATAACACTTCATCTTTGTTCAAGCTTCTAGTCCTCAGCTTGCCCACCTGCTCTAGAGCTCTTCCTGCCCCTAAGGCCCCTTTTAATCCCTACCAAATGAAGAGCTTTCTCCTTTCCTCACAGAACCTAGACTGCAAAAGTTCTGTTGCTAACACTTTAAATCCCTGTTCAAATGGTGAAGGTTCTGTAACATCAGACCACCTCCACCAAACATTTGGGGGTTTCATGAGTTGATGGGGAGGGAAGCAGTGTCAAGCTGGCCGCCACCCCCTGCCCCCCATTGGCCACATGTTCAAGCACATGAGGTAGCCCTATGCATGTAGTGGCCTACATGCGAAGAAAATCCTGACTGGCCCAGGATCCCCCTTCTTGTGGAGGTGCTCTGTACATGGAGAGATCTTACATACACTAGCCAAACACATGATTCGTTGGCCATGGACAGATAGTACATTGGGGGCATGGCCAACATACTGTCAGAGGCTTCACTGTCACAGGCACACTAGAGTCCAGATTTTTAAGTGCCTTAGGACACCTTAAAATAGATTTATTATGGCACAAGCTTTCATAAACAAGAGCTCGCTTCATCAAATGCAGTTATCCTGAGTTGGCAGGTACACACGAACTTGGCAAAAAGGTCAGATGGTTATGAAATGCAAAAGGCACAGTAGGTCTATGACAAACATAAATACATGTTAGGCCCACTGTGTCTTGCTTTAATTTCCCCATTTCCTCCCTTCTATACCTCTGTTGTATATAATCTATCAACTAAGGATAACACTTCACGCATCTGACAAAGTGGGTTTTAAAGGCCCATGCCTGTGGCTCATGCTGGCTCAGCTTGTCCGAGTGTGGAAAGCTAAGCAGGGTCAGGCCTGGTTATTACTTGGATGGGAGACCCCTTCTCTAGTTTCCTGCACTGAGCAGGGGGTTGGACTCGATGGCCTTGTAGGCCCCTTCCAACTCTGTGATCTATAAATCTATGCCCTAAGCCAGCTTTTAAAGGACCACAATTTCTGTTGTTGCTGTGCAAAAGACTTAGCAGCTCTCCTCTCTAAAAGTGAATCCAGATACTAATTTGTTTCTTAGTTTAACCAAGTTTTCTAAGTAATGAAACTAGTCGAGACAAGTAATAGTTTTGTTCCGTACTGAAGGGTTATAAGTGCCATGTTTGGCTTGTGTTCTGGTCACTTTTGCTTTATATTAATTTACTTTTTGTAGCCTTCTCTAAATCTCAGAGGCATGCAAGACAAATGTAGCACAATCCAGAAGATGGTGTGCACATGTTGTGTTAAGGAACTTTTTCTTGCCTTAAGTTCTTCTGAGAAATGTTCACATATGGTGCAAGTAAGAATGGCCATCTAGCTTAGCAAAACACGTGGAGGGCTGGGGGGGGGGGGAGATGGAGACAGAGATTCTTAGTCAGGAGCTCTTGAACATTTGACAGAGAAAGAAAGTATACCAAGCAATGACATGCTTTCAACAATTCCTGGAAACTGAAGATAAAAGTTTGTATTAGAAGGCAAACCGCCCAATGCTCTTGCTGTGCTACTAGATGAGCTAGTTGGCATTTTGACAACACTTTTGTTTTCTCGCACCCAATGCAATATGCTCTCAAAGTAGGAATCAAATAAGTTCTGATTTAGATATTAAAGCACTTACTATATTAAAATAGCTCAGAGTAGAAATAAAAGCTGAAGAGAAGATCTAGAAATACTAGCTCAGCTTAATCTCATACAAATCTTAAGGAAAGTCAGTGTACACTACTAAAGACACTTGTGCAAATTAACTTATATTCTGGTGCAAATGTTTTTGGCAAGACAGGATCTTGTTCTGAACAGTTCTTTAACTTTTTTGCAAGTAAAACCAGTTTCACTGTCAAATTCTTGAAAAAACACTTGGGATTTATTGATTTAAACTGCAAACAGTCGTTACAAAAGATTCTTTTAAATAAACTCACACAAAGGGCAAAAAAGAAAAAGGCAATGTAGTGAACAGTAATGGGAAAAATTACATTCAATGTGTTCTTTGTGCCAGTAATGTTTACCTTAAAAGAGGAAACACTCCATTCTTGGAATACAGAAATGCAAAGACAAACGGCATTTGGAATGTCTTTAAGATAGGCACTTGAAAGCAAAGGATAGGTATTTTTTTCCTTTAAATACTTACACAAAAAAAAAAGGAAACAAGCAGTTTTCCTTTTTCTCATCTAACACAGTGTTCTCCAACCTTGGGTCCCCAGATGTTTTTGGCCTACAACTCCCAGCTATGCTGGCTGGGGCATGCTGGGAGTTGTAGGCCAAAAACATCTGGGGACCCAAGGTTGGAGAACACTGATCTAACAGCACAGCTTGTGCGTATACATTCTAGGGGCCCTCAGTGGAATCCTTGCCCTACTGAAGTCAGTGACAAAGCTTCCAGTGACATCAGCATGGTCAGAATTCCATCCCATCTGGGAGAGGCCTTGTTGGGGCAAAGAGAGACAAAGAAGCACATTAAACTCAATTTGCAGTCCGACACAAAAAGGGGAACGATCTAAAATAAATAATCCAAACACAGCTGTTGCATTTTTTTTAAATTAATTTTTCATTTTTTTAAAATAAAATAACCAAAAAAGTGTAAAGTTACAAAAAATGTCATTGTAGTATAATATATTAAACTGTGGGGGAGGGGGAAAGAAAAAGACTTCACAATCTTAAGATTAATATGGAAGATCATAATTTAAACATAAAAGAATATATTCTATGAATTCATCATCCAGATAAATATGAACAAAATTAACAAAAAAAAAGCATAGGTTTCAGCAATAAATACGTTTTGATAAGTTAAATAAGCTTTATATTGTTGTGCAGTGACAAGCAAAATTTGCTCTCCAATTTCTGAAAAGTTATACAAAATTAAAAACCCAGGGGGGAAAAATAAAAAAAGCTTGGCGTGAGTGCTCTACGGATGGGTCTATTGTATTCTAGAGCAAAACCATTAAAGCTATGACTACTGGAACTTTGTTTACACAGAACTTGCATGTGTGGAATGAACACCGTTAAACACCCCCCTCCCCATTTTTTTTCTTGAAGATGTCACATGTACACATGGGGAACTTGTAGCACCAAAAGCAAGTCTTTCATTGTCCATCTGGCTTCCCTCTCCAGTCCCCAAGTCCCACACATGTTATAGTTACTGTCCATTCTCAGCTGTTCTTCCGGCTGACCTGAGTAGATTCAGGCAAGATTAGTCTTTAAAAGGTGGGGGGAAAGGGTTTGATGTTAACAGGTGTCCACATGCCATTATGTCTACAAAACACTAGCCAAAAGAAAGGTATGGGGGGAAAGGAAGAAGGATCCTGCATCATGGCCAGTGATGGGAACTGCTGGTTCTGGATATTCCCTGCACATCTGGAAATGCACAGAGCTCTGTGGAGGCTGCTGGTGCCCTCTGCAGCTGGGGAGGTAATATAGTCACAGTGAACATGTTAAAGGCACTACATTTGTAAACGATTATCACTTTGTTGTAATTTGGCACTTATGGTTTCAGCTAGTGAGTAGACTCTCGGCAGGTGGACTGTCTTTGTGTTAACATCTAACCCAGAGATGTTAAGGAGACTCGGGAGAGGGTTGGGGTGAGAAGGAGAGAGAGATTACAAGCTTAACTTTGTAAAAGAGAGGTGGGAAGAGGCCAAGGGGCAACACCAGGTTACTCATCAGAGATGGAGAGTCTACTGAAGATGGGAAGACGTCTTGAGGTGTCCAGGATGGGCGAATCCGAGCCGCTGTGGCTGCTGCTAGAGCTGCTCAGATAGCCTTCATGGTCAGAGAGGGAGTCCTGAGGACTTGGGGGCGAGTCAAACATGTTGGGGGATTCAGACATGGGCCTCAGGAGGAAAGCGGTGGGTGAACCCCCACCAGAAACCTGCACCCCCATGCTGGGCGCAAAGAGATTGGTCAGCTCCTGGCTGGAGAAGGTGAAGGGATTGCTGGCACAGTCAGTCAGAGTAGGAGAGCCCAGGAGGTCATCGGCGCTCATCATGGGTGGAGGGGTTATCGAAGTGGGGCTGTCCAGCAGCCCACTGGCAGCAACAGCACTTGGGAAACCAGCAAAGCTGAAGCTGTGTTGGAGGCGGGGTCTTTCCGTGATGGCAGGCTCCCGCCCACCCGCGATGGCCCGCCGTTCCTCAGCATTGTGGATGAAGTGACAGCGAGGCCCATAAGGGCAGAAGCCAATGGTATGGAAAGTGCGGCAGAGCTCTGTCTTGTACTTGGGATGGCGGGTCAGGCTCCGCAGCTCATGGATGCCATGGGCAAACTGGCACTTGTCTCCATATTTGCAGGCCCCGTTCTCCTCGAAAGGGCGACACAGCTCTGTCTTGTAGCGACTTGAGTTGACTTGACCGCCAGGCTGCTTTTGCTGAAGTAGTCGCTCACCACCTTCAGAGAAGGAGCGGTCGCGAAAGCGATTCTCCCTGGGCCCCAGGGCTGAGGCTGGCTCCCCCTTGAGGCTGCTAAGGAGTTGGGCTGGGTGGAACTTGGAATTCGGCAAGGTGACAGAATGCCTCCTGGGGAAACCCCCGCCAGCCGGAGTTCCCACAGCCTTCCTGTCCAAGAGACACCCGCCAACAGCTGAGGGGTTGTAGTTCAGCATCTTGTTACTCTGCAAAGAGGAAGCAAGAAAGCAGTCAGCAAACCAACATTCTCAAGAACCTTTTACGTAGTTACACTTTTGAGAGGCAGCCTAAACCTGGCCTCTGCATAGCTCTTTCCATATCTGCAAAACACACTTGACCAAAGTCACTATACCAAGTCCTGCTCAGTGTCGCATGCTCATCGAGGTAAAGAAAGGGCACAAACCCAAACACAAGCTTATGGTTATCACGGATCAGCCATATATCAAAATGCTTCCAAGCAGCACAGAAAACAATGCTGCTATATAACAGCCTTTGCCTCAGGTCTGTTTGTTCCAGCCACATCAGTGAAGCACATTTTGTTTCTCTGCCCCAGGCAAGGGCCTAGAGGCCTACCTAACCACTCCTAAAGCAGCCATAACAGTCACATCCCCAAAGCATTCTACTTTCCCCATTTTTTGGACTTCCACAGTAATTTATGCCCCAAGGGCCTAAAGTTAATTCCTTCCAAATCTCTCGGCACATTATTCAACCCATACTCCAATGCCCCTCCAGTTTGAAAGAATCAGGCATTTTATGGGGGTGGGGTTTAAAGGAAGATAGGCATGCTTAGCTATTACTTTCTAAGTCTGTTATATAAAACATCTCTTTCTGGAGCCCAAAAAGTTCTGTTGGGGGGGGGGGGAGTGTGCAAGACTCAAATTGAAAGGAGGTGTGAGACTATGGGAAACATACTAGCTACTAATCTAACTTAATCCCATCCCTCTTGCTCCACCTCCTGCACAGGAATTGCATTTCATGTGATCTATGGCAGATTTCACCCATAATAACCGCAAGAGGATTCCAATGCAATTAGCCTTTTGGCTGTAAAGAAAAGTCTGTAGCCTCAGCTTTAGCCTGCTTAAAAGTGTAAGAGAATGAGAGAAGCGGCGGGGAAGGGGAATAGGGAAGCATACGTTTTACGCCTATTCTAGAAGCCTTTTTTTCCAAAATTACTGGTGTGTGTCTATATTTAACACATTTAAAACTAAAGCAGCATTTAGAACTAGATACAGAATGCCCAGGTTAACTCCGTTTCCGTAGTTATTGGAGGTTCTCAGGAAGGCATAAACATCTGTGCAACTTCAGAATTTATCTTATTTTGGTGGGTCATTGTTCTCAAGAAAGAAGCCTAGTTACTGGCTTTCCCACCATGTTATGTTATGCTCTAACTAGTGGGCAACACTCCACAGACTAAGTCATATAAATGGGGGAAATGCAGGCAGGCAGGGACTTTGGCAAAGATAAGCTCTCGAGAAAGAGAAAAACGAAGCCACATAAGTGGGATGCGAGATAAGGAAAGCAAACTGCAGAAGAAGCAAACTGTAAGAACTGCAAAACTAGAGGCGGGAGGGGGCGGGGTGACCGCCTGCAAACGTTATTTTGCAGAAGCCTCAGCCCGGACACAGAAGATTTCCCTCTTCAAGCACGAAGAGACCCATAAATGTGAAGCAGCTAGATCAGACTCGCGAGAAATCGTGACAACAGCCATCTTTTCCCACCCCGAACAATTAGATGTGTGGCAAGCACGTCATCGCAAGCCACAAACTTTCCAACACACACTTTTAGGAGTTCCAGTGAATGCCAGAGGTTAATTTTATTCTCGGAAACGCAAAAGTTATTTCAGTTTTACATTCCACAACACGGCGGGAGGAGGGAGAGAACACGCCTTAGTTCAAAGTACAGAATCTACGATGAAGGGCGACTTCCAGAAGAGAAGAGGCTGCAATCCCAAACACGCTTTCTGATCCATGCAAATGGAGAGCCAGTAACTTTTCCACGGATTTACACACACGCGGCTTCACACATTCGAAACGCTTTCAGACTTTTAAGAGAGGGAGGAAGGCGCAGCCGTTCTAAGCTAGTTACAAAAGGAGAGAAATGCTGCATTCCAAAACGGTTGCCATGCAATCCCAGCAAGTCACTGTCTAGAAACTTTACTTTGAGAAGGCATCGGATTTTCAAAGTCTTGAAAGAAGGGAAGGAAAGACAAAGAGAGCCAAACAAAGTTATGAACACGAGTAGCAGAGAAGGCTAGATTGAAGAAAAAAAATCTCAAAACTTGAAACAGCATTTTATTAAGACTTTTGGCGCAGCAACCAACCTTAACTTCTTCCTAGGAAAGTCTCCCTAAGTTTTCAGGACTACACCAACCCCAAATCTTGTGTTGCTTAAAACGGACGCACCGCCCGCCACACACACAAAAATCCCCTCAGTTTCCTAACTGTTGAATATGGAAGAAAAACGGGATGGGGTGTGTATCAAAAGTAGAGAGACCAATTGTTTTTAGTTTCTTCACACAGTCGAAAAAGTTTTTTTCTTTTCCTTTTTTAGTTTTAGAAGAGAATACGGGAGGGAACTTACTTTGCACAAAACTTCACTCAGCTCGAAGATGGTTGGAGACACGAGGGCTGTAGACATCTTCAACTAGCAAAGAGAGGGATGAAAGTGTGGAATAATTCTAATAGAAAAATAAAATGAATCACAGTGTTGCAAGGCACAGCCTCCAGTTTCCCTGGGATGGACTCCTTTTCCCCCCTCCAGCGCCAACAATTCTCCTTTCTCCTACCAAAGAAGTTTGCGTAAAGCTCGATTTATAAAGTTTTAGACCTTACCCCTGTGGGAGGAGCTCCAACTTCATTTAAATGAGCGAGGAGGAGGGAGCCGCCTGACGTGAACACTTGAGTCACCCATGCGGTCGAATCTACAAAAACTTTCAAGGAGGACGAAAAAGGGGGAGGGGGAGTAAACTTTAAAGGCAGTCTCTAAACGGAGCTTGTAGTTTTTAAAGGGGAGGGGGAGTTTTAAGGAGTGTGCGGCAGTGTTTGTGCAAGTTACCTCTAATTAGAAAACGAGGGAGGGGAAGGGCTCGAGGAGACTCTTTTGTCAAGACTTGAATGCAACATGTGACGCTATTCACTTCACCCTTTCTTTCCACCCCCTCCTTCTTTGCTTAAAGGCGGGATCAACTGTTTTCCTCACAAAAAACGTCCAGGTCTTCCTTTGAAGTAGTTTTCTGGGCATCTTGAGTACTTAGCTTTCTTCGTTCCTCCATGCTGGAGGAAAACCAAAGGAGAAACTAAGACTTCTTATTTTAACACTGAGGGCGCGCACAAGGGAAAAGAAGTACATTTGGTCACGTGCGCAGTTAGGCTCGAAACCGCACGTCCTTACTTGGGAGTAAACCCAATTGAACTCAGCAAGGCTTGAGTAAGCACCGCAAGAATATGAACGGGTTGCGCGCAGCCTCTGACCGCAGGCACGATTACTTGGAAGTTAAGTTCTGTTAAAATCAAAGGGCTAGTTTCCGTGTAAGCGCGTGTAAGACTGGGAAAGAACTTGCAAGAGTTTTCTTTTTCCTGTTGCTGAGAAAGAGAGAAGCTAAAATGTGCAAGTTAGAGACGGGTGGGTGGAGAGGTGTGTGCGTCTTTCTTTTTTTGCAGTACAGTTCCAGCATTTAAAAATAAATAAAAATCCGGTCGTTTTTGCAGAAAATCAGTATCTGATCACTACTGTAAGCGGGTCTGTAAGAAGGAGTGGGGGCGGCGGACAAGAAAGTTCGATAAAGCCCGGGTACTATCTTACCACGTTTAGACAAAATAAAGTCCTACAACTCCCAGTATTCCAGCCAGCTATGCTGGTTAGGGAATGCTGGGAGTTATAGGGCTTTTTTCTGTCTAAACATGCCTAAGTTTGCGCCCTAAGAGACATGTTCCTACTTAAACCTTTTCTGGAAAACGTCCCTCACCCTCGTTTTAGAGACCGGATTGCAACCGTTTTCTCAAAGACTGATTTTGATTCCAACACCAGTAAACTTTCTGTAAATGCGGCCGATTTTTTTTTTAATGCCTCGGTGTTTGAACAATGGCCGACTTCTTTCTGCTTTGTTACCGCCCGCCTGCTCCGTTTCTTTTAATTATTTAGCAGATGGTTTCCCGATTTACTCAGATTTGCTTTCACTTTTTTTTTTTTGGCGGGAGTTAGGGAAGGGTCACATGCATTGGAACGTGACACACGGTCGGTATTTCTCTCTCTCCCTGACACGCACAGCACACAGGGCCCTACTCTGCAATTTGCATCTCGGAGAGAAAGACGATCGCGCGCTACATCCGTCCGTCCCCCCTCCCCCGCCCTTAAGTTGTGGAATACAAGGTTAGACCGACGTGGAAATACCAATATTTCTGCGCTTCCTATTTCCATGTGCTCTGGTTACCGCAAAGTGTCACCCACACAAACCCGCAGATGCTTATGGGACAGTATTTCAAAAATGCTCGAGCTGTTATGAAACCGCGCGCCCGAAGTGCATTTTCCATTGCGACGCAATTAAGCCACTTGCTAGCGGCGCTTCTGGCGAGACCACAGCTCTTTCGGCTCGCGCTCTCCGCTTATATCTCGTTCACTTCGCACTGCTTTTCTTCTCCCCCCCGGAACATTTGAATCGGTTTCTATTGTACAGACTCTTTCTGCGTTTCCCAACTCCGAAAAGCCTCCCAGTTTTGCCTCGTCTGCTTTGATTTAAATTGCCTCCATTTTTAATGGCGCCCTGCTGCCTTTGCATTTTTGCAAGCTGAGTGGCTACACGTTGATTCACAATTCCTTCCTCCCCCGCCCCTTTTCCCTTCCAGCGTTGCTTTTTTCCGTTTCGTTGGAAACTAGCAAGATTCTGCTGTAGGAAACAGCCCACAGACAGCCACAGCTCAAACGTTACTAGTTAAAAGAGGATGTTTGCGTACTGTCGTCGTTTCTCTCCCCACCCCACTCCCCGGCCCATTTGGTAAGCCGAATGAAACTTGTCTAAAGAGTTTTCTTCAAATAAGCAATACCAGACCCACGAGCATGGCGCGGGAACTTTCATTTAACTTTAGCTTGTGCGTTGTGGGGAACTTGTCAGCAACGGCAGGGCCGCCGCCGCCGCCGCCTCGTTTAGTTCTCTGCCAGGCAAAGCTCGTAAAGGAAGCAACTAGTAGGAGAAAGGGGGCTTTTGCAACGACTGGAAAGGCGGGGGGGGGGAGGGGAGAAAGCAAGAGAGAGACTCGGAAATGGCCCCTCCCGTTCTGTAAAGCACAATTTGGTGAGTCAATGAGAAGCTCCTCCTCCGCCTGTCGCCGGAAGTGCTAGGAACCCCCCCCCCTTTCTACGGCCTAAAGGTTTTCTCAAGGGACGCTTATCTCAATTTTTTAAAGCCTGTATCTGTAGTTCGTCTGTAAGCGCTATGTTTTGGGAAGTAAAAACTTGATTTAAAACTTGCTGCTTTATATCGTGCCGTAATGTTCATTTGTAGACTGGAAGCCTGGTTTAAAAAAATGTTTACTCAGAAGTAGATCCCGCTGAATTCAATAGATCTTAGTTCTCAGTAGTTTGCTGTTCCGGGATGGCTTGTAAAACTTGCTAAACTTCCAAGGAGGCCTGAACTCTGCTAATTTCTGATCTATATAGTTAAACAGGAATCCGAACAAGCATACTTTTCTCCAACTTCCTGTTCTGTTCACTCCTGTCTTGCAATTTGCCTAAACGTGAAGAAGGAGCTGTGATCTCCCTCAGAGGGCTACTTAATTCTAGCTTTAGCTGATGGCCCCCATAGGAGCTCCTGAGAAGGGGGGGGGGGCTGCCATGTCCACAGCTTGACAGCATTCATGGAAAAGCAAGCACTATTGGTCTTAACTAGTCTAGGGACTGACTAATGGTGATTTGTACAAGCACGCAGTCTCAAAAAAATATTGCCATGGGTGTACAAATCAAGACAGTCATGTAGATGTACACTGCTTAGGCAATGCCCAACAGCCCTGCACACTTCGGAATCACTCACAACCTGCTGCCAACTAATGTGAACTGACCTGGATGTTGCATTATTTACACCAGTAGAGAACCCACATTTGCATGAGCAAGTTGTCTGCCTGCACTAACTCAGAAGTTAGTGCAGACTTCTCTATACCCCAAGCTCTGTCTGATCAAAAGACTGAGGGGAGATATGAATATGATAGCACTCTTCCAGTACTTGAAGGGTTGTCACACAGAGGAGGGCCAGGATCTCTTCTCGATCATCCCAGTTTGCAGGACACGGAATAATGGGCTCAAGTTACAGGAACCCAGATTCCACCTAAACATCAGGAAAAATGTCCTGACTGTTAGAGCAATAAGGCAATGGAACCAACTACCTAGGGAGGTGGTGGGCTCTCCCACTCTGGAGACATTCAAGGTGCAGCTGGATAGCCATCTGTCAGGGATGCTTTGACCTGGATTCCTGCATTGAGTAGGGGGTTGGACTCTATGGCCTTGTAGGCCCCTTCCAACTCTACTTTTCTATGATTCTGTGAACCAAAGCAGAGTGCCATCCATCTTGTATAACCACATTGGATTACACATCAGCAATGCAACAGTCCAATCCAAGAGACAACCAGTTCTCTTATTTTCCTTCTCTCTCTCTCTCTCTGAATTCTGTTATTCTGTTGCCACAAGTGAGAGTAAAGAGAATAATCAGAGTATGTTCTCGGATGCTGTTGCTTCCTTGATCTGCAGGTTTCCCTGTACTTGGTGCCTTTTAAAATCCCCTTTTAATTGTTATTTCAGGGACTTTCCCAAGATTGCCAAGTTCAAAGGAGGGCGCTAGAAAATCATTTCATCACTAAGGGTGCAATCCTATGCATGTTTAGACAGAAAAATGTCCTACAACTCCCAGCATTCTCCAGCCAGCTGATGAACGGTAGGAGTTGTAGGACTTTTTTCTGTCTAAACAACTCTCAGCATACTCCAGCCAGCAGAGCTGGCTGGGGCATGCTAGGATTTGTAGGACTTTTTTCTGTCTAAACATGCATAGGATTACACCCTAAGATGATTTGAGCCAGCATTTTTATTGGCTTATCTCTGCTTGTCAACAATTATCAGTTTAGGGATGGGGGGGGGGGTTGAGGCAAAAGGGACATCATTTTAATTGGGAAAACTGGGGGGGGGAGTTGACTGTGGTCCTGATCCGGTTTCCTCTCCTTCAATGCTTTGGATGTGGAATGTCCAAGGTTCAATTCCCAGCATCTCCTGTTAAATGGATCTCAGGTAGCAGGTGTTGAAAGACCTGTCTCTGGGATTCTAGAGAGCTGCTGTCACTCAAGAGTAGGCAATGCTGAGCTAGATGGACCAATAATCTGACTGGGTACGTATAAAGCAGCTTCCTATGACTAATCCTGGCCCAGCTAAATCCCACTGAAATTGAATGTTTTGAAATATACAATAATGCATGGTTAGAGTTCACATTCATTTTTCATATACCAATCAAATTATATTTTCTTCTTTTTTTTTAACATTCAGTATGATTTCCTGCAATGATTTCCAATGGATACACCTGTAGTCCCATAAGGTTTTCTGGCCTCCATGAATGGAATAAGATTGCTGTGTGTGGGTGGTTCTTCTGAACGAATGGAGGGTGCTCATCCTGTTCTGGATGGGGTTGTGCTCCCCTTGAATGAGCAGGTTCGTAGCTTGGGGGTTCTCCTGGAGCCATCTCTGTCACTTGAGGCTCAGGTGGCATCAGTGGCACAGAGTGGCTTCTACCAGCTTCGGCTGGTGGCCCAGCTATGCCCCTATCTGGACAGGGATAACCTGGTTTCAGTAATCTATGCTGAGGTAACCACCAAGTTAGATTACTGCAATGCACTCTATGTGCGGCTGCCTTTGAAGACTGTTCAGAAGCTGCAGTTTGTGCAAAATGCAGTAGCCAAATTAATAACAGGGACCAGAAAATCTGAAAATATAACACCGATTCTGGGCCATTTGTACTGGCTGCCTGTACGCTTCCAAGCCCAATTCAAGGTGCTGGTTTTAACTTATAAAGCCTTACACAGCTTGGGACTGCAATACCTGACAGAGCGCCTCTCCTGACCTGAACCTACCCATACACATCTGGGGCCTTCCTCCTAATGCCTCCTCCAAGGGAGGCTCAGAAGGTGGCAACAAGGGAGAGGGCTTTCTCAGTGGTGGCCCCCCAATTGTGGATTATCTCCCCACTGAGGCCCACCTGGTGCCAACACTGTCATCTTTTCGGAGCCAGGTTAGGATCATCCTCTACTCCCAGGCATTCAATGGCATATGATGGGTGCATTGATGTCAGCTGGCTTTAACAGGTCTAGTATTTTATTTAAATTGTTTTTAGCTGTTTAAATTGTTTTAAGTTTTGTGTATTAACATTTTATGCTGTATTTTTATCTGTGATTTGTGATTTTATGAATTGTTGTGAACCGCCCAGAGAGCTTCCTACTAGGGCTTGAGGATGTGCCTTGGAGGGCAGATATTGGACCAAGTGGGGAGTTTCGTGGGGGCTCCCATCAGTGTAGTGACAGGTAGAGGGAGATATGGCATTGGGAGGAGGGCTAGCCAGGTAAGGGGAATGCGGCCCAGAGAGTTAATGGCTGTGCTGTGTTCTCCAGTCCTCCTCGCACCTGCAGGTTTGGCGGTTGCCCTATCAGCCTGCCCTTGGGTCTCCGGATGCTGCTTCTAAATGCCAGATCTCCCCAAAATAAGACCTGCCTCATCCATGATCTAATCGTGGATGAGGCAGCCAATCTGGCATGCATTACCGAGACCTGGGTGGGTGAACAGGGAGGAGTTAGTCTCTCCCAGTTATGCCCACCAGGGTACTCGGTACAGCATCAGGGAAGGCCTGAGGGCTGGGAAGCATAGGATTGCAACCTTGCAGAGCAATCTTATAATGAACTTATGCTGGATGAGGTATACTAGGATTTGGTGGAAGACCCACTACACCAGGAGAACTGGAGATCCAATGCTAGCCAGGCATCCAATGGTAGGCAATGCTAAGAGTGCAATAGGTGGGGCCAAGGCAACAACCCCATTGCACAGAAAATAGAAACAGGCAAATTGACTTGGAGATCATGCCTGCAAGGCTGAGGGTTGGGGGAGGAGAGATCCACACAGCAACACACAAAAGCAGTCTTTTGAATTCACAGCAGCAGCAATATATTACACACAACATGGAAACTGAGGCAAATTAATTTTAAGATCCTGCCTGCCAAGCAAACTAGAAAAACAGCAAAAGGGTGGGAGGAAAAAAGGGAAAATAGTAAGGGGTTGGAGGCTCCTGGGATAGCCCCTCCATACCCCATCATCTCTTATATGCCCTCAGGCTGTCAGTTTAATTTTACCCCCATATACACCAAATGTCTCCCACCCACCCACTGAAATTCCCCCCTCCCCTAAAGTTTAAACTCACAAAGCAACCTTCTGGCTGCAGCTACTGCTGCTCCCTTTCCTCCAGTCTCAAAGGCCCAGCAGGCACAGAAAGAATTAAAACAACAACCCAGTATATTGGTTAGCTGTGGGCATCCTGAAGTGCTGCCCTGTTCTGGGGGAACCACTCAGGGCCATATCTGGAAATGCAGCAGAACATCCAATTGGACTGATGATCTGCCTGCCTGCTACCTTCCTAGAGAAATTCATTAGTGACTGAGAGCGCCTTACCCAGCCCAGAAGGAGGAAACAGAGAACAGGCAGGCATGTATGCTCAGAAGGACCACACCCACTGCCAGCAGCAATAATAGAGGTTGGGAAAAGACTGCACAGTAAGTGAATGACTTGCTCTCTTTGGGAAAGAGAGAGAATGATGGCAGGGCACTGCCCCCCCTGCCCATAAAGAGAAATCACCCCTGCTGCTAGCATGACAGTCACAAGGGGAACTTTGGTGACAGGAAACAGTGAGAAAGGATACTTTACATAAAAAGGGAGCACATTTCACAAAACAGGCTTTTTCCAGAACACATATGGGAACTTGTGTGCAAACACTTCTTTTCTGGGCACTAGACGATAACAGGTACCTCATCTTGGGACTATAGACACAAGCCCCCTGCTCCAACAGGACAGAGCACCCCATACAAATAAGCAAGGGAAGGGGGCAACTCTAAAACGGCTGTGGTTGGGTGTGGGGCCACTCTCCACCTTTCCTACTCTGGGTTGTACCCTGGATTCAAACTTGGGACCTTCTGCATGTAAAATGTGAACTGTGTCATTAGGCTAGTCTCCTGCAGCCGCATTGCTCCTGGTGTCTATGACTGGGGACCTGAGCTCCTGCATTCCAACCCCACACCCTGTGTGTCTCTCTCTTTCTTCCCTGTCCTGGCCTCTTGCTTGGCTGCTTGTTGGAAGAGTATTTTCATTCCTGGGTGAGTTTTGAACCCTTGTTCAAGGACTGATTCATAGATCATAGAGTTAGAAGGGGCCTACAAGGCCATCGAGTCCAACTCCCTGCTCAATGCAGGAAACTAGAGGAGAGGGGTCTCCCATCCAAGTAATAACCAGGACTGAACCTGCTTAGCTTTCCACACTCAGACAAGCTGAGCCAGCATGAGCCACAGGCCTGGTCCCACTGCATGTTGTCTCTGCAGGCATCCTGCCTCAGGAGCTATGTGGGGTCTCTGTGGGGGTCTCTCCTTCCTTCTCTTACTTTGCTATGCTCCAAAATGCACATCAAGAGCACCATAAGGGGATTCAAACATCTGCCTGGAGGAATGTCTGGGCACTTGCAGTAGTAGGGTTGTTGGGTGTGCCACTGCAGCTGATGGATTGGGGGCACTGTGGCATTGTTGTACATGTTGTGATGTAGGGGTGTGTGCTAGGGGCATGTTGTTCTGAGTTTATTGTTTCCCATATGTGCGTGGCATGTGGGTTTTGTTGCCAGCACAGTTCCTGATTGGTTGATTTTGGTGTTCCTTGTGTTGCTGAAGAAATATCTGCCATTTTTTGATTTTCTGAGTTGTGTTTTCTCCTTCCAGGCTGAGGGAGTATTGGATATGGCAACAATTTTGTCAGCATAGCAACAGTATGTTTCTCCCCGCTGCATAACTGGTGTATAGGATTGCTTTGCGCATCTTCCTAAAAAGAAGATATTCATGCTTGTCCAAGCTGACTGGTCATCTTTAATTTTTAAAATAATTTAAACCAGAGTGTTGGACTAGGGAAACCTGGGTTCAAATCCCCACTCAACCATGAAGCTCACTGGATTACATTGGGCCAGTCACTGTTTCTCAGCTGAGCCTACCTCGCAGAGTCATTTTGAGGATAAATTGGGGGAGAAGCACAATGGGTTTTCTCAGAAAACCCATCACATCAGCAAGTGCTATTGCTGTTGTGCTAGAGGTCGCTTATTCTAGCGCAACATAATTTATATTAGCGGTAGTGTCTCATTGGATACTATCCTATTTTCTTTGCATCTTTGCATTTTTAAAATTACTATATTTCCATTATATTTACAAAAGCTTAATCAACAAACACATTTTATATTTTAAGTTTCTTTAAAAATATAATATATCATTTTTTTAAAAAATCATGCTACAGAATGACAAATTCCAATTCATTATAAAAGTCCTTATGATAGCCATCTTTCTCTGGCTCCTTGGAAACAGACTCGGGGTGCAATCCTATGGCCGCTAGATGCTGTCTAGGATAATTTGGAATCCCAGCTCCGACCTCGCAGCTGGTGTGGTTCTTTCCATGCTGGCTGCTGCTCTGAAGTCGCAAGACCAACCTTTGAGCCAGTGCTGGGGGGGGGGGTGTTCCAGAGGGCAGGAAGTGGGGAGCACTGCCATGCTACAAGGAATCCTGACAATGCCTCAGCCTCCTCTCCTCGCGAGCTGGGGGGAAACATATAGACAGTCAAAATCGGCCGTCTAAGCGTTTTGGAGGGCGAGAAAAGCATGGAGGCAATCCTGTGCTCCCTCCACTCTTGATAGGATGTCGTAATCCTCTGAGTTCGGAGAGTTACGGGCAGCCACATTGGATCGCTCTGTAGATGTGTTAATTTTGCCATATACAATAAACTCCAAACTCTATTCAGCCTGTCATGTATCAATGGTCCTTGTGTATTTCTCCATTTAGAAGCCACTTCTATTGTTGCTGCCATAATCATGAAAATTTCAATATATCCAAGGAGACTTTATGGTGTGATAGGAACAAAGCATATGGTGATTTTTTAAATTAATAACAACCACCTCCTTCCAATATTTTTGATTTTTTTCACATATCTGAAAATAGTCTATTCTAGGTACAGCACACCTACAACATAAATGTGTTGCTAAGTTCTTCGTTTCATTCAATTTTAAAGATGTTAAATAACAATGATATAAAACTTTAAAATTATTTTCCCTTAAGGCCTTAGATATTGCCATTTTAAGTTAATCAGTAAAGACCCCGGTATATTTTCAATAACAGCTGTTTAGGGTGCAATCCTATGCATGTTAACTCTGAGGAATCCCCAGCTGGCCATGCTGGCTAGGGAATGCTGGGAGTCGTAAGATTCTGTCTAAATGTGCATAGGATTGCGCCTTTACTATGCTGATGTTATATTATCAGCTTCTCACATCACATTAACTGCTTATTAAGACCGTAATTGCGGATTAAAAAATTAATGAGTGCCATATTTGAAAATATTTGAACCATTGTATTCTATTGTCTAACTAACCTTATTCATACATCTGTATATGACAAGTTATGATCATTAGTTTAAAACGTTGCATTCTATAAGGATCCAGTTCTCCCCATAGCAGCCTGTTTCAGTTTATAATTCCAGTCTTTGCCAATTCATATCATTATATCATTAAAAGAAGAAGAAGCTATATCTGCATACAATGCTAGTTTACTTTTTCTCTCTTACTGTTGTCCTGTAGATTTTTAATTTTAAAAAATTAAATACTTTATTGATATTTTAATTGTACTGTTTTCGTTTAATTTTGTAAGTGGGTCCAAGAGCTGTTTTGGCTGATGTAGCAACATATACATTTTAAATTTTACAATATCAGTTCAGTCTCTGGTCATGCCAGGACTATTGCAGCCGTCTCTTTGGCCTTCGGTTGTCTGGTCCCTTGCTTCCATCCAGAACTCTGTTGCTAAAATAGTCCACTTCTCTTGGTAATCCGACCATGTGATGCCCCCCTTCTAATCCCTTCCACATCCAGCACAAATTCCTTGCCTGACTTTCCAAACTCTCTGTATTCTTTCCCTGCCCCGTTTTTCTGCTTTGTCTCCTAATACATCAATACCAATTACTTTTGCTCCTGCAGCTGCAGTGTCCTCAAGCCCCAAGATTTCCTGCTCTCCTAACTCCCCCTGCCCCATTATCTTTTGCTGTTCCTTAAACCTGCTGGAATCCATTCCCTGGACGTGTTCCTGGTGCCTTCTTCTCTTTCACTTACCGTAATCCTTATTCACAACTATAATGCCAGTTGTTGTAACCAAACCTAAATACATTTGGTGACATTCATCTGTTGTTACCTTTGGCCCACTATTCCCCTTCTTCCATTGTCTTCCCTGTGGTCAAAATTTAGATTGTAAATTCCTTCGGAGCAGAGACCTGTCATTTTTTACCTCCAAATCTCTGTAAAGCGCCATGTACACTGAACGCTTGGTATCTGTGTATAAATAAAATTTAATGCTTTCCTGGCTCTGTTGTACAGAACACCCACTCTGTCCTGCTTTTAACAGACAACTCTGAGGAATCCAGTTCTGCCTTTGAACAGTTCCGCTATCTTCATCTTTTAGCCACCCCCTCTCCAGTTCACTCCTCAGAGAACACACCCTTTTCCTCATTGCTAATAATCCCTACACCCTGCTCTGCTGGTATTGTTGTCCCGATGTGTTATCTTGTGTTTGTCTTGCTCTTACTGAAACCGTAAGACTTTAGGGCAGGGAGCTTGTTTTATCTGTTTGTCAAGCCCTGTGCAAGTTCACAGGGCCGTATAAGTGCTTTAGATAATCCATAACAACAATAAAATAGGTCATTGGGGGGGGGGGGGGACAGATTAACTTTAGGAAGGTGCGACTGCAGGCTCAACTCCTCCAGCGCCACCTTCTGTTTTTTGCTTTACAAGAAGTATGCATAAAAGTGTGGATTCTTTCTGTGCTGGGGGAATAGTTAGGGATACCGAGGAGCTGCTGTCAATGCGCTTATCCCCCTGCCTGCTCTCCTTGCTGCTGGCCAAGATCATGCAGGTCCTCCTACTAATCATTTTCTGCATTACTATCCCCTTGGGTCTGTTGTCTGTTCAAAAGCAATTTCCAGGCCTCTCTAGATTATGTTTGGGGGAAGGCTCTCAGGTCTCAAAGCTCAAAGAAAAATTGGAAAACTCCAGGTAAGGTGGTCTGGCTGGTAATATTTAGCTGTAGAATCATGTTAAAAGTGGGAAAGCCAATGAGTGATAGTAACTTTTAGTTGTCCCACCCATTCATCGCTTAGTGTCTCATCACTCACAAATTGCAGCTGAACATTTGGACTCCTTCCAGTGACACAAGAATGACAGATAGGATGTCCAAACTTGTCCTTTGTCATATTAACATCTTGTACAGACTGAGCCACCAGAACAGAACCAAATGCTTTAAGAAAATGGACATCCCAAGAAAGCACAGTAACAAAACTGCAAAGCTCTGCAGAATTTAGTTTCCTTTGGAGGAAAGAGCCCCAGAAGACAATGGGTTGGATGCAGACTCTCATCCTAAGAGTAGACTCACTGAAATCAAGGAGACTTAGGTTAGTCATGACTAACTTACATTTCATTCATTGCAATGAGTCTACTCTAAGTATGAAAGTCTGGATCCAACCCATGGTGTCTTTGTAATATTTACTTTATTTACTGGTGTACAAGCAGAGTATGTAAAGGCGAATATACTCCTATACAGAATAGCCACTATCAGACTGCCAGGGAACACTGTGGACAGTGTGGCAGCCAGTTCCAGAGCTGCTGCCTGGTTTAGCTAACTAAATTCTCAGTTGTTTGTCTCTTCTAGTCTCTGTTCAAATTGCTCATTGCTTTTTCTGCTGGAGGGGTGTCACCTTCTCCAAGTTCAGATGGGTATCTCTTCTCTTGGCAGTTGCCCAGACCATCTCCACACTATTAGCCCCCATTAATGAAACTTCAGCCAACCGGGACTGTTAACCAGGAATCTACAACATATTATAAAGGAAGAAGTAAGGCTGAGAGATTGCAATTTGGCCAGTCACTGACTGGTAATTTAAGCCAAGGTCTCTCAGGCCCAACACTACCTTCTCATCAAGACACCACACTGCTTTTCCTGGTATAGTTATACATACTTAAGTCCCAGCAAAATTAATTAACTCTAATTAGTTACTGTGCTGGAATCTCCTTTCCTCAAGGTTGGATCTGGAATCAGAACTTGTTAACTACAGGATGTAGCAACAAAGAAAATTCATCAGATGCGTAGGTCTTTTCTTTATATCTATTGATATATGTAGAGCCAATGTGGTGTACTGGATACTGCATTGGCCTTGCAGCAGAGAGACCTGAGTTGAAATCCAGTTTATCAATTATGCTGTTTACTTATTTATCATTAATTTTTATATACTGTCTTATTTGCCAAAAAAAACCCATTAAGGCAGTGTACAACAATTTAAAACAATAAAACCTTAACAAAATAAAAACAACTTTTAAAAGAGTAAAACGACTACATGATTTAAAAAGCTAAATTAAAAAGATGTGTCTTCATACCCTTTCTAAAAGCAAATTTTCCCTGAAAATTTAATATTGGATTTGGAGGGTAAACTAAGAGAAGAAAGGGTTATTAGATTATCCGATTGGGTGGAAAAGATGGGGACTAGAGACCAAATAATGGAAATTGTTGGGAGAAGAAGAGTGTCATGGTTAAATTTATTACAGTTAGAACAGTGGTCGAAGAAGTGGAAAAGGAAAACTGAGTATGAGAGAGATTTAACTAAATTTGAAAAGATTGTTACGTCTAGAGATGGTCTACAAGGCAATGCATCAACAAGAGGTATAACAAGGGATTTATATAGATTGATTCAAAAAGCAGAAGAACAAGAGGACCAGCTAAAGGCAGTATGGGATAATGAATTTGAAGAGGTGACCTTGAAGGTGGGTTGGAACAATATATGGGATAGACGGATTGTGAAGGTGATGTCAACTAGGATAAAGGATAATTTCTATAAACTAATTTGGAGATGGTATTTAACTCCAGTAAGATTAAATAGAATAGATAATAATTGTTCTGCATTTTGTTGGAGAGGATCTCAGGAAAAAGGGACATATGATATGCCCATATGTGGTGGAGTTGTAAAAATGTACTGGTTTTTTGGCGAGAGGTTTTTACAGAAATATAGGAAATTATTGGTATTAATTTAGAGGTCTGTCCAAAACTAGCATTGTTATCAATAATGAAGAAACTTATTTGCGACCAAAATACCAAGGAATTAATTGTAAACTTGTTAACTGCGGCTAGGCTAATGATAGCGAGGAAATGGAAAGTACAACATGTTTTCCTAATAACTGACTGGTATAAGGAAGTTTGGGATATAGCCCTAAACAATAAACTAACTTGTAGTATCAAATGCAAAAAAGGACTGTTAAAGAAGAATAATTTTATGGATATATGGAATCAATTACTAGATTATGTATTAATAAAGGGGAAGGGGAGTATGCCTTGTCAGGATATGTTATATTTTTGGAATTTGGAATTCATTTGATCAAGGGGATGGAAGTATATAAATTGGTCCCTTGGAGGGGGGGTGCACTTTATGATTTATTGTATGCTGTTTATGTTATATTTTTGTGTTATTCTTGTATTTTGTTATATTTTGTTTTGAAAAGTAAATAAAATTTTAAAAAATAAAATAAAAGCAAAGAGACTGGTGGTCAAAAGTAGTTCTTGAGGGAGCGCATTCCACAGTTTGGGGGCAACACAGGAGAAAGCCCTTTCACAGGCTTCTGCAGGTGACGGTGTCCTCAAGAGGACCTCTTTCATAGATTTCATAGATTTCATAGATCACAGAGTTGGAAGGAGCCTACAAGGCTATCGAGTCCAACCCCCTGCACAATGCAGGAAACTAGAGGAAGGGTCTCCCATCCAAGTAACAACCAGGCCTGACCCTGCTTAGCTTTCCACGCTCAGACAAGCTGAGCCAGCATAAGCCACACTGCAGACTGTGATAACTGGGCAGGTTCATGATGTGACAGGTTGTCCCTTAGATTGTCACTCTCACAGGGTTGTTGCTTGTGAGGATGAAAATAGGATTATCCCAAACATGCTACTATCAGTTCCTTGGAGGAGAGGCAGCCAGGATATAAAAAGAGAGTCAGTGTGGCGTAGTGGTTAGAGCAACGTTCTCCAACCTGGGGGTCGCGACCCCCAAGGGGGTCGCGACGTGTTTCCTGGGGGGTCACCAGCCAGGGTGGAAGCGAGTAGCGTTCCTGTGCCCCTTCGCTGTTGGCTGGAACTACTATACTGAAAGGAGGGAGGGGTGGGTATTTTGCTACAGGAGAGAGAGCGCGCGCACACCCACACGTGGTGCTTTGTGGGTAACAGGCATGCGAGCCTTGAGAAGGAGCCGCTGCCTGCAGACAGTTGCCTCCAACACGCTGCTGCTGCTGCTGCTGCTGCTGCTGCTGCTGCTGCTGCAGATCTCTGCTCTGCAAGAACGAGTTGGAGGAGGCTGGGTGGATTGAGCTGTTGTTGGGCTGGGAAGGGGAGGTGGTCGTGGCAGCGTCCAGGGGTGAGGGGAGGCTAAATGGGGCGCAGAAACCACACCAAATCAGAAGCCTCCCTGGTTTTTCCCCCTCTGCTTCGCTTCTTTCTCTCTCCGTGTGCCGGTCTCTTCTAATGTTTTTGTTGTCCCCAGGCTTGCTTTCTCTTTCTGTCTTTCTTTCCCCCTTCTCTCTCTCTCTCTCTCTCTCTCTCTCTCCCCCTCCTCCTTTTCTTTCCCCGCTGCGGCTTCGTCTCTCCTTCTTTTCGCCGTTCTCCTCCTGCTGCTGCTGCTGCTGCTGCCGCTGCTTGCCCGTGCCTTATGCTGTTTCTAAGCTGCTTTCTCATACAGCACATGGGGCGATAAGGGGAGAAGAGGGGGGTGGTTAGGGAGGGAGGTGGCGGCCGCGGCAGCGCTGGAGGAGGTGGGTGGGGGGAGGGAGGGAGGGAGGGAGAAAGAGAGGGGGGGTAACCAGAGTGAACTCTCCCCAAGCTGAGGAGCCCCCCCCCCACTAGCCAGGGAGAATGATAAAAGGAGTGGGGGTGGGGGGAGGAGGAAGGGGGGCTGGGGGAGCAAAAAAATTAATAATTTTAAATTTAATAATAAATATCAGAAGCAAAAAATAAACCAGAATTTTGCATGCACGCGAAAGTAGAAATTGGAGAGGGTGGGGGGAAGAGGAGCTTGCAGGAGAGGAGATGGGGTGTGGGGGGGGAGGAGGAGAGATAAATTTTGCACATACACACAAAAAAGAAGGTAAAGGGGGAGGGGAGCAAAAGAGAAAGAGAGAGAGAGACTGTGAATGAATTTCATTTCACTTGCTTCTGTGGCTGTTGCAGAACTATTTTTAGCTGTCTCCAGCAGAACAGAGAGCCAGTGTGGCGTAGTGGTGAGAGTGTTGGACTGGGACTCAGGAGATCCGGGTTCTAGTCCCCGCTCAGCCATGAAACTCACTGGATGACTTTGGGCCAGTCACTGACTCTCAGCCTAACCTACCTCACAGGATTGTTGTGAGGATAACATGGAGAGGAGGATTATGTAAGCTGCCTTGGGTTCCTTGCAGGAAGAAAGGCGGGGTATAAATAAAGTAAAATAAATAAATAAAGTGTCTTCTCCTTTCTGATACAAAGCTGGCTAGTCAAATGATAAATCCGCTCACTCACCTGCTCCCTGTTGGGCCCTATTTCCACCAACATCCTGAGAGAGGAAGGGCAGGTGAGCAAGTACAACAATAGAAATACAAAAAGAATTGTATTTTTTTCATGTTTTTTCTTTACCCCATCAAAATGCAAATTTATGCAAATTCATGCAAATGTGGTGGGGGGTCCCCGGTTACTTTGCCATTACAAAAGGGGGTCGTGACTCGAAAAAGGTTGGGGACCACTGGGTTAGAGTGTTGGACTGGGACTTGGGAGATCCGGGTTCTAGTCCCCGCTCGGCCATGAAACTCACTGGGTGACTTGTTAATTGTGGTTTATCGTGCTGTCGAAACCCAGGAAGGGTGGGTTGTTGGCATGGTTAACAAACCACCCACAATCCATAGGCTGTTTTAGGGTGGTGGTGCAAAACCGTGTCAGTGCGTTGACCCAATATCTTCTATGTGGCATAGTGGTTAGAGTGCTGGACTGGGACTCAGGAGATCCGAGTTCTAGTCCCCACTCAGCCATGAAGCTCACTGGATGACTTTGGGCCAGTCACTGCCTCTCAGCCTAGCCTACCTCACGGGGTTGTTGTGAGGATAAAATGGAGAGGAGGAGGAGGATTATGTAAGCTGCCTTGGGTTCCTTGCAGGGAAAAAAGGCGGGGTATAAATATAATAAATAAATAAATAAATAAATGTGAGCCTACATTCATGAACTTATAATGCTGTAGTGACTTCATGGTCACACAGGAACTTAAATCCTCTCAATATCTTATCCTCTTTGCATTGACATTTTTGGTACTGTGGCTCTTTGTCAGTAAGTAAGAATGCTGCAGCAATTTCCAAGAAGGCAAGTGAAAGAACTTAAGCCAGTTTTGCCAATGTTTAAACGTTTTCAAACCATATATATTTTACTAGGTCTAGTGCCATCTCCAGGGCTTGGAGCAGGATTTTGCCATTTGGCAGTGAGGAAGTTGGGAGATCAGAGGAGCCTTTCGCTAGTCCCCGTGAAATCCTGTCCAAATTAAACCAACTTTACACTGTTTTGAAATAGTGAAATAGGACTGCTTGCAGAACTACTTGCAGATGAGTTACACTACTTTTTAAATAAACTATGCATGCCCTAGTTTCAAGACTATAGCTTGGTACAGTATTCTAAAAGAAACAGATTAGGGAAATACTTTTGGTTTAATATGGATTATTTACAGCTCACCCATTGTGATCTCTGAGGTTTCATCATGCATTACCTACAGACTTTGAAAACTGTTTTTGCAGCTTTTAGGAAACCTAGATATTTCCCCCTTTTTTAAATAACAAAAGCTGAGATTGTCAGGATGTTCCATTGTGTGTCCACAGTAGTACCAGTTCTTGTACTTACACAATGCCATTACTGAATATACACACAGCATGGCCAATACACACAAGCACTTTGCCTCATACCCATTCATTTTGCTCAGGGGGAAAAGTCTGTACACACTGAAAAAATAAGCTCAGAAATGGCACTGAATCTTTATTTTAATTTTCAATTAGGGGTGGGCCACACTGATACAGTGTGGTGAGAGCCAGGGTGGCATAGTGGTTAGAATATTGGGCAGGGACTCGCAAGATCCGGGTTCTAGTCCCCGCTCAGCCATGAAACTCACTGGGTGAGTTTGGGCCAATCACTGACTCTCAACCTAACCTACCTCACAGGGTTGTTGTGAGGATGAAATTGAGAGGAGGATTATGTAAGCCGCCTTGGGTTCCTTGCAGGAGGAAAAAAGGCAATTTAAATGTAATTAATAAATAAATACACTTGCCCATATTTTTCTGTTTGTGTAGGCTATAGTATGTAAAGGCACAATCCTATGCAAGTTTAGACAGAAAAATGGCCTACAACTCCCAGCATTCTGGGAGTTGTAGGCCTTTTTTCTGTCTAAACTTGCATAGGATTGCACCCTAACTAAGTGACTTAACACAGACCTAAAATGATTGCGATGTGTAAGTGACATGTTATCTCTGCATCTCTTACTTAAAAGTAGCTACCGCTTTCAGGAGAGCATATAGAATTATTCCTGGGACATTGGGAAAGAACCATAAGTGAATCATGAGAACAAAGCAGAGTTACTAATCTGTGGGAAAAAAGCTACCTGTACTTGAGCATAATAAGGGAGTATGTAATAATAATTACTGTTATTGTAACAAGGGCTGGGTGACTGACAAAAAGGTGTCTGACAATAACCTTGGCTTGGTTTGTTTTCATCTGTAGGTAAAATAGTAGTTATGTACATATGGTATTAATACCCATGGCCAGAACAGAACTCTGGCAGCGCACCAACTGTGCACTGTTCTGTTTGGGTGTATGTAGGTTAGGCCAAACAATTGACTGAAGTTGGCAAAGCCTAGAATCCAACACTAGGCTCCCAGAACTGCCACAAGGGCTTCATTTCAGACTCATTTACTTTCTCCAGAGTTGGAAACCAGCCCTGCCCCAGGGCAGCACCAGCCCTTGGCACAGCTATGCCAATGCCGGGTTAAAAGTCCCCGTGTGGCACAATAACATTGCACAAAGGGCTGCCTGAGTGAAGAAGGGAAGGGCGTTGAGAAGGAGGCAACTTATGGCCTTATCACCTGTCACATAGTGAGGGCCATTGCAGCAGCCCCACAGGAAAAACACAACTTTGTGCACTCGGTGGATGTACGCATGCCAACAGTCGCTTGCACTGCACTGATGGTGAAAGCCTGGGTTGTCGCTTCCCTTTCTGATGACAAGTGTTTAGTTCACAGAAACTGAGCAGGGAGAGTTCAGGAGAGAGCTCGCACTTCCCCAAGCAACCTTGTTTGTCTCTGTAGGGGCTCAGCCTGCCCCACATTTTAAAACACATGTGGCATGGCATGTATGGCCTCAGGCATGGTGCACCTTGGATGCTAAGTTCTGGATATACTGGGTTGGATCCAGACATAGTAGTCCCATTGAAATTAGAGGACAAATAAGGGCAAATATGACTTGATAGGGGTAACTGAAACCTGGTGGGATGACTCCCATGGCTGGAATACAGCGATTGAAGGGTATAACTTGTTCAAAAGGAACAGAAGCAACAGAAAGGGAGGTGGAGTTGCACTGTATGTTAAAGATACGTTTCTCTGCACAGAGATACAGGAAGAGGAGCTTGGCAGCCCCATTGAGAGCATCTGGGTTAAAATAAAGGGGGCAAAGGATAAGACGAACATGGCGGTTGGAGTCTACTACCGACCACCCAATCAAGGAGAAGACGAGGATGAAACTTTTGAAAAGCAAATTGCAAATGTTTCAAGGAGGCATGGTGTGGTAGTAATGGGTGACTTCAATTTCCCTGATATCGGTTGGGAGACTTATTCAGCCAAACATGGCCCCTCCAAGAAATTCCTGACCTGTGCTGCTGATAACTTCCTCCCAGGACCGGTGCAGGGCAGTTTGGCGCCCTAGGCTAAATTATATTTAGCGCCCCCCCTCGTGCCGTGGGGGGGGGGCTCCGGAAAGCAGCCCTGCTCTGCAACCTCCTGCCGCCACCGCCGCCAGACCCCCCCCCCGCACGCTGCCGCTGCCGCCCCCACCTACCTTCCCACGCCTCCTCCGAAAAGGGACCCCCGCGCTCTGTTTTTGGCCGGGGGAAACCAGAGCAACAGGGCTGTTTAAGCTCTGTTGCCCTGGTTCCTCCCGCCAAAACAGAGCGCGGGTGGGGCTCCGGAAACGGCGCGGAGAAGGTAGGTGTCGGGGGGGAGGCGGCGTGGAGGCGAAGCGAGGCGAGGTGGGGGGGGAGGCGGCGTGGGGGGGAGGTGGCGCAGAGGCGAGGCGAGGTGGGGGGGAGGCGCCCAGGCTCGGCCCCACCACTACTCCGGGCGCAATCCCCCGCACTGACCTGGCTTTCTCGGTGAGGCGGGCGGGCGGGCAGGGCAGGAGCGCGCCGGCAGCGAAGAGGAGCGCAGCGTTTCTGCGCCCTCTTCCGCTACGCGCCCTAGGCAACAGCCTAGTTGGCCTAGCGGTAGCGCCGGCCCTGCTTCCTCCTACAGAAAGTGGAGGAAGGAACTAGAGGATCGGCTATCCTTGACCTGATTCTAACCAACAGAGACGAGTTAGTGGATAAAGTGGCAGTTTCGGGAACTCTGGGGGAAAGTGACCATGTTATACTTGAGTTCTTGATTCTAACGGAAGCAAAAGCTGAGTGTAGCCAAACACGTACCCTGGATTTTAGGAAAGCCAATTTTAACAAACTCAGAACAATGATAAGTAAGATCCCATGGCAAGCGACTCTAATGAGAAAAGGAGCCCAGGAGGGGTGGAAGTTTTTAAAAAAGGAAATTTTAAAGGCACAATTGCAAACAATTCCCGCAAGGAAAAAAGGCAGAGGGCAACAGAAGTCAATGTGGCTTCACAATAAACTCAAAGATGACCTGAAAACAAAAAAGGACACGTATAGGAAGTGGAAGGAAGGACAGGCTACAAGGGAAGAGTACAGGCAGGTAGCACAGAACTGCAGGAATAGTGTCAGGAAGGCTAAAGCTGAGAATGAGCTAAGGTTAGCGAGGGATGCTAAACACAACAAGAAAGCTTTCTTCAGATATATGCACAGTAAAAGACAGAGGAAAGAAATGGTGGTTCAACTACGTGATGAGGATGGCAAATTGATAACAGAAGACAAAGAAAAGGCAGAAGTGTTCAATTCCTACTTCGGCTCGGTCTTCTCCCAAAAGAGGGTCTATGACCCCCCTGGCAAACCTGAAGTGCAGACTGGAGGGGCAGGATTGCAGCTTGAGATTGATAGGCAAATGGTCAAGGAGCACCTGATTACTCTGAATGAGTTTAAATCTCCAGGGCCTGATGAACTGCATCTAGAGTAAAAAAGGAACTGGCAGAAGAACTCTCAGAACCACTGTCTATTATCTTTGAGAAATCATGGAGGACAGGTGAAGTGCCAGATGACTGGAGGAGGGCAAATGTTGTTCCCATCTTCAAAAAGGGCAAGAAGGAAGAACCTGGGAACTATAGGCCAGTCAGTCTGACATCAATCCCTGGGAAAATTTTGGAGCAGATGATAAAGAAGTCAGTTTGCAAGCACCTTGTAAACAATGCAGTGATTACTAGAAGCCAGCATGGATTTGTCAAGAACAAATCCTGCCAGACTAATCTGATCTCATTTTTTGATCGGGTAACCTCCCTTGTGGACTGTGGGAATGCTGTGGACATCATATATCTGGACTTCAGCAAAGCTTTCGACAAAGTGCCTCATGATATCCTGAT
Source organism: Shinisaurus crocodilurus (assembly GCA_021292165.1). NCBI lineage: Eukaryota > Metazoa > Chordata > Lepidosauria > Squamata > Shinisauridae > Shinisaurus > Shinisaurus crocodilurus. Next base: position 246,221,019 of record CM037876.1, read on the forward strand.
TAGCAAGATAGCTAAAAGTGGGCTAGATGGAACAACTATCAGGTGGATCCACAATTGGCTACAGAATCGGACTCAAAGAGTGCTTATCAATGGTTCCTTCTCAAACTGAGGAGAGGTAACGAGCGGGGTACCACAGGGCTTAGTCCTGGGCCCAGTGCTCTTCAACATTTTTATTAATGACTTGGATGAGGAGGTACAGGGAATGCTTATCAAATTTGCAGATGACACAAAGTTGGGTGGAACAGCTAATACTCTGGAAGACAGAAACAAAATTCAAAGTGACCTCGATAGGCTGGAGCGCTGGGCCGAAAACAACAGAATGAAATTTAATAGGGATAAATGCCAAGTGCTGCACCTAAGGAGAGGAAACCAAATGCAGAGTTACAGAATGGGGGACACTTGGCTCAACAATACTACAAGTGAGAAGGATCTTGGAATTGTGGTAGATCACAAACTGAATATGAGCCAGCAATGCGATGTGGCTGCAAAGAAGGCAAATGCAATTTTGGGCTGCATTAATAGAAGTATGGCTTCCAAATCGCGGGAAGTGATAATTCCGCTTTACTCGACACTGGTTAGGCCTCATCTTGAGTACTGCGTCCAGTTCTGGGCACCACACTTTAAGAAGGACATAGACAAACTGGAGAGGGTTCAGAGGAGGGCAACAAGGATGATAAAGGGACTGGAAACAAGGCCCTATGAGGAGAGACTGAAAGAACTGGGCATGTTTAGCCTTCAGAAGAGGAGACTGAGGGGAGATATGATTGCACTCTTCCAGTACTTGAAGGGATGTCACACAGAGGAGGGCCAGGATCTCTTCTCGATCATCCCAGTTTGCAGGACACTGAATAATGGGCTCAAGTTACAGGAACCTAGATTCCACCTAAACATCAGGAAAAATTTCCTGACTGTCAGAGCAATAAGACAATGGAATCAACTACCTATGGAGGTGGTGGGCTCTCCCAGTCTGGAGGCATTCAAGGTGCAACTGGACAATCATCTGTCAGGGATGCTTTGACCTGGATTCCTGCACTGAGCAGGGGGTTGGACTCGATGGCCTTGTAGGCCCCTTCCAACTCTACTTTTCTATGATTCTAAGTCGTGATTCGCTTACGTCCCACTGACTTTAATGGGTCAACTCTAAGGATGACTAAATCTTGATCCAACCCATTATATCTGCATGGGTTAAAATCTATTAAGGATTCTGCTCCACTTCAGGGACTGGCTTTGAGATTTACCCCTCCCAACAATCCTGTGATCTTTATATGTTGCAATGGTAGATCAGCCAATAATAAAAAGGGGTGTGCCACATAGTGCAGACTGCAGAAGATATAGGAAGAAGGACTCCATTATGACAAACAGAAATCAGCACACACAAGACTATTTTTGTTGTTTTGTTTCATTTTTTGGATAGGTATTGCTTTTGAATGCATGCATGTAGCAGAGATCTCTGGGTTGGGAATATCAGTTTAAAAGCACCGCTGGTATTATTCAACAGGAATGTTTTATTTGTTTATAAATTTATTCCCCACCTTCCCATAAACATTGCCCAAGGCAGCTAACAACAATAACATCTGCAGTTAAAAGAAAAAGAATAAGTTGTTCTAGGCAGGGTACTTAGAAACAGAAATAGAAGAGCCAGTGTGGCGCAGTGGTTAGAGTGTTGGACTGGGACCCGGGAGATCGGGGTTCTAGTCCCCGCTCAGCCATGAAACTCACTGGGTGACTTTGGGCCAGTCACTGACTCTCAGCCTAACCTACCTCACAGGGTTGTTGTGAGGATAAGATGGAGAGGAGGAGGAGGATTATTATGTGAGCCGCATGGGTTCCTTGCAGGAAAAAAAGGCGGGATTATAAATATAATAAATAAATAAATAAGAAAGAACCATTTGTTTGTTAACTTTCTCCTCTGTGTTGTTTGAGATTGTGCACAACCTAATGATGTGCTGAAAATGAACATTCTCATTTCACACCAATATAGGCCTGTTTCTGTGCATTTTGGATGTCTGACTTTCCCACAAACCTCATTTCCATCCCCATTTTTATGCATTTGCAAAGCTACTGAAAGAGATTTGAATTCTTAATTTTGCAAGGTGAAATGTTAAAACTGGATCTGTCTTGCGAGATGAAGCAATGAAGCATACAAAAGAAGAAGAAAGGAATACATGTAAGAAGAAAGACATTGAAAGAGGAAAACCAAGGCCTATGCAGCATCTGACTCACCGAGAAGCCAAATGCAATCCACCCATCAAGTATTGTGACCTGCCAGGTGCTTGACATCTTTCCACCCCTGTTCTTGCAGTTCCGGGCTAGCAACAACAACATGTTGTTTATCAAGCCCATGCATGGCTGGTGGGCTGCATTTGGTTTTGTGAGTCACACATTATGCAGGCCTATGTTGCATCCTAAATGCCGCATTTGTACAACATGACATTCAGAGAGATAGATTGCTTCTGGCATCTCTATTCCACTTTCTAACTATTGGTTTGGAAGCGGATACTTTTCTTGTTATTACGCTTGTTATGTCCCTGCAGTGGTAAGTGACCAACATGCTGTCATTCACACAGGAGGCACAAAATTCTCACAGAGAATATTGTGCCTCCTGTGAATGACAGCATGTTGGTCACTCACTACTGCAGGGACAAATCTGTGCGTACATTCTTTTGTCACCAAGGGCACCCCACTCCAGTTCAACTGAAGGGGAAGCCCACATGCACAGTTGGGTCAGGTACACATTGCAGCGTGCATGGGGCTCTAAATTGGGGCCACATAAATAGAGATTCCTACAAGTTTGTTAAGGAGCCCTTGTGAGAAAATAAAAACTGCCACCCAAAGGAAAAAATATGGCTGTGATATGAACACACAGTGTTTCACATATGTACTTTTTTAATTTGAGTTGCTGTTGCAATGGACAAAATGGAGCTATAGCTGGGGTCGCCAAAACTGGACCCTGAGGGGCCTTCTTTTAAAAATTGCGTAGAATGGAGAGTGTAACTAGGCGTCGTTTCAGTGTTATTACAGCACTGCAGTATTTGAAGAGGTTGCATCTAGTGGAATGTTTTCCTTCTACGCAACTCTTAAAAGTAAAGTAGCTCTCTCAGAGTCTGAAATCGGCAACCTAATCTGTATCTGATGTTCTGAAAAGAGAGCAGGTGAGTTTGTTAAAGTGCTTCACCTTTTCTGTGGAGTAACTTGCGAGGGTCACTTCTCAAGGAAGCTGGAATATTAAATCTTCACGGGGTCAACAGCTCACTAACTGGAGATCATCTTGCCTGTCTCTTTAAAGATTCTGAGGCATCAGAAGAGGATGTAGCTGCAGCTGTGCCTCCCACCCCATTTTTCCACTGGCCCCCCCTCCGTGCTGTGAGGTAAAACAAGAGTCCTACTTGCTCTAGCAAGCAGAACAGTGTTCTGGGGGAGGAGAAGCCACAGCTGCATCCTCTCTGGTGGCTGTGGAGTTGTTCAAGAGACAGGTGAGATGTCTGAATTGCAGCCTGGTAACCCACAGGCAGGAAGGCTAAATTGCAATCTGGTAACTTGACTTCCTCATCTTCGAAGGTTCCAGCTTCACCTTCAAGTACAGTGCAGTCCATTGACAGTATTGTTGTAAGTCAACTGGCTTGAGCACTTGTGGAAGTAGGGGAGCACATAACATTATTTATTTATTTTTATTTATTTATTTGTACTATTTATATACTGCTAGATATTTTTTTAAACCCTCTAAGCGGTTTCCATATACGTAAATATTAAAATCGCAATTCAAATCACATTTAAAAGCACATTTAAAATACCATTTTAAAAACAATATAATTACAAAAACAACAACAATAATAATAGATACACAGCAGTACAAGAGCAGTAAAAATGGGACAGCATGATTAATTTAATTACGGGCCAGGGGAAGCCTGGGTGAACAGGTGTGTTTTCAGGAGGCGTTTAAAAGATGCCAAATTTTCTGCCTCCCGAACCGCATGAGGGAGCTTCTTCCACAGGGTGGGTGCCACTATGCTGAGAAGGCCCACTGTTGAGATATTGCACGGCGACATTCCGATAATTTTTGAATGATCAGCAAGACCTCCTCTGATTATCTTAATGGTCGGTTGGGCATGTATAAGGGAAGGCGGTGTGCTAGGTATCCTGGTCCTAAGCTGTTAAGGGCTTTGTATGGCAATACCATAACCTTGAACATGGCTCGGTAGCTAATAGGCAGCCAGTGCAATTCTTTTAGCACAGCTGTTATGTGAGCATAGCTGGGTGTCCCAGTGAGCACCCTGGCTGCAGCTTCTGAACCAAGCCCCGCATAGAGTGCATTGCAGTAATCTAACCATGAGGTTACGAGTGCATGGATCATGGTGGCTAGATTATCCTCATCCAGGAATGGGCGTAGTTGGTGTACCAACCGAAGCTGGTAATGGGCACTCCAGGCCACCGAGGTCACCTGGGCCTCTTGTGAAAGAGATGGATCCAGGATTACTCCCAAACTATGTACCTGCTCCTTCAGAGGGAGTGCAACCCCATCCAGAACAGGCAAACAACCTAATTCCTGGACCTGGAGACTGCCAACCCATAGAGTCTCTGTCTTACTGGGATTCAGCTTAAGTTTATTAGCCCTCATCCAAGCCATAACTGCATCCAGGCACCGGTTCAGAACGTGCACGGCCTCTCCCAATTCAGATCTCACAGAGAAATAGAGCTGGGTGTCATCAGGGTATTGGTGACACTTTGCCCCAAATCTCTTGATGACCACTCCCAATGCCTTCATATAGATATTAAATAACATTGGGGACAAGATGGTACCCTGTGGCACCCCACAATTCAACTGCAATGGGACTGAGGTGCTGTCACCCAATGCTGTTTTCTGGAGGCCTGTGGTTTACGCTGGTTCAGCTTGTCTGAGCGTGGAAAGCTAAGCAGGGTCAGGCCTGGTTATTACTTGGATGGGGGACCCCTCCTCTAGTTTCCTGCATTGAGCAGGGGGTTGGATTCAATAGCCTTGTAGGCTCCTTCCAACTCTATGATCTATGAAATCTATGAAATAAGCAACCCCTCAAGTACGAGTCGAACCACTGTAAAACAGCACCTCCAATTCCCAACTGATGGAGGCGGTCCAGGAGGATACCGTGGTCAACAGTATCAAAAGCTGCTGAGAGATCCAAGAGAAGTAACAGGGTCGCAATCCCCCTGTCCTTCTCCCTAAGAAAGTCATCCATCAGGGCAACCAAGGCCGATTCTGTCCCAAACCTGGGCCTGAATCCAGACTGGAATGGATCCAGATAATCAGTTTCATCAAGAGCGCCTGCAGCTGAGATGCCACTACTCTCTTGAGCACCTTACTCAGGAAGGGGGTATTTGTGACATAGATCTCTGGATCCAGGGAGGTTTTTTTTAGGAGTGGTCACACCACTGCCTCTTTCAAGGCAATAGGGACCACTGCATCACACAGTGATGAATTCACCACTCCCCTGAGCCATCCGGTCAGTCCCCCACAGCTAGCTCGAATAAGCCATGAAGGGCAAGTGTTGAGAGAGCGTGTGGTGGGTCGTACAGATGCCAGCGTCTTGTTCACATCCTCAGGCTCTAAAAACTTAAACTGATCCCACAAAACAGGATAAGACCATGCACTGGACACTTCAGCAGGTACTACACCAATAGTGGTGTTCAAGTCAGAATGGAGGTGAGCAATTTTATCCTTGGAAGTGTCTCGCAAACTCATCACAGCGAGCCTCCAACAGGCTCGGTGTATCTCCAAGAGATACTGCATTTTCTAAACAAGCTCATTAAAATGATCAGGTGTACTTTGCTTCACAGAAGTGTAGTCGTCCAAAAGGGCATATTTTCTTTGCTGGAAAGCAGTTGCCAGGTGAGAGTACTGATAAAGTATGGTACGGTGCAGACCTATATTAAGAAAGCTGAATCAAGTTAATTAAATAGAGGCTGCTGAACTCCTTGTGGTATAATTGATAACCAAGATGGAATGAGGTCATGGTAAGTGAGAACAGGGAAAATGATGTTTTGCACAGCTTGTCCCCCACCCCCTTTAGCTGATTATTAGATATTAAAAGTGTTTTGAAGCAGACTAATAAGATTTACAAGAATGACTCACAGATCACACAAGATAGGCCAGGTTGGACCTGTTTAGTCTCTCTCTCTCTCTCTCTCTCTCTCTTATGACATGTTGAAAAGCAATGACAAGAATTCTCTCAAAGCTTCAAAAGCAATTAAATAACTTCAGATTATCAAAGTTAATTTCAAATATTCCAGCTTCACAATGGGCAATTGTTTGCAATAAAGTTTTAGTTTGGACTCCCCCCTGTAGTTCAAGTTTGATATATATTTCCTTTGCCATTTGCACAGAAATAAACACCAATCCCCTGTAAATAGTAGTTCTTTTTCAAGTTGAGTTTCCATGCAAGGCAGAGACTTTGATTGGGTTTGCACGGCACAGCAACCCATCGTGGGTGACAAGCCACTGTGGGTTGTCGTGTCGTGTGAACCCGGACCATTTTGCACAGGCTGGCTTGTTTGTGGGCAATGAGTCACCCTGATAACCCATGGCTTGTTCTAGGGTTGTCATGTCGTCCAAATCCGGGCAACCCACCCCATCGTGAGTACCAGGAACTGGCGAGCAAGCTTCTTGGCAAGAGGAGCAAAAAGAACCTTTGCCGCCTTTGTTAAGCTCAGCCAGGCCACCACCAGCTGCCCCACAAGTGCCCAAGCGGCACTTTGGGGCAACTGGAACTGGCTCGGTGCCCCCCCATCATGATTACAAGCTCTTTTGTGCTTGCTGCAGCTCCCCCCCTTTTTTCTTTTTTTCGGAGATCACGTTTCATAATCTCCAATTTGTTGTCTCTGATCAGTGATCGGAGATAACAGTGGGGATTCCCCTGTGCACCGCTCCCCCTCCCAATTCGGAAATTGAGGGGCACGCTAAGGGGAATCCCCACTGTTGCCTCTATTCAGTGACTCCCTTAGCAAGCTGCTTGCAGTCCCAGTTGCACACAAAGGGCTTTGCCTGCCCCATGTCCTCCCCAACAGGAGTAGTATGGGACAGGGAAATCCGTGGCCCCTACCAAAGTGCTGGCTTGTGCAGCTCTAGCCAGCCAGGGACTGGGTGATGTCAGGGGTGGCAGCCCTGCTCTCTGATGTCATCTGGCCCATGGAGGACTGTGTGTGGGCTCACCTCCCCCCCAAGGATCAGGCTTGCTTCTTGATCCATCTTTGCCACTGGAGGTGCAGACAGCCTTGGTGGCATGATGTGCCTTTTATCAGCTTAGGCTGATCAACTGTGAACCTAACTGGACAGAAAACCCTTTACTACAGTTATCCATGCTCTGGTAACTGCCTATGTACACCAGTTGCTGGGGCAAAATGGTGCTATTGCACTCACATCTTGCTTGTGCGTTTCCTGTGGGCAACTGGTTGGCCACTGTGTGAACAGAATGCTGGGCTAGATGGAGCCTTGATCTGATGCAGCACGGCTCTTCTTATGTTCCTGTTTGGATTGCTACAATGCATTGCACGTGGATCTAGCTTTGAAAATAGTCCAGAAACTTCAGCTGGTCCAAAATAGGGCAAAATATTATTGTCTGGGGCAGACTATTTTAATCCTATTATGCCAGTGCTTTTTTATCTGCACTGGCTACCAGTCCATTTCTGGGCCCAATTCAAAGTGCCAGTTTTAACCTCGAAAGCCCTAAATAGTTTGTGATCAGGTTCACTGAAGGATTGCCTCCTGACATATTTGTTTACCTGCACCCAAAGGTCATCTTCAGAGTTCCTGCTCTGGGTGCCCCTGCCAAATTAGGTTCAGCAGGGTTCTACTACACCAGGGCTCTCCAACCTTGAGTCCCCAGATGTTGCTGGTCTACAGCTCCCAGCATACCCAGCCAGCATGGCTAATGGCAAGGGATTCTGGGAGCTGTAGTCCAGCAACATTTGGGGACCCAAGGTTGGAGAGCCCTGTACTGGAGAAAGGGCCTTTTCAGTGGCAATGCCTTGACTGTGGAATGCCCTTCCCAGAGAGGGTTGCCTGTTGCCGACGTACTCCTTTCGGTACCAGGTGAAGACCTTTTTATTTTCCCAAATGTTTTAAGAGCTTTTAAAGATCATTTAAGGAGCTTTTAAGATCATGAGTGTTTAATTTTCTGCTGTGGGTATAGTTTTATTGTTACTTGTTTTATTTTATCTATTTAGTTTGTATGGTGATAGGTTTTTAAAAATCTATTTGATGTTTCGGTTTTAGTGTTCTTTGATTTTAATTTTTTCAATGGCCCAGAGGACTATCTTGAGTGGGTGGCATATAAGTGTTGAAAGTAAATAAAAACATTTGGGTCATACATTCCATTTTCTTTCTGAGTACACCAATCCTAGGCAATTTCCAGAGGGATAGCCATGTTAGTCTGTTGCAGCAAAAACAACAAACTCTGTTGTGGCACCTTAGAGACTAACATATTTATTATGATGCCAGGCATATACACATAGTTGGGAGTGGTTGTGGGGGGTGGAATTGTAAACACTGAGGTCAGAGAGAATTGAAATGCAGAAAATACAGACAGTGATCATTACTTTAACAGTGGCCTGTAAAACTGCTGCTTCTCACATTTAAAATGCTGTAAAAAATGATTCTATCTAATAGAATTTGACAGCAACATTCATGCTTAGGTGACTATTGGTCTATAGCAGTGTTCTCCAACCTTGGGTCCCCAGACGTTTTTGGCCTACAACTCCCAGCATGCCCCAGCCATGCTTTTTCATCTGCACTGGCTGGGGCTACGCTGGCTGGGGCATGCTGGGAGTTGTAGGCCAAAAACGTCTGGGGACCCAAGGTTGGAGAACACTGCTATAGACCAATAGTCACCTTAGCATGAATCAGAGGCTAGCTACGCTGGCTGGGGCATGCTGGGAGTTGTAGGCCAAAAACGTCTGGGGACCCAAGGTTGGAGAACACTGGTCTATAGAATAATGGAAACACAACTGTGGAAACACATCATTGAACGCTTACTTCAGTTTCAGCAAAGAATTTAGACATGGAAACTTCAGTACTCGTTATGGAAAGTGGTCACTTAAATTAAATGTTCAAGTTGTGGCAGCTCATCCAAGTTTACCATATGTCACAATTTACAGCATTTCTTAAAATTTAAAACTGAGTAGTCTTTGATAAGATCTCCGTATTCTTCCCCAACCACCCAAAAATGTTTTTAAAAGGTTTATGAAATTTAAACATAGGCATATATCCAAGTATGATTCCATGGCAGGGGTGGGGACCCTCAAGCATGGGGTCCCAATCCAGCCCATCAGGGGTCCCAATCCAGCCCATCGGGGTTCCCCAGGTAGCTACTCCCTCTTCCCTCACCTCACCCACTTTCCCCCAACCACCGAGAGCTTGGTGGTTTCCCAGCTTTTGTGCAGTTTCCCCCCAGGGTCATTCCATGTAAAATCAACCAATGAATTTACCTAACTGTCACTGATTTTGAAAAAACTTGGTGAACTTGTTGGGTCTGCTGAGAAACAGCTGCTCCAAAAATTAGACTTCTGGTACTGTGTGTGCATGTATAAGAACATTCACATCTTCTGAACTGTTCGGAACCCCGTTCTGGAAATTGGTACATATACTCAAGGTAAACATGGGTTATCTGAGGAAAAAAATTAGCAAAAATAAACATTTGGTTTTTTTGGAATTCAAGGTCAAATTAAAGAAACTATGACCTTGAATATTTTATTTCACATGCATGCTTCATGTTACATATCATATAAAAGGGTAGTTTGAGAGCTTTCATATGACACCATGATTTACTTTCTAGGTCAATTCTGAAGGAAGTTATGATACTTTTTGTGTAGTCAGAAATGCTGAAAAATCGTGTTTGGGGCATTTTTTGACCACACTGTACTTTTGAACCGTGAGGTATAATGACCTATAATTTGGTGTATGTTCGTTTCTCATGCTGGTCTACCAGTATGCCAGTTTTCTAAAAATCGCAGATGGTGAGGGAAATTTTTCATTTTTTTTGGTTGATTTTACATGGAATGACCCCCCATTCTAAAAGATTGATATATCTCTAGTAAGGCTTACTTACTGGCCGCAAGAGTCAGGGTTTTTTTTAAATTTTATTTTGGCCCCACCCACTTTGCCCCCACCCAACACTGGAATGCGGCCTCTGAGAGCTCCTCCAAAACTGAATTCGGCCCCCTGGCACAAAGAGGTTCCTCACCTGTGCTCTATAGGTTGGTTCCACACTTAGGAGCATACAACTGGGGGCGATGAAAGCAGACATCCCCACCCACCCCTCCTTCCCATAGCAGCTCCTCCAGCCCCCAGAAAATGCTACATCCCTATTGGGGGACCAAGTTGGGGGACCCTGTTGAATGGGGTGAGCTGTGGTGTGGGAGGAAAGAGGGGATCCCCAAAAATTGGATAGGGGCATTTCCCGTGAGCATAGAATTCTTCTGTCAATGGAAGGCAGATCCTGGATCCAAACCTATACATTTGTGGAGTTCTTATCTACTATTGGCTGGAACCATGATGATACACATCTTGTGTATAATGGTGTCTGCTGTGTGCTAATGTGACATATGATGTATGCAAAAAGAACAACAACTTATTAAGTGGGGGAGTGTATTATTTTTTATTTAATACCATGGATTGAGTCCAGAGTTGCATGCAGTAGAGTTCAGCTAGCACTGGAGGAAGGGGCAGGGCGGCAATTTTCACCAATAACTCCTCCCTCTGCAGACTCCTGTGCCCCCCTGAAAAGCTGCTCTGGAAAGTCGGGGGGGGGGCTGGAACAGTGTGGAAGGAGGCAATGGGGGCTGCAGGGGGGAGAGGAATCACTGCCCTGCCCCCTGCCCCAAGTGGGAAGCCTCCCCTGGATCTCATTTCCCTCTGTGGCTGGAAGGATCCCTTTTGCTAGCAGGGGTGGGATGATGGGGAGTCTGGATCCAACAGATTGTGGCTTTGAATATGAAGAGCAACTGGGAAGGATGGAAGAGACGGGGTGTCAGTTATTAATGTTGCAGAGCTAATGGTTAAGTCAGTAGAAGGTTAATTTTAGAGCAGTGTTCTCCAACCTTGGGTCCCCAGATGTTTTTGGCCTACAACTCCCAGCATGCCCCAGCCAGCTACGCTGGCTGGGACATGCTGGGAGTTGTAAGCCAAGAACATCTGGGGACCCAAGGTTGGAGAACACTGTTTTAGAGGGACTTTCACCAGCTATAAACAGCATGACCAGTCAGGATGTGGCTAGCAGCTCTGCTCCTCCCATTATCAACTTGAGTTTTATTTCAAAAGTATTCACTTCTCGGTTTGGTTTTCTTTTTATGAAGTGAAACCTGAGGTTACGGTACCATGTTTGAATTGTTCGGTCAAAGTTCATCAAATGAAGTAACTTTTTGTGATTTTGTGGAGGGAGAATGTCTCGCATCATGTGGTAATATAATCTTTCCTAGCTTTCAAAAATGTAAAAGCATTTCCCATAATTTCACCACACCCCCGCAATGGCTCTACATTCCAGCATTCAGTATAACATTAAAAGACATGATTTCAAAGAATGATAGAATAAAATATACTTAACTCAGGGGTAGTATCTGCAATCAGTCCAGTGTGATTGCGGTTTCGGGAAATGGGTTGACTTTCTAAATGCATATTATGCTTTTGAGATGTGTCAGCACAGCCATGACCAGACTCTTCTGCATGTGATGTCCAAAATATGTCCTATTCCAATTATCTGTGGGAGATTGCAACCACCCCTGCATTACCACTGGGTGTCAACGTGGCAAGAATGAGAGAGAGCCAGTGTGGCGTAGTGGTTAGAGTGTTGGACTGGGGCTCGGGAGATCCGGGTTCTAGTCCCCGCTTGGCCATGAAACTCACTGGGTGACTGTGGGCCAGTCACTGACTATCAGCCTAACCTACCTCACAGGGCTGTTGTGAGGATAAAATGGAGAGGAGGAGGAGGATTATGTAAGCCGCCTTGGGTTCCTTTCAGGGAAAAAGGCGGGGTATAAATATAACAAACAAATAAATAAATAAAAACACTCCAGCTTGATGCTTCCGTGATCCACAATGACTGCCCCCAACCTACATTGCTACTTGAGCCTTTGCTCAAATCAGGTAAGTTCCCAGCACCAGTACAAACTGGGCTGACCTTGGTACTCCATTAAACAATTATAATTTCCAAAAGAATCAGGAGAAGAATGGATTCTTTGCCTGCCATTCCTGTTCCTGCATGTACTCAGTGATAGCCACCATGTGCTGAAGTGACAATTGAAACGGGCCTGCCATTTCAGTATTAAAAATAAATAAATGCATGCTTCTGATGACCTGGACAATGCCCACGAAACCTTATGCCAGAATAAATGTGTTGGTCTTTAAGGTGTCACAAGAGTCTCTGTTGTTTTTGCTGCAACAGAATAACAGGGCTCCCCTCTGGAAAATATTTTAAAGATACAGAACAAGTGATCGAGAATCCTGCGCATCGAGAATGCCTCATCAGGCAGAATTACAAAATAGCTTGTACCCAGATCTTAAATATTATTACATGGAAGTAAATCGTATTGATGTTACTGGAACTTATCAGCGGTGGACAACTTATTGCCTTCCATATGCTTTGGCCTACAACTCCCATCAGCCCTAGCCAGCATAGTCAATGGTGAGGGATCATGGGAGCTCTAGGCCAAAACATCTTGAAGGCAACAATTTGCCCATCCCTGTCTTATATGAACAAAAGTGGGGCCTACAGATGATGCTGCCATACCTATTTTGAAAATCTTGTTCTCAGTGACTAACAAAGTAGCAATCCCACTTCTTGCATAGTCTCCAACTGCCCCCAAAATGCTAGGACCTTCCCAAAAACCCTTAAGCCATCACGGTTTCTCACTTTGTTATGCAGAGTCCTGAATTCCCCTGCCTCTTAAAGGGGCCATGGGCTAAAACTTTCAGCAGCTGCAATTTTGCCCATGGCCCCTTTAAGATAGCTCTGCTTAGGCTCCAAGTCCACCCACACTAAGCAGGGAGGGAACAGCCATGAGGATGTGTGCGTGCGTGCATGCGTGCGTGCATGCGCTGGCCTGGACCGATGGAGAGGTGAATGAGGGAATTTATCACATGATTCCTATCTTTATATTGCCAAAGATTTTACTTCCTAACAGAGCTGACTCTGTGCCTCTAACAGGTGAGGTACAGTGTCAGAAGGAAATGCAAAAACTTCCCCTTCTCTCTGAAGCTCCATGTTTGGGGGTGTGGGGTGGGTGGGTGGGTAAGCTTCACCTGTTGAATTTGTGCCAATTCTGACCATTTTAAAACAAAAAAAAAGATATTGCCCTGCAAGCAGTGATACCCCCCCCCCATGAAAAACTCCAGATATCAACAATTAAGGGTTTAAGTAAGGTTTAAAAAAAATTACAAAAGCCACTTATAAAATATTATAAAATAATATAATTCTGGAAAAGTCATCCTAGCACTGGCGCTGCTGCTGCTACCTCTTCTAGCAAGGAGCTGCATTTCACAATTCCTAGATTCATAGATCATAGAGTTGGAAGGAGCCTACAAGGCTATCGAGTCCAACCCCCTGCTCAATGCAGGAAACTATTACCGTATCCCTCAATTACACAATACTTCTTCACATAATGCATAATCAATTTGCTGCCACAAGATGTGATGGTCAGGGTCGTAGATTGCTTTAAAATATACACATTTTCCTGTAAGTCCCATTGAACGTAATAGGACTTATTTCTGAGTACATATGCATAGGATTGCACTATTATTCTGTTTTCAGAGCAGTGGTAAATTTTAAATGGCTCTACCTGTGTACCCCATGTGGAAGTCTTTTTCTAACACATGCTGAAGTGCCGTGGAGAAAGCTCTCTACAGTAATGATTAGGATCATTCTGCAGGGATTTTGGATTTTTTTTTTAATGCATTAGAAGGGAGTTAGAAAACACACCCTCCTCAAGAGAAAGAAAGAAAAAATCCCAACTTTCTCAAATAGCAGCAACAAACATCATCATTCCATTTTGGCATTATTATTCAATCACAGTGTTGTTGTTCTTGATTTTTTAATAAAGTACAATAGAGCCCACATGGGGTTTTTTTCTGAGTGGAGAAAATAGGAGCTTGCCGGAGCTTGTGTGAACCACTTTGCACACTCAGAGATATCTACATGTTAAATATTATTATTTCTTTGGCAAACTACTAATGAGAATAAAGCCACCATTGAGGGATCCATTTTTAAAGTGGGAGGGAGATCTTTAAAACAAGGAGTTTCCTGCACAATGTGGGGAAAGTAGACTGAAAGTTATGTTTGACTGAAATAATGGCATATTCCTCCCCGGTTTACCCCTTCCTACCATTTGTTGTCGCCTCTATATTACATTTTAGATTGTAAGCTCTATGGGGCAGGGAACTGTTCTCTTATACTCGGTAAAGCACCATGCACATTGATGGTACAATAATAATAATGACAACAATGGCACTCCCAATCATCATCATGGGTCTGGATGATGGTGGCTTCAGAGTGGTCAGAGCCCTTAAATGGTTAGAGCCTCCTGGGGTGGGTGGCTATACCCTTGGCCACGCCCTCACATTGCCTGGCCACACCCTCTTGATCACACCTTCATGTTGCTTAACCATACCTCTTACAAATTCACATGTGTGTCCCTATTTTCATCTGTGAAATGTTGGAGGGTATGTTCTTGTATGTTTGTTTGTTTGTTTTAATATTTTTAAAAAAAACAAAGGCCTTTTCTGTAATGATTCCAAGAACTTTGGCTACTGGGCAGTATAGAAATGTAATAAATAAATGAAAACACCTTCTTCACTTTCAATGTGTGTGTGTATGTATGCTCAGTTTGAGTCACATTTTGCATAAGTGAAACAGCTCCATTTTAAGAAGTGGATCAGTTTTATTGTTAGATTCTCATATGTTAAGTTGATGTAAGATAGCAATCAGATTTCTGACACATAGGGGAAGCTTTACATCCTCTGAAAGTATCTCTGCACGCACAGCCTATTTTTCTTCAGATATGAGGTCTATGTGTTCTATATTCTTATGAAAATACTTAACCTGTATGCATCTGGTCTGCTTGATTTGCGCAGGCCAGAATCAAAACTCTCCTTGCATGAGGAAGAGAATCTCCCCAGTGAGTGAGAGCTGGTATAGCATAGTGGCATAGAGTATAAGCTAGGAAGTCACCAGTTCAAGCCTCACCACAGTCAAAACATTAGGTGGCTTTGGCCAAGCCACTATTCTCAGCAGGTATGAGGATAATCTGGCACCATTAGGAGCTTTCTCCTGATGCAAATAGCAGGGGGAGGGGGGGGGGCTGTTGTTAGGATCACAGCAGAGAAGAAAAAGATTAAGCACTGCCTTCCCTGCCTACTCCGGCCTCAATCTTTTCCCCCATCCCTCCCCAGGTTGCTATCTCCATTTTAAATATACCTGCACATTAAATGCAATAATGTATCTGATGCCACATCTTGTTTGGTCTGATCATGGAGACCATGCTTATGGAACACTTTGAACACTTAGAACAATGTATGGACATGCTAACTATTATTATTGCATGCTACTGTATTGTATATGTGAGGGCGGAAGGATGTCACTACTCTCGCCCTCACTGTATTCTTCTGGTTAATGGTGGTTTTTATTGTCTCTGGCTCTAGACGCAGGGGTTCTTAACCTGTGGGGTACGCCTCCCCAGGGGAGGTATGGACTGACTCCAGGGGAGGTGTGAGTAGCCCCTCAACTATAAATTGTTTATTTTACAAGTACATAGCAGTGCAGCTTGGCGGTTGGCCCAACCTTATTTCTTTCTACTAATCCTGGGAGCTACGCCGTTCATTTAATTGAATATGCTTTTTTTTTTTAGTCCAGAGACAGAGCATAAACTTAAAAAATGCAAAGTCGTCCTGCCTAAGCCTAAATTTTGGGCCGTTAACACAGGGGAGGCATGGGTCATAAGATTTTCCACAAGGGAGGTGTGACACCAAAAAGGTTAAGAACCACTGCTCTAGAGCCTCCTCAGTCTCTCTTTCCCCTCTGAATTTCTGTGAATACGGTAACTCTCCTCAGAACTCCTTCCCGATCTCCTCAGACCAAGCCCTTCAGTCCCCTTCTGCAGCTCCTAAGGGTCGGAAGGGGCTGCGCTCCAGGCATGCCAGAGCGGGCTGTACTGTACAAGGTTACATTAGTTAAAGTTAAGCATACAACCTTAGCTGAAGCTTAAAAAACACTAAAAAAATCTGGAGATGGAAAACATGGTAATGGGTTTTTCTCTGTGAGGCACAGATACCAAATAAAAGCTGCGCATAAGGATCTCTAAATGGAGGGCCATCAAATATGGGAAGAGAGAGATTATCCTCTTTGGCGAAGCAGACACTCTTTTCCTGTGGTAGAGTGCTATGAAGCAGATACTCTGGTCAGCAACTTTGAGCCAAAGAAACAAAAGCGTATTTGTTTTTTCTTTTTCTTTCTTTCTTTCTTTTTTGGCAAAGCAGATGCTCTTTGCTTTGAGGTATTGTGGGCTGTAAAGCAGATACTCTGGTCAGCAACTCTGAGCCAAAGAAACAAAAGTGTATTTGTTGTTCAACTAAAGTAATGCTCAGTCTAGTTAAAGAGTTACTGGGCTTTACCTGCTCTTTACCATCTTGCAGTGCAAGGGGCAAAGGGCTTAATAGGTTACCTGGCCTGTGTCCGATTACAATTAAAGGGGCACAATCAAGAAATGTAGATGACCTACCTTTTCTTTTAGATCTCCATCCAAAATCTCTCAACTCTGGCAGAATTCTTCGGTGCTCTTTTAATTAAAACCGAAAGCAAACCATAAATCCTTCCCGACCAAACTTTTATCAAAACTATTGAATTAGCAGTGCACATATGCGTCACCCCGAAATAACAAATGGCTGATATATCATTCATGAGCAACCTTGGCTGCAAAAAGAAGTCCCACAACCACTTCTACTCAGATATAGTAAAGTGTTCAGGGCAAAACATAAGAGGGAAATCTGTGGAGAAATACAGTCAAGCCCCATATGTTAAAACTTCTTTTAAAAATAACTCAGATAAAATATCCTTTCAGGAAACTAGAAGAAATGTAAGCAAAAGTGTGTGTGTGTGTGTGTGTGTGTGTGTGTGTGAGAGAGAGAGAGAGAGAGAGAGAGAGAGAGAGACTCACTCACACTCCACCCATTCAAGATATAGTGGTTTGTTTGTTTGTTTTTTAAAAAAAACATTCTGAGGGAGCTTCACCTCAGTCAAATTCTGTGCTACTGAGGTGGACAGCCTAGCTCATTTCATACTTTAAAATGAAAAACCTCATACTGAGGAAGTCGTTTCCAGCACAATGAGACAATGGATTGTGTCTTCCACACTCTGCTCAGGGCTCGGATAGGTAGCTATGCCTTCTCCAGAGCCTAAAGACTTTAAATTTATTCTAATCATGGTAGAGAATCTTGGTTAAGTGTCAGTAACAGACAGTGATCTTGTGAATCCGTACAATACAGTTCAGGAGGGTGACATCATCTCTCCTTTCATAACACTCTTGCACCTTCCTGTGGTCACTACTAGTCTTGATTGGCTATATGCTACCTCCAGTATCAGAGGCAGTATGCCTATGTATGTACTCCAGTTGCTGGGGAACATGGGTGGGAGGATGCTGTTGCACTCATGCCGTGCTTGTGGGATCCCGTGGGCAGCTAGTTCACTACTGTGTGAACAGAATGCTGGACTAGATGGACCCTTGGTCTGATCCAGAAGGGCTCTTCTTGTGTTCTTATGGAAAGGAGGGGTATAAATATTTCAAATAAATATTGAACCTGAAGGCATTCCCACTTCCAGAGCTTTTGAAAAGTTTCTTCCTAAGCAATATAGCACTGCCTGCTGCACTTTAAAAAAATAAAATAAAATGTGGGGCCATGTTCAGCAGCTCATCCCAAGGTTTAGCCCCTTACCAGCTCTTGAAAAGCAGATGCTCAACATTCCTCCATTGCACTCCCCTCCAGTGGAGGAGGCTCTTTCAGTCTCAGGAGGGAAGCAGGTGTGGCTCTGATGGGGAGGGAGCTGCAGTCGTTCGTCTCCCAGGAACAGCAGAGACAAGACCCGGTTGATTGTTCTCTCCTTGCTGGCGCCCTCCCGCATCTGTCTGATTCACCTTCACATAAAGGTTGAATCACTGTCTGTGGTCATCATGGACTTTTACTCTGAGATGAGACAAGTGAGGAGATTTGAACAGGGTCCTTAAGGAAGGGCATGCTGATGAGGTTGCTATGCAGCTTGGTGAGAAGCATCCTTTCCGTTCCTTATTGTGCTGGGCCTGAAAAGTCTTTCTGAGGTGAAGTGCTCATCTAAAGGAGCAATTCACACAGCAGCTCCACCCCACCCACCCCCCAGGAGTCTTGTGTGAGTGACATACAGGCCTCCTTTTTAAACCCATCCTCTGGCCATTATAATGATGGACGTTTTGCTTATAAAATTATGAACAATTATAAAATATTATAATGTAAATGGAAAAGTGAGGCAGAGAGACAGCGACTTTCCTAAAATCATGCATGATTTCATGTTTGAGCAAAGTTCTGAACTTTGGTCTTAAAGTTCAATGCTAAATTCTTCAGCCACTAATCCATACTGTGGCAGTAATCTACCAATCTCCAAATGGTGCTTTGCTTTTCTCATGCATTTCAGTCAGTTCATGAGGATCTTATTTAGGTATAGTTCTAGGAGCTGCTGGTTCAGCTCGTCCAACACGTCATTCTGTCAGGACACACAGTGACCTGGTTAATCTCTAGCTCTTCAGTTCTGACTTTGGCTTGTAAATGATTTATCAATTGGCGTGGATCCCTGTTTGCTTAAGGAGGCGTATAGTGACCTTTGGCATGCCCTGTGTACAAAGATGCAAACTCCATCATTGATTATGACCCTTGGTGCAACAAGCAAAAGGCCACCTCATGGCAAGGGCTAGAAGTGAAAGTGGACATAAGGATCTGTGGGCATAACTCTATGAAGTCACTCGCAGACATACTATGAGTAGAGCAGAGGGAGTTACGGTACGACAATGGTCTTTGGCAGAACTAAGTTCATCAATGACAAACATCTCAAATGAGTGCATTGACTGATATTTCTGTCTCATATCTAATGTGCACAGCAGTTAGGTAGATAAGCAGTAACCAGCATAATCAGGGCCAGCCCTCCCATAAGGTGGGGTGAATCCCCCACCTCAGGCAGTGGTGTAGGGGGGGCTGGTGAATTGTGCACACACAGGCCAGGAAGGCCACCCCCTGCCACCACTGCCACCGCTCTAGTGAGCCCTGAGGAAGGACCCCTTGGAGCAAGGCATTGGGGGGAGTGGTGGGGGGAGAAGGAGGCATGAGGAGAGTGGGGGGAGCAGAGGAAGGAGAACAGTGGCAGGGAAGCAGCGGCTGTTATTCCGCCTCAGGTAGCAGGACATCTTCCGCCACCCCTGAGGATAATGTTGAAAGACTGGGGGTTTAGACAGGAGCGGGTTAATGGGGCAGAACAACTGCAAATGCTCTTTGATAGTGCATGGAGAAGTTGCCGGACATCTTTCTTACTATGGAAATTATAGGTGATGTGTTTCCATGGGAGCTAATTTGTTAGAGACTTAAATCTGAATTGGGCAAAAGCAGACCCCTCACCCCCCACAGATAAGGATGATGTAATTTATGTGTGTGAAAAGAACAGTAGACTGCAGTTTGACTGAGACGAAGAGAGAAAGTGACAGAAAGCGAAGGTTTTTTGGGGCTCTATAAGCTAGCAGTATTAGGGGTGCCTGTGGAGATCTGGTGTAGGGCAGGGGATGTGGCTGTCCATTGGAGTACTTAGACTGTGCCTCCATCTATGCTTGACCTGTATATTTGTAAATATACTCAAATATTACAAAATGCCACGAGCCTCCCATGACCTCTGGATGAAACTAAACCTGAGTATGTGCTGTACTTACCACATTGGAGAAGCGGAGTGAGCATTACAATAATGTCCCTCAGGGTTTTCTCTTCAGTTGCCTTGAGGGGACTAACTCACAGATGAGTCACCACATGGCAGCAGTGAAGGTTCTGTGGGCCACTAGACAAGTTTTGGTAGGCTGGATGCTACCCAGGCCAGAGGCCATCGAATAGCTGCCTCAGTACATAATAAGGATGTAAGACAGCTGTGTATTGTTTTCATTTAAAGAGAGAGAAAGTATATGCGGGTAACAGCTGTCTTTCAGAGATAGCATCTGTTATTCCCATATTATCATAAATGTGCCACTGTGATTTCACAGTTGTGGGTTCAGCTGGGTTTTGCATTGGAAAGAATTCCCAAGAATTGTAGCAAATTGTGTATTGATCTGAAATATTATTCATATTTATTTATCACCAATCCAATATCCTGGGAACTGGATGGAAAACAAAGGTCCTGTGATTCCTGCCCCACGGGCTTGTAACAAGAAAAGGCAGGGGAGGATTTTATAAGTCATGGTATGTATGAATGAGAGCAAAGAGCACTAAATGGTGATAGCATAACTTGGATGTAGTCCATGGTGATTGGGGAACAGCTTTCTGAAGAAAGAGGTTTTTGAGAAGGGGACTGAAGGTGCTCCTTTCTTTCCTTATTGCTTTAGTTAGGGGGAATGGTGGAGAGAGGTTATTCCAGATATAGGGATAAGCAGGAATGAAGATACTTAATATCTGCATTCCTGCTGTTCACTATATTTGGAATAACCTCTCTTCACCATTCTCCCTAACTAAGCCATAAGGAAAGAAAGGAGCAAAAACATCCAAGAGACATCAAACTTGGGTGAAGCAGAGGGAGCAAGAAGAAGGGGAAAGAGGAGAGGAGATGTAATTGTGATCATAACAGTGAAAAGTCCTAAATTCTGGAAGCATGGGCATTGTCAGAGATGGGTACATGGGGCCCATGCCCCAAATCTATTTCTGAGTGCCCCAAATCTCAGCCAGCTTCCAGATGTGTGAATGTTCTTTTTCTCCACAGGTTTGGGGGGGGCAGGGATGGGGGGGAAGCAAGCAGAGCATCAGGGAGCCAGCCAGCAGCCAGCTGGGGGAAGGTACAGAGGAGGAGGAGGAGGAGGAGGAGGAGGAGCTTCTTTCTTCCCTGGATCCCTGGCTTCCCCCAGTGCAGAGTCTTCCCACCTTCCCGCTTTTACATCTCTGTGACCAATTTCTCAGCCCTTCTCCAAATCTTGCACCCTAGTCCCTGCTACTTCTCTGCCCTAATATATAATTGATGTCTGGGATTCTCAGCCACAAGATGTTGTGAGGGCCCTGGCCTTGATGGCTTTTTAAAAAGGATTAGACACATGAATGGAGGAGAGGTCTATCAAAGGGTATTAGCCACAATAATGGAACTTCCATTTTCAAAAGTAGTTTATCTTTGTACCAGTTACTTGGGGGACAAACAGTGCAGGAGACCTGTGGCCATCATACCCTGGTTATTGACTGCCCCAAAGCATTTTGCTCCTGAAAAACCCCCTGCATTCGTAGTTGTCTTCTCATTCTTTTTCTCAAGGCATCCTCCTTACCCAATTATTGTATAACTTCTCCCATACCCTTTATATATAAAAAGGGAGTGATCTGGGGATGGACTGCAATTAATTGAAGAATTTGGGGCGATTTGGATGGGAAATTAACTGGCTTGCCTCCTGTGAAATTTTAATTCTAGTAACTAACTATTTATAATTTTTCATCTATACATAGAAATTAGCTTATTAGCATTCTTCAGCAAAATTTTGGCATACCCAAGTATTCTCGGGGCAGTCTTAGGGGCCCATGCTCCAAATCTTTTAAGTACCTAGCAATGCCCCTGGCTAGAAGTTTGAAATGTATGAAAGAAAAAAATGACTAGAGGTCTGTGGAGAAGCTTAAAGAAATTACCAGAGATACATTGTGGGGGAGATTGGGAGAGGGGCAGTATTTGAACAGGGGTGACCTGGACATGAACCAGGTATTCAACTGTAGTCTCTAAACAAGTAAAGCCCAGATCTTAGAAATGTTGAAGAACAGAGGGATTTAGGTGAACACAGGAGCCACAGATGGCCCATGGACTTGGGGGAATAAGATGATGTTTATCATGGAAAAGGAGGTGTTTTGGCTGGAAATACTAGGACTTTTATCACCACCTAGTATTTATGGTAAGACAGAGAGAGGGCCAGAACTATTAGAGATGCAGCATTGGGTCTAGGGGTTGGATCCAGACTTTCCCTTCTATGAGTGGAAGAAGGGAGTGAGGGTGCTTCCAGTTGAAGCTTTTATGGTGCAATTCATTCACAGCTTCATTCACAGAATTTTACAGGGGCTCCAGATGTTGTCATCTTCCAATTAAAACCCTCCACCACTTCTTCCGCCTTTTGTCTCATCACAGAAATTCTGTTAAGGAGAAAAAGTCAGAATAGCTGCACAATGCCTTTTGATCAGTAGCGCAAAGAGCTTGCCATCTGGAAGCATCCAAGGATCTAGTTGAGACTCCCGCCAGAGGAAGAGGGGAAGCAATTTTCATTGATCTCCCCTTTCCCCTGCAGACCCCAGCGCCACTTGGCACTCTGCCCACTAGCAGAATGACACCGTTGGACACAATCCAGAGCGAAAGAGAATTTTATGAGAGCAGCTGCTAGCTAGAGAGAGAGGACTACAGCACTGCAACAAGAAATACAGTAGTAAGATAATCAAGTTCCCTGAAATGGAGTTCCTTTAGCAATATTAAGATCATTTGCTCCCAGTGACTGGAATGACATAAAAGGCTCTTCCATGGGCTGCAAAAAGTTCTTCGAACATCCATAGATCGTCCAATTTAAAGAAATTTAAACCACTGCTTTCTTTAATGCCATTAGTCATTGTTGTGTCTAAATGTTACTTGTGTATATATAATAATAGGCAGTGCCAGACCAGCAGCTCAGTTAATTCTCAGGTAGGTCATTATGAAATAAAGGGTTCATCCACCAAACAATGCTCTATCTCCAGGGATAATTGGCATGCTATAATTCTTATTGGGTGAAATCAGACAGATTATTAATGTGTCAAGTTTCCAGTGGCTGACTCTTTACCCCAATTATCTTAATTTCATAATTTCTATATCCACATCCTAACTGGACATCAGTCTTTCAAAGTCTTGACTGCTGTGATGATCTTCAGGTGCCACTGTAATAGAAACAAAAGAATAGCTTAGGCAAGGATCCTTAAAATTCAGAGATCTTACTGGGACTCAGCAATAGAGTGGAATGCTGATGGAGAAAGTTTAAGTCAGGGGTAGGGGACCTCTCGGTCCAAGGGCCAATTTCAATTTCGGAGAAACTCTCGTGGGCTGCATTCCAGTGATGGATGGGGCCAAAGGTAAAAAGGGTGAGGGGGAAAAACCAGTCCAGTATGTTATAGCTTAAAGCTCTTACTGCCAGTAAGTAAGCCTTCAGAAAGGCATTTCAGCCTTTTTGAATTGTGGGGGAAACTGCACAAAAACCGGGAAAACACCAATCAGTGGTTGAGGCCAGCAAGTTGTGCCAGGGGAAGGGGGCACAGCCTCCTGGGGAACCCCAGAGGGCCAGATCGGGACCACAGGAGGGCCACATTTAGTCCCTGGGCCTGAGGTTTGCACCCCTGGTTTTAACGTTGTACTTGGGTGCCATCCTTGCGATTTCAATGTCCCTGCCATCAGTGATCTGTGTGTAGTCCTGATGGACCTTGTCATGGGTTGCCATAAGATTTCTGGAGTATATTGTGAAAGTATCCAAATTTGCCCTGCCAAAGGCAAGGCTTTTCTTTCATTCATTAATTTTCTTTACTTACAGCAAAATCAATGTTTTTATAAGAGGAAGATTGTCTTCACTTTTTAGTTTTGAAAAAGGTATTGGTGAGAAAGGCCAGTCTTTGTCTTGGTGCTTGAATTATGTGGGGAAAGGTTGGGAACCTTTACAAATCCACAAGCCCCGGGCCCCTGACTCTCCCCCCTGCCCCATCTGAGCCAAACCGTGACCCTTGTAGTAGCTACTAAGGGAAGCCTCACAAAAGGTAAGTGTACTTGGCCCCTCCCGTCCACCCCGCCTCCACCGTAATTTGATTCGGCCTCCCTACTGCCATTCAAGACCATTGTCTCATGTGCTGAGATTTGTACAAGTATACTGCTCACATATATGGGCATCGTGCCCATTTTTCTTTCTGGAGTGATGGACAAATCAGGCTAGCCGTGATTAGGGATAGATATGTCCCTTTTTTCACTGAGGACACCCTTCACCCATTTGAAAAATGGGCATTTATACATTCAGTAGCATCTGCTGACTGTACATAAGTGATGCAACCTTGTTGACAATGTCAAACTGCTTCTCAAACATTCTGATGTCGCTTTTGTCATCACTCGTCACGTGCATCCCTGATGTCATCTGGTCCCTGGCTGAAGTGCTAGCTGGAGCTCCAGCCAGCACTTCAGCCTTGGCTTTGGTGCGTGCGGGCTTCCCCCCTCTGAGAAAGCTCATACACACACAGCAAAGCTGTTCCAGCTGCCTCCTCAGCCAGGGTCACTTCACTGCTTCGCCCTTGCCATGTCTTAGCGTGCCGCTCTTCCTTCCAACTGGGAATCCAGTCATGGTCCAATCAATGATCAGAGATAACACGAGGATTCCCCACCCCTGCCCCTGCCCCTGCCGGCCTCCTGGGGGCAGGGCCTGGGGAGGGAAGTGGAAGGAGCCCATGCAGGGAGTCAACGCCTCCATGGGCCAGATTAGGCCCACGGACAAGAAGTTTCCCATCCCTGTTCTAATGAAATACTCTAGGTCATTGTAAAAACTTTGTAAAACATTGTAAAAACTTTCCCCTCATTTATGCTGTTTGTTCCCACTTTATTTAACCTGATCAAGAGTGCTAGATAGACCAGTTTGACCCTTTGTCAGCACCTCTCTTTGGTTCTCATGGTCTTGGTTTTGTTTATTTGTAGGCCTACAGGGAACACTTGAATTGCTTCCCCAGCAATGTTTTCTTGCAAGATGGGGGGGGGGGGGAATAAATCCTGATTTTGTTGTTACTTCTAACGATACCGTGTCTGTACAGAAATATCATGTAATCAGAATAGCATTAAGGACCATGATTTGGAGACTGTATATTTTCAACAGCTAATACAGTGTACTGAGGAAAATTCTCTCCTGCTTTGCAAACCTAAAGAAATGTTAAAAAAAAATATCTCACCAATTTTATTACCAGACTTGCAATTCTAGGAGGATTCAGTTGTTGACATATCTTGGCAGACTTGGTTTCCTAGTCCTCATTGTTACATGACAATATTCAACTTTGTATAGCTGCAGCAAAGATTTGCAAACCAGCGATTCATACAAATAAAAACAACTTTATTCCTCATTGAGGTAAGGCAAGCCAGTTTCTTAAGTGTGAATAAGCAGCAAATTCATTATGCTTTCACATTTGGGCAGCTAAGATGCTTCAGGTAGCTTACTGTTTTACTCTAATAAACAAGCGTAATTACCTGTTGTCTTGGACTTTTTAGCAAGGCTTCAACACTAGGCTTATAGGTGAGAATAGACCTTCAGAAAGCACAGATTTAAAAAATCAAGCTAAGTGCTTGAATAGAACACAGTAAAAAGCCATTTGAAAGAGTTAGGATAGACACGCAAGATTACAGCCAGACAGATTCAAGTTCAAGACATAGCTTGCGGAATCAGGACAAGGTGAGGCAAGAATTGTGTTAGAACAAGTCAACCACTGCCGGAGGCGGGAGAGGTTTCCTGGGAAATGCTCAGAGCTCTCCAGGAAGTCCCCCAGTGGTTTGAACAATAGAGAACCAAATACATAGAGAGCTTCTTCAACAAATAGTCCGAGGGAGTAGCTGAACTACAGATAAGAAGGTGAACATGATTACAAGAACATGCAAAACTGAAGAAAGAAAGCAACAAAGTTCCAGCCACCCCCAATGTCTTGTATGCATAACTTGATAAGAAACCTGTTTTGAGTACTTAGCAAATATCCTTGTGACTTAGAACAACCAATCAGGCAATGTCCTGAACTAACCAATCAGGAGTGAAGGTGTGGACAACTTTACCACTGCAGATTCCCAGTGCTGAATTTCAGACAAACGAGAGCTTTAATTACACATTCAAATATAGGTGCTTCTCTGAAGCGTCAAGGCTGCGGCCTAGATCCCAACGTTGCTGCTGCTTTTACAGCTGTTAGAAGTGCTTTAGTCTGGAAATACCTGACTGGGTTTGTCTTGAGTAAAGCATTTTAACATTCAGCTCTCAGAGTGAGCGGGGCCAATATGCAAAAAGAATGTGTTCTAGAACAACAGGAAAGTGCCCCAGTGGGGTGATATACCAAAGAAGCCCTCTGTACATGACTGACTCTAGCCTCACGGTGGAAGGGGATACAAACTATGGCTGGAACAGCTTACTGCAGCCCATACATAGGCTAGATGAATTTTTTTCTTTTGCTGACATAGGGGTGGGGTTGGGGGACCTGACATTCCTTCAGTTTTGGCCAGAGCCTGCCCTGTACGTGTAAGGGAGTACTCTTCTTCCTACATGGCTGCATCCATGCCCATTTATGGACATGCTCTGTGCTCTTCCCCTTTCTGTACGAAGACTGATAGTTCTCATAATGAGCTGTTTTAATGCGTGGCAGTTCACATTTTTATTTACAAGTAGAGACCTATAACATTTATTTTAAAAATTGGGGCCTAATCCCTTGCAAGCACTAGAGAGTTAAATTGGATAGTTTTGGGGGAGTGGGGAGAAGCTTCAGGAATGCACTGAATTACTAACTGCACTCCCCTCCCCTTAACTCTGACTGCTGGGACATCAAGATTTCTTAGTTTAATATGTACAAACAATTACAGTTTCATCAACAACGGTATCAGTTCATTAATTTTTCTCTCCTTTTGCTATTACACCATCAAGGATAGGATATATTAGTTTATTCCTTACAAAATATTCATTTTTATCAAACTTATGAACAGAAGCAGCTCCCCACAACCAGCTTATTTATTTTTAATCATTAAATTAAAAATGAGATAGATCCCTCTCAAATACTATAATGGGGTCGATTTTTCAATTCTTCCTAAGGGCCAAACTAGACCCTTGATTGCCAATAGAGGCTTCCCTCAAAATGCAACTAGCAGCTTCAGGGAGGTGAACACCAGGTCATCTCCATCAGGATTTGATTGGGCTGGTTCACACATCATGCTAAGCCACTGTGGGTTAATTAGCCCCATGGGGCTCCGAGATGCCCGCCAGTATGCTGTGGTGTGTATAACTGAGACTTGGGTGGGTGAGCTGTGGGGGTTAGTCTTTCCCAGTTGTGTCCCCCTGGGTGCTTGGTTCTGCATGAAAATAGGCTAAAAGGTCAGAGACGGAGCATGGGAGTTGTAGGCCAAAACATCTGGAGGGCCACAAGTTGCTCACCCCTGCAGTAGTGTTACCAATCCTGAAGAAACTTCCATTGGACCCAGAAAGTCTTAATAATGATAGGCCAGTGGCAAATACCCCCTTCTTGCTCGAACATGTGGTGGCGGACCAGATCCAGGCTCTCTTGGATGAGACTGTTTTTCTGTGTCTCTTTCAATCAGAATGTAGGCCCTGTTTTGGCGGTAGTACTGCCTTGGTTGCCTAGTGGGATGACCCCTGTCAGGAGAGAGTTAGGGAACTCCACAGTTCACAGTTGGTGCAATTCCAGAAGTGGCTGTGGCCAGTTGTGTTGAATGAATTTCAGCTGTTGGAGCCTCACAATATGGACAAAATGCTTGGTCATGTTTGGCCGACCACTTGTATGCATGCCCCTTGCCCCTTCGGGCTTATTACATCTAATAGGGAAGGGGATGTCCAAATGAGCCCAGGAGGTTGTAATTCCTCTTTGAAAGAAGGGGCACTACTAGCTTCTTTAAAAGAGGCAAGGGTGAGGCCACTCCTGAAGAAACCTAACCTGGACTACTTGGGTGACTGATTCCAGAACATGGCATTGGAAGAGTATTGCTCTGTCCCATAGCGGTTGTGCCGTGGGCTCTTCAGAGCTCTGTTTTATCTCCCATGCTTTCCAGCATCTACATAAAACCGCTGGGAAGGTTATCCAGGGATATAGGCTAAAGTGTCAGCAATATGTGGATGACACCCAACTCTATCACTGTCTCTCCTTTTCATCTAATACAGGTGAGGCAGTTGATGTTCTCAACCAGTGCTTGGACAGGATGAGGGCTAATAAACTGAGATTCAGTCGAGACAAGATGGAGATACTGTTTATGGATAGTTCACCAGTCTGGTTAAGTGGCATTCAGCCTGTTCTGGAATGGGTTGTATTCCCCCTAAAGGATCAGGCCTGAAGTCTGGGGGTGCTCTTGGATCCATCATTGCCACTAGAGACACAGGTGGCTTCTGTGGAGCAGAGCACCTTTTATCAGCTCAGGCTGATATACCAACGATGACCTTATTTGCACAGAGATGGCCTTGTGACAATTACGCATGCTCTGATACCGTCCAATTTGGATTATTACAATACATTATACATAGACTTTGAAAATGCTCCAGAAACTTCAGTTAGTCCAAAATAGAGTGGCTAGACTGTTAACTGGGACTGGCTGACACAATCATATTATGTTGATGCTCTGCCATTTGCACTGGCTACCGGTCCATTTCTGGGTCCAATTCAAAGTGCTGGTTTCAAACTTTGAAACCTTAAATGGCTTGGGTCCAGGTTAACTGAAGGACCATCTCCTCCCAGATTTACCTACGCAGACCCTAATGTCATCATCCAAGGCCCTCCTCCAGTTGCCCCCACCAAAGGAGGCCAGCTATGTGACTACATGAGAGAGGGCCTTTTTAGTGGTGGTGCCCCATCTGTGGAATGCCCTCCCCAGACAGGCTTGCCTGGCACATACATTATGGTCTTTTGGGTGCCAGGTGAAGACCTATTTATTCTCTCAGGCATTTTAAAAACTGTTTTAGTGCTTTCAGACCACTGCAGTGCTCCATTTTTTGCTGGTGGTTTTACTTTGGTTTAATTATGTGCTGTTTTCTGTTGACCCCCAGCTGTTGATTTTACTTTGTGTTATTATAACTTGTGCCATTTCATTATTGTTTTATTGTGCTTTTATATCTTTTTAAAACTTTATTTCTATATTGCCCAGGGAACTTTGATTACTGGTGATCTAAAAAGTGTAACAAATATGTGCAATCCTGTTTATTGTCTTTGGATCTCTTGGCACCTTTCTTGGTATTTGGAACAGCTGTCTGAGTCGAGTGTGGGCGGAACTGCATTGTGGTTGGACTCCTCATATTTGGCAGCTGTTTCCAGAAGGTGCAGGGGGAATTCTCCTCGACTCCGTGGCATCTTTGCTTCAGGTTCCCTCAAAGCTCCATCTTATCCCCCATGCTGTTTAATGTCCACATGAAAATGCTGAGTGAAGCAATTTGGGAGTTTGGAGTCTGTTGTCCTCGGTATGCTAATGACACGCCACTCTATTTCTCCTTCTCTTCAGAGCCAGGTGTGTCTGCAGGGGTGATGGGTTGGTTCCTGGCTGCAGTAAGGGACTGGATGGATGAAGGCTAACAATTTGTGAGGCTCAGTCCAGACAAGATTGAGGCACTGTGAGTCGGTGGTTCCTTATTCCAGATGAGTGAGACTCAGCCTGTTCTGGAGGGGGTTGCACTCCCCTGAAGGACCAAATGAGTACCTTTAGGGTGCTCTTGGATCCATCACTGTCATTAGAGCAAGGACTGGGGGCCAAATCTTGCCCACCGGAGGGCCAAATCTTGCCCACCGGAGGGCCAAATCTAGCCCTCTGGGGTTCCCCAGGTGGCCATGGCCCCTTCTCTTAGCCCCACCCCTTTCCCCAAACCATCAATCATCTGGTGGTTTCCTGCAGTCCCCCCCCCCTTCTAAAAGGCTGAAATGCCTCTCCTGTGGCTTAGCTACTAGCAGTAAGAGCTTTAAACTACAATATGCTGGTATTTTTGGTATTTGGGCCCTGCCCACCCCTGGAATGTGCCCCCCAAAAGCTTCTCTGAAATTGAATTTGGTTTTACGGGTTTTGATCTATAAAGCTCTGGCTTAAGACCTGATGGAATACCTCATGTCTGTACTTGTCTGTGTCTTAAGGTCATTTGTTGAGGCTCTCTTCTGAGTGCTCCATCAATCTGAAGTTTGGAGGATGGCTATGAGAGCGGGGAGGGGGGGGGGCTTCTCAGTGGTGGCCCTCCAGTTACGGAATGCTCTCCTTAGGGAAGTTAGCCTGGTGCCCACCTTGTGCTTTTAGTGCCAGGCTAACACCCTTGTTAATGATGGTAAATGACTTGAAGAATCAATTTTTTGGTCAACATTATTGCTATTTTTATAGATTGTTGCTGCTATGGCAATAATGGTGACAACTGATTAGAATTACTGTACACACCAATTGTCTTTCCTTCACTGTGAGCCTTCTAAATACTATGGGACAAATATTTAAAAATTACATTTTCCTACCCAGAATGAAGCAACACACATAACAGCTTAAGACACCAGAAGTTTCCTTATATCAAGTTAGACAATGACTGGGTTTCCACGACACTGTAAACCTCAGGAGGTTAATCCCTACTGAGGTTTACTGTGTTGTCTGACCCCCGTGGGGTGCTTTAGAAGCCAACCTGGTGTGGCTTCTTAACCACCCTGAGAAACTATGGCTTGTGTTAGGGATACGCTAACCCTACTGCAAGCCAAAAGGGGCATAGAGCCCCGTGGCCAGAGTGGCAAAAACTGGCTGCCACTCTGGGCACGGGACTCTGACCAATGACAACCGGCCAAGTGCCCAAGCGACACTCAGCGCAGCTGTCATCAGCTTCCCTTCGTACCGTGGCCGATGTCAGGAGAGCAGGATTGCCCACGAGCAATCCCACTCTCCTGGCATCGGCCACGGTGCAGGGGATCCAGGCACCCCGGCCTCGCTTGCTCTCAAGAGCAAGTGAGGCTGGGTGTCTGGATTTGCTGCACTGCCACCTGCGCCGCTGCCACTGACCTTTCAGCTGAAAAGACAGTGGTGGTGTCGTGTCTCCTGCCACCACCACCCCGAGCCCCACTCACTGCGTCCACCGCCACTGCCATCCACCTCTGCCAACAGCCCCCTTCCCAAGTGGGAAGAGGACAGGCACATGGCAGATGGGGGGGTGGGGGGGTTGGCACGCATGCACACCAACGCCAGCACAGCTAACCCCCACTTGGGAAGGGGGCTGTCGGTGGAGGTGGACAGCAGTGGCAGCAGACGCAGTGAGTGGAGCTCGGGTGTGTGTGTGTGACAGGAGGAGGGGCTGCCACTGCCACTGCCACTGCTGTCCTTTGGCCTAAATGGCAGCAGAGGCAAAGGCAGGAGTGGGATCCAGCTGACTAGGCCTAGCAAGGCCTGACCAGCTGGATTCTGCCCCCACCAATGCTGCTATCCTTTTGGCCGAAAGGACAGCAGCGGTGGAGGCAGATGGCAGCAGACAGCTGTGACAATGAGTGGGGCACAGGGGGGGTGGGCCAGCCAGGGGGAGCTCATTGCCCTTGCCTGGCAGGGACACAACCCCACTGAGCAAGGGCAAGGAACCTCTCTGACAGCTGCCCAAAAGTGCCGCTTGTGACTCTCCGAAATCTCAGGCAAGGATCACTTGATCCCTTTTTAATTGGCTATGCGAGGGACTGAACCTGGGATTTTCTGCATGCAAATCTTGTGCTCTCCCACTGAGTTATGATTACAGGATTCAATATGATTACATGTTT
Organism: Shinisaurus crocodilurus; assembly: GCA_021292165.1. NCBI lineage: Eukaryota > Metazoa > Chordata > Lepidosauria > Squamata > Shinisauridae > Shinisaurus > Shinisaurus crocodilurus. The sequence continues at coordinate 246,252,727 of CM037876.1, forward strand.
CATATTGAAACATGAGAAGCAATGGCTCTTATTGGAGTGGGTTCTGATTGAGTGGACTCAATCATCTCAGGCAGAAGTTTGTGCTGATAAGTCTTCGCAGTGAATTCCCCTATGAGACAGCCTTGCATTGTGTCCGTCAAAACTCCATCAATGCCACACTAAAATTCCATGTTGGCCCCAAATATGGTATTTCTTTCCTGGACTACTCTGTCCCCTTGGTCCCAATCTGATACAACACACACACACACACACACACACACACACACACACAGCAATTGGGATATGCACAGGGCCTTAGCTTTACTTGGTGGAATTGTTAATATGATTAAACTTAAGCAGAGACATGTGTTTGTAGACTAAGAACCTACAGAAGCTATTGCTTAGTGCAGGGGTGAGCAGAAAGTAAATCTCCAGATGTTTTGGACTTCAACTACCAGCATTCTTGACTATTAGCCATGCTGCAGGGGCTTCTGGGTGTTTTTAAATTTTATTTTATTTATTTGATTTGTACCCTGCCTTTTCTACCAAGAAAAGTGGCACTCAAGGCAGCTTACAATCATACATTTGTTGAAGTCCAAATCATCTATAGATCTACCTTCTGGCTTCTGCCCACCCTTGGCTTAGGAAATATCAACACTCTTCTTCCCTCCCCTTCCCCACAAAATCTGGCCAATGTTGAAGTTGCATAAAGAATAATTACTCATGGATGTATCTGCAGCCAATTTTTCTCTCTTTTTTTTTTAAACCACTCCAATTCCCCACCCCCAATTGCATGATGTTGAAAAAGCTAACTCAGTCTGTTTCTCATTAATTGTGTGACTGCCTGTAGGTGAACTGGTGAACTATACAACCTGTGTTCTATTTTTAAAAGAGTTTTAAAAAAAGAAGAAGGGGTGGCTTTGGGTGTGTGCGCGCGCGCGCTACAATGGTCAATCTTTCAGTTGCAGCATGAGTGCCATCTAGTGGTTGAAATGCGCCTTTAGATTTCCATACAGAATTGAGAGGGAGAGAGATGCTTGAGTGTGCTGTACGCGCGCGCACGATGGATAAGGAAGGGAACAGAGTGAGTGTCTGTCTGTGTGCCAGGGGAGAAAGAATGCATGCACAGATGGATAGTCTGTCACGATATGTGAGTAAACCATGCATAGGAAACAGGCTACATGCGTCAAAACCACTGTAAGGAGTTATTTATTTCAGTTGTATCTTGCTCCATTTCAGCAAATACGCCTTTGAAAAATACGATCATAATTTGAGTTCATTTCTGTAATCTGAACCAGTGGTTTAGGGCCAGCGGTCCAGCGAGTGGAACCCTGCTCACGGGAGGACACTTCCGCTGTTGGAAAGGGGGGTGGGAGCAACTTTTGCCCCAGTTCCGCCTTCCCCCTGCCGCCCCGTGTCTCCTGAAAAGCTGCACCAGATCGTTGGGGGACCTATCGGAACAGCTTGCAGGAGATGCAGGGGCTGCAGGCAGAATTGCGGGAAGTCAGCTCTCTTCCTTCAGCGGGAGCCGCTAGGTTAGGTGAGTTAGCCCTGTCAGGCATCCTTCATCCCGTGCACAACAAATCTGCCCTTTGATTTCTCCAGTTCCACACTTCACCTTCACTCCCAGGTGCACTTCCACCCCCTGCAAGCACTTCTGCCGCTCTAATTTTCAAAGCACATGGGGAGCCGGGCTGTGTTCCGAGTCCCGCTGCTTCATTTTAAAGAGGGGAAAAACAAAAAAGCCACCAGACCATCTTGAATATTGCTGTGGGCAGTGGGGGGTGGGCAGTAGACTTTTTTAAAATCGGAAATTGGGAGTTTTCTGCTGTGCCGCTCAAGACTTAAGCCCCAAGGTCTGTGCCCAGTGGTGCCCCTGCACTCAGACCGCTTATGTCCGTGTGAAGTGCCATGTACTTACTGTTGCTGCTCTCAATAGCAGTTGTCTACGGATTAATCCAGAAAGACTTCCTCTCCCCTTCCCCAATTTGTTATAAGCTGCTGGAATTCTAGATGCTGCAACTCTGATTACACCTACATCTGGGCCAAAATTTAAATTGATTGTCTAGGAAAGATCAAGGGTGTCCTCTAGTGGCATAATGAGTTCAACTCCGTTCCCCTCAGTGGAAAAAGCTGAAGGTGGAAGAGAAGCAGAAGCTCTGCATAGATCAACAAAAAAGCATTAGGACTAAACAATTAAGGAAGTTTAGTGAGATGGGAAGGGGGTGGATTTTTCTAGTGCATATTAGAATTAGGCCCCAACTCAGGAAAGTTATCCAAAGAAAGGAGGACTAATGCTCATTGGCATGAATAACCATTCATCTGTGAATACTCCATATTCCTCAATGTCCAGATTGCATTTGCATGATCAGAAGAATGCAAAATGGAGTTACCCTATTCTTCAATTGGTGACCCCCACCCCACCATATAGCAGGTTCTGGAGACACTTTTGGGAACTAATTACCAAACAGTGCTCCAACAGGGACATGTGCCTTGAATAATTAAGCTACCCTATTGGACGCATTGGCCACTTTAGGTCTTGCTAAGCAGAAGGACCCTGTGCAGCATTGATACCCTTTCTCTCTGCCAACCTATCAGCAGTGTTATCCCACAGGATGTACTGGGATTCGCTGAGGCAGCCTGTGCTAGAGCTGGTAAGTGTGGGCAAATCCTTGAGCATCACCCTAGCCCAGAAATCAGTGCCTCCTGGCTGACTGGTTAATAGGGAGGGCTGAGGACAGTATTGACTGACCTGTATATTCACAAGGAGGAAGTTTGCCCATTGTTCTGGGAACTGAGAAAATACACATATACCCTTTCAAGTGTAGAGCTCCTCCAATTTCAACAGAAGAAAGTGTGCCTGTTACCAAAAGTTTGGGAGACCTGGCATACGGATTGAAGCCAGAAGAGACGTATCCCCTTCACCTGAATGGCCACATCAGTAGTTTGCTGCCGAATTCCAGTGGCAAATCGGTAGACACCTGTAGTTTTCAAGCTAAATTTGGTCATTTTAGCCTTCTGTAACAGTTTACCACTGAAAATCTGTGGTAAATTGCCAGATTATTTTGTCACTACTAAATTTGGTGGCACAGTGGTGGCAGCAGGAGTGCAGCACATGGAGTCCAGGGGATGAAAATTATCCTGATTCCCCTTACGTTGCCCACCCCTAGAGATCCCGACTCCCAGCCAGATGCATCGAGGAAACCCACAAGTAATAAAGGCAGTAATAGCCCTTGCCTAATTTAATGGCATATTGCATATAGCCATCATGAACAGCAGCCATTGAAGAATTATCCTCCATGAATTTGAAGTCACCTAAGCTAGGGACCATCAGCACATCCTTCGACAGAAAACTCTAATTACCGTTAAGTCTTGTGGTACTTTAAACACTAACACATTTACTTCCTTTTGTCTGTCCCGAATAACCTGCCAATCTGTTTCATCCGATGACCCAGAATTCTAATATTACGAGGAAGTTAAATATATCCATTTTTTCTGCTTAATTTTATGAACTTCAATCATGCCACCGTTCACTTGCCTTTTCTTGAAAGTTCAACCTACGCGACGTGTCTTCTGGACCCTTGTCCATCATGGCCGATTCAGACTAGCTGAGGGGATTTGACTGGGTTGGTCCAGGGCATGGTGAACACATAATTGTGTGAGTGAGGAAGACTACCACTTAAGGAGGCAGTGGTACAATCACCTTGGAAAAAACCTCCCTGGACCCAGAGGTTTATAGTACTTACCACCTGGTGGTGAATACCTCCTTTTCAGATAAGGTACTTGAGAGGGTGGTGGCTACTCAACTACAGGGGTTCTTGGATACAGACTACCCAGAACCATTCCAGTTTGGGCCCTGTCTTTATGAGATGGAATCAGTTTTGGTTGCTGTGATGGATGACCTTTATCAGGAGACACAGATTGTGTGTCTCTTACTTGATCTCTCAGTGGCTTTAAATACCATTGACCATAGTATTGTCCTGGACTGACTCTGAATTGGGGGTTGGCAACCCTGTTGTATGATGGTTCCACTTTTATCTGCAGGGCAGGTTCCAAAGAACAGCACTGTAGGGACTGTATGTCAACCTCCCAACAATCTTGCTGTGGGGTGCCTCAATGTACCACCTTGTCTCCACTGCTTTAATATCTATTTAATAGATATTTAATATCTGTATGAAGACACTGGGTATTAGGGGATTTATTTACTTATTTATACCCCACCTTTTTTCCTGCAAGGAACCCAAGGCGGCTTACATAATTTGAGGCAAGGTGCCATCAGTATGCTGATGACACTTAGCTCTATTTCTCCATTACGTCTCAATCAAGAGCTCATGCATAACCTAGATTGGTGCTGGAATGCAGGGACCAATAAGTGGAATCCCAGTAAGATAAAGGCACTGTGGCTAAGTTGTTCCCAGGTACAGGAATTACCAGCACTGCCCCTGAAACAGTTTCACAGTTTGGGGTGCTCCTGGATCCACGGCTCTCATTGAAGGCCCAAGTGAGCTTCATAAGTAGGAGTACCTACTACCAGCTTAGGTTGGTATGCCACCTGCACCTGTTCCAAGACAGGGATAGCCTGGCCACTGTGATCCACACACTGGTAACCCTGACACTGGATTGTTGTAATGTGCTCTAAAGCTGAATATAACCAACGGAACCTATCTTATCCTGGAGCATTTAGAACTGAATTTAGTTCTAAAGCTGAATTTGACCAACGGAACCTATCTTATCTTGGAGTATTACAGGCCTTAGGCTTGGAACTGGCTTGTTAGCAGTGAATGTTCCCCAAATCTTTCATAACTCTTCAATCCACACAAAACCATTGAGGAAGAGTAACTCCCCCGTTTGCAACGAGTTTGGACAATGATTGACAAACTAAGGTTTCATTATGTATCAATTTTATTGAAAATAAAAACTGTTGCTAACAAAGAAAAAAGTTTACAAACTTAGCTTTAATGAGCAACACAGAAAGACCGCTGAAGCTGCGTAAGCAGGGGAGAAACATTTATTATATTTACTGTATCACATCAATACATTTAAACATTTTAGGGTCAATTACAAATATTCCAAGCAGATTCCCTCATTTTAGGTATGTGGAAGCCAGATAGTTTAGTGATCACAAAGTTGTTAAGGATTAACAAAGTACTATCTACTAACAAAAACTAGGTAAATCATGTTTTGTAAACCTAAGGAAAATGCCCTTTTACACTTTAGCATTAATAAATTCACATCACATTAAGCTTTTATGGGAAATTTGTCTTGACAGTATGAAAATAATCCTTCCCTATTGAATTGGACAATGTACTGCTTGCGATACCACATGTACCTCCCGTATTTAGTGTGTCACTCTGTAGCCATACAGAACAATGCACTCATTGTGATATTAAAATAAGAAGTTTCAGTATGTTGTGTATTTTTAATTTCTAAAGGGAGTCAGTCCTCTGTAAAATGAGGCCTTCTCAGACAAGAGATTATTCTCCTAATCTGCTGTATTGAAGTCTTCCTTCTGTCTGAATCATTTATAACAGGTACTAAGTTATGGAAAACTTTGTACCCAGTCCAGATGAAACTGGACACACGCTTCGTGACAAGGGCTTATTCTCAACTAGCATTTCAAAACATACAGTATCTGCTTAACAAGATAACAAATTAAACATCTTCCCTGTTTGCTACGTTTCATGTAATACTAGTTTAGAATAAGCAAAACTATTCATTCACCACCAAGATACTCTCCTGTGCAGCACTAAAGAATGGCTGCATATTGGGAATGCAATGTGGAGCTTCTCAAAACTGCAGGTAAATAGCCAGCTGGACTCGGCCATGGTGGTTTACTCAATGCTACGTAGAAGATAATCTATGTGCAAACAAGAAGCACAGCGTAAGGACCCTGAAAAGTGGCGCCATAGTCCATGTCTTAAGTTCATCATATTCAACAGCAAAGACAAAACTCCAATATGTGTGTAGCTTTAGTCAGCAAGGCTTCACCTACAGCAGTACATAGTACATCTGGGTAATTATAATTTGCCAATTGAAATTGTTTTATTACTGGTTACAATTTGCCTAACTCTATTAAGGGTGGAGTGAGGGACAGTTTACACCCACTCTTCAGAGGTCTATGCTCACTTGATGAATTATCCTTCCCCCCTCCCATTTGCAACTTATTCAAGCTTGTAGAAAATTTGACTTAGAAATGAAATATTTATACATCTCTCAAAATACCTTAACTGCGGCTTTCAGCAGAGCTCGACCTAGAGCGAGACCTCTTCTTGGCTGGGGGAGGAGATGGAGAGGAATTTTGTGGGCCAGAGTGGTGGTTTTTCTCAGAGCCCTTCCTTTCAGGTGTACGGCTTCGAGAGCCCCTCTTTTCAGGTGTACGGCTTCGAGAACGAGACTTGCTGGTTGACTTGGAAGATCTTGCAGATCTAGACTTGCTGCGAGATCTTGAATAACTCCGTGAACGGGATCTGCTCCTAATAAATATTGAACAATCCAACTAAACATTTCAAAGGCCATTACACGACACTCCACATCCAGTATTCATATTCACCAAATGTTTTGTTTGTAGCCAGTCTTGCATATCTCTACTACAAAAGTGTGAAGCCTATCTACCGGTAGATCCTATACAGTGGGTAGCACCTATTCAAATAGGCAATGTTAGAGCCTGAACTAATTATTTCAGCTTGGCTCTTTCTAGTACTCTATCTCTACAGAAAATCGTGAGAACAAAGGTCTCTCTTTTGCTCCCTATCTCAACTTCACTTCACTTACTACTTGCTGGAGTGCCAATCTCTGGAGGAAAAGAAAAGTTGGAACGAACATATGGTATCATTAGTTTGCAGTCTTTGAGTTTCTCTTTTCTGGGCTATAAAAGTGTTTAAGTTACAGCTTGAATTCAAAATGCTCCTTTGGTGCATATGCGCACAAGGGCTTCCCGGTTTCCTTTCTGACTCCCAGCTCCTCCTACTATAATCAGAGGTCACTCTTGAAGTTTGCATGAGCTTTTGGAGGGAGTTGTAGAGCAGTTTACAGAGCACAGCAATTGGAAAGGGGTACTCAAAAGCCCTGCTGCATGTGCAGAAACTGCCTTCATAACCATTTGCATCCTGGATGATCAGCACTAATTGTAGTAAACGGCATTTCAAATCTGGGCCTTCTACTAAATAAATAAATACTACATCATGCCCTATGCTGCCATTAGTTATTTAGCTACCTAGCCTGAACTCCTATAATCTATTACCATATTTTTCGCTCCATAAGACGCACCGGACCATAAGACGCACTTACCATATGGTACCAAAAATAATAATATTTTTTTAAAAAAATCAGCTGTTCCGTGGGGAATCAGCTGAGAGGTGCCCTGCCCAGGAGGCCTCCGCTCTTCTGGACCAGAAGAAGAAAGTAAAAAAATAAAAATAAAATAAAATAATAATAATAATTTTATTTTTAAAAAAATCAGCTGTTCCACGGGGAATCAGCTGAGAGGCAGGGGCTTCCCCCGCCATGCCCAGGAGTCCTCCGCTCTTCCGGACCACCAGAGGAAAGTTAAAAATAATAATAATAATAATAATAATAATAATAATAATAATAATAATTTTATTTTTTTAAAAATCAGCTGTTCCACGGGGAATCAGCTGAGAGGCGGGGGCTTCCCCCGCCATGCCCAGGAGTCCTCCGCTCTTCCGGACCACCAGAGAAAAGTAAAAATAAAATAAAAAAATAAAATAATAATAATAATAATAGTAATAATTTTATTTTTTTTTAAATCAGCTGTTCCACGGGGAATCAGCTGAGAGGCAGGGGCTTCCCCCGCCCTGCCCAGGAGTCCTCCGTTCTTCCGGACCAGCAGAGGAAAGTTAAAAAATAAAATAAAATAATAATAATAATAACTTTATTTTTTTAAAATCAGCTGTTCCACGGGGAATCAGCTGAGAGGCGGGGGCTTCCTGGGCGCCATGCCCAGGAGTCCTCCGCTCTTCCGGACCACCAGAGGAAAGTAAAAAATAAAATAATAATAATAATTTTATTTTATTTTTAAATCAGCTGTTCCACGGGGAATCAGCTGAGAGGCAGGGGCTTCCCCCGCCCTGCCCAGGAGTCCTCCGCTCTTCCGGACCAGCAGAGGAAAGTTTAAAAAAATAATAATTAAAAAAAAAAATTTTTTTTTTAAATCAGCTGTTCTGCGGGAATCAGCTGTTTGGGGGGGGGGGCTTCCCCCGCCCTGCCCAGGAGTCCTCCGCTCTGGACCAGCCGAGGAAAGTTTTAAAAAATTTATTTATTTATTTATTTTTTTACTGTATTCACTCCATAGGACGCACAGACATTTCCACCTAGTTTTTTTTTGGGGGGGGGGGAAGTGTGTCTTATGGAGCGAAAAATACGGTGCATCACAGAGAAATGCAAACCTACGGTATATCCAGAGCTAACTATTGTTTCTTCTGCTGCCAGTATAGCATCTCTTAGTTCCCTTCAGGTACTACTTAGCTGGTCTCAGTTTCTATCTGACCCTCTCTTCATGAAGCAGTCAGAGTCCGGGTCTATCAAAGTGAAGTATTCTTATATGCTTTATAATGCATGATATTATAATGAAACAGCAAAAGGGTTTGCCGACATTTTTAATAGTTGTGGGATACTAGCAGTATCAGTATATGCCATAATATCACTATGTCCACCAGCATCGGGCAGAACAGATGTTTTAATATTGTGTTCTGCAAGCTGTTTTCAACAGGATTCCATAAATCCACTCATCGCCTCTTCACTCTCTGGCCAGTGCCTATGCACCTCTCCTACACATCCACCCAAAGGGTCCCCTTCACTTTTGCTGATGCCTTCTGCAGAAGCGCAGCATAAGGGAGAGAAACCCTCTTCCCTTTCCTGCACAGACAATTTGGAGAAGTAGAGGAATGGTCTCCCCACCAGCACCCCACCCTCAGGCTGGGACAGGTGGAAGCAGGTCCACGGGCTTTCACTCTGCTGTGCATGTGCGTTATCTGTTGTCCATCATCTCCTGCACAATTTAGATACCAAGACATGTGGACTACGCATGCACTGCACTGGCACCTGTTGGTGCTGCTATGCTGGCCTCAGCCACCAGTGGGCAAATTGTGCTGCCTGCAGAGAAAAGCAGAGCCTCTGGAGAGAAGGTATAAAGTGCAACTAGCAGCTAGTCTGTGAATGCTAGTTTCACTTTCAACAAGTCAGCAGATTCAACGGAAGTGAACTAGTGCTGGGAGGGCTGCTGCCAGAATGGGTGAGCATGTTTAATAATGAGGTTCCCTTTTTTCCAATCCACTTCAACATCGTCAGCTAGACCTAGTCTCCCCGCACCTCTATCCGATGCACACGCTAGAAGACAAGCTTAACTAACCAACCAGCAAGTTTTTTCTTATCGAGTGGCTGCTTACCAGGCTCTCTGCCCTTTGTATAGCTGGCTACAAACATTGCTGTAGCCACAGGTGAGCAAGGATGGAAGTAAATCTCTTCTCAAATCGTGACTGGAGGGAAGGGAGGTACTGTGTGAATGTCTCCAGGTTGTTCCATAGAGCCTCATTTCTCATTCAGCCCAAGTACTGGTATATGTTTGTTTAGGTGTCTCAAGACTCTCAATATGATCCACAATCCTGGTCTTCTCACACTGGGCATGAAAGCGGGCATCAAGGAAGCTACTGCTGGGTTCGTGAGGCAACAGCTTAGGAGCTTTGTTCTGTCATATTCAGTAACTTGGGAGCAATTGCCACTGAACACTACTTCTGCATAGGATTGTGATGTAAATGCCATTAGCCTTAGCTAAATACATGAGAGGGAAGAAGCTGGGGAGATGTGCGTGAAAATAACCAAATAGCTTTTGGAAGGATGGAAATAACTGGGTTGTCAAAATTATGAAGAAGCAATAAATGTTTTACATTATTCCTTTAATACAGAGTGTGGGCAGAGTGCCTTTTGATATTACTCACAGGCCCTATTCTTCATCTATTTTCCTCTTCCATTGGCATGAACATTTGTCAGCTGCTGATACTGAGTATACTGTGGTAGGACAGGAACCAACAGCTGGCTACTATAGAATAATGGCTGGCTACAAAATTCAGGAAGGTGTAGATGTACTCAAGCACACAGTAAGCAGAAACTGTTATTCACAATTATTCAGAAGCGGACAGATCAATTATACAGTAATACCTTGGATTGCAAGTAACTTGGTCTGAGAGCATTTTGCAAGACAAGCAAAAAATTTTAATTTTTTTTTACTTGATAAACAAGTGACATCTTGCAAGACAAGTGTAGGGATGTAACCGCTCACCTTGAGCAGGCGTAGCAGGCCGAAATCGGCCCCGCTCACGCCCACCAGACTCGCTTTGATATAAGAGGGTTTTGGATTACAAGCATGTTTCCGGAACGAATTATGCTCTCAATCCAAGGTATTACTGTACTTTGGTAGGAAGATTTGGGGCTGCAATATATCCTGGACATCCAAAAAAAAGGAGGGTTGTTTTTCCAGCGATCACATTTTACTGTCCAAATGTTTTTATGTGGTAACATACCTGCGCCTTTTGCGATCTTCAATTAGTTTAATTCTGCGCCCATTCAACTCGCTGCCATCCAACTTGTCCAATGCGCTCTTCATGTCACTGGATGACGCAAACTCCACAACACTGTATAGCCATTAGCAAAATTGCCATATAAGTTGATGATAGTGGCAGGAAAAAGATTTTACATTTACTACCCTTTGAGAAATTATGGTTGGTTTTCCTGCTTGGATTAGCAATGATCCTACTCTCCTTCAATACCTAATCATTTCAATATTGCAATAAATAAATATTGGTCCTGAATTCCCAAATCCTTGAGAATTACAGGATATAACCTAAAGCTTTCAGAGCGCAGAAAATATGCTCCTTGTCTCTTCTTTAAAACTTCCACATGTTCTCTTCTATTCGTAGCCAAAAACATTTGGTGTGGTTGTCCAGGGAACCTATCTGGAAATAGAGGTGCACAGCAGTAGACAACTTTGTTTCCTTCCACTCATCCTGTGTATGCTGAAAACATCCTTATGTTTGGAGCCGAACAAGCTTGGGATGACAACATGAACCCAAAGGCTGGGAACCAAAGTACAATACAAGTAGTTCTATGAACCTAAAGGGACTTTGGCATTCTGATTTTGAGCAGAAGCCCCCTATTCTATACGGCAAATGAACACTGGAACGGAGAGGACTTTCAGTTTTTTAAAATATATTACAGGTCTGTTTAAAGACACCGCCCGCCCGCCCCCCCACCAGATATATCTATTTGGATCTAGGCCATTCACTGCATTGGATACAAAATTTGATCTTACCCTTCATTTGGATTGTTTCTGTGAGCATCTACAAAGGTCACTTCTCCGGCCTTTCTCATGAAATCTTTCAAATCCTGCAGTAAAAGTTACAGTTCAGCTTAGAAAATGAAACTAGAACTCAGTATATAGTGTTAAACACACCTCCTTGTTATGGCTAAAAATTATAGTAAAATCCCATATATTACAGCTATAATGAGCAAAATTAAGCTAATCACATAGCTCAGATATGGCAATATAACAAAGCATTTAAAGGATTACCACATATATTTTAACTATGTCACATATGAATGGTGTTATTAAATGCAAGCATTTGAGCAAAACTGAGGTCTCAGTTCACTTGTATATTAAAGGTTTGCCTGCAAACATTCTTCCTGTTTTCTACATAAATTAAACACAAATGTCTTTATTAAGTTAATGCTAAGATTCTGCCACAAGCTGTCAAAAGGCAGTAGCAACCACTTTTCTGGCTTTTGTCAGTCTGTGTCACAACCTCAGTGTTATTTTAACAGAGACTTGCATTTAATGTAATTGAGACTGAGTCTATGTTGCAACACTACACAACTTAAGTGTTAAAGATGCTTTAAAACAAGCTGTTTATGAATTATTTCTTAACCTTTACAAAGTGCCCCAAATAATAGCTGACATTTTATAGCCACAGGCTACTTACCACAACATACCACAAGTGGTCAGATGATATAAGCAGGTACCTTAAGCAAAGAGTCGCTTGTCCAATAATTGCCTAGCAGACCAAGAGGAACTCCCTTACATGGGAGGGGCAGAGGAATGGATCATAGCAATGTGCTTCAGGGGGATGTACCAGAGACCCTGAAAGCACTGGACACAGTCTCCGGAAGCAGCTCTAGAACCTGAGGTTGACCTGTGCTAGCCAATCGAGCTGTGGGCCAACCAAGATCTACATCGCCAAGATAGGTGTGTCATGGGTACCAAAGGGAAAACTCAGAACAGGCCAAGCCCTAGAAATTCAGCCACTAGGAACCCCAACCTCTTGGGTTCTTTCTCCTCCACACAAGAGAAACGAGGGCTAACCCAAAGCAAGGCTGTTAAAAGAGGTTCAAAATGAACTTGGTTAGAGATATATTTGTGAAAAAAAAAATACAAACAAAAAGCCTAAAACTGAACTACAGATTACAGGATGCCTCAATTTATTTAGTGTTTAATAAAGTTCAGTTTAGTTTTTATAAACTAGCATGTGAATCAAATACAGTCTGAAAACCTGAACCTTTATCCTAACATGAAACAAGCTTTAAGAGCAGACATTTCTTCATGGAAGGATTCAATTCTACAACATACTGAGCACTCTAGCCCAAATTCTGCATGACATTTATACATGCACATCTCAAATGTATAACAAGACCTATTGGTGGCAAAGTTTCTAATCACACTTAAACAATGAGCACAAGAGCTTTGCACAGTCAAGACTTAAGTACATAGTACCCGTAGGACTGAATCCTCCCAATACAAAGTTTACAACATATAGTACAAAATGATGTTAGAAATACGTCAAACTGATTATATCCACAGTACATAAGAGACAAAGCCAAAAAATGGTTTATCCATTCTTGTGTAATTTGCAACTGTTTAGCTTTGATAGTACAAGTGAATGTGCATACAAGGGCACATATCTAATTTAAAAATTTGACGATACACTTGAAATTTAATTGCCTGTCTATTTTAAGTTTAATGTTAAACATTATACATATCAAGATGGAAAATGTGCACAGAAGTTCACAGCTGAAATATTTTTCTCTAAAACTCAGAAGAACCGTAGAAATTTGAAATCTCTATATGTCAACACCTTCTCATAAAGAAGCCAACATTTCTGGCTTTCCCATCTTAGGCATATGGAGAACTTGCAAAAGACAGGGGAAAATCAGCTGTAACAAATATGCACTATCAGGGGTCATTGGGGTTCTGGATTTTAAAAAGCATAAATCTATAGATTGTGACACCTTTAAACACGAGAATGTACTGGCTTTGAAAAGCAGATTTTTTCATCATAAAGCTTGCTTAGTGCATGCCAGGATCATGAGATGCTTATTAGTGAGTTTTTAACATCGGGGCACAATCCAGAGAATTTATGAGCTTAACTACAGCCTCGCCTTGTCATCTGTGCTGCTCCTCCCTCAGCTGCAGGATGGCACTCACTCTCTCCTATAAGCTTAAAGGGCTAGTGACCAGACATAGATACTTGCCTGGGGGCAACTGCTACTCACATCTAGTGAGCAGCCCATTTTATTCTTCTAAATCTCACTAAAATAAATGAGACAAACTGATTTCAACAGGCTTTGAAAACTGTTAGCTTACTTTCCAGATTGCACCCCGGGACTATACCCAGTTATGTAAGCTCAACCTTAACAAACCAAAAATAATGGGTTTCTTTGTAAAGGTTTCAACTTATGGTCATTTATTTCATGCAATCCAGATATGTACCAAAAGACAAGGGCTTGAGCAGATGCTATATTTAATTATGTTAAAATGGGAAATGATGCATCAGAAACTTCTGGGGTTCCTGCTAAGCCTCTTCTGTTTCAAAGCATATGGAAATGATAAAGTTGGGCATACTTTGTGTTTATGCACTAGTTAGTGAAGAAAAATGGGCATAGATGCAATATGGCAAAAATTTCTTTCTAACTACATATGGCAGGCATTAATTAGCATTTGTCAAGCTCTCCTGAGGTTAAAATCACCACCTTCTTCCAAGCATAATATGAACTCTAAGCACTGAATAACCTCTAAAATAAACTAATACCTGCAATAATTTAGTGTTTCTCATACAATTGGTAATCTCACCTATACCAAAAGCATACATGACTTTTCCATAAAACAGCCAGTAGTTTGTATCATGGCAGCAAAACAGATTTGAACAGAAAATGTTTACTTTGCTATTTAAAACTCTCACAAAAAAGATCACTACTTTTATCTTGCTTAGAACAAAAACAACAACACATGTTGTGTGCTCCCCTTCCTAATTTGCTCTAAGGCTAGATTCACTCATGCAAAAAAAACACAGTAGGTGCTTAAAATGGAACCACGTTGCTCCATGCAGCAAGCTGCTGGATGAAGCAGCCTAGCAAACGGTTCTGGCTATTTTTAAATCCACTTCTGCAGAGCTAGGCAAGGCCTGAGGTGCCCAGTGAAAATTGCCACGCAAACAACCACCTCCAAGCAGCTACTGTAGTGCCACTGCATGGGTGAACTACACCTTAGAATAGGGGTGGGCAACCTGTGGCCCTCCAAATGCTGTGGCCTACAACTCCCATCATCCCTCACCACTAGCAATGCTGACTAGGACTGATGGGAACTGTAGGCTAAAACATCTGGAGGGCCACAGGTTGCCTACCCCTGGCTTTAGAGCAAAGTAAAGGCACCACACCATTATTGTACATGTAAATCAGCCCTCAATGTAGTAACACTAGATATAACCCAATGGAACTGCCAGAAAAAAACACATTAGACATAAATGAAGTGATGGGTTTGCCCAAGGGCTGCTTTTGATTTTGTTTTCCTTACTTACATTTATAAAATGTACGTAAAGCATCCAGGAAGTGGCTGCATCTTTATAACATCAGGAAGGACAGGCACAAGTACAACATACAAACTTCAGAAAATGTACTGGGAAGCTTGTGGGACACAGGTCTCCGACTGAATTGTCAGAACAGTGACATGCAAGTATAATCAAGAGGCTGATGCATCTGGCAGTTGTCAGAAAAGGAGGAACAGAGAGGTAGCCTCTCCATCAACCTGGCTGGGACAAAGTTAATGGAAGAATATCCACAGTAGCTAAATGGAACCTCTGTATAAAAAGCAGCTTAACTCTGGATAGCAGATGTTTGGAATAAAAGACAAGGAGAGCTGATACTTCATGCCCTGCATGTGCACTTTCCAAAGGCTTATGGAAGGACATTATTAGACACCAGATGCTAGACTAGGTTGCCCCTGGGTGTGATTCAGTAGTGCTCTTCTGTTCTTAAAAAGAACTGCCATTGGACTCCTTCCTAGGACAGACTGTTACCAGTAGCCAGCCCACCTGGTTATTTGTAAAGTGAATGCTACATATCTGGACTCTAGGTGCATTTATTTTTGTCTTCTCTTCATAGTTCTTTCTCCAATTGGTTCCTATCTATTAGATTTTAAGCCATTCTGGCAGGGACATACAAATTCTATTCTTTGTATAGCACTTAGTAGAATTTTAAACACTAATTATAATTACCAAGACAAATGTATTGTGTTTTCTAGTTATTTTCCTGCAGGTTTTTCTAAAATGCAAAGAGGGAACTGTAACACTGAATACAGCCATATAGGAGAAGTCCCGTGTTGACATTAAAAGAAAACAAGGAGAAGATTCAAGTGGCTGAAAAAATGGCACCCCATTCCTCTTAAGTTTTATATGTACAGTCATGCCTTGGATTGAGAGCATAATTCGTTCCGGAAGCGTGCTTGTAATCCAAAACACTCTTATATCAAAACGAAATCCCCCCCAAAAAAATTTGTGCAGATATTTTTAATTTAAGCTGTACTACAGTACTTGTATTGCAAGGCGTCGCTTGTATATAAAGTCAAAAAAATGAAATAAATATTTAAAAATTTGCTTGTCTTGCAAAACGCTCTCAAACCAAGTTACTTGCAATCCAAGGTATTACTGTATCTGTAAGCTGCCCTTGAGCAACTTCTTGGAAAGGCAGTAATTAAATCCTTTAATCCTGGAGAGATACACTAGCATTTTTATATTAAATAGTGTATTTTGTTCTAAAATGGATTCAGTTGACAAGTTTCATATTTTTACACAAAGGACCCCCAAATACATGTGCCACACTTCCCTTTGTCCCTCATGTAGAGCTTCTCAACCTGGGGCAAGCTGATCATAATCCCTCTCACAATTTACCATGCCAGCCAACGAAGGCTCACTTGCTTCAGGGGTTCCCCCCCACCCCAACAACATGCCCTGTCTCTACTTCCAGCCAAGATTATTGTGCAATATGTTAAACAGGCTCCTGCAGTTACTCTCTTGACAGTTCTCTTGTTCCTGAATTGTGCAATTACTCCCAACCTGTTCCTACTCTTTCCTCCTCCCTTCAGGTGCCAGGGAAAATCCTATTTGAAGAACAGATGTTTATAGCATAGTTAAAAAGCAAGGCATTTCCCATGTTGAAACTGACATCAATTAAGATAAAATTGAGGTTAGGTAAAAATGACAACTGTATAATCATGTCATGATGGTGCTGATCAAAATGAAGGTTAGAACTGGTGCTCGTTTAAGCACAATAGCACCAAGCTGAACATAAGGCTAGAGTTGCAGGAGAACTCAGGACACGATGAAAACAGAATTGTGGGGTTTGTTTTTTAAAGATTTCACCTCCAATGTGGATGCAAACATTACACCCAGAAATTGATCAGTGAAGTATTCACAGTTGCAGGACCTGCACAAATATGTCAACATCTCCTGGATGTAAAACTGAATGAAGCTTTTTTTTCCAGACTCCTCCTTTCTGGAAAGTATTACACAAATATTATAAAAACAAAGGCTACCATAATTTCATAATCAGCTTTAAGTTAGGTCTGACAAATCAGCTACTTTCTTAAACCTACTACATATGATTAACACATTTAAACATTACTTGACTGACTCAATGAAATCTCTATTTTTGTTTCAGATTTAGGGTTGGATCCAGATTTATATGCGTGGAACAAGGCTTCCCAAACCTTCTTCCCACAGCAGTTCCTTGAGCCTTCTGAAAATGTTACACAAAAGGGGCTGAGAAGTGTTCACTGACAGCTCCATTGCATATGCCTAAATCTGGATTCAACCATTAGAATTCAAGGCCTATGAAGCAGTTGAAGGTTAATGAACTTTGTTAGGCATTAAAGATAAATCAGAAAGGAAGCTGGTCTATTCTATTGGTAGCAACTAAAGGGAAGAATGAAAAGTAATGTTCAGTCTAAGGGTAAAACTCATTTTATAAGGGATTGTTTGGTATAGCAAGCCTTCCAAGCTAAAGGCCATCTTGCACATGAGAGATGACAATTTGGTAAGAACACACGTGGTAAAATACTTATGTGATCACACATGACAGGGTACACAAGTTTCTCCCCATCCAAGCATACCGACACTAGCATGGAAACTATGTGTTAAGCAGCTCTCAAAGTGAAAGACTGTAACCAAGAACTATTTCTCATTTATCTGGCATGTAAAATAGCCAACTTATCCCTCCACCATTTTTGTGGGGACAGTATCAACCTGCATTTGTGTCCAATGGATGGACTCCTTTAAAATCCTAGCTGGAAATAAAAGATTAATTTGAAAATGACTCCAGTTTTACAGGAAAACGCCCCCCATGATGTTATTGGTATCACATTCCAAAAACATAGTTAACACAAAAACTATTGGGGTACATTGCACCTCATGATATTAACAGAAGGTAAAGCAAAATAGAAACAAAGAATACCTAGGCACATTACTAGCTTCATAGTAAATAATGGAAGGGGGTCCAATGTAACCCAATTTTTTTTCATTTCAAAAGAACTTTACAAGAAAGAAATCAGCACTGCAAATTTGTACTATGTTAACTCCTGTGTCAAGATAAAGCCCACATGGAGCAAAACTAACCTCTTTGGGTAAGATTTATTCCTGGGGTCCACTGGAGCCCTGAAGTCCTTTATACACATACATACAATTTTTGGTACACAGAGGAATTTACAGATTTTATATATATATTTTTTTAGAAAAACAGAATATATATATATATATATATATATATATACACACACACACACACATACACACTCCAGTACTCTTGAAGTAAACCACATAATAATGGAATTCATGATGCAGGAAAATGCTAAGGTTTTCCCTACCCTATTTTGAGCAGTTGCTGGGAATAGAATGGATCACAGTAAGAATGGATCACGTGTTTGATAGTTTCACTTTCCCATTCATTTAAATAAGGATAAATCAGGTCCCTGATAGTTTAGCAAGTTAAACTTAATTTTTTAAAAAAAATTGAAGGGGGGGACATGAAACACCACAGGACAACTGATCCCATAATTGCTGAGGAGTATGTGGAGTATGAAGTGGTTCAGGTTTGCTAAAAAAAAAGTTTACAGATAGTTCAAACCACTGCTGGGGTCCACAGCAATTCAGTCAGCATAGTAGAGTTAAAAGGATGAGGACCTTGAGGGCATCTTAAAGGCAAACAAGTCTGTGGCACAAGCTTTCAGGCTTAAGTAACATGTTTATTATCCCTTGCAGGGAAAGAAGAGCAAAACCTATGACTTTGCAAGAAAACTAGTTTCAGTGCCAATATTTATACCTAAATTTATGTACAAGTTCAATATTATTTAAAATACACGTTAGCTGCTCAATGTAAGCTACAATCCCTTTTTAGAATATAGGTACATAATGCACAAAACTCTCTGCATTAGGAATGCAAACTTTAACCACGTGACTATTCTGTTCATTCTATTGACGCCAGATACAAACTGGAAACAAGCTGCAGACTTTCCCATTAAGCAAGACGTGACTTTTAATTAAAAAGATTTAAGCTTTTAAAATTGATTTTTTACCATTCTTATTAGATGAGGATTATAGTTGTCCAAGAAACACTAATCAGCTGTTGAGTTTTAAAAACAAAAGCATGCTGCTTAAATGCTTATTCATTGGTACGTAAATTAGAGAACTTAAAGCCTTGGTTTTAATAAAACGGTCCTGACTGCTTTAACTGTAATCTTAAATTTTATGCCGCCTCCTTCAGGAAACAAAAAAACATGTTTTGAGTAAACAAATGTTATTTAACATCAGGTCCAACTCACCTGCCAGCTAACACGTGAAGAAAGATTCTCAACTATAAGTCTGTGTTCAGTACGAAGAGGAGGACCATACTGGCTACAAGAGAAACATGTTTTCCCATTATTGCTCATTCATACCCTCTGCAGAAAACTAAAGTGCATTCTGCTTTGATAGATTGTTTCATGTGCTTAGAAAACCAGCACATCTTCATAGAAATTTAGCTGCTCCCTATTTAAATGGGGGCAAGGCTATCAGGCAAGTTGTTCACAGTAGAAAAGACAAGTCAAATATGCACACAAGTGACAAGGCATGGGCTAAAAGACTGCAGGTCAGTTCACACAAATGTGTTCATCCGTTGATGACCTCCATGTATGCAACAGCCAGCACAGAAAGTTTTCATGATTGAAAGCATCACCTAAAGTGATTTTTTTCAACAGGGTTCATACATTTAGCAGACTCACATCAAGTGATGAACATGCATGCGTGAATCAGCCCTAGGAGAATAAGACCAAGGAGAGTGCATGCTTACTAAAGTAATATGGTACTTCAATAAGTTGCAGTGAGCTGAGGCACTATCTAGCCCAGTTTGTATTTACATTTGTGCTATTAACTACAGGATCTGGCTTATTGTCATCAAAACCCCAAATGTTATAAAGTGATAGTATAAGCAACTGTGAACTGTACATTGATTTCTTCAGGCTAGCTGCCAAAATCCACTCCAAACGGTGGCTCTTTCATATCACATAAAATGCGACAATCAACATGTGCTCCTTTTGGACACTGAAGCAGAGGCAACTCCATTTCATTTGCATACCTCTAAATGCCCCACATTTTCAGAATATCCAGATCTTCAGAGCATTTAAACAGAAGTTCCAGAATCCCCCAACTGGCAGGCCGAGTCCCACTTTTCACTACTGGAAATAGTAGTCTCTTCTTGTCTGGCACCATGTGCCTGATGTCATGAACGTGACTACCATGCCAGATGCCCATGAACGTCAGTCACATATCCTACTTTAAAAGTTCACTTTTAGCCTGGACCTTGGATCATTCTTACTGCAGCAACATCACTGCACTAAAGAAAAGAGAATCTAAACAGCATGCTTCAATATGCAAAATTTGTTCCCATTGTTTTTTTTAAACATGAGGATGGCAAAAAGGCTGCCTCTGAATGAAATGCAAAAACGCCAACTATTTCAAAGCAACATGTTATATAATCATTACAAGTGTCAAAATAATTTCATGTACTGATTACTTCAAATAGCTGCTTGTAGTAGAGAAATAGACATTTAAGTGAGAGAAATACTTTGGGCAGTATCTAATCCCGCCAACGGATTAGCAAGATCCACCACTAGCACAACAGGAAACTAGCAGTTGTGGAAGCAAGCAGAAACAGTGGAAACGCTTGTTTCCAGAATGCAGGTGAGTGGAGCTTGCAGAAGGGAGCTCTGCTGCCATCTCCCATTCCAGAAACAAGCATTTCCACTCATTTCCAGGGTTGTTTTAAGAAGCGCTAGTTACTGTTATGCTAGTGGGTAAGTCCCACGGAACTAGCGGAGCTGCAGCAGCACTACTGAATACTGCCCTTTCAAAAGTAATTTTTTCCACAGATACTATCAAATAGTTTTATCGTAGGTTCTGCTAAACTTGGGCTATTACTAACATTTAGTTCCTGTATAACAGTGGTACTCATCTGTAATTCACCATGCTCCCATGCAAAATTGTAGCCAATTTGAGCACACTCCACTCATGCAAAGCCCAGTAAAGCAGGGATAGGCAACCTGATGCCCTGCAGCTGTTTTGGCCTACAACTCCATCATCCCCAGCCAGAATAGCCAATGACAATAGATTATGGGAGTTGGGAGTCTAAAACATCTGGAGGGCACCAAGTTGCCTACCCCTGCAGTAAGGCCTTACAGGACCAGAGCTCTACAGACTGAAGTTTATCCTCTACCAAACTATGACAAAACTGGGCTGCTGATGTGAGACTGGGTACAACTTGTGCATCACAATCAGTATTCATGGGCATAAAAAAGGTATCACAAGCTACCGATAAATCCCTTCAGCCAGTTACAGAGCAGTAATTAATGACTTCACTGGCACACCTCTCTTTCTCATCTTTAAAGATGGTAGTTGGAGCTCAGCATCTTCAACGAACCGATTGTTAGGACAAGATTCTGTGCAATTATACAAGCATGGAGCTACACTACCAAAGATTAAGAATTTAAACAGGGCTAGAAAAATCCCAGCTGCCTGGTTGTACAAATGCCTCGAAATCTCATGCAGCTACTTAGGAATGTGAAACATTTAGCAGTCCTGAATGCATGCAGAATGTTCAGACATATATTCTAATATAGTGTATTTCAAATTTCTTACCTAGATCCACCCCCATAGGACTGGTAATAATTGAACCGTTGTGGGTATCTGCCCCTACCCCCTCTTCGGGCTCTGGCATGTTCAATTGTAACCCTTTAATATAAAAGAAAAAATATGCATCACTTACTTAGTACTTCAGTCTTTTTGTACTGAAAATGAACACACCAAGAACAGGCATCTTCCTCCAAATTATTCAAATAAATGAAAGAAGGTAAACTGGGGTACTTGAAAACAAAAGCAAATACTAGCCTACTCAGACCAGTGTAACCAAGATAATCTCTCCTCTTCAATATATCTTTAAGTTCTTCAGACATCCATCTGTTACAGACAACTTAAACTAGTATACATGAGATGCCCAGAATGAGAGATTTGCTGTTAACATATTTGTTCAGAGGTTGACAAAGAGGCGGGCTAGAAAGTCAAGGCAATATTTTGCTTGCCACCAACCCCTTCCATCAAGTCTTCTGGCATGCACCAAGGACTTGAGGGAGAGATAGTGTCATCTCTCATTTGTACCAGGGAATAGAGAAGGTAAGAAACAGTGGGAAAGAGACTCCTGGTGTGTCTTATCCAAACTTCTGCACAAGTGAGGCAAGACTCCAGCTCTCTCTCAGACTCTCTATGCTTGCATGAGGGAGAGGTGGGGTTCTCTCATTTGTGGTAGTGTGAAAAAAAGTGTTCTTTGTGCTGTTTCTTGTATTCTCAGATCATAATGCAAATGAGAGAAGACTGTCTCTCTCCCTTGCACCTGGCACACACGAGTAGACGGTTTCTTACCTTCTCCAAACTGCAGTACAAGTCAGAGTTTGGGAAGGGTGTGTGCATATGATGCTGGGCATCCTTGCCAGAGGCTTAGGAGCAAGTGATTTCTGAATGTCAATATAACTTAGAAGTTTGCAATTTAGCTTTCCTATGAAGACCAGACAACTCCATTTCTTTTTTAAAAAGCCTAAAATTTACTACTTCCAAAGTTATTAAAAAATAATGATTTCAGTCCAGCTGTTTTTGATGTTCAGGAGTACAATTTCACAAAAAGAATGAAGAAAGTTGTTCAAATTAACATTGATCGTATCTCCATGTAAGACTCCCTCCCTCCCTCCCTTTCATCAAGAACAGAATCTAGAAGGTATGTGAAATCAGAGTTCAGTTGATGGCAGTTCTCCACCATGAAACAAACCCTGATCAGAGGTCAAACTGCAATACAGGGGAAATCAGTTCTGCTTTGAGAAGCTGAAAAAATAAGATGCATTTTCATGACAGCCATCTTTCTCATTCCCTCCCTTGGAAAAATGGAATCTTTGTCTCCGTAAGATGCGTATGTAGACATTACCTTTCATTGCACAGTTCTTTACCATTCAGTTCATAAACTGCATCATCTGCATCTCTGTGATCCTCAAATTCCTAGGAAAGGAAAAGAAGGAATGAGTCATGCAGTCAGATCTTTAAAGAGTGAAATCTTATTTCTCCACTAGGGACTTTTTCCAAACCCTTTTATTTCCACCATATATAGTTTCATCCAAAGTACTATAACAGAAGTGGGGGATATATATATATATCCCCCACCCCTGTTATAGTAATTTTGGGTCTGACACAGAATCGCCAGTGTGGCGTAGTGGTGAGAGTGCTGGACTGGGACTCGGGAGATCTGGGTTCTAGTCCCCGCTCGGCCATGAAACTCACTGGGTGACTTTGGGCCAGTCACTGACTCTCAGACTAACCTACCTCACAGGGTTGTTGTGAGGATAAGATGGAGAGGAGGAGGAGGATTATGTAAGCCGCCTTGGGTTCCTTGCAGGAAAAAAGGCGGGGTATAAATATAATGAATAAATAAATAAATCAGTTTCCTATGTTCTTAATATTGAAAATATGGGATAAACCAACAGCACTTAGCTCCAGGTATTTGTTCATTGACATATAGTACCAGATTTCACAGAAGATGCTTTTTAAAATTTATTTTATTTAATATATTTCTACACCGCCCATCAGCCAAAAGGCTCTCTGGGCAATTTACAAGAAAAAACAAACAGAATAAAAAAATCATCTTAAAACCAAAAGTATCATTAATATAAAAATACAAACACAATATAATACAATAAGACAAAAGCAGCCAAGTTAATCAGTCCAGCTTACAGTAGTGATAATAAAAATGGGAATAAAAATCTAACCATTAAAATATTGGGAGAATAAAAAGGTTTTCACCTGGCACCTAAAAGAATAGAGGGTAGGCGCCAAATGCATCTCTTTGGAGAGATGATTCCACAAATGGGGTGCCACAACTGAGAAGGCCCTTCCCCTAATAGCCACCCTCCTAGCTTCCTTTAGACGGGGCTCTCTGAGAAGGACCTCCAAAGAGGATCTCAGGGTTCATAGATTCATAGATCATAGAGTTGGAAGGGGCCTACAAGGCCATCGAGTCCAACCCACTGCTCAATGCAGGAAACTAGAGGAGGGGTCTCCCATCCAAGTAATAACCAGGCCTGACCCTGCTTAGCTTTCCACACTCAGACAAGCTGAGCAAGCATGAGCCACAGGCACGTATGCGATGAGGCGTTCCTTTAGACACCCTGGCCCCAAACTGTGTAGGGCTTTGAACGTTAATGCTAGCACTTTGAATCGGGCCCGGACTTCAATTGGTAACCAGTGTAATTCATAGAGGACTGGCATAGCATTCTTTCATTTACTAAACTGACTCATGAGTACATAGTTTTTCCAATATTTACAATTTCAAAGTTTCATCCAAAGTACTATAACAGAGGTGGGGAACTATAATAGGTGAGGAGGCCAGATGACCCTCTCATCCGGCCCTCCATGGGGTGTGGGCACATCCCTGACATCATCTAGTCCCTGTCCAGAGCTCATCCGGCTGCCCTTGGCTGGGGACCCAGCTTTGCTGAGCAAAAGCTTTCCCTGACTGGAGAGGCCACACGCAGTGAAGCCACCTCAATCTATAATAAAAGAGGAGGTATCACCAGGACCAGGGACTACTAGCACAAAGGGCAGCAAGTGCTCCTATGCTGTCATGAAATCATACTAAATGAGCAGTGTTTCTATCCAGAAGTGGATTATGATATATTCCCATCTGCTTTCAGAACAAAACAGCCCCATGCTATATGCTCCAATCACATAACATGCTGGTCTGCTCCAATCACAGCAGCTCCTCACCCCACCCACCCACCCACAGCTTACAACACTCTGCAGGTTTGGGGGCTGTCCCTGCCTCCTTCTAAAAGAGTACATTCTAGATAATGACCAAATCTTCCACAGCTACATGATCATTTACATATTTTGAGTCTGATTACTAAAGAACAGTAGCAATCATACAAGGTATTTTATACAGTATACTCTTATTAAAACAATGACAGCATCACAGTCTGGTCCTTGGAGTTTAAAAATACAGTATTAGTTCCTTTTGCTCCAAAAGTTGCCAATTTCCTTATAGCCCAGCTGCACTGATCTGAAGTAGCTACAGCATTGTAAAAAATGGCTATCGCTAGGTGTGCCATAATATTCTACTCCTTGTCCAGGCAAAGCAGGTAGAGATGCTGGGGGAACGGGGGACGGACATAAGCACAAGGCCCATCAGATCCTTCATGGCAAAGGCCCCAAAGGTAACCCTGCTTCTTTTGCCATGTGACACAAGTACCCTTCTGCAGTTCTGCTGCAGTATTCTGGAGGTAGGGGACAGTGCTAATGGCTGCTGCCATGCTGTTAGTATCTGGCCCTGCCACCTTACTCTACATACTACTTTTCTGACATGTTTATCATTCTCCATTGACTGAAGTGAAAGAAAAGCAAGCATCTTTTTCATTTACAGGAGTGTGCTTGGAAGCACTTGTAGATGGATTGATTCAAAACAACTTTTTGACATGCAATTTTCTGGATGTGAATTGGAAAAAGCAACGGCCGACTGAACAGGTAAAAAAAAAAAGCTTTAGATCACACTTTAAGAACATGAGCCATGCTGGATCAGACTAAGGGTCCATCTAGTCCAGCATTCTGTTCACACAGTAGCCAACCACCTGCCCACAGGAAACCCAAAAGCTGGACGTGAGTGCAATGGGACCTCCCACCCAAGATCCCCAGCAACTGGTGTACATAGGCATACTGCCTTTGATACTAGAGGTAGCATATAGCCATCAAGACTAGTAGCCACTGATAGCCTTATCATCCATGAATTTGTCCAATCCCCTTTTAAAGTCATCCAAAGTGGCAGCCATCACTACATCCTGTGGAAGTGAATTCCATAGTTTAACTATGCACTGTGTGAAGAAGTACTTCCTTTTATCTGTCATGAATCTCCCACCAATCAGCTTCATGGGGTGACCACAGGTTCTAGTGTTATGAGAGAAATGTCTCCCTGACCACTTTCTCCACACCATGCATAATTTTGTACACCTCTGTCATGTCTCTCCTTACTCACCTTTCTTCTAAACTACACAATCTGAGATGTTGTAATTTTTCCTCATAGGGTGGTTGCTCCAGCATCTTTATCATTTTAGTTGCCCTTTCCTGCACTGCTTCCAACTCTACAATGTCCATTTTTTAGGTGCGATGACCAGAACTGTATTCGAAGTGTGGCCGCACCACAGATTTGCACAAAGGGAGCATGATCGTAGCATTTTATTTTCAATTCCTTTCCTAATTATGCCGAACATGGAATTTGCCTTTTTCACAGCTGCTGCACACTGGGTTGACATTTTCATTGAGCTGTCCACAACCCCAAGAACTCTTTCTTGGTCAGTCACCACTAGCTCAGATCCCATCAGCTTATATTTGAAGTTGGGATTTTTTGTCCCAACGTGCATCACTATACTTGCATCACTTGCTTACACTGAGCTGCATTTGCTATTTTGATACACATTTTCCCAGTTTGGAGAGATCCTTTTGGAGCTCCTCACAATCCCTTTTTGTTTTAACCACCCTAAATAATTTGATATCATCAGCAAGCTTGGCCATTTCACTGCTCACTCCTGGTTCCAAATCATTTATGAATAAGTTGAAAAGCATTGGTCCTAATGCAGATCCCTGCGAGAATCCACTGTTTACATCCCTCTATTGGGAGAATTTTACCATTTATTCCTGCTTTCTGTTCTTTAACCAGTTACTGAACCAAAAGAGGACCTCTCCTCTTATTCCATGACTGCTAATGGTATTCCATGACTTTACTGGTATTAATCCAATCTAAAGTGATATGTTTACAAATGATGAGAAAGCAGTACAGGAACAACCACTGCTGTGATATAAATACAAAACAATGTTTTTTATATAGGCTCCTTCCTAAAACAAAAACCCAATCTGTAAGTTTCTATGTAAACAAATATTTTAATGTGTTTATTGTGTTTTAGAGTTGCATTTAACATAGCATCTATAGTGCTGAAAACAGTGCAAACCAAAAGAAAAATTACCACTCACCTGGGGTGAGTAAAGATTGCCTCTAGGCAAGATAACTGTGTGCAGCCTCTATAAATGTTGAACACTGAATGTGAGGGCATCAACTTTCTGCAGTGCAGGAAAGTGGAAAAAGATAAACTTCCACTTAATTTACATGTTACCTTGGAGGTGGCATGTAGGACTACTTCTCCTCCTCCCCTCTGGAAGAAACAGCTATGAGTGCTGCTCCTTTGCTCTGAAGATTGCCAGCTGGATTGCCTATCTCCTCCTCCTTTCAGGGACAGAGGGAAACGTCACATATGCCATCTCCAAAATGGAGCTTTATCAACACCAGGGCACTGTTTG
Source organism: Shinisaurus crocodilurus (assembly GCA_021292165.1). Taxonomy (NCBI): domain Eukaryota; kingdom Metazoa; phylum Chordata; class Lepidosauria; order Squamata; family Shinisauridae; genus Shinisaurus; species Shinisaurus crocodilurus. The sequence continues at coordinate 246,279,942 of CM037876.1, forward strand.
ATAGGATATGCATCAGTTGGATAGACTGGCACTCTCTGCCTAGTTGTAATTGTGGGTGGGTGGGTGGGTGGAAATCCAAGTACCCTTTGTTCAGCTGGTTGAAACCAGTTGTGCAGTTGGTTAGATCCCCTCTCTCTCTAGCAGAGGAACAGAGAATGAAGTCCACAAAGCCCCACTCAGTTTGCTTGGCTGTTTTGGATTTGCCCATCCAATTGCTAATTTCTCTCTGTCCCTCTCTTTGTGCTAGAAAGAGTGGGACAGAAAGAGGATATGTACTCCCACCAGCCCTGCTGTGCTTCCCAGTCAGGCAGACCTGGATGGCTTCTTTCTCTCCCATGTCCAGTTTCCACAGCAGTCTTATGGAACAGAAGTATGCAGAAAGTATGACTGTGGACCACTGGGGATGTCTAATGCCTGCCGGTTGCTGGGATTCTCACAGAGAATGGTGGGCTGGAAAGGTCTTGGGTCTTATGCAGGAAGGCACTTCTTATATTCATATGTGCACACTCAGAATCACTTAACACAGCTTAATTATTCCTTACTGTTAAAAGTACACTCTCTTGCTTTGTACTTTTAACATCCATCAGTCCACTGGAATTCTAGTACTAAAAGAAGCACATCATACAAGGCTGATTAGCTCACCCCTATTATGGAGGCTGCCACAGTTCGTTTCTCCTTCTTCCCCCCAGACTTAAAGCCTCTGGATACTTACTACCCTGAGTATTTACCTTTAGCTTTAAGTCCAAGAGAGAACAGATACTGCTACCATTAGAGTTACATAATGAAGAAACAGTGCAGTACAAATGGTAGCTGCTCCACCTGTCTCGTAGGTATCTTTGGGGGTGGGGAGACAGCAAAAACAGATCCCTCTGTTCTAGGAGTGGACAGCAATGCTGGGGTGGAGTGGGAGCTCAGATGAGCAAATCAGGGCATAAGCTACCCTCCATCCTGATTACAGTAATACCTTGGATTGCAAGAAACTTGGTTTGAGAGTGTTTTGCAAGACAAGCAAATTTTTAAATATTTAATTTTTTTTAAACTTGATACAAGCGATGTCTTGCAATACAAGTACTGTAGTACGGCTTAAATTAAAAATCTCTGTACAAATTTTTTGGGGGGATTTCGTTTTGATATAAGTGTTTTGGATTACAAGCACGTTTCCAGAACGAATTATGCTCTCAATCCAAGGCATGACTGTATTTGTAAGGCCAATTTATCTCACCTAAAAAGCACTTTACCATATTATTTCAAAGAGTTCTTCTTCAGAATCCCCTTTTCTAACAGCAAGTTACTACAGGTCAAGAACATTTTACAGAAAGATCTAGAAAGTTAAAGAGAAGGTGCAAGTTTAACATCTCTGATGTTTTACTCAATCATATTTCCTACTGTTTGTACATTATAATGTACTAATATTTGCCTACAGTCTTTCAGATGAGAAAAAGAAAACATCTTTAAAAATAGATGCACCTACCACAAAACCAAAGCCATTTTTCAGATTGATCTCACGTATACGGCCATATCCCTTGAAAAATTTCTCCACATCTCGCTCCCGAGCATGAGGACTTAGACGTCCAACGAAGACACGACAACCACTCATTTTAATCTATGCTGCAAAAAGTAAAGTTTAGTAACTCTCATTAATAGTTTTATTACATTTATACAAAAACCCAGCCAGATCCAGAGATCTTAAATACAGATTAGATAACTGAAGGCAATGTATTTCTTATTATACGCTTTCTTTTTTTTACTGTGCTTCTGGTAAACCACATGCCAATACGGATGCAAACAACTGGTTATTGGATAGGAGACCCCTCCTCTAGTTTCCTGCACTGAGCAGGGGGTTGGACTCGATGGCCTTGTAGATCTATGATACTGAGAGTCGAAATTTATCAAGAATGTACCCAATAAACTATCAAGAGTAGTAGTCAAACATCAACTCCACTGAAATAAATAATTAAGCAGATCTCTTTCTTTGTATCAACTCCTACTGGTGTGGGAGTATGAAAGCCTTTCAAGTTGTAAGGAACTCTTGTGTAACTAAAAGACTGGCACGCTCCTCCAGCAAGAGGAGGTGGCTCAGTAAAAGATAACCAGGACACCCCTAGTGTTCAAGACGACCCAGAATCCGGCACACAACCACCACGAGGTACCTCCCAAGCGTGTAGAAAACAGGCAGGAAAAAATAAAATAAATGATTTCCCACGCAAATGCATTTCCTTCCCAATAATTACCTTCGAGTGGGATGGGGTGCAGCGTGACTGTTTAGATGTGCCTACGAGGCCTGGCCTGTAGAATCTGGAGGGAAGCAAAAGCGGCGTGGGGGGGGGGGTGCGGGATAGGAGGCAAAAGGGGAGAGAGGGAAGGAAAGCGAGACTGTTAGCGGCAAAAGGCTGAGAGAAATGGAGCCGAAAAGGAGGTGGTCGTTGGGGAAAGGGAGGCGAAGCCCTCACTGAGCAGCTAACACAGGGAAGGGATACCACGCAGGGCCCAGCCAAGGCTGCACTTCGGCCTCACCGCCTGGCTGCGCTCCGTTTGCCGCAACGGATAAACAAAGCCTGCCCGCTCTTGCTGCTGGTGCTTCGGTCGCCTCGCCTTTCCACTCCCTCCTACTCCGCCCCGGGCCTCTCTCCCGAAAGGAGACGGACACTCACCGGCGGTGCTGGCGTTTAACTACACTCGTTGCCCCCGTGCGCGCCGCGACACTCACTTCGGTCCGCCAGAGAAAATGGCGGCGCTACTTCCCCTAGGAGGAGCGGCAGCAAAGGCGGCTGCGACTGCGCAGCCCTTTCCCTCCAACCCGCTTGCGGACTACAACTCCCAGACGGCAGTGCGCGCCCCAAACACCTTACTAGATACGGAGAGAGGAAGGACTTCCTGCCTTGGGAATTGTAGGCGGCTGCCGTCTAGAACGGCCTCGTGGAGAGCGGGTGTTGGTAGAAAGGCAGGATGGGATATGTTGTCATTCTGAGGAAGAGGGTTATACAACGACCGCCTGTTCCTCCTAAATGTTAATCGTGTCATACAGTTTTGGAACGTCAGTGGGGACGTGTATATAAATCATGTTTTTATTCCAGATTAATTAATCCAGAATAACGACTAGCCTCTCCTAGTTTTTCAAACAATAAAATAAACCCAGCCTTCCCCAACCTGGTGCTCCTACTGAAGTGTTTGGACTGCAACTCCCATCAGCCCCATCCAGCAGCATGGCCACTGATCAGGCATGCTGGGAGTTGTAGTTCAAAACATTTGGAGGGCACCAATTTGGGGAAAACCGTTTTAACCTCTTCCGCAGTGCAGAGGCACTTTCGCAATTCTGTTTTCCCGAAAAATCGCCAAAGCTGTGTCTTCCTGAAGTGTCATAAAACGTTTTAATTCAAAATGGCGTTTGAAGACCAGAGAGTCTGAGAGAGATAGGTAGAACAACTTTCCCCAACCTGGCGCCCTCCAGATGTGTTGGACTACAACACACACACACCCACCCCAGCTAGGATTCTGGAAGTTGTAGTCCAGTACATCTGGAGGGCACTTGGTTGGAGAAGGCTGCAGTAAAATATTTATTACATTCATTATTACGTGCCACTAGCTCTTGGGATGGAGGAATTTCTATAATTTTCAGCCAACTAAAATCAAATGTAGAAATAGAATGGGCATAGCTCAGCAATAAAGCACGTTTGCATATAGGCCGCCCAAACTCAATCCCTGTCATCTCTAATTTAGAAAGGATATTAAGTAGCATGGCCAGGAGAAGTCCACTACCTGAGACCTTGGAGAGTTGCTTGTCAGAATAGACAGCACTAGGCTAGATGGACCACTGGCTAATTCAGAATAAGGCAACTTCATACATTGACATCATGCGGCACCAGCAAGAGATGCTGTGGATGCAGCCAGAGCTGGACAGGTTGGGGTCGCCTAGAGGAGTTGGTTGGGAGCCAGGTGCAGGACTGCACGGAACAGGTCTTCGACTCCGGTCAAGATCAAGCCTCGCAACCCCAAGCAGGACGCTTGGGGTCCGGCTGTAAGTTAGAACAACTTGCAGTGTTAGCTTTCTAGTAAGTTCAGGTTCTTTGACGAAAAGAAATACTGTCTGCTCTTGTAACCCTTCTCTAGGCTGAATATGTATTGGAGCGCTAGGCTTCATTGATTTTTATAGACTGTTCTCTGTTTACTGTGAAATTCCTTATCTATCTGACCGCTTGGCTCAATTAAAGGTGTTATAAACAAGCTCTGCAAGGGTGGAAGCTGTCTCTGGTTCAGTGTAATCCAAGCCGGTTGGGAGTTTTTATGGTGCCGGTTAACCCGTTAACTCCTGAACGCACCCAAACGTGGTATGGCAATTGCAGACATTATGGAGAATACAATTATCGACTCATTCCAGTCTGGGTTCAGGCCTGGTTTTGGGACTGAATCTGTCTTGATCACCCTGATGGATGAACCCTGCCAGGAGCAGGACGGAGAGAGCTACCCTGTTGCTCTTATTGGATCTTTCAGTGGCTTTTGATACCGTTGATCATGGTATCCTCCCAGACTGACGGCATGAGATGGGTATCGGAGGCAGTGTTCTCCGGTGGTTCTGGTCTTATCTGCAGGGTCAGTCTCAAAAAGTAGTTGTGGGGGAGTGATCATTGGTCCCCTGGTGTTAAGGCTGTGGGGTGCCACAGGGCACTATTTTGTTGCCAATGCTATTTAACATCAATATAAAGCCACTGGGGGTGGTCATTAGGGGATTTGGAGTAAAGTGCCATCAATACGCTGATGACACCCTATTTCTCTGTAACATCTGAATTGGGAGGCTGTGCAAGCCCTGGACCAGTGCCTGGATGCAGTGGTGAGCTGGATAAAGGCCAATAAACTGAGTAGGAATCCTAGCAAGACAGAGGCTCTGTGGATGAGTAGCTCTTGTGTCTGGGAACTGAGTCAGTTGCCTACTCTGGATGGGGCTATGCTCCCCCTGAAGGAGCAGGTGCAAAGTCTGGGGGTGCTCATTGCTCCAGCACTGTCACTGGAGGCACAGGTGTCTTCAATGGCTAGGAATGCCTTTTGCCAGCTCTGGCAGGGAAGACAGTAATGGTGATTTATGGACAGGGATAGCTTAACCATTGTGGCCCATGCATTGGTAACCTCAACATTGGATTGCAGAATGCTGCAGCCAGGTTGGAAACGAGAGTGGCTTATCACCAGCATATTACATCTATGCTGATGGAACTGCACTGACTGGCTATATGCTACCAGGCCAGAATTAAGATTTTGGTACTTGTTTACAAAGCCCCAAACAACCCAGGACCAGGATACTTAAGAGACAAGCCTATGGCTCAAGCTGTCTCAGCTTGTCTGAGTGTGGAAAGCTAAGCAGGGTCAGGCCTGGTTATTACTTGGATGGGAGACCCCTCCTCTAGTTTCCTGCATTGAGCAGGGGGTTGGACTTGATGGCCTTGTAGGCCCCTTCCAGCTCTATGATCCTATGAATCCCCTACCAGCCTGCTTGATTGCTGCATTCATCAAAAGATACCCTCTTGGCAATACCCATGTTTTCAGAGGTTCGATCTATCATGGCTTAGAATAGGACCTTTAGTGTTATAGCGCCCACTCTCTGGAACCCCCTACCACTATGAATTAGGCAGGCTCTAACCCTTCTGGGTTTTCGGCGCCTACTAAAAACATACCTTTTCCAGCAAGCATTCCCAGGAAGACAACCTTGTCCTCTGTACATCACTTAGAAATTTATTTAATTAAAGCAAATCATAAATATTATTAAATATATACATATATATGATTATGAGGTATGTTTCTTCCTTTCTAATCTGCATTGATGCTTTGAGTGTCCATTGTTTTTTGAGAAGAAGCCAAAAGGCAAATTCACAAGGATCACCATTCATTTAATACTGGGTTGGCAGACTTCAGGCTTGCGGGATCTACTTTGGTTTTTACTGGAACCCTGAGGTCAACAAACTCGAGCCTGGTGCAAAAGACACACACTGAGAATTAAAGAATTCTGAGACCAGGAATTTGTTTTTTGAGAACCAGAACTGAACAGAGCTCACAGTCTGTTATGACAGATAATTCTGAGCGCTAGATTCTCTCTAACCCCACACTCTTACGAAAGGTTTAGGATCTTTGGCTGGGGTAAAACTTGCGCTGCTGGGGGGGGAAGTGTGTGCTTTGCTCCTTTTACACTTAAACAAACCTACACACACACACAGACTCTAGAAACAAAAGGGTGGTTTTATTGAAGAAGAATACAGAGAAGGTACAGCGTCTTACTTGTTGGTGAAGCAAACCTAGTGATGTCAGGCAGCAAAATATCCTTATGCTATGGTTCAAACACACCCTGTATTCTGGAGAAGAGAAAGAGTCCCTTTTGCCCAGACAAGCCTGAACAGAAAAGGGGGGGGGGATTCCCCGTCTAGAAGGATAGAAAAGCAAAGTCCTGGCTACTACCTGTCTGCTGTGATGAGGTTCCAGCTGTAGCCCCGGTTACCCAACACTTCTTATGAGGGCTGTGGACTTCCTTTTGGAGGTGTAGCCATAACCAAATGATCAGAACTATATCTCATCTTAACAAGTCTTCCACACAAAAATCCACTCCCGGTTACCACAAGTTTTCTTCATTTCTGAAGTACAATTTAGAGAAGGAGGAGAGTAATTTTATTGTCGCTATTGTTTGTTTTTAATTTACTTTTATTATCACATTTATATCTCACCCTTTTTTCCTTTTGCAAAGAACCTAAAGTGGTGTACATGGTCCTCCTCCTCTCCATTTAAACCTCACAACTAATTGTGAAGTCGGTTAGGCTGAGAGGCAGTCATTGGCCCAAAGTCACCCAGTGAGCTTCATGGTCAAGTAGGGAATTGAACCTGAATCTCACTAGTCCCAGTCCACCACTCCAACGACTACACTATACTGGATTTCCATTTAACACTGTTAAATAATTTGGAAGTCAGAAATTCTTGCTGGTCTACTGCAAGTCACCCAGAGATCTCCAGATCTGCTTTCTGCCTACTGCTAGTTTAATATTTTGATCTAGGTTAAGTTTCATGCACGAGACAGGTCAAAACTAGGAGCAAGATGTTGTGCCTATAATTATATTAACTAGGATCAAGATACTGTGGCTATAATTATATTAATTAATTATATATTAATAAACACACTTGGCACACCGCTTTCTGAACATTTCCACATCAGTAAAACCTATGTGTGCAATATAGACTTGATCAGAAGGTTATTCTTTGTTTTGTTTTAAAGGGAGCACTTTAGATTTCTCTTTAGCCTGTGAAGCTTGGCTTTCCAAAAGGAGATAGTTGTGTGTGCTGGCTGCCACTGAGTTTGTTTTCTCCAGACCACAGCAAAGCACCACATAGGCTGAAGACGGGCAAAGGATGGGAGTGTCTTTCCATTGGCCTGAAGTAACCTTAACACTCACCTGACCCACATGTTCCTGTTACAGACTGTACCGATACAGTGCTAATAGGATGGTAAGAGAGATTTATGTTGCCGCCTAGTGGCCAAAAGGAAAAAATGTTTCTGTAGAGATGGAACTAGGCATGCTCCAGTGCTGGGCGTCCGGGTGTGGTTCTGAGATTGATGCCACAGGAAGAAAGAACCAAGAGATAAAACCAGTTATGGTTTCACCCTACTTGAGGCCCTCCAGATGTTTTGGCCTACAACTTGCATCATCCCCCACCATTGGTTATGCTGGCTAGGACTGAGGGGAGTTAAGCTAAAACTTCTGGAGGGCCACAAGTTGGCCATCCCTGTAAGGACAACCACTGGGAAGCAGTTCATAAATGACCACAGTAACATTAATCAGCCTCAACAATGTTTTGTTGTGCAGACAAACTGTTTCGGTCTGTTTGCTACAGGCAAACGACGGCTCCCTTTCCTCCCACCAACATATGTGCAACCAAGTACTTAAGTCAGTGTTCTCCAACCTTGGGTCCCCAGAAGTTTTTGGCCTATAACTGGCTGGGGCATGCTGGGAGTTGTAGGTCAAAAACATCTGGGGACCCAAGGTTGGAGAACACTGACTTAAGGTATGACTAATCATGTTTTTTTTCATGATCATGTTGTTTTTCAACTCCGTGACGGAGCACCTGCTTTGCTTGCAAAAGGTCCCAGGTTCAATCTCCAGCATATCCTGGTAGGGCTGGGAAGGATTCCTGAATCCTTGGGGGAGAGCTGCTGCTGTATCATTAAGGAATGTATGGCCCTCTAGATGTTAGACTACAAGTCCCATCATCCCTCACCATTGGTTATGCTGACTGGGGCTGATGGGAGCTGCAGTCCACCAATATCTGAAGGACCAACCATTCTTACCTATTGTAGACAATAATGAGCTAGATGGACCAATACTTTGACTTGCTATATGTTACAACTTGCCCATGTTACGAGGTCTACACACTTGCCCTGGAGATTAACTGCAAATTTGGAACCTGCTTCTTTACTTTCCTGCCACCAAAATGCTAGCATATGATGGGCTGCAGGTGGATGGAGACCCCATGCATTACAAGAGAGCATGCCACGCTCCTCTGGAGGCACGTACACATACCACTTTTATTCCCATTTGGAGTGATTGGCAGCCATTTATTCATACAGGTAAAAGTAAAGGTGTGCACTCCATGGCTGCCAATTTTTAATTTAAAATACTAGCTTATGATTGGGGCCAGCTGGAGCTAAATAAGGACCTGGTAAATCAGGGAAAGCACGGGCACTGGGCTGGTGTAGTCAAGACAGAATCTGGTTGGTCAGGGTGGGATGGAGGCAGGAAAGAAACTGCTGGATTTGGGGCAGAGCCAGGCACCTGGAGTTTATTAATGTACTTGGGGACACAGTTGTAAAAGGGGCTAAACCTGTGACTCCTCCTTTGACTGGCGCGGCCTCATCCTTTTGGAGAATGCCTGGGCATCTTGCATCCTGAGCCTCACATTCAGCCCTGCCTGCACAGAGAACCACTGCACTGATTGAGAGACAAACCGAGAGGAGCTGAGAAGAGCCACTCTCTGCTCCGGGCATGCAATTTTGTCTGCATGGTGCTGACAGCTTGAACACCAAATACTCAACCCTCGTCAAATCCGCCCTGGAAAATGGTGACAGGCGGTCAGCATCTCTGTGCACATCTTCTTAAATCCTATGACATGCAACAGACCCTCCTGTGTTCTGCCTCAGAGTGCATGTGGGGCCTAGAAAAGGGTCAACGCGCTCAAAAACAGTAACAGCTCAGCTAAAATTCTTCCGGCATTTGCTCCTCTAGTTCTAGCAGTCAGATCTAGACAATTTTGGCTAGTTGATGGTAACCCTACAGAGTCACAAGCCACTGCTTCTCACACACTGTCCCACAGCTCCCAGTTCTCTCAACAGCTTCCCATCTTCTGCTTCGCCCACACCAATAAGCCCTGACCAATCCACAGGGCTGCTCCTACCGCCACGCTCTGCAGTGGAGAGTTATTGTATTACACTGCCACCGACTGGGTTCAGACAACACGATAACCCACTCAAGGGTTGTGTGTGGGTTGTCGTTTGAACCGTGGGTTATCGTGTTGTCTGAACCCAGCAGTTAACAAACCATGGTGAACAACCCACAGTTCACAACCCAACAACAAACCCTGGGTTCTCTTCATGGGTTGTTCGTGGCTAGCAAGCCATGGCTTGTTAGCACAGCTGGGTTCAGACAGCACAATAACTCATGGTTCAACAACCACCCACAGTTCAATGACAACCCACACTCAACCCTTGAGTGTGGGTTATTGTGTAGTCTGAACCCAGTCACCGTCTCCTTCTCTTTGATTCTCTCAGTCCCAGTGTATAGCTTGGGGATGTTGAACTTCTTTCAGACCAAGGGCTGAATTCCATTTTGGAGAAGCTCTTGGGGTCGGCATTCCAGTGGTGGGCAGGGCAAAAGGGGCCAAAAATACCAGCCTACTTTAGCTGAAAGCTCTGACTGCCAGTACCTAAGTCTTGGGAGAAGCATGTCAACCTTTTAGAATGGGGAAAAAACTGTGCGCAAGCCAGGCAACGCTCAAATGATCACTGGTCGTGGGAAAGGGGGGTGGGGCCAGGGGAAAGGGGCATCTTGGGAACCCCCGGGGACTCAATTGGGACCCGACCCAAGGTGGGCTGAATTTGGTGCACAGGCCTGAGGCTCAACAACCCTAGTATGGATACAGACAGGAGAGATGAGTACAGCATAGTAAGCAGAAATTGAGAAAACAAAAATATTCCCCAAAATTCACCTGCAGGCCCTTGTTTCTTCCTCAGTTTTGCTTACAATCAGCGTGGTGCGTAGAGCATGTACATTTTGATGAGGCCAGGTTAACAAAACAAGGCTCTAACCTAGCCCAAGAGATGAAACTAAGCCCCCCTACCCCCACCGAAACCAGCACCTATCCTATTTTCTCTTTTTCATTACACAGAAACAGGTGTTTCTGTTCTGGGAGCAATGGCTGTGTGAGAAATCATTCATGTGTCAGTACTATAAACAAAACTTAGGAGAAACCTTATATATTTGGAATAGAAAGGCTTGGAGAATGACAATTTGGAGTTTTATTTTAAAGACAGAGAGGGAGGAAGTATAGGGCAAGATACCATTTTCTTATGACAACCTTCGACAGAAAACAAGACAGTTCAAATTAGGAAGTCATACATGTGATTTATAAACACAGGCAGTAAGAAGCGCAGCAGAAAGTGGCAGCAGTAGACCTTGATTTGGATGGGGGAAATCTACATTGGAGCCTCTGCTCAGCCATTAAGTGCAGAGGGTAACCACAGGGTTGTTGCAAGAATAAAATTATAAACACCTGTTCACTGCTTTCAGCTCTTTTGAGTAAGCAGAGTGCAAATGTTAATCTCTCTCTCTCTCTCAATCTCTCTCTCTCTCTCAATCTCTCTCTCTCTCTCTCTCACACACACACACACACACACACACATATAAATGGAGTTATTTCCATGATAGAACTTTTAGCTTCCTCCATAGCACCTTTGAGCACTTACGGTAGTTCTCAAACTATACCAAAGCAATTCTTGGAAGGACACTATATTGTAAGGTCCCATTAAACCAGTGATTAAATGGATTACAGAGAACAGGAGATCAATAATACTAACTAATGATATATGTTGAGCCTTGGGGAAAGTTTATATTTGAACTTCTAGGCTGCATACCAAATGCCAGTGAACAGTTGGAGATGCAGCACCTTCTGTTCACCCAAGAAAAATAGATTAAGGTGCAATCCTGTGTGTGTTTAGACAGAAAAACATCCTACAACTCCCAGCATGCCCCAACCGGCCATGTTGGCTAGGGAGTGTTGGGAGTTATAAGACTTTTTTCTGTCTAAACACACATAGGATTGCACCCTTAACTAACAGTGTTGCTAAACTGGTGGCGCGAGTGAAGAAGCTGAACTGGGCATGCATGGAAGCAAGTGTTGTGAATGGGCATGGAGTACATTTGTTATAGGTGTTTTTAAAATGTACCATTAATGGCCTCCTGGAAGGACATTAATTTAGTTTTATTGTTTTAGTATTTGTATACAATATTATAATGACCTTTCAGTTAAATAATAAGCAGATACTACTACAGTAAATAAAAACTTAAATGAAGTGAGGGTACTTAGAAGCAGAGTTCTTGTGAGCCGCATGGTGCTACTTGGCCAACACGAAGGAAAAAACAGATGCCCCATGTGCATTTGCAGATTACTGCTTAATAGGAATCTTGTTCTTGGAACAACAATTAAATTATAGTACTGTAGCAAGTATCCCTATTACCTACACAGGCTCGAACACTCGGGGGGGGGGGGAACTGACACTGGAGAAAAACACTTGTTCCCTCTGATCTCTCGCTCATCCTTTTTTTTTTTGTTTTTTGTAAAGAGATACTTTAGTGCACTGCTGCTAACGTTTTTTTGTGACACTTCCTTTTCTCAAATCTCCAGGATTCTGCTTACCGGTACTCTGATTTTGAGATTCCCCCCCCTCCCCCGCTGTTTAAGAATCTATTGCAATGCCTATAGTTGTGGAGAAAGGTGTGGACATGAGACCCAAACATACGCAAAAGCTGAAAAAAAGCCCAAGACAATCTAAACGCACAAAATTTATTGTATTTGAAAACAATGGTTTTAAAGCCAATCTTGTACATTGCGGTGGGGAGTAGGGTCAATTTCCTATCTTCCAATGGCTAGGATTGGAGTCAATGGGACAGCTGATAAAGTGAGATGAGAAGAGTTTTTAAATTAAGGCTGCAATTCTATGCACACTTACCTAGCAGTAAGCCTCAGTGAATGCAGTGGGACTTACTTTTGAATAAACTTGCATAAGAACAGGCTATAAGTCAGTTAAAATGGTAAAATTAATTATTAGCTATTTCAGTGTTCTCCAACCTTGGGTCCCCAGATGTTTTTGGCCTACAACTCCCAGCATGCCCCAGCCCCAAAACATCTGGGGACCCAAGGTTGGAGAACACTGAACTATTTTCTTTCCTGGAAAAAATGAAAATGGCAATTTCCAGAGGTGTGCACATTTCATGTTTGGTCCAAGATGGCATTTTTGTTATGGTAAGTTTATCTTCATTTGAAGCAGTAATACCAGCCACGTAAACATCAATACAATTCAAAGCGAGAGGGCAGGGGGTGGGGAAAAGCACTTTGGTGTCTTGCATTTAAGAAAACAGATAAAAACATTGACATCAGAATAATATACAAAAAAAACCCAGGCTACCAAATGTATTTTGAAAAGGGTTTGAAAAGTCTTTCTGGTAATAGCTAAATAGAATTAGACAAGTTAGCTAGACGAAAGAATGAAGTCTAGATTTGTTATCACGAGAATTTTTTTTTTTAATATCATCTGTGACAAGCAATATCAAAGATGCCAACTCTCAAGCGCCATATTGGGAAACCAGACAACTTTCAGCAACAACACATAGTAGGCATATTGTAATTTTAATTAAATATGAAAACATGAGCTGTGTACATTATTTTTCCCTAAAAAAAACACAGCAATTTCAAAAAGTTTTATTGTAAAATATTTCCATGAAATGAGTGAACCAGCAATACATGGTCTTGCGTGCCTCCCCCTCTAAAAAACAAATGCGATAAGGAAATAAGACAGAGATGAGAAAGTTGAGTCATGGTAGAAGAAGTGGGGCCAAACTTCGGTATAGAAGGATGGGATGCAAAACACTGAACAGCATTTCCTATGTCTGACCAACAACAATTAGAAAAAAAACCCTGCACGCATTTTGTGTAATACTTTTTAAAATTTTCTATTTAGGCTTCAATCTTGGAGAAAAATACTTTTTTTTTAATAATAAAATACATTTGCTTAAATGTAACTCCCCGCCCCCCAAAAATAATTTTGTAAACCGTCATTTTTCAGGGGTATGAGAAACTGTTTCGTTTCAACATCCTTCCCTCTGCCTCCCTCCCTCCCCAAATGGGATCTGTTCTCTGAAGTGGAAACGGGAAGGGGGTGGGGGGAGGCAGATCAGAGCCCGCTTTGCAGACAGAAAGAAAAGTGCGCCTGGATGGGAGAGGGCTAGGTGGATAGACAGGTGATAGTTAAAGGTCACTTTCGCCATAGAGAGCTGTAGAGAAAGACATGTAGTCCAGGGCACCCGGTACAGAATCCGGCCCAGTGTAAGGTGCCATTCTAGCAATGCAATATTCGGCTTGATCGGGAGGCAGTTCCCGTCGCAATTCATCCACAGTGATATAGTTCTGTAAGAAAACACAGGGATGTTCTTTTCCATTTTAACTGGATGGGGCAGACACAGTTGTATTAATACGAATGGTACTTATCTGCATATTAAATCACAGCTTTATTTGTTAAACATTTTGTTAAGCTGTCATATGTCTACTGGGGTGCCGAATCTTTTATAACCTGTAGTATTTTATAACCTGTAGTACTTCACTCATCTGCCAGAGAACCAAGGGCCACTGGGAGGCTGCACCCCCTGCCTCCCAGGAAGAACATCACAGTCAGGGGGAGACCAACCTGGCCCCATACACTGGCCAGAGAAGGAACAGCTGCAGGGAGCTTGTTTTCACCTTTCTCTGCCAGAAATAACACGTTATAAGAATTTTGAAACTAAGAACTGGTACCAAAATTTTGCTTTTTTTCCCTCCTCCTTCCCAGCCCCTTTTCCTTTTGTGTCATGTCTTTTAGACTGTAAGCCTGAGGGCAGGGACAGACCTGGTTCACGCAAGCAAAACAAGCCACTGTGGCTTAAATAAGCCATGATGGCTTGTTTGAATGTGCGTACCAGCACACTGTCTCATTATTAATCTTTGTAAGCCACTCTGGGAACCTTTTTTTGTGAAGAGCAGAGTAAGAGCAGAGTTGACATGACATGCCAACTCATCATGGGTGACAAGCTTTTCACAGCGAGATCCTCTAGGGGATTTTTTGGGGGACCTGACTCTTGTCAGGTTCCTTGCACTTTTCCACCCTTTCCCAAGATTCTAGGTGCTCAAGAAAGTGGAAAAGTGCAAGCCTGGTCAAAAAGGCCACTGTGGGTTGTCCCCGTCTGCTCCCCCCCCCCCCAGTCCTCTAGCTGGTCTCCCAGGGGAATTGGTGGCTATATGCATATATGTATATGCATATGTCCCTGTCAAAAAACCCTGATTAGCCCTGTCAAAAACCCCATTTTAAAAGGAAGCCTAAGCTTTGACAGCTGTCAAAACTCCGTGCTCCTGTAAAAGGAGTGGCTTGCACTTTTCCATGTTCCTGAGCACCTATAGTCTTGGGAAAGGGTGGAAAACATGCAAGACACTGAGAAGAGTCAGGTCCATCCAAAAATCTTGCTGCAAAAGGGGTGATCTACTGCCCACCCCCCCTTGCAAGCAACGATAACTCGGGGCTTTGCTTTCTCTTGACAGCTCGCCTTTTGACAGCTATCAAGAGAAAGCAAAGAGAAAAATAAAGCTCTTAGCAGTCTCTCTGGGTCAATGCCTATGGCGGGTGCCTACTGCACTTTGCAAGCAGACCCCCCCCCCCGCCCAGGATATTGCCCAGGCAAGGCTTGCCATTTTAGACCTGCGCCAGTGTGCAATTGCACAAGTCCAACTAAAAAATGAATTAAATAAAAAGTTCAAAAACATTTGCCCAAATTTCTTGCACTAATTTTTTTTTAAAGGGGTGACGAACCACTGACAGTCCCTCCAATATGCCACTTGGGCACTTTGAAGGGGCTGTCACTAGCTGTCAAATCGGAGATTGCGAATAGTGATCTCCAAAGAAAAGAAAAAAGGGAAAAGGGGGGGGGAAGGCTGCAGTGAGCATAAAAGGGCTCACAATCGCGGCGGGGGAAGGGCAGACAAGTTGGCCCTGCTGCGGAGTCCCCTGGGATACCTGCAGGAGGAGTGAGGGGGAAGGGAGGGGACAACCCATGGTGAGCCCGATCATCTGTTGGCCACACCATGGGTGGTTTCATGAACAACCCACCCTGCGTAGCCAATTCGCAGGGTGGGTTGTCATGACACGCCATGAATTTAATAAATAAAGAAATAACTGCAGCTGGGTAACTTAAATATTCAACCTTCATTGCTTCGAAAACAGGAACAATACAGTTGCGTGAAAACTTAAACGAAAGCCACTAGGTTCTGGTTAATACGTCAAACTATACGGAAGTGGCAAACTATATTTAGTATGTGTTACAGCGTTGTTAGATACTTAGCAGATTTGGACTGTTAAATATCTTTAGTTACACATAGTTACCAACAGTATAGTTAAGTATATTTATAACATTTGAATAGTGCTTTCATAGGTTCATGTGCTTCATGTACATTATCTAGTTTCATCCTTACAACAACTAAGGTAAGTCAGTATTATACCCATATTGCAGAGGGGGTAACTGCGGCTGAACGAGTGTGGCTTGCCAAAGGCCATCTAAGTGAGTACACAGCAGAGGCAAAATTCAAAGCAGGGACTTCCTGATTCGTAACTCAAGTCTCTTCACCACTGTGCTATACCAGCTCTCATTGCATCGTTCTATCCCCTGGCTCTGAAGCGTATTTAAACCCATCTCCATAAGGATTTTTGCCAAACTTTGCCCAAGGCAGAATCTGAGGTGGATTTGGAGGAACAGGTGGACTTGCCAGAATCTACAGCAGGTTTTTGCAGGCCGCAGCACCAATGCTGCAATTGATGATGTTTGCAACATCTGCCCAGCCCTAGGCCTGGGCACCTTTGCTGCCACTGCTGAGGATGCAGGGGGCCTCTCTCCCCATCCCTCAATAATAGCAGAATGGATGGATCGTGTAGCATAAAGGTATCCACAGACAGGGCAAATACAGGCCTTAGATGCCCTTGCACATACACCATTCACTCAGTTCTGACTCATGGTAGTGTGACTAGCCCTCTATTTATTCATTTGACTTCTACCCCGCCTGTCTACTAAAAATGGCACTTAAAGCCATTCACCCCCATGAATACAGCTGACACACCTGTGAACTGCACATGCATGAAGGCATTCAAGGCCTACTGAACATGCTTCCTTCACCATGTCAAAGTAAGGGCAAAATATTGGTGGATGGAAGAAGAATTCTGTAAACATCCGAGCACCAGTGTCCGGATGCTCATATATTTCAAAGGAATTGCTTCATGAGGTTTGCTCACAATTCATACTGGGATTTTTGCAAGATTAGGGAACAATGGTTTGCCAGGATGGCCACCATGATCTTGTAAAAAAATTCCTAAAACCATTCTTCTACATATATATTTCAGCCAACCAGAGATCATATTATATTATATTTTGTGGTAAGACTGCACAAACCCCTAGCAAATCTGAACTCACTTTATCTCCAGCCAGGATCTTGAAGGAGGCCATAACTTGGTCAGCCGTATCGGTATCTGCTGTTTCTCGGGACATGAAGTCAATGAAGGCCTGGAACGTCACTACTCCAATGCGGTTGGGATCTACAATGCTCATGATTCGAGCAAACTCTGCTTCACCCTGGGAAGTGAGACAAGAGTTAGCAACATATCAATCTACTGGTGGCGGGAAAGGATCAACTATAAATTTGTTAAAGATGCACACTATACCCTAGGGCAGCCTTCCTAGCACCCTCCAGATGTGTTAGACGACAACTCCCATCATCCCCAGCCAGTGTGGCCATTGGCCTGCTGGCTGAGCATGATGGGAGTTATAGGCACGAGAAAGCATTTCAATGCATTTGAAGGAGGTGGGGCGTGTAAGGAAATACAAACTCCAAATGTTCGGCAGTGCTATTCTCAGCACGGACTCCAGAACAATGCAACTGAATCCCAGAGGGCAGCTTCCCTTTATCACTGGCCTCACGATCAGAGAGCAACAAATGGAAGCTAATGGCATAAATGTTTCAGGTGCAGGTATTCTTCAAGCACAGACCGATGCTAATCATGTTCCTATTACTTTGTTCCTAATGACTCAATTCTAAGCTCTCAACAATTAATTAATGCTTTTAAAAAAGAAGTGTAAGCCTGCAAAAACATGCAGAAACATTTGTTGCAATTGATTTATTCCAAATACCAGCCCTTCTTGTGTCTCTCTATCCCACTAAGAGAGTCATAGATGCATGAACAGAGCTGCTCTCTTAAATGCAGCTTTGCTTGGCTCTCGCATAATGATGCTCATCACCAGGAGACAAAAATGGCTGCAAGGAAGCAGATAGTAGGCCAATTCTCAAGACACAACAGCCCATCATGTGTTAATTTTCCCTCGAGGAGCTGTGGCATGTGCCACCTGCCATTTTGAATATGCAGCCCCCCCGCCGAGGGGTTGCTGTGTCTTGTCATGTCATACGAACCCAGCCGGTGGGGGTTATCTGAGGTTTAAACAACGCTTGCATAACCCTAAAATAGACCGTCATGTCATGTGAGTGGGGTCAGTATGTGAAATGCAGCTCTCCTTGCCTCCCCGCACCTTCCAACAGCATGTAGAACCCACAGATTGAGGTTTCTCCCTAGAACCAGGGCTTTTTTTCAGGTGGAACTCACCAGAACTGAGTTCCAGCACCTTTTCTTCTATTAATTGCATTACAATTTAATCGCCATCTACTCCCGAGGAAATGTAATCCAAGAGTTCCGGTACCCTTTTCTCCAGAAAAAAAGCACTGCCTAGAACATTCTGTGACCTCACGGTAATCCAGCAAATGTCTGGCTGCCTTTGCCCTCTTCCCCTTTCTCCAGACTCCACTTCTCTCAGCACTCTACTCTCCTCCCTCTCCTCCTTCCTGCAGTTTCTTTCTTTCTCCACTACTCCTTTCCTAGGCCTATGGCTGACCCCATCTATTGTTTTCAGCACTCCCACCCATCTTTTCTTTTTATATAAACCGTTCACAAAATGGTGAAGGCATGGTTGGAGGAGCTGTATTGCTCTTCACCACTGATATCCCTGAAAATATTCAAAAGGTGCCCACGGCTCTTGCACAGCTACATGCCTCACTTCACAATCAAAATGGTGTTTGCCTGTTTGATATATTGCTGATTTTGCAATGGGATTTTATTGCAAACAAATCCAATTGTTTTTATGGGTTTGGGTAAGCTACCCGGAATGCCATTTTTTGGCAAAAAGATAACATAGAATGTAAATGAATAACAGAGTGATCTTATGGCCCCTAGAAAGCATCTAGGGGGCCATGGGATTCTTCAGATTCCCGCGTCCGAGGTCAGGAAAAAACTCTGACCTTGGAGCTAGGGATCTGTGCTCAGCAGATCCCCCTCCCCCCAACTTGTAGCCAGCATGGAAAGAACCGCACAGACTGCTTCTCCAAGGTCATAAGAGCAACCTTGGAGAAGGGGTAAAGGGGGCGCTCTGGGGGGTGGGGAGGAGGCCGGGCCCACCAGAATACGGCAAATCCTGACAGTGCTCCAGCCTCCTTCCCTCCCCATTCGAGGCGCCGCAGCTAGAGGGCTGAAACTGGCCGTCCAGCTGACTTGCAGGGTGGGAGGAGTGTGGAGGCAAAGATCGCCTCCGGCACTCCTCCTGCCCTGCATAGGATGCCTGTAATCCTCTGAGTTTGGAGGCTGACGGGCATCCCCATTGGACCGCACCCTAAATAAATAACAATGGAGGTACTAAATGAAGGAAGAATCCCATTTCTGTAAGAACAAAATCCGGCACTGTAAATGCTTATATCCTTAAATGAGATATCCTTAAAGCAGAAGCAACCTTGACAGGAAGTTGTGTGGGCTCCTCAACAAATTAGTAGAAACACAATTTTTTTTAATGCAAAATATATGGACCATGGGGAAAGGCCCCTTATACAGTTCTGTTACAATCTTAGCTAAATTATTACTTCTTATTCAGAGGTTAGTCATCCAGATCCCCAGAGGAATCAATTCAGATAATATTCTGTCCCTTCTTCTAAAATATAGTTCACATCAAGTCCATTTGTAAATAAGTATGTCATTGATTGCCTTCCAGATGTAAGTGCAAGATAAAAGATTTTAAACTATACAACTTTTATGTTTGAAAGTCATGGGACTGATGTAGCTTTACCTTGTGCCCTTCTCTGTTTAAGGGCCAACTATACCATTGTGAATAGAAGTGAGAGATAGATTACCATATTGTAACCAATGGAGATAAGGCAGGTGCGGAAATCTTCGCTATCCATCATGCCAGTCTTCTTCTACAAAGCGTAATTCAAGGATGGAGAAATAAAAGAGAGATAGAGATGGAAAGCAGTCCAAGAAGAGATGAACTCATGGAAGATGTTTCAAAGAATGGATTTGCATGAAGGAGGAATAGAAGACAAGATGTATTGAACAATGAAACAAAAGATTAAAATGGTTTGAGAAAGCAAGAGATGGATACAGTCCATAGAAAATAAAGACGGAAATGAAAGTTGAAATATAGGCAAGAAGAAAAAAGGAATGGAGATATGAAAAGAAATGAAAAATGGAGAAGAGAAGGCAAGACAGGAAAAGTTTAGGGAATTAGGCAAATGGAATGTTCAATAGAGAGCAAAAAGTTCAGATTTGAAAATGCATAAAGAGAAAGAAAAGAATGGGATTGTGATAAAACACACAATAGTACATGAATATGCACAACAAAATATAAGAACATCGACAACAGATGGATTAAAACAAAAAAAAAGAGAGGGGAGAAATATGTTATTTCCTTATAGTTCAATATCTGGGTGTGCTCCCCACTAGCATTCAGTACCTGTGCATCGTTTCCAATATCGTAACCCAAGCTGATGAGGCAGGCTTTGAACTCCTCGGGGCCAAGTGTGCCGGAGTGGTCCTGGTGATGCAGTGCGCCAGGCAGCAGGACATGCAGTGCCAGTGGGGGAGTGGTGGTATGAGACGAAGGAAAGAAGCAGAAGGGAAAAGGGCAAGGGAAGGTGGAATACAGTGGGGTGCACCATGCAGTGGGTGAAGAAAGATAGGGGGCAAAGAATGGCATGCAGACAGAGACAGGGGGGGGGATAAAAAGTGCACAAAGTTAGATATTATGTCAACATTTCAGATTGTGCTAATGCTTTTTTTTTTTTTAATGCGTATTTCTCACAAATCATGGCAGTGTCTGATCAAACGTTTGCATATCAACCATTGCTAGCAGCAAGCTTGGAAAACCACTTTCCTTCAGACCCCCTGCCCCTATAAATCAATTATGTTTTCTTCAATTTAGCATTGACACATTGACACAAACTGCAGAGAAGCATTTGAAAAATCCTGCTGTCAAAGCAAGAATGAAATCTTTTGAGATGAGAACTGTACATTCTTGAGAAGCTATGGATTTGCAAGGAGATGTTAGCAGATGTAGTTTACAAATAACTACATCTAAGTCAAGTGCAGTCATTTTAAGTCAAAAGTTTATATATGCAACAAAACTATGACACTCTGCTGCTTGAAGCTCTCAACACTGAAAGTTTTGAAAGCTTTCTCTGGGGGCATTCCTAAGTCTTTAACTTAGGAATGCCCCCACAGATATGATACAAGATTAATTTGTCCCCAGTAACTTCTAAGTTGTAAAAACACACACCAAAAAACGCATAGTGAATATAAGCTACATTAAAATGCAGGTGAGACAGAAGGCTCAGCAGAGCACATTTAAAAGCTGCACACTGTTAGCTCATGAGCTGGATGCAGTTCGTACAACCATTCTGCGTGGCCAGTTATCTTTCCCTTGCGTGGTTGCTGAATACAATGTTTCATCTGGATCCCGTGGCTTGAGCTGGGGGTTGTACCATGTAAAGCAGGGGTGCAAATCCAGCCCTGACAGAGTTCCCAGATGGCCCCACCCCTTTTGCCTTTAGTCCCGCCCCCTTTTACCTTCAGTCCTGGGTATGACTACTGCCCCCCTTACCCTGTCAAAGTGGTTGAAGGAGGCACGGAATTCATTCATCTGTTCCTGGCTGATTCCTTTGGCATCTCGCGTCAGAATCTGGTTTTCCACCTCATTGATAGTTCTAGCGATTGTTGTGAGGAGCTGCTCCCAGCCCACTCTGATGTGCTGAAGGAGAAAAGGGAAGACGTTTTTTCAGACTTTTAAAGCTGAGAGCAGCGGCGTTTGAAGTCTAATTCAAATGCAGTCCAAGTGATCCTACATTTGAAATATATGCTGCCCAGTAGAAATAGGAAGCAAATGTCTAGATTTCATTTAGGGTCAAACTACATGTTAAATTAAATTCATAGCATGTAGCTCTCTGTTTGTTTTACTCTCAGGTAAGCGCAGGTCCCCTAATCTGGAATTGGACTGCAGCATATGGGGAGCAAAGGTTTAATCTTTCCCTCCCTACTAGAAACCCACCCCCCACCCCATCTGGCACGTAGAGATAGTAAAAAGAAAGGGGAAAAAAACCACTGGGAGCTTCTTTTTTCACTATCTCTAACTGCCGAGGGTGCGGGTGAAAATATGTGTGGGGAACAATTAAATCCCCCTTCCCCGTGTGCTGAGGGCACTCCTGATCCATATTGGGGGACTCTTACTTTAGAGTACTACAAAATAAGACAGCTACATGCTATGAATTTAATGTAACGTGTAGTTTGATCCTTATACCGTGAAAGTAAGGAATCGTTTTCTAAAACAGAGGGCCTCCTTTGCCAAGCCTTGCTAAGGATTTGACGGCTGGCACGCCCTAACTACTGCCCAGTCACATGGACATGGACTCCACAGGCTTGTCGGCAGCATGTTTACATTCCCTGCAGGTTCTTGCCTCAAACATTTAATTGGTAATGTACTGTGCAGTCCAGATCAAATCAGGATTGTGTTCCCCATTAGCAGCAACGCAGCCATGAGTTTGATCTCGGGCGCTAAGTATGGGCCTCGGGCGAAGTGGAATGGAGTCAAGGGAGTTTTTCAGACTGTGTTGCTGAACTTTGATCAGTTGCCCTAGCTTCCATTTGCCCACATTACAGCCTGAGCTGGAAGTGTTGCATGGCAATATTTGTACACAATGATGGCTAGCCAGTGCTCCCAGTCTGTCACCTTTTTACAGCAACAGTCTTACCAAGAGCAGGGCTGGATGGTGTAGGGAAGTTCACTGTATTCAAAGACTGAAGTTAGCCCTTTGCTTGCATGACTGTGCTGTACTCCCACAGACTTCCTGCGGCCTTTACCTCCATGGTATAGTTGGTGTGCTTATTGTCAAAGATGAGTGCCTCCTGAATCTGTTGGTGATCTCCCTCCAGCTGATCAATCTTTGGTTTGTAGTTGACAATGCTCTTCTCATATTGCCGCAGGTGATTGAGCTGGTCCTCCAGAGTCCCATGCATCTCTATGGAGATGCGGCCAATCTCCTGCATGAGCCCAAAGGAAATGGGCAGATGAGTGACAAGTTTCAACATGTACATCATTTGCCAAATGGGCTAAAATACTTTAACCACAGGCCTTGTAATCTCAAGAGAACAAAGCCCTGCTTGCAGGCTATTCAGAGGAGCAGTAAACAGAACTTGGTTAGACTCTTGTTGCTAGCGTAAATCCCTCAAGCTCCACTGAGTTAAATATTTTAACAACAGCTGAAGACTTGTCCAACTGTGTTAGCTTCCAGAACATATTTTTGTTTCCTTTTTCGCACAAGTGTTTCCATCATCCAAATTAGGGCTGAATGTAGTGGGTACACATTACAGATCTGTTAAGCCTGGTAGCATCTGAATTAGCTACATATTGTTTTAAAACTGGGTGTACCATGATTGGCAGCAATGTCCCCTGCATGTACCCACATTGTAGATGTAGTTTTAAAAAAACCCAGAGATGCATAGCTGCACATGCATTATGAGCACATGTGGTGTGTAGATACAGCTAGTTGTAAGGTATATGTTTTAAAGCCAATCTGTAGTTAATTCAAATAAAACCAATGTGGAACATGTATACACTAAAAATGTAAGGCACAAAGCGGTTGTAAGATGCATCTCAATAGTCCTCAGTCAAACTCCTCAAACATATACCAAGGGTCTAAGCAGGGGTGGGCAACATGCAGCCTACGAACTGCATGCGGGGCCCCCATCCTCACATGTGGACTCTGCCACCCCCTGCTGCCACATCACTGAATTCTAAATTTATGCATTTAAGGCTTTCACAGCGGTTTGCTGTAGTGGTAGCAAACCCCAATTTTGTTTGCTGGCAGTGCAGCAGCAGCGTCCCCAGTTGGGGATGCCCCCAGTTGACACCATTTTGGTCAGACCTCATCGCTGGTCTGATTGGTCTTCTTAGAATTGGATTAATAGCAGAGCCAATAGCACATGTGCCTGGATTTCTGTCGCTGGGATATATTCCACATATCGTTAGATGTGATCATCAAGAATTAATTGCAGCAATCAATTAATTGCGGCAAAAAGCTGCCTGGCCAAAATATGGAAGGAGACTGTTGTCCCAACTATTAAAAATTGGTAAGCAAGATTATGGAACATAGCCATAATTGAGAATATTATGCACATATTTAAAGGGTTCTACTCAGGGTGACTGGAACCCAGGGGCCAACTACTGCTGGTGTCCAAGTATACTGACCCGGTTCAGACGACATGGCACCCCGTCGTGGGTTAATTAACCCTTGAGGAGCTGTGGTGTGTGCTGGCCACCATTATGAATATGCATTCATAATGCATATCATTATTAAAAATGATATGTATTATGCATGCAAACCTGGCCAGCGGGGATTATATGGGGGTTATGCAAGGGCTGTTTAATCCTCAAATAACCCTCGCCGTCTGGGTTCGCATGACACAACAGCCCCTGACAGCTCCAGGTCGGGGGTTGCATATTCATAACGGCGGCCAGCACACACTGCAGCCCCTTGGGGGCTGCAACGGGCTGCTGTGTCATCCAAACAAGCTCCCTATCTCCTATTTCAGTTAAGTAAAGAAAAGTGTCTAATATCACCTTGGCTCCAATATAGATGGGGAAGCTGTACTGATGGTGCACACACAGTCACCTTTATTCAAATGCATTTAGTTAACCCTGTGACAATGTTTTTATTATAGGAAATCTTCTCAAGGAAGTGGTTCTTCAAAATATAATTTTAATTTAGAAGGTAAATCAAAAGTAACTGAGAGAGTTTTGGGCGCTGAGTATCTCAAACAAAACATGTATGCAGCACCTACCAACTTCAAGGAAAGAGAAAGAGAGTGGTTAGTCATCAGGGGTACTTCCAGACTAGAGCCCCTTACCACCGCGGAGGCACTATTCTTGTGTGGTAAATTGGAAGTGAGACTGCAACTGTAATTCCACATTGCATCTTATAAAGTGCTTTATCTTCACGTAAGAAGGTCCGTGATGGATCAGACCAAAGGCCTATCTAGTCTGGCATTCTGTCCCCACCGTGGCCAACCAGATGCCTGTGGGAAGCCCTCGAGCAGGACATGAGTGCAGCAGCACCCTCCCGTTCAAGTGTCCCAGCAACTGGTATACAGAGGGATACTGCCCCCAATACGAGAGGTAATATATAGCCATCATGCCAATGGTGGCCTTATCCTCCAGGAATATGTCTAATCCTCCTTTACAGCTTTTCCCTCCCCAGTCCAATCCAAGATGATACCAGCTCGCTTGTCCCCCCCACCCACTTTTCCTTCTCCAATGTACATGTTGGAGGCAATGATTTAATGACTACATTGTGTAGCTCCCCCATAAAAAGTGAGTGTACAAGGTGTGGCTACTCAACAGTACACACCTAGTGTGGAAGCAGCCCAGGATTTCTCTCTTTCTGCTTTCGCGTGAACTCTTTTCACTCTTTTTTTAATGCATGAAAAGACAATGCCTAATAAGAGGCCCTTCAGCAGAAAACTGTCAGTTGAAGTATTAACAACTTTTTACCTCCATCTTGGTTTGGATCCAGGGCCCAATTACATTGGCCTGAGCTCCAAACTGCTTGCGGAGTCTCTCGTTGTGCTGCTGGCGTGCATGTTCTTCCATCAAGGCCTGATCCCGCCTGGGAACGAGTTGTCTCACCTTTAGTAAAAAGATAAAAGCTTAGAATATTTCACTTAATGGTGTGAAACATTAATAAACACAAAACATTCTGCAGCTGGTGAAGCAACGTTTTATACACTGTTAATTGAAAATAAAATCCGACACTCTTCTGCGCTAGCACTTATTAAAACTGGATTTTCACTTTAAGTGGATTAATGTCGACAAAGCAAAATCAAACCGGCACATTTATTAACAGATGAGCTGCAACACTGGAAAATTCAACAGATCAACCAAAGGCAAGATGGATCACATAGATGGGGTCCCAACAAATCCATTAAGTACTCTGAAGAAATTGTTTCTACTCTGCAGGAGCTCTAGTGATATAAGTCATCAGGCCTCTCAATAAAAACCTCTTTCGCTGGCGTTAATTATTTCACACAGGACAAGAATAAAATTAAGTTCAGAATTAGCTTTTATAATCCACACCAGCCTTCCCCAACTTGGTGCCCTCCAGGTATGTTGGATTACTATGCTGGGAGTTGTAGTCCAACATATGCTGGGGATGTTGGGAGTTGAGTTCCAACATACCTGGAAGGCACCAAGTTGGGGAAGGCTACTCCACTGTGTGGATTGCTTGCCTACAAAACAAAAGACAAGTAATAATTGTAGAAGTATGCGTCAAAGAGAATTTACACAGTGGCTGCAATTCTATGCTTACTTCAGAGGAAGCCCTGTGGAACTTAGCGGGATTTACTCCGGAGTAAACAGGCATGGGATTGAGCTGCTAATAGCTTGCCAGAAGGCCAAAAGGGACTTCAGTCTTCCCACCTATAGAAATAATTGCCAAGTCTGGGAAGCAACTCACATGGTCCCATTTGCCATTGATTTCCTGCGGTGTGATAGTGGTATAGGGGTTGGTTCCTGCCATATTGACGTGGTAGGTCTGAACGATTTTTGACACTTCGTTGTGGATTCCTAGGATGGCCTGTCGCTCCTTGTCAGCATCTGGCAAGGTAGCTTTGAACTGTTCATGGGCTGTGGTCAATCCCTGAATGGAACAGATAACATGAGAATAAGTAAAAAAAGGAAAGGAACATTCTCTGCAATGACATGTTAAAAACACCAGGACAGCATGGAAAATCTGTGTCTGTAACAGAAAAGCAGAGTAACTTAAGCAGTGCACCGCATGACATGGAAAGACCCTTTTCCATAGATTGGAATTTTAGAGATTTGTACAGCTGGGCTGGGACAGTGGAAATTTAAATGTGCAGCAAATACAGCTTTCCACAGCATTACTGCTGAAGGACCTGCTAGAAACGTTTTAAGGCAAGACCGCCCAAAACAAATAATCCTTTTAATATTCTTGGAGGCTGGCTTTTACATCAGTTAAGGGCCGGGATAAAAAATGCATATGTTTTGAAACACTGATGGAGATTTCTCCTTTTCAAAGCATGAGAGATAATTAGGAATGGATCCCCTTTTTAAAAACTTTTTAAAGTTATTCACACTTGCTGAACTAATATGCGGATCAGAACACGGCGATCCTTTGGATTGAACACTTCTCCAAATTTTGTGATCAGGTTCTCAGCTCAAAATTGCGTAGGAAAATTGGAATATTAGGGAAGCTTGCATACAGAAGTGTGTATATTAGGGAAAGTGGCATATGAAAATAAATGCAAATTTTTGTGCGGTTTTATTTATTATTATTTTTTAAAGTCTTTGGGAGAGGTTAGGCAATTCCTTTGCTACAGTTTGGCAGTAAGTGTTAGAATCAGTTGATGTTTAATACCCTGACACAGCACCAGCTACAACCACAGTCAAAGAAGGCTGATCCTGTGAGAGAGGGACTCCTATATACCTGGATCTCTTCAATGGTATGGACTATGAAGGTGTCCTGAAGATCCTCCATGGCTCCCTCCATCCAGTTATTGAAAGGGGCAGCTCGTTTGGCATATTCTAGATACAACTGGTCAATCGTCTCCAGCAATTTTTCTGTTCTCTATGAAATCCCCAGAAAACGAGAAAGACAGTTAAACAAGAATATAGGCACCACATCCGGAACTTTTTCCTAGAACGACCTTTAAAACGATTTCCTCTTTTTGTGTCCTAGCTGCCCTTTATCGATTCGATTTGATTTATTACGGTCATATGACCCAAATAAAAATAAAAACCAGCCACAACATATGCAAAGCATACAGAAAAATAGAGATGGAACAGCTCTCAATTATTATGACCCAAATAAAAATAAAAACTAGCCACAACATTAATAAATATGCATATTTATTGCATATTGCACAACATTTGCAGCCCTTTATCCTAGGACAGTGTTCTCCAACCTTGGGTCCCCAGATGTTTTTGGCCTACAACTCCCAGCATGCCCCAGCCAGCATCACTGTCCTAGTATTTTCTTTAAAAGGTAATGTAATTAAGCCACCCGAGCAAAGGCCTTAACATTTTTGGCATTCAAGACAGTACAATTTCCTTTTCCCAGACAGTTCACAGCGTATTTAAAAACCACAAATGATCTGAAATTGCAATCAGAAAGTGGTTCTTAGTTCATACAAAGAGTAAACAATGAATTGGAGACACAGATAATCGCTGTTTGAGTAATCCTGGTGCTACAAAGGATCATACAGTACAATCTTGACGAGGCTGCCTGTAACCCTCCAAATTCAGAGGATTACGGGCATCCTACGGAGGACAGGAGGAGCGTGGAGCGAAGGTTGCCTCCACGCTTCTCTTGCCCCGCAAAACACTTCGACGGCTGGTTTTGGCCTTCTAAGTCTTTTGTGCCTGCTCGCAAGGAGGACAGGCTGAGGTGCTGCCAGGATACATCGTATCCCAGTGGAGCCTCACTCCTCGCCTCCCCCCCCAAAACACCCCCCCCAGCACCGGCTCCGAGGTTGGTCTTGCGACTTCGGGGCCACAGCCGGCGTGGAAAGAACCGCTCCGGCTGTGAGGGTGGGGGGAGGGCACTCTGAATTCAAGAGTCCCAGCTTCTGACCTCAGAGTGCTTTTCCGAGGTCGGAGCTGGGACTCCAAATTATCCTATGGCCGTCTAGACTGCCATAGGATTGCTCCCTAAATCAGCATGACGTAGAGCAGTGTTCTCCAACCTTGGGTCCCCAGTTGTTTTTGGCCTACAACTCCCAGCATGCCCCAGCCAAGGTTGGAGAACACTGACGTAGAGAGTAGCACGTCAGACTAGGGCTGGGGAGACCAGCGTTTAAATTCCCACTCAGCCATAAAGCTCAGTGGGTGTCCTTGGGCCAATCACTATCACTCAGCCTAGCCTACCTTACAGGGTTATTGTGAAGATAAAAAGCTGGGGGAGAACTGTGTGCACCACTGAGTTCCATGTGGGAAAGGTGGGGTATATAAATATAATAAATAATCAACAGTGTGAATCATAATATAAATATTGTTTTATGCCAGTCTGATAAGCTTTTAAATCTGGTTTCTGGAGCATACTTCAGAATTAATTATTTATTTTAGACATTTTTCTATAACATCCTTCAAGAGAAATTCCCAGGGCAGTTTTTATATTATTATTATTATTATTATTATTGTTGTTGTTGTTGTTGTTGTTATTATTATTCCCCGCCTTTTTTCCTGCAAGGAACCCAAGGCGGCTTACATAATCCTCCTCCTCTCCATTTGATCCTCACAACAACCCTGTGAGGTAGTTTAGGCTGAGAGCCAGTGACTGGCCCAAAGTCACCCAGCAAGTTTCATGGCTGAGCGGGAAATACATAAAAGGGAAATACAAAAACTATTAAGATACAAGTAAAACAAATCAGAACAATCACAAATCACGAAGACGAAACCGAAGTCTAAAAAGCCTGGAAAAATAAGAATGTATTTGCCTGGCAACAACCAAAGACAATGAAGTAGGTGTCAAAAGGCATTCTCTGGGGCAAGCATTCCAGAATTGGGGTGCTACCACTGAGAAGGCCCTTTCACGGGTAGCCTCCCACCTTGCTTCAGATGACAGGGGGACTCTCACAAGGCCCTCAACAGAAGATCTTAATGTACAGGTAGGCATAAACAGAGACAGGAATCCCTTCAGGTACCCTGGTCCTAAGCCATGAAGAGCTTTAAAGACCAAAGCCAGCACTTTAATTGGGCCTGGAAATGGACTAGGAGCCAGCGCAGCTGGCATAGCACAGGTGTAATATGATCATTACTAATCGAGCTGCCACATTCTGAACTAACTGCAGCTTCTGAACAGTCTACGAAGACAGCCTCACATAGACCACATTACAGCACTCTAATATAGACGTTACCAGAGCATGGATAACTGGGGCTAGGCTGCCTGTTTAGATATTTATTTTAAACTGCATTGATTCCCATTCCCAGCCTTTGAGAACCGGGTAGACAGAAAACCTAGGAAGAAATAACATTTGAGTCTTAGAATGCACAAGCACCTCTCACCTCCAATGCTTCTCGTCGTTTCTGGGTCAGAGCCCCAAGGTTATCCCACTGGTCACATATTTTCTGGCACCTGGCATTGACACTTGGTGAATCATAATAATCCAGCTCACTAACAAAAATAATGGGGGGGGGGGGAGATACTTTATCAGACACACACTGATAAAATTTGGGATCTATTAATTGAACAAAGCCCTTATACAACAACAGAAACAGTTATTACATTACAAAGTTCATAAAAAAAGCCTTCCAGGATCAGATCAAAAGTCAGTCTAGGCCACCATCCTGCTTCCAACAGAGGCCAACTGAAATCTCCCCTACTGTTTGCGCAGCCCCCCCCCCCCCATTTCACCAAGTGGCATTCAGTGGTATACTGCCTCTGCATAAGGAGACTCATTTAGCCATTAGCCATCTCCTTGCAAGAACCTACCTGTACACTACGTTTGT
Organism: Shinisaurus crocodilurus; assembly: GCA_021292165.1. Classification (NCBI taxonomy): domain Eukaryota; kingdom Metazoa; phylum Chordata; class Lepidosauria; order Squamata; family Shinisauridae; genus Shinisaurus; species Shinisaurus crocodilurus. The sequence goes on from CM037876.1 coordinate 246,310,130, forward strand.
CATGTAAGGCCCTCCTCCAGGTGCCTCCTTCGAGAGAGGCTCGGTAGGCGACAACGAGGGAGAGGGCCTTCTCAGTGGTGGCCCCCAAATTGTGGAATGATCTCCCCAACAAGGCCCACCTGGCACCAACATTGTTATATTTTCGGTGCCAGGTTAAGACGGTCTTCTTTTCTCAGACATTTGGCAGCATATGATGAGGTTTTAATCAGGTCTTGCATTTTTCTTGTTGATGCAAAATTGTTTTTAGATATATGTGTCTGTGTGTGTGTGTGTGTGTTGTATATTTATATGTTTGTATGTATATGGTTTTTATAATGTATTTTAAAGGTTTTAATCTTAAAACGCACAAAGAGCTTCAGCTACTGGGCAGTATAGAAATGTAATAAATAAAATGAAATTGTGGCTAATAGCTGTCAACAGACTTAACCTCCATGAATTTTAAGCTAGTGGCTATCACCACATCCTGCAACAGCGAATTCCATAAATTCATGATGTGCTTTCTGAAGAAGTACTTTCTTCTGTCAGTCCTGAATCTCCCGCCAATGGGAGGGATCCAACAGTGTCCAGCCTCTAGTGCTAGGTTTATTGCACTAGCAGAAACCAACACTTGTGCAATGTCAATAGCACTTCCTAGTGTGACAGGTTTCCTTCCCAGTTTTATTAGACCACTCCAATTTTAGTATTATGAGGTGGAGAAATTTGTTTCTCTATCCACTTGCTCCACACCATGCATAGTTTTTTCAGCCTCTATCATGTCCACTCTAAGTCACCTATGAGCTCAGGTAAACCCTTATTTGGGCTTGCAGACAACATGAACACTAAGAGACGGGTGTTTAAATGTGAATCCACATCATCCTATGCACATCAGCTGTGTAACTCTTATCGCGTTTTGTCAAATGTCACAGTGAAGACATCCGTTTCTCCCCTAGTCAGTCTACGCCACTGTGTTTGTGCTCACTGACTGGCTTTATTCCCACTGACTTGTTTTATTCCAAACAAGGGTGCTTCTCTAAACTCTTGGGTCTAAAAAGGAGTAGATTTGCCTTTGAGCTGAACGGGATCGCAAAGCAGACTGAGTTCTGAAAACTCCACTGACATGCGCTCAACAGTGAAGCCCATGCGCTACGTGGAAGCCATACTTGAGTTCCTGAGCAATAGCAGCAATCTGTTCCACACGGTCCTGGTGAGCAGCAAGATCACTTTCAAACGCCTCGTGTTTCTTTAACAGGGCCTTGATCTCCGAGAGGGTGGCAGTTTCATAATCCTTCTGCTGCAACATTGCTTCTTTACCTACAGGGGGGGCCAAAGCACAGGCAAATGAGCAAAGGGCCAAAAAGTGATTTGCTGTATAAATGTTCATTCCCCCAACAGAAGTTTCTATAGAGCAGTGTTCTCCAACCTTGGGTCCCCAGATGTTTTTGGCCTACAACTCCCAGCATGTCCCAGCCAACATAGCTGGGAGTTGTAGGCCAAAAACATCTGGGGACCCCAGGTTGGAGAACACTGCTATAGAGCAACGAGTATTATCCTTAACAAGCAAGTTCTGTGACATGAAATGCAAACTTGAAATCTACACCTTTATTATGTTAAGTGACTGATCCATTTTAGCTTAATTATCTTTTTCCCACTTTGCAGGCAGCTTGCTTGTTTTGGCGCTGTAAGGTAGATGCAGGGTCCTTGGCACATGTGATGGGGAACTGCCCAGTAATAACCCCATTCTGGTTAGATATCTGCATCCAACTCAATCTGGTCACAGGAACATCACAATTACACTCACATACTATTGATCAAGTAGGCCGCTCAACAAGGTCTGCCACGAACGGCCTTCTCCTTGTCCCATCAGCCATAGCAGCCAGGCTGGTGGGGACTAGGAAGAGGGCCTTTTCTGTGGCAGCCCCCAAGTTATGGAACTCCCTCCCCAGTGACCTTTGCCATGCCCCCTCCTTGATGAACTTCCGCCGGGCTTTAAAAACATGGCTTTTCAGGCGGGAATATGGGGTGGGTTAGGATTTTTAAAAAACTCTTATATTGTTTTAATTGTGTTTTAATGGTGTTTTATTGTATTTTATCCTGATTGTACATCGCCCAGGGTGGCCGGCCAGATGGGCGATTTAAAAATATAATAAATAAATAAATAAACCATATCTGCAGCTTGGAGGCCTATCAAATAAACGTTGAGCCTGGCTCCTACAAGCTCTTAGGGTGACTTAGGGTCCAATTCTATGCACGTTTAGACAGAAAAAAAGGCCTACAACTCCCAGCATGCTCCAGCCAACTATGCTGTGGCTGGGGCATGCTGGGAGGTGTAGGCCTTTTTTTCTGTCTGAACATGCATAGGATTCCATCTTTAGGGTACAATCTCATGAATGTTTAGACCAAAAAATGTCCTACAACTCCAAGAATTCCCTAGCCAACCGTACTGGCTGGTGAATTCTGGGAGTTGTAGGACTTTTTTTCTGTCTAACAAGCATAGGATTGCACTCCGAGATACTTCTATTGCAGGGCACTAGAAAGACTGACATCTGCCTTCACTTCACCAACAGATTGAGCAGGAGTGTTGCTAGGCACTTAAAAGATTTGTGACACAGGCCCACAGGTTTGCATAAGTTGATTTATATTTGTTGACTTATGCAAATCTGCACATTTGCATAAGTTGATTTATATTTATATATGCAAATGTAGAAATAATTACAAGGATTTATTTAAATTTCACAGGAGGCAAAGCCAGCCAATTAATGATGCATTTAAATAATCTCAAATAAAAAATACTTCAGTCAATTTGCACCCTTCCCCAGATCATCCCAGACCAATGGGAAAAGTTTTTTTCCACAGCTTAATTGCCATGCAGGGGGATATTTTTGGGGGGTGGGTTGGGGAGATTGCTGGGGAGATTGCAGTATGTGGGAAGGGGGCAGTTAACCTTTCCCTCCCTAGCTGCAATTCCCATTGAAAATCTCCCCCTTCATGGCAATTAAGCTAAGAAAAAAAACCCCTTCTATTGGCAACAATTGGCACTCAGGGCTCTGGGGAATAGATCCGGGCCACAGGAAATAGATTTGGGGTCCAGGCCTAGCAATGTCCCTGGGACTGAATATTTGAACGCATGACCTATTGTGGACAACAGCACATGGCTATCTATCAGAAAATCTGGTCTGCCTACACAAACACTATAGCAGTGTTCTCCAACCGTGGGTCCCCAGATGTTTTTGGCCTACAACTCCCAGCATGCCCCAGCCAGCATAGCTGGCTGGGGCATGCTGGGAGTTGTAGGCCAAAAACATCTGGGGACCCTACGGTTGGAGAACACTGCACTATAGGATTAAATAGGATAATATGCAGTCACATGCCATGCCATGCATGCATATGCATCTCAAATGATGGATGAGTATTTTTGTTGCTATTACTAAACAACTGAGATTCAGGAGCCCTTGCCATTTGTACTGCAAACCACACAGAGATGTACCAGTAGATCCTATTCTGCCTGCCCTATAATAAAGCTTGCAAAATATATTCATTTGCTAATATCTATGAGTCATAGAATTCTGCTCTTGTTACCATAGAATTTGGGTTCTCTTGACACAGATTTTCTTTTTTAAATGTTTTAGCCCAGAGTACACAAATCTCTGCGAATGGGACACACTTAAGATCTGCCTTACCATCTGTCCAGGATTCATGAATGGAAGCTTTTTGCCGGAACTTCTGAGCCAGGTGATCCAGCCGCTCTAATCTTCGGATCTCGTTCAAAAGCCACTCCTCGTAGCCCTTTTCAGCCTGTTCTAGGCCACCCCAAGCATTATTTATATCCTGTAATGATTGAAGCAGAGGCACAACGCGGTCAAGAAAGGAGGGACAAGTTCAAAAGAAGCACCGTTGCAGGTTCTGAAAGTTCGGAAACATTTTCCTCCTGTACTTCCCCCCCCAGCAAGCTTGAGACTGGCATGTACTAATGAAAGGCAGCATCACACCCCAAAGAGCTGTGAAAAGTAGTGTGCAAATTATCTGACAGACAGAATGATTACACCAGAGGACAACGGCAAACCAACCAAAACAGCAGGCAAGCCGTCGGGACTGTTCACAAGCAATTTAAGAAACACATTCCTGGGTCTGAAGGAGGCCCCCATTTATCTCCTCTTCATGTCCAAAGTCCACAGAGCAGCCACTAATCCAGTGGTGAGGGTCAAAGCTCTGGAGTACCTGCACAGTCCCGACAATGGATAGGCTGCAGACCCTGGAAGACAAGCAATAGTGACGATCCAGCATTGGAACCAGGGACAGTGCACTGTGGGAGCCAGAGGCAAGATTAAGGCTAACCAGCAAGGACTGAGCCAGACAGCAGATGACCTGTGCAATTGCACTGGTCTGAAGCTTATGGAGGGCTGAAATGCACCTGGCAGGAAGGTGTGTTTTATGGTCCCCAGTTAAAGCTCAGTCCCCATTTAAAGATCCAGTGCTCTGGCTCTGAGGTGTGTGCTCTGGCAAGGTCAGTATGTCTGCTGCTGCTGCTGCATCTGGGACCAGTGTGGTGGTGAAGGAAGGGAGTTTTGCTATTTGAGAAAGTTGGCAAGGAAACATTCTCAGCAGCTGGAGATGGAAGCAGGACAATTCCTTGGGACCTTCTTCCTCTGTACCTAAGCAGGTGTATGCAAAGAGTGGCCACTTTCTGAGGTGATCCAGGGGAGAGGGTCTTCCCCATGAACAGGATCTTTGATGTCTCAGGACTTGTATTCTGATGCAGAAGTGACCGGGTCCTGGGCAAGGACAACCACAACAGCACCCCTTTTGCATCATTGTTTTGTAGTCATTGGGTGACTAGAAGGGACATACAGTCAACTTGCAAGAGCCATACCATCTGCAGACATTTCTCAATAGAGGATTATGATCTGTGTGGACCACAAATTGTAGTAAGGAAGTCCACTGGAACCAAGGTACTCTACAGCACATGGCACTAGTAGGTTGGAATACCATTGTCTCTTGAAAGCAGTAGTGGCAATGGAACATGTACCTGGAAAATGTGTACTTTGCCAAGTAAGTATGCTTGGAACTCATCAGCTTAAGATACTCACTGAGACCATTTTCCCTTCAGAAGGCATGAAGGCCGGTCTATTGCTAAGTCGCAGCTTGGTCTGCAATGTGTTGAAGTTGATTTCCAGCTGGCACTTCTCTTGGACCTTGGGAGGCTTGTGGAGGCGGCGGTAATCTCGGAAGTCCTCCAGTTTCTGCTGCATGGCTTGCATGGTGTTCTCTGGTGCCCGATTCTCCAGCCAGGGTATGGTGCGGCGGATCCACTCCAGCAGCTGGATATACCAAGGAGGAAAAAAAACAGAGACAGCTGTAAGTTAAATATCATTCCTGGCGTTTAACATGGCCAAGGCTTAGACTTTTGTTAGGACAATTTATGCGTCTTAGTCATAGGATAATCTTTGCCTGTTCATGCTTGAAATTGTTTTTGCCAGCATTTGGGTTTGCAATAGGGTGTGTGTGTGTGCATGTTTATAGTTTGCATCTCTATATTTTATACTAATATAAAGAACTGGAGCCTCAAGTAAGATAAACATGTAATTCAGCTTTTAATTAGTATTGTGAACCGCCCAGAGAGCTTCGGCTGTGGGGTGGTATATAAATGAAATAAATAAATAAATAAATAAATTTTCAATAGAGCTGAACAGTGGGAAGTATCCAATGTGACAATTCCACTGATGTAAATTACGTTGTGTTAGCAGGTTTCCCTGGGAAACTCCTTGCGCCAGCAAGCCCTATTGGCGTTGCACTAGAGGTCGCTTACGCTAGCATAACATCATTTCTATTAGTGGTGGTGTTGCATTGGATACTGCCCAGTATTTCTAAATTGCGCTTTGAATTCATTTATTTCCCCAGTCTTTGGTGCCAGGTAGCTCCAAGGTTTGCCTTTCACAAGGCCACATAACTTTCTAGGCCTTGTGGCTTTCAAGTTAGGCTCTTTTTGTGAAAGCAACCCCACTCTCCACCCCCGCCAATGTTTTTTAGTGACTACGGACTTCCTCTGGCAATTTCTGCAGCAGCATTGCAATTACCATATTTTTCGCTCCATAAGACGCACCCCCCCCCAAATAGGGGGAAATGTCTGTGCATCTTATGGAGCGAGGCCAATCTGCGGGCCCGCCAAACAGCTGGGCGAAGGATCAGCTGTTTAGCACTGTGGCTGCTGCTGCAGCGCGCCAAACAGCTGATCCTTCGCTCAGCTGTTTGGCAGGCCTGCTTGGCCGGGGCTTGGCTGCGCGGCGGGAAGGAGGCATCTGCAAACACCTCCTTCGCCTTGATGCACCTGCAAACACCTCCTTCGCCTTCCCTCCCGCCTGCAGGAAGGAGGCACCTGCAAACACCTCCTTTGCCTTCCCTCCCACCTTCCCTCCCTCCTGCGGGAAGGATGCACCTGCAAGCACCTCCTTCGCCTTCCCTCCCTCCGGCGTGCCTCAGGTTCCCCAGCTCAATGTCCCCTGAAAGCAGTTATTTCCAGCAACCAGGGAGGGAGGGAAAGGCATTTTAAGCTAGCTGGGGCTCCGATGTTTTAATTATTTACCATGCGGTTTCTGTCTTTTGGTTTTAAATGGTTTTAGGATGCAATCCTACAGTGTGTTTGGAGGGGGGGGAAGTCCTACAACTCCCAGCATTCCCCAGCCAGCCATGCGCAATCTTTTTTCTGCCTCAACGTGTTTAGAATTGTGCCCTGAGCTGTTGATGTTTGCTTTCAGCTTTCAGCTACTCCGACCCAGCTGCCTGCAGCAGCAGCAGCACCACCAATAGCGGAGAAAGCGAGAAAGCGCAGGGTCGGGAAAGCCCTCCCTGCTCAGTTCTGTGACAGTGGCAGGGTTTTGTCGTCATTTCACCATTTGGTTCAGAATATTCTTTTTCTTGTTTTCTTCCTCTAAAACCTAAGTGCGTCTTATGGTCTGGTGCATCTTATGGAGCGAAAAATACGGTAAGTTTTAAAAGTTTGTTTTGTCCACTGACGAGTCCACTATTTGAAGACACCTTCCTACTCACATGCCACACAACCCATTTTTAACCATCAGTCCATGCTTTCTTTCCTATAGCCTAAGTGACACATATATTTTCCTTATCTATTTGTGTCTGGTTCCTTAGCCTCAGCAATATACAGTGTTGTTGTTTTTAAATAAACAAATTACTAGAGGACTTGGAAGGAGCTTTACTTACATTATTTGCTGGAATGAATAAAACAATACAGACTCCCCCAATTTAAAAGGAGACACCACTTCATACTTCAAAATACCTGTTGTTTTGCCCTGTTAGGATAAAACACTGAGAAATACTGTATATACATTCGATGGAATGGAACGGATAGCTTTCCATTTCCACATAGCCCTGTCAAGAAATCAAAAGCAGGAATACCTACATCACTGGCCAACTTCTCATAGTCTTCCATGAGCTGTTCATTCTCTTGATTAACCGCCAGCACCTTGCAAATACGATTGGCTGCTGTTTCCGCCTGTCAGAAAACAGGAAGAAAAATATATAATTAGCGAAGATGATATAATATTTAGCTTCCTTCTACTTGCCTATTAGAAAAGATAAGAGCTCATTCTTTCTCCAAGATAACATTACTGGTCAAAAATTATCTCCACACGACAATGTTTTAGAGGTGACTCACTATCACCACCACTTCTTGCTTCTCAGGATGGCAGACACATTCTGAAAGTTTCGATTCGAATGTGCGCTTGCCCTGCCTCAGACGTTTTTCACTCTAAATCAGGGATGGGGAACCTGGTGCCCTCCAGATGTTTTGGCAACTCCCAACTCCCATCAGCCCAGCCAGCCAACTCCCATCAGCCCCAGCCAGGATGGCCTATGGTCAGGGATGGTGGGAGTTATAGTCCAACAACATCTGAAGGCCACAAATTCCCCAACCCTGATCTATCATGTGTTTACACGCATATCATGTGTGTCGATACTTATTGCCAGGTGCTGATAACACACCAAAACAGCTTCATCTGTGCACACCAATGCATGGCATGAGCTAGAATGTATGGGGGGGGGGGGGAGGTTTTCTTTGAATTGGTAAGTGCACATCCAATTCTGCTCTGAGCCCAGCTTATATAACTAACTGCTGTAAAACCTAACCCCATTTGCCTCGAATGATTGGCAATGCCCATTTTGCTTAAAGTTATTTTGCCACCTCAATTTTTGGGTGCTGCAAATAATCACTCCACACCAAAAGTAACCTATCCCTGTATGCTGTTGAGATCTATTCCATATATTTAAGAGTTCTCATTATTACATATACTGGATTTTACAAAAAAAAAAAAAAACCCAACAAAAAACCAAAAACAAAACCAGAAGGTTGGGAGGTGCTGTTGCACTCATGTCCTGCTTGTGGGTTTCCTGTGGGTAGCTGATCAACTGCTGTGTGAACAGAATGCTGAACCAGATGGACCCTTGGTCTGATCCAGCAGGGCTATTCTTATGTTCTTAAGGTCTAAGCCAGCCTTCGTCCACCTGGTATCCTCCATATGAGTTGGCTGGGGGATGCTGGGAGTTGTAGTCCAACACTTCTGGAGGGTACTAGGTTGGGGAAGGTTGGTCTAAGACAGTACATAAGTTTAGGGATAAACACTCAAAGTAGTCCTGTGTTGGATTAGACCCACAAACTGCCCCAAATTTGCCAATTCAGCCTCCAAAGCCATTTGAGAAAAGAGGGCCTAGGTGAAGTAGCTGACTGGAGGCAGCAGGAACTGCAATAACCCCCAGGTTCAAAAATTAAGTGAAATTCAGAATCCAAAGGGAGCCAGTACTGTTCATCATCAACTGAATGATTTTTGAGATCTTCAGAGGAAAGTACCGGTAATTTCATTTTTAAATGCACCAACATGAGCCTTTGGTTGTTTTCAACTTGAAACCCTCCTCCTAGTTTCCTCTTGGGCTTTGCTGATACTAGTAAAAACAACGACACCAAAACTCTAGTTTAACATAACCGAGAGGCCACCTCATCCTCCATGTCCCATTCAGAATCCCCAGGATGGATGGCACCATCTACTTGCCAATCCAGGGCATCTAGGGGACGTAGGCACATTTTTCCAGCAGCTGCCTTGCAATTGTTCAAAACACTCCTTGGAGTAAAAGTCCAATCTTCTTTCAAAAGTGTTCTAAGACTTCTTTAAATTCTTTTACTCTGGCTGCTTTTGGCAGAGACTTGAGCTTTTTCAGCATCTGATATTTCTGCCTGAAGACACCTTTAGCGGAGATGTGGGAGAATATCTATCTATCTATCTATCTATCTATCTATCTATCTATTTATCTATCTATCAATAATATAAAACCATTAGACCACCCCATTTAAAGAAAGGGAGCATCCATATCAAAACATGCATGGGGTGGGGGGAAACCTGGGGAGGTGGGAAACGATGCCCACCCTTTCTTCCACCCTGCCAGGCTTGTGCCAGCAGAGCTTTGCATATGTCGGAGGCTCCACCATGGGAGCTCCCCAGAAGGGCTGGCAGGTTTGCCCTAATAGCCTCTTCAAGCAGGCAGGTACTAGGACTCGGGAGATCCGGGTTCTAGTCCCCGCTCCGCCATGAAACTCACTGGGTGACTTTGGGCCAGTCACTGACTCTCAGCCTAACCTACCTCACAGGGTTGTTGTGAGGATAAAATGGAGAGGAGATTTATGTACGCCGCCTTGCGTACCTTTCAGGTAAAAAGGAGGGGTATAAATATAATAAATAAATAAATAAGCAATAAACCAGTTCCTTGTGGTGAACTGGTGGCTAGACTATAAAAGGAGAGTCTAGCTTCCAGAACCATGACAGTAGCCCGGCATTACCTGCTGATGAAATCTATTGTATTATATGTGTGTAATGCAGAGCGGAAAGCTCCGTTCTTTAGCCACTATCTGACATAACCAAAGGAATGAGAATTGAGTAATACATTTGCTCCATCAAGGAACTTGTGTTGTAACTGTGTTTTTAGCTTTAATCGTCTTTATTATTTTAGGACGCAATCCTATGTCCCTCCGACCTTGTCTGGGGACGACGACAAAGGAATTGCCGTAGAAGGCACTCACTGCGACCTTGGAAATCTCTTCTGAGGTCGCAGCACCTCGGAGCACACACACACACACACACACACACACACACCGTAACCGGTGTAGTTTTTTCTGCACCGGAAGGAAATTGCGGGGAACCGAGCACGGAAGACTGTGCTTGGTTCCCCCTTGAGGGGGTGTTCCTAGAGGAGCGGGGAGACTCTGCCGGATTCCAAGGAATCCAGACGGTGCCTCAGCGACTCTCCTCCTCCCAAGGAGAGGAAAAACATCTAGATGGCTGAAACCGGCCGTCTACATGTTTTTCAGGGTATGGGGAACACGGAGGATATCCTATCCTTCGAGCTCCTCCCACCCTGCATAGGATGTCCATAATCCTCCAGGTTCAGAGGGTTGAGGGCACCCTCATAGGATTGTACTGCCCAAGTGTTGTTGTTTTTTTTAAATGTTTTGCTTATTTCTGAGTCGCCCAGAGAATGTCTATTACAGGGAAGCTATAGAAATACAGTAATAAATAAAATAAAATAAATCAAGCTCTGTTTTTGGTCTCCTCCTAATAATTTTCAGGGATAGAGACTTCACAACTTCTCTGGCTAGCCTGTTCTACTGCCCAATAACAAAGAGGGTATTACTTTAATTAATGGGTTATAGCTTGGACAAAGGTACGCCCACAAGACTTTCCAGGGGGTTACTAGACTGGCAGCTACTCAAAAAACAGGTTAAGCCTAGAGACTGTAGATTTTGCCAGTATCGTCTCACTTCTTTGTCTCAATACCTCATTAAGAAAGAACAGCATCGGTAATGCCTACATATCTCCTTTGGTTTATAGACTAGCTCTAAAGTGAACGAGCGCAGGCACATAGCGGGCATGTCTCTCTGCCTTTCCAGCAGCGCAGATTAACAACGGAGTCCTGAAATGCTAGCCATATCAAAGTAAAGCTTAATAGAAAGGCTAGCCAGAAATTATTTTGAAAAATCCATTTCCACAATGTATTAAAAACGTATTATTAAACCCGAGTAGTAATAAAAACACTCATGCAGTTTAGCGTTATGAAAGTTAGAAGTAGTTAGGGGGGGAGAGCAAACTGACCAAAGCAAGTATATGTGAAGAAATACACAGACACACACACAAACAAATAATATGAAGGAAAAGCAGCCAGTCACATACATGTCATGGCAGGCTGGGGACCCTGTACCTTTAAAGACTCAGTATAAGAGAATGAAAGAAGCAGAAAGTTGATCATGTGACCTCCCCTTCAGGGCTGGTAGCAGTAATGAGAAATCTGAATGAGAAATGGAGCACATCACAGTAAGTCACCTTGTCAAGGAAGAGGGCAGAGCTTGAAAAGACACTCTGTGCTCCTGGGCCTAGGCTGAAATACATGCTTGCTAATCACTCTGCATTAGCCCCAGATCTGGAGTCTGTCTCTCTCAACAGCTGGCTGTTAGAAGACTGGCATTGGGAGAGCTTCAAAGGGGAAAGGAACAGGACCCTCTCCTCTAGGCGATGAATACATAGCTAGACAAGGCAATCAACTTTTTAAAAACCCTTCCTTTAAAATCAGCACAGGCTTGGTGCCTTAATAACTAACTCCGAATCCTTACTCCAGTGGCTTGGTTTAGTGGCAAATATTTTATAGCTGAACAATGTTTGTAACAGCCTGGGTACTAGCACTAATTGCTGGCTAGACGCAGGACCCAATGTCTTCTGGATGGAATTGGTCATTTTGACAATCAAGTTTGGATAATCATTCAATAGAATGATTACTGAATCATTCTTATTTTTCAGTCCAAAGTTAAATAACTGATTTCTATTACGGTAGTTTGTTTGCTCGGTTGCACTTGGCACGGGTTCCAGTCCACAAAATTAAACTTGCTGGAAACTCCCTTACTGAAAAATCACCTTGAGTATCTACTTGCAAAGAAGTGAAATAATTGAATTCACAGATTCGAACAGAATTCTCAGTTGTTAATGTGATGAATTCTGAATTGGCTTTCTATGTTAACTTCAGCTTTATCAGAAAGTTGGTATGTGCTCTGAAAAATGTAACAGTAAGTATTGAGGGCTTTGCATTTTGCTTCACTTCAGATGATTTACTGAAGAGGGATCAACTACTTTGCATATGGCGATAGGCCCCAACCAGAGCTGTTGTGTCCTATTCTAGAACATGGCATGCTCAGATCCATCATCTATGTTGTCTACTAAACAAGATAATGCCTAATGCCAGAACAGTTTTACACAAATTCAGAGTAAGGCTTTTAGCAAACTGGTAACATGATATTTGAATAAAGTTTGAATGCTCCCTATAGAAACACTAAAGTCCCTGACCTTCTCAGATTAAAACTTTCTCATACTTGCAAACCAATCCTACACATGTCTACTCAGAAGACCCACTGAGTTCAATGGGCTTCCTCCCAGGTAAATGAGCATATGATTGCAGCCTAAAAGGAGTCAAATGTGTTCTACAAAAAAGACACAGGAGGTCTGCTGTCACTCTAGTATTTTAAAAGAAGGTGCTTTTAAAACCATAATATGGAGAATGAGGTCCAATTCATACACTTCCAAGGTGAGGTGGAAGTAGACCGTGGGAAAGGGAGCCTTTTCAGTAGCTCACACAGCATGTCGGTAATCCATGAATTGAGCCCCAGTGTGACAATTTTCAGTTCAGTTTGTAATATTCCAGTTTAGTTTGCACGTTATGTCTACGAGTTTGGTAACAAATTTGGGCAAAGGGAAAAAAACGTGCATGCTCATTTTTATTATGATGTGACTGCATAATGGGAAAATATGGCAAAGGTTATCTTCCAAGAAGGAGAACTTCATATGGTTGCCTGGCGTAGCGAGGGAGGGTCTCTGGATTAGCTGCACCTCAGCTCTCCTTATGAGAGCAGAACTGCCCAATGTGAAGCCAGAGGAGCTGGGCGTAAGAGCGGCTTTCCCCCCGATATCCAAAACTCAGGTATGGCTAAAAGCAGCTAGTGTCAGTTCTGAATGACACACACGTGTTTAAATCACTGCTTTCCCACAAAATGCATGGGAATCGATAAAGGCAGATGTGTTTTGTACCCGAGTACAGAATGCCAAGGAGGAGCAGCTCTAAGATGTGGAGAAATCAGTTGAGAGATGACTACATAAGACTTTTTTTTTAAAAAGCCAGCTGTAAAGGTAAGGAAACACCACAGATGGTACGAGGAAGGAAAGCACCCGAATTACCAGTGGAGGAAGAACACAAATGGGTGGGAGCGAGGAGAAGCAACATGGGGGAAGAAAAGAAGGCCTTAAAAGCAGTATGTAGAAACCATTTACTCGAACCTGGCATCAGGGCTGGGTGTTTTTAGAAAGGTGTAATGCAGCCTTCCCCAACCTAGTGCCCTCCATATGTGTTGGGACTACTACTACTATCATCCCCAGTGTGGACATTGATGGGAGTTGTGGTCCAACACATCTGGAGAGGACCAGGTTAGGGAAGGCTGGATACATCCGTTATAAATCACTATAGTTTGGCTTCAAATTCATCTATTTACCCAGCAGGTACTCAATGTGGAGAAAAGCATGGCATTTCTAGAATGAAACCTACTGAGAGTGCAGCTGGCACAGCAGAAGTGATCACTGAAAGAAAAGAAAAAGAGCCCACATAGGTATGACCAGAGTCCATTGATGCTAAAGTTGCAGCACCGGAGGGGTTTGTGTTCTTTATGGTTATGTAAACACTAACTGGCAATTCTCTCTGTCCACTTAGAAAAGTAGTTGCTCAGGAATTAATAACACTATTGGTATACTGCCAATGCCAACGGAGTCCTCTTGCATATACAAGAGAACCCTTTGAAGAATTGTTTTTTTGTTACATGCTCAGCCTGGGGGATTATGGAAGTTGTAGTCCAACACATCTGGAGGGTGCCAAGTTGGGGAAGACTGCCTAGCTGGTTTTCCCCCTAGAGGAAAAAAATGCTATTGGTACCTCTATCTAAAGAATGCTATTGGTACCTCTCTCTATGGCAGCAACCTGGTGCCCTCCAGAAGTTGCTGCCACAGAGAGAGGTACCAATAGCATTTTTTTAAATTTTAAATCCCATGATCCCTCACCATTGACCATGTTAGCTGGCTGATGAGAGCTATAGTCCAAAACATCTGGAGGGCGCCAGGTTAGGGAAGGCTAGATTTCATAGATCATAGAGTTGGAAGGAGCCTACAAGGCTATCGAGTCCAACCCCCTGCTCAATGCAGGAAACTAGAGGAGGGGTCTCCCATCCAAGTAATAACCAGGCTTGACCCTGCTTAGCTTTCCACACTCAGACAAGCTGAGCCAGCATAAGTCACAGGCCTAGTTTATGGGATACCTCTATCTTTCCCCACATAGGGTGGGGAAAGCAGCTTGGGATGGAACACCAGAGGTGGAAGGGTTAAGAGAGTAACCCCCCCCCAAAAAAAAGAATCTGGACTTTCACTCCAGATTGCAGTCTTCATGGCTACATTTGGAAAACATCAGAGAAGAACTGCTATGACTGAGCATCACTTGTACTTTGGGCCTCAGCCACCTAGTACTACAGTAATTGTTAACACTGCTAGAAAGAGCTATAGAGCTGGGCCTTTTTAACCCCCACAACAGACTTTACACTGCCAGTGGTGGACTAGAGTTGTATCAGCCATCAAAAATAATTTGGCACAGAGGGCTCTTAAGGGACCTGGCTGGGAATGTGGAGCTAACAGGGCACTTTCTGACAGACAGGCATCATATCCTGTCAATTTTGAATATATTGACTATATTCTCTTATCTTAACTTGGACTGATGTGGTTACAACCTAGCAGTTCTAAGCAGAAAACCTTGGGAAAAAGCCAGAGATCTACTATGATGAAAGAAATCTAGGGGGTCCTCAGCAAAGCTAAAGGTCTTTTATCCCGAAGAAGCTGTGGTAACGTTACATAACTCAATGTGAAAGCCAGCACTGGATTCCATACCTCTAATGGTTTAGGACAGGTTCCTCTAAATTTGATGGGCAGGAAACAGAAGGAGGAGGAGGGGTTTGTTAGGAATAAAGTCTCACCTTCTGCGCACCTGAGAAGGCGTGGTAGTAACATGAAACATAGGTCATAATGGCCTTCTCATCCGGCCTTAGCGTGCCTATAATATCTGTGCAAAGAAGGAGAAGAGGTTGAAAGGATAAAGTAAGAAGCAGCACACAGAATAAAATAAAACAGTCATGGGTGGGAAGAGAGGGGGGAAACTTCCCATCATGCATTGCAGGACAGGCCAAACAGATTTCCATGCGGAGAGCTGGGAATTGAGATCAGAACGTGACTGGCAGGGTTGGCTCTGTGGACTCCAGCAGCACTTGCCACCACCCATTTTCAGCCCCAGTGTACGTTGTTGTTGTTGTTGTTGTTGTTGTTGTTATTTTCAACACAATTCCACAGTCAGTAGGGTCAACCCACTTGAAACCAAGGGCAAAACTAACTTTTTCTGGGGAGTGAACAGCCAATTCTGTGTGCTTATCCTACACAAAGGAATAAAGTATATGCATTTGATAAAGACCCTACGACAAAAGTTAAAGCCATGGCAAAATGGAACAACATTACATCTGTCTTGGGACAGCTACCTGATCACTGACTATAATTAGAAGAACATTTCCATATTATGTTTATTCTAACTTTTGTTCCCACAGAAAACCTGAATGACATTATACTCCAACACTGACAAACAAGCTATCTCTCTCTGGCAGATTAGAGCCAAGCTTCATATTCAGAAGAATTGCATACAGTCTCTCTTGGGACTATGACACCTCAAAATGCACGTGAAGGATTTGCATGACTGAATGCTCCCCACAGCAAAATTCCCTGATCACTGAAACAGAGTTCTGGACTAGCATTTTCTCTGACATGCTAGCTTTCCACAAAGAGGGAGTTGTTACCACAGGGAAAACATTCACTCATGCAAATCCCCAATATGCACTTTGAAGTGCTTACAGTCCCAGGTGGGCTGTCCTATGTGTTTCTTCTGAGCACACAGATTAGCTGATAATAATGCAGTGGCACCTAAAAGGCTCAGTCATCAGAAATTCCATGTTTATAACTGCAAGATCAAAAAATTGCTGAATGCTTGTTAGGTGCAATCAGGTGCAGTAGAAAATGCACTACAATCCCTTGCCTGGTGCAGCAGATTTTAAGGCAATGGTGCTGCCATACAATTGCAATAAATAACACAATACCTACAATTGCATGGCCAGTGATATCACGGAAAAGCAGTTCACATCGCAAGTATGGAAGGTTCGAAATAGAAGAACAAATGTTTCAGTATTGCTCCCCATTTCATTTTAGAAGACAGACATGCACATCTGTCTCTTAAGGCAAGGATGGGACGGCTGCAGTCTTGTGGCACACTGATGTGTTTTTAAATGAACAAAGCAGGAGTGCATACTGAAAACTCTCTTTTAAGAGTTAAGGCATAACTAATCTGTTAAGTGATCCTGATTATGCATGCTTGCTTAAACATACGTGCTCAGCTAGATCAGACCAAAGTCCATCTAGTCCAGCCTTTCTTGCAAGAATTCCAGAAACCAGTAGGTGGTCCACTGGTGGGCAGTAGTGTACCTTCTTTCCACCACTATCTTAAGCTACACTAAATGTGGCACATAATCTACTTCTGAGGAAAGTGCCATGACTTCTTGATCCACTTTCAAGCTTAGTTCTACCTACATCTTCCCTTGAAAATGCATAATTAACTTTCTAATGTTACATCTCCATGTATTAAAATATACAGATGTGTACAGCTGTCTCTTCTATTTTTTTGCTTATATTTTTAAATTGTATTTTGTATGTATTTGTAATTTACAAATACACCTGTCTCTTCTAAAAGAAAGATAGGAAGCATCTCACAAAGCTGACAGCTACTACTAGATAATCACAGCAACTGCAATTCACTTAGGCTACACTTACTTGGGAATAGGCCCTGTTGAACTCAGTGGGATTTACTTCTGAGTAACCATGCATAGACTTGTACCGCATGCCGACCTGATCCATGCTGAGTACTTAGATACCAGCTGATTCATCAAACTACAATGCTCAATGGCAACTTCCTCTTTGGGACATTTCTTTCAGTAATATTTTCAGAGTCAGAAAACAGGATGCGCATTTACTGCTCTGTGGCAGGCATCCAGGTCTTATTTCCGAAGATGATGCACTTTTGCAAAGTAAGAGCTGTTTACACCAAAGGTTTCAAAAAGAGCCCAAATGCGATAAGCAATCAGCAAAGCCATTCAGCATGGATTGACATGAAGAATGTTATGTCGCTGGGTCACTATGCATGACAAATAACTATGCAGAAGACTGTTGGGGTTTTTCCTGGCTAAAGTTGTCCTTCTGGATGCTCATCTTGAAAGAGATCCTTGTATCCAATAAATAAGAGCAGAGCTCCCAATGCCATCAAGGAGACCCACAGTTTTGCATGCAAGAATGGATTTGCACTACACCACTGACTGTGGGACTGTGTTTGACCAATTTGCATTCCCAAAATGCTATACTTCTGGGGTGCCACTGAGCCAATAAGCCAACACTGCCAAAAATAATAATAAAGATGCCCGTAGCTAGAGAGGAGAGAGAGAAAGAAAAAAAGGTTTGGACATTAGCAAGAGGACCAGGTGCGCTGTGTGGAGGGAGCTTGTAATCCTGCGATACCTTCTGGGCTCCTGAGAAGGCGTGGTAGAAGCTAGAAACATAGGTCATGATGGCCTTCTCGTCAGGACGGGCTGTTCCAACAATGTCTGTCAAAGAAAACCTGAAGTTAAAGAGCATATCAACTGATGGGAAGTGAGCAAAGTGAGGTACTGGGGACATCAAGTGAGGGATGGGTGAGAATATTAGCACCTGCACATTCTCTACCTGGGTCTTTATAGAGTTTCTCAGCAGAAGATTTCTCCTGTACATTTAGGGCAATTGTCCCTACTCTCTTCCCCTCTCTACAAAATATTATTTTGGGGGAAATGTGCCAAGTGGCACTTCCAAACGGAGAAGTGTGTCTATTAGATTAGCGAGAAGACAGAAGATAACCCTGAGCTGCTGTTGTTCTGAATGCCAACTCATGCTTCCCTCTCCCCACCCCGCTGTGCACCGTTCTCAGTATGCTGTTGCTGGTCTGAATTTTTCAGGCATCCGTTATTTTAGTGAGAGAAGCAGGTGCTCATTGCCTCTCAAGCTCTGGCCATGCAATGTTTTTCAGAGCATTTCCTTGCTGCTATGAGAAGGATGCGGATGAGTGAAAATGATAGCTGCTAAGGCACAAAGGGAAAAATATATTGCCATGTGCCTAACCATTTTAATTCCTTGCGATAGCCCAGTGGGTAAGAAATGCTCTTAGTAAAATTCAGAGCCAGAAACTTGGGAACTCCCACCTAAGGCTACTTTCTGGGGATGAAGATGAGGACTAACCACATCTAAAATAACTGTTTAAGCATGATTTAAAATATTTAAATAGTGGATGGACTGGCAATCAGATCTAGCAGAGTGCATCCTCCACTTTTGCTCATGGTCAACATTTCTCAAAAAGGGGGCCAGGATGCTTCTAGATGGAGCGCTCCTAGCTTTACCAGTCAAAAGACATTGTGTAGCTATTCCATCTTTTCTTCCTTAATAGATTTTTTTTCGTGGAAAGAAAAAAAGATGGAAGAAGTAGTGGGGAAACATGGGAGGGTGACAAGTTGAAGACGTTGTTGCCTGTACTCCCTGTAAAATTCCATGAACGAGGCAGGATGACTGCATGACAAAAGTCTTGTCTGGAAGCAACCACAGAATATATGACCTGGAAAGAGGAAAACAGGACTGGACAGAGCCCAGCCAGCAACAAATGTTTTCCCAACATTTAAGGAAGAAAGAAAAGAAATGGTCATGAAAGGAAACTGAAGAACAAAGGCAACTAGAAAACTATAGATTTCAGTGCCAGTGTAGGTTTTCAAAATGCAAAGTTGTCAACTTGGCAAAAAAGGATATTTAAAATCTGTATCCAAGAATCTAAAGTACTGAAGGTTATCCCTTTTGGATCCCTTTATTTGGTTTGATTAATGAGTACAATGGTTCAAGAAATAAAATGCCCAGAGAAATGTAACTAATATGTGGGAGACAATGGAGGATGATTGGCCTTTGCTTTCTCCTCTCCTTATTTATGTATTGCAGAGTTACCATGCCATTTGCTGTTTGATGAGAATCCAATTTGTTTGTTCAAGGTGGAGCACCCACCCAGTCAAAGACAGGTGTCTAGCTACTACTGAATTTATTCCTGCCTTATATATAAGCCTCACAATAACAAGCTACAGAGCATGCTTGTGAAATTCAGTGCATACCTTGCCAGGGGCAAATGGAAGAAAGCAGGAACACAATCCTGCCGTTATCCATCTTGTCTCTGATTCATGCATTTTTGGTGCTGTATGGAACCTAATTAACCATTCATGTTAGCTTGGTAACTTTTGAACAGAATCACATTGGACTCACAGATCATGTCAGAAGGTTCCAAATCTATGCTGCTGCTCCCCACTGGGGGCACCGACATCGAAACTTACATTATCTGTTCATCCCATGTTATGCCATTATTCAAATGTTATTAGGATTGTGTAGAATCCAGCCCCTAAAAAGCAGCTTCAAGACTGCAGTAGTAATATATGTTTCAAGAGTTACTCTAGACTAGATAAGTGATAAGGAAGAAAGAACTAGTAAGTAGATAAGGAAAGTTTAAGGGACCTCTTTGGGTGGGGGTGGGGGGGAGAAAGAAATCAATCAAAATTGGATTCTACTTTACCTTCTGCATCCAACATCTTGGGGATATCTAGGTACCTTTCAGCCACATCAAAAGCTGTGTTCAGGTTAGTGAGAGGATCATCCTAGGAAAGAAATAGTGTTAAATTAGCAATACATACACAACAGAAGAAACCATTTTTAATAGGATTGATCCACAACATTGGGTCATTGATAGGTCAAAGATTGTTTTAACTAAGTTTATTTTAATCTTGGTTTTATTACTGTTAGTCACCTTGAGCACTATTTTTTTGGGTGGAAAGGTGGGGTACAAATAAAATAAATAGGCAAGATCAATGGAGTCATCATACAGACTGATAACTACAGCATTAATATCAGTCACATCACATACACCATATAACTATGCTATTAAGTAAAAAGTCTAGCTAACCAGATAAAGAGGAAGTAGGACTAGTTGTAGGACTTTTTTCTGTCTAAACATGCATAGGATTGTGCCTTAAAGAAGTCTTGTGGCCAGACATGCAGTTGTGTACAACCAGTGAAGGAGTCTGTATGCATTCCATTACGGCAGCCTTCCCCAACATGGCACCCGCCAGATGTTTTAGACTTCAACTCTGATCAGCCCCAGACAGCATGGTCAATCATCAGGAATCCTAGGAGTTGTAGTCCAAAATATCTGGAGAGCACCAGGTTGGGGATGTTTGCACTAAGGCTTCCAAAAAGGCACTGCTGGGTTAGTTAATCCACAGAAAGCACCAGCTTTCTGCAAGGAGGCCAAGCCCAGTGTTCACTTGACTGATAAGCTCGGTCAGTCAAAAAAACATTTCCAATCAGCTTCCCATCTAGCACAGCTGAATGTGAGAACCTTCATCCGTCTGAACTTGGGAATTACCTGAATCATTCTAAGACCAAGGTAATTCCTTACTTGCTGCTGGACTAAATCTCCCTCAGGAACTAACTGGTTGAAATCATCTTCCCATAACGTTTGAACGTGAAACATCCCAAACATACCTTTCTTAGTTTTCCATAGTCAATGAGCTCTGGACGATGTCTGTGAATCAAGGCACAGAAACCAAGGCCATCCTTCCAGCTGTGAGAGAGTTGGGACACAATGAACATCAAGGAATAGCAGAAACCATTAGAGTTTCAGTCAGCAGTATTCCACATGCAGCTCATGGGCCACAAATAATGGAGATGGTCTAGACTGTAGTCTTCCCCAACCAAGATTCCAACGGATACTGTTGGACTACAACTCCCACCAACCCCAACTGTTGATCATGCTGCCTGGGGATTATGGGACTGTAGTCCAACAATATCTGGAGGGAGCCAGGTTGGGGAAGGCTGTGTCTTTCCAGCCTTGAATCCCCACAGGTGATGCTGGACTATAACTTACATCATCCCCAGCTGGCATGGTCAACAGTCAGGGGTGATGGGAGTTATAGTCCAATAACATCTGGAGAAACCTGGATTGGGGAAGGCTGTGTGTAGAGAATTATTATATTTGGGCCTCATCTGCTCTTTGTACAGTACCTTGTAAACATCAGGACATAGGCAAATCTGACCTCTGTTTCAGCTTAAGTCTCTTCACAATGACAGCTACAAAGCTTTCACTAAGAAGAGTTCTGAGAATAGTGGTGCTGAAGCAGACTGAGAACTAAAAATAAAGAACATATATTCTTTCACTGATCCCTGTTAGATGTACCTGGTAAAAGAATTTTAATCTGCAATCTGCTCCCTCTTTTGCCGGACTTGGACAAGGAATCACACCAAAAAATGCTCATTTTTTGTAGTTAATGTAAAAAGTTAATGTAAAAAGGTGAGAGGGAACGTCACGTAGCAGATTCAATATCTAACATGATGACACATCCTCTCTTTCCTTCAAAATAAGGCAAATATATTTAATTTAACAAAATTTCTATGAGAGAGGAAAGAATAACCACAGACACCACTTTATGAACCTCAAAACATAACTACTCTCTTTGCTCCTGTCCCTTCCGGGTTTTTGGCTGGGTTCTTACTGGCCAGATGCACTGCAATGGCTCACAAGGAGCGGGTGGGGGAAGCAAGCACAAGCACAAGTAGAATGGTCCGCCCCAGGCGTCTTATGGATCCAGATGGATTCCTGAACGCGCTTGGGGAATTGGAGCACACAAGCGGTAGCTCGGTTGAGACCCTGGTGAATGACTGGAATGCTGCAATCACCAGGGCATTAGACCGAGTTGCCTCTTCGCCTAAACAGAGCTCGCGTGGCGCCATGGTTCACTCCGTCGCTGCGAGCTCTGAAACAAGAGGTGAGAAGGCTAGAGCGCCGATGGCGAAATTCCCGCTCCAAAGACGATCGAACACGGGTTAGAGCTGCATCTTCAGCCTACCGGGTGGCGGTGAAGGCAGCAAAAAAGAATTTCTATGCTGCCTCCATTGCGTCTGCAGAGTGCTGCCCCAGGAGGCTGTTCCAAGTGGTCCGGAGTCTGGTCGGTCCAGTCGCTCCGGACCCACTGGAACAGTCAAAAGCCTCCTGTGAGGCTTTAGCGAAGCACTTCGCAGATAAAATCGATCGGATTAGGAGTGGGATATCGTACGTCGTGGACACAGGGAGTGAGCGGGAGGAGGCCAATGGCAGACCGGTTTTGTGGGATCGGTTTCGGCTTCTTCCTTCTGATGAAGTGGACAAGGTGCTTTCATCTGTGAGGCCGACCACCTGCTTGCTTGACCCTTGCCCGTCCTGGCTCATCATGAGCTGCAGGGAGAGACTGGGTGAGGGGATCAAGGCGGTGGTGAATGCCTCCCTCGAGGAGGGAGTGATGCCATCAGCCCTCAAGGAGGCAGTAATAAGACCGCTTCTAAAGAAGCCCTCCTTGGATCCCCAGGATTTAAACAACTTTCGCCCAGTCTCCAATTTACCATTTCTGGGCAAGGTGATCGAGCGGGTGGTGGGTGCTCAGTTGAAGGCACACTTGGATGAAGCCGATTATTTGGATCCGTGCCAGTCGGGCTTCAGGTCTGGACATGGGACGGAGACGGCCTTGGTCGCCTTGGTGGATGATATGAGGAGAGCTTTGGATAGGGGCGAATGCTCCTTTCTAGTCCTCCTCGATCTCTCAGCGGCTTTTGATACCGTTGACCACGGTATCCTCCTGGACCGTCTGGAGGGGTTGGGCTTGGGAGGCACTGTATTGCAGTGGTTCCGGTCCTTCCTCTCTGGAAGGTATCAGAGGGTAGTTCTCGGGGAGGAGGCTTCGGACCCTCGGCTGCTCACTTGTGGAGTGCCGCAGGGTTCCATCCTCTCCCCGATGTTATTCAACATCTACCTCAAGCCGCTGGGAGCTATCATCAGGAGGTTTGGGGTGCAGTGTCATCAGTATGCGGATGACACGCAGCTCTACCTCTGTTTTAAGTCCTCACCGAGGTTGGCCGTTGAGACCCTGTCCAAGTGCCTGGAGTCAGTGGCTGGCTGGATGGGAAGGAACATGCTGAAACTGAACCCCGACAAGACCGAGGTACTTCTGGTGGGGGACAAGGGAAGGTTAGGGGATGTTGACCTGGTGCTGAATGGGATACATCTACCCCTGAAGGACCAGGTCCGCAGCTTGGGGGTCATTCTAGACTCCCAGCTGTCCATGGAGGTTCAGGTGGCAGCTGTGAGCCGGGCGGCGCTGTATCAACTCCATCTGATACGGCAGCTGCGCCCCTACCTTCCTAATCACCTGCTCCCATCAGTGGTTCATGCCTTGGTCTCCTCTCGCCTAGACTACT
This sequence comes from Shinisaurus crocodilurus, assembly GCA_021292165.1. NCBI lineage: Eukaryota > Metazoa > Chordata > Lepidosauria > Squamata > Shinisauridae > Shinisaurus > Shinisaurus crocodilurus. The sequence goes on from CM037876.1 coordinate 246,333,652, forward strand.
GTAATGCGCTCTACGTGGGGTTACCCTTGAAGACGGTCCGGAAGCTTCAGCTGGTACAGAACGCGGCGGCTCGCCTGATTAAGGGCAGCCGCCGGCGTGATCACATCACGCCAGTGCTTAATGAGTTGCACTGGCTACCAGTTGCTTGCCGAGCCGAATTCAAGGTGTTGGTTTTGACCTTTAAAACCCTACACGGCTCCGGCCCAGCTTATCTCAAGGAGCGCCTCCAGCAACATCAAGTAGGCCGCTCAACAAGGTCTGCCACGGACGGCCTTCTCCTTATTCCATCAGCCAGAGCAGCCAGGCTGGTGGGGACTAGGAAGAGGGCCTTCTCTGTGGCGGCCCCCACATTATGGAACTCCCTCCCTAGTGACCTTCGCCATGCCCCCTCCGTGATGAGCTTCCGCCGTGCATTAAAAACATGGCTGTTCAGGCGGGAATATGGGGTGGATTAGGTTTTTAATGAGAATTTTTTATATTGTTTTAATTGTTATATTTTGTTGTGTTGTTTTGTTGTATTTTAATTGTACATCGCCCAGGGTGGCCGGGTGACCGGCCAGATGGGCGATTGATAAATATAATAAAGAAATAAATAAATAAATAAATAAATAAATAAATAAATAAATATGCTATCAGAATGTGATCCACCCCTTCCACACGGTCTCTGGGGTCAGTCCTAGTTTTAAAATTCAAGCTTTAGACATTTGCATGTACAAAAATACTTGTGGAAACATGTGTCACAGGACGATGGATATTTTTAAGTATGTGTGTTAAGTGACCGCAGTGCGTGTATGTATCAGGCAGTGACGAGGAAATCCTCAGTCCCCGGAAGTGTTCTCTCTCTTGCAATTCAAGCAGAAGGGTATGTCCTCACCCCCTGCTGAGGACCACTCGGGCAAAAGGAGTCCCCTCTGCCTGAAGCACAAGAGCAGGGTGACACGTCATTATAGAATTATAAAGGTCCAGTACTAGGTGACTATTGCCCAATTCGGACGTGCATTCCTGGCTTGCCAAACCAGTTTAGCCTAAAACTACAGTTCCCCATTTGAAGGTGGTTTAAGATCCCAATTAATAATCAGACATTAAACCACAGTTCCTCCTTCTTTTGGACTTAACAAGGAACTGAGGTTTAAGTTAACCAGGACCGGCGTGTTGATGAAGAGGTGAGGTGAGGGGTGAGAGTGGAATGCTTGGTTCTGACACTCATTCCTGGCTTGTTCAACTATGGCTGAGCAAGCTGGGAATGTATATCTGAATTAGGCCTATGTATGTTTGGACCTACAAACTTGGCAGCACAAAAATAACAAGAGCATGAGCATTTTTTTAACATATCAGACACAGGAATAAAGGCATAACCGTGCACCAAGAATAGTGTAGGAAAAAACCCTTAGCCAATCTCAAGTCCTTTAACCTTGAGCTGGAAAGGCAGCTTTGACAATACCACTACTCCACTACCATCCCTGTAATGGTCTGCAGTGGTAAGTCCACTGTTAACTTTGCAGTTAAAAACAGGCTAAGCATGAAGCAGCGCCCAAATCCCTTAGAAAATGCAAGATTACGCTTGCCTGCCGCCACTGTGGTAACGGCTGTAGTGCCTGACCATGTCCTCCCACAAGACATTCAAGATCAAGCGATTCCTAGCTAAGCAGCAGAAACAGAACCGGCCCATTCCACAATGGATCCGCATGAAAACTGGCAATAAGATCAGGTACAACTCCAAAAGGAGGCACTGGAGGAGGACCAAGCTGGGCCTGTAAAGGGAAGCCACTACAATCCTGTGTCAAGCTTTCAAGTAGAATGGCCCCTTCCGATCAACCTGTCACAGCTCTATTTTCAGGGCTGAATCCTGTCATGTGCTATGAAGTTTTTTCTTTGCTAAAACCTTCAGTTTTGCATGGAGTTTCTGAAAGAATTAAAACTGAATAATGGGGGTGGGGGAGAAAATGCAATATTACAAGTCACAGGCTGCTGCCCTTCACCTTTACATTACCTAATATGGAAGTTTTGGATGTTCACATTTTTGTATGGGGCTGTCTTCCTCTGACACCATAACAAAAGCCCTTCTTTAGCAGATGTCTCTAGGGAACAAAAGATACAAGGATTAGCCAACCTCTGTGGGGCTTTTCCACTACTTATAAAAGCTGCCTATTCATTCTGACCTTTAAAACTTTTGAAGCCATTGAGGAGGATTTGGGCTACTTCTTCCATTTACTCTGAAGCCCAGGGTGTGCAACTCAAAACCTCTGCGAGAGCCATTTTTATTTGGGTTACTGAGCGATTGCTGAATTTAGTTTAAAAACAGCAACAACACTACGATTATAAAGGCTACAAATTAAATATCAAAGGTGAAAGCAGTCTTGCAAAAATAAATCAAGACTTTGGACACCTCAACTTTCTCCCCACACCCCTTTTATCCTACACGAAGATCCTTCCCAGTCACTGGCACCCAAAAGCCAGAAAGAGAGAGGCAAAGTGGGCAACCGCCACTAGTGATGCATTTCTACAGTGTAGCGTTAATTTCAGCTGCTCTCCTGTTTCTTCTGTAAACATAAAAGCTACATGTTATAAATTGGGATGATAGATGGAAAGCAGTCTTATATTAAACAGGGTTGTATTATGGTGACTAGATGTGGAGCTTTCTCTGTTTCCTATCTAAACGTAAAGGGCCAGCGTAGCATAGTGGATAGAGTACTGGATTTGGACAATCCAGAAGGACCCAGGTTTAAGTCCCAACCTGGAGATGAAGCTAGGTGGGTGACTCTAGGCCAGTCGCCATATCTCAACCCAGTCCCTATATACATTGCCTTTAGTTTCCTGGAGGTACTAGCTGTTTAGGTCTAGAAGGAAGCATGAAACTCTTACCACATGACAAGCTTGAGTTATGGCAATATTAAGAGCTTATACACACTAGAGGGTGAGTACTAGTGAGCAGCACAGCTATGAACAGTGCCATGAGCAGCCACACAATCACGTCAGAGTTGGAAAGGGCAAGCTGTTCTCTAAGGCCACTGTGCTAGAACCCAGGGATGTTGGAGAGTCCTTGGTCTCGAGTCACGAGTCGAGTCACGAGTCTTTGGACCCGAGTCTCGAATCCGAGTCCAAGTTCTTGGTCCAAAATGGTGACTCACGAGTCCCGAGTCACTCCCAAAGCTGACTCCACGAGTCCCTATTAAATCAATGGGGGGGGTTTCCCAACAAAATAAGGCTACTTCAGATGTGTGGCTTAAATAAATTCTAGGCACAATTGTGCCTTTTTATCTCAAAACTCTGCCACTGATTTTGACAAAAACAGACCAGGCAGACAAACCCAAAATAACCAGACAGGCAGAGGAGGCAGGGAACCCCAAACAGGCAGGCAGAGGCAGCCAAACCCAAAATGTCTGAAAGGTTGCATTAGGAAAATGATTTTAAAAAATAAACTTGGATTGTTACTGCAACTAGGTCCAGACAGCACCTGCAGGTGGCATCAAGCAGGGACGTTGACGAGTCCTTGGTCTCGAGTCCCAAGTCGAGTCTCGAGTCCCATTAAAAATATTGGGACTCGAGTGCGACTCGAGTCAGAGGGGGGACTCAGTCCGACTCATGAGTCGAGTCCTCGAGTCCGAGTCCCCATCCCTGCTAGAACCACTGCTGTTCAAATCTAGCCCCGAGCATGTATTTTTTGGGTAGTTTAATTGCTTAAAATAGCTCCTCCCATAAAATAAACATGGTTTATATTTAATAATGCTGCCCATTATATTATAGGGAAACACACAAAAAAGGAAAAGGCTTTGTATCCTAAGACAATAGCCATACAATTCTTTTAACTGTTCTCATGAATCCCTCAAGCACAAATTGTGACTTTGCCATTCTGCCTGTGGGAGCAGACAAGATGGTCCTCCAGGTTAGGGACAAAGTGGCCTACAGTGTTTTGAAATCAACAAGCCTGCAGCCACCTGGAGCCAGCGGGCCTGTATGGCAAGTCACTTGTAGGGATGGGTGAGAAATTCACTCCCAATCTACCCAATTTGCACCTCCCGAGTCGTTCAGTGACCTGAGACAGAGTTGTGTTCTGAAATCTGCATTTTTGCAAGCTTTTCAATGCAGCTCATCTCAGGAATGAGCATATTAGGGGAAATATACACAAAATACATATATCTGAGAAGAGTGTAGAAAAAGCAACATTTCAGCAATGTCAGTGGAGGAAAATATACATTTAAAATTGTGCAGACAAATGCGTACATTACGAAAAATGTGCACAAATCCCCACAAATTTCTGCAGGTTTTTTTTTTTAATTGCAAGCTTGTGTGGAAACAGAACAGAAGGAGCTTGAACTTTAAAAAAAAGGCAGTGTGGAGAGAAAGCCTGACAGAACACACACACTTTGCCCCCCCCCCCCCGGTCACCTGCATAATCCCTGCAAGACCCAGACTGACAGATCAGCCCATCCATACTTATCAGAACTCATGGGGACCCCAGAAGCTGGAGGTCTCTAAACCCTGAATTTTGTCATTATAAATACAGTCAACAAATTTTGATATTACTTCTGCTTGCTTGATGGTGTTAACCCAAACTACTATTTCCCACCTCATGCACAGGGAGCAACCACACACACACACACACACACACACACACACACACACACAGCCCTCGTATGATCGTCAGCTATGATGATCTGCACATGAGTTTCACATCATTTCCATTTAGGAAATCCATAGCGTACAATATGCATAGGAAGGAGGATGTACTTCTACCAGGGATGTGGGCACAGTGGGATTTACCTTCCACTGAGATATCCTGAATGGCAAAACGGAGGATGATGGTCCAGATCATTCCAAGGGTCATTTTCGCATTCCCATCAACAATTTCTGCAAGAGAGAAAAACAACTTGATGAACAGCTGAAAGGCATATGTTTTAAGAGAATGTACTATTAACCCAGCATCAGAGGTAGTAACAGTTTGCTACTTGTGCTTGAGAGACCATGGACGGTTATGGTGCGTGCCAGGCGGAACCACTGGCTGGGTTCAGTCAGCACGATAACCCACACTCAAGCACTGAGTATGGGTTGAGTGTGGGTTGTCGTTGAACTGTGGGTTGTTGTTGAAACATGGGTTACCGTGTTGTCTGAATCCAGCTGCGCTAACAAGCCATGGCTTGTTAACCACGAACAACCCATGAAGAGAACCCAGGGTTTATTGTTTGGTTGTGAACTGTGGGTTGTTCACCATGGTTTGTTTATCTCGGCTGGATTCAGACAACACGATAACCCATGTTTCAACAGCCCACAGTTCAACAACAACCCACACTCAACCCGTGGTGTGGATTATCGCATTGTCTGAACCCAATCCACATATTGTCGGTAATGGACTGGATGAGGGCAAACAAATTGAAGCTTAATCCAGACAAGACAGAGGTGCTTTTGGTCTGTTGAAAGGTGGATCAGGGAATAGGGATTCAACCTGTGCTGGATGGGGTCACACTCCCCCTGACGACTCAGGGTCACAGTTTCGGTGTGCTCTTGGACTTAGCCCTGAACCTGGATGCCCAGGTATCGGCGGTGGCCAGGAGTACGTTTGTGCAGCTGAGGCTAGTGCGCCAACTAGTGCACCCGTTCCTATAGTTGTCGGATCTGGCCACGGTCACATATGCCTTAGTTACATCCTGTTTGGACTACTGTTACGCGCTCCACATGGGACTGCTTTCAAAAACCGTTCGGAAACTTCAGCTGGTCCAGAATGCTGTTTCTGGGCAGAATTCAAAGTGCCGGTTCTGACCTATAAAGCCCTGCACCTTTTGCCATCGCTTCAAAATAAAATTGGAATTTAAAGTGTGATTGTAAAATTGTTGCAATTTACAGTGATCTAAAAGCTGGTCTAATAAGCACTTCAACGTGTTCCCTTTCCATTAACCTAAGCAACTCTAAGTAGAAGCGGGTTTGATCAAAACCTGAAACTCTCCATAATACTCCATACTTTGATGATGTGGGCTATAGGTCCACGAAAGCTTAAGCCAGAATAAATGTGTTAGTCTTTAAGGTGCCACAAGGCTCTTTGTTGTTTTTGATTACAAGAAAACCCACCTTCCAGGTGTGAACTCTGCAACAGTTCTCTACTTCCTTATGAGTAACACCAGGCTGCTTTTCACAGCACTATTAGCAAGCAGAGATTCTTCCTTAAATTTGCATTCAGTTAGGGAGGGAGAGCTGTTTAAAGAACTGGAATTGAAGAAGCTTTGCAGACAGTAACAGGAAACTTTTTTTTGTTGCTGTTGCCCTAGTGAAAATGTTTCCATCTCATTGCTTTTATTACAACAGTCCTCTGTTAACAAGATGTGCAAATAAAGACAGCATTTTCATTTCTTGGTGACCATTTTTTTGGTGAAGGGCAATAAATTGAATATTTCAGAATAAAATCTGGTTGCTGGAAAGAACAGGATTCTGAAATGCCATCGCCTCACTCACATGCACAGTCCAGTAATCCTAAGCCTTGGAAGAATAACTAAAGCTGCAGCCCTATTCACAACCCAGCCTGTGGGTTGTGGGACTTACTTTTGAGTAGACATGCACAAGGCTGCACTGTTTAGTCTTCTTCCCCTATTCCAAATTCAAATGATAATCTAGCAAATTCACTTTTAGGAAGCATATTGCCTCTTGTCCTTTTGAATATACTTTCAGAAACAGCACAGGCACTTGCTACTCTGAAGGGAGAAAGGGGCTGAGACTACAATACAAGTGTCAAGACTAAATGTCAGATAAGCATTATTTTGCAAGAAGTCACAACTGCTCTCTTAGGACTAATGTCTATTCAAGATTACCAGCACATAGCCCAGTTTGCATGTCATGGCGAGCCAGAATTTTTAGAATTCTGATTTTTTGTGAATGAGCAAGTGTGCTGTAGCCCAGGGTTTGTTCTTGGCTTATGATTCAGGCTTGTTAGGAGAGTAACAAACCAGAGATCCCAGTTTCGACATAATGCTAAACAAACCACAGATGGAGATTCCCTGGTTTGTTTAGCCACTCCCACTTTAAGAAGGAGCCCAGCGAGAGCATTCGAGCAGCATGCACCAGCACCCTTGCTTATTCACAATAAACCAGGATTCTAAAGAACCCTGGTTTACCGTGATGTGTGAACTCAGCCCAGTGTGTTTCAGCCACTTTTAATTCTAAGGAAGGAAAAAAGTGATGAATGTACTTTCTACAAAAAAGGACAAAAGTTTGAGAATATGATAATCAATATGCCACCTATTCAACCAACTACCTGTTCTAGTTTTGTTTTTAATATGAATTAAGCCACTGTTTTCACACAATACATTCTGCTTCAGTCCTGCAATTCCCCAGAAGTATATTAAAAGGTAAGAAACATCCTCCCAGGATTTTTTTCTTACACTAATAAAAAGCATGCAGGCAGTGAAAGCCATAACTATTTAAGCCAAATCTGGCAGCTTCACCCAACTAGAGTCAGTGGGACAAGGATTTCTAGCAACCTATCCTTTAGGTCCAAAACCTGTGCCCCCCCAAATTTTTATGGACTCCAACTCCCATCAGCCACAGCCAGTGGTCGGGAATCATGGGAGTTGTAATCCAACAAGATTTGGAGGGCCAAGGGTTTCCCACCCCTGCTATAGGTACACAGGGATGCTGCACTAGCACTTCTACCAGTGCAAGCTCCTTCTTCCCACCGATATGGGCAGGATTGTACTGAGCGCTGCCATTCACATGTCCAACCACCACCATGTCCCCCTTCACTCATTCCTAAATGTTTCATCCCCAAACCAGCATCGTTGTGTTGCTACAATGCAACACCATGACTCTTGGTGTTGCACTGCTACAAGGCCTTTGTACCTAGCCATATCTCACTCATTGCCTTGCACTCTGTAACATCCCACAGTATTAGGATGTTACATGCACAGGGTTCATGGATTGCAGTGAAAATGAAGGGCATCCTTCTAGCCTGAAGCCTACAGGAAACATGAGAGGTAGCCTGAAAGCATTATATAAGCTAGGGCATGTGTTTGTTATGGCTTTGGCTTCAACAGACTCAACTTGATTGGTATATGAGGAGTAGAGGCAAAATGGAACATAGCCCTGTCAGTCACTCTCCCACTTCACCAGTTATGAGTGAAACGAAAACTGCAACAAACAGCTGCTCGTTTTGAATGTTGAAATCCATAGTTCTCTTCTACACATTAACAGGCAGCCAAGCCGGCATGTTTGCACTGCTCTTCACTGAAGTGGTAAGAGGTCTTGGTTAGCTAATGTTGTCATGTTACTACAATCTAAAAGTTTGATCCTCTCCTTGCTTACATACCTCAGGAACATTTTAGATCTGAGTAACACCATGGGATCACGACCCAAGAGTTTAAGAAGCTGATATGGTGGAAATGCAATTATAAGAGAATGAAAATACCATTGTTACTTTTCTCAATAGTATTTATCTCCATGTTGCAGTCTATTTAACAATCAAGTCTGGACTTCTAGTGTACAGCTCACAAGAATCCAGGCAGGATGAGCAGTTCATTGGCTGTATACAAACCACACCAGCAAAGGGCTTCCTTTAACCCACAGAGTTTGCAGAGAGGCCTTGCAGTACTGCAAGCCCTTTGATAAGTGAGCCTCTGCTTTACCCATTTGAAAAACAAAACAACAACTTTCCAGTGTTACTGATTTCAGTCGTATAAATTCTGATTTTCAGTCGCTGCTCCTCATACTCTTCCTTTTTCGCACCACAGAAAGCAATTTTGACGTTGCCAATACAGGATCAATTCTGCATTCCTGTTTCTTCAAACTGGTGATGCTGCAGTTGCTGGCTTATGGAGGTTTTGGAGCCAAGAATATAATTATACAGCAGTGTGGCACTATAACCTTTGAATAGGCCAGGTGACATTGGAAAGCCTTAGACAAGATCTGTTGCTAAGGGTGTTCTTAAATTTTATTTTTTTTAAAAAAAATCCTCTACTAACGCAAGATGATTTTCTAGTTAAGCCCTACCTGCCTGATGTGGTTTATTCTTCCTGAGCCACGTCAACAACATTCTGCCTGCCTCATTGATTTTTATTTTCTAGTTTACGGCAGTGACAGCTTTTTAAAGTCTTAATTTAAGTCCCTTAAAATTCATAGTCTGGAAATCCTTTTCATAGGGCAATCATTGTACCAGAGAGCTGTCAGTCAACCCCAGACACCCATTTAAATACTATGATATAATCTCGGATTCTCGATACAAAATAAAATGCCTCCAGTGGGGTGGAACAAAAATCCACACACTGTGCCTACATTTATTTTTACATTAACAGAAAGCAATTTAGAATGAATTCTGTCTTGCACAAATAGGTTTGAGTTGGAGGAAATAAATCATATTCGTGAAACATGTCAACCTGGTTACAGCCCACGCTCTTGTTACACCTCATGCTGATATTAAGGAATAATGTACAACAACAACATGCCCCACCCCCAACATAGATAAATCAAACTTCTATCTTACTCTTTAAGTGTCTCCCTATTCCTACACACTGGGCCATTCCATAGAGACTGTGGGGCACTCACATTAAACAATGTGAGCTTGTAATCACATATTGTTAATACTTCCACCTACGTTTAACTTTTAGAAAGCCACACATGATATATATGCCAAGTTACAGATGCAAGAATGTAGCTTGGGTTCACCATGTTCCTGAAATAATGGATTATGGCATGATGTGAGCAATGCCTCTTTTAAAATGGACAGAGGCATGAGAAGCTCTTCCTCTCCCCCAACAATGCAAGCACAGCCGCATAGAATAATTATCCGGGAAGTGTGCGCAAACAGCAGAAGGAACATGGAGAGAACACATCTCTAGCTGAAGCGCACAAAGATAGGTGGAACCCAGACTTACAAATGGTCTCAATACGCAACATGGTCTGTCAAAGTATCCCTGGCAAGGCTCAAGAACTATGCTTGCTAAGTGTGTATGTGTGTGTGTCTGTGTGTGTTGACTTATTCACAAAACAAGATTCCATAGAAATCGCCATCTCAGAGGTGAACAACTGTCAACTTGCAATGAAAAAGTGGGCCAGTTTCTGTAATCATATCACTAGCCTTGCCACCACTTCTAGGTTCCCACTGGAGATGATGACTGCTTTACCTTCTGCTCCAATAGATACCAGCTTAACTCCTTTGCTAGCAATGAAATCCAGTGCTTTGTTCACATTCGAGATTTTGTGGACTCGCATTTTGCCTCTTTCTGGTTTAGCCAAACGTTCACCTAGTCAGAAAGAGAAAAGAAAGTTTGCCACTTTTCCAATGAATTTCTTCACTCCATCTCAGCAAACAACTTATATACAACCTAAAGAAGAGAGTTTAGGAAACTTTGAATTTATCTTTTATTGTAAAACCACAACTTCTAACCCCCACAGGTAGGGTTTTGTTCACATTTGAGATTTTATGCACTCCTGACACTAACCCATTTCAGAAAGCAATTAGGGGAATTGCATGTCTGAATACTTCCCCACGTGTCCCTACATACAGTAAACTAGCACATCAGGGAGAAAGCTAAGCTAAAATCTTCATCCTGACATAGTACCTTTCCACAAGCAGGGACTTTTTGAACCTGGGAATATTTAAATAAACAGCACAACACTTGTATTCTGAAGTGGTACAGGTCCAGGAGCTTTTTCCTAATGTGTGTGTTAGCCCTACCTGTGTCTCAAAAGTGGTAATGTTTTTTTGAAAAATAAACATGCAACTCTCTCGTGTTGAACATTTATAAGAACCCTACCAAAACAGAGCGAAGTGCTTGAAATGCTGGGCTTGACTGTCTTCATACCGATGATACACAAAGCATACTTCTAATCAAAAGCAGGAGAGAGGGGTTAACGTTGGTGTACCACAGCGCTGATGGGCTACTTCCCACAGGATTTTTTGCATGGAGCATATGCGCATTTCCCCCCATGTTCCATTGAAATACATAAGAGTGTGTCTCAAGACAAGTGGCCATCAGTAAAAATGCTGTAGAATGGGATAAGCACTTAATTTTGGGGTAGGACAAGGTCCGATGCATTGGACCCACTTGAGTTACAAGGGCCTTGGTCCACAATCATCCTCACTTTCCTTCCGTTACTTACCCTTTCACGTCAAAATACTGCATGCCCAGCCTTTATAGTCAGCGCTTACTTTGAACTGCTGCCAAAAGCAACCAGAACTGAAGTTGAGAGAGACAGAACAACAGCCCCATTTACTTCTGACAAGACCCCATTGACTCTCCTGCTACGGTCATGGTATTTTTCACCCCACAATGCCACAACAAAATGAGTGCTTGTCCTACACTTTCAAAAAGGGATCACAGGCACAGGCCAAGGGTATGTATGTGTGATCCCATATTGCTAAATAGGAAAGAAGGGGTTTCCAGGCTGCTTTTTCTACAGGGAAAAGAGGAGTCATTGTGGCCTTGAAGAGACTGAGAATACCGTGGCCCTGCTTACATGGTTTAACAGTGCCAAACATGCAGCAAGGGACCTTTTTTTAAAGTACGGTATGTTGGCTGACTTCAGTGTGTAAACTCTCAAAAAAGGCTGCTTACTAAAAAGGAAAAATAAATAAGGAGAGGCAAGAATGCAACACCAAAGAGTATGTGTTGGGCAGTCACATGCCAATGCCCTTTAAACTGAAACAAGGAGACACCCCCCCGCCCCCAGGCATTTGCCCTCCTCCTATCATGATCTGTACACCGCTTCCTGGGCTGTCATCTCCTTCCATATGTATGAGTGAGCACTTCATTAACAAGATAAACAAGGGAAAAATAAATAAGGCAAGGGACTCTACTCAGCTGGTTTCTGGCAGGCATCAAAGAAAGCCATGGCACACCACAGCGACCTCTTGAGTTCCTGGCTTCCAAATTCTGCAGCGTTTTGAACCCTGAACTATTTGAATCAGCATGTGAAAGAGGAACATTCTTTGTTTGCCCAAAACCTTTTGTTTTTGAAAAGCCAACAAACAAAACGAAACACTGGCATACCTGGGAAGTCCTGTAGGATGATATAGCAAAGTATGATAGGGGGGCCTAAGGGAACTTGGTTGAGGAGTGAGCTCTTCTCTTGTCTTTTCTCTGAGCCTGTGTGTGAGTGGATTGGGTAAGTAGTCCTGACTTATACATCACACCCTGCCAGTGGGTACAACGTGGAAAGATGCAATTCCACATTGCACCCGCTTCTTGTGTTAATACAGGGCCAGTTTGCATGTCACAACAGGCCACTCTGGGTTAATTAACCCTCAGGCAGTGTGTGCCAGCTGCCATTTTGAATATGCAAACCCCAGCTGGTAGTTGCCATGGCTTGTTGTGTTGTGTGAACCCAGGTGACGGGGGTTGTTTGAGGGCTAGATAACCCTCAAACAACCCATGGTTTGTTCTAGGTTTATTTGAGGGTTGTCTAACCCTCAAACAACAACTGTTGTCTGGGTTCACATGGCACGACAAGCCATGGCAAGTCGGACACCTGTGGGCACCATGCAAAAATGGCACCCAAGGGCGCCCAGCACAACGCAACAGCCCCTGCAGGCAAATTAAGCCACAGTGGGCTGTTGTGTTGTGTGAACCAGGTCTAACTCTGCTTCTTGTGTTAATTAATGGCAATGGATGCCAGTAGATTCCCACTTTTTGCATCTTGGAGGTTATTCCCCCCCCAGATTGCAAACCATGCCCTAGGATACTCTTTTTTTTTTTTTTTTTTACCATTTGGAAAGCGTGAACTATTGGTTTCTGTAATTCTGCAACTCACTAGGTTTGAGAGAATTCCCCAAAGCATTGAACCATTGCACAATGACTGGCTTACCTGATATGACTTCCAGGAGTAACATAAGTTTAAGGCCATCCCTGAAATCTTCTTCTATGTTCTCAATCTGTGTGCCAGCCTTGCGGAGGTGAGAGTTACACCAGGCTGTAAATGTCTGGAAAGAGATGAAGGGAGAAGTAAAGAGAATCACTCATCGGCTAAGAGAAATTACAAGGCTGATGAAAAGAAATCCATAACATTTCAATAGCACTATGCTGTGATTTACTGAGTTAGTATCAAGGTATAATTAGATTTATCAGTTCTTTTGTGTACTAGTTCTGCAGAAAAGTCCTGCAGGCAAAATCCCCAGCTGAAAAAAAGCAATTCCACATACACAAGTCAGTATCAAAGCACAAAGTCAGTTTATTACGGTCATAGACCAGCAGGCACAAGTCAGTATCAGTGCTGCAAGGATAGACTCTTGAGTCAATTGGCCACTTAGTCTGAATGTACTCCATGGATTCAAATGCAACCTAAGACCCAGTTCGCACATAACACCAATCCATGAGTTAATTAACCCATGGTTAGTTGGGAGCGAGAGAGTGCACTGTCTCACAACCACATGCCGCCTCTGCTTACTTCCCGCTTACAAAACAACCCAGGAACGCCCCAGTCCTGGGTTGTCCATTGCGGTGTCTGAACCCATGTAACCCAGTAACTCTGGGTTACTGAGGGAGAAACAACCCAGAGTTTGAACCCATGGTTGGCAATGAACAACCCAGGAACAGGGCGTCCCTAGGTTGTTTTGTAAGCAGGAAGGAAGGTGGAAGTGGTGTGCATGCGGGAGGTTGTTTAACCCATAGTTAGTCATTACAGTCATGCCTTGGATTGAGAGCATAATTCGTTCCAGAAACATGCTTGTAATCCAAAACACTCTTATAGCAAAACGAAATCCCCCCAAAAAATTTGTACAGAGATTTTTAATTTAAGCCATACTACAGTACTTGTATTGCAAGACGTCGCTTGTATATCAAGTTAAAAAAAATTAAATATTTAAAAATTTGCTTGTCTTGCAAAACGTTCTCAAACCAAGTTACTCTCAAACCAAGGTGTTACTGTACATGTGAACCGGGTCATACTCTCACAGAATGGGTTCCTGCATTTACTGTTTCAGCAGGCTTATCATCAAAGAAAAAACACGCTCATTCTTCCAGGACAAAGCCAGGGTTCTTTTCAACTAGGATTGCCAAGTCTTGATCCAAACAAGTCTCCAATGGCTATGCCTTCAAGGGGTTGAATGGCAGGGAGATGTCCAGGAAGTGTGGCTTTTGCTGTCACACTGCTTCAGTAGAGGCAACTACCAGTGGAGCCTTCCTCCCCTAACTAACCAAGCCAAGTTTGGGTTGAATTTGCTCTAGCAAAGAGAACTTCTTGAGTCACATTGGAATTGTGGGGCATGATGACTGCTGCCCCTCTTGCCCCACCCACCATCACAACTTTTATCTGGGAAGAGCTGCTGCTTTGTTCTCACTGCACTGTTCTGCGTGTGGTTCTAGGAGGGGAGGGGCAGAGATGTCCTGTTCTATTCCCCTTCCAAATGCCACTGTTACAATGAAGTCAGCGTCACTTAGTAGTAAGGGCTTCAAAGTAACAGAGAAGATGTGAAAGGAGATTTTTTAAAAAGCTAACAAAGCAAATTGAGAAGTTACGAAAAGATTTATAAAAAACCCAAATTAAAATATTTAATATAGCTGATGGAATATAGGCATTTTTTTGTAGCTCACTTTGGCGGTGGCTTAAGAGGTGAGGTGGTTTGTCTTGCACTACACTGGGAGCTGATCCTTTTTGTTATCAAGGTTTTTTTTTACCCCTACTGATAGGGGTGAAAATATACTTTGTCAAGTTAACCCAGGTCCACTTTTCAGTAGGATGTGTGTGTGTGTGTGTGTGTGTGTGTGTGTGTTGCACCATTATATGCAGGAAATTGTCTTCCTTGGGCAATCCCATCCAATGTGGGTGCCCATAACCCTCCGAATTTGGAAGGATTATGGGCATCCAATGGAAAATGGGAGGAGATCATCAGCTAGGATTGCCTCCGCACTCCCCTCGCCGTCCAAATCATTAGACAGACAATTTTGGCTATCTAAATGTTTTTCCCTTCCTCGTGAGGGGACAAATGTTTTCCCCTGCTCCTTGCACGGAGGAGAGGCTGAGGCACCACTTCGATTCCTCGAAGGACAGCAGTGCCTCGCTCCTCCCCCAGGAAGCCCCCCCACTGCACGGGTTCTGAAGACAGTCTTCCATCTTCAGAGCCCAGCTGGTGTGGAAAGAACTGCGTCAGCTGCAAGCCGGGGGGGGGGAGGGACGACTCCGTGGGCGGAGTCCCCTCTCTGACCTAAAAAGGCATTTCCAAGGTTGGAGCGGGAACTCCGTCCTATCCTATGCCCCCCCCGACAAGGTCAGGGGGCCATAGGATTGTGCCCTTAATTGGTTTTTTTTAACCAGATGTAGGTATTATGCCTATTCTATTCTGGTCCTGCCACTGCTGAAATTGTATATTTATTACATTGAACATACCGTACTTTCCCCCTATATTATTTTTCTCCATATTGTTCCCCAAGCACGTTAGTTGGAGAGGCTGTGGACATTCATTGTTGATTATTGTAGGTGATGAAGACCTATCACGCTGAATTGTGTTCTGTTTTTTAGTACAATTTTAATGATCCTTATTATTGTGTATGTATTTTATTATTAGATAACCTTGCTTATTATATTTGTTGTACATGGACTGTTCCTAGATCATTTGTTTAGCTGTCATGCTTATCTGAGCTATATTTATCTGAGTTTATAATTTTTTCCTTAACCTCTTTGTTAGCTGCATTCTAAGTAACAGATCACATGCATTTGAGAAGGGTCTCTCACGCATGTGCCTTTGGGGAACCATTTTCTTTTCCTTATGAGTGCAATGGCTGCCCAATCCCCCCCCCCACCTTGATTTAAAAATGGCAGTGCTGCCGGGAGCTAGATAAAAATAGCTTTATGTGCTACATCCAACATCAGGCTGCCAATTTTATTTACGAATTTCTAAAATTCATATCCCACACCTTTAATGCTAATTGGCATTGCCAAAAAAGCTCACAATCAAAAGCAGAAATACAAATTTCCAATAACAACAGTCCAACCAACAATCTAAAAAAAAAAAAAAAAAAAGGCAATACAGCTTCAGCACAGTGCAGAAACATAATCCATACAAAAGACTGGAAGATCACCCTTTCCATTGATATTGGTCTATTCTTAACAGCCAGCTTCAGTTGCAATAATATTCAACAATCATGTTGAATCTTACGCATAATAAGCTCCAAGATGGCTACTCAGAGACAGTTTTAATCCCATAGAACATACAAGACTAGGAATGACCGTGTGCTCCATACACCTTGTCTCATATTCACAGTGATGAATGTAAGCCAATGGCCATCCTTTGAGCAAGCACAACAGTTGTTGGAAGAGTACCGTAAGTGCTTTCCAAGTAAGGGGGTGGAGAGAAATCATGCCATGTAATAGCCAGAAATAAGACAGTTATGCTACACTGGAGAAAAGCCATAAATCTGAAGCTAATCAAGTAAAGCTTCCACAGAGAAAATGGTTTGGAAAACAGTAAGAGATGCACTATTGCTCCAGAGGATGCCGGTGGAACCCTGACTGGCCTATGCAGTTTTTAAAGAGGGGGAAAGTACCATGAAACAAAAGTGAAGCATTACAATTGGCAACTCATTAACTGGCTCTTAATTAGGAGAATAATGAAAGATTTAAAATTAGAGTTCTGGGCCTGTGACTAGCATTCATTCGATAGCATCCCATGAGATCTGATATAAGACTGTGCAAATGAAACCTAGGATTTCCCCTTAGAAAACAAGAAAACACAGTTGCCACACCTGCTGATAGCCAAGATTTTATGTAGTTAACCACAATGTTATGCAGTCTAACCAAGCACATATGAAGAAGATGGTTTAACCACAAAGTATCAGAAACAGAAAAACGGGAGACCAGGGTACAAATACGAACATGTTAGTTTGCTCTTAGTTCCCTGAGCAGTACTGTATGTGGCTTGGTGTAGCCTTGGTGTCACTTTCCTTTACAGCAGAGAGACTTACAGTGCCATTGTGAAAAACTATTTTTCCAAGTGTGGCCACACCACAGAGTTGTACACAGTATTATAAGGCAAAAAGGGCAGGGCCAAAAATGCCAGCGTATTTCAGCTTAAATCTCTTTACTGCCAGTAACTAAGCCTTAGGAGAGGCATTTCAACCTTTCAAAATTGGGGAAAACTGTGCAAAAGCCAGGAAATCATCAAACGATTGGCATATAGGGGTGTTGGAAGCGTATAAGGCATTGTAACTGAACCTGTTTAAGGCAGACAGCTGTATGAACCTGCCATAAGGTTTTTGCTTATATCTAAGAGCAGCATAGATAGTATAAGGTGGGTATAGGATGGGATAGCTAACAGGAACCAAAGATTAGTAGGCCTGATAAAAGACTGGTTCTGTGGGCCTAGTTTGAGCCAGAGTAAATTTTGGTAAGTGCTTATTTGGATAGCAGGGTCATCTTTTGACTTTGAAAAAGAGAGTGGTTTGTGGGGGAAAGCTTGTGGTCGTTGCACCTTTTTTTAGATATGTTGCCAACTACAGGGTACAGAGACAGAATGCGTAAGGAAAAGTTGGGGACTTTTCAAGTTTCTCTGGAATTAGCAAAGGCATCAGTAATGCCGTTTTCAGAAGGGAGGCACTTAGATTTAGAGTAAGGGGTTTAAATGAAGCTGGACCACCTTATAATAACAACAAATCAGTAAGCTTATAGCATAATGGATACCAAGTATGGTATTAGATAAAGGGTTGGCATAGGTAGGACTTTATAAAAGAATCTTTTACCTGATTGGTGAGGTTCCTGCCTGCTATCTCAACTTTAAAAGAACTTCATCTTTTTGGTGAGAGAGGGGACAAGGCCTCTGCCAGCAGAATTGTTGTAAGTCTATCTCTTTCTTTTCTATTTCTGTATTAAGCATGGTGTGTGTGAATAAATCTTTAAAATAAAAGTACTTTATTTCACTCTTGACTGGTTGTATGTGTAGATAATATATTTACCATATATAGGAAACTCAGCACTTCATTGTGTCAAGACAGTCATATCTTCTAACCCAACACAAGTTGTAAAAGACAGGAAGCAAAAGCATGTCTTCATTCAAATTTCTTTCAGGGGGAAAGGGAGTAGGGCCAGAGGAAGGAGGTGTGGCCATCTGGGGAAACCCCGGAGAGCCGACCTGGGCTGGATTTGGTCTGCGGGCCTGAGATTCAGCATCTGTGCTCAAGATCATTTATGAACAAATTAAAAAGCTCCACTCCCAATACAGATCTTCAGGGGACTTCAATTCTTATTTCTCTCTGATGTGTAACTGTCCATTTATTTCTACTATCTGCTCCCTATTCTTTAACCAGTTATTGATTCAGAAGAGGACCCGTCCCCACAAGTCAATCGATGCTTCTGCCCTGCAGTTCCAAACTTAACACTTGATTAAGCTGGCAGGTGTTACGCCACATAAATTTGAAACCCCCAAAGCTTATGCCATAATAAATGTGTTAGTCTTTAAGGTGCCATACCATAATACTCTTTCTTGTTTTTACATAAAACTGTGCTATACATAAATAGAACAATTTTCATGAGTTTGCTATAAAGGCAAGAAGCATACCACTTGTGGAAGCAGAATTTTCTTTCATAGCAGCCAACTGATGTATATTTGTAGCCAACTGCTTTTGCACTTATGGTTTCTAAGATAAAGTGGTCGATTGGCACCATTTGACCATTTAATTGACCAGTCAAATAATGTCAAAGCCAAGAACACATGCTCACATCCTGCTTGATTTTAAGCACTGGATTTATCTTCTCATTTATATTATGTTGCCATCTGCTAGAAAGGGCAGGAGTCATTGCCCTTTTCATGCATGTGTGCAATTAATCCTACAAGACTTTGTAGTCACAATAATGCAACCCTCATATACTTCATGGCAGGTGTTGTCTTCTCTCCCCTCCTGAGGTCTGGCGCCTTCCTTTCTACTTCCCTCACTCACTGAGCCATGTCAGGCTGGAAGAGCTCTTCTGTCGAATGGGAGTTGACTACTGTATGTGAGAGACTCTTCTGCTTAATTCTGTGAATTCATACACTCAAATCATTCATACAACTCTTCCATTGTAACTATGCATCCTGAATAATAGTGCCATGTAGATTATGAAAGAGATTTAAACCCAAAACCCAATGAACCTGGTAAGTAATTTATAATCAAAATAACATATCATGAGTCAAAATATTGACTTCAACATAAACAATTTGATGCAAAAAACAACACTCGGAAGAAAGTTTTTGCTGCCCGCAAATACAGAATTTTTCAGCCAAGGCAAAAGAAAGAAATTCCTGTTACGGGTCCAGTTCAAACGATAAGAAATATATGTGGAACTAACATTATCTTCACTCCCACGGGAACTGCTCGTAGGCAGAGACTCAAAGAAGAGTATTTCTGATGAAGTCATTAATAAATGACGAAACAGGATTGACTACCGCATTCCTGTATATAACATTATATTCAGTCTGTTAAAATGTGGTCTCTCCATCGTCTTGTACCCCAATGTACTCTGTTTGTTACTGTAATTATTTATTGACACTTGTTTATTACCATAGACTATATTATATTCAGTCAATTGCCGTTATCTTCAATTGTTTCGCACCTTTGGCACTCTGTTGTTGT
Organism: Shinisaurus crocodilurus; assembly: GCA_021292165.1. Classification (NCBI taxonomy): domain Eukaryota; kingdom Metazoa; phylum Chordata; class Lepidosauria; order Squamata; family Shinisauridae; genus Shinisaurus; species Shinisaurus crocodilurus. Next base: position 246,353,163 of record CM037876.1, read on the forward strand.
TGTTGTTGCTGTTATTATTATTATTATTGCTGCTGCTATTTGCTATTTGTAACTTACTATCCCACACTTGGCTTGTTACAGGATTTATTGCACCTGTTTACAATCAGTCTGTTCCTGTAAATCATTGTCCTTGGTTAGTTGCTAAAGTGTACAACATCTTATTTAGAGGGTCATAATTATTGTAATTATTACATTTGTTTTTTTTGTATCAAATTGTTTTTTGCATCAAATTGTTTATATTGAAGTCAATATTTTGACTCATGACATGTTATTTTAATTATAAATTACTTACCAGGTTCATTGTGTTTAACATTTTGAGACTTCGTCCTTTTGTATACGGTATATACTAACATTTAACTTTTTGCAGTTGTGTGCATTCAGGCACTCTTGTTTATTGGTGATTATGAAAGAGTGTCTTACTAAAAATTTTTTAAAATGAAGCAGAAATTGAAAGCATCTTAAAGGCAGAAATTAAACAGGAGCCTAAATTCAGTGCCACATTCCACATGCAAAACATGTAGCTCTGCCTTTGGCAGCATATTTCTCTGGGATGAAACAACATTTAGAAGTCTGGCTTCACGTGGAATTACAGGTCATCTTTTTTATTCACAGAATCCTACTATAACATTCCTTCTAAAAAGAATACCATCATTTTTCCCCTCAACAACTCTAATTCATAGCTAGCTAAAGCCAGCAGCAGTAGGAAATCAGTCTGGGTTCCAATGCCTTCTATGGGAAGGGGTGTGTGTGTGTGCACACATGGTGTTTTGAAAGAGGAAAGCCTGCTGAAAGATGCCAAGCTCACTTCCTTTAAAAATGCTGACAGGGACAAAATGTGGTGACAAGGGGAATACAAACACCTGTGTTTCCTGAGACTCTTGGAAGCAGTGAGCAGCTCTCCAGGAACAATAAAAACTCTTGGGCTATCAGTCTTGGCTCCGACATGAAGCAACCTGGATGACCACAGGTCAGTCACAATCTCCCAATCTAACCTCACAATCTAACCTCACAAGGTTGCTATGAGAATAAAAGTGGGGCAGGGTGCGAAGGAAAGACATCTGTCTATATCTACTTTCCTTAAAATGGGGGGTGGGGGGTTCCTTATTATTTTTAAGCATCACCCCATGTTGGCATACCTGTCATCATTTGAAAAGGCAGATTTAACATCTTCTCCTGGTGCCATCACTCACTACCCCCTGAGTTATGCCAGAATTTGAACTGAAAGCTAGGTCATCTATATATATAAAAGAAGGTGTCCTGACTGACTGACTGACTGACTGATTTTGACTGACTCATCAACGCCCAACTCAAACCGTTTAATCTAGGAACGTGAAATTTTGAAGGGACATTGCTTTTATGACGTAGACACCCACTAAGGAAGGATTTTTGGAAATTCCATCCCTAAGGGGGTGAAAGGGGGGGGCATTGCCCCACTCTCATATCCTATGGGCAAAACAACAGGGGAGCAGTTATGCAAATCAGCCTCACCTCATAATTGCTGCAGGAGCCAATAGGCGCAGTTATGCAAATAGCCAATACGACACTTAGAATGTTCCTATGAATTCCTGCAGGGGCCAATAGGGGTGGGTATGCAAATCTCCCCTAGGCCATTTAGAATGTTCTCTGAGGGGGTGAAAAGGGAGGGAAACTTTTTGAATGACTGAATGACTGTTATGTGTGTGTGGGGGGGGGGTCGCATAGGCTCCACTCCATCACGTTTTGACGGATCTACCCCAAACTTGGCACGGTCACTCTTCATCACCTGTAGACTCTCAGGATTAACCTGATTTTTCTTTAAGATCAGATATTTCTGTCAGAAAAGTTTTCTGCTGCCAGCACCCAGCCTAAACGTTACACTTTCAGTCAGAGACACTGTATCTTTTCCATTGTACCAAATCCTAAAATCCACGCAAGCGCAGTTGCGGGCAACAGCTAGTAGATATATATACCGTAGATATATATATCAGCATGTTTTTTTTACTCTCTTGATCCATGACTGTGCTTCCTAAACACACGCAGTCCTCTGATCATCTGTGGCTCAAAAAAGTTTGGGGAATACACATTGAGGGTTTGCTGATTTCTCAATAAATCTGTCTCTGCACCCTACTATAATCTATCTAGATATCGGTAGACAGATATCTGCAGTATCAGGCTTTAGTGATGGTAGATTTCCAATGAGTATGATTGAAAAGGCAGGCTTGTTACTAAGTCCATAAAGCCAGGCAAAGTTCCAAGGATAAGGCAGAGCAGCAGTGTAATGGTAATGTTGAAGGGCAGGCACTCATCATGATAGTTCCCATAGCCATGTCTAAGGGAATCCAAAATGCAGGCAGCTATATTAATCTATATCAGGGATGGGCAACTTTGACAGGTCAGGGGGGCATTTTCATCTCCCATGCATGTTGAAAATGGAGGAGGGGGAATAAAACAAATAAACAAAATGGCATCTAGAGCTACTACAGAGTGCCAAAAGGGTCAACATTAGCTGCTAACTTTGACCCTCTTGGTATGCCATAGCAGCCACCTTTTTTTGCATATAGATAGATAGACAGATAGATTTGAAGGGGGGGCTATGAATTTGGGGGGTGGTGAAGAGGGCTGCACTGGGGGCTGCAGGGGCCATGTTGCCCACTCTGATCTATAGCTGTATATGTGTGTGTCTATACATCCACCCTCAAAGACCAGCAGTACACAGTATAATACCCAATTTATTACGATCAGCCGACAGTCATGGAGTAGTGAGCTGGTAAAGGGCAGGGTAGTGGTTAGCATATTGGACTTTTGCTGGAGAGACCTGCGATTGCATGAGAAAAGGAAAGAGAGGGACACAATATGCCCCTGAACAACATAAGACCACCAGCTCAAATTTTTCCAGGAGTCCGTCCCCCCCCCCCCCCCAGCACCAGGGAGAAATACTTTGGACGAGTTCACACGTCATGCTAAGCCATCCTGAGAAAAAGCCACAGTGGGTGGGTAGCTTGTCCATTACTCCCAACAGATAATTGCCCGCTAGCAGCTTCCCATGGATTGTTTCTGCCTCAGTCCCTCTCAGTCCTCCCAGCCACTGCCGGTATGTATCCAAGGAGCCTTTGCAGCAGAAATCCTCATTTCCTATGTCAGCACCCTTTCTGCAATTGGTCCACTGGTGTTGCTGGCTCACGATGGAAATTCTCCCCCACCCCCACAACAGATTGCTAAAGGGATTTAAGTTTCTGAGTTCTTATTAATGCAGTCACAAACTTTAAAAAAATATATTTTAGGGGTCTTGCGTAAGTGCGCAGGACCACAAGACTGCCTGTGTGCTATTGAGCCCAGCACAGCCATATCCCCCTGTTGTCAGTGTCCTTGTCAACTTCACCCTACATTTTGGCACTTCCTAAATGAAACTCCCACATCAGATCACGTAAAGGAAATAATTTTCTGAGCCCTGATGAATGTGGGAATGTGTTCGCAAATTTACTTTTTAGCATTGTGGGGGAGTATTGCAGAAGTGCTCAAGACCCGCCAGTCCACTATTTAGCCAAGCATGCCAATATCCCCATCTTGTCAATGTCCTTGTCAATTTCATCCTCTACTTCCCAACAAACCAGTTCTAGTAGTTTTCATCTCCAACAGGAGCAGGTCTTTTCTAAGGCTAATGGGTCTTAATTGCCCATTGCAGACCAAGATGGCCAAAATACTTTGCATTACCAACAGGGATAGCTCACAACAATATACTGCTGCTGGGAAAATCCATTTTCCCCAGCTACTGTGAGGATTGCAGCTAAGCTCAAAGTGCACCAAAAGTGTGAGGGTGGAGTGGGGTGGGGTGGCATGGCAGATGACATCACCATCCCTGCTCATTAAAAATCCCCATGCTTCGACCCTGGGGGCCCAGGTTCCGCTACATCACTGGACAGCAGTCCATCAGGGAGAGAGAGGCAGGGTACAGCAAGCAAGGCAAGGCAGGGCTGCGTAGGTACAGAGGCATAGTCCAGAAACATGCAATAGAGCAGCCCAACTAATTTCATGAATTACAATTGCCCTATTAAGCAGTGGAGGCTGGTGACTCCTATTTCAGTGGGGCTCCTAATCCATTGCAGCTTTTATTTGAAGCTTTATAGGAGCTATCCATGGTGCTCCATGACGGTGAACCTATTTTGGGGATGGAGTTCAGCCTCCCTTGCTGTTAAGGGGTTACCTCTATGCAACTGACATCATGTGGGGGGGGCGGTTGCTGACCCCATCCCACATCTCCAGCCAGCCCCACCCCAACCCCAAGCTGTCCATGTGTTTAGGGCACTTCTACACATGCCCTGTCCCTGTGAGCTGGAACTCTGTGTGCCCCTCCCATACAGTCTGCTTCCACCCCAGGCTACTAAGAATTTGAAGTTTTAAGCTACTATAATATCTAGGCTAAAGGCTTTAAGGAGAACTTAGAAACAGCCAAAAATTATAACACTCCCCTCTTAAACTTGGGTTGTATCCAACAGTGGATTTGTGCTAGTGAAAAGTGCTATATCCTATACCAGCCTTCCCTAGCTTGGTGCCCTCCAGATGTATTGTGCTGCATGGCTGGTGGGGGATGCTGGGAGTTGTAGTCCAATACATCTGGAGGGCGCCAGGTTTGAGAAGCTTGTCCTATGCTGTTCCAGAAGGTCTCCCATCGCTCAGGAGCAGCTTTCCAGGGGGCATGGGGTTTGCTGTGGGTAGGGTGGTTTGGCAAAATCTGGCCTTGCACATCTGCCTTGCACATGTGGAAGCGCTTTCCATTAGTGCAAAATACAACCCGTTGAACACAAAATGCCTTCTTACTTCCCCCCCCCTCTTCTCTCAGAGGAGTTTGGGGACATGCCCAGATGTTAAATTTGGTGGTCCTCCAGACAGAGGTAAAATAGGAAATGGTCAGCAAGAGTGATCTTCTATATGTTTGCTGTAATTATTTGACACACCATGAGAAGACCATGAAGAAATTGAAGTGACAAATGTAACCACTATGCCGTGTTGTCCTTCTAGTGAGATTTTTTTGTGGGGGGGCATGGTGTCCTGTGTATTTCCCCTTCTTCTACTGTCACTGAGCATATCAACTTGAAATGAGACACAAGCTATTCAACCAGCTTGGCTGTTCCACACAGCTGTAGAAGGGGGCTGCCCTCTCTATGGCAACATGACCACTGTCATGTGGGATCCTGCCATCACATTCACTGGACTTCACTGTATCCTGCCTTAGAACATTGTTTCTTTGAAGCAAGTGCTTATCTCTGTTGAGCCCCACAACTCACAATCAGAACCATCATAGGAGATCATTCCTAGGTGTTTCTGCCTCTGGGGAAGTTGTAGTCATGCCAACTGAAAAGCAAGCCTTCACTCTTACAAAGCAAATGCCATTCTAAAATGTATTATTTATATATCTAGATTTCATATAGATTTCATATACCGTAGATCATATAGTTGGAAGGAGCCTACAAGGCTATCGAGTCCAACCCCCTGCTCAATGCAGGAAACTAGAGGAGGGGTCTCCCATCCAAGTAATAGCCAGGCCTGACCCTGCTTAGCTTTCCATGCTCAGACAAGCTGAGCCAGCGTGATTGATCTATCTATCTAGATCTAGATAGATAGATAGATAGATAGATAGATAGATAGATACAGGGCTTTTTTTCTGGTGGAACTCACCGGAACTGAGTTCCAGCACCTTTTCTTCTATTAATTGCATTACAATTTAATCGCCATCTACTCCCGAGGAAATGTAATCCAAGAGTTCCGGTACCCTTTTCTACAGAAAAAAAGCACTGGATAGATAGATCAATCAATCAATCTCATAGTCAAACAATAAAACCTTGACTGTTCCAAGTGCAAGAGAGAAGTATTACATCATAATTTAAAGTGCCTACATGGAAACCAATCAGAAATTGACAAAAAATGGCTGGCTGGGGAATGTTGGTTGTTGTAGGACTTTTTTCTGTCTAAACATGCATAGGATTGTGCCCATAAACTTTAAATACCATGCTTTTAAACACAGACATTCATTTATTATATTTCTAATAGCTAAAGCTCTCTGGGCAGTTCACAGCAAGATAAAGCATAAAACCTTTAACATTCAAGAATTTAAAACAGTTAAAAGTTAAAAACATTTAACAATAAAACTACCAGGACCTAATTAAAAACTAAAGCACCCCATTGTATACTGTCAAATGCCTGGGAGTAGAGGAAAGCCTTAACCTGGTGCTGAAAATATGACAATGTTGGTGCCAGATGGACCTTACTGGGGAGAGCATTCCACAGTCAGGTGACCACCACAGGAAGGCCCTCTCTCCCTTGCTGCCATCCTCCTGAACCTCCCTCTGCGGGGGTACTCTTAAACATTCTGCACAGAACTGAGCTGTGCTTTGCAGACATGAAAGCTGTTGTACTGGGGCTTTCTTCTAAGTAGACATGTACGTAACGTCCAAGTTGGTAAGAATTACATCTGGCCCTGCCCATTTTGCTTTGGCCCACCTACTCTGTTCTTGGCCCTGCCCCATGCCCTTAGTCCTGCCCACTCTGGAATACAGCCCCCAAGACCCTTCCCAAATTGGAATTAGGACCCCAGCTTAGTTTCAAAAGTGGCATAGTGAGGTTGCTGTTCGAGAAATACAAGCCAAATGTTGTCTTGGTCACAAGGTACCTGGCTCATTTGTCCAAACTTCTGTTTCCTGAAATTATAAATGTAGGCTTCTGTATATTTCTTTGAGTTAAATTTAGATTTTGTTATAAACCATCCCTGCCTCCACCCCACATCATTGGCTGCCACTAGCAGTGATAATGTTAGGACAACGTTCTCCAACCTGGGGGTCGGGACCCCCAAGGGGGTCGCGACATGCTTTCTGGGGGGTCGCCAGACGCCAGCTATACTGGAAGGAGGGAGGGAGGGGGAGATATTTTCCTACAGCACCAGGCGCTTGCAATCCAATTGCTGGAGAAGGAGAGAGAGCGCGCGCGTGTGCCTACACTGGTGCTTTATGGGTAACAGGCACATGAGCCTTGAGAAGGAGCCGCTGCCTGCAGTTGCCGCCAAGCACCTCCTTCGCCTCGTGCTTCTCCTCCTTGTGCTGGAGTGAGTGAGTGAGTGAGTGAGTGAGTGAGTCGCTGCCTGCAGTTGTCGCCAACATCTCGCCTCCTCCTCCTCATGCTGGTGTGTGTGTGTGTGAGAGAGTGAGAGAGAGAGAGAGAGAGAGAGAGAGAGAGGAGACAACGCTGCCTGCAGTTGCCGCCAACACGCGCTTCTTCCTCCTGCTGCTGCTGCTGCTGCTGCTGTTGAAGATCTCTGTAAGAACGAGTTGGAGGAGGGGGCAGATTGAGCTGTTGTTGGGCTGGAAAGGGGAGGTGGTCGCGGCAGCGTCCAGGGGTGAGGGGAGGGTGGGGGGCATTCCACCCAGCCCTTCCTTCTCAGACGCAGCCGGCTGGGGGAGGGGGAGCGGCAGCACGAGGACGACCTGGGCGACTTGATTATTTGCACAAAGGCAAGTGTGCTTACTTCCTCCTTAGCCCTTCGAGATTTTGGCAGCCCCAATGCAAAGCAGTGAGGCGTGCTGCTGGCTATAATTCTGTTGGGAGAAGGTACTTAACACCACTTGGAGAGCTCATGTTATGGTATTTTTTGACACACTCATTGGAAGAGTTTCACTGAACTATGGCTTCTTATGAGTGAAAATGAAGTGTGTGTGTGTGTGAGAGAGAGAGTGAGAGAGACTGTGTGAATGAATTTCATTTCACTTGCTTCTGTGGCTATTGCAGAACTATTTTTAGCTGTCTCCAGCAGAACAGAGAGCCAGTGTGGCGTAATTGTGAGAGTGTTGGACTGGGTCTTGGGATATCCGGGTTCTAGTCCCCACTTGGCCATGTAACTCACTGGGTTACTTTGAGCCAGTCATTTACTCGCAGCCTAACCTACCTCACAGGGTTGTTGTGAGGATAAAGTGGAGAGGAGGAGGAGGATTATGTAAGCCCCCTTGGGTTCCTTGCAGGAAAAAAGGTGGGGTATAAATATAACAAATAAAATAAATAAATAAACAAATAAACATGTCTTCTCCTTTCTGATACAAAGCTGGCTGCTAGTCAAATAAATCCGCTCACTTGCCTGCTCCCTGTTGGGCCCTATTTCCACTAACATCCAGAGTCCAAAGAGAGGAAGGGCAGGTGAGCAAGTACAACAATAAAAATACAAAAAGAAATTGTTTTTCCTCAAAAAAGATTTTTTATTTATATTTTCGGAAATCTGTACCCATGGAGAAAAAACGGAAATATTCAGAAGATTACCTTAAATTTGGCTTTACCACCTTTAATAAATATTAGGTTAAATTAAATTATATTCCGAAAAAACTATTTTTCATGTGTTTTCTTTACCCCACCAAAATGCAAATTTATGCAAATGTGGTGAGGGGTCCCCGGTTACTTTGCCATTACAAAAGGGGGTCGCGACTCGAAAAAGGTTGGGGACCACTGTGTTAGGACAAGGGGCAAATTGTACTACACATTACAGAGAAAGCACACGTTACAGAGAAAGAGCTTTTCTACACATGGCTGTTAATCCACTGTATCTACTTTTGGTTTTGTCGCAGATCTGAGATTTGAGCACTACATAAGGAACATTTCCTTTCCTGCTTTTCCACTATATAACCCCTAGGTGGCACTGTGGCATAAGGGAATAGTACAAATACATGAGGCAATTGCACTTTCTTTCGCTTTCACAATTAAATGCCACATTTCCCTGCTCTAAAAAAAATTCGCCAATGTGCTTTAGACATGGAAGCGAAACTGGAGGGTCACAATATCACCTAAAGAACCCGTAAACAACCATGAGTAGGGAATGATGAGAGCACGATAAATGCCTCATGTGGAAAAGCACAAAGTTACAGGGTGGCTGTTTCAGGTGGCAGTCTCATGTTTGTTTGTTTTATCACATATACTTCTGTCCTTATTCCTGCAATTTCCTTAGAACTAACCTCTCTACACCAATATTTTGAATATAAAAGAAAGGTGAGTCAATCCCTTTAGCTTAGGGGGTTCCTTCCTCCATTATTTTTCTTTGCAAAAGCTGCAGCAATTTTTCATTAAGTAACACGCCAACAAGTATCACTGTTGCAAGCAACACTGAAGTGCTAAGCACTGCAGAAAATAAAGATATTAAAGTTATAATTCACTTGAGCCCTTCAGCAATTTCTGCAATCTAAATGTCGATGTTGCAATCATACAAATGCCAGATATTTAAAAAGCGAAATAGGCAGTTTGGTCTCCTTACAGTTTTCAAAGAGACATTCCAGTTGTAAGCGACCTTTACATCTGCTCTTTTACTCCCTCCTTAATATCTTGCTGTCCACTACAATCCCTTCATTCACCTATTAGTTCAAACTTCCCGTCATTTCATAGAGGCAGCTTTACAGTCAAGGCAGGACCTGCAGTTTAAGACAGACTCCACACCTGCAAATTCAAGGGGAGTTACATGGAAACCACGCACAGTCTGGGGGTACTCCTAGATCCATCACTGTCGCTGGAGACCCAAGTGACTGTGGCGGCTCGGAGTGCCTTTTACCATCTTCGATCAGTTCGCCAACTTAGGCCTCTCATGATCAGGGATAGCTTGGTCATAGTGATACAGGCGCTAGTAACCTCAAGACTGGATTACTGCAATGCATTCTATATGGGGTTGCCCTTAAGGTTGCTCTGGAAGCTGGAGCTAGTGCAGAATGCAGCAGCTCAGCTATTGTCAGGAATTGCCCCTTTTCAGTATGCAACTCCTTTGCTGAAGGAACTGCACTATTCGTTACTGGGCCAAGTTTAAGTCTCTGGTACTAGTGTACAAGCCCTAAACAACTTGGGACCAGGATACCTGAGAGAGCACCTTCTCCCTTACCAACCTGCAGAGAAACAGAACTCCCTGCTTCAAATCTCACTTCAGCAAGGCGTTGACCAGGTTCAGATGACATTTAATCCATGACAAGCTGCGGCACCTGCAGGCACCATGTTACATATGTAATCCCCACTTGGGGTTGTCGTGTCATGCGAACCCATCAAGCGTGGGTTGCGCGACGGATAAACAACCCTCACATAACCCTAAAACAGACTATGAGTTGTTTGCTGAATTCGCAGGACACAATTCCCAAGCAGGGGCTGCATATTCAAAATGGCAGCCACACATGTGCTGCAACCTCACGGGGACACACAGATGGGCTGTCGTGTCATGTGAACAGCCCCAATATCTCTCTTCCTCAGTCTCCCCCATCTACAAGATGGGGAGAATAATATAGGCCTATCTTATGTAAGGATTTCCCAAGAGTTCAAAGCACTTCACATAGCTTATGTCAGCCTTCCCCAACCTGGGGAAAATTCAAATAAGAGTTGTAGTCCAACACATCTGGAGGACACCAAGTCGGAGAAGGCTGGCTTAAGCACTTTATAACAATAATTAGTATTAGTATTACTTGATCCAGTATGATAGCTCCGCTTATTGAGGTCAGTGCTTCAAAGCAAGGGAAAGTCAGAAGTTTTAGTGGTCTCCAATCATGATGGTTCAGAGATAATTAAAATAAAAGAAGTTTAACTATTTTGCTATGAGTTTCAACTTAATCCACACACAGAGATGTTCCAAGAATAATCACAAACCTGATTCAACTGGAATGAACCTAGTGCAATAACTGGGCAAAGTTGAAATGACATACCCCTGTAGTATGACAGCCATGCACTCACAAAGGGGGTCTGCTGTATCCTTACCAGGGAATTCAAAAGTGCATCCCTGTTTTATTATTGAAATAGCTGCCCATACTGTGTGAGTGAAGTTATTTTGCTGCCCAAGACAAAAATAAATTGCACACACCAGACACCTTATTTTATTCAGGTGTTGGGTGAAAATTGTGATTCCTCCTTGAGGGTTTTCCTAATTGCATTTGCAGCACCTTTCTCCTGCTCCATACAAATGAATGTTTTTGCTCCATTCACTTCCACAGAGGGAGGGAAAAGGATCCTCAATCAAGAAAACCTGGGAGTTGGAAAAGACACAATTCCCCTGAGGAGGCAGGGGAAACGGTGGATCTTCTTAAAAAAGTTTCCTGAGTATCTTGGAGCCTTGTAATTTTGCCTTCCTAGGCAGGCGCCAATGCTGTCTACTGGGATGGGCTGGCCCTGGCCCCATGACAGTTCTGTTAGTTTATGGCTTGCCAAAAGTCTTCCCATTCAAGGGAGAGGACTGGTTCTTCCAGCATTCACTACTGTATATCATGGCCCTTTTAATGTTTACACCTTTGAATTCTCTTTCAATTATGAGCCAAACTCTGGAACAGTCAATTTTTAGCTGACCTCACCACACAGCTGCTGTTTACATAGGAGCTCTGGGGACCAAGTGAGCTCTCTTCAGATAAGCTTCCTTTACTCATTGACATGTTGTATATGTATTCTAAAAGTGCTTCATTCAGGCAACTCTGGATCTTACACAGAACTGTCAATAGTACATGTGTTTATGATGCGTTCTGTTTATGCTCCCTGTGCATGCTAAGGTCCAAAGTGGGAACCCACACATCCTGTCCCCACGACAAAGATGCATTGAGAACTCACTCATCTTGCCAGAATTATAACCCATATAACAGTTTTATCATTGTCTTCATATACAATTATAAACAGGCCATTGGGTAAGAATCCCCCAAAATCTGATATTCTGAGATGCCAATACTTAGATTTCCCCCCAATATGCAATATTAACCTTTTCCTTATTATGAAAATGCATAGATAGCAACCCCTATTTCATCATACTCGTTTTAACTGATGATGATAATTTTATAACTGCCTGTATGTTTCTTCAAGGAATTCAAAGAATATAATCACAGCACAGCATGGTTTTATCATTATGACTTCCATAGAAACAAATATATAGAATGAGGCCAGTTAGAATCTTTCATGGCTGCCTGAGAACTTCTAGGTAATAGAGAGAAACTGAGTCCCGTGTAAAACCTGAGCTGAAACTGCTCCAGAGTTTGATATGTTAGAACTACCGTAGTAGAAAAACATGGAGTGGTTTTGCTGGTGCAAAGAAGGCCAGGAGAAGTTCGAAGGTGTCTACCTCACAGACACTGAATAACACAGCATGCTTCTTCTCTGGATCTGTTATACAATTTGTGGCCAAATAAAACTCCAGCCTGGCTGCATAAGTTTCCCATTTGCTGGGGTTGAATTCTTCCAACATTTATTTAATTAATTAGTATCCCACCTTTCTACCAAAAAAATGGCACTCAAGGCAGCTAACAATAAAATCCATATAAAAACAAACTCTGAATTAAAACATAACATAAAAACAAATTAAGAACACAATTAAAAACAATAATAAAAGAAATAAACAGCACTAACCAATTGAAACCCCCTTCAGCGACAGAACAACTTATATGCCAAAGGCCTGCCTGAATAAAAACGTATTTGCCTTCTGGTGGAAGGATAACAGAGCGGGGACCAACCTAGCCTATCTTGGCAGAGAGTTCCAGAGCCTGGAAGCAGCCACTGAGAAGGCCCCTGGGTAGCCATATTCCACACATTGGCGGGGTTCACACAATCGAGGAAGGAAAAGAAGACACAGTGGCTTCTTTTCCCTGCCCCACCACGCGTGCAGGTCAGGTCGCATGCCACCTCATTTCCATGATTACCCACACCAGGCATCTTCAAGATGCCCTGTTGTCTGCACCTGGTGAGGTGGGCAGCAGGGATGGCTTCCAAACCATCCCTGCATCCCATGGCTTGTTCTAGGGTTCTCGGGTGGTTTGGAGGCCACCCCACCACCCTCCCTTGCCTGGTTCAGACAGCATGGCAACCCGCGCCCCGTGCAAGTAATTATGGAAATGAGGCAGCACGCGACTGGCATGGGCAGGGCAGGGAAAAGAAGCCGCTGTAGCTTCCCGGGACATGTGAGCCCAATCAATGTGCACGCTGACCTGGGGTGCTCTGTAGTGACTTCCACAAGACTTCAAGTGAAAGCTTAATCCAGGCTTCAGTAGGGCTATGCACTCCTCCTTCTCTACTTCAAGAGAAAGTACTCAGAAGCATCCCAACTTTGTTGCCAGTGAACTGAACTGCATCATGAAGAGAAGGCCACGCAGAGGATGCAAAACCAATAATAAATAAAGCTTACTGAGAATAGGCCACGCAGCAGCAAACGTCTGCAGACAAGGGTGGACAGGAAAATGAAAATACAGTGCCTGTGGGCTGATTCAGACACTTTCTGGTATGGCAAACCACGAGAACTAATATACTACTGTACTCGGACTTCCAGCAGTCATTCCAGCAGGCTGAGAGGAGGGAGATGAGAGGGAGCACAGGGCTATTCCACCAGCCCTGCTGAAAGGCCGCCCTCCTAGAGGCTCCTCCTCCCTCAACTGCCGCCACCACCACCAGCCATTCCAGCAGGCTGAGAGGAGGGAGATGAGAGGGAGTGCAGGGCCATTCCACCAGCCCTGCTGAAAGGCTGCCCTCCTGAAGGCTTCTCCTCCCTCAACTGCCGCCACCACCACCAGCCATTCCAACAGGCTGAGAGGGAGGAGAAGAGAGGGAGCGCAGGGCCATTCCACCAGCCCTGCTGAAAGGCCGCCCTCCTGGAGGCTCCTCCTCCCTCAACTGCCACCACCACCACCAGCCATTCCAGCAGGCTGAGAGGAGGGAGATGAGAGGGAGTGCAGGGCCGTTCCACCAGCCCTACTGAAAGGCCACCCTCCTGGAGGCTCCTCCTCCCTCAACTGCCACCACCAGCAGCCATTCCAGCAGGCTGAGAGGAGGGAGATGAGAGGGAGCACAGGGCCATTCCACCAGCCCTGCTGAAAGGCCGCCCTCCTGGAGGCTCCTCCTCCCTCAACTGCCGCCACCACCACCAGCCATTCCAGCAGGCTGAGAGGAGGGAGAAGAGAGGGAGCGCAGGGTCATTCCACCAGCCCTGCTGAAAGGCCGCCCTCCTGGAGGCTCTTCCTCCCTCAACTGCCACCACCACCACCAGCCATTCCAACAGGCTGAGAGGGGGTAGATGAGAGGGAGCACAGGGCCATTCCACCAGCCCTGCTGAAAGGCCGCCCTCCTAGAGGCTCCTCCTCCCTCAACTGCCGCCACCACCACCAGCCATCCCAGCAGGCTGAGAGGAGGGAGATGAGAGGGAGTGCAGGGCCATTCCACCAGCCCTGCTGAAAGGCCGCCCTCCTGAAGGCTCCTCCTCCCTCAACTGCCGCCACCACCACCAGCCATTCCAACAGGCTGAGAGGGAGGAGAAGAGAGGGAGCGCAGGGCCATTCCACCAGCCCTGCTGAAAGGCCGCCCTCCTGGAGGCTCCTCCTCCCTCAACTGCCACCACCACCAGCAGCCATTCCAGCAGGCTGAGAGGAGGGAGATGAGAGGGAGCACAGGGCCATTCCACCAGCCCTGCTGAAAGGCCGCCCTCCTGAAGGCTCCTCCTCCCTCAACTGCCGCCACCACCAGCCATTCCAACAGGCTGAGAGGGAGGAGAAGAGAGGGAGCGCAGGGCCATTCCACCAGCCCTGCTGAAAGGCCGCCCTCCTGGAGGCTCCTCCTCCCTCTACTGTCACTACCACCAGCCATTCCAGCAGGCTGAGAGGAGGGAGAAGAGAGGGAGCGCAGGGCCATTCCACCAGCCCTGCTGAAAGGCCGCCCTCCTGGAGGCTCCTCCTCCCTCAACTGCCACCACCACCACCAGCCATTCCAGCAGGCTGAGAGGAGGGAGATGAGAGGGAGCGCAGGGCCATTCCACCAGCCCTGCCAGGAGTATTATTAATATCCCCCCTTCTTCCCTCCCCATTCCTTTTTCCTTGTGTGTCGTGTCTTTTTAGATTGTAAGCCTGCGGGCAGGGACTGTCTTGTTAATTGCTGTAAACCACCCAGAGAGCTTCGGCTATTGGGCGGTATAAAAATGAAATGAAATGAAATGAAATAAATAAATATTACACCTGTTACAGCAGAGAATGTGGATGATGTCTCATTTATGCTTGATCACAGAATGGCTTTAATTGGACAAATTCATGTAGGAGAAGGCTATCAATGGCTAATAGCCCTGATGGCTATATGCTGCCTCCAGTATTAGAGGCAGTATGCCTACATACACCAGTTGCTGGGGAACATGGGTGGGACGCTGCATGTCCTACTTGTAGGTTTCCCACAGGCAGCTGGTTGGCCACTGTGTGAACAGAATGGTGGACTAGATGGACCTTTGGCTGATCCAACAGGGCTCTTCTTATGTTTTTAGTCACACATTTCTGACTTAGGTTTATCTGAAGCATATAGATTTAAATAATTATTACTGAATTCATTTGTCATAGCTTCAGGGTAATTAGCAAACCTACCACCTAACCTTTTAATATAGGACAATATCTTGTAAAAGCTTCATAGAAATGAATGTAGCTAACTAGTACCTTAATTTATTTCAACTTTCAATCCAACTATGCTTTCAATATAAAACTGATTTGGCTACGCAAAATATATTTTAAGCTTCAATCACATCTTACTTGTTTTGAGCTAATTATTAATCACAAGGGCAAGACTTTTTTTTATGAACAATATCTAATTGCTGTAGTTTGTTTCTTAATAGTATTTGTATTATTTTTTTGAAGAGTGATTGGAGGTTAATGAAAATGTCTCTTAAATAAGCATGATGCATAACACAGAACAGGGTATTTGAGTTGAGGAGATGAGATTTTGTTGCTGCTATGCAGCCTCCAATTATTTGTAGTGCTGGTGAAATATTGGAACATGACTTGTAAAAATGGTTGAATATATTCATGATTTCTGATTAACTAAAGTGGATCTACTTAAGTCACCAAAATTAGTCTATTTGTGAATATGATTAGTATCTCCCAGAGAAAAAGCCCTTCCTTGCAAAGAGCCCAGGGCAGCTAACAGCCCATATAAAAACACTGTAATACATGGACACTGTTAAAATCATCTCTAAAATTACAAAGACACAATCAAATACAATTAAAAGATTAAAGTAGCTATCTAATTTGCTTAGGAGGTGGCAGTAATGATGTTACAACAGTGACCAAGAGCCCATTGGCCTATCAATCCTTAGTGTCAAATAGTAGTTAATATATAGCCATCATCAAGGACTGGAGGAACTACTGAGGCTATAACCAAACCCTGGAATAATATTTGCCCTTCACATTACAAAGGCAGAGAAGCCATACACTATATTCACTTTGACTTTACACCAATGGTTTTACAATGAACCAGAGGGCATTTGAAATCAGTAAGATAAAAAGAAAACATGACCCACTTCATAATAACTGGAAGAACAGTTGCAGAGGGTAGTCAAAAGCATTGATATACGCACGCACGCGCACGCGCACGCACACATGCATTGAAGGTAGCCCTAGCAACACCAGACAAAACGACTGGCAGAGCAGAGAGCATAATTCTTCTACAGCAAAGATACAATTATCCTTCTACTTTG
Source organism: Shinisaurus crocodilurus (assembly GCA_021292165.1). NCBI lineage: Eukaryota > Metazoa > Chordata > Lepidosauria > Squamata > Shinisauridae > Shinisaurus > Shinisaurus crocodilurus. The sequence continues at coordinate 246,369,595 of CM037876.1, forward strand.
CAAAGCACAGCCATTTTGACACTTAACTTGGTTTTTAATACTTTTCCAACTCTGAAAATCTGTTTTTGTCAGCATGCTCACCAGGCGTGCATAATGTATGGCACAGAGCACACCGCAGTTTTGCCCAGTTGTGCAAACTTTTCAGTAAGTCACCAGTGATTCAGCTTTTATTTCAGTAAAGGATTATAACCTTCTGCATGGTAGAAAAAGGACACACACAGCAGAAAGTGTTTGTTGAATTCTGACATGTCTATCTTTCTAATATACCATAGACCAACCTGCAGCCTAAAAATTAAGGTAGAGGGCTAGAAACCTAATGATCCACCTTTTTTTTTTTTTTAATACTGAGCAGCACCTATTTTAACTCATCTTCTTCACTATAATCATTAAAGTTCACCTCCTTTTTTCCAAAATACACAAGGTGACAGATTTCTGTTCAGAGAATGAGAGGCTCTGGTTGCTGCTACTGAACAAAACTGAGTAGGGATAACTTAGTGAAAGGCTATCCCAAGAGAAGTGGCCTATAAAAGGACAAATATGGTTTCTTGAGGGGCAACAGGTATGATCATGGTAAGCAATAAAGTGAGGAAGGGACTATGGTAAAAATGATGGTAAAAGCACAAAGAGAAAAGATTATCTAAGCTGACAGCATATTCTAGTGTAGAGTGGTACTTCTCATTTCAGTAGCACACGTCAACTGGTCAACTAGAAATAGCATTTGGCCACATACATGTGTGCTTGTGACATTAGGTATCCCAACACGTCAATAACTGAGAAATTAAAATGGCAAACATCTCCATTAAGAGGAAGGTTACAGCATATGGTTAGGAAAGCAAACACCAAAAAATGTTAGGATATCCAAAACTGAACTACTGTCCTCATGATCAGCATAGCAGCCTAACCCTGAGCTGTGACACAAGGACAGGAATCGATTTCTGCAGATGAATCTGATCACGGCCATCTACCCACAGGATAGCATCCATCAGTGGAACACATTCCCCTTCCTCCTGCAGCCTCTCACACCCCAAATTCTGTTCCAGAGGGCTGAGGGACCCTCTAGAGAAGACTGGGGGCACAGGAGAAGACTACAGAGAGGAGGAGAGGATGCATACGTAAAGTCCACCCATGCAGTGTTGGATGTCACTCTGTGCAAATGTAGAGGTCATTAGCCTAATGCCATCTTCAGGCCTTCACCAAAGATGGGTTAATTCTAAGTGTGGAGGGAGCCTGGTGTACATGCTCTGGCCTTACCACCTCTACTCCTGGCCTCCCTATTTTGACAGGGAAGGTCTGCAAAGAGCATTATAAACTGCATCAATTAACGTGGTAACAGAGCCTCATGCAATCAGGAACCCTGACGAGGAATCAAATAACTGAAGAAACTTGCAAAGCCAACATTGAATTTATTCTGTTATATCTTCTAAGTCAGCCTTCCCCAACCTGGTGCCCTCTAGAAGTATTAGGCTACAACTTCCATCAGCCCCAGCCAACATGGCCAATGGGTAGGAATGCTGGGAGTTGTCACCCAAAGCATCTGGAGGGCACCAGTTTGGAGAAGGCTGTTGTAGAAAACATTTCCGTGCCAGTCTTCCAGGAAAAGAGATTTCTACACTATATTAAAAACATACCTTGTGCTGCATCCATGAAAATTAAGAGTCCCCGTTTACTCAAAGGAACTTGGATTTCCCAGCCTTGCTTTGCTGAAGCCTTAATTTGCTTCTGATCACTCCTCCCTTCAGATCTGACAGGCATAACCCTGTGGTGGCTAGGTTACCAATACTGCACTACCGTCTGGGGCTAAAAGATTCATTTAACATATGGCACAGCAGGGAAAGTTTACGAATACTAGAAAGGAAGGGGTTTGAATCGGGTTGGCTAAAATTATAGCCACAGACTTCACAAGGCTAGAGAAGAGAAGACAGTAGAAACACAGAAAGCAATCTGCTAAGTGCTAGGTGTTGAATCCCACAGGTCTTCTGGCTTCTAACATGACCAGACAGGCACCATTTAAAAAAGCAGAACAGTAGCATGATTACAGGACAAAAGAAAAGGAGAAAAGAAAGGTTAGCACAAGCCACAGGTCAATAGTAAAGCCTGTGCTTTCTTTTACCAGTGTTAAAAGACTCTCAGGTAGCAAGGCTGAGAAAAGCCCTCTGACTGAGGGCCGCCTCATTATGATGCAGCCAATTTACACAAATGTTTGCCACCGTAAACACAATAGTGTGAAGCCACAAATCCTGGGCGGGTGCCCAGTATATTATAAACTTAGGGACATGAGTCCCCTTCACACCTTATATATTTACTGTGGCCTATGGAACACCAGACTAACATGGCTGCTGTGTAAAAGCCAAAGCAGCTCTGAGTTAAACTTGGGTCCCACTGAATTCAATGGCACAACTTCATGATGATTTAATGGTCGTCCTATGATTTCATAGATCATATTTCAATGGGAACTATGTTCAACTAATTTACTCTGGATCCAACCCTATTTATTTAGCTCAGAATAAATTAGTATATAAGCATCCTGAGAAGAAAAGAGCAACGGCATTGAAACATTGCAGTCATAAGGATTTAAAATCAAAACTCTGTGGTGACCTGCCCCACCCTGTTGCCCTCCAGATGCTTTGGACTACAACTCCCAGAATTCATGATCATTGGCCATGCTGCCAAGGTGATGGGAGTTGAAGTCCAAAACACCTGGACAGCACTAGACTGGGGAAGGCTGCTCTGCTCTAGTGATACTCAAGACTGAGTTTTGACTTGAACAAACCTTGGACCAAATAAGATACATTGGGCGGGGGGAAAAAAAGATTCTTCACATTCTCTCTTCCTACCCCATCTCCACCCTGTGTAGAACACAAGACTCTGATCATGTACATGGTGCCACCTCTGTCCCTTCCTTCAAATCCCTCCTCAAAACTTGGCTTATCCACATAATTCACAACGAATACCTTCATGTATTGGGGGGGGGGGGGTAGTGACAATATGCCTGCAAAAGCCATGCCCCCTGTTAATGCCATGCCCAATGGGAATAACACCCCCCCATGGCTGCACATTTTCCAATACAGGGCTGAGGTAGTAGAGTCAGTTTATCCAGTTTAGGTAGGATGCACCTTCATAAACTAATACTGCCACCTGGCCAGTAGTATTAAAGAAGCTGAATGAGGACTTGCTTTTCCACCCAAGCAAGTTTCATTTTAAAACTCAGCCTCAATCCTAGTTAATTGCAATTTTAAAATTTGCACATAAATTAAAATTATGACCATTATTTGCTTGGTGCAATAAAAGGTTTCATCAAAGAAACTCCATGTTGATCATGCAAATGAACCACTGCACCCCCTCCTGCCTTTGGGAGTGGCTGCCAGCTTGAGTTTTGGACAGGGTTCTGGTATGTTTTATAGATCATAGAGTTGGAAGAGCCTACAAGGCCATCGAGTCCAACCCCCTGCTCAATGCAGGAAACTAGAGGAGGGGTCTCCCATCCAAGTAACAACCAGGCCTGACCCTGCTTGGCTTTCCACGCTCAGACAAGCTGAGCCAGCGTAAGCCACAGGCCTGTTTAAAGCAGTGTTCTCCATGCTGGCTGGGTTATGCTGGGACAGTGTTCTCCAACCTTGGGTCCCCAGATGTTTTTGGCCTACAACTTCCAGCATGCCCCAGCCAGGGACCCAAGGTTGGAGAACACTGGTTTAAAGCCTTGTAGCTGGGCAAGGTATGATGGGTACCAAGCCAAACTCCCTTTCAGAGAGCTGTTAGGGTCTGCCTACCCTTCCTTCTGTGAACTTCTCCCCCCCCTCCGTGTGTGTGTGTGCGTGTGCGCTACAGCACCCTTCCCCAAATCTGTGTCCTCCAAATGTGTTGGACTGTCTGCAACTCCCATCATTCCCAGCCAGCATGGTGCTGGGGAGCACCAGGTTGGGGAAGGCTGTGCTACAGTATATAAGTTGTTGGGAGAAGAAGAAAGAAAAGGCAAGCTGAAGCAGCACTGTGAAGCAGGGTGTGGACTTGTTGCCACAGGCCTTGAACGATACCCAAACCTCATCCAGAATAGTACACGGCCATCCTAGCTAAGAGGATAGCGGCCAGTCTAGTTTAGTTACCTCTGGCCAGAGTTGGGGGGTAAGATTACAAAACAAAGATATGTTTGATGGAAGATACCAATGGAAGGACAGGATCAGCTCCATGGTGCTCTCAGAGGCTAAGAGCATTAGGATTCCTTTCACTGTCTGCGACAATCTTCAGTGTAAGCACACAGTTTACTGAAACAGACATGTCTAATTGAAGGCAGATGCTGAAGGGTTTTTTTCACCCCCATTCTGCACTCTGTTTTAAACATGAAGGCTCTTTTGGGAAAATTCGGTTGGAACCTAGTTTTTAGAAGGGCTCATATATACCAGACCTTGTTTTATGTTTTCAGCCTTCTGCTTGCAGTAGTTTGAACATGGAAGCATTTTTCATAGTCTAAGCTCTCATCTATTCCCATCATCATGATGATCATGATCATCATCATGATCATGATGATCATGATCATCATCATGATCATCATCATCATCATGATCATCATCATCATCATCCTTTAATTATTAATTTGACAAGCTTACCAACTCTGCCACTTTTGTCACACAAGTGCCAAAAATAGAAGTCAGTTGGATGGTGGTGAGAACACTTCTTCACGGGTATCTGAAGTGATCGCTCTATTTAGCCCAAAAGCACAGGTTGGGGGGAATGTTATTGTTCTCATGGTATGAAACTTGAAAAAAGGAATGGAACACGTGACATCTGTCATAAATCAGAGACTGGCACGACGGTAGAGGAAAGGTTTTTACACTGTGCTGTATTGAGTGTCCTGAGATCAAGAGAACAACTGTTCTTGCCTTCTCAAGCAGAACTATGAATTTACAGGAACATACAGTTAGCAGGGAGTACACTGCGTGGCTGCACTCGTGTTCTTAAAAAACGACCTGCTTCCTCAGAGCAAGAGTCCAAATAGTCCAGAATTGTCTCCAGCAGTGGCCAGTCAGATGAAACGAGAATATCATAGGCAGGTTGTAATATAATAGCCACAACAACGCTTGCCCCCAACATCCAGCAAAGGAATGCTGCCTCTGACCATGGAAGCTCCGTTTGGCTTAATATGGCTGATATCCATTGATAAATCTATTTTCCATGAGTTCGTCTAATTCTTCAAAAACCAGTGGCCATCACCACATGTTGGGGCTGATGGATTCCGTAAGTTAATCATGCATTCTGCGAAGAGCTTCCTTTTCTCTGTTCCAAATACCGTATACCTCCAATCAAGTTCTGTGGGTGACCCAGGCCTCTTCAGACAGTGCTGGGGGGGGGGGGAGAGCGGGGAAAGAGAACCACGGGGGACAACTGTGTATGCTGGAGGGCTGAACCTCTTCCAGCCTGAGGGTCGAACTGTATTTTGCAGAAGCTCTTGAGGGTGACCTTGCAGTGGTGGGCGGGGCCAATGGCAAAGGGGGTGGGGCCCAAAATACCAGCACATCTTCGTTTAAAAGCTCTTACTCTCAATAACTAAGCCTTAAGGCATGTCAACCTTTCAGAATGAGGGGGAAACTGCACAGGAGCCGGGAAACCAGCAAATGATCAGTGGTCTAGGGGAGGGGGCAGGGCCATCTGGGGAACCCCAGAAGGAAGGACTAGGACCCCGAGCCTGAGGTTCTGTGTCCCTATTAAATGCCATCTTGAGCACCATGGAGGGAAGGCAGGATATAAATGTAATAAACCAGTGTTCTCCAACCTTGGGTCCTCAGATGTTTTTGGCCTGCAACTCCCAGCATGCCCCAGCCAGCATAGAGAACACTGTAATCTATATATATAAAAGAAGGTGTCCTGACTGACTGACTTGATTTTGACTGACTCATCAACGCCCAACTCAAACCGTTTAATCTAGGAACGTGAAATTTTGAAGGGACATTGCTTTTATGACGTAGACACCCACTAAGGAAGGATTTTTGGAAATTCCATCCCTAAGGGGGTGAAAGGGGGGGCATTGCCCCACTCTCATATCCTATGGGCAAAACAACAGGGGAGCAGTTATGCAAATCGGCCTCACCTCATAATTGCTGCAGGAGCCAATAGGAGCAGTTATGCAAATAGCCAATACGACACTTAGAATGTTCCTATGAATTCCTGCAGGGGCCAATAGGGGTGGGTATGCAAATCTCCCCTAGGCCATTTAGAATGTTCTCTGAGGGGGTGAAAAGGGAGGGAAACTTTTAAAATGACTGAATGACTGTTGTGTGGGGGGCGTCGTTGCATAGGCTCCACTCCATCACGTTTTGACGGATCTACCCCAAACTTGGCACAGTCGCTCTGCATCACCTGTAGACTCTCAGGATTAACCTGATTTTTCTTTAAGATCAGATATTTCTGTCAGAAAAGTTTTCTGCTGCTAGCACCCAGCCTAAATGTTACACTTTCAGTCAGAGACACTGTATCTTTTCCATTGTACCAAATTCTAAAATCCACGCAAGCACAGCCACGGGCAACAGCTACTAAACCAATAAATGAATAGGAGGAAAGAGGTCAGCATACGTACAGTGGTTTAATGGCCCAATTATCTGTGAGACTAACAGGGTTATCAAATGTGTTCAGTGAGGAGACTCTTTGGAGTGACTATATGCAATTCAGCTCCTCTGAATGTCTCGCTCTATCAGAAGTGGGGATCTCTGAGGTCAACGGGAGCAGCTTCAATCCATCCGCCACATTAAATGTCCAGAGGCATGCCATGCTGGTGTATTGAAAGGAGATATTTTACTGACAAAAAGATTTCAAAATGAAGAGTCAGCATCACCCTCACCTTTATGAATTACCTCAGCTTGACTCCCCCAGGTTTACCGCGTGTGAAAGCACATTCAGTTTAACCTGACTACTGCACATGCTTCCTGTAACATTTCTCAGCACCGAATGTACTACATGTTGTGCAAGGCAAAATGAGATTCTTCACCCAGGTAGCACATCCATTACTGCTGCTGTACCGGTTGTGTGGAATGTAGTTGTGCAGAGACCCCTGGCACCTATGTAATATCCTTGTAACATGAAAACAACAGAATGAAATTGAATAAATTGGATAAATGCCAAGTGCTGCACCTAGGGAAAGGAAACCAAATGCAGAGTTACAGAATGGGGGACACTTGGCTCAACAATACTACAAGTGAGAAGGATCTTGGAACTGTGGTAGATCACAAACTGAATATGAGCCAGCAATGCGATGTGGCTGCAAAGAAGGCAAAAGCTATTTTGGGCTGCATTAATAGAAGTATAGCTTCCAAATCACGTGGTGATAATTCCCCTCTACTCAGCACTGGTTAGGCCTCATCTTGAGTACTGCGTCCAGTTCTGGGCACCACACTTTAAGAAGGATATAGAGGGTTCAGAGGAGCCTCTGGAGAGGGTTCAGAGGAGGGCAACAAGGATGATAAAGGGACTGGAAACAAGGCCCTATGAAGAGAGACTGAAAGAACTGGGCATGTTTAGCCTTCAGAAGAGGAGACTGAGGGGAGATATGATAGCACTCTTCCAGTGCTTAAAGGGTTGTCACACAGAGGAGGGCCAGGATCTCTTCTTGATCATTCCAGATTGCAGGACGTGAAATAATGGGCTCAAGTTACAGGAACCCAGATTTCGCCTGGACATCAGGAAAAATTTCCTGACGGTTAGAGCAATACGCCAATGGAACCAACTACCTAGGGAGGTGGTGGGCTCTCCCACTCTGGAGGCATTCAAGGTGCAGCTGGATGGCCATCTGTCAGGGATGCTTCCTTTGACCTAGATTTCTGCATTGAGCAGGGGGTTGGACCCGATGGCCTTGTAGGCCCCTTCCAACTCTACTTTTCTATGATTCTTCTATGATTCTATGAACAGTGATGAGTGACGCACATGCCCCCCATATACACACCATTTTGTATAAAAAGTCTTATGGGAGGGGGAGTGTTTAAGACCTAACTATTTTGAAAAGCCTTTTTTTTTTTTGGTAAATTACTTTTAATTTTTACTTCTTCTCCAAGTGGTGTAGTGCACATAAGCCTTAATTTATTTATTTTTAAAGGACGAACAGAATTACAGCAATTACCAATTCTTTTGTAAAAAAAACCCTAAAGAATAAAATGTGTTAAGGTGCAAAGTGATATTGACCCTGCACTAGCTTGTTTTGGGGATGAGAAGGCGGGTCAGAATAATGTGTTCACAGGAGTACCACAATCTTTGTATGCGAGATCCACAAAATGTTTGACAACTTTACAAAAACGTGAGAGCAGGGTAGAAATATCCCCCTTACAAGCATGGAAGAGTCAGGCAAAAGCAAAAGAAGGCATGGAGTTCTAACAGATCAAATGTTTTCACATACAATGAATTCGCCTGTGGAACTTGTTGCCAGTGCCTGTCACTGAAGTAAAATGCTTAGTAGGATTAAAGGATTAAACATTAGTATAATTAATAAATCCATGGCTGCATTAAAAACAACAACAAACTGAACATATTTCAGGACTTCAGCCATCCTTCACCGCTTGATCTTTTGAGCCAGTGTGGCGTAGTGGTGAGAGTGTTGGACTGGGACTCGGGAGATCTGGGTTCTAGTCCCCGCTCGGCCATGAAACTCACTGGGTGACTTTGGGCCAGTCACTGACTCTCAGCCTAGCCTACCTCACAGGGTTGTTGTGAGGGTTAAATGGAGAGGAGGAGGAGGAGGAGGAGGATTATGTAAGCCACCTTGGGTTCCTTGCAGGAAAAAAGGCGGGGTATAAATATAATAAATAAATAAATCAGCTCTTTTAATTGCGGCAAGATTCCTCAAGAATATACATGGAATCACCTCTTAAACTCAGTGTGGTCCTCAAACACAGTCATAAATAGGGATACTGGATCAGATGGGCTATTGGGCTGATCAGGTGCACTTCTCAGCCAGCCTTAAAACATTTTCATAGCGAGGATTTGTAGAGCCAGTGTAGTGTACTGGTTAGAGTGTTCGTCTAGGACTGGCAAGTCCCCACTCAGCCATGAAACGTTGTTATGAGGGTAAAATGGAGGTGAAGCATATGAATTAGAAAAAGCTCATAGGAACATAGGAAGCTGCCTTATATACGGAGTCAGACCATTGGTCTTTCTAGCCCAGTACTGTCAACGCTGACTGGGTTCGCACGACACGACAACCCATTGTGAGTTGTTTTCCATGATGGGTTGTCGTGTTGTGCGAACCCGAACCAATTCCAGCAGGGTGGTTCGTTTGAGGTCAACAAGCCACCCTGACAACCCATGGTTTGTTGTAGGGGTCGTTGTACCCACGATGTGTTGTTCTGTCATCCGAACCGGGGTGACTGACCCCATTGTGAATACCAGGAATCGGCTATCGAGCTGCTTGGCAAGAGCGGCAAAAAACTCTTGCCAAGCATGCCCGGGCAGCCACCAGTGCAGCTGCCCCACAAATGGTCAAGCAGCACTTGGGGACAGCTGGCACTGGCTTGGTGCCCTCCCCACCGTGATTGTGAGCCGTTTTCAGCCATTTTCAGCTTTTTGGCCCTTTACCCTTCCCCCACCCCAGATATCGTGAAGTGCAGCTTGACAGCTGGCTTTCACAATCCCCATTTTGACAGCCACTGATAGCCCCTTCAAGGTGCCCAAGTTGGAGCTTGGAGGAGTTGTCAGTGGTTGGCAAACATTTATTTTATTTTATTTTTTAGCCGCACTTGTGCAACTGTGCAGGAGCAAGTTGAGTGAGTGCAGAAATCGTGACCCTCAGTTGAGAAATGTTGGGGGTGGAGTACCTGCTGCCTTACATAGCTGTAACATTTGACCCCCTCAGGCACTTTTCTTCCAAGCTCAGCTCATGTTTGGTATTGGAACTGGAGTACTGGGTGGGAAGAAAAGCACCTGAAATGACTCAAACACAGTGAAAGGTAAGAGGTTTCAGCTCCCCTCACCTATGAACATTTTGGTTGTAAAAACTGGAGTCCCCATACAAACATGGCTGCCCAACACTGTATTTTAAGCTATCACTACTGTATTCTAGCCCACTGTCTGCTAAGGAAAATTTCTGTGTACTCACAAACAATACTGTTTGGATTACATGAAGGTCAACATTCTAAGCTGCTTAGAGTGGAGCCTATTTTTTTCCGTGTGTGTGTGTGTGTGTGTGTGTGTGTGGTGTTGTTGTTGTTGTTGTTAAAACAAAACTCCATTTGGTTATGAAGCTCACAGGGTGGCCTTGAGGCAACCATTATTTCTGAGTCTAACTCACAGGATTGTTCTCGGGTTAAAATACGACTCTGAACTTTCCAGGAGGCAGTGATGCACGTTTGATGCCCAAAATTGATTGGGCTCTGATTTAGCATGTTTGGATTATGTGTACTTTGGGTTTTAATTTAATTTCTCTCCCACTCACACACACACACACACATACACACACCGTTTACAAATGAATAGACCATGTGTGTTTGTGAGATATATGTAATGCATATGCTTTCTAGGGATAGTCACCAGAAAAGAGCTTATTATAATTCTGATGCTACCCAGTTTGATTCATACTGTAATTAGTATGAAACATTGATTTTTAGGAACTAAATATTTCTGTAGAAAAATATATATTTGTTGTACTTAGAGTGCACCATCTGTCCAAACAGTGATGTGGGACAGAACATTTTCCATTAAAAAAACTTTTCCACCCGATGTTGCTCCTTGGAGGAAGGGAGAAATCTAACTCAACAGATAAAATAATCCCCACTGTCAGTGTGGATAAAAATAAATGATTTTTTTAAAAAAGAATTTTTAAAAACCGGACCTTTGTTATTTAAATCAGATTTTTTAAACTTTTATTGTTAAAATGCTTTTGTGTTTTTTTTTAAAGAAGCCCTACATGATCATAGTTTTACTTTAAAATGTGTTATAGTTCATCAAAGATCTCATGGAATAGGGATTATAAATTCTAATTCTGTATTATAAAACAATGTATTTATATAATCTTTTTTTAAAAAAAGTTTTGTAAATAGGGTCTTGGATTGGGGCCTCAATTTTATGGGGTTCCATAGGCATCTGTATAGATTATTTAGATTAATCTTTCTATCTTCCCCAAGTACCTAGATACCATCAGAAAATTTTGCAGTTCTCAAACTGGGTTTGTGTCTCCAGAGATACATACTTGCTAACAGCAATATAAGAATATGAGAAATAACAGATCTGATCAGCCCCATTTTCCAACTGAAATTATTCCAATCTTGGAACTTTTTTCCCCTCCCAACATGATATAATGTTGCAAATTCTTAGAAATCCTATTAAAGTCTCCAGGATTGCTTTCAATAGTTTCTTTGAGTGATGCTGATTCCGTTAGACATTGCTAGCTATTGTCCCTCTGCAACTTTGTGTAGGCCAGTGCTTCTCAAATAGTGGGGCGGGCCCCCCAGGGGGGGGCGAGGCTCCGTAAAGGGGGGCTCGTTTGATCCACATTTCTTTCTTTTTTTATTCTCTTATACGTTAATAAGGATACAGTGTTATGCAGAGGTGTACTTATAACAATTTTATAGACAAATGATACTATTTACAGTCGCGCGGGGGGGGCGAAATGTTTTCTTCTTCCTAGGGGGGGCATGACAGAAAATAATTGAGAAGCACTGGTGTAGGCAAAGTCAAGCCTTTAACTCTCTCTCTGAAAGTACACACTTTCAGACACTTGGTTGTTTTTAAAAAAAATAAAAATAATTTAAAAATAAACTTGATCTCAAAATATCTGGAAAAAACCTAAACGTATGGACCCATCGCTAGAGTCTACACAATCTTCTTTAGAATTTCCTCCTTTTATCCTGGAAGACAATCTTACTCGGTCACGAGTGATCGCATGATGATGATGATGATATCTTTACTGTTAAAGAAACAAAAATCCACAATACAGTGTTGTTTTAGTTAAATAAAATAGTTTCAGTGTCTGTCTGGTGTTGGTGTCAATTGTCCTAACAGAGTAAGGTAAGAAAATACGCCGAATATTCATGTTTAACCTGTTCAACTAGAGATTGTTCACCTTCCAATGCCTTCACAAATATCTGTTTCAGTGAGCTTTGGTAACTCTGAGTTGTGTAAAATATGTATTAAGATTACAGCAAGGAAGAGTGCACTTTGGGGGGAGGGGATCACAGGATTAAATCAGGTCTTTCTGAGCAGTGATTTAAATCATGATTTAAATCAAATTGATTTAAATCAAATCCACCCTGCCCACTGTCATTAACTAATTTCTTTTGTGTCAGATATACTGTCAGACTCAGGTCAGGATGGGGTCCATGGAACCCTGGCTGGTTTGTATGAAAACTGAAAAATTTTAAATGAATTTTTTACATTGTTGCAATCTGCCCTGAATGTATTAATGTATTAATTGTTGTAATCTGCCCTGAATGTATTAATGGAAAGGCAGGAAATCTCTAGTCCCTACAATACAGGATTGTTCAATACCCACTGTCAAGGGAGATTTCCTTTACTGCCCCGTCCAAGATCCCTTTTCTAATACAGTCATGCCTTGGATTGAGAGCATAATTCGTTCCGGAAACGTGCTTGTAATCCAAAACACTCTTATATCAAAACAAAATCCCCCCCAAAAAAATTTGTACAGAGATTTTTAATTTAAGCCGTACTACAGTACTTGTATTGCAAGACGTCGCTTGTATATCAAGTAAAAAAAAAATTAAATAAATATTTAAAAATTTGCTTGTCTTGCAAAACGCTCTCAAACCAAGTTACTTGCAATCCAAGGTATTACTGTACACATTTAGGGGAAGGGTGGGGAGGGAAAAGGAGTGTATATAGGCCCTTTGCCTTCTCACTGCATGTAGAGAGGTGAAGGGGTGGGGCGTAGCATGCAAAGAGCACCTGTATCAGGTTTTTGCCACCATTACAGTTTTGCTGGGAAGAAATACATGTACAGAAATGTAGAGAAAAATGTATAGAGACACGACAACCTTCCCTGCTTTGGACAGGAGGCATTTATTTGACAATAGAAATTGAGAATGGGAGTGGGTGATCAGGCCAACACGTACAAATTCCATTTCTGAAGGAGGATCAAGACTGTGTGTACGTCATGCTGATTTTTATACACAAAGATTGGCAGAAGACTGAGGAGTCCCACTGCTGCCAATTTGGGTGGGAGGCAGAAAATTCATGAGTGAGCTAGATATATATTTCAGCAACAATACCAATTTAGAAACAGAACACCAAATTGTGTGAAAGAAATTGAAGTTCCTTATCATGTGGACAGACTGCCATGCTCTATAAATATGAAGATAATTTAGTGAACCCTATGGGAGAGAGACCCACTAAAAAGAGAGCCCAGGGGAAGAGGCAGGCTACTGGCTAGCTCTGATTACCATGGAAACTAAAGAACACTGAAGGCCTGAGCACTCACTGTTAGCTACAGGGATGCTGCCAAAAATGGCCTCCCGCTGGGAACGGATACCCTCTCACACTACACTGTAACATTTAGAAGTGTTTACCATGTAGATAAGGACTATCATGCTGTGAGACTCCACAACCTCTCTTTGCAGCCACTGGGAACATGGAGACACATGTGATGGCCACAGGGATCAGAAGGGGGATCAGTTGCCACAGGGAAGCAAGCATCTCCATGGCACACTGCGAGACTGAAGGCTGTGGAGAAGGAGAGGGGGAAAACGGAGGCACTACTGACAATAGGTTTAAACAGGTTTATTGGAGGCAGATACTACCAGAGATCAATAGCAGTCAGGTATGATTAGCATACAGAGAGCTCAACAAGCATGAAGTGACTTGTGCGGAGGGGAAGACAACCAGCTGAACCCTGTCATGTCACAGAACAGCAGACAAGACTTTGAACCTGCTTTCAGATGATGGTCTCTTTCACACCCCAAATGTGTATGTGCAATGCGGGCAGGAGTAGGTCTTGGTCCTCCCTCCCTACTCCGTATAGAACATAACACCTGATCCATGGGATGACATGTTTCTTTTAGTGCAGTATGTCCCTCAAAGCCTACTTTCAAGGAACTAAAGCCCGGGTGGGGAAGGGGGTTTGTGTGATCCTGACAACTGACATACCCTCCCAATCTCACAATGCACAGAGACAATATGTGGGGAGAAGGGAGTGTTGTATGAACAGGACAAGACCTGCTGGCTCCTGACACAAAAATACTACAGTAGAAGTGGAGGAGGCATAAGTGCAAGTGAAAAGTCAGTGCAGTCAGTCCTGTATCCAGGAGACAGAGGTAACCTTGAGCACATAAACATTCTCAGCACCTTGACAACCAGACACCATAGCAGCTGTGAGACGGTCTAATCGATACAGAGATGAACTTTGTAGGCAGTCTCCAGTCCTTAGTATTACTAAGTACTTCTTAAATTCAGATTAGTAACCTGGGACTGGGCATATTCACAGCATTTCTGTATTCCACAGTAGTCACAAGTTGAGGCTCTTCCTGATTTGCAGCAGGGCTTCCATCTAAAGACAAGTAGCAATTATTATGCCAGGGCAACTGAAATATGCAGAAGCTCTAGCAGCTAGAAAAAAAATGCCCTTTTGTAAATCCCTAATGTGAACAGCCCTTTTGTCTTCAGTTGCCACCACTATTCAAACTCAAGAAACAGGAATGGCCTTCAGAAGAGTGCATGAACATTAAGAGCATGAAAGATTTATGTTTTTGGAATGGGGTCTAACAAAGTGGGTGTAATCGTGGCATTACCATGCAAAGTTATTGTGCCAGCCTCAAAATTACTAGCATTTTGCTGCAGCCACAGTTGGGAAGGATTTTCCTTTCCTAGCAGTGACTTGGCTGGAAGTGCTTATGCTGCTCAGGAAGAAAGGATAGTGGCTTTAACACTATATAGAGGCATGAAGCTTCTAAGCTTCAAGTAATACCCATGGGATCCTAACATCAGTTCAAGGCAGGCAAAGGACTGGTGAGCTATGTCACAAGGAGCAGCAGCTAAGAAGCATGTGAGCAGGGAGCATATAGCTGGCATAAAATGGTTTAGGGAGCATGGAGGGGTGTGAAAGAAGGCCAAAAAATTAAGAAGGTTAAGTAAAATTGGTAAGAAGAAGTGTTCAGTCCAGGTCCAAGGATTCAGAACAAGATAGGGATGAGTTAATATTTCAGGTTGAGTGCCAAAAGGGCCTAAAAACAGTCCAGTCTCAAGTAGCAACTCAGATTCTCTTCCAAAACACTGACAACTTTTAAAGTCAAATAATCAACTGCTTTGAGGAACAAAATAATAGGTTTGACAGAACTAGAATGTCGCCTTTAAAACCCTTCATTCCTGGAGATGCAGGTTCCACGCTTTCTCATTTTTATTCTCAGATACAAACACCTGGTTTCTTGCCTGTGGCTCACACTGGTTCAGCTTGTCTGAGCGTGGAAAGCTAAGCAGGGTCAGGCCTGGTTATTACTTGGATGGGAGACCCCTCCTCTAGTTCCCAGCATTGAGCAGGGGGTTGGACTCGATGGCCTTGTAGGCCCCTTCCAACTCTATGATCCTATGATCCTAATATTGCTAAAGCCCACGGTGTCTGCACTAGGAAGCAAGGCTGTAGCAAAGATACAGTGGTGCAGACAACGGGAATGCAGAGGTAGGAAGGAAGTACGAATCCGTGTTGATCCAATGAGCTCAAGCAGGTTTCATGGTTACTCACCAGCTTGAACTAGGTATGCATAATATTACAATTAATGCTTCTGTTTTAAAAGATGCTACCTTTAAAAGGCAGAGATAAGATATCTTCATATTCAAAGCACTCTCTTTCTGATCATGTTTAGGCAGAAAAAAGGCCTACAATTCCCGGCATGCATAGGATTGTGCCTTTAGTATATACAGTAAGGAGTAGCAATGCAGGACTCCTTCACTTTAAAAGAAAGAAAGAAAGAAAGAAAAGAACCTAGTCAACTGCTAGATATTTGAAATGAGTCAAAGATATGCAGAACTTGACACATAAAGCTGAGATCAGCTGCCATGGTAACAAAGTAACATGGTAACTAATCTAGATTGTCCCAGTTTGAGCAGAGTGAGAAGGAAAAAGTGGATACAGACAAGAAACAAGTACATTTCACTACCAGTTCTAATCTGTTTGCACCAAGAGCTACATAACATCTGTTTTAAAAGGCAAAAATGATAGATTACAAAATAAACGCAGGCAACTTTGAGCGTCTAGCATTCCCCATGGTTCTTCCAGATAAAGGGTTTACAGGGGGCCCTCATGCTGAATCAGTGCACCACAGACACTTCCAGTCTACATGGGACCATGCTCATTCCCATGCTGGAATCCAGATGACATGGTCATCAATTTGTTACCTGTGTTTTCCTACCGCTTCTTCCATCTTTTTTCTTACCATAAAAAATCTGTTAAGAAGGGAAAAACAGAATAGCTTCATGATGCCTTTTGATTGGTAGTGCTAGGAGCCCTCTGTCTGGAAGCACCCTAGATTAATGGAGGCGGTGATGCAAGTAGAAGGATCTGAAAGAAAAGTCTGACAGAGAATAACAGCAAACTTTGAGCAGAAGATCACATATCTGAAGGAATGAAAGCAGGCTACTCAGAAAGGTATTTTGAGCATGGTCAGTGTAAAAGTACTAACAAATGGAAGATGTGACCAATCTGACACCAAGCAAAAGCTTCCTGAATTGGCTTGATTAAAAATTTCTTTTCCAAAATTATGTAACATTTAGCACCCGGTGTTCACTCCTCATGTGTGCTTATGCACTGCATGTGGCTCCTCATGTGTGCTTATGCACTGCATTGGAAAGTGATGGGCTCTTGGTATAACTTTATCCAGGAGGGTCCTATCTTTAGGGAACAGGGACTTGTATGTTGCTACTGCTCATGAGACTCTCTGAATAAGCTACATGGATAACCCATTTTCATGTCACTTGTCAACATATATGCACTTACGAGATTCCTTACCATCAACATGCAAACATGTTCCCTCCCCATTCCTTTTTCCTTGTGTGTCGTGTCTTTTTAGATTGTAAGCCTGCGGGCAGGGACTGTCTTGTTAATTGTTGTAAACCGCCCAGAGAGCTTCGGCTATTGGGCGGTATAAAAATGAAATAAATAAATAAATAAAAATAAAACACTATAGGAACTGGCAATCTTTTTTCTCTTAGTTTTATTATGCTTCCAGTTATAAGCAAGAATAGATACAGTTCCCAATTAGTTCAATTACAGCTGTCAGTGCTGAAACAACGAAAATAATAATTGGAAAAAAAATACTGTGACCCTCTCCAGTATGTGTCCAATTTCAATCTACCGGTATTTATCATTCAGAAATGTATAATATTCCAATAGGAGAGAGATGACAACTAATGGGACACAGCTATAAGGGATTATAGTTGGGAACATTCTGAAAATAAAGACCAGACTTGTTCAAATGAAGGCAGCTTTTTCCTACTGCTTGTATACAGCCACCCTTTATGGAACTTCCTTAGGTTGATAGCATTAAATCAGTTCAGTAACTACTAGTTAAAAATGTGGATGCTTCTGTTTTTTGAAGAGAGGGAGAGATAATTTTGAATAATTCCTACCCAAGACTCTGGTTTTAAGCAACTAAAAACTAAACCTACTTTGTTTTTAGACAAACCGGTTCTTCTAACCATCTTGCAGTTGGGAGCTGCCAGACTTATCTCCGTTAAGATCAGCAGTGGAAGGGAAGATACTTCTAAGAAGGGCTAACTAGTGGAATATTTATGCCATCTGCTTCATACTGCTACTTCAGCCTTCTCCAACCTGATACCTCCAGATGTTTTAGACAGCAAGTCTCATCATGACTGTCCATTGGCCATGCTGACTGGAGATGATAGGAGTTGTAGTTCAACACATTTTGAGGGCCCCCACATGTGGGAAAGCTATGCTATCCATTTAAGAAACATGTGACTTTTAAGTAAACCACTGCACGCCCATGAAGGAAGACACAGCTATCTAGACCACAGTTCTGTACTCCCAATACAATGCCAAGAAGTGCCACATTTTAAGTTCCGCTCTGGACAGAATCAAGAAAGAAATTAAAGGTGAGCTCAAATACATGTAATGCCTTTGTGACAAGTTAACACTGATGAAACCACCAGAAAAAGCAATAGCAGGATCATAAAATAGGAAAAAGGGGATGTCTTGAACCTATTGTGGGAAAATGTGTTTCTTTAAGGGAATTTTCAGTTATTTCCTCTCCTGCTGGACAAAATTCCCTGCAGTGTCAAGAGCAATGCCATTAAAAACTGCTGCTCATGAACTTTTTTAAACAAATCCCCAAATATGATTATAAATTTGTGTGGGATCTACCTGTTGGCTCCATCCATTGAACAAGACAAATCACACATTCCTGCAACTTTTGCACTGCATTGTCCCCAGGGTACCTCTGCCAGCCCATCAGCACATCTTCTGTGATCTCCCACAAAGAGTCAGTCTATACAATTCAGCAGAATCAAGAGGTGACACTTTCCCTAGATTTTACTACTTGAGGCTGCAGATGTGGGCTGTTTGATTATTTCCCCATCTTTAAAAAAACTCCTTACACACATAAAATCTAGTAACATCATGGAGAAGGGTTCACCTAGGCCCTTTCCCTGGCATGCTAGTTTTCTGTGTGCAGAAGTATTTAAACATCACACACACACACACACACACACACAGCTTCAAGTGATGCAGTCCAGGAAAAGCTTTACTGCTTTATTTTGCTACATGGCTCTAATTCAAATTCCTGCTATACAGATTCGTGCACAACTGCAAAATCAAAGGCACCTACCGTATCTCTTAGCCAGATGTCTGGTATAGTAAACAGGAGGCTACCATCATTGTCACACATATACACAGTGGCAGCAGCTAGGAACACTCAGCCAAGCATAATGTTTGATTAAACTTTACTTAATACATAACCAAAATGCATTCTCCCACCCCTGCACAGTACATTTTCTGCCAGTCAGTTACAGAGAAGTCAAAGTGTTTGCAATGTATTTCAAGCATGGCACCCACCCCCTGAACATAAAGTAAGATTAACATGGGAATGCAGCAAGGTCTGTTCATCATGTTATCATACAGATTGTTCTTGACAACAGTCGCTAAGCAAAACACTGAGATACATTTTGGTATCCTAATTGGTGCTGGGCTCCAATTTAGATTATTGACTAAGTGGGATGTATTCATGTCCAACCTTGCTCATGTTCCAGGCCTCCTCCTCTGCTTCCTTCTCTTTGTTAGTTAATTGCTTGTCCATTGCAAAAAAATAATAATTGAAAAATCAATGTGTGTGCAGAAGTGAGTGTGAAAAAGAAGAGGGAATCTGTGAACTATGCACTCAGCAGATCAGGTGCAAGAAACACAATGTACCATGTACAGCCAGCGTGGCGTAGTGGTGAGAGTGTTGGACTGGGACTCGGGAGATCCGGGTTCTAGTCTCCACTTGGCCATGAAACTCACTGGGTGACTTTGGGCCAGTCACGGACTCTCAGCCTAACCTACCTCACAGGGTTGTTGTGAGGATAAAATGGAGAGGAGGAGGATTATGTAAGCCGCCCTGGGTTCCTTGCAGAAAAAAGGCGGGATATAAAAATATATAATAATAATAATAATAATAATAATAATAATAATAATGCCGACCCACTAGAATCCAGTCTATTTAAGAGCTGCCAAATACTTCTTTAGCAATTGAAATTTCATCATATGCCCTTACCCAGTCACATAACCTGGGCACTTGACTATCTAACTTCAGATTTGATTCATTGGTAAAACCTGCTGCATCCATCCATGCAACGTCTCTAGAATCCAACATCCCACCCCTCTTTCTCTTACTCCCGTCTCTGAGGTTATTTCATGTGTTGACGGTGGCAACGCTCTCTTCCCTGGATTATCCATCATTTCTCATTTCCAGTCTGCTTCCAATTTTCATCCTATTACTATTCTTTTTGCCTGCCACCTGTCCAACAATCTCTCTATATATTCACTGATTTCCTCAATATAGCCGTTTCACCTTAAGGATAACCTTATTATTCTGGTTTTTAAAGCTCGCCACTCTTGCAACTTTGTACTTTTCTTTTGCTTCTATGTTCCTTCTTGTTCCCTTAATTCTGCTTGTTCTGATCTTAATAGTCCCCAACTTCTCATTTATTTATTTATTATATTTATACCCCACCTTTTTTCCTGCAAGGAACACAAGGCGGCTTACATAATCCTCCTCCTCTCCATTTTATCCTCACAACAACCCTGTGAGGTAGGTTAGGCTGAGAGTCCGTGACTGGCCCAAAGTCACTCAGTGAGTTTCATGGCCGAGCGAGGACTAGAACCCGGATCTCCCGAGTCCCAGTCCAACACTCTCACCACTATGCCACACTGACCCATTCTTTCTTTCCTCTACCCCATTCATACTCCATTACAGCACTTTATTTCCAGAATACGCTTGTCCTCAATATCCATGCTACTTCATCTCTAGCTACCATTCAGAACTGCTCAAACCTCACATTTCCCCTTATGCTTTTTCTAACCAATTTTTTACTCTCTCTTTTTCCCCACTCTTCAGATTGGCACCAGATTTCCGGTTTCCAGTTACATTTCACCTCTTGCTTTCCCTATGTGTTATGTCTACCTTAGATTGTAACAAAAAGAAAAGAGGATACCACAAAGTGCTTGCAAATATGATTATATTAATATCTCTGTAAACATCTAACATGTTTTGAGCCACTGTGTGCTCATCTTCAAGGATTTCTAAACCTTCTAGGTTTCTCCAAGTTGAGCTCATTTCCTTTCTTTCTCTAAGCTAAGAGAAGGGAAGAATCAGGGGTGTTATTCAGGGGGAGGCAGGCCTACCTGGTTATTTTAAAGGGTGGGCCCAGCCTATCTAGTTATTATTGTCTTGGTGGTGTGTGTGTGTCCCAGTGCCCATGACTATGTTGGCTGGGGGTGATGGGAACACAACTGGAGGGCACCAGGTTGGGGAAGGCTGCCTTCGATTATATGCCTGTGGGTATGGACTACAACTACTTAATTATCTTTTATACAGCTCCTAATTGTGGTAGGTGCTACAGAAATACTAATCATTATTAGCTGAAGGGGGCAAAACCTGGAAAGAAGTCACCTGCTCACAAATACCTTTGTGCTTCCTTGCCTGGCCTCTGGAGAAGACTTTTGCTTACCAGATGCCACAATGAATTCATTGATAGCTCTGCCTGTAGGAGAGTGAACTAGATGGCCTCTTGGTCCCCTCCAGTGTTCTGAAGACTAGAAGGCTTGTTCCCAGCTCTTGATGGAAAATTCAGTAGTTGAAATCAGGCCTTCTGGATTCCTGACAATGTTGCAGGTGACAATAAACTTGTCATGATATACTTTAAGCATGATTTGTACTTTCGGACTGTTTCACAAGTCTGAACAGTTATGCCACTACTATAATCTCATTAAGTGGAAGTGTAGTGTACTGCTGCAGGACAAATGCACACTCATAAGAAACTATATTTTTAAAAGTTTGTAAGACAATATACATATGATACATTAAACACCAATTTACCTGTTTTAGGCAGGCACCTAAGAATTTCATTACTATTATCTTTGCCAGTTATTATGCAAATAGTCCCACTGTGTTTAATGGGGCTTATTCCCTAGTAACCGTGTTTAGGATGCACACTTTCCTGAACACAGTGGGAATTACTTCTGAGTAAATATGCATACGTTTGCTCTGTTAGTCATTCAAAAAAATCTGAAGGATTTAAAAGCCAATAAAATGTCTTGCATTAGATTGAAAAATAGAAAACAAGGCAGGCCGCAATCCTGTAACCACTTTTTGGGGAGTAAGCCCCATTAAACCTAATGGGGCTTACTTCTGAGTAAACATGTACAGGACCACACTCTAAATCTGCAAGAAGTAAATTTCTTTGGAGGGTGCGTGGAGTAGGATGTCCTTCATATGACACCACCACTACCCGTCTTGCTCATTGTAAACAAAGAAAAATAGGAAAATGTATGATTGGTGAATTGTGATTTTATGGTTTAAAATAAACAATCTATGAACTGCCTTGAGCGGCGTCTGTCTGAAAAGGTGACCTGAAAGTATTTTAAATAAAGAAACCAAGCCGTCAGCAGTTTCAAACACTTCAGAATCCCTGTTCATTGTTTAAGTCTCAAGATCATCCTTCCACATCTACTTAGGTATGTTTACATACAGCATGTTTCAGGCACTGTACCGTACAGAGAGTTCTAGACAAATGATAGCAGTATTTTGTATAAGAGACTGTTCCTGAACGCACTCTTCAAACTACCTTTGCAGATCCAATTATGCCATAAAATGCAAGAAAATGAACAAATGGCACGGGTGGCAAGTATTAGTCACCAGCAGAAGAGGTATGTGTGTGTGTTTTTTAAAAAAAATCCTCAAAAATGGTATAATTAGGACATCATACCAAAAAGCAGAAACTGGAAATAATAGCCAATCGTTCATCAATGGTAGCATTGTTTCCCAGTACTTCCTTTCCATGGTCATACCCATTCAAGAATACATGCAGTGTGAAAGCCGGTTGCTTGAAATGAAAAAGTAAAACTCCCCAAAGCACTGAAAACCGGCAGCACATTAATCAAGAGCAGAACTCATGGTGATCACAGCACTAAACACTACTGATGGCAGAATAGTTTAACACTGTAACAAGTAATGGGAGTGGGGAGGCTGTATAACCCAAACCAAGAGTAAATTATTTTTTCCTAGTCTCTTCTTGTGGAAAACCAAAACCTTGTGACAGTGCAGAAATCTGTCTGAAAATGACCACTTACTTTCACTGTCCAAATCAAGTGCAATTATTGGCAAGCAGAGATGAACTGAAGGACATATATTAAGGTGTGCAAGATTAGGTGGTTAGGTGAGCAGGCTGTATATATTTCACAGGTGTGTGTGGGGAAGGGAATAATTACAGAATGAGTGAGTTCACACGACACGGCAACCCGCGCTGCGAATAAGCTATGCAGGGTGGGTTGTTCGTGAAACAACTCACATGGCACCTGACAATCAGGCTCACTGTGGGTTGTCCCCCACTTCCTTCCCCCTCAGTCTTCTTGGAATATACGACGAAAAGATGCCAGCTCTGAAGGGAGGGTTTTTAAAAGTCAATTGCCAATTAAAGGGTTAAGGCAGACTGTATATAGTCTGGTTGAAGGGCAGGGTTCAGTGAACTGAACCACTTGACTGAATCAGGGGAGGGAATGCTGGATGTTGCTTAGCCACAGGTTTGAATTCCACTCTAACACTCTTCTGACAGACAGACCAGTCTAGTATTAACTGAAGCTTGCTAGAGTTTTAGCAAGGAGGACTGACCTGTGTGTTTTCCTTACCTCAAAGAATTGAATGAGTAACGTTTAAGAAACTGCACTACTGTAACCATCAAACTTTAGTACCCGGGTAATCTTGTGTTACAATTATTTATCTTTTTAAAAGCATCTACTAAAGAGACAAGTCCTGTGTGTGCATATGTTTGTCTGAGAGAAGTCTGCTGCTGTTTTTGCACTCGGCCATCAAGTCCTCCTGCAGGTATCCCAGCAGACTCCACGGCAGGACCCATCTTGTCTCCTCTCCCCACACCAACCATGACCCCTTTTGTGATTGCCGCAACTTTTTCCCCCTTTTACCTTTTTTTCCTTTTCTTTTTCCAGATTTTTGCAATCTCCTATAGCCAGTGACAGCCCCTTCAAAGTGCCCAAGTGGAACATTGGAGCAGCTGTCACTGATCTGCCACTGGTTGTTGTTGTTGTTGTTGTTGTCGTCATCATCATCATCATCATCATTTTGCATCCGAGATTTGCACAATTTAAAAAAAAATTTGATGGATTTTCAGAGGTGCACACCTCTGACTATCAGAAATGTGTAGCCTTGCCTTGTCTTCTGTCATCAAAGTACAGGAGGCACCATCCATGAACATTGACAGGGCAAGACTATAAATACGTAGGTGATTTTGTTGCTTTGCTTCTCATTTGACACCTGTCAAACGGCAAGCTGTCAAGGGGAAGCAAAGCTATGAGAGGATATTTGCTGGTGAAAGGGGGTGGCATGTAGATCACCCCCTTCCCAGCGAGATCCTCTAGCTCTTTTGTTTGTTTGGTTTGTTTTTTGCTTTGCTTTGGTCTGGACTTGACTGTTCTCAGTGTCCTCCACCTTTTCCACCCTTTTCTGAGACTCTAGGTGCTCAGGGAAAGTGGGAAAGTGCGAGCCACCCCATTTACAGGAGCATGGAGTTTTGACAGCTGTCAAAACTCAGGCTTCCTTTTAAAACAGGGTTTTTGACAGGGCTAATCAGGTGTATTTTTTTAAACAGGGACATACCGTATACATATTTCATACCCACAATGAGTTGCTGTTTTGTGCAAACCCAGTCAACGTGTCTTCCACCAGTTGTCAGAAAAAAGGATAAGAGGGCATGTTGGTATTTACAACTCAGCTCTCGAGTCTGTTTTAAGTTAGTTGTACTACATTAAACCTCTGGGACAGGCTTTGGCACTGGAGTAATTTTGGAGGATTCTCTCCATTTCTTAACAAAACAATTTGTTATTTTTATTAGCTATTGACCAAAGTGTGATGCTTAGTAATACAAGACAATAGATCCAGGACTATATAGACACACACATACAGAGCGAGAGAGCGAGAGAAAGAATAAGGGTTATTTAAGCAGCTAGATACATCAAGGACAGGGCAAAGGGAGAGGAACAGACTGTAGGTTTGTCACTACTAGGTCCAACAATGGGAAAGACAGAAAGAGAAGTCTGAGGTTCAGCCATGAATGAATCAGCAGAGACAGAAGAATGACTCACTGAAACATATTCAGAAAAATAAAGTTCTTCAGGGTTCAGGAGTATATATAACATCTAGGCAAGAAAAGGAATACTGTATTTCCTTAAAAACAAAAAACCTCCTCCAACCACATTGCTTCACAGTGTCCCTTGATTCTCATTCACAAATGGAAGATAGGTGACTTTTTTGACTAAATGTTACTATCAATTGATAATATAATTTTAGTAATTTACAAAGGGCTTTACAGTCCTGACTGCATTTGTCCTCACAACAAGAAGTGAGTTTGGTTCCCACTAAACCCACTGAATAGAGGAAGGGAGGGTGAGTTTGGATGTAGCCTTGGGATAATTAGTGTTAACCCCTTGGAGTGACAGAATTTGAACCTAAGGGCAATTCATCAGGACCTGTTTATATAGTTCAAGAACCGTGCAATCCTACACATGTCTACTCAGAGGTAAACTCCACTGAGATCAATGGCGCTTACTTTCAGATAGGCATGTGTATAAGATTGCAGCCTAAGTGTGCCATTGTTACTTATTTGTTGCATATGCTCCACATCTTCCCCAGAGATTGTGCTTATGTTGCCATTGCATTTTCCCTGATCTGGCTGCACTGCAGTTTGCACTAGAGAAAATACAATACTGCTCCCAGATCGCACATCTAGTACTGTTGTGAATGTGTGGGAGCACATACATCTCCAAACACAGCCTTAAGGTATTCTAGACTCCCAGACACCTTCTAGTTTAGACATCTAATGTCTTGTCTGCCAAGCTACCTCCTGCCAAGATTTCCCATACAAGGCTATGGCAGAGGTTTTTCCATTACTGCTTATATAGGCAGTGTTCGTTTTAACGTTCCTGAGGTACCAGTGACGAGCAGCTGCCTGGAGTATAGCCAGTAAGCAGCTTTTTAACAAACGCACAAACAAACCTCATTATGGGTGAGGGTGGGAGGAATTCCTGAAAAGCAATTTCAAAGCCCCCCCCTCCCGCCTTGCCTCACTAATTACAGATTTCATCCATCATAGAGTGGGGAAGGAGTCTACAAGGCTATCGAGTCCAACCCCCTGCTCAATGCAGGAAACTAGAGGAGGGGTCTCCCATCCAGTAATGCGGACCAAAGTCCAGGGCCCCAGAGCCAAGCTCCCCACCCCCAGTGACCACCCAGAGAGCGGCAGGAGAGGGGGGTATCAGGGCAGCAGAAGCAAACTCCATTTACTCCTGGATAGTGCTATGATTTCAGTGAATTTAAAATGCAAAACTGCACCTCGCAGGGTTGTTGTTTTTTTAACTCAGCCTTGGCAAACAGTTTTGTGGCTGTTGTTCTAAGATATCAAGAATGTATAAGGAGTTGTAAAGCATGGAATGGCAGTTGGGTGGGTGGGGGAAATGTGAGTTGTGTGCTTCACAAGAGAAGCAATACACATGGCCGCCTAAAAGGGGTCGCCAGGAGACCACTACATCCAGGGTCTAAAATTACCCAGCTGCTCCACTGTCACAAGTAATGTGTCCGTGCATGGGTGCTTTCAATATAGACAGTAGTAAGGGTGCATCTCCACTTCTTGAAGCAAAAGAGTTTCCAGCTTTGATGGGGCTTCACTCTACATTTACAGAGTTTATAAACTGCAGTTATCTACATTACTCAAACTTAAAGGCACATTTTTGGCTAGTATGTACATTTTAATAGTTACCTTTATTCTATGATGCTTTAGAGACGGTTACATGCAATAACAAGATGTAACTACATGCATGACAAAATGATATAAGATCGCCTATTCCTGTATTGTGGCAAGGGAACTGTTCAACAACAAGAGTTCTCTAAATTGCTGTCTTTGTGCGCACCTCTTCTAATCCTGTTTCCAAGCTGCTAATAGTGGATGAAACAGGGACTGAAACAAATCTCAAACTTCAAGGGTTTGAAGTAGAAAGTGCCCGCTCTCACACATATACACACAAAATGGCAGAAAACGCACCACTTCTCAGTTTTGCCAGCACTATGATGTCAGCACTTGGCTTCGCACCTTATTGAATACTCTGACTTCATCCCATCCCTCAACATTCCAGGAACAGGAAGCAGCCAACCAAGCCACATCCTCATGATAGGCTGTATCCAAATAGGAGCGAAGGAGGAAAATACTCAGTTTCCTCTTGCATTAACCTGCTTTGCAACAAATTTAAGTGCTTTCCTGACTAGGAGATTTCCACCCAAGGAAGCTGCTCTATCTTCCATTACAAACAGCAGACTGGGCACCTTTCCCAACAAGCAAAGAGGGCAAAGAGGAAAGGCTGGGAGTGAGAAACAGAAGGGAGATGGTTGGGCATTTGGCATGAGAGAGAGGAGACCGGGGAAATCAAAGTGAGAGAGAAGGAACATAAGAGAAGAGAAGGAGGGGAGGGCAGAAGAGAAAGGGTAAGGTGCACTGTGTGTGAAGTTTCACAGGTTTCCCCTTGCAGGTTCTCATTGCTACATTGAACTAGGTAATCTGGAATAGTTACCATATACCTAGGGCCCTGTAATCACATTCACATAAATTTTATATCTCTATCTATCTATCTATCTATCTATATCAATCACCACTGTGGTATGAAACCCCTTAAATGGTGAAGGACAGCAGAGCTTTGATTAGTTTTTCTGAACCAAATCCACACCTAGCAGGAAGAGGCACTGGTCTCCCCTGTATCTTCTTAGCCCCATAATAAGGAACCTCTCTCATTTTCCCAATTCAAAAAAGCACTTCTGAGTTACCTAGATACATGCTCGCAGCTCCCCATATCTCAGCCAGTCATTGGAATCAGATGGCCTTGCTGTATCTATAGACTGGCTCCCCTATTTGGACTTCACTGAAACTCTGGGGGCAGAGGAATTGGCCTGTGTTATCAGGGAGGAATTCTCTAGCAGGATAAAGGCAATGAAATGTGGGACTTTTGCCAGGAATGAACTCAGAGTTGGCTCTCCACATATAGATAACAGTCATAGACTTACGTAAATTCTTCAGTGGGTGAGTAGAAGAAAAAATATTACTTCAGAGAAATAACTACTTTCCATAGGATAGCTACCGTACTTAGAAAGAGATGAGTTATAACAAAACAACATTCCTTAGGCCTCATATACATGACAATAGAAACATCAGGATTTAGAACTTCCATTGCCAGCATCTGACACAATGATGGAACAAAATGGAATACACACAGCCCATGTCTAGGCTCAAACAAAATGCAAATATTCTGACACTGCATTAACTAAAGGGTTGTGTCAGTGAATGTCTTATACTGACACCTGGACCTCATCATCTGAGCCAATTGCCTGCTCTCAAAAACTGATCTTATATAGGTAATTCGTTCCCAAAGCATAAATTACTGCAAGGCCTTAAAGCAGTTTTTTAAATGTACAGTATACGGTAGTTCTCTTTTCAGGACGCAGCCTCTGCAAGCTCAGTCTTCCATTAAGCAAGCTGCTCATATTTTCTGTTTGCTCACCTACAGCAAGTATTTATTTCTTGTATTTTTTTTAGCCCTACCTTTCCGCCAAAAGCTCAAAGAAGAGTCTTCCCTAGCAGCAAAACTTTTGTAAAGTGTAAGAGAGCTGTTTTATTAGTTCTTTCAGGCAACCAGTATGCTGCAAATGACTAGCATATGCATAGGTTAGGCAAGTGAGCTAGTAACTTTTTTGACTAATTTTGCTACGGTGTGATAATAAATATCAGCTAAGGTGAAGAGTGACACCCTGCTAAATCTATTCAACATCCACTTTTGTGAGAAGGGGGGAAATGTGCAGGAACAGAAAAGGAACAAACACCACACCTGATGATTCAACCATTTCAAACTACATCCCACTGAAGGTGTCTCCAGTGGCAGCAACTGAGGTAGGCAAGGCAGTTCACCACTAAGAGTTAGATTTCAGTGACAGCAATACTGCAATACGGCAGGAAATGGATACAAAAGGGGAAAATGCTACTTTACTGCCCAACAGGGAGTGAAGAGGCCTGCCCTGGCTCCAAGCCCTACCACAAATATGCTATTGCCCTGCACTGTCACCATAAAAAAAGGAAAGTATCCGAAACAGAGAAACAACTCTTTGCTAATCTTATTAATATGTGTAGTTGCAATGTCATGCAGTTGGCACATTTTGGTTGCTTCAGCATCCTGCCCTTCCACCCCAACCATCCCCATCCAGTATTTATTATTGTAGCCATTGCCAAACAACGCACTGCTCATATTACCACCTTCATTCCTAACAAGACTAGAGGCCTTGATCTTATCACCTCAAAGTTCTGTTGGTTGACCTAGTTTTTCAGACACTGTATGACAAGACTTAGTTCACCAGGTAAGAAATCTGTTAAAATAGCTGTACTGGGTCATGATTAGTTACCAAGAGTTTCATTACAAAACAGCCTGCATAGGTGGGGGGGATCACGTCTGTTTATTAACAGCAAGCCTCTGACAGACTGGCTCACATAATCTGCCTTTTCCTGAAAGGTGATTTTTATTTTTACATTCCATCAGTGGTGGGAAACCTCCATGTGGAAAGTCTCATGATATGTCCACTTCTCTGCTGACAAGTTCGCACGTCACAGTAAGCCACCTTCCAAATAAGTCAGGGTAGGTTGCTTGTTGGCAGAACAACCCACGGTACAGACAATCGGGCTTGCTGCAGCTTGTTCTTCCTCTCCTCCCCCCTCAGTCCTCCAGCTGGCTCCAGCATGTAACCCAGGCACCTTTGCAGAAGAAACCATCTTGTCTCCTCATCTTGCCCCCCTCCCTGCTCCGATCGCTACCCCTTTTCATTTCCCAGCGTTTTTTAAAAAAATATGGTGCTTCAGGAATATCCAAATGGGGTCGGGTGTATGTATTAAATTATTTCCATTCGTTTGCAAGTGCGCAAGAGTGCACTTTCATCTGTCCAGTATGTGTAGCCTTGCATTGTCAATTTCCTTGTATGTTTCAGCTGTCAAAAGGAGCCCAAAGTGAGAGAAGTAGATGAACCAAAAGGGAGGGGAAGCCAATATCTCCCCTTTCTGGACTAGCTGGAGACTCGGGGAAGTGTTGAAAAAGTTGAGGACACTGAGAAGTGGCAGTTCAACACTTAAAAGCAAGCGGATTACACTGTCAAGTGGAAGATATTGTGCCCGCCCCCTTTTGGCTTGCTGCTCATAAGACAGGTATTCTCCGCACATAGCAGCAGTGCAACAAGGGGCATATTTAACCACACGGATATTTCCACAAGGAGGCAACTGCAAAAGAGTTGCATCATGGTAAGAAAGTGGTTGTGCAAATTAGCCACTGGGAGGAAGATTTCACAGGCCAGCTGTTTTGTCAGCTTTTTGTTTGTAAGCTCTTAGTGCGCCTAGGAAACTAAGCTTTGGGATTACCTTGCCTGAGTATTTATTCCTAGCCTGGCATTTATCTTTTGCTTATGTAATTAATTTGTAAAATCAGACAAGACTGAAGTGGCAAAGTCACCATGCACTTTGCTACCTCAGAAACAACAATCTGTGTCCTAATACTCAAATTACTCAAATGGTATGGTTGCAGCAGGTGAAGTGGATATGAACCGGGGGAATCGCTGGAACCACTCATTTTCAGATCAGCTGACATCATTAAAATGACCCATGTGAGAGCTGCCCATGTCACACAAATGGTGTCCCACACAGTTCTGCTCCAACGTGTTTGAAACCTCAGCAGGAAAGCACTCAGGGAACATGTGCCACCGGCCATGGTCCAGAGGAGAGGGGTTGAGTGGAAGGGGATTACTGTAAGTCAGGGATGCCCAACTGGAGGTCTGCAGGTTATATGCAACCCCCAAAACAATTTTTCAGGACCCTCCTGGTCTAACCAAAAAATGTGTTGAACATATAGCAGTGATGGCGAACCTATGGCATGGGTGGCACAGCTGGCACGCAGGGACCTCTCTATGGGCACTCGAGCCATTGGTCACCAGATCGCGAAAAGACTGTCCCCTTCTGCAAAACACTAATGATTTTGTTCTTTCTCACAGTGTGGAACAGAATGATTTTATTCTAGAATTCCTGTTACAGAATTCTTTTCTGCATTGTTATCACATTTAAAAGATTTTGAAGAACGATGCACAGAGCATGGCTTGGATGTAAAGCCCTAACAGTTGACCTGAGTGCTGCATGTGTTACTCTCAAACTAACGGAGTATGAGCCAAGGTTTGACAAATTATCAGCATACATGCAATAGTAAAAATCACATTAATTGTGAAAAAGCATGCCCAATGCAAACTTTTACCTAATGCAGTGTTTGCAGTCCAAGACATAAAGTGTTTAAAAT
Source organism: Shinisaurus crocodilurus (assembly GCA_021292165.1). NCBI lineage: Eukaryota > Metazoa > Chordata > Lepidosauria > Squamata > Shinisauridae > Shinisaurus > Shinisaurus crocodilurus. The sequence goes on from CM037876.1 coordinate 246,400,640, forward strand.
GTGTTAAGCACGTTTAGTTTTCTTGTTTATCTTGCTCATTTTACTTTTACTAATCCGACACCTGTAGAAGCAGGGAAAGGACCCGGGGTAAAGGTTGCCCCATACAATTTCAGTCTGGCATATAATCATATTACAAGTTGAGAATCCCTTATCCAAAAATACATGTGCCTAATTATTTAAAAAGTTTGTATAAATTCCCTTCAGGCTATGTGTACAATGTAGTACTATAATAATTTTTTGAGTTGATTTTTTTTCCAACAAAAAACTGTTTGTATCATTGAAAGCTCTGTGTTTTTCTTTTAAGACAAAAGATGTTAATTAGTTTGGACAACTGTATGAGTTGTTTTTCTAAAACTAAAACCTCGGTATTCAGGTTTAATTGCAGTGTTGGCACTTTGAAATAAATAAGTTGGTTTTGTGTTGCAGTTTGGGCACTTGTGCTCAAAAAGGTTCGCCATCACTGACATATAGTAATAGAACCAGATATTCCACACTTTAATCTTACACCTCTTTTGGATTTTGAATGCACTGTGTACATATTTATCTGTGCATTATGCCTGAGCAAATCACTATGAAGTCCTTAGTGCTTATCAAATTTGCAGATGACACAAAGTTGGGTGGAACAGCTAATACTCTGGAAGACAGAAACAAAATTCAAAGCGATCTCGATAGCTGGGCTGAAAACAACAGAATGAAATTTAATAGGGATAAATGCCAAGTGCTGCACCTAGAGAAAGGAAACCAAATGCACAGTTACAGAATGGGGGACACTTGGCTCAACAATACTACAAGTGAGAAGGATCTTGGAATTGTGGTAGATCACAAACTGAATATGAGCCAGCAATGTGATGTGGCTGCAAAGAAGGCAAATGCTATTTTGGGCTGCATTAATAGAAGTATAGCTTCCAAATCGCGGGAAGTGATAATTCCCCTGTACTCAGCACTGGTTAGGCCTCATCTTGAGTATTGCGTCCAGTTCTGGGCACCACACTTTAAAAAGGATGTAGACAAACTGGAGAGGGTTCAGAGGAGGGCAACAAGGATGATTAAGGGACTGGAAACAAGGCCCAATGAGGAGAGACTGAAAGAACTGGGCATGTTTAGCCTTCAGAAGAGGAAACTGAGGGGAGATATGATCGCACTCTTCCAGTACTTGAAGGGATGTCACACAGAGGAGGGCCAGGATCTCTTCTCGATCATCCCAGTTTGCAGGACATGGAATAATGGGCTCAAGCTACAGGAACCCAGATTCCACCTAAACATCAGGAAAAATTTCTGGGAAACCACCAAAAGGTTGGCAGTTGGGGGAAAGGCTGCAGGGGCATGGACATCTGGGGGAACCCCAGAGAACCAGACTGGAACCTCAAGTGGGCTGGATTTGGCCCAGAGGCCTGAGGTTCAACACCCCTGCTTTAGTGCAAATAAAGATGCAGTGGCAGCCAGTGTTACATTTTTCTCTATGTGCTACATAGATCTGCACTCCCAAGGCAGCAATTAGTACTTCAGTACTTTAATTCAGTTGCTGCAGTCTAGCCAATATTGAGTAGAATGGGGAAGAGGGGCCTAGCTTCAAAACTCTATCAGCCATCAGATCATCAAGCAGACATGCACAAATTACGTCTTAGCCAAGGTTCCCAATCTACTATATCATCATCAATTAATTTATTGTGTATAGCCAAAGGCCTTTACAATGAGCAACAAAAAACAAAAGAAAGACATACATCTGAATACATACAGTATTACCTGGAAATTTACAAGTTAATATTTATAACTAAATCTTAAGATTTAGTACATTTGCATAACTAGAGCGGAGCTTCTTAGCTACCAAGGCAAATTTGGCTACCAGGTGTGTAATTTGCAGGTGTTTATCAGCTAAGAGATCGTCCTGGGAACCGGCTAAAGATAGGCCATAAAAATTTCCCTCTGGGCACTGTATATAAAGGACAAATCAGTAAATAGTGCATAATATCCTCAACCTGATTATATCCAAATATGCATTTACGATCCCTATGGGGAATTCCCGATATCTCCCCTCTATGTAAGCCGAGGGCATCTGTTGGAATCTCAATTCAACAAAAGCCCTGCGTAATTGCAGAAAAGTCAAAGTCTCGAAGTATTGGGGTCTTGAATGATTAATTTGAGGATACCAAATAGAGTATCGAGCAGCAATAATGGATGCTCTATCTTGATTAGCATCCTGATCAAAAACCCAATTTCTAAGATCATGCGGGCTTAGGGATAAATAGTCCTCCATCTGGAGATTATAAACTATAAGCTTGTCCTGACATTTTCGAGCCCATCCCCCTGACTTTAATTGTTCTAACCAGCAGAGCTTGATAAAGTTGTGATCATCAGAGGCATTTAGTCTACGCCAATATCTAAGATACGCTAGATCAATTCTGGCTGCAATCGAGGGGAGGCCCAGCTCAGCTCTAAGATGGGCTGCCGGCGTCCCAGAGGGAAGTCCCAAGATCTGCCTCATAAATTTATTTTGTAGAGCACCTAATTCGGATTTAACTCCAATTCCCCAGATCTCAGCCCCGTAAAGCATTTGTGCAATAATCTTTGACACAAAGATCTTAATGGCTGGGTTGATTAGTTGCCCCCCCCCTTCAAATAAAAAAACCTAAATAGCTGCCCAGTTGAACGCCCAAATGATAACTTAATTGCGTCCAGATGAGGTTTCCATGATAATTTTCCGTCAACGAGCAATCCTAAATATTTAAATCTTTGTACTTGCTCAAGAGTATGCTGTCTAATGTCCACCTGGACTTATGAACCCTCTTACCAAATACGGTGACCTTAGTTTTCTCGTAATTGACTTTTAGATGTTCTTTTTTACACAGTTGGCCAAATTTGGCCAACATCCTTCTGAGACCAATTTTATTTTGGGAAAGCAAAACTAAATCGTCAGCGTAAAGCAACATTGACACTTTACGATTCCCAAGAGAAGGAGAAAAAAAGGAAGAGGATGCCATATCAGGGATAAGATTGTTAATATAGAAATTAAATAAAAAGGGTGCCAATATGCATCCTTGCTTAACACCTCTTTTATTGGAATTGCCTGTGACAGGGTTCCTTGCAGGCCAAATCTCACTTGCATATAATTCTCACAGTGTAATTGTTGGAGAAGCCAAAGGAGCCTTTTGTCAATGTTTGATTGGGCCAATTTGACCCATAACTGTTCCCTATCTATGAGATCAAAGGCTGAAGAAAAGTCTATAAAAGCTACATAAAGAGTCTTATGTGGGCTCTTGATATACTTACAAACTAGATGATGCAAAACAAAAACTTGGTCTATGGTACTCCTACCCTTCCTGAATCCCGCTTGCTCATCATGAATGATGGCTTGTTTACTGTCCCATTCCTGCATTTTGTTTAGTAAATAACGTGAATATAATTTAGAGGCCACATCTAGGAGGCTAATGGGTCTGTAGTTACGGGGAGCTGTCGGATCTCCTTTCTTGAAAATTGGCACGATTATGCTGGTACGCCATCCGGTAGGGATGTCACCACCAGACATGTTTATATAAGTAAATAGTTTAGCCAAAATTGGAGACCACCAGTTAACATCCAGGGAAAAGATCTCAGGGGGGGATCATGTCTTCTCCCGGTGCTTTCCCAGGTCGCAATGACAGGATCAGTTCTCCAATCTCTGTGTTGGTAACGGGAGGCCAATTTGGTAAGTTTAGAGGGTTCTCTATCAATGTGGGGTTTATGTTCATTTCACTCCCAAAGATATCTCTAAAATGGGCCACCCATATTTCAGGTATTATGGGCGGTACAGACTCAAATGGATTGACTGCAAAGCCTCCTTGAATTAGATTCCAGAATTTGGTTTCATTCCCCTCAATAAGAGCAAGGCCCAAGGATTTCCAGCTATTTTCGTAATTCGCCCTTTTTTTCTCCTTTAACAATGTTTTATACTCTCGTCGTTTCAATTGTAAGAGAGCGATGGCCTCATCTGATCGAGAGAGCTGGACCTGTCGAGTTAGTTTTGACAGTTCTTTCTTCTTAAATTTACAGTCCCTATCAAACCAACCCCATGCACTTGCGGGAGTTTGGGGATGGAAAGTAGATATCAGGAAGGGTCTAAATTTTCTAATTATCTCCTGATATAGCTCATCCATCAGCAAAAGCCTTGAGTCCGAGGGAGTCAGGTCCAAGATATCAAACGATGTTTCCTTAGAATTATTGAAAACCATGTTGTCACAATCCTGGTCAGAAAAATAGTCCTTTAGTTGTTGTATCTCAGCATCGTGGCAAAGCTCTTCCAGCGTCTGCCGTCCCGTCTCTTGCAGTAGTGATGTTTCAGCTGGGTCTTCAGGATCTAAACCAGATGGCGGGGCAGCGGTCAATATACCATTCTCCACCAGTGCCACCAAAATCCCGACTGTGGCCTTCAGGCCCGAGATCTCATTCTGCAGGGATGTTGAAGAGTCCTTGGTCTCGAGTCACGAGTCGAGTCACGAGTCTTTGGACCCGAGTCTAGAGTCCGAGTCCGAGTCCTTGGTCCAAAATGGTGACTCATGAGTCACAAGTCACGAGTCACTCCCAAAGCTGACTCCACGAGTCCCTATTAAAATCAATGGGGTTTTTTCCCAACAAAATAAGGCTACTTCAGATGTGTGGTTTAAATAAATTCTAAGCACAAGTGTGCCTTTTTATTTCAAAACTCTGCCACTGATTTTGGCAAGAACAGACCAGGCAGACAAACCCAAAATAACCAGGCAGGCAGAGGAGGCAGGGAACCCCAAAGCAGGCAGGCAGAGGCCTTTGTCTTGGACAATTCAACTGTTGAACTGGTCAAGAAGAGATGGGGTGGGGTGGAGACAAGTCCCCCCCCCTTATGTCAACTCTGAAACATAGTCTGCTTATTATTACCATCTTACTGATGGAATGTGGGATCATGTCTGATACAGAGAGAGGGAAAGGTAGAGAGGCTTATGACAAGCCTGCAATGTAGGCCACTGCTAATAAATATGTATTACAGATGGGGGGGGGGCGACGACGACCACAGTGCAGAAGCTGCGTGGGGACAACCCTGTATTATTCCATATCTATTGCTTATATCATAATACGATATGAAGAGAAACCAGAGTATATTATATCATAATAAATGAAATGAAATACCCCCCCCCAAGAAGCTCAAGACAAGACACGATTCCCCCCCCCTTTTTTAATCCTTACAACAACTTTGTGAGGTAGGTTAGGCTGAGAGTGACTGACCCAAGGTCACCCAGTGAGCTTCATCGCTGAAGATGCATTTGAACCCGGGTCTCCCCAGTCCTGGGCCAATACTCTAACCCAGCCTCCCCAACCCTGGTGCACTCCAGATCAGTTCGTATGCAACTGATTGGAATTGCCGGCTGTGAATTATGGGGTTTACAGTCCAACAGATCTGGACAGCACCAGGTTGTGAGAACGCTTCTCTAACCACTACACCATGCTGCCTCTTTTGCATTTATTGATTTGATTTATACCCTGCCTTTCCAGCAAGGAAATGGTGCTCAAGGCTGCTCCGCTCCCTAGTCACATTATCCCCATACAGCTGGCAGGGACTCTCAGCTGCAATCCTACACATGGAGAGCTAGTGTGGCACAGTGGCTAGAGTGTTGGACTGGGGCTCGGGAGATCCGGGTTCTAGTCCCCACTTGGCCATGAAGCTCACTGGGTGACTTTGGGCCAGTCCCTGACTCTCAGCCTACCCTACTTCACAGGGCTGCTGTGAGGATAAAATGCAGAGGAGGAGGGCCATGCAAGCTGCCCTGGGTTCCTCACAAGAGGGGGGGGGTAGCGGGATATAAATATAATAGATAAATAAATGGAGCCAGCATGGTGTAGCGATTCAAGAATTGGAGTACGACTGGGGAGACCCAGATTCGAATCTCCACTCGGCCGCAAAGCTCCCTGGGCGACCTTGGGCCAGTCAATCTCTTCGCTGAAGCCCCCTCGCAGGGCTGTTGTGACCCTCTGGCAGGCAGCAGGTAGTAATGACTTGGGCAGGAATGCACACAAGCACACATAGAAAGTGTGTGTGTGTGTGTGTGTGTTTGTTTGTGTGTGTTTCTGTAGCACATATGCGCGTGTGTCTCTGTCTCTCTGTCACACACACTCACACACATGCTACAGAAACACAAACACACACCAGCCCTGCAGAGCAGCTCCTATTGCTGGGAAGGAACATTATTGGACACCCCTCGCGTTCCAGTGCAGCGTTACTGTCCAGTCTCTGGTTTTTGGGTGTTTTTAGGGAAATGCAGTTGGGGGCTGTGAGTTTAACAGCAACCAGAAGGAAGTGTATGGGGGGGGGGGGAGAAGGTGTGTATGCGCGCATGTGTGGCATAAACTAAGACCTGAGCTGGAAAGAGCATGAGCTCCTGTCCTTGTTGCTTTGAGCTGGATATGCGGCTGAGAATTCTGGATTTCTTGTGTTCTGTGGGCAGCGATCGCTGCTAGGACGGTGTGTGTGGCGAGGATTGCAGCCTCAAGGCTTGATTGCCAGCCTGCCTGCCTGCCTGCCCGCCCCCCACGTGGCGCTCTTGCCGCCGCCGCCGCTGCCAACAACAACGGAGCGCCTCAACCATACCAGGAGCAACGAGGAGGCCGGTATGACCCTCGGCCGGCTTGGCTGGCTAGCTTTTTCTCCCGCGGTTGCTCAGCTCCGTCGGGGCGGCTGTGCGGGGCTCAGTCCAGGGACAGGGAGAAGGTCCACCTGGATACCCGCGGGACACCCTCCCTGGACGGCTGGCAGCGGCAGACAGCCAGTCCTCTCGGCAGCGGCAGCAGGAGGCGGCCGGTCCCCACCTTCCCCTTCTTGCCTTTTCTCCCTCTGCTCCGTCGGTGGGTTAATGGCAACGCTGCAGAGGCAAAGCAGGCTTCACACGACCGCCCCCTCCTGGATGGCCTTGCTTGCGCAGTCGCCACCACTGAACCCCCGACGATGGGAAAAGGAGCAGGAAGCCGGCCACAAAGGGTGGGATCTGCCAGGGCTTGGAATCGCTGCTTGATTCTCTGCCCCGCTAAACGGAGCTGAGAAAGCCAGCAAGCCCAGAGTCACACCAACCTCGTCGCTCGCGCCGTAGGATTGGGGAGCTCCACCGAGCTCTGTTGTTGTTATTGTGGCAAAGGCTCCACATGGCTGGAGCAGGGCGGTCCTTTCAGGCAGCGATCCTAGGCATATACACTGCAGTAGAAGTAAGCCCCGTCGCGCACAGTGTCTCGAGTCCCGAGTCGAGTCTCGAGTCCCATTAAAAATATTGGGACTCGAGTCAGAGGGAGGACTCAGTCCGACTCACGAGTCGAGTCCGAGTCCCCATCCCTGTCATTCCTGTAGGTGGCACATCCCCTGAAAGATTCCTTCAACGGTGCGATGCAATAGTGCGCATTGGTCTCGCAGCATCTCGCACATCAGGGGGAAACCAGTCTCCGTTTGGGACTGCTTATCAACAAACGGGTCTTCATTCTGTAAACAGGGGGGTCCTCCTGTTGGGGCAAGTCGTGCTTGGCCAGGCGCAGAAGTGACTGCTTGAAACAAATCTGAATTGATAGACCAGTTCAGGACCCCTTCTACTGACCAGTCAAGATCACCATGCAAGGCATTGGTTAAGCCATCCCCCTCTGTACTAGGAAGTGAAAGAGTAGGGGTGTTATACAGGGGTGGGTCTGTTATCCTGTTCTGCCCCTGGTCCACAGGTTCCCATGCCCTGCCAGCGCCACTCTCCACCTCATAGTAGTCAAGCAAAGTCTTCTGCTTCAAGGATGATACTGTGATTGTAGGTATAGTGGGGGGGCCCTTTGTGCCTGGGCCCGGGTAAGTACCATCATGGGACGGCTTTGCCAGGCCTTCCAAGCAAGGCACAAGATTCCCCACCCACCACTTTGAGGGAATAGGCTAAACACCGAATACCTTGCCCCCCAATAACTCACAGTTCAAGGACTCTTTGTCTTCTCTTATGCTGCTGCTGGTTTAAACAGGACGATTTCTATCTCTCTATTTCTCTGTAAATGCCGAATCTCTCTACGCTTGTTGGAAGTCTGCAGCTCGTTAGAAAATAATTACTCTTGACACCTGGTTCCACAACTTGCTCCAACTCCGAAGTAAAATAATCGATGATAATTAAATTCGAGGAACTTTTTATCTTCTCATATGCTGCTGTTGGTTTATACAGCACGGCTACTATCTCTCTAAAACGCCGTTAGAAGATAATTACTCTTAGCACCTGGTTCCACTATCTTGCTCCAGCTCCGAAGTAAAATAGACGATAAAATTTACTAAATAAATTACTAAATAAAATGAGATAAAAACAGCAAGACTCTAAAACAAATAAAAATTGTTTACTCCCAGAGCTAAAACAATGTTAAAAATAACTTAAAAGAGGAGCGTCAGGAACAAGCTGTTGCACCATCGCCATCTTGGTTCCTCTCCAGTGCACCCTCCACATCTGTCTGGTTTCTCTTCAGATCATACAATCTACTATATAACATCACCACTGATCAATTTGTGCACTTCCAGCTTTTGCACAGCTCACCGCACCACCGTATTTTAAAAGGGCAAAATAATAAATAAGAATGAAAGCACATGCGTGCAACCTCAATCAATCCATACTAATTCCTTTCTGTCATGTCTTCATGAGAGCTAGCCTGTAGGGTGGTGGTGGTTGTTTTGAGGTTGTGGGAACATGCAGACACACTGGAAAGATATTCAATGGGGTTTGCAGGATCCATTCCCCAGGTGCCATTAATGATCACACCTGAGTATTGCAGTTATCACTGTTGTCTCATGATCATGAAGAGGGCACAGTAGGGTGGAGGCCGCTTGGCACATCATGGCGAGTGGCTGCTGATTGGACAACGCCTGATCATTCTCCTCTTTGGATTCTGGCTTTAGTCTTCAATCAAGACTAAATGCTTAGCATCCATGGATATATACAGAGAAGGCCAAACAGAAATGAATTAATTACGCAGTTGCCTCCTAATTCTAAACTGCAAAAGGTATGTGGGCTGCATGAGCAAAGGTCTGGGACTATGCTTCCAGGTAATACAAAAGCTCTATTTTGTTGAAAACCAATATGTTTCTGTTTAGCAACCATTTAACAAGCATGCTTGATTGGGAAATATATGACTAACAGAATGAGAAACTTGATTTAAATCAATTTGAAATTGGGATTCCCCCCCCCCCCGGTAATTTAAATTGCCTTGATTTAAAGTCAACCCATTCTGCTAATTTGTGTGTGTGTGTGTGTGTGTGTGTGTGTGTGTGTGTGAGAGTGTGAGTGTGTGTGAGAGAGAGAGAGAGAGAGAGAGAGAGAGAGAGAATATGTGTGTGTTCTGTCTATATGTTTGTATGCAAACAGTTTTTATACTATGTATAATATTGTATTTTAAAGGTTTTACTCTTGGATGTCCATACACCTACACTTCTACTTTGGCAAATGAAGTAGCTGGCTGGGGCATGCTGGGAGTTGTAGGCCAAAAACATCTGGGGACCCAAGGTTGGAGAAAACTGGGCTAGAGTGTCTTTTGCTGCTCTAGCCTACTGTGACCCATGGTTTCTCTCTCAGGAACAATAGTCTTGAGATAGAACCCATGGAATAAGATTGGCTAGAATAGCCACTTCTCCTCTCAAAGCAGAGAGAGACCCGCAGGCTGGAGGGGAGATTTAACCCTTACTTCCTCCAAGAACCTGGGGAGATAAGGGGGAAGCTGGGGGTGGGAGTGTGTACGTGTAAGTGAATCAGTCAGTGAGTGTAGGGTGTGTATGTGTGTGTGGGGGGGAGACCAGGCCGTGCCTACTGTTGGCTCTGGCCATACCCATTGCCAGCATGGGACCTCCAACCCACCGCCACATGTGGCCCTTGCAGGCAGAAAGGTTGCGAACCTGGGTGTATGACAACTTTTCCCAACCTGGAAAATTTAGATATATAAGTATTGGTATGAGATCTTGACTCAGTTCGTACAATCTAACAAACCACATCTGCCATCCAGATGTGTTGGACTACAATTCCCCTCATTGCCAGCTAAGATGCCCAATTATGCTGTTGGCAGGGAATGGTGGGAGTTGTAGTGCAACACATCTGGATGGTGCAATGTTGGGCAATGCTCATATGGAAACCAAGTTTATCAGCTTTGAACAGATAACAAAAAATTAGGAAAAAATCTTTGTTTTGAACTGGCTGAATGCCAAAAGACATTCCTTTCTTCCAATGTTTCAGCTAACAGTAATTTATTTTAGAATAATTTCTTTTGGTAATCCACAAACAACTATACCAACTGGTGCAAGTATAGACTGTTGCATTGGGTGGGCTTTGTATTTACTATGTAGCCATTTTACTTTTAAATAAGAACCATATTCACCATAGCATCTTACTGAAGGTTTATGGTTGCTGTAGTGACTTGTTTACGCATATATCAGCTTGTCTCAAAGGAAGAGGTGGGGGAGGAAATGGAGAATGACTTGTGCTGAACATTGAAGGATGCTTTGAACTGGAACACATGAAAGCTTCTTCAGAGCAAAAATATGAATGCACCCACAGAACAAGTGGAGAGGGGTTATTTTACAAACTATCAGCTGTAAGTCTGTGTACTATAGGATGGGCGAGGAGTCACCCATTCAAAGGGGAAAGTGGCACTTTTGTGATCCTAAGCTGGGTCCTCTTTGGATCTGGGCTGAAGTGCCCAGAATTTCCAGAAAAAAAGCTGAGGCTCGCCGGGCAAATTTTCTACATAATATGTAAAGTCTAATACATTAGAGTCATAATATTCATAGTTTGACCCAATAAGAAAGGCAACACGGTATAGTACATGACCTGTAGTGGTCATATTTATAATGACTCAAGACTGGCTCAAGTCATGTAACCCCCCCACCTACCCATGGTTTGCTTTTATATACCAAAGTAAGTTTAGCTCAAGTGTGCTTGTTATTTATTTATTTATTTATTTAATACATTTCTATACCGCCTTTCTGCTAAGGCACCCAAAGCGGTTTACAATGTTTAAATACTCAAACAAACAAACAAACGTTACCCCTCCCCCCCAAAAAAAACCAAACAAACACCAGTTCTCTCAGACCAACTGAAGGTTTCTTCTGGAGCTGATGGTACAAGCTCCCTGGCCTGGGCTTCTCTTCTGCCTTCCCGCTGTAGCCCCAGATGAAGGACTGTAGTAGACTCTGTTTTAACAGGTTATAACAATGTAGACTTTGTATTAAATTCAAATTTTTCTTTAAACCTGATTATCTTTTAAAAGTGATTCCTACCATAATGGAAATTTTAAAAAGTAAAAAAATAATAATCTGACAATCTAATTTTAAAAAATTGATATTTATCCAACCTGTTTATAAGTTACATTGTACTTTACAGGCTTTATGTGTTTGCCCTTAGAACACCGTGAAAGGCATATTACTAGAATTCTCATTATACAGATGCAGAGCTGAGGCTGAGAGATAATTTATTTATTTATTTATTATATTTATACCCCGCCTTTTTTCCTGCAAGGAACCCAAGGCGGCTTACATAATCCTCCTCCTCCTCTCCATTTTATCCTCACAACAACCCTGTGAGGTAGGTTAGGCTGAGTCTCAGTGACTGGCCCAAAGTCACCCAGTGAGTTTCATGGCTGAGTGGGGACTAGAACCCGGATCTCCCAAGTCCCAGTCCAACACTCTCACCACTACGTTTAACCCTTAAAAAACCCAGTGTTGGGTTCAGATGTCACAACAACCCAGGGATGGGTGTTCCTAGGTTGCTTAGGAAAGCAAAAGCAGGTGAGTAGGCAGGAACAAACACAACTTCTCACAAACAACCCATGGTTTGTTAGATTGTACGAACTGAATCAAGATCTCATACCAATACTTATATATCTAAATTTCCTGCCTTTGTAAATGAAATTGAAACTTAATCATGCATAATCTGCTGTAGTCTTCCATATAATTAAACAGCTGTTATAAAAGAGGCTATCTGAAGAAAATGTTTGAACTAGTTTGAAACTATTTTTTCTTCCATACTGAGAGAAACAAATTTACTTTTCCCAGGATGGAAAAAAAGTACACACATCCCCAAGTTGTAAAAACACCCCAGTAAATGCTATGCCAGCCCTGTAATTAAGTCACTTCTCAACACATAAATGGTTAAGTATATGGTATACCTCAAAGAAGAAGTTGATAGAGCCAAATCACACAGGACTTTGCTTGGGTTTACTACAGTGTATATCAGTCTCCTGAAAGAGGCCATTGGTAGGATTTTGGATATTGAAAGCTTCTGTCACAGGATGTTAACATGGATACCTTCCCCTTTTTTGAAGGGGAAATTATACGGGGGGGGGGTTAATCTGAGAGGAAATTAATTTTGGGGAAGCGGAATCTGTAAAAAGTACACATAGAGCGGGAGGGAGAGTGTGACTGGGTTATCATCAGACAACATGATAATCCACCCTCCAGGGTTGAGTATGGGTTGTTGTTGAAGTGTGGGTTGTTGTGTTGTCTGAATCCAGCTGCACTAACAAGCCATGGCTTGTTAACCACGAACAACCCATGAAGAGAAGCCAGGGCTTGTTGTTTGGTTGTGAACTGTGGGCTGCTCACCATGGTTTGTTATCTCAGCTGCATTCAGACAACACTATAACCCACGTTTCAACAACAACCCATGCTTCAACAACAACCCACACTCAACCCTTGAGTGTGGATTATTGTGTTGTCTGAACCCAGACTGTAATTCCAACTGAGGTTCCTATGGCTCTATCATTACAAGCCTTCAAACAGGCGTTAAACATTTGTTCCATGTCACTTTTTCTTGAAAGTCTGCTATGCTGTTCCTGCTTGACCTGGTGCTGAATTGCTTTATTTGTCTTAACGATATTATGCTGCGCTGAACATGTTACATTTTGATATTGCTGTTTTACTGCTATTTTATCATTACTGATTCCCACTTTTATGATGACTTTTATGCTGTTTTATAGGGATTGTGTTTTTACCCAATGTTGTAATTTTATATTCAATGTTTTTGTTAAGTAATCTGCCTTGTGAGGGTTTGATCCCCTAAATAAGGCGGCCTTAAAAATACCTCAAGTAAACAATAAATAACTGGGTTTGATTGTTGCATTAGAATTTCATAAAATCCCTGCCAGTTCCGATCAAGGTCTGTCTAGTCCAGGGGAGGGCAAGACATGGCCCACAGGCCGCATGCAGGCTGCAGCCCCCCTGTCCCCTTCAGCTGCTCCTGCCACACCGCCAAATTTAGCAAGGCGGTGGCAGCAAAAAATAATGGTGGCTTGCTGCCGAAATCTGCCAGCAAACTGTTACAGAAAAGACCAAAATCTTTGTCTGTAATATCTAGTGTTTGGAGGCATACTGAACCTCCATGTTCAAAGGCAATTTATATGGGTAATAAGAGGGGCTTCCATAGGACAAATCAGCTAGGAGAAGGGGAGGGTGGGTGGAGCCAAGGGGAAGTATGGCAGGAGTAGCTTGGCAGGATGGGTGGGGCTTGTATCACCCCTACTTTTTGCAGGCATGAGCTACCACTGATGTGCAGCAGTGGGACCTCAGTCTCCAACAGTCCCTTTACCTACCCTTTCTTTCTGCCTACAGTAGCAAATGTTTCAGCATTGACTGATGGCTTCATGCATAACCAGAAAAGAGTGTTCTACCGAAGGCACAGGATGAATCACCTTCTATGACCCACTGACTTACATTCATTTAATGGCTACAACCCAGAACAGTGCAAGTGGCAGTTCAAGGTTTACAGCCAACCTTTGACTGATTTTGAGCACAGCAGTTTTCTGTGCTGAAATGAGTTTGTGAAACTTGGATGAGTTTTTAAATTGACTTGCAGTCGTACCCAATATCTCGTGTAAATTATTAACTTCATCTTACTCTGACACACCCCATGAAACTTAAAACTCTAGAAAACACCTCCACTGGGCACATGTCTGGGATGCATGAATTAACAATACAAGAGCACTTGCTATGTTTGCAAACTCAGGAAAACCTCCCACGTCTGCAAATTGTAATACAAGAAGCTACCTTTGCTCTAGAATAATTTGCTCCTTTTGTTGGGATCCTTCTGGGAATTCACAACACAGTACAGAGTAATATTTGCTTGGTACTTGAAGGTGATATTAGGGCATGGTGCATTAAAAATATCCTGTGTTATGTGAGACTTCTACGCATAACTCTTGTATTAATTACTCCTCTAGCTAGTCACACTCACACAGTCCTTCACAATTTATGTTTCAGGTTCCTTGGGTCATCCATGTGCTCTCTGTAGTCTCCTTTAAATTCATGATAAAGTTATTCTTCTTTTAACCGGGTTTGCTCTTAAACCTGGGCTAGCTGGGTAAAAATGTTCTTCTTGCAAACCCATTAGTTAACATAATGAACTTGTAGGCAATGTATTCCCATGTAATTGGCATACAGAGGACTTGTGTGAACTCAGAATTGGCATTAATTAGCTATTTTAAACTCGTGGATTTCCCTCCTTTGGGACTAATTTACTGCCACCACTTTAAATAAACAAGAACAACTATTCCTAAAGGAATCCACACAAGAATATATTCTTGTTCCTACTGAGAAGGCAGGTTTGATCAGTGCACAGGACAGCTTGGGAGGCTGAGTATAACATTTCCTCAGTTCTGAGTCAGACTCATTACTTACCTTTGCATGCATTACCCTGCATATTTTCATGCCAACCCGTAAAGGGAGTTGCCATAAACTGGTAGCTGAAGCATTTCTCAAATAGGGGACAACCTTAGTCAGTCTTTGGCACCCTCCAGATGTGCTGGACTACAACTTCCATCATCCACAACCAACACATCTGGAGGGCTGTCTACTGTTATCTACTGAGATGCCATGTCTGGGAATAGTGGGCATTCTCTTAAAACAAAGGCTATTTGGCAACCTGACTTTCTTTGGTTATGAATTGTTCATGGAACCTGAGAAATCTGGTTAATTTCAAAATTAGTGGTTAGTTGTATGAGGTTTTCAAGAAGATCTACAGTAATACCTTGGATTGCAAGTAACTTGGTTTGAGAGCGTTTTGCAAGACAAGCACATTTTAAAATATTTATTTATTTATTTATTGACTTGATATACAAGCGATGTCTTGCAATACAAGTACTGTAGTACAGCTTAAATTAAAAATCTCTGTACAAATTTTTTTTGGGGGGATTTCATTTTGATATAAGAATGTTTTGGATTACAAGCACGTTTCCGGAACGAATTATGCTCTCAATCCAAGGCATGTCTGTACTTAGCATAGGTATGTAGTCAAATGTCAATAACTTTAGGAACAGTAGGTCCCAGCCCATCTGCATCATACTGCAATTATATTAGCACTGAAATCATTCCAAGTTTCATTATGTAACAATAAGAAACAGCAGTTAGCCTTTTAAAGCTCTCCAAGGGTTACTTTAATGTTTACATGAGATTGATAGGTCAGGGAGTGGATTGGAAGAGGGTCAAGCAGTTCAACCAGTAGAAACTTCCAAAATGTTTTGGTATTAAAGAAGAAAAGCATGTTAATCCCGTAACACAAGCACCCTGTGAAAAGCACAAAGGGCTGCACATAAACTTATTAAAAGTCAGAACTAGTTCTGTTCATCATTCTTTCCCCACCCCTCTTTTAAAAAATGAGTATCAATCCTAGGATGAGCTTTTGGGAGGGGGAGAGTAAAACCTGTCTGCAAGACACAACACCCACATACACACACAGCTTATTATGCAAAACAGGCAAACATACACATGGAAAAATCATGCTATTCCAAGGAGTGATGGTCAGTGATATTTTGAAACTTTACTGAGCACTATTTCCCTGGATCCTGAAGAAGAACTATGCAGCTCTTTTTGTGTGATTGTGGTAGTGGTGGCATGTGGGTGAATGAGATATAAGAAACTCCAAGGCTTGCTTTTGAGAGAAGGCTAATACTGTACATCCCTAGTGCTTATCATGTTCACAAGTCCTCTCTATCCAAGATTTCAACACTATTAATTTTTAAAAATAAAATAAAATAAACGTCTCTGCACATCTCGGGGCAGGTAGCAAGAAATGGACCCAACAGAAGGGGAGAAGATAAAGACACAGATCCATATGCATGCTGAAATACCACAAAGGTGAGTCATATAAAGACCCAGGACCCGATATCTGCATAGCAGTTTTGAAGTGAGCCAGATGTGCATGCTCACTGGTTCTTTCAGCCCACACTGCTCTCTGGCTGACTGCTCTCTGTGGTTATGGGCCCCATCTGCATATCAGGAGCCACACTTTCAGCCCATGAAAAACAAACTTCCTTTGTCTCACTTCCTGCACAGAAGTATTGAACTGAGCGCTACTGCACTGCCAAGTTCCAAGCATATTTCTTCTGTGAAGACATCTTGTTTTCCTTGCACAGTGCTTGTTATGCATAGCTATTAAAGATTACTAATTTTAAAAAGCACTGATCCTGGGAGGAGTTGTGCGCACAAGTATGTCCAGTGGAAGTTAACCTAGTGAAGTGCAAAGCCACGAGACTACTCAAGGTACATAGACAAAAACCAACATCTGTACTCCTCCTTTATGGCTGTTAATACTGCTGAGCAAACACTGTATGTTGTGCAGCAAAAAGCTTAATTCTTGCCAGATATGCCTCTGCAAGTCCACCGACCATGTCACTCTATTTGCATTTGAGACCCACACAAGGCCCGGATGAAAAATAAGGCAGAGAGCCTCTACTGCAGCCTCCTCCAACCTGGTGCCCTCCAACCTGGCTACAACCCCCATCATACCCAACCGGCAGGCTCTAGTGACAAATAACATACACTTGTGAAGGGCTACTTGCTCCCATATGAACTTGCCCGCCCCTTGAGTATCTGCATTGGAGGCCTTGGTCTACGCTGGCTGGGGCATGCTGGGAGTCGTAGGCCAAAAACATCTGAGGACCCAAGGTTGGAGAACACTGGTCTAGGTACAGCTGCCTTCAGGGAGGAGGCAGGTGGGGACTGATGACAGAGCTTTTTGGATGCTAGCAGGGGTAGAACATGCTCCCCAGAGACACTCAGCTGATGGTGACTTCCCTACCTTTTCAGCACCAGACAATTTTATTTACCTGAGCTTTAAATTGATATGTTATTATCTTCCTGCAGTTCCTGTTTTTATTGATGCCTCTTTTATGTTCTTTTGTAATTTTAAATATGTTAAGGAGCAATCCAATTGGGATGCCCATAAGCCGTCAAATTCGGGAGGATTGCAGGCATCCTATGCAGGGCGAGGGAAGCAGCGGAGGCGATCTCTGCCTCCCCGCTCCTCCCGCCCTGCAAGTCGGCTAGCCGATTTCAGCTGTCTAGCCGTGGCACTTTGGACGGGGAGGAAAGGAGGCTGGAGCTCTGCCAGGATACACCATATCCTGGCGGCCCGTCTCCTTTACCCCCTCCCCTCCCCCTCCCTGTCCCCCTCCCCACCCCTTTTATTCCTTCTCCGAGGTCGCTCTTACAACTTTGGAGAAGCAGCTGGCATGATACTTTTCATGTCAGCTGTGGGGGAGGGAGGGGGATCCGAGCACAGATCCCCAGCTCCACAGTTGGAGCTCTGTCTCCGACCTTGGATCTGGTAATCTGAAGAATCCTATGGCCCCCTAGATCAGGGCTCTCCAACCTTGGGTCCCCAGATGTTGCTGGCCTACAGCTCCCAGCATACCCAGCCAGCATGGCAAATGGCAAGGGATTCTGGGAGCTGTAGTCCAGTAACATCTGGGGACCCAAGGTTGGAGAGCCCTGCCCTAGATGCTTTCTAGGGGGCCACAGGATCGCTCTGCCCTTGTCTTAATTGTGATGCTAAATGCTGGTTTCTCTTCCCCCCCCCTTTCTTTTGCTAGCTGCCTTGGAAGCATCTGCTGAAAGGTGGAATAGAAATCAATAAAGTGTTGAGACAGGAACTGCATTTCAATAGGCCAAGCTAGGGGTTACCTTGTTTCATTCACACTGATTTTGTGTGGGTAGCAGCATTAACTGAATGAGCCTGCGGGAAAAGTAAACGTTAATTTCTAAATGCTGGCTTAAGATACATAAAAGAACTGTAGCTTAAGAGCGATGGATGGATCCTGCATTTCCGTGCAAAAAACAGCAACAGGGGCCCCGTTTAGGTGCCCTCCAGATGTGTTGGACTAGTTTCCATCATCCCCAGCCAGCATGGCCATTGTAGTCCAAAACAGCTGGAGGGCACCAGTTTGGGGAAGGCTGTCTTTCATCATAGTAGATTAATTTCCTGCCACATCTATCCATTTCATGTTAGCCCAGTGCTTCTCAAACTTGATGAAATCACGCTCACTATATCTTCTTTGGGCTCCACCCCAAATCCATCCTAACCTGCCAAGCTAGTGTATGCTACCCCCATCCCCACCCGCACATTATGTCTCTCCCCAGCTCCTATTCTCCCTTCTTCCCACTCACTGGATCGCTAGCCAAATGTCACTGGACATTCTCTCATTCAGTGAGAGACCCATGTCAGCATTCTTCCTTTCCAGAAAAAAATAGAAAATGTGGTTAGGAGAACTCAGTGAATTTTGACTGTTGATAGCCTGTTATTCCCAATAAAACATGCAAAATTATTCCTCCCTGCCCCTCCAGTCTGAGAAACACCAACTAGTGTTCCAGCTCATTGCTCCAAGTTGCTGGTTTGGCCCAGAGAACGGCAATAGAGTAGGCTAAAGACCCATGTGAGTCTTTATTTCAAATTCCAGTTCAGCCATGGACTCACTAGTAGCTCTTAGGAGTGCCTCAGTTGTGTGTGTGTGTGTGTGTGTGTGTATAAAAGGGAACAGTGACTCACCTATGAGGAAGAACAGATTAAGGAAATGCTTATTACACGCCCTGAATGTTAGGAGAAAGATGAGATAAAAATTTCAAACATCTTTCGCTCATTAGTTTTCCCAAAGAAACTCTAAAGTCTTTGGCATAGAAGAGAATTCAGTCTGGGTTAATTTAAAATAAGAACTCGTTCATTAGATGTCTCCTACCCCAATCGGGGATGGCCTGCCCTAGAGAGAATACCGTATATATCTGCAATACTGCAGGAGTGGCCAGTTAGTTTCAAGACCAAGTTTGAGGCGCTGTTTTTTTTAACTTATAAAACCTAACAACATGATCCTATGCTTGTTTGCTCAAAAGTAAGTCCCAGAGTTGGACTTATTCCCTAGTAAGTGTGTTTAAGATTGCAGCCCTATACTGCTTGAGCCCACAGTGCCTTATGGAGTACTTTTTACTATATTAGCCTGTCTCCCCATTAGGATTGACAGATGAAGGCCTCCTTAGGGTTCTCTCACAGTGGAACGTTAGAATGACAGTGCAGAGCCTTTTCAGAGGGGGCTCCAAACATTCTGGAATTCACTACTAAAGAGATCTACTTAAGCCCATCTTTGAAATCCTTTATAAGACAAAGTATAAATTCACCCAGATATAATACTAAGATGGACATCTTAGAAACTTCCCTTTTACTCTGTTTTAATTGCATTTGATCATATTTTATCTTGCGATTATGAATTTTTATGACATTTGATTGTTTATTTTTATTGTCTATGCATGCTGCTTACATACAAATTCTGCTTGGCATGTTAACTGTAAAGAATAGATAAAAATACACTGTATATGAGCTGGCTCATGCTGGCTCAGCTTGTCTGAGCGTGGAAAGCTAAGCAGAGTCAGGCCTGGTTATTACTTGGATGGGAGACCCCTCCTCTAGTTTCCTGCATTGAGCAGGGGGCTGGACTAGATAGCCTTGTAGGCTCCTTCCAACTCTATGATCTATGAAATCTATAAGTGTAGACAGAAAAAGATGGCCTACAACTCCCAGCATGCCATGGCTGGCTGGGGCATGCTGGGAGTTGTAGGCCTTTTTTCTGTCTCTAAACTTACATAGGATTGTGCCTTTAGTTGCTGGTAGCTCCTATGGGTCAGCAATTTAATATTCTAGGCACACGGATTGGGAATTAAGTTACCATCCTTCTCCTCTTTGTTGTCATGCCAAGGTCACCCACCACAAACTCCAGTCTCCAGTAAGTAACCTTGCTTTCATAGTTTGTTTCTCTTGCCCTTGTTGTGTTTATCAGCCTTGTCAAGCCAGGATGCATAGCATTGCCAGGAGTTCTTTAATTAACTTAGCCTCCATTGAAAACACATCATTTAAAGTATCTTATACATCCTTTCAAAACTAGGCAAGGGGAACAACAACAGGCTATTCACTAATTAGTATGTTCTTCCAACTGACAAATTCTGTTCAGAGCTCCTTGTAATAAAAACTTCCTTTAAAAATATGGTTGTAAGCTATTCCTTTCATCCACCAGCCATTTCCCCCACCCACCCGCCAAAGTCCTCTTAAATGGCAAAATAGATTTTTAAAAAATAAAATACTCCAGAGTCTGACATGAAGAAGCCATTCCCTCTGCTGACCTCTATGTGCCACATTGCTAGGAGGCAAGTTTGCCAAATATTTCCCCTCCTCTTTAGTGTCTGACAAATGACTAAAGACAAATGAAGGTCTTAGGATTCCAGAGTGAGCTAATACAGGATGCCTTTGGTTTTTTTGTTTTTGTTTTTAGGGGGGGGAGGAATGAAGAAGCTAGAACGCCTCCTAGCCTCCCTCCCCCGCCTCCTTAAATTTAAAAATGGGATGAATGTTACCATTTTTGGACATGAGTTTCGCACAAGCCCAGCCCTAAACCGCACCATTCAAAGCTTGAAGTGAGCCACCATCCCGCGGGTGAAGGGATGGATATCTGTGGGGTGGCGGAGGGAGGGAGGGAGGCCGTGGCTTTCCTTCCATGTAGTCTTAACCACTCAAGCGACCCGCTTGATCGCCCAAGATAACACAGGGACGTGACCACTCCGGTTTTCCCGGGATAAGTAGAAAGAACCGCAGACGCCTCGATATGCAATTGAGCCGCATCTCCGGGAAAGCTTACTTGGCTTTCTAAAAACGCAACTTTAGATTCAGATATTTTTTTGTCCGCCTACATCCACCTCTGATTTTAAAATCCCTGCTTAAAGCAACTTTCCTTGGCGGGTAAACTGCACTTTGTGAGGGGAAGCGTTGCAGTTCGGACTGACACACTGTAGCCGGAACACGCGTCCCCTGCGCGCCTCCGACCCCTCTCAAACGAACCAAACCGGCGGCGGCGGCGGCAGCGGCAGCAGGGCGTGCAAACTGCAGCCAGCCACTTCCCTGTTCGAACAGCCCCTCCGGGAAGGTGGCTTTTGTCGGTTGCATTGCGAAAGCCCAAGGGGCCAGTAGAGACACAGCCCGTCTCCTGGCGCTGGTAGGGAAACATCTGTTGCGTTAGAAGAGAGGCGGCGGCGGCGGCAGGGAAGGCAACTTCGGAGCTGCTGAATTGAGCAATACAAACGGCTCCATTTCTTTACCTTCCGCCACAATTCCATGACCGATCGTATTATTTCAGCAACATCTCCCCCCCACCACCCGCCTCCCCACTGCACGTCACCTCCGCTCCCTTTTCCAGCAACCTCATTTCTGCATTTGACAAATTAAAAAGCAAAAAACCACATTAAAAAATAAATAAATAAATCAGGCTACAGGCATACAAGCCGAGATCTCACAACGCTGCTCTTAAATGTCCTTAAAGACATTTATCATCATCACCTCCTACGACCACCAAGCCAACAATATCATAAGTTCAGCTCATTTTTTAAAAGGAGTTATTGGTGCTCCTTTGAGCTCCCTCCAGCTCTTGTGCACAAGGAGCGAGGAGCCACTGTCCACGCACGGCACTATTTCAGTGCCAGATTGGGGACGGGGGGAGGGGAGGAGAAGATCTCCGTGAAGACAAATCCTTCGCCGGGCTGGGCTGCGTGTTGCCGTCGCACCACAGCCCTCCCTGACGCACACATGGAGAGGAGTAAAACCGCGTTGAAATGATTAAATGAGAGATCAACGAGAGGGCCATGCAGGCAGCCTAGTGTGTGTGCGTGCGTGCGTGCGTGCGTGCGCGCCGGGGGAGGGTGGAAGTTGGGGTGAGGGCTCCCTAATGGAAAACCTGCACAGCCAGCCAGCAGCAGCAGCAGCAGCTCAGTAGCGCTCTGCATCCCTACAGCATGGAAGTCGGGGGGGGGGGGATGCAAAACACGAGAAAAGGCGAGGCACAGAAGCGGCATGTGCGCGCATAACACGGATCTCTTTCGCGGTGTGTCCAACGAGATGCTCATCCCACCCCGCCCTCTCCACGCTGGTAAATGCCTCCTCGAATGGAGTTCTCTGCAGCCTCCGGCGATCCCTTCCCACCCTGGGAGCTGGAGGGAGGTGGGATCCATCCAGGTTTACCTTTCTCTGCTGCTTTTCCCAAGCTGGATCCAAAAGTAGATCCCTGTCCCAGTCGTCCTCGGGCTGCATATAGTCATTGGTTTGCTGAGAGTCATATTGATCCATCCCTGCGAGGCTGGTGTCCTTTGGTTTGGCTTCTTGAGGCTTCTCCTCCTCTTAAGCGTGGTGGTCTCGAGGGCTCCCCGCTTGAAGCGCAGCTACAGTACAGCAAAAGGAGAGAGAGAGAAGGCAGCTCCCACTGCTAGATCGCAACCTAATCTTTGCACACACCAAAAGGAGGGGAGGAAGAGGGCGGGAGAAACCTGCCTCCGAATTGACCTTATTGGCTAAGCGGAGTTGCCCAAAGTTCATTTTCCAGAAGCAGCGTGACCTCCATTGAATCTCTCGAGTGTCAATCGCAACTTCCAGCAGCTCTTATAGGTTGATTTAAGAGCGCGCCCCCCCTCCGGTTTCCTTCCCCTTAACACGTGTGACGTGTAAATTTCATCTGCTTGGTGGGAGCGTCGTGGTGACGTCTCCCTTTAGTTGGAGAGGTTTTTCAGTACAGTAGTAGCAGAACAGAAGCTGCTGAGAAAGGACAAATATGCAGTTTCAGCCTAGTGATGTCGGTCCTGTGCTGGAAGCAATGAAAAGAATGTTGGGGAAATATGTGGGTTTCACTTCTTCACTTCTCTAAAGTAGAGAAGCCGGGGCATCCCAGTTAGCACCACAGTCCGGAAAGTTCAATGTCCGAAGCAATAAATTTGAAAATAAACCTGAAACAAATTAGGTTATTTCCTCCTCGATAATTTTGCTTCTTGTTTTGCCCATATTTTTTTGTTTGATGGGTAGGAGGTTTGAGTTCCTACAAACATGCTCAGTGGTATGCAGAAGGTCCCAGGTTCAATTCCCGGCATCTCCAGGTAGGGCTGGAAAAATTCCTGCCTGAAACCCTGGAGAGCCACTGCCAGTCAGTGTCGACAGTACTGGTCTAGATGGACCAAGGGTATGTATGTCCATCATAGATAATTCTTAAATGTGTATGTGTATAGCCCAACAACTAGCACATTCCATAAATTGCAAAATTTAAACTGAGGCAGTTTGCATGTCACGGCAGCAATTAACCCACGATATGTGGAGACGTGTGAAGCGTACAAGCCATTTCTGTTTTCAGTTAACAACCTATGATCTCCCTTTTTGTAGATTGTTGGTGTGACATCCAAACCCGGACACTCTGCGTTATTTAGGGGTTAAAGAACCAAAATTTAACAACAAGCCATGGGTTAACTCTGGATTGTTTAACCTATAAACAACCCATAGGGCTGGTTTGCGTGTAACAATAACCCAGAGTATGGGTTGAGAATGAGTTGTCATTGAATTGTGGTTTGTTGTTACATGTGAACCCTGCACTATGGTTTAGCTATGCGTTGTTAAACATGATCAACCCTGGAAGAAAACCCATGGTTTGTTGTTGGGTTGTGAACTCTGGATTGTTCACAGAGGGCCGGTTCACACATGGGCACTGCGGGGGAGCGGAAGCCCCCTGCGGTGCCCATATCGTGCGAACGCCGGCCAGGGGTGACAGCCAACAGCCAAACTCACCCTGGGCGGTAGAAGGGCCGCCGTGTCGGCTGCCCCTTGTCACACAGGGACGGCGGCCCAGAGCAGCAGGAGCTGAGGCTGCTCCAGCCCGCAGGGCAGAACAGGACACACTTAAAGGGACCGCACCCTGCAATGCAGGTCAACGCAGCTGCCCCTGCCCCGCCCCATCCCTCCCTGGCAGGGGCAGCTGCGTGGCGGGGCAGGGGCGGAGGGTGACGTGGGCCCCAATTGCAGTGGGAAATGGGGGGACCTGCCAAAGGGGGGCCGAGGCTGATGGGGGGGAAAGGGGACCGGGCAAGGCGGTGCCACCGGCCAGGGCCAGCCTCTGAGAGCAGGCGCATGCTGCGGGGGGGCCACCCCCCAGCCAGGCCTCTGCCACTGCTAGTGGCAGGGCCCTGGCGTACAACATGGCCGTCGTGGGGGTGGTGCCACAGAAGCGCCGCTCCTCCCAGGAGCTGGACCGGCTGGTGGTGCGTGCCATCCGTGACACGGGGCAGCTGCCGGACAACTTGGCAGCGGACATTGAAGATGTCCTGGGCACGCAGGCACTGCCCCCCGGCAGTGTGAGAGCTGGACTGACCCGGGTTCAAAAGCTTCCCTAGCCAATGACCCTCAGTCCCAGTCATGCAGGCGGAAGGAGGAGATAACAGCAGTTAAAAAAGATTAAAGAGTTTATTTGTAAGATCCAATTACATAGGATTAAGGCAAACAATGCATCTCTTACTCACTACATCATTGCAGATACAAATCCAATACCCCAGTGGTAAGGCTAGGTGAAGTGAAGTCCAGAACAAGAGACAAGTCGAGTGAGACGAGAAAGCAAGCAAGCAAGGAGTGAAGCTGTCAACAAGTGTGTCAGCTTTATACCACAGACCCTGTACCTATAAATAGGATATTACTCACGCCAGTTGTATAACCTATTCGTCAACATGTTGACTGCTAACCTGTCCAAGGCTGCTGAGTCATATCACCTTGAGACTAAGTCTGGTGACCGGAGACCTTGTGTACTTCATCTCAAGAGACAACCTCCATGTCAGGTGATAATCCTGATGTCAGGTGGTAATCTCGTTCTGCCTATGCAAAACCTAACATCCCCCTGCTTTTTGCATTTGTCGCAGAACGTGGTTATTTACCTCATACAACAGCAGAACACTGATGCTGTTCTTTCATCTATGGACTTTGATAAAAAAAAACTTCTGCAGGAATGACTTTACCTGCCAGAAATTTGAACCACCATCAAATCACTTCTGATGTATCCCTCTGCTCATGACACAGTTTTATTTGCAGACCCAAAACGTTATGTATTACTATCTGCCTGCAGCATAGCAATCCTGGCTTTGGTTTCCTGAAAAAACTGTAATAGGTTTTTCACATCAATCCCAGCATCATTTAAACATTTTTTACAATTTAAACTATTTAAACAAATGCAATAACTATTCAAGCTTTACAATAGCATAATAGTACAATACATAATACAATGTATTCAGTTCAGCTTCAGTTGAACTCTAACTTCTAAATGATTATTTCTACAAAATCAATCAAAGTATGGTTATAAAATAACAAACCTCAGGTGTATTCTTGTTGTTCTTACTATCACAACCACAACTGGCATTTCTGTGAATTTGTAAGCCACCTGTGTTCTGACTTGTAAAGCTTAGTCTGAAGTGTGATGTTCCCTCCAGATAATACTCAACTCCTTTTTCAGAGCTCTCCAAGCACGTCCTGTTGGTCTAACAGTCTGCCTATTACACTGACAGCAATATCTGGCCTTGTTGCTTGTACAATGAAGCTCAACAGCCCAATGCTTCTGTGTAGCATTCAAACTGCTTTTCCATCAGCATGTGCTTGAAAATCCTCAATTATTTGGAGTCTCTCACTGAGTTAACAATCTCCAAAATTCTCAATCACATCCATGATATTCTGGTTTGTTGCAGTAAGATACTGCCCTCTTGGTTCTCCCTCAACTTCTATTTACAAATAAACAGTTGATCCACCACCAAGCAGTTTCAATTCAATGATGAAATTCCAAACCCTGGATCAATTATATCATATTGCTTATATCTGTCCAGAAAAAAACAATAGATCATACATCTAACAAAGTACATACAGTCTATGTCCCTGTTCCTCCTGTTTAACAAACAAACATTGATCTGCCTCTCTGTGCAAATCTCAATTCAGCAATGTTTGAGTTCAAAACAGAATTCCAGCCTCCAGCTGATACTAGCTTTCCTACAGAAAATTCCAGAAAGTTCTCAGACAGTTTTCCAAAGACTTCCTCTCATTTAAAATGCTTATGTTCCAATATTTCCAACTGTGAAATATTCATACATCTCTCCACATTCTTAAACATCAGTCTAACTGTTTCCAAAGCAAATTGTTGTTGCACTCACTCATGATTATCCTGCTCCTTTTTACTAGAGCAAAATCACAAGCAACCAATCTTGCTGTTTGTCATATAACCTTTTCCAATCTGGTTAGTTTTCACTTAAAAAATCTATCTGGTAACAATGAGTTCCATGGACTGCTGTTTGTTTCACCAGCTTCCATGTTTTGTTCTTCATCCAAAGAAATCAACTCAGCTTGCATAGCCTGAAGCTATGGTTTAGCTTCCTTAACAGACAATTTTTTCACCTCTTTGAAATTTTGAAGTTTCAAATGGCTTTTCCTGCAAATTCATCCTGATATCTCACAGGTTGTTTGACTCACCTGTTTCTTACCTCATCAGTTATCAGGTTCTTGTTCCAATGAAACTTCGCACCAATGATGAACAATCATTTGTTTAGCCTCCACTAAACCAAATGTGTATCAGAGTTTGTCAAATTTACCTGACTGTCTTTCAGCAAATGCTTTTCTATTCTGACTCTGACCTTGATGCATCTCCTGCATTAACAGAATTACCTTTTCATTCAGCATTATACTAAAACACTTCTAGATAATCTCACTATCCAAGTGTTATTCATGTGAAACACAATATTCTCATTTCTAGAAAAATCTCATGTAAGCTCCCTTACAGATTTCTTCTAACTTTGAGGTGTATGTACCTACATATCAGATCTGAGATCCTGAAATGTTTCTCCAGAAGATTCCTCTATACACAACTTTCCATAAGGTGTACAGTTCAACACACAGAACTAAAACTTCTATCATGTACATAATCAAAACATTTAAGAGCTTCTACCCAAACCTCATTAGCCAAATTATTCTCACCTCTTCTGAGTGTTTGTTTACTCTTCCACACAATCCATGTGTTCAATACCACATCCTGTTAGAAAGTCATCAAAATGCACTGAATTGAACTTCCCCCCCTTATCTCAAAAGAAATAGGTAACATGGGCAATATGCTTGTTTCCCACCCAACCACAAAACACCTTGACTCTGTTCAATACTCCAGCTTTCTATCTAACATGTACACAACCTGTACTTAGTGTATTGATCAATTAACATCATGAAATAACGTGCTTCTCCTCTAAAAACCATCAGAGTTCCACAAGATCACCAAGAACAAATTTAAATGAAATGACATGGTTTTTCAGCTTGCCTTCCAGTTTACCTGTTGAAGCTAGCATCCCTTGTTTATGTGCACAAAATACTTTTCATGTGAAAATTAGTTTTCAAATGCTTTCCCCACAACTACTGCTTGCATTTTCTTTCACAGGCCTGTGAATCTAAATGACCAAACATCATGTGATATGCATGCATGTACATGTCATACATATAAGCATTTAACCTTTTATAGTTGCATCAGTACAACTTTCCATTTCTTTATTACATCAGTACAGTATGAAAGAAATAATCCATCTCTTAGCTTTGCCATATAAACATACCTAATTATTTACATTTTGCTACAGAGAAATCCACAATATACTCAAGTCATCATTCATATACATTCAGTACATTTCCTGACATTTCCAGAGCATATTACACTTTCTTGAGTCCAAGTTATCAAACTTTCAAGAAATACATTTTCAAAAACATGACTGTTAAACTCCTGACCATTTGCATAGTCCTCTTCCTGCTTATTTATGTCCAACGCAGAAAGCTTTGTTTTAACAATCCACTGTTTTCTCTCCACAACCAAAATAATGTCCAGGGTTAAAACACAAAGTTTTTCCCATCAGCAGCACCCCTGCTGATTTCAAGCTCCTTCTTCTGTGATCCCACATGAAGAAAATGAAGAACAGCTTCACATTTTAAGCACAGCTTTGTCTGTTCAAAACTGCCGCGCTGTTTTTCTCCTGCTGTTTTAAAACCACGCCTCCGCTGGTTTGATACAGCCTCCCGTGTAGTATCAGGTTTCCCAAGATACGTTCCTGTCACACGTGACTTTGCTGCGAGTGCGACACACACTCCAGACGCTTTGCCCACGTCAGATGTAATCCACGCTATTTGTAATCCAAGCCACTTGTTGATACAATGCAAAAGATAGCTGATCCGCTGCTGAGCGAAGAAGCAAACTGTAATAAGAAATATGATCCTCCTGCTGTAGTCTGGTCTCAAATGAGTAGACACAGAGCCTCCTGGAGATATTTCCTTGCCCGATACAGCTCCTTAACAATCACTCCAGCAAGCTGTGGAAAACGAAATCCTTGTGTCCAGCGTTGTTCACTTTTCAGCCTAGTAGCTGCCCAGCCTGGCACCTCCGTTCCAGCTTCTTTTCACAGCCAGTAGCCTTGGATTTGCCAAGCCTGGCACCTCCGTTCCAGCTGCTTCCAAAACGAAAAATCCTCCGTCTCTCTGTCTCTGCATTCTTCAGTTGTGCTGCATTCCAAGCCGCTGTTATCAGCATCCAGCTCTAGCAACATCGCCTTCCCGGTTTGTTTACAAACCGTTCTTACAAATGTAAACATTTCTCTTAACCCTATAACTGCTGAATTTCTCCGTACTGCTTCTGTGGGCTTATCTGTCCCATCTGAGATAACAAT
Source organism: Shinisaurus crocodilurus (assembly GCA_021292165.1). Lineage (NCBI taxonomy): Eukaryota > Metazoa > Chordata > Lepidosauria > Squamata > Shinisauridae > Shinisaurus > Shinisaurus crocodilurus. Next base: position 246,429,438 of record CM037876.1, read on the forward strand.
CTTATCTCTGCTCATTATCTGGGCCCATAACCAGATATGAGAGCTGGACTGACCCGGGTTCAAAAGCTTCCCTAGCCAATGACCCTCAGTCCCAGTCACGCAGGCGGAAGGAGGAGATAACAGCAGTTAATAAAGATTAAAGAGTTTATTTGTAAGACCCAATTACATGGGATTAAGGCAAACAATGCATCTCTTACTCACTACATCATTGCAGATACAAATCCAATACCCCAGTGGTAAGGCTAGGTCAGGGGTCGGCAACCCGCGGCTCCGGAGCCGCATGCGGCTCTTTCAAACCTTTGTCGCGGCTCCGCTCCGGCAGCAGGGACACGAGCAGGCAGGCAGCGGAAGAGAGGAGAGCAGGACAAGGCTGCCTGCTCCGCAAAAAACTTTGCCGCTGCCTCACATATGGCCTGATTCTGTTGGCGGGGGCAGCCCGATTTCGCTCTTCTGAGCGGCGCAGAGCGTTCTCCGCGCCGCTCTAGCTGCCGCCGCCGCCACCACTGGAGTCAATGCCGGAGCCGCTGAAGCCGCCGCCGCCGCTGCGTCACATCCAGCTGCTTCGGCGAGAGCGAGAGAGGAGCGCGTGAGAGAAGATGGCGGCCCGCGGCGCCTCTGCGAAGCGTGGAGCCGGGTCCGGGGGCTCTCGGGGGTCCGAGCCCCAAGAGGAGCCGCCTCCACCGCTCCAGGCCGTGCTGGTCGCCGACAGCTTCAACCGCCGCTTCTTCCCCATTTCCAAGGACCGGCCCCGGGTGAGCGACGGGCAGGCGGCGGAGGGGGATGTGGGCAGCTGCCGCCGAAGGCCTCGGCCTCCTCCCTTCGTTCTCCGCCGGGGAGGCGCTTTCGGTCTTCGGCGAGCTGTAGCGCTTCTGCAGAAATCGCACCCCGCAGATCAAGCAGGGGCCAGTTCTGGGCAGCATTTGAATTGAAATCCACTCCTTCCTTGCCAGCCACCTCTTCGTGCCTTGCCTCCAGTTAGGCTTGCCAGGATATTCTACATGTTTAGACATGAAAAAAATCCTACAACTCCCAGCATGATAGCTGGGGCATCCCGGGAGATGTAGGACTTTTTCCCTGTCTTAACATGCATTGCACCCTAAAAGGAGCAACTGGCAAAATTGATTCATCATTACATTTCTATCCCACCATCCCCTCCCTCCTCCTTGCAAGGAGCCCAGGGCGGCTTATATGGCCCGTCCTCTTCTTTGTTTTATCCTTGCAACAACCCTGTGTTTGTCAATATAACCCCAAGAGTCTCTGGTGCAGGACTAATTTTGTGATGTGTGTTAAGGCTGAAGCGCTTGGGACTCTTCATTTAGAAAAAAAGAGGCAACTGGGCAGTGGGGCAGGGTGGGGATATGGCAGAGGTTTCTAAAGTTAATGTAAGATGTGGAGAAAGTAGATAATTTTTTTTCTCCCTCATAATACTTTTTACCCCACACAAAGCACTCACACACACAGAGCATTTGTAGAGCTGAGTGTCATCTGCATATTGGTGCGGATATTGGTTAGCAACATTTTAAGATGTTGCTAACAGTTCAGTTCTTTTGAAAATTCCTGGTTCATTTTTTGATCAGTGAAATTGTTAAGGGCACCTAGGTTATTTGCAGCACCTGGATTTTATATTTTCAAAAATGGGGATATCATAGGATCATAGAGCTGGAAGGGGCCTACAAGGCCATCGAGTCCAACCCCCTGCTCAATGCAGGAAACTAGAGGAGGGGTCTCCCATCCAAGTAATAAAACCAGGCCTGACCCTGCTTAGTTTTCCACGTTCAGACAAGCTGAGCCAGCATGAGCCACAGGACATCATTTGTTCCTTCATCCCAGCAGACCTAGGGCCAATCCTAGGTGCAACCTAAAACTATTACAGCACCTGGTAGAGCCCAATTTGAATGTCTGCAGCCTCCTCCCACATTCCATCTGAAGACTGTGACTAAACAATTGGGATGCCGGTTAGCCTCTGAACTCAGAGGATTATGGGCATCCTGGGGAGGGCAGGAAGAGTGTGGAGGTGAAGGTCGCCTCCATGCTCCTCCCACCCTGCAAGTCAGCTAGAGGGCTGATTTTGGCCATCTAGCTTCGGAGCTTCGGTGTGGGAGGGAAGGAGGCTGAGGTGCTGCCAGAATACCTCATATCTTGGTGGTGCCTGTCAATCAGTATCAATCAATTTATTGTGTATAGCCAAAGGCCTTTACAATGCGCAACAAGGACAAAAGAAAAACATGCATCTGAATACATACAGTATTACCTGCAAAATTTGCAAAATAATATTTATACCTAAAGGTTTAGTACATTTGCATAGCTGGATCTGAGCTTCTTAGCTGCCAAGGGAAATTTGGCTACCAAGTGTGTAATTTGCAGATGTTTATCAGCTAAGAGATTGACTGTCAGTTCCTGGGGAGATCGTCCTGGGAACCGGCTAAGGATAGGCCATAAAAATTTCCCTCTGGGCACTATATATAAAGGACAAATCAGTAAATAGTGCATAATATCCTAGAACTGATGACATCCAAATATGCATTTACGATCCCTATGGGGAATTCCCGATATCTCCCCTCTATGTAAGCCGAGGGCATCTGTTGGAATCTACGTAATTGCGGAAAAGTCAAAGTCTCAAAGTATTGGGGCCTTGAATGATTAGCCTTAATTTGAGGGTACCAAATAGAATATCGGGCAGCAATAATGGATGCTCTATCTTGATTGGCATCCTGATAAAAAACCCAATTCCTAAGATCACACGGGCTTAGGGATAAAAATTTCTCCATCTGGAGATTATAAACTATGAGCTTGTCCTGACATTTCCGAGCCCATCCCCCTGACTTTAATTGTTCTAACCAGCAGAGCTTGATAAAGTTGTGATCATCAGAGGCATTTAGTCTGCGCCAATATCTAAGATACGCTAGATCAATTCTGGCTGCTATCGAGGGGAGGCCCAGCTCAGCTCTAAGATGGGCTGCTGGCGTCCCAGAGGGAAGTCCCAAGATCTGTCTCATAAATTTATTTTGTAGAGCGTCTAATTCGGATTTAACTCCAATTCCCCAGATCTCAGCCCCGTAAAGCATTTGTGCAATAATCTTTGACACAAAGATCTTAATGGCTGGGTTGATTAGTTGCCCCCCCTTCAAATAGAAAAACCTCAATAGCTGCCCAGTTGAACACCCAATTAATAACTTAATTGCGTCCAAATGAGGTTTCCATGATAGTTTCCCGTCAATGAGCAATCCTAAGTATTTAAATCTTTGTACTTGCTCAAGGGTATGGCCGTCTAATGTCCACCTGGACTTATGAGCCCTCTTGCCAAATACGGTGACCTTAGTTTTCTCGTAATTGACTTTTAGATGTTCTTTTTTACACAGTTGGCCAAATTTGAGACCAATTTTATTTTGGGAAAGCAAAACTAAATCATCAGCGTAAAGCAGCATTGACACTTTACGATTCCCAAGAGGAGGAGGGGAAAAAAAAGGGGATGCCATATCAGGGATAAGATTCTTAATATAGAAATTAAATAAGAAAGGTGCCAATATGCATCCTTGCTTAACGCCTCTTTTAATTGGAATTGCCTGTGACAGGGCTCCTTGTAGGCCCAATCTCACTTGCATATAATTCTCACAGTGTAATTGTTGGAGAAGCCAAAGGAGCCTTTTGTCAATGTCTGATTGGGCCAATTTGACCCATAGCTGTTCCCTATCTATGAGATCAAAGGCTGAAGAAAAGTCTATAAAAGCTACATAAAGAGTCTTATGTGGGCTTTTGATATAGTACTTACAAACTAGATGATGCAAAACAAAAACTTGGTCTATGGTACTCCTACCCTTCCTGAATCCCGCTTGCTCATCATAAATGATGGCTTGTTTACTGTCCCATTCCTGCATTTTGTTTAGTAAATAACGTGAATATAATTTAGAGGCCACATCTAGGAGGCTAATGGGTCTGTAGTTATGGGGAGCTGTCGGATCTCATTTCTTGAAAATTGGCACGACTATGCTGGTACGCCATCCGGTAGGGATGTCACCAGACATGTTTATATAAGTAAATAGTTTAGCCAAAATTGGAGACCACCAGTTAACATCCAGGGAAAAGATCTCGGGGGGGATCATGTCTTCTGGTGCTTTCCCAGGTCGCAATGACAGGATCAGTTCTCCAATCTCTGTGTTGGTAACGGGAGGCCAATTGAATTTGGTAAGTTTAGAGAGTTCTCTATCAATGTGGGGTTTATGTTCAATTCACTCCCAAAGATATCTCTAAAATGGGCCACCCATATTTCAGGTATTATGGGCGGTACAGACTCACATGGATTAACTGCAAAGCCTCCTTGGATTAGATTCCAGAATTTGGTTTCATTCCCCTCAATAAGAGCAAGGCCCAAGGATTTCCAGCTATTTTCATAATGCGCCCTTTTTTCCTCCTTTATCATTGTTTTATACTCTTGTCGTTTCAGTTGTAAGAGAGCAATGGCCTCATCTGATCGAGAAAACTGGACCTGTCGAGTTAATTTTGACAGTTCTTTCTTCTTAAACTTACAGTCCCTATCAAACCAACCCCATGCACTTGCGGGAGTTTTGGGATGGGAAGTAGAAATCAGGAAGGGTCTAAATTCTCTAATTATCTCCTGATATAACTCTTGAATATCCCTAGGCCCTTCAAGGGCTTGTCGGCGAAGCCCTTGGAATTTGTCTGTAATCATCATCTGTCTGACGTTATAGTCAATTTGATGGGACCATTTTAACCTTCTCTCACCCTGTAAAATTGCCCATCATTTTAGACTCTGTCAGAGCTTTTGTCCGGATATGCTGCGTTTGGATAGTCAGCCTAAGGGGAAAATGCTCGCTATCGGGTCTCTCATCTAGGAACAAGGTGTCTACATAGAGCAGAATAGAATAAGAGCCCAGCATATAGTCGACAACACTAGCTCCCATGTCTGTTATATAAGTATAGTAACCCTTAGAAAGGTCAAAAGGGGAACCATTAAAACATACCAAATGATATTTGTAAATTAAAGAAAACAACTCTTGGCCGGTTTTGGTAACGGTCATATCATATGAGATACGAGAGGTGCTCAAGGCATCCTCTTGTTCAAGTCCTAGAGCCCTACTAATTTGGGAGGGGTCATTCCCCATCCTGGCATTGAAATCCCCACAGACAATAAGAAAATGGTTAGGGTATCCATTGACAATTCTATCCAACAAGTCGTCCATCTTTCGCCAGATCTCTGCTGTCGTATCTAGGGCTCTAGGAGGAAAGTAAACATTAATACAAATTAACGGACCCCATTTGTGGGCCCGAATTGTTAAGACCTGACAGTACTTAAAGGAGATATCCACTATTTCTGCAACCTCTATATCTAGTGTCGCAGATATCAGAATAGCTAAACCACCACTTCCACGTCCAAAGTAAGAAGTTTTCAAGGCGGGTTGTTCCCATGTTCTAAAGCCCTGGAGCGTTAGAAGATTTGTCTCTAGTAGCCAGGTCTCCTGTAGGCAAAATATGTCAAATGTTTGTAGATACCTTTTAAAGTCAGGGTCAACTAATTTATTCCTCCAGCCAGCAATGTTCCAAGATAAAAGAGTAAGGGGCTGGGCTAGCCCTGTACTAGATGTTAGTCAGTCTGAGGGATAGTCTGCCAATAGGGCAAATCTATTTCCTATGCACCAATCGGAGATCAACGGCTGGTTGGTATTATTTATTCCTTTTAGTCTAAGATCCCTCTTGTGGGGGCACTTCTGAGGGTGCCCCATAGGGATGTTGTTAGGGGATGATACATAGAAGGGGCAGTGATATTTTTGCCCAAATGCCAACCTATCAGTCAGATGATGCCATTTGGACCTAGTTTTAGTCTTTACAAAAGGCCTGCCCTTAAAGGCGGCAGTACTATTCATATGATTGTTACTCAACTCCCCTTGCCTGTGCAGGTTTCTTCTTGTCAGACTGTCAGCGAAATGGTGTCTTCTGGACCTAGATTTGGGTCCACAATAGGACCAAGTGCGGTCTCTTCCCTTATATGCTGCTTGGCTATTAAAGCAACCATGACTCAGGGCCCCTTGCCTAGGCAAGATCCTTCCGAATTTACTGTACGGGCCAAACCGGGTCTTCCTTGAGGCACCCCTCTCTATACATAGTGGGATGTTATTGGGGAAGGTTAGGGGTACCAAGAACTCTCGGGGGGCCCATCTCTGCTTCCACAACTGTTTGGACTTTAGGCAGCCTTCTATATAATTCATGGCCTCTTTAGAAGCTCCCGTGGCCTCGTAACTGCAGGGTGTTATAGGCCCATCACCCTCTGATGCTGTCTCTGTGCCGGGGGATTGCAAAGGATGATACTCTTGACAGAGTATAAGTTCCACTTATTTCAATAAAATCTGTTTCCATGTGTGTGCTTGGGTGCAGGAGGTTAGCTTTAATTGTACTATCTACAACTATTTAAAGGAGGGAAAATGTAGTGAAACTGCATTATAACGCCTTATGGATGCAGGTTTCCTAAATATACTTCTTGGAATTTGGTCAGAAGAATGATGCCGAATGTGAGATGATGCCTTGCTCTTGATTCTGAGTGGCAGTTTCAGTTTTGCAGTCTCAACTTCACATTTCATCCCTATAACATTGTTTAACGGGGGGGACGGGGGGACGGGACATGGTCACAGTAACTCCACATCAGCAGTTGCAGCTAGATATACCTGTAATCAAGAAGGAACAATCTCGAACACTCAGCCAGCAGGTAGGTGGCTGGCTGCTAATGAATGACAAAAGAAGAATATGGCCTCCTACCAAAGGAACAAAATCCTACCAGAATGGCCTCCACTCCCAAATTTGCTTTACAGATGAGATATTACCTCATCTGACAAGGTCTACATTAGCTTCCATCCATACCTTTAGGGGTTTTTCAGTGACTCTGCTACTCTAAACTTAGGAAGCCACAGGAAAGATATAGAAGCATCCTGAGGATAGGTAGATACAGGCTACCTGAGAATTTTGTGAAATTCTGCCGTATACAATTACCTTCCTATGCTTCCCTCCCCAGTGTACAGAGCTAGTGAGTAGAAGACAGAATGTCTGATTTAGACTGGGGAGACTTGGAGTCAAAGCTGTGCTCAGCTATGAAGATTAGAGCGCAATCGTATGCATGTTTAGACAGAAAAAGTCCTACAACTCCCATGGTGGCTGGGAATGTTGGGAGTTGTAGGACTTTTTTCTGTCTAAACATGCATAGGATTGCACTCTTAAGGGTGAAATGCTGGCTGGGAACTGCTGAGAGTTGTAGGACTTTTGTCTAAACATGCATAGGATTGTACCCTAAACAGAATGATTGTGTTACTGTTTCTCAGACTATGCACAAATACATTTTATGAGCAGAGGAGTGGTTATGGAAGCATACTCACCACAGTGTCTTATCAAATAAATATACCTATTCCTCTCTAGGGTTGAGGGAGAAAATGGGTTCTGCCAATTTATAGCAGAACTCAACTATGCACACGTTGATTGGCTGGTGGTTGTGACATCACAACCCATTCCCAATTTTGTAACTTATTTAACATTGATTTGTTCTTCTTAAAGGGAGGGAGGGGCAAAAGAACAAAAAAGGTGGACAGCTCATTAGAAGCATATGGAAGAGGAAAGTGACAACCCAACCAACACTGGAATTCTTGATAAGCAAGCCTATCAGTTATTAGACTGTGAAGGTTAAGGAAGCCAAACTCACTCTGCCAACTGCTGTTTCAGTGCACATTGTATACAGCCTCAACCTAACTTCATAAGGTAGCTGTGAGGTTAAAATGGAGAGAGGGGAAATCAACTGACAATGTCCTAAGTCCCTTGGAGGGATGGCAGGGGACATCGTTGGATGGACTCATAATCCCAATGAGCTCATTCTGTGTAGAGAAAGAGGACTTGATGAATACAAACTGTTGTTTTTATTTATATTGATTTATTATATTTATATTCTGCCTTTTTTCCTCCAAGGAACCCAAGGCAGCTTACATAATCCTCCTCCTCTCCATTTTATCCTCACAACAACCCTGTGAGGTAGGTTAAGCTGAGAGTAAGTGACTGGCCCAAAGTCACCCAGTGAGCTTCATGGCCAAGCAGGGACTAGAACCTGGATTTCCGGAGTCCCAGTCCAACACTACTCTAACCACTATGCCGCACTGGCTCTTTTGCTGCTAGATATAATACAAGACATTATTTCCCCTCCCCCACTCCCATTTATTTTCTGCTAACTGATTCGCAGCTCAGTCCTGCCTAAGGCTTGTGGTGGCTGGGCAATCGATCATACATTCTGAGTTAGATGTGGAAGGATTTAAAATATTACATTTAGGAAATAAAAAAGCTGAAATTACATATAAAAAAGAATATTTCACTATGGAAGAGCATGTTAGAGGCAAGACCAAACATCTCAAATCCTGCAAGGCTAAACTTACTGTGGAGGAAAGGGTGTGTTTTAGCTTTGAGCAGCATGAAATGAAAAACATAACTGCGTAACAGCCTCCGGATTTGTGCATTCAGCTGTCTCATTGGGTCTTGGTCACCCTTACCTGTTATAGAAAGGCAGAGATCAAGCAATCTCAAGCTGAGGCTGTTTATCCTGATAAGATCTAAATTGCTCTATATATACATAACTGACCCAGTGCAAGAAATTCTCTGTCTGCAATATGCTTCCCTAGAGTGGGCAGTTCTTTCTCTCTCTCTCTCTCTGGTTGGTAGATGATTCCATTCCAATTGCATAGAACAAAGTCAGCTTTGATAATGGCTTTCTCACTTCTGGGGGGGGGGGGGGAGAGGAGACAAGCTAGTTACTGCATATAGAAAGCTGTAAACTGGTAAAGTAATTTAGTATGTGACCTCTTGATTTTCCTGGAGATATTCTGGGTTCTCATGTGCTCTCCCCCACTATCAGGTGTATTCTGTTTGGACTTGCAGTAAATAACTACATTTCTGCATTTGTGACAGCAGTATAAGAAATCAAGTAAATATATATCAGTTTGACAATTTATGTCAGATTGCTAGGGCTCTCTTTTATATATTGGAGCCAGCTGGTTGTGAAAACCAAGCATCAAATATTACTGACACACTTCATGGGAGGAAGGCTCTAAATCCCCCATTTCTGCTGAACCTTAGGGTGGCAGTAGCAGCGTAGGAGGAAATCACCCCCTTGAGACTTTGGAGGCCAAATTTTCCAAACCAAAGAAAACCCAGCTTGATAGAGCAGATTTCTCTGCCAACCCCCCCCCCCCAAGGAATTAAAACAATAAAACCAAAACAAACCCACAGATATTTCCCAAATGCAGAAATGATTATGAAACAGAACCCATTCCAGCAGACCACACCTGCAATGTCACTGCAGATTCCCATCCATCCTACAGCCTTACTGGGAGAATTCATCTGATGTTGTGGAGGAGAACTCCCCTGCCACCGGGAACTAAATGCAGAGCGCTCCCGTGCCCAGACGTACAAGCCAGGTAAACGCAGCTCACTGTGGTCCCCTAGCAGGGCTGGGCCTTAGCCACTGTTCAGTGGGCCGCGATCATATGCCACCTACATGGAAGTAAATCCTATTTGAGCGCAGCGAAGCTTACTTCCGACTAAGCATGAGTAGGATCGCGCTGTAAGTTCTTTAAAGCAGCCTTCGCCAACCTGGTGCACCCCCAAACGTGCTGTAGTACAACTCCCAGCCACTGGAGGATTCTGGGAGTTGTGGTCCAACACACCTGGAGGGCACTAGGTTGGGGAAGACTACTTTAAAACGAGAGGTGTTTGCCTGTTGGAAGAAGTCACGCCCTCTGACCTTAAAAGCTCCGCGCTGCCCCCTCCATTCCAGATATTTATTTGAAATATTTTTATGCCGCTCTTCAGCCAGGTAGTTTCCCAGAGCGGCTTACATATAATCAACGGAACAAGACAGTCCCTACCCGCAGGCTTAAAAATCTAAAAAGACGCGGCTCTGAGAGACGCGGCTCAGATGAACCCAGGCTGCACTTGGGGCAGCGCCCGGTCAGTCCGAGAGCAGCCCGGGCTGCCAGGGGCCAGGCGAGACGCGCGCCTGCTGCCTGGCCGCCCGCTTCCTTTGGAGCAGACAGGGCTGCGCCGCATTCCAGGACCGGCTGCTCCCGCTCAGGCCTTTCACTGTCCTGCCTTCTCGCACGCGGAGGAAACGTATGCACGGCCGCCGCCGCCGCCGCGCAGCCTGGGGCTTTCCAATAGGGGGCCAGACTTTCGTAACCTTCTAAGGTAAGGCTGGCTGTTCCCTGCAGAGGACTCCGGCCCAGCCCCCGCGGCTCAGCCACGGCGCGGAGCGAGGGAGAGGAAAGGTGGAAAAGCCTGCCTGCCTTATATAGGCATGCTCGCCTAGTTGAGCCCGACGTGGGAAAGTGGCGTCATGGAGCTGGAAGAGATGCAAAAGAGGGCTTCCAGGGTGGAAGTCCCGGCGCGAGGCGCGCGCGCGCTACTTGCACAGCCGCAGCTCCCTCCCTCGGCGTGCAAGGGGGGACAGGCACACACCTGAGGAAGGAGGGGGCGACTCTAGGCTCCCGACCCGCCTGACCTCTGGCTTCGCTCTTGACTTTTAGAGCAGGCCCGTGCAGGCCTCGTTCTTCCCTAGTCCTGCGAGTCAGCCAAATCCGTGATGAAAAGCGATGAGTAGTCTTGAAAGGCGACCAAATGAAGCGCTGGTGGCAAAACCGGCAGGCACACGCCCCACTGAACTCGTTTGGAAGAGCCTGGCAGCCAGACTGATGGATGACTGGGACATTTGCTGCCGGGAGCTCTGCTGTAAAGTTAATAAAATGCGATGTGCCATTTTTTTCTTTTCATTTTGGTAGTTTTCTCTTTAGACTGTTTCCTCAATAATCATGTTTACACTAAAGGCTGAGTAACCTTTATGGAGTAAATAGGACAACTGCACACACAGCATGGGCACCATTTGAGAATACATATCTAAAATTATCTGCCAAGAATAAAAGACTGCAAAAGATATATTCTGTACCGTAACACCCCTGGCTGAGGGCCAATGTTCTGATTTTGGAGGTCTATGTGCAAGATGGAAAGTAAGGCCCCCCAATATATTATTAAAGATCAGGTTAAAACTTAATAAACATAATGTGATTTATTTCATGGACAATTCCATCTGATAGCTGAAGTCATACATGGCCACCTGTTTACCGAGTTAATGACTATAAAAGGGCCTTTCTTTTCCAGATGGAAGGTCCTTTACCAGGCACGTTGTGCTTTCATTGGCTAGCATTGTACTCATGCTAGACAAGAACAGCAATATTTCTGCCCAAAGAGAAGGAAAGGTGGTGACAGGTTAGCCTTGCTGCCATGATTTAGGCCTGCATGATCTGGATAATTTATAATATACTTCCAGAGATGCCAAGACATACACACTGGTGCTAGATGGAAGGAACACCCAACCTCTGAAGAAAATGTAAAAAATACTGCATACACAAGTGGGACCTGCAACAAAATATTGCCGTGTGGTGTGCTCCTGTTCAGAATTCTAGCCAACCAGGCAGCCATACCCTTTTCCCAGTCATTCCATTCCATACTCCTCCCCCGCCCCTCATTTTCCATTATTTTTCCCAACAGTCATTCAGCATCCCATGCTGACTGAAAACACTTTTTTTTTTTTGGTTCCTCCATCCTTTGCAGTTGTGCAAACCTTGGGGTTTGCCCAAGCCTGCTGATAGCTCCGCCTTGGGCATGGATGGCTATATAGCCACATTTGGCAAATGAGTTCACTATTAGATGTGTGCGCGTGCGTGTGTGTGTGTTAGAGAGAGGGAGGCAGAATGGTAGGGGTACAGCATGGCATAGATGGGCATGGAGCGGGGTGATTTCAGAAATGTGCCATCCAACAGATGTCCATGATAATGGCACAGCTCCCATCCCCACAACAACCAGGGTGCAATAGTACTAATTGCTGGAGTACAAGTAATTTCCCGGCAACTGCATTTAGCTGTTTAAATGCTGGGAAATGGTGATTCTTCCACAATAGGATTGATTGAGGGGATATGGCCAGTTGAATCACAGCTCTGAAGTTCCTTCCAGGAAAGCCACTGTCTGGATTGGACCTACAATGGGGCTGTTCTTTGACAATTGTCAGCTGACTATAATCAGTCAAGGGTCCTTTCCAAGGACTTGGCCTGAACAGAAGAAGGCCTAGAGAGCCTGCAGCTTTCCCCCTTAATCCATCCTCTAGTTTTGCTTCTCATCTCCAATTCCTCTTTCTTACAGAAAACAGGAGGTACATTTTGCCTTGGTTTTCTGCTGTGAGTATTATTTATTATTTATTTAATATTTTATTCACCGTCCATCAGCCAAAAGGCTCCCTGGGCGGTTTACAAATCAAAGCAACAAATAAAAGCAAGCATCCTAAAACAAAAGCATCAACAATAATAACATAAAAATACAGACATATTAAAATATAACATGAGTACTGAGTACTATTGATTAAACAATGCAAGCTTTCTTATGTTTTGTGAACCTGAAAATTTTAACCTGAAAATTAAAAGTAAACAATTTAAAATACTGGCAATTGACAAAGCTTTGAGAATCATACATTTTGAGGTCCGTTCACTGACATACTGTTATACCGTGTACAAGTGCTGAGAGAGAGAAGGGGAAACTACCCAAGTGAGTCTTCAACATGCCTACATGCAACTATGTCAAAAGGACATTGACCTTTCCTAAACCTTGACATTAAGTAATCAAGATTCCAGGTGTCTTCATGTTAATTAATTTAATTTGCCGACAGAACCAATGTTGGTCAGTGGGTAAAGTGCTGTACATGGACTTGGTTGCCCAAGGAAATACGTAATTGTGCAGCCTTCAGCAAACCTCTCTGCCTCACTTTCCCATTTGGAAAATGAGAATAGTAGGGACCTCTTTCACAGAGTTGTTGCAATTACAAAATGAGATGAATACTGTAAATGTTTTATATTCAGGCTGCAATATTAATTATACTTACTTGGTGCTAAGTTTCAAATAACAGTGGAATTTATTTCCTAGTAAACATGTATGGGACTCAGCTGCATAAATGCTAAATTCTGAAAAATAATAGTTTTCCATCTGTAAAATCTTTGATTAGCCACTTGAATGCAAATGATTATTATTTCTCTCTCTCTCTCTCTCCTGAAACAAGGATAGTAAAACTCTTCAATGCATGATCTTCCTCGCCATTTTTCTACAGAAAATGCACACCACCTATCTTTAGGGTGCATTGACCATTTCTTATATGTTTCTGTGCTGAAGCAGAAAGCAAGGCAAGAGATTTTGCTAACTGATCTATGCAGCCATTTCACAACCCTCGTGCAAGGGAAGATCAGTGGCACCACTGGAGCTGTTATAAGCAGAACCAGAAGTCTAACTCAGGAGAATTCATAAAAGCAGATCCTCCTAAAAATGAGAACAAGCCTACGTGGTCAGTGAAGGAACAAAACTAATCTGTTTCCTGCACTACTGTAACTCTAAAAACGTGCCATGAATTCTGAACGTAGAAAGTGTCTGTCACAACTTCAGACATGGTCCCGTTTGTATAAAGAGATGGGATGAAAAAGAGAGAACAAGTCTCAGGATGTAGGAAAATAAAGTTTTATTCTTCAAAGTAGGGCTACATTGAAGAATAAAACTTTATTTTCCTACATCCTGAGACTTGTTCCCTCTTTTTCACTTACCGTAGTTATTTTGGATGTTCTCCAGTATTGTCTTGACTCCCATTTGTACAAATACTTTTTTTTTTTTTAGCTTCCAGCTTGGATGCTGTAATGTAGCCCCCCCCCCCTAAGCTAATAAAAGAGATTTACCTTTAGACAGCACACATTTTTCAATGCTGGTGGCTTTGTTGTTTTTTCGTTTATTTGTTTGTTTGGTTATAATTCATAGAATTGCTCCCATAAGTCTCTCCAGTGATCCAAAGCTAAATGTAGGAAATTGCTGGGGAATTTACTTGCAAGTTAAAGCAACAGCTTGGTATGTGTATGTCTGATTCGCAAGTAAATACAGATATTTATTCTTTCCATGTTATAGGGTACTTGATTTTTCATCGTAGAAGGCATGAATGAAAGGTGTAGCACAGGGAGCAGCCCTCATATTTGGGGACTTTTTGGAGATCCTGTGGTGGCTTAACTTTGTCTGTTAGATTTCCCTCAGGGGCGCTTCTGCTCATGTGCCAGTATTCCTCTGTCATGTCCCTTGCATAATTTCCTGTGATGCGTGTGGGGTTTAAGGAGGTGCTGTGTCTGCGGATGGAGAAGAGCTGCCTGGAACCAAAAGGACAAATCTCCTATCTCCTGTGCTTTGCTCTGATACTTGTTTTCCAGTTTATGGATTGGATCTGGATGAGGTTAGTTGAACTTGGGTACCATTGAAATCAACATGACAAGTTAGGTATGATTTAAGTCCCACTGATTTCAATGGGAATGAAGCTGAAATAACTTAATCTGGATCCAACCCCTATCCCTTTAGTGAAAGCTGTTTGCATAATTGTATTTGCCTTGTCACACACACACACAAAAACCCTTAATAGGAGCTAAACAGTCATTTTTTAAAAAAAACAGTTACCGGTATTAAAAAAATCTGACTCTTTTTACAGTGAAATTCTATGCATGTTCACTCAGTTGTGAATTCCACAGAGGACAATAGGATTTACTCCCCAATAAGCATGCATAGGATTGCCGCCTTCAGGCCAAACTAGATATGATGCAGAAAATCTGTACTTATGATCTCTCTCTCTCTCTCTCTCTCTCTCTCTCTCTCTCTCTCTCTCTCGTGTGTGTGTGTGTGTGTGTGTGTGTGTGTGTGTGTGTTTAAATAATGGAGGGGGGATGGGATCCAAATGAGATCAGGACTGTGGTGCTGGCAAGTAGGAAGTTAACTTTTTTCCATGCCATTTTCCTCCCTGAAGCTGCTATTTGCACCTCAGGGGAAAACTGGTATCATAAAGGTGCCTGTACATTTCCCCAGAGGGACAAGTAGCAGCTGTGGGGGAGGGTTAACCCTCCCAATGTGTCTCTTAATCCAATTTGCACCGCTCTGCACACAGCTGCTTTTAATCCTGAGTCACACCTAGTTGTGCCATTCATAGAGGTCGTATAAAAAGCGGTGCATCTGTGGATCATCTCCCTTTGCTGAAATTAAGACGGAAGCCAGTCCAGGAAGGGAAGGCTCTGTCTGTGCATCTGAACTCCCATGTGTGTAACAGAGAGATTGCTGGATCGGCAGATGTGCTTTAAAAAAAAAGTCCTTTGGTTTTCAGAGTCTTTTATTTTTGTTCTGCCTACTTAACCTGACACCAAATTCACACAACTGTTCCTGAGGTGGAGAAACATGAGTAAGGGTGCTTCCAGATTGAGGGCTCCTGGTGTTAGCAATCAGAAGGCACTGTGCAGCAATTCTGTCTTTTTTCCCCTTAATGGATTTTCTGTGGTAAGGGAAAAGATGGAAGAAGTGGTGGGAAAGCACTACAGGGTTACAAGAGGAAGATGATATCTGGACCCCCAATAAAAGTCTGTGAATGAGGTAGGGTGATGGTGTGATAAAAGCCTCGCCTGGAAGCACCCTAAATTTGGCTGTAATCTTTATTCAGTGAAAATGACTTGTTGTAAGGATTCAGACTGAATGGGGCTCTGCAGTAGCAGATATACAGAGCTTTTTTACATGAGGCATTTATTGTACACTCACAGTTCTTTACGGGTTCTTTAGATGATGTCACAACCCTCCAGTTTTGCCTCTGTTTTTTAAGAGAACATTCCTGGATATTTTTTAGAGTGTGGGAAATGGGGTATTATTTCTGAAAGCAAAAAAAGAAGGTATTTTCCTACTTGCATCATTGCACTCTTCTGCTATAGCACAGTGCCACCTAGAGGTTATATAGCAGAAAAGCAGGAAAGGAAAAGTTCTTTGTGTAGAGCTTGGATCTCAATTCTGTGATGAAACCGAAAGTAGATACAGCGATTAACAGCGTCATGTAGAAAAGCTCTAAGAGGCAGAGCTGACTCCACTATGAACTACCACTGAGCTTTTGCCAAAGGAGGGATTTCCAGTTGAGCAGCGAGATCTCCAAGAAGACTCTTGAACGTTAGTAGACCAGAGCAGGTAAAGAGAAAGGCCCGAGCCTATTTGAGTTTTTGAGCCAGGTTTGCTCTTTGGTTTTGAGCAATGGGGTTTTGGAGGAGCTGTATCCAATGGTTGGTAACACACCCCTTTGTGGTAAGATTCCTCTCCTTGATATTCTTGAAAAAAATAGGTTATGTATGCTTTGTACTGATTTTTCTATTTCAAAAATAGTTTTTATTTGTTTGCATTTTAATTTTTTCATGGATTTATTTTTGACACTATGGTTTACGTTATAATTATTCTTTGTAAGCTGCTTCAAGCATTTTCTTTTTAAATGGGGTAAAATATTTTAACAACACCAAAATATTAAATTAAGGTTGCAATAACGGTAGGACTCCTAACACGCAAAATTACTGTGAGCATAATGAAATCTCTATGTAACATGCCTTATAGAGTTTGAACTTTAAGAAATAACTCTGGAGAGCTACTGGTAATTTAATTCTTAACAAATAAATGAGTGGGGAAGAGGGGATAGAAACCTTTATTAATCAATACTGATATAGTTTGGCCCAAATAAAAACACACCATATGGTATAATCAGTGCTTTTTTTCTGGAGAAAAGGGTACCGGAACTCTTGGATTACATTTCCTCGGGAGTAGATGGCGATTAAATTGTAATGCAATTAATAGAAGAAAAGGTGCTGGAACTCAGTTCCGGTGAGTTCCACCAGAAAAAAAGCCCTGGGTATAATACTTTTTATCCAATATATTTCCCAGCATTCCTCTCCAGCTATCCCATGCAATCTCTCCGGTTTCCCTTTAGATAAGCATGAAATGCTTTCTGTTGATCATGTGGAATTTTTCAGTTTATCGCCAATCTTATAGATAACATGCTCACTCAAAGTATTTCCTATGTCAACATCACAGCCTTCTAGAAGAGGGGCACTGGAGCTCCCTACCTTATAAGGATCAAGTTCTTTGCACAACTGTATTCAACTGATGTAAGTCTTGGGGCCAAATTAGACATTACATGCAGATGTAATACACTGGCTCTTTTTAAACTGGGGGTAATACAGAGGCGGTGTTAGGGGGTGGCCCGCTAGGGCTGGAGCCCCAAATCTTTCCTTTGGAGCCCCAAATCTCTGGGAGGCCATCTGCCCCACCACCGTGCTGTCCATGGGCTATTTTTTTTAATTCCACTGGGTTTATGATGGAAGATAGGAGGGCTTTCCTGCTCTGTTTTGTGACTTTAAATGTTCTGTGTGAATGTGTGTTTTAATGCTTTACAGACTGGTTTCTTCTATACTAGAACCCTTCAACACTACTGGGACCTTATTTCTCTGAAATTAGTTGGAACTGGAATTAAAGCAGAGGTTTCAGCAGCACTTACTATAGTGCTATATTCTTCAGCAAAACATTTCACCATGGCCAAGCTCTTTCTCTAATGTTTACTCTGAAGTAAGTCTTCCTCAGCAAAGGTACTTTTCAATTATGCTTTATTTCTTTTTAGCAATTAGTTAATTTGCTTGGTTGTTAAATTGTTTATTAAAGCATTGTTTTTTTTGGACTGTGGTTTATATTGGTGGTTTATTTTTATTTTTTGTAAGCTGCTCTGAGGGTCTGTTGGCCAAAATTCAGGAAAGAAATTTAAGGAATAAAAAACAATTCTGATTTTTATTTATTTATTTATTTATTTATTTATTATATTTATGAATCGCCCATCTGGCCAGACATCCGGCCACTCTGAGCGATGTACAGTCCAATAAAACACAAGAGGGACACACACACACACACACACACACACATACACACACATACACACACATACACACACACACATACACACACAGTATCATCATCATCAGGCGATCACTCGTGACCGAGTAAGATTGTCTTCCGGGATAAAAGGAGGAAATTCTAAAGAAGATTGTGTAGACTCTAGCGATGGGTCCGTAAGTGACTGTGGAGGCCAATTCTAGATCCACACAGCTTCCCACAGTGAGGACACAGGTTACCAGATAGGAGATGGTCCTGTAAAGGATTCATTTGACGTGCTTTTCGCTTAGCACGTTTCTCCCTTTCACCTTGCACTCGGGCTTCTTCAAAGTCCATGGAACCTTTGTGAAAGGCCAACCTCCATTTAGATCGTTCATGGGCCAGAGCTTCCCAGTTTTCGATGTTTATATTGCATTTTTTTAGATTAGCCTTATGAACATCTTTAAACCTCTTATATTGACCACCGATATTCCGCTTTCCATTCTTGAGTTGGGAGTAAAGTAACTGCTTTGGGAGACGGCAGTCAGGCATTCGAACAACATGACCGGTCCACTGAAGTTGGCGTTGAAGGATCATTTTTTCAATGCTAGTAGTCTTTGCTTCTTCCAGTACACTGACATTTGTTCGTCTATCTTCCCAAGTAATTCGCAGGATTTTCCGGAGGCAACGTTGATGAAACCTTTCAAGGAGGTGGAAGTGACGTTTATAGATAGTCCATGTTTCGCAGGCATACAATAAAGTTGGTAATACAATGGCTTCATAAACCAGTGTTTTGGTCTTCTTACAAATATCCCGATCCTCGAACACTCTATGTTTCATTCGAGAAAATGCAGCACTTGCGGAGCTCAAACGATGCTGGATTTCACTGTCGATGTTAGCTGTAACAGAAAGATAGCTGCCAAGATAGAGAAAATGATCGACATTTTCCAGTATTGTCCCGCCAAGCTGGATAGATGGCATCACCAAAGGGTTAGCTTGCACTTGCTGATGAAGCACTTTGGTCTTTTTGATGTTAAGTGAGAGACCAAGTTTTTCGTATGCTTCTGCAAAAGCATTTAGGATAGTTTGGAGATCATCCTCTGAATGTGCGGAGACCACATTATCATCAGCATACTGAAGTTCCACAACGGAGGTTGTAATTACCTTACTTTTTGCTTTCAGCCTGCTGAGATTAAAAAGCTTTCCATCTGTTCGATATATAATTCCCACACCAGTGGGAAGTTTCCCCTTGACAAGATGTAAAACCATGGCGATGAAAATGGCAAATAATGTTGGGGCGATAACACATCCCTGTTTAACACCTGATCCCACTTTAAATGGAGCACCATGAGAGCCGTTGTTGTCCAAAACCGTTGCCGTCATGTTGTCATGGAGAAGTCGCAAGATATTCACAAATTTATTGGGGCATCCAATTTTCATAAGGATAGTCCAGAGAGCTGTACGGTCTACAGTATCAAAGGCCTTAGCCAAATCGATAAATGCCATATAAAGGGGTTGATTTTGCTCCCGGCATTTTTCTTGGAGCTGACGTGCAGTAAAAATCATGTCTACTGTCCCTCTAGAGGGGCGGAAACCATATTGAGTTTCAGGGAGGATCTCTTCTGAAATAGATAGAAGACGGTTTGCGAGAATCCTAGCAAATATTTTACCTGCGGTTGCTAAGAGAGAAATGCCCCGATAGTTTCCACAGTCTGTTCTATCACCCTTCTTAAAGAGGGTGATAATTATGGCATCCCTGAAGTCTTCTGGGATCTCTTCTCTTATCCAGATTTTTTCAATGAGTTTATGAAGATGTTGTACAAGTTCGGGGCCCCCTTCTTTAAAGATTTCAGCAGGAATCCCATCTGGTCCACTAGCTTTGTTGTTCTTCATTTGATTAATGGCTTTTTTACTTCATCCAAAGTGGGGAGTATTGCAAGTTCCTCTTTAATTTGTTTTTGTGGGATTTGCGAAAAAATCTCATTATCCACCTTAGATTTACGATTTAAAAGGTCATAATAATGCTCTTTCCAACGCAGTGCAATAGACTCTTTGTCTTTTAAGAGTTTGGTGCCATCTTTTGATTGTAAAGGGTTTGTACCATAGGTTTTTGGTCCATAAATGGCCCTTGTGGCCTTAAAAAAGCCCCGTGCATCATGAGATTCTGCAAGTTGTTGAATTTCCTCAGCTTTCTTTTTCCACCAAGCGTTCTTAAGTTCTCTTGTTCTTCTTTGGACCTCAGCCTTTGCGCTAGCATAGGTTTTTTTCTTGGCAGCGCAGTTAATATCATTTTGCCATATTTGGAAGGCTTTCCTTTTTTGGTCAATTATATATTTAATCTCATTATCATTTTCATCAAACCAATCCTGATGTTTCTTAGTTTCATATCCAATAGTTTGTTCACAAGCTGCAGTAATGGAGGTTTTCAGCTTAGACCAATGGTCCTCAATGTTGTCAGGAGGTTCCGTAGGTAGATGTTCCTTAAGAAGTGATTGAAGACGAGTTTGCTTAATAGGATCTTGAAGGACTTGGATGTTCATTTTACGCCTTGGTTTCCTTCCTTGAAGCCTACGTTGGGGAGCAATGTTGATAACCATTGTGGACCGGATTAGTCGGTGGTCTGTCCAGCAGTCGTCGGCACTCACCATGGCCCTAGTAAGAAGTACATCGCGGCGATCTCTAACACGGACAATTACATAATCCAGAAGATGCCAGTGCTTTGACCGTGGGTGCTGCCATGATGTTTTAAGCTTATTCTTTTGTCGAAAGAGCGTGTTTGTAATAGTGAGATTATGCTCTGCACATATAGACAAAAGTAAGAGTCCGTTCGGGTTGCTATTACCAACTCCGTCTTTTCCAATAGTTTCTGGCCATAAATCAGAGTCACGCCCGACTCTTGCGTTAAAATCGCCCAGGAGGATAATTTTATCCTCCTTAGGTATCTCTGACAGGAGAGTGTCCAACTGGCTATAAAAACTTTCCTTGATGTCATCATCAGCATCTAATGTTGGTGCATAAGCGCTCAAATAGTTACCTGTTGGTTATTGGCGAGCTTTAATCGAAGAGTTATCAGGCGTTCGTTAATGCCAGTAGGAACTTCTGACAAAGAGTTCACTAGTTCATTTTTGATGGCAAAGCCTACTCCATGTATTCGTCGGTCCTGCTCAGGTAGTCCTTTCCAGAAGAAGGTATAACCTCCTTTTTCTTCTTTCAACTGTCCCTCTCCTGCCCTTCGAGTTTCTTGAAGTGCTGCTATGTCAATTTTAAACCGTCTCAGCTCCCTTGCAATAATAGCAGTCCTACGCTCAGGGCGTTCACTATCTATGTTATCCAGCAATGTCCGTATATTCCATGTTCCAAAATTCAAATGTCTTTTTCGACCGCTAAAATGGTGACCCCACTGGACGCGGTAATCCAGTCAGGGGAGAAAGAGGTAGACTATGTTTAGGGCACCTTTTCTAGCCCCCTCCCCATACGGGGTGAGCAGAGTGGATCCTAAATAGGGCTGCTCAGTCATGGATACAGCTGCCGAGCTGCTCGACTACCTCGTTCCTTGAACAGGGCGACTGAGTCTGCATCCACCACCCATGTGCTGGTCCATGGCTAGGGGCTTCCAGATTCACAGTCCTGCCCCCGTCGCCGTTCGCCAGTCGCCATGGGACTTTTTTTATGTTTGTTTGGTTGGGTTGGGTTGGGTTGGATGGGTTGGGTTGGAAGACGCCTGTGCGTGAAACTGTTTTATGTGGGGAGATCGGTGCACAACGAATCACCACACAAACTTGACAGAGTACGGCAGAGATCCAATGGCACGGTTACCCTGACGATTGGAAAACCATTCTCTGCTGCAGCCTTCATCCGCCTTCACAGCCGTTGTAATTTAGGTTTAATTATCTTCCGCCTGTTCTGCCGTTGAGGACTTTGTTTTGGATCGTTCTTTGTCTGGTTCCTCTCCCCGGACCTTACCGCCATGGGTGACCACACAGTATAAAACACAATTAAAAACAGTACAAAACTTAAAAATCCTAACCCATCCCATATTCCCGCCTGAAAAGCCACGTTTTTAATGCCTGGCGGAAGCTAATCAAGGAAGGGGCATGGCGGAGGTCACTGGGGAGAGAGTTCCATAAATTGGGGGCTGCCACAGAAAAGGCCCTTCTCCTAGTCCCCACCAGCCTGGTTTCTCTGGCTGATGGGACAGGGAGAAGGCCATCTGTGGCAGATCTTGTTGAGCGGCCTACTTGAAGTTGCTGGAGGCGCTCCTTGAGATATACTGGACCGGAGCGGTACATCCGAAATGACTGTTGTGATCACCTTGGATATTCAGAGGAAATTTGGTCTATGCAGCGGCGGCCAGTGGCTCCAATGTCAGTGGGGCGGCGTATCCACTGTGGGCTGTAGTGTGAACTTTTAAGGAGCTATCTGTGGTGCTGCTCCCAGTTTGAGGGTAGGGTTCAGCACCATGGATAGCTCCTTTAAAGTTCGGACTGAAACCCAGAATGGATACACCGCCCCACTGACATCGGATCGGAGCCACCAGCTTCCACTGGGTGTACTGCTTTGGCCAGCAGGATTCTGAGAAGCAGAGGGCAAGCATGAACACAGGATGAAGCAAAGGTCCTGAAGGAGTGATAGTGGACCGCTCCAAAGACGAAGAAAGTGAGGATTTCACGCTCCCTCTCAAAAAATGTTGTAATTGTTCTCTCAATGCAAAGCTGGCTTGTGAAATGGATCCTTTGGGACCAGTTTGCCTCATCCAGAGAAGGCAGTGAGAGCCAGTGTGGTGTAGTGGTTAGAGTGTTGGACTGAGCCTCGGGGGATCTGGGTTCTAGTCCCCACTCGGCCATGAAGCTCACCGGGTGACTTTGGGCCAGTCACAGACTCTCAGCCTAACTGTGGAGGAAGGGGGGGCTGGCTGACCCGCCACAACCCCACCCTTTCCTACCCCAAAGGACCCAAGACCCCCAGAGATCTCAAGGTACCAGACTGCCAGCCTCTGCTGTATGCAATCCTACTTGAATCTCTGTTCAGGGACTTGCCTTTATGACTGTAACCTGGATTTAGTTGCTGGAACCACAGAGCAATCCACAAACACCATGTGGGGTAAAAAACCAAAAGAAGGTTTATTCAGGTAGCATATTACAACAAAAATAGGGAAATGAGAGAAGCACAAAATAGAGAGAGACACTTTGGTACACAGAGTAAAGCTACAAAATAACAAAACCTACTGATTCCTTATATCTCCCAGGCACACAACTAGTTACCTGGGGGTCAGCTCTCTTCCAGGGATGGATCCAGCACAGCCTTGCTGCCCGGGAAGACTACACACCTACCCGAAGGTCCGAGATGGGTAGCCCTCCACAAGGCTTGCCTTGCCAAAGCCCTCATTCAGCTAATTTCACCAGGAGCTACCTGGGGTCGGATCCTGAGGCCACCCGAAGGCTTGGGCCTCTGCTTGGCTTGCCGCCATTGTAGGAACCCCCAAAGGCTCTTTTCTTCACACTAACCTACCTCACAGGGTTGTTGTGAGGATAAAACAGAGCGGAGGAGAGGATTATGTAAGCCGCCTTGGGTTCCTTGCAGGAAAAATGGTGGGATATAAATATAATAATAAATATAATAATAAATAAATAAAGGCAAGCTGTCGTTCAAGTTCTTAATCTGGGTTTGTTGTCATATATAGATGGAGGCCATGCTGTGCTGCTGTCTCTTTGCCGTGAAGGAAAAATGCCTCCAACCAAAGCAGCAATGCCTGCAAAGATGGATTCTGTTCCTGACCCCCAGCTGAGCAGGAGCACAACAGGAGAGAGGCTCCAGCTGTTTTTGGGGCTGTGATCAGGCAAGCAGGCTCCCAGAGAGCGAGCGAACAGGGAGAGAAAACAGGAGTTTGGCAGCGGAGTTCGGCAGGGGAGGTCAAGGGGGAGGTCCCTAAAAAAAAAAAAAAAAAAAAAAAAATCTAGGAAGACAGAAACAGAGCACTATGGAAGGAAAGGACTCAGCAGTGGTGGTGACATGCAAGGGGTGTGCAATGTTTGTTTTCCTGCCGGAGATCGACATGGCCTACACGTGCAACAAGTGCAAGCTGGTCACGCTGTTGGAAGAAAAGGTCAGAGGACTGGAGCAGCAAGTGTCAACCCTCAGGAGCATAAGAGAAAGCGAGGAGTTCTTAGACAGAACGGTGGATCTACAGCACCAAAGCACAGTACAGGAGCCAGAAGGGCAACGGCAGGATGAGGCGGAGGCGGAGACTGCAGAGGCAAGGGAAAATAACGCAGGGGGAACTCCCTGGAAAAGGGTGACTGTTAGGAGCAGAAGAACTACAAGACACTCTGCGCCTGTGGAAGCAGTGGAGCTATGGAACCGCTTCCATGTACTTGAGGACGAGAGCAGAGGACAGCCTGCAGAGGACGGATTACCGGCCACCCAACGTGACAGCGAGCAAGAGGCTGAGGGTCAGTCAAGTGGAGGCAATCAAACCAAGGCCTACAGCAAGAGGAAGAGAAGAGTACTCGTAGTGGGAGACTCCCTCCTGCGGGGGATCGAAGCCAAAGTATGTCGTGAAGACCCATGGACTCGCCAGGTGTGCTGTCTCCCCGGGGCACGGATTAAGGATGTCAGAGCAGCTGCCGAGGCTCATGCAGCCCACCGACACATACCCCTTTCTTCTCTTCCATGTGGGTACAAATGATACTGCCAAGCGGAGTTACAAAGAAATCACGGCAGACTTTGAAGAGCTGGGA
The DNA here is from genome assembly GCA_021292165.1 of Shinisaurus crocodilurus. Taxonomy (NCBI): domain Eukaryota; kingdom Metazoa; phylum Chordata; class Lepidosauria; order Squamata; family Shinisauridae; genus Shinisaurus; species Shinisaurus crocodilurus. Next base: position 246,453,974 of record CM037876.1, read on the forward strand.
ATGGAACTCAAGAACTTCGGGGCCCAGATAGTTTTCTCATCCATCCTTCCAGTACTTGGAAGAGGCATAGAAAGGGAAAGAAAAATACTCCGAGTGAATGACTGGCTACGAAGGTGAAGCCGACGTGAGGGATTTGGATTCTGGGAGCACGGGCTACACTTCCTGGAAGATGGACTGCTGGCAAAGGATGGGTTGCACCTCACAAGGACGGGGAAGAATGTGTTTGGCCACAGCATGAGGAACTTAATCAGGAGGGCTTTAAACTGAGTCCAACAGGGGAGGGAGACATAAACTCGGGGGTACCAATGGAAGAAGGCCTCTATGCCACAATGGAGAGAGCAGCTCCAGTGGTGCCCATTGATAGTCTACCACAAAATGTAGGGAAAAAGTCGGACTATAAAGCACATAGTCTTCGATGTCTCTATACTAATGCCCAGAGTATGGGCAACAAACAAGACGAACTTGAATTTTTGATACATGAGGGCAAGTACGACTTGATAGGGATAACTGAAACCTGGTGGGATGACTCCCATGACTGGAATACAGCAATTGAAGGGTATAACTTGTTCAAAAGGAACAGAAGCAACAGAAAGGGAGGTGGAGTTGCACTGTATGTTAAAAATACGTATCTCTGCACAGAGATACAGGAAGAGGAGCTTGGCAGCCCCATTGAGAGCATCTGGGTTAAAATAAAGGGGGCAAAGAATAAAACGAACATGGCGGTTGGAGTCTACTACCGACCACCCAATCAAGGAGAAGACGAGAATGGAACTTTTGAAAAACAAATTGCCATTGTTTCAAGGAGGCACGATGTGGTAGTAATGGGAGACTTCAATTTCCCTGATATCTGTTGGGAGACTTATTCAGCCAAACATGGCCCCTCCAAGAAATTCCTGAGCTGTGCTGCTGATAACTTCCTCCTACAGAAAGTGGAGGAAGGAACTAGAGGATCGGCTATCCTTGACCTGATTCTAACCAACAGAGACGAGTTAGTGGATAAAGTGGCAGTTTCGGGAACTCTGGGGGAAAGTGACCATGTTATACTTGAGTTCTTGATTCTAACGGAAGCAAAAGCTGAGTGTAGCCAAACACGTACCCTGGATTTTAGGAAAGCCAATTTTAACAAACTCAGAACAATGATTAGTAAGATCCCATGGCAAGTGACTCTCACGAGAAAGGGAGCCCAGGAGGGGTGGGAGTTTTTAAAAAAGGAAATTTTAAAGGCACAATTGCAAACAATTCCCAAAAGGAAAAAAGGCAGAGGGCAACAGAAGAAGCCAATGTGGCTTCACAATAAACTCAAAGATGACCTGAAAACAAAAAAGGACACGTATAGGAAGTGGAAGGAAGGACAGGCTACAGGGGAAGAGTACAGGCAGGTAGCACAGAACTGCAGGAATAGTGTCAGGAAGGCTAAAGCTGAGAATGAGCTAAGGTTAGCGAGGAATGCTAAAAGCAACAAAAAAGCTTTCTTCAGATACATGCACAGTAAAAGACAGAAGAAAGAACTGGTGGTTCAACTACGCAATGAGGATGGCAAATTGATAACAGAAGACAAAGAAAAGGCAGAAGTGTTCAATTCCTACTTCAGCTCGGTCTTCTCCCAAAAGAGGGTCTATGACCCCCCTGGCAAACCTGAAGTGCAGACTGAAGGGGCAGGATTGCAGCTTGAGATTGATAGGCAAATGGTCAAGGAGCACCTGATTGAACGAGTTTAAATCTCCAGGGCCTGATGAGCTGCATCCTAGAGTAATAAAGGAACTGGCAGAAGAACTCTCAGAACCACTGTCTATTATCTTTGAGAAATCATGGAGGACAGGTGAAGTGCCAGACGACTGGAGGAGGGCAAATGTTGTTCCCATCTTCAAAAAGGGCAAGAAGGAGGAACCTGGGAACTATAGGCCAGTCAGTCTGACATCAATCCCCGGGAAGATTTTTGAGCAGATTATAAAGAAGTCAGTCTGCAAGCACCTTGAAAACAATGCAGTGATTACTAGAAGCCAGCATGGATTTGTCAAGAACAAATCCTGTCAGACTAATCTGATCTCATTTTTTGATCGGGTAACCTCCCTTGTGGACTGTGGGAATGCTGTGGACATTATATATCTGGACTTCAGCAAAGCTTTCGACAAAGTGCCTCATGATATCCTGATTAGTAAGCTAGCTAAGAGTGGGCTAGATGGAACAACTATCAGGTGGATCCACAATTGGCTACAGAATCGGACTCAAAGAGTGCTTATCAATGGTTCCTTCTCAAACTGGGGAGAGGTAACGAGCGGGGTACCACAGGGCTCGGTCCTGGGCCCGGTGCTCTTCAACATTTTTATTAATGACTTGGATCAGGAGGTACAGGGAATGCTTATCAAATTTGCAGATGACACAAAGTTGGGTGGAACAGCTAATACTCTGGAAGACAGAAACAAAATTCAAAGTGACCTCGATAGGCTGGAGCGCTGGGCCGAAAACAACAGAATGAAATTTAATAGGGATAAATGCCAAGTGCTGCACCTAGGGAGAGGAAACCAAATGCAGAGTTACAGAATGGGGGACACTTGGCTCAACAATACTACAAGTGAGAAGGATCTTGGAATTGTGGTAGATCACAAACTGAATATGAGCCAGCAATGCGATGTGGCTGCAAAGAAGGCAAATGCAATTTTGGGCTGTATTAATAGAAGTATAGCTTCCAAATCGCGGGAAGTGCTAATTCCCCTTTACTCGGCACTGGTTAGGCCTCATCTTGAGTACTGCGTCCAGTTCTGGGCACCTCACTTTAAGAAGGACATAGACAAACTGGAGAGGGTTCAGAGGAGGGCAACAAGGATGATAAAGGGACTGGAAACAAGGCCCTATGGGGAGAGACTGAAAGAACTGGGCATGTTTAGCCTTCAGAAGAGGAGACTGAGGGGAGATATGATCGCACTCTTCCAGTATTTGAAGGGATGTCACACAGAGGAGGGCAAAGGTCTCTTCTCGGTCATCCCAGTTTGCAGGACACGGAATAATGGGCTCAAGTTACAGGAACCTAGATTCCACCTAAACATCAGGAAAAATTTCCTGACTGTCAGAGCAATAAGACAATGGAATCAACTACCTAGGGAGGTTGTGGGCTCTCCCACTCTGGAGGCATTCAAGGTGCAGCTGGACAGACATCTGTCAGAGATGCTTTGACCTAGATTCCTGCATTGAGCAGGGGGTTGGACTCGATGGCCTTGTAGGCCCCTTCCAACTCTACTTTTCTATGATTCTATGATAATTTTTCTCATCTTGCTTACCTATTTGCCAAAATAAAATGTGAATCTCAGTACTAAGTTGGGTTTAATTAAATGCAGATACACTACTTTACATGAATTAAGGCTAAGGGTTAGGGTAAAGGTTTCAATAACTTCTCTCCCTCTCTTCTCATCCACTCCATCTCCGACTGTACTCACTCAGTAATTTAACTAACTTACCCTGGCCACTAATTCCTCTCACTGGGTGGGTTCGCACGACACCATAAGTTGTGTCCCCCCCACCGCAACCACAAGCCATTTTTAGCTCACTGCAGCTTTTTCCCCATTTAAATGTTTTTCCCCCAGAGATTGTGAAAGGCAGCTGTCAAACTGCCTTTCCTAATCCCCATTTAGGCAGCTATGAGCAGTCCCTCCATGGAAGGTACTTTGGAGTGGCACTTTGGAGGGGCTGCCCATGGCTGCCCACCCTTTAAAAAAATGTCCCTATAATGTGTGCATTTTTTTCAAACATTTAAGAAAATATATATGTAGAGAAAAAGCGTCAGTTTCCTTGAGCACACACACACACACCTCCTCACGTGTAAACAAGTATAATCCCAGTTGGAGGTGAGAATCCCATGCAAAATGTACATAGTTCTTCTGAAGACTCTAGGCGCCAAGAGTCTCCTGCAAATGCATAGTTCTCTTTGATCCCCCTGTGCCACAGGTATTTGTATGCAAATGCGGCCCAAGCATTCTATTCATGACCAAAGAACCACTCCCTTCTGCTTGGCCCGGATGAAGTTCATCCTGATTGGCCAAAGACAGCTGGGCTCCTGAAAGGAGGGGGGGGGGAGAATATACTGCTGCTGTGGCTTCTGGTTTCTGTTGTTGTTGGGGTCTGCACGTGAAGAAGCACGGGGTAGGGTTTTGGCTAAGGCAAGCCCTGGAAAGGACCAGACAACCCCCAGGCAATGAGAGTAAGGCCTGGGTAGTGATATAGTGAAGGAACTAGCTTTGTGATTTTGTAGCTCTACTGTGTATGTACCAAAGTGTCTTCCCACCTTGTCTCCTTCCCTCATTTCCCATCCTTTTGTTGTAATCTGTTTACCTGAATAAACTTTCCTGGTTCTACCCCACACGGCGTGTGTGGTCCCTCTGTGGTTCAGCGCTAAATCCAGAGTATAGACAAGGGCAAGACTCTGAGAGACTCAGGTCAAGACTGCAGAGCTAAGGCTGGCAGTTTGGCACCTTTGATCTCTGGTCTGGGTAAAGGACCGGTTGGCAGTCCCTTCTTCACAATATATATTTTAGTGGCATTTGAACAAATCCGGAAGCCCGGAGATGCGCGGGTGCAGCCATGAGACCTTGGAGTGGGTACTGTGCAGGGGGGTGCCTGCTGGCCAAGCCCAGCAGGTACTCACCCTGTGCAGTGGCCACCTGAGCCTGCAGGTAAGTTAATTCCCCCTTCGGAAGCATCTGGCAGCTGTCGGAAGGTGAGCTGTCAAATGCTTCCAAAGCCCAGAGTGATCCTTGCTTGCAAAAGGGGGGGGGGCTTGTTCACCCCTTTCACAGCAGGATCATCAGTTTGAGGGGGGGGGTTATGTGTCCCAAGTGCCCCCTCAGTTTTGGAAGTGTCTAGTGTCAAGATTACTAGCATCTCGGGGGTATGCAAAACTAGCAGGGATCCCATTTACGGAGGTCACTGCTCTTTAACAGCTAAGCTCAGCTGTCAAACTACAAACCTCCATTTTGAAAGTGGGATTTCTAAGGGGTTAAAAAATTCTGTTTGGGCAGGAAAGTGTATAGGTGTATATACATCTCTCTCTCCATCCTAAGTCAAGTAACTTCCTCTGACCTCTCACTGTCTCTGTCCTACTGACTTTCTCCAACTGTCACTAATCCTGTTTATCATCCTGTTCTAGCCCCTACTGCCAGTGCCAAGCATTCCTCCACTTCCTCTTCTGTTGCAAATGTTTACTCAGAAATAAGTCCCATTCAGCAAAGTTACCTTCCAGTGTTAATTTTAAATTTTCCTGCTTGCAGACGCTGTCCACTTTATTGCTTCCCATGGATTGCAGCTGGGGAATTTGTGGCAGTTAAGCAGCTTTTCACCATTTATCCCCCAGTTGTGCTAAACCAGAGGGGGGGGGGCACATGTGGCCCCCTGCGCCCACACCACTGAATTTGGTGGCTATGTAAAAAACAAAACAAAACTGAAGGACACACATGCCTCAGTATTTTTTTTTTACCGGTCTAACAGGAATGCAGCTATGCACCTTCAGTTGCTTCAGTACACCCCCTCCATGCAAAATAATTTAAAGGCAATGGGGCAGGATATCCTTCTATTGCTTTTGAATTGCGACTTCAAGACTATTGTGCAGAGGCTAAATTCACTGACAGAATGAGTCCTTAGAAACAAGGGTCTTTTGTTTGGCTTTTCTTTCTGTGCTTTCTCCTCATTGCTGCTGTTTCCTGAGGGTACTTTCAGATTTGATCTATCATACCTTATATTTTGGGTGCTCAGCTAGCTATTTATTGCCCATGCTACAGGTTGTCACTTCTTGAAAATGAGGGAACATTCCTCACAGGGCTGCAAGCAGGGGCCTAAGCCATCATGTACTCCATTTCCAGCTCCAGGAGGCCCTTCCTTCCCTTATATCAGTGTTCTCCAACCTTGGGTCCCCAGATGTTTTTGGCCTACAACTTCTAAAAAACATCTGGGAACCCAAGGTTGGAGAACACTGCCTTATATGATCAGCCCCATGAATTCAAGGTCCTTCTCTTGCTTGTTGCCAGCAAACTCTGGTTATTGAGGTAACCCTAGCATTTGCAATGGAGAACGTTCTGAGCATCTTGTATAGTGGTGATTTCAATTAACAGCAGTGTGCTTTTGCAAAGACTTGGGATGAGATCAGACTGAGAGCATTCATTAAGCTACAAGGAGATAAACTACAAATGGGTAGGGACATAGAAACTACAGATATAGAACAACAAAGAGTCTTGTGGAACCTTAAGAACCTAAGAGCCATGGTGGATCAGACTACTCGCCTAGACTACTGTAATGCGCTCTACGTGGGGTTACCCTTGAAGACGGTTCGGAAGCTACAGCTGGTACAGAACGCGGCAGCTCGCCTGGTTAAAGGCAGCCGCCGGCGGGACCACATCACGCCAGTGCTCAAGGAGCTGCACTGGCTACCAGTTGCTTGCCGAGCCGAATTCAAGGTGTTGGTTTTGACCTTTAAAACCCTATACGGCTCCGGTCCAGTCTATCTCAAGGAGTGTCTCCAGCAACACCAAGTGGGCCGCTCAACAAGATCTGCCACAGACGGCCTTCTCCCTTGTCCCTTCAGCCAGAGCAGCTAGACTGGTGGGGACGAGGAAGAGGGCCTTTTCTGTGGCGGCCCCCGTACTGTGGAACTCTCTCCCGAGTGACCTCCGCCATGCCCCTTCTCTGCTGAGCTTCCGCCGTTCATTAAAAACCTGGCTGTTCAGGCGGGAATATGGGGTGGGTTAAGATTTTTTTTAAAAAAATTATAATGTTTTAATTGTATTTTATCTTGTTTTTAGCCTATGTACATCGCCCAGGGTGGCCGGTTGCCGGCCAGATGGGCGATTAATAAATGTAAATGTAAATGTAAGAGCCATGGTGGAACAGACCAACTGTCCATCTAGTTCAGCATTCTGTTCACACAGTGGCCAACCAGCTGCCCACAGGATCCCACAAGCAGGACATGAGTGCAACAGCATCTTCCCACCCGTGTTCCCCAGCAACTGGAGTACATAGGTATACTGCCTCTGATACTGGAGAAAGCATATTTATTTATTTAATTTATTTATTATATTTATACCCCAACTTTTTTCCTGAAAGGAACCCAAGGCGGCGTACATAATCCTCCTCCTCCTCTCCATTTTATCCTCACAACAACCCTGTGAGGTAGGTTAGGCTGGGAGTCAGTGACTGGCCCAAAGTCACCCAGTGAGTTTCATAGCCGAGCGGGGACTAGAACCCGGATCTCCCAAGTCCCAGTCCAACACTCTCACCACTACGCCACACTGGCTCTCACAATGGCATATAGCCAATCAGGACTAGTAGCCATTGATAGCCTTCTCCTCCATGAATTTGTCCAATCCCCTTTTAAAACTGTCCAAACTGGTGGCCATCACCACATCCTGTGGAAGTGAATTCCATAGTTTAACTATGCACTGTGTGAAGAAGTACTTCCTTTTATCTTTAACCTTAAAGACTAACACATTTGTTCTTGTATAAACTTTCATGGACTATAGCCCACTTCATCAGATGCAGCTATAAGTGGACTATAGTCCACAAAAGCTTGTGCCAGAATAAATGTGTTAGTCTTTAAGGTGCCACAAGACTCTTTGTTGTGTTTGCTGCAATACATACCCTCCGGATTATTATTTTTTTACAGAAATAGAGTAAGAAATATCCCCAGAAATTGATGGAGCTTGGCTGTTAGGACTGGGAGCAGTACTGCTAGTACAGATGGTAATCTTGTTCTTAAAAGGGATAGGATTTCTGTCATTAGAGCCTTGAAATAAAGTAGGTGCATTTTTTGTCCATTTCTGCAAGACCACAATGGGTGAAGTTGCATCCAAGGACCATCTGCCTTCCTCAGAGCATGTTGAAAGACAAAAAGACCTGTCCCTGTTGTACTGTCTGTGACAGCAAGAAAACAGCTAATGGTAATACATTGTTAATCCTTGGTCAACAGAGCTGTGTGTGAGCTACTGGGCTAGTTCCTGATGTCTGATGGCTCCCTTTTGAGACCAATGAACTGTAAAAATTGTACAACAGGTTCTTGAACTCATAATATGCTGCTTTCAACCGCAGAGCCACAGACAGAGAGGAAGGGAGGGAGACCTCACCCCTCACTCTCTGCAGTGCAGCCAGCCCACCTTGCCCTCTCATAACACAGCAGGCACAGAGCAGATCACTGGGTCTGGAGAGATGGGAAGGGGGGTGCCCCGATGTTAATGGCCGGTTCCTCTTCTGTGCTCACGTACAGGACCAGGAGGCAGAGTTAGGGTTTGGAAAGCCTGCAGCAAGGCTTGCAGGAAGTCTCCAAGGCCCAAGAGTGAGGAAGTCCCTTAATTCTTTGACCCCCACTGCCGGGAGGGGAGAGCTGTGTGAAGCAGAAAGGAGGCCTATGGCAGGCAAGGCATGCATGAAGAGCCGGTGAGGAAACTGGCACCTCCCCATCTTTCTTTCTGTCAGCCTGACAGACTGCATTTGTGATCCTCTTTCCTCACATTAAACATAGCAGCTTTACCCTGCATCTCGGACAAGGCAAATGTTCCCACCTTCCTCCCCCAACTGGGCACCTTCCAGAGGTGTTGGACTACAAATTCCATCATCCCCAGCCAACGTGGTCAATTGCTATGCTAGCTGGGAATTATGGGAGTTGTAGGCCAACACATCTGTAAAACACCAGGTTGGGGCCGGCTGGTTCCCCTTCTCTGCCAGAAGAGCCAGCGGGATCCCAGGGTGTCGACTTGGGATAAGTATCTGGCCACACATGTCCTATAAGGGCTAGGTAGAGGTTTTACAATGACTTCACTTTTCATGGCATTCCCTAAAACTCACCCACAATTGCTATGGTTTTTACCTCCCACTATTCCCCTCATACTGAGGAAATTTAGATCCTTGAGTACAGGAGAGTCTGGCGGCTACTTCACACATTACTAAATATTCGTATTTGTCAAAGTGTATACAATTCTGGTTATCTGATTAATGCACCCATACAATACCCAGATTTACATACAGTACATGTATGCAAAAGTACACTGTACCTCAGTATTTGCAAACATGTGTTTGCCATAACAACGTGGTACAGTACGTGTTTACATATACATGTAAATAACACAATGCCCCATGCTCTGGTACAGACTGCAGAGTGAAGCATGTGAACACCCACTGATTTTCGGGGGCTTAAGCACACTTAAATCCGTGCTGGGCTGTGCCCAGTGTGTGCAGCCACTGCTTCTTTCTGTAAGGGCAGAGTCACAGGAAAGGCCATGGCATCACCACCCGCACCCCAACCCAAGTTGCCTGCCTTTAAGTCCTAAGTCTCTTCGTGCTGGTGATGGAAAGGGGAAGTTCCCCCCCACATTTCAGACTAATGTCTGCAACAGCAATAGCAAATAAGTGCTTTTTTATTTACCTTGTTGTGACTAAGAGAGAAAAAAACTTGGCACAACCATTGCAAAATGCAAGGCAAGTAGCTGAAATTTTACAATGTGTTTTTTCTCTCATTAAAAATTACAAATGTTAAGACTTTGTAATTTGGCAGCATCCAGCAAAATCCACTTGAGAACTCTCCCTTTTATGTATACACTGTTGCCTGACAAAAGGGAGGGAAAGGGAACGAACGAGAGAGAGAGAGAGAGAGAGAGAGAGAGAGAGAGAGAGAATGCTGCTTGGTTATGCAAAATGGTTTCCTTTCTCTAATTTGTTTGTGTTTTTTGCATAGCCTGGCATTAGATAGTGTGGTAGCTACTCAAAGCTGTTGATATTTGCATCATATGTCACCTGCCCTGGTGGGGGCTAAAAGGAATAGGTGTTGTACGCAGTCTTAAATTTGAGTCTGGAGCCGGCAGGAGAAGGTTGCTCTGAGGTTTCTGTCTAGTAGAAACATGTAAGATAATTGGGCAAGTCGTGCTTTGGGACTAGTCCTGCCTGTATGCCGACACGCTTCTACCTCTTACACCTGCTTATTTGTAGATGAACCACACTACTTCAAGAGCAGGCCCTAGCATCCTCTCCATCTCCTCACAAGGAAACCGACCTGGAACTTTCCAGGGCTTTCGGGTAAGTGGGGAGCAGAAAACTATACGCAACTCTTCCCAACCTGTGTTGTGGCAAGAGTAGCATGTGAAAGCAACTCGCTGAGGAACTCTGGGAACGGTGGTATGTGACAATGCTGAGATGTGTGTAACAAAGATCCTCAACTCTCTTCAAGAGATAGAATTCCACCAGTTCCTTGGGGGAAGCCATGACAAATTAGCCAGTTTGCATGATAAATATACATCTCATGAGAGAGTTTATTTTCCTGTGTATTTTAAATTGTGACAGCATTGCCCGGTGTTACCGGTATTTGTTTACCTTGTTGGACTAATTACTACTAAGCTGGTCAGCAGTTTGTATTGAACTGTTCAAACATAGCCAAAAACTGAGAAGAAAATGGTATTAGCATACCCAAAGTTCTCCAAATTATCTCTAGATCACAAGCCAAAATTTCACTGACACATCTTTATGTGGCTGTACCAGGAAAGCTGAGTAGTTTGATACTGACTAGTGAGTGCATAAACAAATTATGTGTAGGAAAATAGATGGGTTACATGTTCCCACTGGGCCTTCCCTATTTCTAGTTTGATTTCTCAGGACAGCCTGGGAATAGATCCTGTCATATCTGAACAGACAACTTACAGGGAGAAAGGGGCAATGAAAGAAGGGGTGGAATAGAGAGACCATTTTCCCTTTGATCCTCACTGTGCTTTTTACCAAAGAAGCTTTGTTTGTACATCCCACTCACATCTATCTTCAAAAGGGCGATAAAGAATTTGACTTTACCTAAAACAGAAGCCTGTTATGTGAACACAGTAGAATCTTCACTATTACATTTCTCCGTTATGTATGCTTGCTATAGACTAGCAGAATCCACATGCTGTCTGCTGAACTATACCAGAGAACCTCTGACCTTCCATTCCAATAAAAAAGGAGGCAATAAAGCTTCAGTTTAAGTCATTACAAGTGGAACCTGCAAAAAAAATGTTGTGGAGATCCAGCCAGCCATACCATCTTTCGGGACTCCTTTCTATTCTCTCTCTCCCCCCCCCCCCCAATCCAGATACTCAGTATTGTGTGGTGACTGAACATGCGTAGTCCTCATTGGGCTGTTTTGGGGATTTGTTTTTTATTTTTTATATTGACTCCTTAGGGCTTCCCCCCCCTAAAGATTTTTTTTTCTACTTCTGCAAATTTTGTGGTTCCCTGAAGCATGCTGATACTCCATCTTGTTTCTCAACAGCCCCATTTTGGCTACAATGCCATCATAACTCAGCATCTGAGTTTACTATTTGTATAAACAAGTGGGATCTGCAACAAAATCTTGCAGTGCGGAGTGCTTCTGTTCAGGGTTGCAGCCCGCCCGCCAGGATACTCCCAGGTCCCATTCTGTGGCCACTGAGCATGCGCAGGCCTCACTAGGCTGTTTTTAGGATTCCCCCCCCCTTAGGATTTTTTATTAAAAAAATTTTTTGGTACTCCTGAAAACCTTGCATTTCTTCCAAACCTGCTACTACCTCCCTCTTGTATGTAGATGGTGCTGTTTTGGCTATATAAGGATCCACAATCGAAGAATTGAGTTCACTATTAGTGTGTGTGTGTGTGTGTGTGTGTGTGTATATATATATATATATATATATATGATATGATGATATACGTCCCAGCTTTTCTCTAGCAGTTTGGAAATACTTGGCTGACTTTGACACCCATTGCAATAAATCAGATCACAGCTATGCTGCTTTCAGCTCAAAACACTGTGCAATGTGATGGTGCACATATGGTGTGCGTATGTGTCTGCATGATGCCATAAGGCCCATCAATGGCTCAAGCAAAAGGAACATAAAAATGCTCCCAATATGTTTCCCCCCCTTAAAATGTAGGACAATTTTATTTCTGATTCCACATTTTCCTGTTGCAAACACTGAAGCAACACACGGATGGACGATGCAGTATATTCAAACCACTGTCTTGCTGTGCGGCTTCTGAACAATAATAGCATTCAGTGAAATTTCATATAGTTGGAAAACTTCATTTGAGCTCTTCTTACGGAAGCTCTAAAATGCATTCTAATTATGATGGTCCAGGTTCAAATCTCAGCTGCAACCATTTATGAAGCAGCATCAAATGAGTAAGCCTAGTCCTTGGACAGTGAAATCAGCTAATTAAGAAGGTCATCTCAACCATCTCAGGCAGCAGACATAACAAAGACTGATGCCAGGGGGGTTCAGGAAGGAAAGGTTATTTTTAATTAAACCACAACAGAGTAGGGATCACAATATTGTTTTGGAATGAGGACCTATTTAAAGTAATGCACCATTGCTATGGAAACAGTGAACTGTGCTAGAGAGGCAGAAAGCAGGTTGGCTAAGGAAGATTTGAAGAATCCTCAGTTTGATGATGATCCGAACCTCTAACACTGCTGTACCTTTCACACCGAAGGTCAACAAGCAACTTTAAAAGTACTATGGGACCATTTAGCCAACGCTTAAGAGGGCACGGAAATGTAGTGCAATTTTAGGAAGGAAAAAGGAGAAATATGAATCTATTGCCATGATTTCATAGATTTCATAGATCATAGAGTTGGAAGGAGCCTACAAGGCTATCGAGTCCAACCCCCTGCTCAATGCAAGAAACTAGAGGATTTTTATGTTACTTGGCTGGGAGTCTCCCAGCCAAGTAACAACCAGGCCTGACCCTGCTTAGCTTTCCACACTCAGACAAGCTGAGCCAGCATGAGTCACATATGTCTGCAGACTATGATAGTAGAAAATGGAGCAGGGGGGAAATGGGACACCTTATGAGGGGTCAGAATTGGACCCCCTGCTCTCCACCTCCAAACCACAGTATGTTGTGTATGGACTTTTCTTTTGTTGGTGGGGACTGGCAGCACACTGTGCTTGCCCTTGCCCAGTGGGATAGGGAAGTGATCATTTATTTTATTTATTGATAGATTTCTAAACTGCCTTTCAGGACTTTCTGCAAGTTTTCACAAGGCGGTACACAAACAATAAATGGAATTGTTTGTGCCCCGCCTCGTGAAAATAGAAATACTAAAAAATACAAATAGAAAAATACAAATATAAAATCACCATTCTTAAAACATATCTACAAACAACTCTAAAATGAACAGTACTAAGAATCTTCAGGACAGCAATTAATAAAATGCAGATTGATATATATTTTTAAAGTCTTTAAGGTGTTGTTGTTTCAAACTAATAATGATGGAGCTGCATGAACCTCAGGGGCAGGACAAGGTGAATGAATTCTGCAATTGCAGGGCCACCACTGAGAATGCCCTGCTCCTGATACCCACCAATCTAACATCTCTTACAGATGGGCCCAAACATTGATCTCAATGCATGGGCAGGCTCATATGGGTGCATGCTGCCCCTCAGATACCCAGGTCCCAACTGTTTAGGCCAAGGGTTGGCAACCTGGTGCACTCCAGATATTTGGACTACAACTTCCATCATTCCCAGACAGCATGGCCAATGGCCAGGGATGATGGGAGTTGTAATCTAAAATGTCTGGAGGGCACCCGGTTGTCTACCCTTGGTTCAGGGCTTTAAAGACAGTACTTGAAATTGGGTCTGGAATCAAATAGGCAACCAATGCAATTTGTGCAGCAGCCTTCTCCAACATGGTGCCCTCCAGCTGTTTTGGACCCCAACTCCCAGCATTCCTGACCTTTGGCCATGCTGGTTGGGGCTGATGGGAGTTGACGTCCAAAACATCTGGAAGGCACCAGGCTGGGGCAGGCGGTTTATTTATTTATTTATTTATTTATTTTTATTTATTTATTTATCGCCCATCTGGTCGGCAACCGGCCACCCTGGGCGATGTACAAAGAATAAAAGCAATAAAATACATTTAAAACAATATAAAAATTTTAAAATCTTAACCCACCCCATATTCCCGCCTGAACAACCAGGTTTTTAATGAGCGACGGAAGCTCAGCAGAGAGGGGGCATGGCGGAGGTCACTCGGGAGAGAGTTCCACAGTACAGGGGCCGCCACAGAAAAGGCCCTATTCCTCGTCCCCACCAGTCTAGCTGCTCTGGCTGAAGGGACAAGGAGAAGGCCATCCGTGGCAGATCTTGTTGAGTGGCCTACTTGGTGTTGCTGGAGACGCTCCTTGAGATAGACTGGACCGGAGCCGTATAGGGTTTTAAAGGTCAAAACCAACACCTTGAATTCGGCTCGGCAAGCAACTGGTAGCCAGTGCAACTCCTTCAGCACTGGCGTGATGTGATCCCGCCTGCGGCTGCCTTTAACCAGGCGAGCCGCCGCGTTCTGTACCAGCTGTAGCTTCCGAACCATCTTCAAGGGTAACCCCACGTAGAGCGCATTACAGTAGTCTAGGCGAGAGGAGACCAAGGCATGAACCACTGATGGGAGCAGGTGATTAGGAAGGTAGGGGTGCAGCTGCCGTATCAGATGGAGTTGATACAGCGCTGCCTGGCTCACAGCTGCCACCTGAGCCTCTATGGACAGCTGGGAGCCTAGAATGACCCCCAAGCTGCGGACCTGGTCCTTCAGGGGTAGATGTACCCCATTCAGCACCAGGTCAACATCCCCTAACCTCCCCTTGTCCCCCACCAGCAGTACCTCGGTCTTGTACCTCGGTTATACCTCATAGGCACGTGACGTGTTCCATTTGCCTTGCTCCCACAAGCACCCTTGCTGCGGCATCCTGTGCCAGTTGCAGTTTCTAAATGGCCTTTCAAGGCAACCCCATGCAGAGCACATTACAGGAATCTAGCCTGGATATAAGCAGAGCAGGAGTCTTGGAGGCAAGGCCTGCTCTCTCCAGATAGGGCCGCAGCTGGCGAATCAGTCAAACCTGGTAAAAAGCGATCATGATGGGGTGGCAGGAACTGGAATCTGAGGATGTGCACAGCAGTCAGGTTCTCCCCAAAGGATCCTCTCAGTGGCAGAGCTGGGGTGGGGGTTACCCTTTGCTGTTGGAAGGATTATGAGCGAAGGGGGAACCAGGTTTCCCTACGGATTTTCCTGTGTCCTCACTTGTACACAACATAAAACTGGCAGTATGCTTCTGGGAGATCATACTAGAACAGCCACCCTCAACCTGGTGCCCTCCAGATGTGTTGGACTACAACACCCATCATCCCCACCCAGCACAGGCTTGAAAGCCTCACATCATATCCATTTCCAGTACTTAAAGGGTTGTCACACAGAGAGGAGGGCCAGAATCTCTTCTCGATCATCCCAGTTTGCAGGACACGGAATAATGGGCACAAGTTACAGGAACCCAGATTCCACCTAAAGATCAGGAAAAATTTCCTGACTGTCAGAGCAATAAGACAATGGAACCAACTACCTAGGGAGGTGGTGAGCTCTCCCACTCTGAAGGCATTCAAGGTGCGGCTGGACGGCCATCTGTCGGGGATGCTTTGACCTGGATTCCTGCATTGAGCAGGGGGTTGGACTCGATGGCCTTGTAGGCCTCTTCCAACGCTACTTTTCTATGATTCTATGATTTCCAGATTAAGAAACGAGTTATTCTATCCAGAAAGATTTCAACAGGAATGAGCCAAACAGTCGTAAAGCATATCCACACTTCAGGTTTATATTCATTTGACATTAGTGTGGCTTCCTCCCCAAAACCTGCACAGCTAAATGCACACACACATTCAGTCTATTTTGGCCCTGAGAGTTTTCAGAAATCCACAGTTCCTCCTCAAAATGTTCCCAAGGTTCCTTGAGGAGAGATAATGCCTGTTCAAATCAGTTTACATGTGTATTTCTATCATCTGTGTATCAGATGATCTGATGCACACGTACGTGCGTGCGTGCGTGTGCGTGTGTGCGCGTGCGTGCGTGTACTAGGCAAGGGGCTGAGATCATGATGCCATAGCCAGATGTAAAGTGCATGCAGCAAATCCGTAGTAGAACTGGACTTTAAGAGAGCATAGGATTGTAGCCTGAAACTGTTATAGTGTATTTTTGGGCAGAAACATAGCTAGCCAACTAGTGCTTATAAGTAAACCATAATAAAGTGCAAATAAATCCTCAGCTATGAGAAATTGCCTATATTAAATGTCTCCTGTGCATGACAGGAGATGCACATAGAGGTCAACATATTCAAACCATAAACTTGAACAAACATCCAAAATGAAGCTCCTAGTTTTCTGATGTTCTGATGATCCAGATTGTTGAATGAAGCAAATAGGATTGCTGAAAATGTGTTTAATTTACATGACTTTAGAAATGTGAATGTAAAGGTATCTTGGGCCTAGGTGCAAAAGGTAATCTACTGGAGAGGGTAACAGCCCTCACAGTAAAGCTTATTGTTAAAGAAACTGGACTGAAGTTATCAACTCTTAAGCCACTGAAAGGCACTTAAAACAGAGAGAGACTAATAGCAACACTTGGAGATTCCCAAGATCATGGCTTCTTCTTAGGGGTTTCTAGATATTTTAGGGCAGTGAGGGAATTGTTTATATTGGCCGCTTATAAATCCATAGGGAAACAGGGGATTATGGGAACTCTGTTCTCCAGCACTGAAAAGAAACCAAATGTGTCTCACTCTATACTGTTGCATGATGTGGCCGCCTTCCAGCTATCTCTCACCTGGCGAAACAAGCAGATAGAACAATCTGCCACTGGAGCAATCCATGACAATAATAAATTCTCTTCTCCTTAGAATCAATCAGGGAAATAAAAATAATGCAAAATCACATACCCGTATTTTTCCGTCTATAAGACGCCCCCATGTATAAGACACCCCCCCACTGGGCAATTTCGCAACCGCGTGGTTCTCTCCTTGGCTTACTTCCGTGTATAAGACGACCCTCAATTTTTAGTCTAACAATTTTAGGAAAAAGTATAGTCTTATACATGGAAAAATACTGTAGCTCCGTTAGCTTTCTCATGGATGCTGGGGTGAAATGTTGCAAGAGCATGTGAACATAGGAAGCTGCTTTGTATCGCTTTGTCAAGCTCTGTCTACTATGGGCATGGGAAAACTCTGGCCCATGGGCCCAATGAAGCCTGTAAGGTCCAGTCCAACCTGTAAGGCTCTCCCTAGTGCAGGGCTCTCCAACCTTGGGTCCCCAGATGTTGCTGGACTACAGCTCCCAGAATCCCTTACCATTAGCCATGCTGGCTGAGTATGCTGGGAGCTGTAGGACAACAACATCTTGGGACCCAAGGTTGGAGATCCCTGCCCTAGTGGGTATGCCCCCTTACCTTTGACCCTTTAGCCTTTTGTGTGTCTGGGCTGGCTGTCACAAGACAGTGTGTGCTTCCCCTTCATATTCTGGTATCCCTGTGGTCTCTCCTTGACCTTCCAGTCATTTCCAGAGTGCTTAAGTTCTTAAGACTCTCCAGGGTGCTTCTTCAATGATTTATACTTTCCATGGGCCTTTAGAGTTCTTTAGCAATGATCATTAGTTTCTGCAGCCATCAGAAGGTATCAGATTTCTGCATTTCCCTGCCTCTGCAGCTGGTGCTTCCAGCTAGGTCATGAACCATCCTTGGTACAGTTGAAAACTATTAATTACCCTTTAAATGAACGTATGAAAGATATCAGGGGGAAGAGTGAATGTCTGAAAGTGCGGCTCATGCTTAGTTCTGATTAATTCAATCCTGCTTACTTCTGATACATGTGTGTGTGTACGCTTGGACTTCTCTTTGATTTTAGAATGTTATTCATACTTTAGATGTAGGCATGCATAAGTTACTTCTGTACGAATTGGGGGAGGGTTATGCCATGCTTTTCTGAGTGGCAAGTGTCTTTGGGTTGTGGTTATATGCAGGGATGGGGACTTGGACTCGAGTCCCAATATTTTTAATGGGACTTGAGACTCGACTCGGGACTCGAAACCAAGGACTCTTCAACATCCCTGGGCTGTGCCAGAAGGAGTGGAGAGGAGCGTGATTGCCAGCGAAGAGCACATGGAAGCAAGGTGTGCCGCTGCTCGGCCACTATGGACGGCTACCAGGAGTGCAGCCCCAGCAGTGTGTCAAGATTTATTTTGATGGATGTGTTGCATACTTGGGAGAGGCAGAAGAAGGACCTGAGATTACTCTGTGTGGCTGCTCTGAGTGTGTTTCTGGTTCCAGCAAGTTCATCACCAGTGGAGCGGGTGTTCAGTGAGGGTGGAATTGTGATGAGACCTCACCATTCCAGAATGGGGGCCAAACATTTAGAAAAAATAATGTTCTTCAAATACAACATGGATAGGTTTTAGGAAGTACAGCAAGTTTATTTTTTAAAATCATTTTTCTAAAATGCAACCTTTCAGACATTTTGGGTTTGGCTGCCTCTGCCTGCCTGTCTGGGGTTCCCAGCCTCCTCTGTCTGCCTGGTCTCTTCTTGACAATTCAGCAGTTGAATTGTCCAAGACAAAGGCCTCTGCCTGCCTGCTTTGGGGTTCCCTGCCTCCTCTGCCTGCCTGGTTATTTTGGGTTTTTCTGCCTGGTCTGTTCTTGCCAAAATCAGTGGCAGAGTTTTGAAATAACAAGGCACACTTGTGCCTAGAATTTATTTAAACCACACATCTGAAGTAGCCTTATTTTGTTGGGAAACCCCCCCATTGATTTTAATAGGGACTCGTGGAGTCAGCTTTGGGAGTGACTCGTGACTTGTGACTCGTGAGTCACCATTTTGGACCAAGGACTTGGACTCGAGACTCGGGTCCAAAGACTCGTGACTCAACTCGTGACTCGAGACCAAGGACTCTTCAACATCCCTGGTTATATGCTAGAAACACTTTGCCTTTGGCCCCACCCACCGCTGGAATGCCTCTTCTGAGACCTTTCCTAGATTGGAATTTGGCCCTTGGGCTGAAAAGTGTTCCCCACCCCTTGTCTCATATGACTGCCTGTGGCTCCCTAGAGCCTTGGGCAAAGGTAGGGGTGGGCAACTTGTGGCCCTCCAGATGTTTTGGCCTACAACTCCCATCAGCCCTAGCCAATGGTGAGGGATGGTGGGTGTTGTAGGCCAAAACATCTGGATGACCATGTTGACTACACCACATCTAACTAGAAGTAGCAGGCATTGAAGCTGGGACCTTCTGCTTGCCAAACCTGCACTCCACCCCTCCTCAAAGCTCCTACACTTCTGCTGGGAGCCATTATTATTTCAAGAACAGATTCTGTCTTGCCACCGGTATGCCTTCACTTCACTCCAGCGACGCCCATGGTGGAAACTCAGTAGTAGCTTTTTCTTAAAACCAGGAATCTTTTGTCCACCTCTGGCCTGCGCTGTCTGCACTAAATCATCAGTATAAGCATCGTTTAGGGCAGCATTTCCCAAATGTCTGATATAACTGAGGCACACTTAATTACAGCGACAGGCACACGTCACTCTTTACACCGCAAAAGGGTTGCTTTTAACGTGTAAGAATTACCCACCTCAGGGAGTAGTCCACCTCCATTGCTTTTGCATTTGTCACTGTTCTGGATCTGCCCCAAGGTGCACAGACATTAGGATTCCTGCGTTGCAAAACAGCAGCAAAGCATCCCATAATGCTTCAGATGTGTTATTCTTTTCTTATTGGCAATGTGCTGATCCTCCCTCCACACAAATCTGGAGGAAATGTGGCGGCCGCTTCCCTTAGTCCACATATGTGAATTACTCTACAATAGCCTAGTGAACATTCCCCCTTGAGTACAGAGATCAGAGGTGCGTTTACACATTGGGCAAAATATGTTCACTTCTACATGTTTCCTTAGGATCTGAGCAATATAGGGCATACTTTTCAAAACATGTTTCCCACGCTTCTTGGCTTTCCCTCTACTGCAGTGTTTCTTGTTACGAATGCAGCTGCCCCACATTTGTTAGGCTAGGCCAGCCTTCCCCAACCTGGTGCCCTCCAGATCTGTTTTATTTTTATTTGATTATTACATTCATATCCCACCTTTTTTCCTCCTGCAAGGAACCCAAGGCGGCTTACATAATCCTCCTCCTCCTCCTCCTCCTCCTCCTCCTCAATTTTAACCTCACAACAACCCTGTGAGGTAAGTTAGGTGAGAGTCTATGACTGGCCCAAAGTCACCCAGTGAGCTTCATGACGGAGTGGAAACTTGGATCTCCCGAGTCCCAGTCCAACGTGCTAACCACTACACCACACGGTTGGCTTCCACTGCATGGCCATTTAGGGGTTGTAGTCCAACCCATCTGGAAGGCACCAGGCTTGGGGAAGGCTGGACTAGACGTAGAGCTCTGCTGCTAACTCTGCAAAAAACAACAACCCCAAAACCAAACACTCCTGCACTTATGGAAACTTATCAGGCAACAATAAAGCCTATTTCAAATGGCTGTTGAGGCAACTATTGCAGTTGCTCGTATAGCTCTGGAGGCAGAGCACTGAAACGGACTCTTGTGGCTTTTTAGCCCAGCATCCAGTATTAAGACAACACACCCTTTTAACATTTCCATGGTTTTATACATCAATATATGAAGGCGCGCTGTCCTCGAGGAAAAGCAGAACGCTTCACTTGTGTGAGATGGAAGATTTAAAATCCTATTCCCGTGTGCAGACGCCCATAAATCTACACACAGAAGTACAGATCTGTGTCTCCCACTCTCAGCGCAGCTCTCACAGCGTATCGGATGTCAGCCAGTTCAACTTCTTCCTGTTTGCAGATTCCAGTAATAAGGAAATAACTCTGTAAACTCCACAGGTCTATTCTACCTGTTTATTTATTTTAGCAAGTATATTCTACAGAGCATACATCTCCTAATTACAGTCCATGTGCAGAGTATAATGCATAGCAAGCATTTAATCCAGTGGAGCAAGTTGAGGTTTACTCCACTCAACACAGACGTTACATGATTGCTTTAAGTCCAGCAAGCACTAGTCAGAAGACAAGAGAGTGAAGAAGAAAACAACAGTTCCACATCTCCCCAAAATGGCTACAGACAGAGAAAAAACAAGTCAGTACGTCATCAGAACATACAAACCATGTGACCAGCTCGTATTTCTTTCACACCCACTTTTCCCATGAGAAACACACAGGAAGTAGGAGACAAAACAGAACTTGTTTACCAGCCATTCTGTTCTTTTCATTTGTAAACAATGTGCCACAGCTGGTGATTGTGATACATGTCACAACATCCCCCCACAAGCTGTGATACATCTTGTTTACATTTACTCAATGAGGCCTAGTGCCGTCATTAGTTTCCTGTGTCTTACTACAGGCAATGGTTTTGTGAAAAGATCTGCCACCATATCCCCTGTTGCACAGTACTTGAGTGTTACCCACCCTTTTTTCACACAGTCCTTTACATGAGAGTAACGAACATCAATGTGTTTGGTTCTTGGCCTACTTTTTTCATGGAGAGCCATGCTAATGCAAGCTTGGTTGTCCTCAAAAATTGTAACAGCCTTGTCTACTGGTATGTGCATATCAGCAAACAATTGTTTGAACCACTCAATCTCATTACATGCTTGAGATAAACTGATGAATTCAGATTCTGCGCTAGATATAGCCACACAAGATTGTTTTCGTGTATACCAATCAATTAAACTTTGGTCATACATGAGCACAGTCCCACTTGTGGACTTCCTATCTGTAGCAGATCCCCAATCAGCATCAGTGTACACACAAAAATCTCCCTCTGTGTGTGATGACAATTTCAGTTTGCAATTCATGGTACCTTTTAAATACCTTAACACACGTTTCACAGCTAACCAATCATACATAGAAGGATTTTGCGTTTTCCTGCTAAGTATGTTTACAGCACTGCTGATGTCTGGCCTACTCACATTTGCCAAATATAGCAGGCTTCCAATAACACTCTGATATTTTCCAATATCTTCAAATTCGGTGTTATCTGTGCGTTTCTGATATTCAAGAGTCATTGGAGTAGTAACTGGGTTACAATTCTCCAACCCATGCATTTCCAGCAATTTCTGAATTTTCCCACTTTGTTCAACCATGAAAGAACCTTCCTCATCTTGAGATAATTGCATTCCAAGATAGTGTTGTACCAAACCTAGATCTTTCAGTTCAAAGTGTGCTTGCAATTCTTGTGCAATTTTGTCTTTTTTGACTTACTGATTGTGTCACCAGCAATATATCATCAACAAAGACCAACAAATACACCCAGTTTCCTTGTTCTGTGTGATTTGTATACAGACAGTGATCAGCCTTGCTTTGTTTGAATCCCAAACTAATCAAAACTCTGTCTAGTTTCTGGTTCCAGCATCGAGCTGCCTGCTTTAACCCATATATGGACTTGTTGAGACGACATACAAGACTGGGATTTTCTACAAAACCTTTTGGTTGCTGCATGTAGATTTCCTCTTCTAATTCACCATATAAAAAAGCAGTTTTTACATCAAAATGAAATGCCATCATTTTTCTTTGTGCTGCCAATTTCAACAACAGTCTGACAGTTGCATACCTTGTTGTTGGTGCAAACACGGAATCAAAATCTACCCCATGTTTTTGTGCAAACCCCCTTGCAACGAGCCTTGCTCTGTATCTCTCCACCTGCCCCTGGTGATTTGTCTTCACCTTGTACACCCATTTACAGGTGATGGCTTTGCGCCCCACAGGCAAAGATACTAGACTCCATGTGTTGTTTTCATGCATTGCATTGATTTCATCCTGCATGGCCTCAAACCAATCATTCTTCACTTTTGGTTCCATGCTTTGAATTTCCTCAAAACTTTGTGGTTCTAAAGCTCTTTTGAGAGCTTTATGTAAAACAGTTTTCCCACTTTGGAATTCATCCTGATATCTAACAGGTGTTTTGCGTTCTCGGGTTGAACGCCTAAGAGATTGTTCACCTCCCTCCTGCTCCCCAGATATCTGCCCAGTGGCTTGTTCTGTCCCAGAAGCATCCTGCTGTGTTTCAGACATTGCATGCATTGGCAATTTACCAGCTGTTTCTGGTCATTTGTTTGCTCGTGAAAAATCACATCCCTGCTCAGAATTACCTTGTTGTGGTGTGGTGACCACAACCTGTACCCTTTTGTTTGTGCATCATACCCCAGCAGAAAACATTCAAAGCTTCTTGGAGATAGCTTTGTTCTGTTTTGAGCCTGTATATGAACAAAACATTTACACCCAAAAATGCGCACGTGTGCTATCTTTGGTTTCCTCCCATGAAACATTTCATATGGAGTTTTCCCAATTGTGGTATTTGGTAACCTGTTCAGCAGGTAATTGGCATTTGACAGTGCATCCCCCCAGAAACGGTTTCCCACCTGTGATTCAGTCAATTGAGCCCTCATCATGTCCTGGAGTGTTCTGTTTCTTCTTTCAGCAACGCCATTTTGAAATGGGGAGTATGGGGCAGTGACTTTGTGCCCTATACCCTCACTTTCCAAGAATTTCTTGAACTTTGTACTCATGTACTCTCCCCCACCATCTGAGAGTAATTCTCCTATTGGATATTGTTTATATCTGTTCCCAGCCCATTTAACAAATGATTCAAATCTCTCTTGAACCTGAGACTTATGCTGCAGAAGATAAACAAAACCAAATTGAGAAAAATCATCCACGAGTGTCATGTAGTACCTATTTCCCCCATAGCTATTTTCAAATGGTCCAGCCACGTCAGAGTGTACTAGCTCAAAGATTCTTGTGCTAACTCTATCACTGTGTTTCTGAATGTTAGATCTGTGTGACTTTGCTGTACTGCATACTTCACATTCCACATACTTAGAACAAGGTTTCATTTTCATACCCTCACACAGACCCGGCATCTTCTCGATGCTCCTGTAATTGGCATGCGCAAATCGTTTGTGGAAAATATGCACACAATTGTCATGGGGTTTACAATTTGCATACTTTGCCCTCTCATCTTGTGTACAAATGGATTTATAACATACAGAGAATTCTGCAAATCACCTTTTGCACAGATCACACCTTCATGTGAAATTACACAGTTGCTGTCAGAAAAACATATTTCATATCCATCACTGGCTAATTGTGATATACTTATCAAGTTTGTATCCAGTTCTTGAACAAATAGTGCCCTTTGTTGACCCAAAGTAGTAAAGTCAATTGTTCCTGCAGCTGTCACCTGGATTCACTTTCCATCAGCCAATTCAACAAATTGATTTGTATATCCATCATCCAGAGATTGAAACATGTCTCTGGAGTTTGCCATGTGGTGTGATGCCCCACTGTCCAAAACCCACATGTTGTTGTTGGAAACCCCCACCCGAGCAATCAAACTTTTGCCCGTTTTAATTGCCTCCTCAGATGTACTGGTAGCTTCCTTTTTTTTCTTCTTCTTGCCCTTAAAATTACAGTCCTTTTTAAGATGCGATGTAGACCTGCAAGAAAAGCATTTTCTCACTTTTAAAGCTACCGCTTGGGTAACTCCCACCAGCTTGCTGCTACTCCCAGCTTGGCTGTTCCCTGCGTCAGCCGCGCTGTCCGTTGATTTAGGTCCAGCATTGCTTTTCTTCCCTTGCCATTTCTCCCACTCAGAGAGAAGCTTGCCTGACACATACTCCATGGTCAGATTCTGATCTGGTTGCCCCTCCATTAATGTCACAATTGTATCATATGAAGAGTCCAGACTGGATAACAGAATAGAAACTTGATGCAAGTGCTCAATTTGCATCCCTTGTGCTCTAAGCCTGTTAAACATGTCCCGAATAGTACTCAGATGCTCAGGTATGGAACCACCTGGCTGTAAGCTCAGTTTGTACAGCTTACGCGCAAGTATGATCCTACTCCCTGCCGTTTGCATCTGGTATATCCCTTGTAGGGTCTGCCAGATCTGTTTTGCCGTTTCCAAAAACTGAATAAATGGCACCTGGGAACTTTCAACAGATAAGCACAGAATTGCCTTCGCTTTCTCGTCTCGTTCCTTCCATTCATTATGAGCTTGGTCACCCACAGCCACTGCATCCTGTGTTACAACATTCCAGAGCCCCGCATGAGTTAAATAATGCTGCATTTGGAAGCTCCATATTACATAATTCGAACCAGATAGCTTTTCCACTATCTGTGGGTTTAGAGCTGGTGCTGCCGCCATCTTGGGAATAGGGGGAGTTGCTGCCTCGTCCCCTTCAGAACTTTTGGCCCCACTGTCTGAGCTTTCAGCTTTGAACAGATCCTGTAAGCCCTCAGCGTACACCTCCCACTCTTCTTCCTCTTCCTTACTGGACGAAGGCCCAGGAGATTTCTCTTCTGCCTTGATGTCCTCCTCTGCCATAAATCACTGCATTCCCGGAGTCGAAGTTGTTGACACAGCTGTTGGAAAACAGGTCCCGCTGCTGCTGCCGGCGTTGACCCTCAGCCTGGTCCCGAACTGGTTCCGTTCGGTTCTGGCACTGGTCCAACAGGTCCCGCTGAATCCGAATTTCTGGGCCCATAACCCTGAAGGCGCGCTGTCCTCGAGGAAAAGCAGAGCGCTTCACTTGTGTGAGATGGAAGATTTAAAATCCTATTCCTGTGTGCAGACGCCCATAAATCTACACACAGAAGTACAGATCTGTGTCTCCCACTCTCAGCGCAGCTCTCACAGTGTATCGGATGTCAGCCAGTTCAACTTCCTCCTGTTTGCAGATTCCAGTAATAAGGAAATAACTCTGTAAACTCCACAGGTCTATTCTACCTGTTTATTTATTTTAGCAAGTATATTCTACAGAGCATACATCTCCTAATTACAGTCCATGTGCAGAGTTTAATGCATAGCAAGCATTTAATCTAGTGGAGCAAGTTGAGGTTTACTCCACTCAACACAGACGTTACATGATTGCTTTAAGTCCAGCAAGCACTAGTCAGAAGACAAGAGAGTGAAGAAGAAAACAACAGTTCCACATCTCCCCAAAATGGCTACAGACAGAGAAAAAACAAGTCAGTACGTCATCAGAACATACAAACCATGTGACCAGCTCGTATTTCTTTCACACCCACTTTTCCCATGAGAAACACACAGGAAGTAGGAGACAAAACAGAACTTGTTTACCAGCCATTCTGTTCTTTTCATTTGTAAACAATGTGCCACAGCTGGTGATTGTGATACATGTCACAACAATATATGCATTCAGTTGAATTAGTAAAATGTTCATGAACGTTTCATGAACACATTCATTTTGCACTCTTGGAATAATATAGGAACATGGTTTCGTTCCTGCCTTGTTAGATCCTTCCCTTAGTCCTGTGATGTGACATGCTCTAAAAATGACAGGAAATGGTGTCTCTGGACATTATTTTTAGAAAACAGGATTGCATTCCTAGTGATAGGACTCTCTGCATACCCCTGTTTTTCATTATGATTTGGACGCAGACAACTGGAGAATGCGCCAGACCAATAAAAGTGACAGGGGAGAAAACTTTTCTCTCGAGCCAACATGCTTCCTTCCTTCCTTCCCTCCCTAGCAAACACTGAAAGTAGAAATGCTGGCTCCCTTCTTGTAGAAAACACTTTTATGGACTTACTTAATGAACAGCAAATGTTTCTTCCATTTAGTCATGTTTTTAATACATTGCCGACCTTCCGTCCAGGCTGCACAGAAGCAAATGCTGCATACAGAGTGTCCCCTCAGTAGTCTTTTATGTCATGGAAACTGAGCCACTACCAGGTTTAGGCTACATTCCTACACCTACTTACCTGGGAGTAAGCTCCATTGAACTCTATTGCACTTACACAAGTATAGGATTGCATTGCTAGGAACTTAACTGAGGCCTTCCATTCATTTTTAAAAAAACACATGTGTATATTATGCCATCCTTCTGGCTTTATGAAGAAAGTACACAAAGAGCCTACATTTAAAACCAGCTTTCCCCAATCTGGTGCCCTCTAGATCTGCTGGACTAAACTCCCATCATCCCCAGCCAGCATAGCCAAGCATGGTTGAGGAAGGCTGATTTAAACGAACGCACAACAAATAAACCCCACGACTGATGAAAACTGCAGGCTATGATACAACTTCAGGCTATGATACAACTTCCAATTTGAAACATTTCTGATGGAGATTAATTAGGAGGGGACAATTAATTTTGCAGTCAGCCATAGTATCATTGGGGCATATACCGTAATCATTTTGTTAAATTCCATTCAACATCACTGGTGGAAGCCAGCCAAGCAGGGCTGGCTGCACACACAGCTCACAAAGCCACCTGTAATGTTGCAGAGGATGCTGGGATACAACTGTTGGATCATGTGCACCATGCACTAAGATACAGTATATGCAATGAGAAGGAAATATTGATGCCATGGTGATATTCAAGTCTGTTGGTCATATGTGCAAAGCTAGAACTACGTAAATGAGAAATGCTGTAGCAGATTCACACGCGATTATAGTTACTGGAATAATTTTTAGAAGAAGGTGGATTATGCCTTATATCTTTACATCCTGTATACCCCCATCTTGTATTTTAAAGATGCTGCACGTCATCTGTTTTCTATTTGGTTTTAAGGTAGGTGGGTGGGGGAGAATGTGGAAGGGGTTTGAAAAGGATGGAACTCGCCTGCCTTTGCCTCTTTAGCATAATGCAAAAATGCCCCAGCTGATTCTACCTTCATGGCTTTGCTTAACCTTCAGAGAGGTCTCCGCTGCAGTCAGCCACCGAGGAAAAATTATCTCAGGAATACTGCTAGGATGGTGTTCTTGTTAGCAGCAAATTCTAGAAACATAAGAAGCTAACAAGTGACATGACTTTTGCAGGTATGAGGTGCTCAATAATTTCAGTGTGCTTCAATATGCAGTCCCAACAAGATGGAAAAATGACTGGTTGGTGGTTCATCTGCCCAGGTGGTGGTATTCAGCGTGTTCTGGATAAGGTTGCATTCCCCCTAAAGGATTAGGTTTGTAGATTGAGTGTACATTGATCTAACTAGGTCACTGGATACCCAAGTAGCTCCTGTTGTGCAGGGCAATTTCCACCAGCTGAGGCTGATGCACCAGTGATGGCTCCTCCTGGACCTGCTCTGGTAACATTCAGACTAGACTTCTGCCTTTGAAGGTTTCAGGTTGTCTAAAATACATGTAGGCTACTCATTGGGACTGTCATTAGCAACACAACTTGCTAGTTCTCAAATACATCTTGCTGGCTGCCAGTCCATTTCTGAATGCAATTTAAAGTGCTTACCTTTAAAGCCTTTTATTCCTTGGGAACCTGGGTACCTGAAAGGCTGCTTGATCCCATGTAAGCCTGTCCATTGACTGTTTATCTTCTGAGCTCATTCTCCGGGTGTTCCCAACTATTAACATTAGGTGGGTGGTGACTAGGGAAATGGCCTTTTGGTGTTGGGACCCATTCTTTAGAATGCCCTTCCTAGTGAGGCTCACCTGGTGCCAACTTTTATGCTTTTCCAGTGCTAGGCAAAGACCTTTTAATTTTTTTACAGGCCCTTAAAAACATTTAGGGTGCAGTCCTATGCAAGTTTAGACCAAAAAAAAAGGCCTATAACTCCCAGCATGCCCCAGCCAACATAGCTCCATTGAACTCCATTCAAGCAGTTTCCTGCACTAAAAATATAATTTGATTAAATCAGACAATCATTTTCCAGGGAAAGGGGCAGAGGGATACATTAGATCGCTGTCAAAAAATCATAATCCTTGCAAGTTTGCTTTCCTTGCTAATGTAATTGAACTTTGCAGTGAATTTTCACAGATAGCTGGGGCATGATGGGAGTTGTAGGCCTTTTTTTCTGTCTAAACTTGATAGGATTGTGCCGTTAGTTGATCAAAGTTTCTATCCAGCTGCTTCATTTCTATTTGCATTAACAGTGTCTTGATTATTGATGAGTTGCTAACTTAACTTTGAATTTTTCAGCCATGCGGAAAACACTTTGTGCTGAAGGGCAGGGTAAAAATGGCCCATCTTAATAAATAAGACATGCATATACGCTTGCCTCTCTGCTATCCTCCATTTTCTAACCCTCACTGTCATGGCCATGCATTGTACTTTTCTGCTGGGAAAACCAAATAACCCATGGAAGAAGGTAATGTGTTGTTTGCGGAGACCTCACTGAAAAATTAGATCAAGTGCCAAAGTAGACATGATTTCACGTACATGACAGGCCCTTGCATGCTTGTTTTTTTGTTTACTGAGTAGCAGCCACAGAGTGGGGTGGGGGACACATCCAGATCAGGGGGTGTGCGTGTGTGCACAAGTGTGAGAAAGAGAGATGTATCCTTTAGTCTTGCCGCAATGCCAACTGGGCTCCCCTGTGGCTGCTATTTAGTAAACAAAAGTCAAGAATGCTCCCCTGTGGCTGCTATTTAGTAAACAAAAGTCAAGCATGCAAGAGCCCATCATGTACTTAAACATCATGACAGTCAGGGCCAAACTAGGTGTAAGAAGAGGTACCTACTTGTATCTCCTTTTTCAAGGGTGTTTGCAGTATATCACTTCCTTCACTGGCAGAATATTGCTAAATAGTTTATAATAATGTGCAATCAGGTGTAAAGAGAGAAAAGTGAACTCTATTCAAGCAGTTTCCTTCACTAAAAATATAATTCGATTAGACAATCATTTTCCAGGGAAGGGGACAGAGGGATACATTAGATCGCTGTCGAAAAATCACCATCCTTGCAAGTTTGCTTTCCTTGCTAATGTAATTGGAACTTTGCAGTGAATTTTCACAGATCCCATACCAGTGCCAACTTAGCCCATTTCTTTTCTTTTCACAGTGATGGATTTTCTAGTTCTAGTTAACTGCATCAATTTCTACATCATGCTCTACACAACAGGGAAATGGAACTTGATTCAATTCACTAAAGGCACTAATCATGCAGCATAAAATGTGGACTTTTGAGATATCTAAGATATTGAGATGAAATTTTGTTTGCAAGTACTCAGTCCAGTTAACTACATCTAGTATTCTTTTAAATTCTGTTAAATATGTACTTTGAACAAGCCCAGATGCCGGGTTATCATCAGTGTTGTTGAGTTGCAACTAGGAGATCAGATCTGATATATAAAAATAAGATTTGCAACTGGGGAAAGAGGCTGCAACTAACTCCAGCATGGAGCAGCCCTAAAGAAGGAGCCTAAGGCTGCAATTTTGTACACTTACCAGGGATGCCCCATTGAACTCACTGGGATTAACTTCTGAGTAAACCATAGGATTGCACTGTAAAATGGTAGGGTCTAAATACTTTTAGAAAATGAATGTTAAATCAGGAGACGTCTCACTCTTGTTTTGCATCTATAGTGTTCAGTAGCCCCTTTAGTGTACTAGTCAGGGGCATTAATCAGGAGCCCGTAGAGCAGGGTCAGCAACTGAATGCCTCTGGGCAATCCCCCGCCCCAAGCAGGGTTTAATTTGTTCCAGAGCTCAACCGTGGGACATTTGAAGTAAGAAACAAGCACTTACTTGCAGGTGCAAAGTGCATGCTTCACTCAAAACTAGATCCTCCATCATCGTGTAGCAGAGCCTTCCCCAACCTAGTGCCTTTCAGATGTGTTTGGACCACAACTCCCATCATCCCCAGTCAGCAGGGTAAATGGGCTGTCTAGCTGTGGATGATGGGAGTTGTGGTCCAACACATCTGGAGGGTGTCGGGTTGGAGAAGGCTGGTGTAGCGCTTCTATTTATTCCGCTACTAAACTTTCATCCGTCTTAGCACAGGACATGTATGCTCAAGTTACAGGAAGCCAGATTCCGCCTGGACATCAGGAAAAATACGACAATGGAACCAAATACTTAGGGAGGTTGTGGGCTCTCCCACACTGGAGGCATTCAAGGTGCAGCTTGACAGCCATCTGTCAGGGATGCTTTGACTTGGATTCCTGCATTGAGCAGGGGGTTGGACTTGATGGCCTTGTAGGCCCCTTCCAACTCTACTTTTCTATGATTCTATACTTAAGGAAACACCAGCAGGAAGGATTTAAGTCCTCATCAGTGCCATGCAGTTAAGCCAGAGCAATTTCAATTTTGAGTTACAAATCCCAAAATGTCAGTGCACTGAAAATGCTTTGCTTGATGGGGGGGGGGGGAAGCAAGGAGTGAAACAAATATGTTTGAAACAGTGAAGTTTACTTTTTAATGCCATCATGTGAAGAAAAGTTAGCCCAGCAAAGAAAGTGGGGCATTAATACAATATTATATATGTTTAAGGCAACTAGCACTTTGTGCAGTCAAAAAAACTGAACTGAAGAAATAAGTGCTTAAATAATTCAAAAGATAGCTGAGTTTGCATTTCTGTGAACTAAGTATTGAGCATTCCAAGCCAACAGCGAACTCCAATCAATTTATATAGCTTACATCTAATGAGCAACAAGTACACAAATTATGAACTGAGGATTCAGGCGTGTTAAATTCTCTCATTGAGTTCTGTGCATATTTAGTGGCAGTATTAAGCTATATTCATCAGCAACAATTAATATTTGATGTTGACCTGCAAACTTCAAACATCCCTATCATTTCATATTTTATCCATAGTGGTGGCTTCACTTACATTTCTCAGGAAGCATTACTCTGACATGGATCCCTTCCAACCCTAAGCTGGTTCATGCTAAGGAGCATCTAGATTTCCAGCAAATCAGAGATCAAAGATTTTGGCTTTTGGTCCATGTACTAGACACACTTGTGTTCCTGCATGCTCCATATTTCCCCTTTGTCTGTTCAAACCAAGACACCCAGAGAGGCAGTTATTATTCAAGACGCCTTGGGAATTATATTGAAGTCTGATAGCCTGGCTGTGTAATATTAACAGGCCAGCTTTCCAAACATAAAAGACCCTTTTATCAAGTCTGTGATGTAAAAAGATACAGGGCTTCTGAACTCTGCAAGGTACTCCAAATAAGTTGTAAAGCTTTCCCACATGCTTTAATTTAGTGGAGAAATACAGTGACTGCTTACATTCCTTGCAAAGGCATCAGGTTAGGCTTTCAGCTGCTGTAGCCCTGACAAAAGCAGCACACAAGCACGGCTGAATTCGATTCCAAAAACCAAACCCACAACATGAATAAAATGTATTATTAAAGCTTTAGGAAGCCACCATATCTGTTGAGATCTGCTTAGTAAATCATACCGAATCAATTTTGCTATAATGTTCCAAAGAGGGAAAACATACACGCACACGTTTAAATATTCCGATAGTTCTATTGATGATAGGGGGAACATGAATGGCCATTGCGGTATTCTTTTAATCTTTATGAAAGATAGCCCTGGTTCGCATGACACGACAGCCCACCGTGGCTTAACTTAACAGCTGGGGCTGTCATGTTGTGCTGGGCACCCACGGGTGCCTGACATGCATGTTGCCAGAATTGAATTACTTCCAGCTTTTGAAATTAGAATTACAGTTGCATTGAGACCACACAAGTTCAAAATATTTTAGATGTTTTTGCTACAAAAAGGTTTTAGAATCCAACCAGAAAAATAGCCTTCAGCTGAAATGTTCAATCTTAAAGCCAGTCATTGTGTCCTGCAGTAACACACACAGGCTGCTCCCGGAGCCAGTTTTCCTGCTTTGGGGCCAAATCTTGGCACAAACTGGTTTCGTTGTGGGAGTGGAAGAAAATTGAGCACATACTTCACCCCAAACACATGTGCTTTGGCCATTTTAAAGTTCCAGGAACAAAGAAAACATGTGATGAAATCAGTCATTTCAGATGCTAATTCTGCCATTACCTTCTAGAAGGCATATGTTAAGTGAAGCCCAGCAGACTGCCTGCCAACTTGATAGCACAGCTGCCCCATGTCTATTCATGTCCAATTGAAATGAAATTTAGGACCAAGTTGTACATATATGCAATGACCATACTTGCGTATGTTTACTCACCTACCCTATCTTTCTGTCTGTGCTGAGGCAAATGTTCTCGGCCATATAAAGTTAGTGGGGCTCCCCTAAGTGAACTGCCTCTCCACCACCCCCTCCAGTACATTCAACCCCAGCTTCACTCAGTGTTCCCCCACAAACTTTTCAAATAGTCACTGTTTTTCAGCTACAATTCCCATCTATAAAAGCCTTGTACAGCTCTGGCCTGCTTCACAAAGTCACAATAGAAACAAATCAGAAGGGTTGGGAAATGCTTTGCACAATGAAAGCACAAGTTTCTAACTCCCCCCTGCAATGATAGAAGCTTTAAAAACACTGAAAGCAGAGGTTCCTGAGATCCTGAATTCTAACCTTTAAAAACTTTTCTCCACAAGGCTGCTCATCGGCTGTATCTACTTTCAGTTTCTTAGAATTCGTCTCAGAATTAAGATCCAAGCACTACATGAGGAGCGTTTCATTTCCTGCTTTCCCCTACATAATCTCTAGATCAGGGCTCTCCAACCTTGGGTCCCCAGATGTTGCTGGCCTACAGCTCCCAACATACCCAGCCAGCATGGCTAATGGCAAGGGATTCTGGGAGCTGTAGTCCAGCAACATCTGGGGACCCAAGGTTGGAGAGCCCTGCTCTAGATGGTACTGTGGTATAGCAGAATAGTGCAAATACACAAGGGGTTTCTTTAGATTTTACAATTAAATACTGCTCTAAAATTTTTTACCAGAAGTGATTTTTAGACACAGAAGTGAAACTGGAGGGTCCCAACATCATCTAAAGAACCCGTAAACAACTGTGGTAGGGAACGAAGAGCACATGATAAATGCCTCATGTAGAAAAGCCCCAAGAGTGGACAAACGGGGAAGACCAAGCAATACTCGATATACTGTGGTCAACACAGCTCTGTACATGTGTTATGAAGCTGTAATCCTGTAGTAGTGCTTGGCAACTGGGAGATCCCAGAGCCGAACAGATTTCCTGAAGAGAAAGGTGTGATGAAACTGATGATGGTTGCAATGCGGTTTGATGGCAGTTTTCTTTGGGAGTTGTGGAGCTGGCCTAACACTTTCCAGCTCTCCTCTGAGTCCACCCCCATTAAACTAGGTGCTGACCACTGTCTTGCAGAATGGCTTGAACATGCCCTACCAAGTAGAATAGCTCTAGGCTGGTTTATTGCAACTTTGCAGATTTTAGCAGTTTAGATTGGGTCCATATTTACTCAAATATAATGTTGCTATGGCTTGATTAAAGTTGCACAGAACTAAAGCTTGCATACTCCTACACAAACCTAGCGTTAATCTAGGTTAGTAAAAAAATACTTCAAACCCTGCTAGTCAATAACTTGTGAGTTCTTCAACTTATTCGGGGTTTTGTAACAAGTCTCTGAAACCATCTCTGCAACATACATAAAATGTTGCTATGTTTTCTTTCACATGGCAGAAATGATCCTTGCTTCAAGCACACATTAAAGCTCCAAGAGAGGGGGCCATAGCTCAGTAGCTGAGCACCTTGCTTTGCATGCAGAAGGCCCCAGGTTTAATCCCCAGCTTCTCCAAATAGGGCTAGGAAACCCAGAAACCCCGTGCCAATCAGTGTCGACAATATTGGGCTAGATGGACCCATGGTCTGGCTCAGAATAAGGCAGCTTCCTATGTTCCAAACTCGATGCACACTTTTCTGCAGGATTCACTTTGTAAATTCTTTACCTATGTTTTGACACGAATCTACAAAACTAGGGCTATCTAAAGATTTTAGTTAAAAAGTAGCTGGCTTTTAAATTAATAAATTTAACTTGCCCGTTACCAAAATATATAGGTACCTTTGGAGAATGTTGAAAGTGGTACAGGAAGTTAACAAACAAAAGCTACCTCTCATTGTTAGAAGGAAAAGCCATCTGTAGCAGAGCTGTGCATAAATGGCCTCTCAAAATTCTCCACCCATTTGTGGGCTGACAAATTCTCCAACAGCTTCTCACAGGTAGGGCTCACCATTGGCACGGGTTGTAGCACAACTGCTTTCTTTCCCCCTAAGGATGTGTGTGTGTGTGTGTGTGTGTGTGATGCCAATGCAAGTGGCAACAGAATCAGAATTGTGTTGGCAGCCTAGCCTCCATTTTGTATCCTCCACAATGCCGATGTGAGGGGGGCAGTGCTGTGTCCCACTCCAGGAAGAGGTGGAGCTAGTGCTGTGCCAAAATCTGTCCTCCAATTTCCAGAAAGCTTTCTTCACTTGTTAAAGAGGCTTCCATTTTTCTGCCTCATTCTCCGGGCATTTTATAACTTATTTTGAATTTGTTTTGGTGGTGTTTTTGAGCTTAATCACTATTAGGTGGCTGAGGGTGCTGCGTGTGTTTTTTCTTTCCCTTACACATCCCTCCATTGCTCTGCACCATCCCAGGCTGTCTGCACTTCCTGAACTAGAAAAGCCCTGTGGCAGGAATGACCTCATGATTCCACCTAAAACATCAGGAAAAATTTCCTGACTGTCAGAGCGATAAGACAATGGAACCAACTACCTAGGGAGGTGGTGGGCTCTCCCACTCTAGAGGCATTCAAGGTGAAGCTGGACGGCCATCTGTCAGGGATGCTTTGACCTAGATTCCTGCATTGAGCAGGGGGTTGGACTCGATGGCCCTGTAGGCCCCTTCCAACTCTACTTTTCTATGATTCTATGTCTTCCCCTGGGCTTTAAATGAAGTGCAGAAAGCTGAGGAAGCTACAGGAAGCTGGAGAGGTGATTGTACACCCACACACACTCCTCAGCCACCTCATAAGGAAGGTGAGCACACAAACCGCAAACCCAACCCATGAGAATTTCTCCAAAATTTTCTTCTCCTTTGAGTTTCTTTTTGAAAGCAATTGCTTTTCTATCAAATTGAACGAGAATGGTTGGGGGGGGGGAGTGGGAGATTTTTTTTGGCACAGCACTAATAATGTTTGCTTTCATTCTCCATCAGAAGGAACATACCAGAGCCAAACCAGCAAACACATACACAAGTGCCCTTCAATTAAAATTTACCCCCATAAATTGCAGCTTTAATTGATCAATCTGCCTATAAATTAAAGCTTACAGCCCTGATAAAATTGTAAGAATTGCCATTGTTGTCACTTGAGGCTCAGGTGGCCTCAATGGCATAGAGTGCCTTCTTTCTACCAGCTTCGGCTGGTGGCCCAGCTACACCCCGATCTAGACAGGGATAACTTGGCTTCAGTACTCTGTGCTCTGGTAACCTCCAAGTTAGATTACTGCAGTGCACTCTATGTGGAGTGCCTTTGACGATGGTTTAAGAAGCTGCAGCTTCTGCAAAATGCAGCAGCCAGATTGATAGAAGGGACCAGGTCTGAATAGATAACACCAATTCTGGATTGCTTGCACTGGCTGCCTGTATGTTTCTGAACCCAATTCAAGGTGTTGGTTTTCACCTATAGAGCCTTACATGGCTAAAGACTGCAATACCTGAGCACTTCACCTGGTATGAACCTACTTGTATACTATGCTCATCATCTGAAGCCCTCTTCCAAGTGCTTCCAAGCCCCTGAGGGAAGCTCGGAGGGTGGCAACAAGGGAGAGGGCCTTCTCGGTGGTAGCCCCAATTATGGAATGCTCTCCGCATTGAGGTCCACCTGGTGCCAACATTGTCACCCTTTCGGCACCAGGTTAAGATGGTCCTCTACTCCCAGGCATTTGGCAGCATATAATGTGTTGGTTTGTTTTTTTTAAATGTCAGTTGTTTTATCAGGTCCTGGTATCTTATTGTAACACTTTTAGCTGTTTAAAATTGTTTTTAAACTTTGTATGTTAGAGTTTTTATATTATGTTTTTTTTATTTTATTTTTGTGAACCACCCAGAGAGCTTTGGCTATTGGGTGGTACAGAAATTAAATGAATGATGTATTGAATGGAAGATTCAGCTGGCTCAGTATTATATTTCCCAACATCCACCAGCCAGATGACAGAAGGAAGTTCACATTTCTGAGCACAATGGGGATATGCAATCCATCTCTGTTCTAGTCCCAGCATCTGGAAACTGGGGCCATTTCACCTCTGAACATAGAGGTTTGCAATTCTGGCCAACATGATTAGTAGCTATCTATGACTTCAGTTCTCCCCATAGAAAGTTCAGTAAGATGCTCATTTTGAAATGCCCCATTTCCTTTAAATTTATTTCTACTGATTATTTCATGATAAAAGTCCACGAAATGTGTAACTGCACTATGAGGCTTCCTATAGAAGAGAGAGAACCAAAACAAGCAACACACAACATAGTCCTCAAGGAAAAGTCTTTCCTAACTGGCTGGTTTGGCAGCTGCTGCTGAGCAACCCCACCAGTTTCAAGTAGGACAGACAGAGTGCCAATCTATGCTCTTGCAGAGTATCTTTATTTAAGAAGCACCAAAAAGAGAGGGGTGGTGGTGGCTTGAAGATATTAAGCTTCAAGCTAAAGAATGAATAAGTTTGAAGATTACAGAACAATGGTTTTGTAACCCCAAGGCTTGTTCTTTTGAATTCATAATTCTAAGAGGATACACTTTGCTTATACTTTTACTGACTGGAGATTTGATATCAATCTGCTAACAATTATGCTATTGCATAATGAGGTTTTCCCAATAGCAAAATTATTATTTGCCCTTTTAAAGTTTTTTAGGAGGAAGAGAAATCTCCTCCCCCAAATGTTCTTACACATTTATCACAAAAACCTATTTTATTTTATTAGCAAATACTTGCCCTTGGCATATCCTCTGTGCCTTTTGGAATTCAAAGTTCTTCCATTTCTCCCTCAGGAAATACATCTTCTCCCATCTCCTTTCACCTCTAGAAATTCTTCTGAAATCCTCCTCTTTGTTTAATAAAGGTGCCTTACCTTTCCCCCAGCTGTAAATAATGCCTTTGAAACCGGGACTGTGGCATTCAGTTGAACAGCTGTATATTGCAGAAGTGCCTAAGCAGGCCAAGACCCTTATTTTTAGAAAGTGATCCATTGACGAAAAGTTAAGACCAATAATAAGATTCAGCAGAAACAACTTACCTTTTAATTCAACATTATGGGGGTCCAACAAGGGCCCCATTCTTACCCACAGATGAACTCAGTGGGGCTTGCTTCCGACTAAACATACACAGTATACTACTGCTTCTTTTGAAATAAAAATGTAACTAGTTCTTTTGCATTTGTAGGCAGGCTTAGTGCCTTAAAAATGAGAGAGAGAGAGACATTACACACATCCACACAAGTCAAGTGCCCCTTTCATAAACAGCTCAATATGTACAAAAGTCAGGACAAGAGACAAACGGAAGGTATCTCTAAGCATAGGGCAGGAGTAAAGTAAGATTCTAACTGAAGTTCTTCCCCCATCCCACCTCCCATCATTGATCCGTATTTGACTTTTGCACTAAGACACCCTAATACTAATACTTTTGCACAGTATTGGTCAACAGACCTTTTACTAAATCTCAGGAACACAGCAGCAAGCTTGGCACCAACTTTGTTGGTATCAGTTTTTGGAGGGAAGGGGCAGGTAAACCACCCAAAAGTAGATTGCAAATCACAACAGCACCTGGGGGTAACACCTCCCTCCCCCACCTTTGCCCAATTGGGTGCGATTGTGCCAGCCACCATAATTTTTTTAAAAAATGTCACCAGGTAACATGTGACATATTTACTTGGTATCCCAGAAGAATTTACCAGTGACCGTGCTGAACTCCAAACTCCCAACCTCCAGTACACAACAGTTATAAAAATATACCAATTTTAGGGTTTATTATAAAAAACAAAGGTAGTCCATACACACAAAAATATTTGTTTAATTGGAAACCGTACATCAATCTGCACTTTTTGTACTGTAGTGCAGGACTGTAAAATCAGGGTCTCTAAAGTCAGCCTATTGTTTCAAATAAGATCAGTAATTTAAAAAAAATGAAACAGAGAAAAGAATCAGGTCTCAAGATTCAATTCACGCTCACAGTTAGTTTCTGTTAGGTGCATCTTTCTTCTCCTTTGATCAACACTGACCATCTTTTCCGGACTGTGCCACCAATATCATGCAGACAAAAGATATGTAGCTTTGCTACAAGTTATTTTGTAATCAAGTCATAGTTTGGGGACAGTGCTGAATGGGCAATTCAGCACTGCTCCAGGATCACACCTCTAATGATTTTTTTTTTTTAAACTGGAGTTGAGTCTACCTCCCAACTCAGTGACAAATATGGCTATATTGTGATGGGAGAGAGTTAATCTGAGAGAAAAGGGTCATTCTGGATGCTACCTTAACAGTCTCTAGAGCAGGGCTCTCCAGCCTTGGGTCCCAAGATGTTGCTGGACTACAGCTCCCAGAATCCCTTGCCATTAGCCATGCTGGCTGGGTATGCTGGGAGCTGTAGGCCAGCAACATCTGGGGACCCAAGGTTGGAGAGCCCTGCTCTAGATCAAACAAAACCATCACCTGCCTCTTGAATGAAGCAATCAGATTACTTTAAGTACAAACAGCTGTATATTACTTCACATACATAAACCATGAGGATGCTTCCAAACCAAGAGCAAGTCGCTGTTTTTTTAAGACTTCAGAAGCACAGGAAAGGGTTAAAAAGCTGCATCCAATTTGCCCCCCATTTTCTTGTAGAGAAAACACACTCCAAAAGCATCAGTCATAGGATGTAATTTGCCTATTGCTCAGCTCAATGAGACTATAAAACCCACAGTATCAACACACAAATAATTCTTTTCAGAAGAATAAAATGTACAATAGCTACGTTAGGTAGCTAGCTGAAGAAACACCACACGTCACACAAGAATAAGTCAACTGTCTGAATAAGGATTTACTTGAACAAAATCTTTAAGGGTACACTATACTCAGTCTCATTTTAAAGGAGTTGATTAGATTTTTATACAACATAGCCCCTGGCAATTTAAAATAGACCCACTGAAGAATGGAATGGAGAGTTGGAAATGCAACGTTTCAGAACCAGGCTGCATGTGTTTTTAACTTCTTTTCTGAGGAAGACTTCTCAGAATCTGTGTCTTCAAACTCTGCTCTGTGCCTTTTCTGCCGTCCATGGATCTGCGAGCCATCACTATCCGCGGGATGCAACTCGGCCACATCCTCTTTCTTGCTCATGCTGTGACTGGAAGAGTCTGTTGCAGACAGGCAGCATTCCTTGTGCAAGGATGTGCATGTCTGCACAAGACTGCCGTTATCAGCATTTAAATGTAATTGTATTCCTTGGACCACAGCCTCCTGCTCTCCAACACTCTGTCCGTTATTAAGGTAAGAAGAGCGAGAGTGTAAGTGCCCATTATTGTGGTTTGAACAGGAATTGTCAGTGTTCCTGTCCTCATTGTCATCTGCTGGGCTTCTAGAGAAATTTCCAGATCCACTACAGTTGGCAGTAGAAGAAAATGAACCCTTAGAAACAGCCAATGGGTTGTGGCTGGATGCTGGTTGACAATTCTGGTTATTTTTCTGCTCCACAAATCCTGTAGACTGATTGCATGGTTCTTCAATGTAACTGCCTCGTTCTTTGCAAATGGCTTTTCCATTGAGCTTCTTAGCCTCAAAAGAATG
Source organism: Shinisaurus crocodilurus (assembly GCA_021292165.1). NCBI lineage: Eukaryota > Metazoa > Chordata > Lepidosauria > Squamata > Shinisauridae > Shinisaurus > Shinisaurus crocodilurus. The sequence continues at coordinate 246,494,218 of CM037876.1, forward strand.
ATCCACAGACCCACTGCTCCCAGTATCTTGGGCGAGGCTTTCCTGGTCCTCCAGCTGTCGTCGATTATCACAATCATGATCTTGACTGTTTCTCGAGTTTTCTGCTGAGCTACGTTCCTTGAAGGTTTCTTTGTTACGGTTTTCAGTAGAAGGATCCTGGCCACCTTGACTTTTTCTGCTAGTTCCTGGTCTCCCCTCACTTTCTCCACCTCCACGTGAGGATTCACCATCTTTATTAGCTGCATAAGACATATAAGAATAATGAAGCCACCTGAAAGCTTTGTAGATCTTCCTGTCTACAGATTCAGTCTCTGAGCAAGGAGAGATTTTCTCTTTGCGGACCTCTGTGTTTGCAGTACTCCTTTCAGGAGATGAAGCTGGAGAAGGAGAGAGGTCATCCACTTTGATCTGGGGGTAATCATAGAGGTCTTCACCTATGTAGGTACTTGTGTTTTCTCGGTTTGCATTAGTCCTTTCTTCCTTTTGTGGTTTCTGTCTGCGCCTCAGCGCATTGCGCTGCCGGGTTGAGGCACGCCGCTCATTCAGTTCCTCCTCATCTTCGCTGCTGCTGCTGCTGCTGGAGCTGCTTGAGTCATTCTCCTCAGGACTTGGGGACCTTGGCCTTGGAAAAAGATCAGCGTCCAGCTCAGTCTCACAGGTATTTTCATCAGAATCAGACTCATTAGAAAGGGCCAGAAGACATTTATCTTGATACCTCCTCAGTGCAGATAACCGTTGCTGACGAGTAGCCACAGCTTCTCTTGGGGGTGAAGATTCAGTAGATCTCAAGGTCCCCAAGTTATAGGCAGGTTCATCAGATTCTTCTGTCATGTGAGGTGGGGAGTGACGCAGAGAAGTGGAGGACTCAGATTCACTATAACCTGAGCGTTCACTTACTCCGGCATGGAGCTGCAGGATCGTGCTTTCACTGAGGTCACTGTCCGAGTCTGAACTCCACCCCTCGATCTCTCGACGGACCAAGGAGTCAAAGAAGGCCATCATTCGTGGATCCTCTTGGACTGACTGATTGGCATAATCATGGGACAGGCCACTGCCACTGTTCAGCACAAGACTAATGTACTCTTCATGCGTGTACAGACATCGCGAATCATCCTCGATTTTACCATCGAGATCTCCTGTGCAACCAGGCTGCCGATAAGGACTCCAGATCTAGAAAAGAAAAGAAGAAAAGGTTGCTTTATGTATCTTCCATACAGTATTTTAAGATGTTTCGGCAAGCATTATTTTAGAATACAAGAGAAAACAATTCCTTTGCAATAATGTTGATATGGCATTTGATACAAAACAGTTCTTTTTATTCAGTCCCACAGATTTGTTCCATTTCAGAGGCAAGATCATTCCCCACTTGAACTTGAGGATTCACAACTCATAAAAATGCCCTCAGCTTGAAATGAAACACCAGACTTTAGCACTCTATTTTTATATAATAGGTGTTTACTTGGGTTGTTGAGGGGGATGGACGAGGGAAGCAGTAAAAATACTTGGTTGCTTTCTGTGTAAAACTGTAGGCACTAATGAAGGTACTTGTTTCCCAGGAAACTAGAGCTACTTGTGCTAGAGATGTGTCATGGTGTTTCATCAAGTTGCATATTTCACCTTTTCAGCAGCTGTGGATATTTCCACACTGTAAGTTGAAAATCTAGGAAGAATATGGTTGAGACATGATATTGGCTCCTCGGTACTCCAGTGCAACCAGACTGGAACATATGAAATTTCCAGTCACACGATCCTACGAGGCTGACAGAAGAAGTGAGTATTTTTTCTCTGTCCTCCAAGGTTCTCTTAACATCATATTTGAGCTAGCACAATAAATCGTTTTTTAAAAAAATTCAGTCATATGAAGATATTATCTAAATTAGCATAACTGTGCATCACCACTGAGCCTTATGCTGTTCACCACCTGCCCCCTGGCACATAGCTGTGTCTGAAAAAGGGAATGGATCACACCTGTGGTGCAGTCATTCTAATTTATGTGGATGGGAGGTGAACAGCATATGGCTCAATGGTGATGGTAGAGGTGATGCACATTTATGTTAATTTAATCAGGCTAATTTTTTAATTGGTTGACAGTCTTATTGTAGTAGACCTCCCTCCCTCCCTCCCTCCCCCACTTCATCTTGCCCTTGGCTAATTTGTGGGCCGGGGCCCTAGGGAGGAGGGGGCATGCTCTAGGAGTACCAGCCTCCCACTCAAAGCAAAGGATAGTGGTTGCAGTGTGTGCATAACACACAGCCAGCCAGCCGGCCAGCCAAGGAAGACCAACCCCCACCCAGGTTTATAGTTGTGCCCTGAATTGATGGATTGGACTGCATAATTCAAAAGAAAAATAAACTTCATTAAAACCTAGTTCTGAAGAAAAGGCAACCTGCTAAATGAGAACACCTCCACCTCTTTCCCCTTTTGTCCATCTTATCCTGTCCTTCCTTGCATATTAACAAAAGGGACAATGCAACTCTTCCCCCAGTATTGGTTTTTATTTCCCAGTTTCCTCCCACAATATATCTACCACTTCCTCTGTCTCATTCATTTAAAAAGGCTTCACCTCTTCCCTCTATAAGGAAGGAAGGACCAAAAAGAAAGAAAAGGAGCGGGATCCAGCCATTTCCTTTTCCCTTCTAGCTTGCCAAACCTCTTTCTCCAGTGGCCAATAACTCAAAGTCCAATAGATGTTGGGACGAAGGTCCTTTTTCTCCCTATCTCCTGCTAAGCACAGAGCCACCCGGTAGGCCTGAAGGATCTGAGACAGAAGCCCGAATCTAAAAATCAGTCAATAAACAAAATGGTGGTGCAACCATATGGTTTTATTTTGCGACTATCCCTGCAAGGCAGCTGTGGGGCAGCCTGGACTCAGGCCTACAAGAAATGTTTTTGGAGAGTCACTCACTATCCCTCAAACTTAAGGCTTAAAGTCATCCCCACCCCCAAAAGATGTACTGGCTTGACTTCTCCTGCCTGAATAAGCCTTAAGAGAAGGAGCCTGTTCAGTAAATAGCCCAGCTCTTAATCCCATTCCTCAAAAATTGCACCCCTCAGGAGAAAGGTACAGAGATGTAGGGGTTAATCATGGTTTAATTCAGTTATAATAACTGGGATAACCAATTGGAGCTGCTACTTCACCAGCACAGTTCAAGATTGAGACACATCTGCAGGGTGCATCCATTGGTTCACAACATGAATGTGGAATCTGGGTGCCGATTTCAAATGTCAGACAGTTTTTAATAAGAAAAAAAGAGAGTTCAAGGGAGCATCATCTTTACTTGGCAGGAAAGTCTCAGATTCCTTTTATATGCAAGAAGCGAGGCAGTGATCTGAGAAAAAGACATAATCTAGCATATTTTGTGCTATACTCATATAAACTGAAATATAATATTGGTGCAAGTGTGTATAATTGGAATAAATGTGCTACATTGGATTATCCTATAAAAGCAGAGAGCGGTAGTAGTCTGTCTCTGTGGCTGTCTCCATAGAAACAAGTGTGGAAAGAGCTTCATCTCTTACATAGTAGCGCATTTTGATTGTCATTAATACATAAATAAGCAATACCTTACTACTTTTCCCTCCCACACAGTTTACCAAGTTTCCACTGCCATCAATATTCCATCCAACACTGCCCTCCTGCTATCAACTTTCTACAGATTTACATCAATTTCTCCATGCCCCCCACGACAAACACACTCTCCCCTCCCCGCTTCTACTGCATCCACAGCAACATCTGCCTGCCAAGTAAGGTTTTCTGTGGTCTTCTCGTTTGATTTACCATTGTACCCTCTCTCTGAAGCATTGCTTGGCTTCATATTCTCCATTATGTTTAAATTATCATCTCAAAGACTGCCTTCCACATCCAAACACTCTTTTAAAAAGAAAGTCCTCATGCTGAAGTTTACAATTCAAAAGTAAAATAAAGCTGTATTTTAACTTTGCTTTAATTTACAACACTAGGACATGGTTCGCATGACACAATAAACCACGGTGGGTTATCACCCTTGTTTGTTTCAGAGTGGCTTGTTGTGATGTCCAAACCCAGCACGGTTTCTTCAGCGTGGTTTATTAACCATGAACAAGCCACCCTGAGAACCCATGTCTTGTTGTTGGATTTTTCTAGGTAGCTTGTCGTGTGCAAGTGCGCACTTGTGAATGACAGAAAAATAAAAAAATAAAAAATCGAACCCATTTTTGCAGTAAGCGCAAAAAGTACTGCCCATATTCTCGCAGTAAGTACGCCCATATTCTCGCAGTAATTACAGCCATACTCCAGCAGTAATTACACCTGCCACCCCAATAGCTCCGTCTCATTCAGCTGCCACTTTTGGAGTTTGGAGTCAAGGAAAGCACCAAAGTGGGAGAGGAAGTGACAAGTGTCCATTCAAGAAGCAATACAGTGAGAGGATGAAATTGACAAGTGGGGTCAACGGCACAGAGGGGATAGTGATCTGTCCTGCTGATAAGACAATAGAAAGTAAATAGGGGACAGGAGAATGTGTGCACTTGTAAACAACAACAAAATTATAAATAATTAAATGGAATCCATTTGCTTTTTTTTTTTTTGTCTGAGTCACATTGTAAGCTCAGAAATGTATGGACTTCGACTGCAGAGTGCGTCCGAGTCCCTGTTTGGTCCAGAAGGTGTGATAACTAAGTCCACTCTAGCAAAAAGCACCAAGTCTTGCACAATCATACTAAACAACATCTCTGTTTAGAACATGCATCACAATGAATGAGCAAATAACCGTTTGTATTTAGGAAGAAGAGGATATATTAGCTTTAAAAAAATCAGAGAGAAAAAAAAAAATTCACAACCATGGCAGAAAACTCACCTTTATAATCTTTTCCACGCCTGAGGAGCAGATCATGTAGGTGTGAGGATTAAATCGGACCTGGTTCACAATGGAACGATGTCCTTTCAATACCATAAAGGCACCGTTAACCACCCTGCCAATCCCACCTGGAAAAACAAGAGAATAGCAGAATTAGACCATATTCCTTGATTGCACTGACAATGGAATACTAACTCTATACCTAAGCAATCACCACAACATTACAAATAATAACTTCAAAGAAGATGGGTCTTGAACCTCTGTTATGAACTCAGACCCCCTCCCCACCCTGAGCAACTGGAAATGACTAGGTAAACACTGGCCTAGTCCAAGCCTCATTTAGTAGCCTCACCCTGTCAGCTGGAAGAAGTACTTCTGTTCTGACCACTGAGGTGCAACAGCCATGTTGACTACAGCATTACCCAACCAGGACGGTATTGCAAGCAAAATCGTGCTTCCAGGAGGTTTCCAGAAGCACGATTCTGCTTGCTAACAAGGTGCATGCATACCTCGTTTGCCTTGTTTCAATGCATGGGGGGGGGAGCCATTTTTGCAGCCCCTGGTTCTGCTGCTGCAGCTGCAGCCTACTGAAATTGTGGTGGGTGGCAATTTTTGCAACACTTTTGTATTTTAAAGACTAAGAAATTTATTATGGCATAAGCTTTTGTGGACTGCAGCCCAAAAAGCTTATGCCATCAATGTCAGCCTTTAAGGTGCCAACCAACTCTTTAGTTTTTTAAAATTATATCTGTGTATTTTTAAACTATATCTGTGCATAAAGTTATATACAAGCACCTCAATGACAGGGCTGAAGGCAGTGTTCAAATTGTAAAGAAAATAAAGAGTCAAGTCCTGTTCAGGTGTTCCGATTCTATGTATAGTAAATGTGTGAGGAGGAGGGAGTGCACTGGCCTTGCCCCCTTCATCACCATTCCCATTGCCCTATACACATGGAAGGCAACTTTCTGAAAGGGAGAGGCTCTCCTCGCACTTTTGAACCCTGATTTCCCATGGTTCAAAATTGTGTGGAGAGCCTCCACAGAAAGAGGAGGCTCTCATCTTCAGAAAGTCACCCTCTACATATAGAGGGTAACAGAGGGGGCGGGACTAGCACACTCCCCCTCCTTGCCCATTTACTATACACAGAATCAGAACATCTGAATAGGACCTCAATGTAACATGGTATCTAACTAACCAAATCAGGAATTCCTGGTTTAAATTTTGCCTCTGCCCTGAACTCACTAGCTGGCCTTAAGCAAACTGCTCTTAGCCCCCCATCTGCAATACAGATCAATACTTTCCCATCTTACACTGTCGTAAGTATGTGTAAGTATGTAAGTATGATAAAGTATGTGAAATGTTTGGAACACTCTAAAACATTATATTATAATATAATGCTAAGTATTATTAAAAGCCACATGAAACACAAACAACAATCTAACAATCCAATATTCAGCTTTATATCACACTGGGACTTTGACAGCCATCACCACAAAGTGTTTGAAATATATAGCAGTGAAATTTGAACTCTTGTGAAAACTGTATGAAAGCAAAGATTAACATTTGTAGTAGCCAATGGAAAGAGAGAGGGAGAAAAGATGGCAGGAAAGTTACAGCAATTTCCAGTAAGAGGCTGGGTAACTAGTTCACAATCAGCCCAAAATCAGAAATAGTATGTTGTTACCAGAAGTTACAGTTAAGAGGAAGAAATTAAGAAGCTTTTTTGAATATAGGATACAGTTTTGATTTAGAAAGGAGATCTCAAGTCTTCCAAGACTCTGAACAGTGAAGGGTCCTGGTGATGATCCATAAATGAAAACAAAGAATATGGAAACAGCCCCCCCCCAACCCAACATGACAAAGCAGGCTACGCACGGTGGCCATGTGTCTTATTTTACAAAGGACAGTCCCATTTGAAGGTGCCCTCTATTTGAAGGCCCATCTGGTCCAAGTCCAATTTAAAGATAAAGAACCATAAGAAAGAAGAGTGGAGGCCTTGAAGTTGTCCATCAACAGTTGGCACCTGGATAGCAGACTGAGGCAGGCACACAGGTCACAGACTTCCCTGCTATGGTGAGCTGTATTGTATTACTATTTAAATTATAGTATTGATTTCTAAATTTGCATATATATATATATATATATATATATATAATATGCAAGTTGTAATGCAAACATGTGTCATCTTTATCCTGCATTTCTTCTTTTTTGGCAATGCCTAAGTGGCTATCCTAGCAGGGACCATTCAGAAAGGAGGGCGATAAGTATCTTTCAGCAGAAATTCTTGTCTCCTTCAAGAATCACTCATTTAGAACTTTCAAAATCAGGTTGCCATGAACTCCCATTTTTCAATGATGTCTAGTAAAAACAGTGATTGCTCAGCATGGTGAAGAGTTTGACAAAAGTTTCAGATCTTGGTGATGACAGAATAAAATTCTCTCTGGAGAGGGGCAGGGAGGAAGCTACACTGTACAGTCTGTACTTGATACACCAAGTTAATCTTTTTGTTTTAAAAATACCCTGAATGTTAGTAGCCACGTTGGTTCCACAAAATAAAAAAGCAATAGCAAACGCACTTGGATCAACTAATGTTTAAAATGATAATGTAAGCCGCCTTGGGTTCCTTGCAGGAAAAAAGGCGGGGTATAAATATAATAAATAAATAAATGGAAAAATACAATTATTTTGCCCACAAAGCAAACAGCAGTTTGCATGGGGAGGGCATGATTTAGATGGGGAAAATGGCATGGGGAGGTTACACACACACACACACACACACACACACACTGCCATACTGATAAAAAAAAAGAAGACCCCACCATGTGGCTGCATGTCGGGGGGGGGGGGATTATCCTTATCACAGGAAAGCACAATCAGTAGATCTAATCATGGCTCTTTCATGTAGCATGCTAATATTCCAAAAGACAGCTTTCCTTTGTGGTAGTAACCTAATTAGACAGATTCCACACAAACACTCACCTGCTTCTGGATCTGGAGGAATTCTCCACATGTATAAATTGAAGTCATCAGAGCCAGAGAGGATGTACTGTTAGAAATGAAAATACTAGTAAGTTACAACAAAATCACTAAGGCAGCCCTTACTATATATATATATATATATATATATATATGGAAGATTAGAATAACTCAATTATATGATGCAATAAGTGTATATTCTACAATCCCATAAACTCATATTGCTAGTACAGTGGCAGGCTGAGGGAGTAATCCTACGCCCCCCTAGGCAGTGTCTGAGGGACCATAGGATATTTCGGATGCCCAGCTCTGAGGTCGGAGACAGTGCTCCAACCTCAGAGCTGGGATCAGCGCTCCGCCCCCTCCCCCTCCCAGCAAGCGTAGAAAGAACCGCGCCAGCTGCCTCTCTGAGGTTGGGAACACGACCTTGGAGAGGGGTAAAAAGGGGCATTTCAGTGGGCAGGGAGGGATGGAGACTGGAGAGGCCAGGATACAAGCTACTCTGAGCTTCTTCCAGCCTCCTTCCCTCCCCCCCTCCAAAACACTTTCATTAGACAGGCAAAAAAGACTGTCCAGCAAAAATGCAGGGTGAGAAGACAGGGAGGTAAATATTGCCTTGGCTGCTCCTCCTGTTTTGCATAGGATACTCATAAGCCTCCAGGTTCGGGGGCTTATGAGCATAGAGGGTGCAACCCATAGGATTCTGCCCTAAATGCTGAAAATATAAATACCAGGGTATTAATGATAAATGGGCAGGGATGGGGACTCGGACTCCAGGACTCGACTCGTGAGTCGGACTGAGTCCCCCCTCTGACTCGAGTCCCACTCGAGTCCCAATATTTTTAATGGGACTCGAGACCAAGGACTCTTCAACATCCCTGGGCTGTGCCAGAAGGAGTGGAGAGAAGTGTGATCGCCGGCGAAGATTTCATTTTTTAACATCATTTTCCTAAAATGCAACCTTTCAGACATTTTGGGTTTGGCTGCCTCTGCCTGCCTGCTTTGGGGTTCCCTGCCTCCTCTGCCTGCCTGGTTATTTTGGGTTTGTCTGCCTGGTCTGTTCTTGTCAAAATCAGTTGCAGAGTTTTGAAATAAAAAGGCACACTTGTGCCTAGAATTTATTTAAGCCACACATCTGAAGTAGCCTTATTTTGTTGGGAAAACCCCCCATTGATTTTAATAGGGACTCATGGAGTCAGCTTTGGGAGTGACTCGGGACTCGAGAGTCACCATTTTGGACCAAGGAATCAAACTCGGACTCGAGACTCGGGTCCAAAGACTCGTGACTCGACTCATGACTCGAGACCAAGGACTCTTCAACATAATGGGGGATGGAGGGAAGGAAGTTTTGATTTTATTTTAAAATCAGCTAGCTAAAAAAATTAATGGCTACAAACCTATGCAAACTTTCTTGCAAGCCCCGCTGAAATTAGTGGCACTTCACAGTAAACATCCATAAAATCATATTGCACAAATCTATCACCCCAAACTTTGTGCTTTTTCTACATCAGAAATGGTAAGAAAGCCTCCTTTTTTTTGCAAAATAATTCTTCACGTGCCTCAATTATATTTAAAAGGTCCACTACATAATCTCTCATTGGAATTATGAGGAAGGGCTATATGCAGCTCAGTGGTAGAATACATGCTTTACATGTAGAAGATCCCGAGTTCAATCCCTAGCATTTCCAGATACAGCTGGAAAAGATTCCTGTTTGAAACCCCGGAGAGCTGCTGCCAATCAGTGTAGACAATACTGAACTAAATGGACCAGTGATCTGACTCAGTATAAGGCAACTTCCTATGTTCCTCATTTGTTGCAGTGAAATATCTGCTCATATAATATCGTTTCTCACCATTTTTGGAACCAGATTTTTTTTTCTCCTTCTAGAAATAGGGCTGGCCCTGGCCCAAGATATTTTGCAATCCAGTGTGACTGTGCCACACAATCTGCAGGTTATGCTTCAGAATCCCACACCACATTTCAAAGAAGGCTGGGCCACAATTTCCAGATAGCATGGGATTCAAGAGCTGCACTGAAGCAACACTACATGATATCCAGGGATGCACTCTAGCAAATCATTCAAAGCTTCACTGATACCAATAAACATATTGTTGCCCCCAAGCAAGTGCTTGGGTTGTCTTTGTAGTAGGACAGCCCTGCTTAAGAATATTTGCTGAAAAGTTATTCAACCATCTTTTGCTGGTCTGGTTAGCCAGCAAACTAGAGGATCACTTGTAAGGCTTAACTCTGCTGCTTGAGAAATTTTGAACATCTGCTAAATGTCTGATCACTACAACGTTTATTTGCAGCAAGCAACTACTTTATTTTGAAGAACTGCAAACATCTTACTGACTAAAACAAACGTATTTGCATGTAGGTTGTATCAATTCTACACTTTTTATTTATTATCTATTTGCTCTGAGGTCTCTCCCAAAATTAACTCACTCAATATACTCACTGCATGAAAGATTATCAAGTGCCCAGTATCTCTCATTTTAAAAGCTTTCTCAAAAATACATTACTAGTCTGTTTAGCTGGAAAAATAACACACACAATTACACTTACAAATAAAGAATTTGCTAACAATGCAGAGGCAAGAAAGTGTTAGCATACTAGGTAATTCCTGCTGCAATTTTAGAAATTCAATATAGGGCTTTAATGTAGTTAAAAAGAAAAAGAAACAGTAAGAGAACACCTAAGGATGGCTTCGAAGAGATGCAAATGTTACATTTTTACTACATTTGATCAATCTCTGGTCTTTGCCAACCTGCAGTCCAACAAGGTATTCTTCAGGTTTGTGATACGTAACACAAAGCAGGAGAAAAGCAAGGTAATAGTTTAGCCTAGTTTTTGTTTTAAAACCCCTTATAGGAAATTGGTTTAATTTTAACCAAGGAACACTTGTTTCTGGTTTTTTTTATTTTCTAGGCAATAAACTGAATAAAAAGCAGGCTAAGATTCCTCATTCTTAAGGACTGAGAGAAGCGAAACGAAAACCACCTGAATATGAGATGGAAAAACAAAAATCTTGTAGGGTCACCATTTTGGCAAGTAACCTTTACATATTGTACATGAGCAATATTGTAAGCACAGAATCTTCTTATTTGTTTACACACAAGACAAATGATTCTCTTCTTGTGTTTTAATGTTTATGCTTTCCTATACCCACATAGTGCCTACACATGCAATTATTCAATTCATTAATACACAGAATTCAGATATGCAGCCCCAGTTGCTTTATCCAATTTCCATGCACTGGTTCTCACTGCAAGGAGATGTTTTCACTCACAGACATTCTCAAAATGTAAAGAGAAGGTGTTCAGGCACTCTACCCTAATTAGCACCAACAGAATAAACATTAGACACAAAGGTGATGATGCCCTTTCAGGTGCCATTTTAGAGAGATGTGTGTGCAAGAGGATATGCTTTGGGGACTATGTGGGGTGGTTTGTCTGATCTATACAAATGGGAACATGCACAAACAGCATCCCAGGAATTGCTTCGGAGAAAGCATTGCTAGAGGAGTCCCTTCTGGCACATGTTAGTAACACCCAAAAAAGGATCTTGCTCTGAAAGTTGCTTAGACTGTAGGTGTGAATGCAGGCCGCACAATGCATTCTTATAACTAAAAAGGATCTTCCATAAACAAGTACTGTCAGTGAAATGCAACAGATACCGCACTGGTGATGAAGTTGGTGGGTTTAGCTATACTTTCCCCCAATTGTAGTAAACCTAACAAGTTAAACATAGGGATCATAGAAATCATAGAAAAGTAGAGTTGGAAGGGGCCTACCAGGCCATCGAGTCCAACCCCCTGCTCAATGCAGGAATCTAGGTCAAAGCATCTCTGACAGGTGTCTGTCCAGCTGCACCTTGAATGCCTCCAGAGTGGGAGAGCCCACAACCTCCCTAGGTAGTTGATTCCATTGTCTTATTGCTCTGACAGTCAGGAAATTTTTCCTGATGTTTAGGTGGAATCTAGGTTCCTGTAACTTGAGCCCATTATTCCGTGTCCTGCAAACTGGGATGATCGAGAAGAGATCTTTGCCCTCCTCTGTGTGACATCCCTTCAAATACTGGAAGAGTGCGATCATATCTCCCCTCAGTCTCCTCTTCTGAAGGCTAAACATGCCCAGTTCTTTCAGTCTCTCCTCATAGGGCCTTGTTTCCAGTCCCTTTATCATCCTTGTTGCCTCCTCTGAACCCTCTCCAGTTTGTCTATGTCCTTCTTAAAGTGAGGTGCCCAGAACTGGACGCAGTACTCAAGATGAGGCCTACCAGTGCCGAGTAAAGGGGAATTAGCACTTCCCGCGATTTGGAAGCTATACTTCTATTAATACAGCCCAAAATTGCATTTGCCTTCTTTGCAGCCACATCGCAATTGCTGGCTCATATTCAGTTTGTGATCTACCACAATTCCAAGATCCTCTCACTGTAGTATTGTTGAGGCCAAGTGTCCCCCATTCTGTAACTCTGCATTTGGTTCCTCTCCCTAGGTGCAGCACTTGGCATTTATCCCTATTAAATGTCATTCTGTTGTTTTCGGGCCCAGCGCTCCAGCCTATCGAGGTCATTTTGAATTTTGTTTCTGTCTTCCAGAGTATTAGCTGTTCCACCCAACTTTGTGTCATCTGCAAATTTGATAAGCATTCCCTGTACCTCCTGATCCAAGTCATTAATAAAAATGTTGAAGAGCACCGGGCCCAGGACCGAGCCCTGTGGTACCCCGCTCGTTACCTCTCCCCAGTTTGAGAAGGAACCATTGATAAGCACTCTTTGAGTCCGATTCTGTAGCCAATTGTGGATCCACCTGATAGTTGTTCCATCTAGCCCACTCTTAGCTAGCTTACTAATCAGGATATCATGAGGCACTTTGTCGAAAGCTTTGCTGAAGTCCAGGTATATAATGTCCACAGCATTCCCACAGTCCACAAGGGAGGTTACCCGATCAAAAAATGAGATCAGATTAGTCTGACGGGATTTGTTCTTGACAAATCCATGCTGGCTTCTAGTAATCACTGCATTGTTTTCAAGGTGCTTGCAGACTGACTTCTTTATAATCTGCTCAAAAATCTTCCCGGGGATTGATGTCAGACTGACTGGCCTATAGTTCCCAGGTTCCTCCTTCTTGCCCTTTTTGAAGATGGGAACAACATTTGCCCTCCTCCAGTCGTCTGGCACTTCACCTGTCCTCCATGATTTCTCAAAGATAATAGACAGTGGTTCTGAGAGTTCTTCTGCCAGTTCCTTTATTACTCTAGGATGCAGCTCATCAGGCCCTGGAGATTTAGTTCAGAGTAATCAGCTGCTCCTTGACCATTTGCCTATCAATCTCAAGCTGCAATCCTGCCCCTTCAGTCTGCACTTCAGGTTTGCCAGGGGGGTCATAGACCCTCTTTTGGGAGAAGACCGAGCCGAAGTAGGAATTGAACACTTCTGCCTTTTCTTTGTCTTCTGTTATCAATTTGCCATCCTCATTGCGTAGTTGAACCACCAGTTCTTTCTTCTGTCTTTTACTGTGCATGTATCTGAAGAAAGCTTTTTTGTTGCTTTTAGCATTCCTCGCTAACCTTAGCTCATTCTCAGCTTTAGCCTTCCTGACACTATTCCTGCAGTTCTGTGCTACCTGCCTGTACTCTTCCCCTGTAGCCTGTCCTTCCTTCCACTTCCTATACGTGTCCTTTTTTGTTTTCAGGTCATCTTTGAGTTTATTGTGAAGCCACATTGGCTTCTTCTGTTGCCCTCTGCCTTTTTTCCTTTTGGGAATTGTTTGCAATTGTGCCTTTAAAATTTCCTTTTTTAAAAACTCCCACCCCTCCTGGGCTCCCTTTCTCGTGAGAGTCACTTGCCATGGGATCTTACTAATCATTGTTCTGAGTTTGTTAAAATTGGCTTTCCTAAAATCCAGGGTACGTGTTTGGCTACACTCAGCTTTTGCTTCCGTTAGAATCAAGAACTCAAGTATAACATGGTCACTTTCCCCCAGAGTTCCCGAAACTGCCACTTTATCCACTAACTCGTCTCTGTTGGTTAGAATCAGGTCAAGGATAGCCGATCCTCTAGCTCCTTCCTCCACTTTCTGTAGGAGGAAGTTATCAGCAGCACAGCTCAGGAATTTCTTGGAGGGGCCATGTTTGGCTGAATAAGTCTCCCAACAGATATCAGGGAAATTGAAGTCTCCCATTACTACCACATCGTGCCTCCTTGAAACAATGGCAATTTGCTTTTCAAAAGTTCCATCCTCGTCTTCTCCTTGATTGGGTGGTCGGTAGTAGACTCCAACCGCCATGTTCGTTTTATTCTTTGCCCCCTTTATTTTAACCCAGATGCTCTCAATGGGGCTGCCAAGCTCCTCTTCCTGTATCTCTGTGCAGAGATACGTATTTTTAACATACAGTGCAACTCCACCTCCCTTTCTGTTGCTTCTGTTCCTTTTGAACAAGTTATACCCTTCAGTTGCTGTATTCCAGTCATGGGAGTCATCCCACCAGGTTTCAGTTATCCCTATCAAGTCGTACTTGCCCTCATGTATCAAGAGTTCAAGTTCGTCTTGTTTATTGCCCATACTCTGGGCATTAGTATAGAGACATCGAAGACTATGTGCTTTATAGTCCGACTTTCCCCCTACATTTTGTGGTAGACTATCAATGAGCACCGCTGGAGCTGTTCTCTCCATTGTGGCATAGAGGCCTTCCTCCATTGGTACCCCCGAGTTTATGTCTCCCTCCCCTGTTGGATTCAGTTTAAAGCCCTCCTGATTAAGTTCCTCATGCTGTGGCCAAACACATTCTTCCCAGTCCTTGTGAGGTGCAACCCATCCTTTGCCAGCAGTCCATCTTCCAGGAAGTGTAACCCGTGCTCCCAGAATCCAAATCCCTCACGTCGGCTCCACCTTCGTAGCCAGTCATTCACTCGGAGTATTTTTCTTTCCCTTTCTATGCCTCTTCCAAGTACTGGAAGGATGGATGAGAAAACTATCTGGGCCCCGAAGTTCTTGAGTTCCATTCCCAGCTCTTCAAAGTCTGCCGTGATTTCTTTGTAACTCCGCTTGGCAGTATCATTTGTACCCACGTGGAAGAGAAGAAAGGGGTATGTGTCGGTGGGCTGCATGAGCCTCGGCAGCTGCTCTGACACATCCTTAATCCGTGCCCCGGGGAGACAGCACACCTGGCGAGTCCATGGGTCTTCGCGACATACTTTGGCTTCGATCCCCCGCAGGAGGGAGTCTCCCACTACGAGTACTCTTCTCTTCCTCTTGCTGTAGGCCTTGGTTTGATTGCCTCCACTCAACTGACCCTCAGCCTCTTGCTCGCTGTCACGTTGGGTGCCCGGTAATCCGTCCTCTGCAGGCTGTCCTCTGCTCTCGTCCTCAAGTACATGGAAGCGGTTCCATAGCTGCACTACTTCCACAGGCGCAGAGTGTCTTGTAGTTCTTCTGCTCCTAACAGTCACCCTTTTCCAGGGAGTTCCCCCTGCGTTATTTTCCCTTGCCTCTGCAGTCTCCGACTCCGCCTCATCCTGCCGTTGCCCTTCTGGCTCCTGTACTGTGCTTTGGTGCTGTAGATCCACCGTTCTGTCTAAGAACTCCTCGCTTTCTCTTATGCTCCTGAGGGTTGACACTTGCTGCTCCAGTCCTCTGACCTTTTCTTCCAACAGCGTGACCAGCTTGCACTTGTTGCACGTGTAGGCCATGTTGATCTCAGGCAGGAAAACAAACATTGCACACCCCTTGCAGGTCACCACCACTGCTGAGTCCTTTCCTTCCATAGTGCTCTGTTTCTGTCTTCCTAGAATTTTATTTTTTATTTTTTTTTGGGACCTCCCCTGCCGAACTCCGCTGCCAAACTCCTGTTTGCTCTCCCTGTTCGCTCGCTCTCTGGGAGCCTGCCCGCTTATCACAGTCCCAGAAACAGCTGGAGCCTCTCTCCTGTTGTGCTCCTGCTCAGCTGGGAGTCAGGAACAGAATGAGCTCCCAGGCCACACCCTTCCCTTTCAGCTCTCAGGCCACACCCTTCCCTTGCAGCTCTCAGGCCACACCCTTCCCTTGCAGCACTAGTAGTTGTTGTTTGTACAGCAGCACTTGCTGTTGCAGCACTTGTCGTTCTACTCCGCTGCCAAACTCCTGTTTGCTCTCCCTGTTCGCTCGCTCTGTTCGCTCGCTCTCTGGGAGCCTGCCCGCTTATCACACTAACTCAGATGTAGCATACTAACTCAGTTTGATAGCCTCCAAGATAAGAATCACTTAAAAAGTGTATTTAAGGGCAGGAAAAGTAATCTCGGTAGACACAAATACACTTTATTTTTAAAAAGTGGACAGTGAAGTAACCTGCTCATTTATATGCATTGCCAAGTTGTCTCCTCAGAAGAAGTCAAAATGTGGGACACAAAGTTGCACTTCTAATGCAGGATGACTGCAGGCAACAGAGACAAATGCTCTGTAAGCAATGTGTTCCAAACATAACTGCTTTTTAAAGCTTGAGATGCTGAAAGCTTGGGAAAGTAGAAAATCTGTCTGGGTTCTGGTCAGTTGATCTTTAGGGCAATATTAACAGTGGTCAGGAAAGCAGCTCTTATACAACAATGAATAGAGTAAGTAGATGATAAATTGTGCTGTACCTCTCCAACACTGAGTATATCAGGTCAGAGTCAGACACAAAGAGTCCATCTATCTCCATACTTTCCTGCCCAGAAAGAAATGTTTAGCCCCTTAGAAATCCCACCTTAAAAATGGAGGTTTCCTCTCTGACAGATCAGCTGATCTGTCAAGGAGCAATTGCCCCTTATTTATTTATTATATTTATACCCCACCTTTTTTCCTGCAAGGAACCCAAGGCAGGTTACATAATCCTAATCCTCCTCTCCATTTTATCCTCACAACAACCCTATGAGGGAGGTTAGGCTGAGAGTCAGTGACTGGCCCAAAGTCACTCAGTGAGTAAATGGGAAGTTTTGCATGTTCCCAAGATGCTAGCATCTCGGGAACACTTGCATCATTTAGGGGACACTGTAGACACTTGATTCCCTTCCCCCCAAAACCCCTGAGGATCCTGCTGCATGCCACCCCACTTTCTCTAGCAAGGTTCACTTGGGGCTTTGCAAGCATTTGACACCTCGCCGGGCTGAGGAGAGGGGGGAAGCTGGTGCCTGCTGTCCCCAAGTGCTGCTTGGGCATTTTGGGGGCAGCTGGCACTGGCATGTGCCTGGGAGCCCCATGGCAACAGCGGCAAAGGCAATTTGCCGCTGCAATTTTTTAAAAAAATAATAATTTTGGGGCACACAACCTTGTGCGCCCCCAAATTTAAAAAAATGGTGGGAAGCTATGGACTGCTTGTGGCTGCCAAAACAGGGTTGACTTCCACCTTTCGTGATCTCTCCCCCTAAAAAAAATTAAATGGAAAAAAAGCTGTGGTGAGCAAAAGGGCTTGCGGCAGCAGCGAGGGGGGAAAGCTTGGTGCTCCCATGGTGTCCCCTGGGGGACCTGCTGGGGGATCAAGGGGGGAGGAGGGGGAGAGAGGGGGCATCCCACCCACGATGTGCCCGATCATCTGTCGGGCGCATCAGAGGTAGCGTGGCTTCTCCTGTCGTGCAAACCCGCCCAAAGAAAGTTCGCATGAGGTGTGTGGCCAAAAGCAGCATTAACACTGCTTTCAATGCTGACAACCCCCCCATAATTTCCTACTCCCATTAGCATCTCCAAACATTAAAGTTGTGTGTTCAAACACAAGACTAACAGTTTTTAAAAACAGACTAAGTTGTTCTATGAGCAAAGATGTTAAGTCATCAGCCTCCATCTGTGACTAGCTGAGAACAACTGAGAGGGGAGGGGAGGAACGGCTTCCAGACGACAAGCTGCTGATTCAGAAGTTTGCCTTAGAAGGAAGAAAATTCCCAGGCGTGGTTAATAGCTGCTGCGTGAAGCATCAATCCCAGAGCTCTAAACATGCCTCAAATGTTTAGAATGAGCCATCCTCAGGCTGCTGTCTATGATGCTTCTTGACACATTCTTCTTTGCCTCCCTCCCTTCCTCCCTCCTCTACCCCAAAAGGAGCGAAGACAGGCAACTTATGCAAGCAGGAATATGATCAGCCACGGTTAATGTGGTCTTATAGCAGTGGGCTTTGCACATTTTGGAATTCAGCCACCCTCAGAAACCAGTGCTTTTTAACGGCTGTCTGCTGGAAAATTCTCAGCATCTTGCCGTTTTTATATTTCCTTAGGTTTTGCTGAATGCAAAGTATTAAAGAGGAAAAGTAAAACCAGCTGATTTTTCTTGGCTCATGTTTCCCTGCTTTTTGTGTGTGTAAAGGCTATTCATTTTATTATTATGTTTATTTCCCGCCCTTTTTCCTCTTGCAAGGGATTCAAGGCAGCTTACATAGTCCTCCTCCTCTCCATTTTATCCTCACAACAACCCTGTGAGGTAGGTTAGGCTGAGAGTCAGTGACTGGCCCAAAGTCACCCAGTGAGCTTCGTGGCCAAGTGGGGACTAGAATCCGGATCTCCTGAGTCCAAGTCCAACACTCTAACCACTATGCCACACTGGTTCTCTTTATGACTGATAGATCCTCTTAAAGATAATCTTAGGCTGCCATACCAGGGCCAGTTCCTTTTAAGAGTGAGGCAAGCATGTGAAAGACCCAAAGATAAGATTTTCAAAGATGACTTATAAAAGCTAGTTAAAAATTCACTGGAAAGAACAGGGCTTTCCGCCCCTAAGGTTTTCCCAAACAGCCATATATTTAATTCTTCTTATAGCAACTGAACAGTCAGCCTCTATAAATGTCACATTTCAGACTACAAGCATTTTGTTTATGATCAATGTGTATGTACCAGTTAAATTTATTGTATTATCAAAGCAAATGTATTTTTTAAGACTTCCTTAAAACTGAGGGAATGATTCAATCCTACTGCAATCCTACACACACTTGCCTGGTAGTAAGTTCCACTGAACATAGTAGCTGCATTCACATGTCATGGTAAGCCAGGATCTAGCTAATCCTAGTTTACTGTGAATAAACTGCATGTTCAAACCACCCATTCATTCCTACTTGGCTCCTCTGACTAATGCAGGCAGCTAAAGTAACCAGAAATCAAAAGCATAGCATGACATCTGAACCTAGGATCCTGGTTTGTTGCTCTCAAACAAGCCAGGATTTATAATAAACCCTCATTTATGATCCTGGCTTGTAAAGGGCACAGGATCTTTGTAACTGGAATCCTGGGTTAGGATATCACAGTAAGGTTTCAATTTCTGGTTAGTTTAGCTGCTTGCACTAGTGGGAGAAGCCAAGTGGGAGTAAACAGGCTGTGAGCATCAGCATGCTGTTTCTTTCTTTATTATTATTTATTTACAGCATTTTTACCCCGCTCTTCAGCCAAAAAAGGCTCCCAGAGTGGCTTACAAAAATTAATATTAAGACAGTCCCTGCCTTCAGGCTTACAATCTAAAAGACATGACACAAAAGGAAAAGGGATTGGGAGGGAGGAGGAAGAAAGCAAAACTCAGGCACCAGTTCTTAGTTACCAGAATCCAGGCTTACAGTGATGTGTGATCATGGCCAGAGGGAGTAAACATACACAGGATGGCACTGTTAAGAGTGAACTGTATGCTTGCTAGAAGATATACAAGAGCATATTCATAAGTGATCTCTTCTTCCCCTCCTCTACAGCAAAAGGTACTTTCACCCCAAAGGTGAACGGTAGGTACTTTTTCAGAAGTGACTCACTCTCAGCTCAACAGTAAGCCTTTTATAGCACTTCCAAGCCTTTGGGGGTGGGGAGGTAGAACAGTCCAGAACCTGAGAACATTGTCCAGGTAGGTCCTCCAAACTGCAGTTCTGTGGCTCACCAGATGAGGTAGCTGCACATAAGAATGAAGGTTCCTAGTTCTAGCCCAGGGGGTTTCTAACACCAAAAAATCCCCTCCACTTCCCAGTTGTGCACATCAAAAAAATTACTTATTTTTAATTAATAAGGCTACAAATGAATACACGGCACTATATTTTTTTTAAGCGGACAGCCTGCTTGAAGCAGGGGGGGAGGGAATGCAAGACTGATAACTAAAGTAGTGCTTAACTTCCCTACTTCAGTTGGGAGGTCAGAAGCCAAGAGAATAGCAGCTTGCCTAAAGTTCGCAGCACTTGTGATATCTGAACGGACAACTTCCTTGTTCACACCTAACAGTTTGGGCTGCCATCTCCATATTTAAATGCCTTTGAATTTTTCCTTGCACCCCCCTCCCTGCACGCCATCGATATAGCAGTGCTTGCAAAGGCTTTTCAAGTTTCTCATCTGCGTGGACTTTCAGTAGTCTCAGGCATAGCCAGCTCCCTCTCTTAAAACAGTCGACCAGCTTTCTCAATTACACTTCAGAGATAAAACTCCTGAAATGTTGAAGTCATGGGGGGTGGGGGGTGGTGGACAAAACATTGGCAAAACACAGAAGGGGGGGGGAGTTGAGAATTGAAATATATGCAATCTGTACTTTCTTATTAAACCCAAAGTGATTTTACTGTTTTAACTACATAAAACACATCATTTACAACTTAGCATATAACTTCATACTATTTGGCGTACTTACGAAATTTTCAAAGCAACCCCATGCTTCCTTACTCAGATGACATACTCTGTACAGTGGAGCTCCCACCTGTCTAGGTGTGCATAAGACTGCAGCCTCAAAAGGGCTCAATGCCTTTGATTTGTAGCAGGGTGGCGGCTGCATCACAGTGTTTGAGGGTATCAGTGAAAAGGTGGACACAGGGTGGGGCCAGGTCAAAAGAACAGACTTGCTGTTCTCACCAGGAGGAAGCAAGCAGCATTTCACAAGCAATGAGGGGCCTGTCTATCCATTCCTCTAATGCAGTGCTTCTCAAATAGTGGGGCGGGGCCCCCAGGGGGGGCGCGAGGCTCCGTAAAGGGGGGCTCGTTTGACCTCAGTTAAAAGTTTTTTTTAATATTGTGTTCCTTTAAATCCTGTGCTCCTTTAAATCTTTTCTGCTACAGTTAATAAAGCTATTCTTTGTTGTAAATTGATCCACATTTCTTTCTTTTTTTATTCTCTTATATGTTAATAAGGATACAGTGTTATGCAGAGGTGTACTTATAACAATTTTATAGACAAATGATACCATTTACAGTCGCGTGGGGGGAGCGAAATGTTTTCTTCTTCCTAGGGGGGGCATGACAGAAAATAATTGAGAAGCACTGCTCTAATGAAAATGGCAGCACCAAATAGGTGCAGAAGTGCATCTTGGGTTTGAGTATTGTGACAAGGTATCATTCTCTAACGCTGTCAATTATCTTACATTAAAAAAACATTATACTGCACATTTTGAATGAGTGAGCCTTGTTTTAAAAAGCATTTAACTCATTTCAAAAGAGATTCCCCCCCCAGTGTTCCCCCAAAATGTTCAGTTTTTCTGTTGGAAAAATTGGAAATAAATTCTTTGGGGGGTATGGTGTTTCCCCCCCAGGTTTTTCCCCCTGTTCTCTCCTTCAGGCTTTCATATTTCTATCTCTGGTATGGTATAGTTTCCAAGGGGGTGATCCAGGAAGGCCCAGTTCAAATCTCTCCTTAGCCATGAACCCACTAGGCAGCCTTAAGAGCTACTTCTTTCTCATAACAGATACGGGGCTGAGGCCAAGGCGATAATAAGCTGACCAATAGGTTTGTTGTAAGGATTACCAAGAACGCAGAAGAAGAGTTTTCAATGGTTTAAAGTCTAGATCAGGGCTCTCCAACCTTGGGTCCCCAGATGTTGCTGGCCTACAGCTCCCAGCATACCCAGCCAGCATGGCTAATGGCAAGGGATTCTGGGAGCTATAGTTCAGCAACATCTGGGGACCCAAGGTTGGAGAGCCCTGGTCTTGATATTGCTAGCAGTCCTTACTTCTGAACCACTCATTGTTGCCCACTGGTTTCAACAGTCTCATGCTGTTGACCACGGTATCCTCCTGGACCGCCTGGAGGGGTTGGGCATAGGAGGCACTGTAGTGTATTGCAGTGGTTCTAGTCCTTCCTCTCTGGAAGGTACCAGAGGGTAGTTCTTGGGGAGGAGGCTTTGGACCCTTGGCCACTCACTTGTGGAGTGCTGCAGGGTTCCATCCTCTCCCCGATGTTATTTAACATAAACTAAAGCCACTGGGGGCTATCATCAGGAGGTTTGGGGTGTGGTGTCATCAGTATGCGGATGACACGCAGCTCTACCTCTCTTTCAAGTCCTCACCAAGGTTGGCCTGTCCAAGTGCCTGGAGTCAGTGGGTGGGTGGATGGGAAGGAACATGCTGAAGCTGAACCCCGACAAGACCGAGGTACTTCTGGTGGGGGACAAGGGGATGTTAGGGGATGTTGACCTAGTGCTGAATGGGGTACATCTACCCATGAAGGACCAGGTCCGCAGCTTGGGGGTCATTCTAGGCTCCCAGCTGTCCATGGAGGCTCAGGTGTCAGCTGTGAGCCGGGCGGCGCTGTATCAACTCCATCTGATACGGCAGCTCATCTGCTCCCATCAGTGGTTCATGCCTTGGTCTCCTCTCGCCTAGACTACTGTAATGTGCTCTACGTGGGGTTACCCTGGAAGATGGTTCGGAAGCTACAGCTGGTACAGAACGCGGCGGCTCGCCTGGTTAAAGGCAGCCGCCGGCAGGATAACATCATTCCAGTGCTCAAGGAGCTGCACTGGCTACCAGTTGCTTGCTGAGCCGAATTCAAGGTGTTGGTTTTGACCTTTAAAACTCTATAGGGCTCCGGTCCAGTTTATCTCAATTAGCGTCTCCAGCAACACCAAGTAGGCCGCTCAACAAGATCTGCCACAGACGGCCTTCTCCTTGTCCCTTCAGCCAGAGCAGCTAGACTGGTGGGGACTAGGAAGAGGGCCTTTTCTGTGGCGGCCCCCATACTGTGGAACTCTCTCCCTAGTGACCTCCGCCATGCCCCCTCTCTGATGAGCTTCCGCCACTCACTAAAAACATGGCTATTCAGGCGGGAATATGGTGTGGGTTAAGATTTTTAAATTTTATACTGTTTTAAATGTAGTACCGTATATACTCGACTTTAAGTCTAGTTTTTCAGCACATTTTTTGTGCTGAAAAAATGCCCCCTAGACTTATACGTGGGTCAGCGGCCCCCCAGGACCCCCGCCGCCACCGCAAGGGACCGCCAGGCACCCCCTCCACCCCCAGGACCCCTGCTGCCACCCCCAGACACCCCACCCCCACCCACGTACCTGCACCCGCCGCCGCAGAAGCCCCTCCCCCGTCGAAGCCGCGCCGCAGCCCCCCCATGCCACCCCCACGCTACCCCCAGACACCCCAAGACACCCCCCGTCACCGTACCTGCTCCCGCCGCCGTAGCCCCACTTCGGAAGGGGAGGGGCGCGAGCGATCCTCTTCCCGCCCGAACCTGCGCCTTTCGCGGCCGGCCGAGCTGGCTGGCTGGCTGGCGGGGGCCAGCTCGGAGCGCGGTGCCATCGCGACGGGGGAGGGGCTTCGGCTTTCCCTGGATCTAACGCCGTCCCCGCTTGCCCGGGCGCTGCTTGAGCGGAAGGGAGGAAGGGAGGAAGGACGGACCGTCCGGCGGAAGGGAGGAAAGCAAACGCCGCCCCCCGCCGGAAGAAAAATAGAGAGAGAGGCGCCGGCGGGGGGGAAGGAAACTTCAGGCGCCCCCCTGGATCTGGTGTCTGGTGGAGAGCGGCGGAGAGGGGGCCTCCGTGCGCCCTCCCCCAGCGCGATGGCACCGCGCTCCGAGCTGGCCCCCGCCAGCCAGCTAGCCAGCTCGGCCGGCCAGCCGGCCGGCCGCGAAAGGCGCAGGTTCGGGCGGGAAGAGGATCGCTCGCGCCCCTCCCCTTCCGAAGTGGGGCTACGGCGGCGGGAGCAGATACGGTGACGGGGGGTGTCTTGGGGTGTCTGGGGGTAGCGTGGGGGTGGCATGGGGGTGGCATGGGGGGGCTGCGGCGTGGCGCGGCTTCGACGGGGGAGGGGCTGCGGCAGAGGCGGGTGTAGGTACGGGGGTGGGGGGTGTCTGGGGGTGGCGGCGGGAGTCTCCCCTCGTACATTTCCCACCCTAGACTTATACTGGGGGGCAATAAGTTTTCCCAGTTTTGGGGGGTGAAATTAGGGGCCTCGACTTATGTTAGGGCCGACTTAAAGTCGAGTATATACCGGTATTTTATATTTTATCATGTTGTACATCACCCAGAGTGGCCGGTTTGCCGGCCAGATGGGCGATTCATAAATACAATAAATAAATAAATAAAATAAATAAATGAAACTGGGTAGAAAAATGCACAAGCACATCCCACTTGCTGGGATTCAGCATGCAAAGGGTGGACACACCCATGCAAAATAAAAGTAAATAAATAGCACTACTGGAATTTACACCAGAACAGAGAAAGGCAAGAAAGCTTTTTCTGGTAGATTCATATAGCTATGGTTGGTAGGTAGCCATTTAGTACTTTCAAAGTGGTGAAAAACCCAATAAAGCTGTCATGAAACCACTACAGAGAGGGGGAATTATGGACGGTATGTTTTAACCAGAAAAATATGCCATTTTAGAAAGACAAAAACCCCAAATAAGAAGACCGCTAACATCTGGATGTATCCTAGGAATTACAATTCAAAACAGACCTCTTAACAGTTCCTCTCTCAATCTACCTGTTTTAAAACCACAGGCAATTTGAAAGGTCTTAATAAAAATGGAGAAGGTTCTCATTAATTAGCAAGGCCATTAAGTAGCAAGGCCATCGAAAGGCCATTCAAATACAACTCTGTTTCAGTAACAATCCTATACATATCTACTCAGAAGTAAGCTCCATTGGGTTCAATGGGGCTTACTCCCAGTTAAATGCTTTTAAGATTGCAGGTATTGGGACAGAATTCCTCCAGTTATTTAACCTGGAAAAGTTCAGTTCTACCCAGTGATGCAGACTGATAGCTCAGCGGCTGAATTTCAGTTTGTGGTTCCTAGTATAGTTGTTAAATTTCTGCTGAAAGTTAGAATAGTTTTTTAAAAAAGGTTTTGTGAAGTAATGTTGGTTTACAAAAAATCCATGTCACCGATCTCTCTCACAGTAAGGCCAACAAAAATATAACAATTGTTAATTAAGAGAGAGAATCAGGCACTACATATTTTTTCAGGCAAGAAAAACCTTTCAAAAAGAAAAGTAAAGAACATAAAATAAGGTATGTTAATTTAGGGATGTAGGAAAAACAGTCATGATCACATCCCAGTGCCCCTAACCCTTAACTCTCTCACTCTTGGACTCCAATTACTTTAAAGATATTTTAAGAATTACTCTAAGTAATATTAAGAAAACTCTTGAAAAAATCCTAGCCTTCAGCTGTTTTGAAAAGTATTGTATTATTAGAATTATTAATTATTATTATTATTTATTTGATTTGTACCCCACTTTCCTACCAAAAAAATGGCACTCAAGGCGGCTTGATCAGAAATCAGGAATGAATTATATGGCCATGTCTTTTCATGTTTTCAATTTAAAATGTCTAGAAATAGCCACTGCTGCCCCCCACTGCCAGCACAGAGTAATTTCAATGTTTCTCCTCAATAGCCTAGTGGGCTATGGGCTTAAGGTTGTGTGGAATATATAATTTCTAGCACTTTGACCAAAATCATAATCATCATCAGGATTAATCATTACAAGTGCACTTGAAGAAACCCTCATAAAGTTTGCTTAGTTCATTGTTCCCACAGTGTCCCTGCTCACAGAAGAACTATTTCAAATGTTTTAACATAAAACATTGAGCCTGTTCGGACATAACGGCGGTGTCCAAAGGCAACCATGGGTTAATTAACCCATTAATTGTGCGGATGGGTGCCATGCCCAAGCTGACGGCTTGTTCTTGGGTTAACTTGGGGATGTTTAACCCACAAACAACCCCAAGTGCCCCTGTTTGGACGTCACGGAAACAACCCTCAAAGGTAGCATTTGAGGATTGTTAGTGCAAACAGGAAGTGGCTAGGGTGTGGTGTGTGTCCCCACAATTAATGAATGGGTTAATTAATCTATGATTTGCCACTGGAGACTGCTATGATGTCCAAACAGGGTGAGAGGCTTGCAGAATGGTCTATCCATACCTACTACTGTAGTTTATAATTTCAAAACAGTGGTTTGTATGTCTGGCATAAATAGGGGTCACATATCAGTCATAAGCCAGTGAACACCACTGCTGACAGGGATGTATGAGAGGGTAGGAAGTAGTCAAGTGCTTACATTTTGAACTAACTGATATTTTGTTTAATGTAGGCAGGGCAAAAAATAAGCATACAAGATAAATTCATAGTGGTGTGAAAGTATGCAAGCTTTTGAACTACCGTACTCAAAATCTTTCCACAAAGCTGGCTGGTAAAAAAGTAGCCAACTCTTAGCTATGCACAGAACAAGATCCCTGGTTTATTTATTTTTTAAATAACAAAGTAAAGAGTAGGTGTTTTAGCTATTGCTATTTGTAGGGCCACTGTGTTGAGAGGCAGAAACCATGGCATCCTTAATCAGAGTCTCTCAGCGTGGAGAACTCATCATAAGGAAAGCTGGAATTTTTACTGGGAGTGTTACCAGTGATTGCCACATTCCTGAAGCTCTCCTATACAAGCATAATGTCAACAAAGGAGACTGAGTGGTGATGTAATGTCTGAGGACATGCCACAGAGTCAAGATAATTTTTTTTGGTTTTATTCGCAATCTTACAAAGCATACATTAACTCTTGCCTGAAAAAGGCATCAACCAGTGAATTTTCTTACAAGAGACCTGGAGTTTTGCTATACCCAGAGCAAAGTAAAATTTGGTTTCAGAACTAAGCAGAAGGAAAGAGGCAGCACAGGTTCAAATCAACCAACCAGGAAGCAACTAGTCAAATATCCTAAACAAGTGTCCTGAAGCCCACTAGTTTAACACTAATCTTCAACACATGACCAGCTTTTACGGGTTGTTTGTTGTTGTTGTTGTTGTTGTTGTTGTTTTTAAAAGAAAGCTTTCTTGCAGCTTTCTTCCTCATGCAGCAGGGGTGGGAAACCTCTTTCAGCCCAAGGAATGAATTCCATTTCAGAGAAGCTCTTGGGGGCTACATTCCAGGGGTGGGCGGGACTAAAGCCAAAGGAGGCAGGGCCAAAGGCAAAAAGGGGTGGGACCAAAAATAAAAACACCCATCTTGTTGTAGTTTAAAGCTCTTACTGCCAGTAATTATGTCTTGGGAGAAGCATTTCAACATTTTAGAATGGGGGGGGGGGGAATGCACAAAAACTGTGGTTGGGGGAAAGGGGAAGAAGCCAGGCCATCTTGGGAACCCTGGAGGGCTGGATTGGGACCCCGGGCCTGAGATTCCCTGCCCCGTCATACAGTCTAACTAGGATACACAAGTTCCCAACAGCAGCTGTTTTTTCATTGTTTCTCCCTTCACCCCTTCGCTGCCGTACTTTCACCCCTTCCCTACCATACCCCTTTCCTAGCATACTTTGCACGGCAGTTCTTTCCCCTCAATAGCAAAGGGAAACGTTTTCCCCCTAAGAAAATGGTCCTGCTACTAATGTGATCCATCTGAGGTCAGGTCACAACCCATGTGTGGATTATGGCCCAGCAGTTGATGGTCAATAGCCTAAACAAAGAAATAAGCATCGTTTCTTATTATAGTTTCAGAGGTTTCCACCAGCCATCTCAAACCAAGTCAGCATAAGTATGCAAAGTTTGCTCCCATGTTATCTTCTACATTAACCAAGGCACAATTAAAAAATGAATAGCCATATAGTGACCGCTCTGTATGGTATGCAGTTCATCTGCAGCTATTTGCTGTGCCACAGCATATAGAATACCAGAATACCACAGTAATAAAGTGAAAATGGGCACATCCTACTGGCAAGCAACTGTACACAGCTTGCCATGTGGTGAGGCCTCCACGGGCTGCTTTAAGACAACTCTCATAAGATGGATTGATCATGTGGAAACAGAGCCTGAATGGATCACATTCCGTTTCCCCACTACAGCGGCTAGTTCTAAGGTCATAGCAGTGAGATGTAGTGGAGGGAGTGTGCGACTTCAACCAGAGATACAAAGGTTCTCATCACTGAGCAGCTCAGTGGGGGACCCTGGGCCTGTTACCATCTCTCAGCCTAGTTCACCTCACAGGGTTGGCTAGTTCTATATATACGTTGGCCTGCATATGCTCTCTTTATTCACACTCACATGTTACACAAATTAACTTTTGTGTTTTAAGTGAGGGGGGGAAACCTGTATACAGACTGAGCTCAGGCCCACAGACAAAAAAAAAAAAAAAAAAAAAAAAAAAAAGAGCACAAATTTGCATATGCTAATTTACATATGCGCGCGCGCTCTCTCTCTCTCTCTGTGTGTGTGTGTCTTTAAAGGACCCTGTCTCCTAAGGACACCCCTATTTGTAAAAAGGGATGTATGGACAGGGGAGAGGAGAGCATTTGATTGCAGAAAAAACCTCAGGCAGAAAGATTCGGGGGGGGGGAGCAGAAGGGGAAGCACATGTGGACAAAAAGCCAGCTAATCCAGGGGGATCAGACACAACAGAGATCATCAGGGCCTCCCAGAGATTCAGGGGCTCCAAATGAAAGATTTTGGGCTTCAGGCCTAGTGGGCCGCCCCCTAACACTGCCTCTGTATACAGGTGCATCAATCCCGTGTTCCAATGCCATGCCTTAAATGCTCTTGAAATGCTTATTTATGCAGCGTTTGGAATTTGGCAGCTAATGCCCTTTACCTGATCACGATCGCCTGCAAAACAGCAGCTTTTCATGGTACAAGAGTTAAAGTAACCCTGGTTGTCAAACTGGAAGACAGGCAGACGGGAGTGGATGTCATAAAGGACTGGCGGCAGCCGACGTCTGAGAGCAAGCAGCTGTGTTCCGTTGCTGTTAAACCGCACACTCATGGCACTCTGAAGCGATAGATTCCCACCGTACCGGAGCAGGGAACTAGGAAACAGGAAACCAACAAGGATCAGATGGGCTGCCATAATTCAGCTACTACGAAGCATGCATCTGCCACTCTCCCCTATCACAAAACAGCAGCAAAAAGCATTCAAGGGAGGCAGATTGTCAGCATATTATAGTCAGAAATCAATATGTTCCTGGAGGTGGGGGAGATATATTGAGAGGCCAACAACAAGACACCCGAGCTCTGTAATTTATGAATTCCATTTGTATTTTATTTATTTACAGTATTTTTACCCTGCCCTTCAGCCAAAAAAGTTTCCCAGAGCAGCTTACAAAGCCCTCAGGCTTACAATCTAAAAGACACAACATAAAGACACAACATGAGAGCCAGTGTGGCGCAGTGGTGAGAGTGTTGGACTGGGGCTCGGGAGATCCGGGTTCTAGTCCCCGCTAGGCCACGAAACTCACTGGGTGACTTTGGGCCAGTCACTGACTCTCAGCCTAACCTACCTCACAGGGTTGTTGTGAGGATAAAATGGAGAGGAGGATTAGGAGGATTATGTAAGCCGCCTTGGGTTCCTTGCAGGAAAAAAGGTGGGGTATAAATATAATAAATAAATAAAGGGGAAAGGGTGGGATGAGGAAAAAAGCAAAACTCAGGCATCAGTTCTTAGTTTTAAAGAAATTTTCATATTAAGTAGCCAAGTTTATTTCAAGGTCCTAATTCAGTTAAAACTAGTTGTACTCAAGTCCCTTTGAAATCAAAGGAGAGTAAGCAATCACAACTAACTTGTTCTATTGATTTCAGAGATTTGTGTCTAATTTTAGCTAGATCAAGGCCTACAATTACCTACAGACTCACCTAGAAATAAGCACCCAGTGAACTTAGTCAGACTTGTTTCCAGTAAACATGAATAGGGGTTGGCTCTGTGCAATCTTACATATATCTACTCAGAAGTAAGCCCCATTCAATAGGACTTACTTCTATGTAAATGTGTGAGGATTATAGCCTAAGCATCCCATAACACCTTACATTTATTGTGACAATGGCATTCATAGCTCATCAACTCCATGTATTAAAATAAAGTAGGTTCTTGACTATGAAAGTTCTTCCCACTATTTTCAGTCTTTTAAAAGATACCACAGCACTATTTCTGGCAGACACTCATAATACTGTTAGTTTCAGCAGGCTGAAAGCAAAAAGTAAGGTAATTACAATCTCCGTTGTGGAACTTCAGTATGCTGATGATAATGTGGTCTCCGCACATTCAGAGGATGATCTCCAAACTATCCTAAATGCTTTTGCAGAAGCATACGGAAAACTTGGTCTCTCACTTAACATCAAAAAAACCAAAGTGCTTCATCAGCAAGTGCAAGCTAACCCTTTGGTGATGCCATCTATCCAGCTTGGCGGGACAACACTGGAAAATGTCGATCATTTTCTCTATCTTGGCAGCTATCTTTCTGTTACAGCTAACATCGACAGTGAAATCCAGCATCGTCTGAGCTCCGCTAGTGCCGCGTTTTCTCGAATGAAACATAGAGTGTTCGAGGATCGGGATATTTGTAAGAAGACCAAAACACTGGTTTATGAAGCCATTGTATTACCAACTTTATTGTATGCCTGCGAAACATGGACTATCTATAAACATCACCTCCAACTCCTTGAAAGATTCATCAACGTTGCCTCTGGAAAATCCTGCGAATTACTTGGGAAGATAGGCGGACAAATGTCAGTGTACTGGAAGAAGCAAAGACTACTAGCATTGAAAAAATGATCCTTCAACGCCAACTTCAGTGGACCAGTCATGTTGTTCGGATGCCTAACTGCCGTCTCCCAAAGCAGTTACTTTATTTCCAACTCAAGGATGGAAAGCGGAATATCGGTGGTCAATATAAGCGGTTTAAAGATGTTCTTAAGGCTAATCTAAAAAAATGCAATATAAACATCGAAAACTGGGAAGCTCTGGCCCATGAACGATCTAACTGGAGGTTGGCCTTTCACAAAGGTTCTATGGACTTTGAAAAAGCCCGAGTGCAAGGTGAAAGGGAGAAACGTGCTAAGCGAAAAGCACGTCAAATGAATCCTTTACAGGACCATCTTCCATCTGGTAACCTGTGTCCTCACTGTGGGAAGCTGTGTGGATCTAGAATTGGCCTCCACAGTCACTTACGGACCCATCGCTAGAGTCTACACAATTTTCTTTAGAATTTTCCTCCTTTTAAAATCACCTTTTTGTAAATTTTTATCCTGGAAGACAATCTTACTCGGTCACGAGTGATCGCCTGACTGAGTTTTATGGAATACATTTGTTAGTCTTTCGGGTGCCACAGGAGACTCTTTGGTGTCTTATGGAAGGATCCTGTTGACCTGGAGGAGGAGGAGTCCTGAACTACTGCATCTTATTGTTACAATCAAAAGATTCTCTGTTGCCAGTGTGGATAAAGAGGGACTTGAATGTGTGAACTATCATGTTAGGGGATAACTATCTCTTAACAGCATCAACTGAAGGCATAATACAATTAATTATACAGTATTAGGAAACAAGAGCCTATAAAAGCTTTGTGATATAGTAGGATTAGAATTTTAAAAATATTAATCTACCAAAACTCCACCGTTTCCAGCCATCAAAAGTCCTCATAACTAAAAACAGTTGCAATGAATCCAAAAGGAAGCCTGACAGTTATAGAAGCCAAGAGAATTTGATTCTTCATTCCAGTTTCCATCATTGCCAATTACTTCCCTCTGTCCCTTTAAGATTCTCCTCAGTCTTTCAGAAAGCTTTTTCTGACCAGCAATAAGCTCAATCTCTTCTATACAGTTTGTTCCCATTGGCCTTTACCTACTACCCTCTTGGCTACTGCCTTGGCAAGTATGTGTTAAAAACAAAGGAATGGGGGCTGTTTAACAAAAAGCAGCAAGTGATAATGCTCATCCCAGTGCCACCATGAACTAATGTCTGCAGAGTAAACTGCTGTTGTAGACACAAGAACAGGTTAAGCCAGTGTTTTTTCTTGGTTAAGAAGCAACCCTATTATCAAGCCTTTCCCCTCTTCTCATATGACAATACAGAGAACATTTGCTGGAAATCCAAATAGTTTCCAACAAAATATACATCAATGTATTTAAGCTGCATTGGTAGGCAAGTCCTTTGTACAAAGACTTCTGTAGAGCACTAGCTACATATTGGTGCAAAATAATGTTATGTAGCAGCAAGGAAACAAGATTTAATACCTACCGTAGTCCCCCCACCCCACCAAGTCATGTACGTACTTAAGAGAGCCCTACAGGAAGCCTCTCTCTTAAGCTGCTTCATACATTATGCTTTCCTCTACACACAGGAAGTACATTCTGTGCAAGAAACATGAAACTTGTAAATAGATTACTATTGGCTTGCCACAGCATGTACACAGACGATATACTTGTGTTACTGTTACACAAGATGATCCACACACACAAGTTTTACTGTTTCCCCTAAACTGTAGCAGAAACAATGTGCGAAGTGAGCCTTAAGATGTTATTTAGCTACTAAATTTTGGCACACAGGCAGCAGATAATATGGTAAACAAAACAAGCGCTGTGGAACAATAAACTTTAAATGCAAGAACAGCGTTGTTCGCTTAAGTGTGCAATCCTATGCATGTTTAGACAGAAAAAAAGTCCTACAACTACCACCATTGCCCAGCCAGCATGTAGGGGAGATGTAGGACGTTTTCTAACTAAAACATGCAGAGGATTGCAGCCTAAATCAGTCTCTACTAGTAGCAAGAGAGAGACACAATGACCAACAGCAGCTACTGTCTGCATCAGCTAATGGTTGCATTTCCAGGAAAAATAGACAG
The DNA here is from genome assembly GCA_021292165.1 of Shinisaurus crocodilurus. Taxonomy (NCBI): domain Eukaryota; kingdom Metazoa; phylum Chordata; class Lepidosauria; order Squamata; family Shinisauridae; genus Shinisaurus; species Shinisaurus crocodilurus. The sequence goes on from CM037876.1 coordinate 246,526,782, forward strand.
CTGAAGCAAAGTGTCTGCTTTTTTTATTATCTTCTCTGGCCGGTCATGTTGTTCGAATGCCTGACTGCCGTCTCCCAAAGCAGTTACTTTATTTCCAACTCAAGGATGGAAAGCGGAATATCGGTGGTCAATATAAGCGGTTTAAAGATGTTCTCTGGCAAGTATTTTCATTTTCCTGACAAACCCCCCCCCCCCACTTACTGCCAACAAAGCGCAAAGGGGGAAGGTACAGCACAAGAAACTGGGAGCTTTTACTTTATTTTTTTAAAGAAATGACCATAACTGCATTAAGGTAGTTATATTATTAAATTTGCATATCTTGATAAGTGACAGACCTGGCTGAGTGAGCTGTATGTTAGCCAATGGCTTTAGGAAATTACTTAGGAGTGCAGGCAAAGGAAGGAAGTGTTGACAGTTTCTAGCACTGCTGTTTACAATATAATGAAATTAAAAATGATCTTAAAAAGGAAGAAGGACTGCCTGCCTGCAACATTCAACACAAAAAAGGGTTAGTTTGCAGTAGTTAACACAATTGCATGCCGATAGTTTAAGGCCACCTGATCTCAGTATTTTTCACTGCACAATAAGCATTTATGTGGAGATCTAGCTCAACAGCAAGAATGGTTTCCTGGGGGGGGGAGTCAAAAGTCAAATTAGGGTAAAACCTTTATTAGGACCAACTAAAAAGCTCATCCAAACTTTTAATCAGGAAAGATGTTAACACAGAAAGGAGGGATGATGTTGCAAGGCAGAATGAAAAACAGTTTTCTTCCCCATTTATTTTTTATTGTGAATTTCACCAAAACAAAACAAAATCTAAATTTAATTTTTTTATACATCTAGATTTATGCTGTTATATGGATAGTGACATGGAAGCAATTGTTAATGAAAAATAGTATTTAAGGTGAAATGGAGACAATGTTATGCACGCTTACAGTGCAACTATATCATTAAACCATATATATATACTACTAGCAAACTTATTCTCCAAATGCCTATCCTAATGAAACCAAAATGGCATCCTCCAGATTGTTTTGTGGGAAGTGAAAACATTTAAATCTTGGCTATTTGTAAGGAGCATGCAGTCTGTACCCTGATGTAGTTGCTGTTTAACTATGAAGAATAGGCCCCCTAGGAAGCGCTTTGTTTGCCAACTCTTAGAAAGACAGCAAATCACACTGATGGTTGAAATCTTAGCCTAATCTGAAGCCATTTCCAAGATAACCAGAACAGGCAAAAAAAAGTCACCTGATAACAAGCAGCCTAGTAATTCCAAAAGTGCAGCCCTGTTAGTTTCTTTCAGTAAATAAAGAATCCTATGGCAACTTAAAATCTAAACTTTAATGCGGCGTGCATTTTTGCAGACAACTCTAAAAAGCTCAAGTCTAAAAAACAGCCCTGGAATTATTACATCTTGTGGCCTCAGGAAAGGATGCTTAATATTCACCAATACGCAAATTGCAGCAGCTCAGTTCACCACAATTATTGTCCTTTCTCACATCGTGGTTTGCTAACACCATCTAGTGGCAGAGAAGCCCCATAACTACTTTGTCTAAACCACTCATATTAGTCAGAAGAGAAAGACCAGAACTTCTATCTTCTAAAATAAATCATGCAAGGGAATAGGGTAGCCCATACTCACCTGGTTTGCATGACACGCCATGGCTCACTGTGGATTATTTAACCTACGATGAGCCGTGGCACCCATGAATGCCATTTCGCATAGACAATCCACAATCGGGACTTGTCATGTTGTCCAAACCCGGCCCTTGGGGGTTATATGAGGGTGAAACGTAACATAACCCTCGTATAACCCTCAGCTTGTTGTAGGGTCATGTGAGGGATGTTTAACCCTCACATAACCTCCGAGGGCCACGTTTGGACAATATGACAACCCCCTGATCAGGGGCTGCATATTCAAAATGGTGGCTGGCACACACCGTGGCTCCTCATGGATTAATTAACGCACGATGGGCTGTCATGTTGTGTGAACCAGCCCACTGTATCCTATGATCATTCTGTGTACCCATTCCCCTTCTGGTGGGGTTCTTTTGTGCAAAAACTACCTCATTTTACACAATATATCTGGACAGGAATTTTGCATTGTTTCTGGACTCTTTAGGATAAGACTTTTTAGTTTCAATTTATTTTAAAATGGAGAACTTAGCCATTATACCCACTCACCTTGTTACTTCTGTTCTAACTTTTTAGAGCAGAAGAGGATGCCTGCCTGCCTGCCTGCCTACTTACTTCAGGCACTTTAAACAATGATCTTATCTCAACCTTTTCCCTACCCCCACTTTTCCCCAGGAAGCATAATCATCATAGTACATTTATATCCCACCCTTCCTCCTAGGAGTTATCAGGGCATGTACGGATGTTATTGTACAAATCCAGCACTTAAGAATAAATTTTAAAGCCTAACCAGTGTTCCTGTTAACCAAGATTTGAAAACGTGGCTTACTGTTGGTTTCAAATCCTGGTTTGTGAGGGATTGAGGCCTACACAGGATTGGGTTTGTTGAGGCCTACACAGGCTTAAGATTAGTTGAAGCCTGAAGGCCCAAACACTTGGATGGGAGGGGGAGTTTGAGAGTTTAAGTTACCCAATAGAAGTTAAGAATTAGACATCCTATTCAAAGTCACATGATTATAACCTTCCATTCCTGGGAAGGCTATATATGTGTGTGGGGTGTGGTCAGCTAGCAGTTAGTGCTGAGAGAGAGCTGGAAGCAGAAGCAGAGAACCAGCAGAGAGAGAAGCAGAGACTGGCTGCATAGGAGATAGGTAGTCTGGAGTTAAACTAGAGCACATTGGATTGTTTGTTTTATTTTTCTATACTTGCTTTTGAATTATAACCACTCTATTAAGTAAAGACCCTAATATAATAAGTAAAGTGCTGTTGTTTACCCTGGAGTTTGGAGTGACTTATTCCCCACGTCTACAGCCTACACCCATGCTATTGGAAGCTGTAAAAGGACTTGATCTCCTGGAACGGGAGGGGCTTTGAGGAGAGGCAGAGATCTCCCAAAGGCAGGTTAAGGGGTCCCTGCAGTAGCGGAACCTTGACATGGTTAAACAAGACACCTGGATAGCATTAAATCATCTTTGCATAAACCTAAATTTCTGCAATTAAAACAGGAAGGGCAAGTTCTCTCCTGAAAGGGAAGGGGGGAAAAGGAAGCATTCTCTGATCTTCTAACTGTGGCTCACAGGGAGACCACAGGTGCTTCCACACTAGGCCTATTTAGCATTATATGGTCAATACTCTTCCACAGTCAGCTGGAGGCAGGTTCATTTGTAACCGGGGTGGTGCTAGGTACTGAAAAGATCCAGGGCTCAGGCCCACAGGACCCCCCACCCCAAATGCACCAATTTTCATATGCTAATCTACATATGCTCTAAACTCTCTGTGTGTGTATATGTGTGTTTAAAGAACCCTGTCTCCTAATGACACCCGTATTTGTAAAAAGGGATGTATGGACAGGGGAGAGGAGGGCATTTGCTTTCAGAAAAAAATCTCAGGCAGAAAGATTCGGGGGGGGGAGTAATTGGAGGTGAAGCACATGTGGGCAAAAAGCCAGCTAATCCAGGGGGATCAGATGCAACAGAGATCATCAGGGCCCCTGTAACTTTATTTCAGCAAGTGCCCATGGACACAAGGCTGGTGGGGCAGATGGCCTCCCAGAGTTTTGGGGCTCCAAATGAAAGATTTGGGTCTCCAGCCCTAGTGGGCCGCCCCCTAACACTGCCTCTGTTTATAACAGTGATTCCACACAGATACTATTTTTCCTGCTGGCTAATGGCTAACATCCTGCAAGCAGTGTCCATATACAAATGTATGCACCACAATATCTCTGCCCCTTTTTTCGTACCAGGAAAAACATCATAGTACCACTGTACAGTGTGGCTCCACACTATATTGTGTTATTTGTGCAAGTGACTTTTGTATACTTTGTGTTAAACTATTTTTGTTGCACCCAGTGCAATTTCTGTGCAAAGAAGACATAAAATGGCAAATGCAAGTCACCTAGAGGCTATGATGGGGAGAGGGCACCTTTTAGACAAGGTAATGGTGGAGGTGCAGCCAGGCAGTGGAAAATGGAACAGAAAGGTGGGGATAGAGGCGCCATCTCCAGCTAACATCACTCCCCGTGTCATCAAACACTCTTCCACAGAAGGAAATACATGTGGAGACAGCTGTAGCACTATTGTAAGGATGGCAGAGCAGTCTTATTTGAAGTTTAAAAAAAATAAAAATAAATACATGGGCAGTGGCATCCAATGTGGCTGCCTGTAACCCGCTGAACTCAGAGGATTATGGGCATCCAATCAAGGACAGAAGGAGCATGGAAGCAAAGATCGCCTTCATGCTTCTCCCGCCCCGCAAAACACTTAGACAGCTGATTTTGGCTGTCTAACTGTTTTGCCCCTGCTCGCAAGGGGGAGGGGCTGCAGCCGCATTGGGATACATCGTACATCGTATCTCGGTGAAGCAGCACTACTCCCCTTCCCACCCACCCCCTGGGACCCCTACCCAACGCCAGCTTCAAGGTCGGTCTTGCAACTTTGGAGCCATAGCCGGCGCGGAAAGAACCACGCCAGCTACAAGAGCAGAAGGAGGGTGCTTCAAGGTTGGAGTTCCGACTCTGACCTCAGGACACATTTCCGAGGTCAGAGCTGGAACTCCGACTTTTCCTATTGCTGGCTAGACAGTGTCTAGCAGCCATAGGATTGCGTCCTAAATGAGCAAATGAAGAAATGCGAGAACAGTGGGGAAATCATGGGAATGTAATGGTTTGGGAGCATCACTATCTGGGTTCTCTGGAACTGAATGAGCAAATTATGTCAATTACAGAGAAAATGGCTATTGTGGAAGCATCTAGTGTTACGGTAGCACCCACCAGAACAGGCTGTACCCCTAATCCCAGGTTGGCTTGCCTACTGACTAGTAGAACCTTCATTTTGTCTGGACTGAGCTTTAATTTGCTCGCTCACATACAATCCCTCACTGTGTACTAACAACAGTTCAGGACTTCCACAACCTCCTTGGCATCAGCTGAAAAAGAGAGAGAGAGAGAGCTGAGTGTCATCAGCATAGTGATGAGCCTCAACCCTCAAACTCCAGATGACCTCCCCCAGCAGCTTCATGTAGGTGCTAAAAAGTATAAGGGAAAAAATAGAGCCCTGCGAAACTCTATAACCCAATGGCTATGAGGCTGAGCAATAGTCCCCCAGCACCACCTTCTGGGAACATTCAGCCAAATAGAACCAGAACGATCACAAAACAGTGCCCCAAGTCCCATATCAGCCAAACATCCCAGAAGGATATCATGACTGATGGTATCAAATGCTGTAAGAGTTCCAGCAGAACCAACAGGGATGTACTCTGCCTGTCCAGTTCCAGGTATAGGTCATCCACTAAGACTACTTTTGTCCCCAAACCAGGCCTGAACCCAGCTTAGAAAAGAATTAATTACTTCACATTATTAATGCTGACTTTAAATTCCAATTTGGCTTGGTCCCAGGTATGGTCTCAAGGCACATGAGGCAGCCACCATGCTGAAGATAAGTGGATATGAGTCTGGTCAGTGCTTGGGAGGGGAGACCACCTGGGAACTGCATGTAGCCACTTTGAGTTCCACAACGGAAGAAAGGTGGGATATAAATGTAATGAATAAATAAACAAATGAATTTCTGTTCCCAGTTTCATAAAACAATGCATAAGAAAGCAGATTAGAATTCTTACCTTTGGGGCTTGCGAATGTCCCAGAGTCCTACACCTTCTTTTGAGTTGGCAGTGGCTAGTAATCTGGGTTCTACTGGATTGAACATCACACTATGAAAGGCTGATGGATAATTTGCCAAGCAGAAAGGCTCTGTTGACAAAAATGAAGATCAGTTTATTTATTTTTAAAGGTAGAGCACCTCTTGTGCAACGTTTTGACTTCTGACTAAACCTTCTCTTACTGTGAGATTTGCCAACTCTGGGCACAGAAACATACAATACCGCTTCATCAGAACAGTATTATCTACCAACAGAAACCAATCAATTTTACTAAATGGGAGATCTTGATTCTGTGATCATCAGTGGCAAATATTTTAATTTAGATTTGTGTCTTATATAAAGAGTTTTGAACAAGTTATTTTATCTAAAAGCCATAAAAATAATGTTCACTTGCATGCACAAGACATTGCTGTAGTCTCCAAGGCAATTTCTCAAAGTGTTATGACATCCCATCTAATTAAAACTAGATTATGGCATTAAAATTAATGTAGCATTGAAACCACTTTAAATACATTAGGGAAAATAAGGGATTTTCATCAGTTATTTTCTTTTATAACTTTGTTTCATAGTTGCTACTGACAACAAGCAAGGGTAGTTGCCCCATCAACACCCTAAAATAAGGCTGCCATTTACTTGTCCAAGCTTTCTCGAAACCTCAAAATGCAAAAAATTCTGGCAGGGTCCATATACTCTCCTTCTTGTTGCTCAGTTTCTCAGCACTCCTGCCATTCTCTGTAGGCTAGCTATCAACAAGATCCTGTATGCCCCGCATCTCTAAAGGCAGATCAAGATCTAGGACCCAATGAGCACGACCCATTAGTGTTTTTGTTGCCTACAATCCCTACATGAACTGGAACCCAGGAAAAACATCGCACATGCACTAAAATTCTGATGACAAAAACCAGATCTCATTAACCAAACCCCCATACCATTTAAGGCACCTGTTTTTGAAATTGCCAATAACCAGACATTAAGGGTGCAATCCTATACACACTTAACTGGAGTAAGCCCCATTGAACACAATGGGGCTTCTAAGTAGAATTGCACTGAGAGTCAAATAAATTACTGCCTTTTCAGGTTGTAGATCCCATACCCAACACAGAGCCATCATTGTGAATAACAGTTCAACAGAGAAATGATCCATCAACTCCAAAAGCAGTAATGCACAAGGCTACATACACCTTCCAATCTCAAGATCCATAGATCTATCCATATGTTATATATGACAAAGCCAACTCCACTGGGTAGACATATATTCAAGGACCCAAACCCCTCCGTCTCTCTTTTTCCACATCCTTTCTTAAACAATCCCTAACTAAATCACTCATAGATGGAAATATTTCCTACTCATATGGTATCATATTACTAGCTATCAAGTCAACGTTACTAAAAAAGATCTTGATTTCTGACTGATGTTAACCATGCATTAATTCTCAACTACACAAGGAATCTAAGAACCCTTTAACTTCCTGAAGTCTGAATTTCCAAAAGGTTTCGTATATACTACTTCCACACTTCCCAATTTCTGTTTGCAAAACCTAGCCCAGTGGGTTAAATTCAACATGGTCATCCACAGATTGATAGACAACTCTCCAATTACAGTTTGCAAAAGACTAGAGGGAGTGATTTCAAGTGCTCTACATACTATTCTCAAAAACAGTGTCTGAAAGGACATTAGATTCCCCCGAAATAACTTAGAAGCAGAAACTTGGCAGACTTAGTTCATCTCCAATGAAGCTGCCAATATACCAAGGTCATCTTTGGAAGGCCTCCTTTAGATGGCCCCACCTTCAGAGATGAGGTGAGTGCAACCTCAGGAAAGGGCCTTCTTGGTGGGGATGCCCCGCTTTTGGAATGTTTTCCTGGAGAGGCTCCCTGGCCATAGGATATTAGGGCCTTCTCTCACCATGGGCAGAGAAAGAGCCCCCTATACCTAGGGGCCTCCTCATTACAACCACAGAAAACTCCACCACTATTCCTCCTCCATCAATGCTCCAACAGGGGGGTGGGGGAAAGCATGCCAGGGGCATGTCTGGGTCAATCAAGAGAGGATTTGGTCCCCCAGGACCCAAAGTCCACCTGTTCCTCCAACAAGGCAGGCCTGAAGCTGGAGTACTTATTTTTCCTTCAGCCACCCCCTCAGACCTTGGCTGACACAAGCCCAGCAGGATATTGGAAATGGCAGCTCTTCTGCCACTGATTCTCCCTTCACCACCCCCAGAGGATTGCTCTACCCGTTTTGTAGCAGGGTGTCTGCCACAGTAGCTTGAGGGGAGAAGTGAACAGTTGACCACAAGGGAGGGGCCAGGGCAGAAGGACAGAGGAGGCTGGATACTTGCTTCTAGAAACTCCAAGCTGGATCAAAGGTGACCAGATAGAAGCAAGCAACAATTCACAGGCAACATAGTCCCTGTCTGCTCCTTTCATGAAGATGGCAGCACCCCCTAGGTGCAGAAGAGCATGCTGAATTTGAGTGTTGTGTATGTCTACGTAGGAAGAGTGCTTCTAGATGAAGGGGCCTAGCACTAAGTGCCAGAAGGCATTGTGTTGCTATTCCATCTTTTTTCCCCTTAATGGATTTTCCACGGTAAGAAAAAAAAAAAAGATGGAAGAAGTGATGAGAAAATATGGAAGGGTCACAAGTGGACGACAATGCTGTCTGGACCCCCTGAAAAATTACATGAATGACACAGGGCAATGGTGCGATAAAGGCCTTTTCAAGAAGCACCCAAATTATCACTGTCTAACACTGTAGATTGTCTTGCATAAAAAAAATCTTCATACTACAGATTTTGAGCAAGTAAAACCTTGTCTTAAAAAGTGTTTCACTTAGTCCAAAAGATAAAATATTTCACAGGAGGCGTTTCAGTGTTCCCCAAAGTTTCTAATTTTTCTGTTGGAAATGAGTCCTCAGGAAAAACAACAACACAGAAATGGGGAGTGGGCAGGGACAACCCACATTTCCCCTCTGGAATTTCTCTGGGGGTTTTCCCCAGGCCTTCACTTCTCTACACAGTACCATTTCCCTTCAATGAAAGAGTTCAACATTCACACTCACACACACATAGCCCTCACCTCCCTGGGAAGACTCTCTGATATCCCAAATGAGAACTCGGCCATCATCGGATGAGCTTGCAAAAACGTTATCGTTCACTGGACTCACTGACAGCCCATACACTGCATCTTCATGGGCAAACACATCCAGGGTTTCACCGCTGAAACAGACACAGTCATCAGTTTCCTATATTCTACATTTAGCTAGGAGGACCAGGTAGCACTGAAAACTGTCACTTCCTCCCTACTGATTGTGTACAGGATTGCACACTGCAATCCTATGCACACTTACTAGGGAGGATGTCCCATTGAACTGAATGGGACTTACTTTTCAGTAGACATGTCTAGGAGTCCGCTGTAATTTTGCAGGAAATACCAGACCATATTCACTGTGTCTCAATCCTGGAAAGCCTTGGCTCAAGCCAAGTTTGCACATAAGATGCAACCATTCAACATACTGCATACTTTGGCCCTAATCTAAAGCAGCATACATGGAGAGCTGTATATAAAGTGGGGCTTTTTGTTTCCTACCCCCAGAAAAAGCTTATCTTCCTATCCTCATCATCCTTCAAAACACTTTTTTTAAATAATCAAAGAAGTTTTTCAAACTGCTTGTGAATCTGGCCCCGGGGCAGAGAGTGGGTATGTATGCCTGTATAGGAAGGGAAAGAAAGCCTTGCTCTGCACACAATTACATGCATAAAGGGGCTCTCTCGATCAAGGCATTTGGCTATGTTCCTTAGGGTACAATCCTAAACTTGTTTAGACAGAAAAAAAGTCCTAAAGCTCCCAGCATGCTGGGAGTTGCAGGATTTTTTTCTGTCTACACACGCATAGGATTATACCCTTAATTCACTAAGGATGCAGTCCTATGCACGTTTAGACAGAAATAGGTCCTACAACTCCCAGAATCCCCCAGCCAGCCGTGCTGATAGTTGAAGGTCTTATTGCTGTCTAAACATGCACAGGATTGCACTATATATAGTCTTCAACTATACCTTTCAAACAAGTCTAACAGCTCTGATGCATATTTTTCATGATAGGTAATCAAGTAACCATATAAAATTTAAGGTGGAGCAGAGGAAGATAAAGGAATAAGAAAGGCAGTAAATACAAGGAAGGTTTGAATGACAAGAGTGAAAGAGCAAAATATCACTTTTGAGTGAAAGAGCAAAATATCTTAAATATCCCTTTGGTATTTAAGATCATCCATATATTAGTCAAAGTATCCAGCATCTTTGGGCCTACAATGACCTGCCTATGTCTAGGTGTTGTCCCACCTCCCTTACCCCAGTAAAGAGTGTTCAGGCATTGGGAAAAATGCACTTACCTGTCAACGTCATGGAGCAAAACCTGTTCATCATTACCTATAAATAGAAACAGAATTTGATACATTGTTAATGAGAATTTAGTTGAGAAGGATTGTACTTGTGCAGTTTTCTTTTGGAAAAAGAAGGTAAAAAAAGAAGAGGGACGCAGAGAAAAGATGAGCCTCTTACATTTTGTCATGGCAGAACAGAACAAGATGTTCATGGCAAACACTTGATTCCGAATTCCCTGCTTGCCTTGGACATTCAAAGCAGTAGCAATGGGATGGCATCTGCCAGTTCTTCTGAATGCTGCTTTCCCCCTGCAATACCACCCCAAGCCTGACCGCGTGTTAAGCCAGTCAAGTGTGTGTGGGAGGGAAGTGATTGGGGAAGAGGAGGGTTAAGCGCCCTGCCCACCTTTCTGTCCTGCAAATGCTATCACATTGCAAATGCTATCACATTGTGTCAGTTGCAAACCTGGGATTCAAAATGCTGTTTGCTGTAGAACGTCAAATTCTTGCTTCAGTCTTTGAACTAATGGCCTAGCTGAAATCATGTGAATTTTTCTCCAGTTGATCCATCAAAGCACATCCCAGCTGCCTTTTCTCCCCACAAGTCCCTTTTGCATAGCAAAAGCACAATATCCCATTCACATAACATCAGTTTAGGGGAGAGGGCAATCTTGTTGTGGGGAGAACTTTGCTGTTTTTCACCCCTGCTTGCCTCGAATTATATATATTTTTTAATGTCTGGGTATATGGACTTTTCAGTGCATAAGATGAATGTACAACTGGCTGTGGGGAATTGTGGGGTGGGGGAAAAGGGTGTGGGGGAAGACATCCTGCAGCTTTTGGCTACCTTGTAAGAATATGGCTATACGGATCTCTTGTGAGGTGTGATGAACAGCACACATCATGCCACAAGCAGTATCCAACAGAACCCCCAAGACTCTCACAACCACATTCCACACAGCAATTGCAACTGCCATGAACGGGCTATCCCAGGGAAGAATTTCCTTCTCTTCGGCCCAAAGCATTGTGCTCAGAAGAGACATTTATTCTGTAGATAGTAGTAAGATGTTAAGCACACAAGACAAGTGAGAAATAAATGTAAGATAAAAATCAAAGATAATAACAAGAAAGGTTCTTCTGATGCCATAATTTACTCTTGTGTTCCTTTGAAGCTTTTCTTCCTTACCTCCAGAAAAGACTCTGGTGTTGCCACTATTAAAAGCTAGGCAAAAGATGTTAGAATGATGTTCCCCTTTGAGCTGAACAGGCTTGACTCTGGAGTGGATTGCTTGTTCCATATGCCACAGTAGAATTCGACGGTCATCTCCACCTATGTGATAACAGAGCAGAAGAATCTGTACAAACATCAATATAATTTGAAGTTTCTGCTGAAAACCCAAATTTACCACAAGAAATTCAAATGATTTTGAACCTGTATTGCTGCTGCATTATAAACAAGGTCACTTCATACCTCTTCATCCCCCCCCCCCCCGAAAAAACCCATCATACATCATGTTTGTTTCACCGGTAAACACTTCCAGCCCGAAAGCCACAAAATTTTGTATGGTGAGTTCTGCAGATGGCCAATGGCAAGGGTCAACATTCATTCATTTATCTCATGTATACCCTACTTTTCTTCCAATGTGCTCAAGGTGGAATATACGCCTCTCTCTCTCTCTCTCTCTCTCTCTAAGTTTATCCTTTGAACATAGGTTAGGATAAAAGAGTGACTGGCCCAAGATCACTCAGTGGGCGAGTTCACGCAACATGGCAACCCACCCTGTGAAAAAGCTATGCAGTATAGGTTGTTTGCGGAACAACCCACAGTGTGCCCAACAGACTATTGGTATTACCGTGTGTGTTATCCTCCCCCAGGGTCCTGCACAGCAGAACCCATTTGTCTCCTCCTCCCTGCTCCAATTGTGGCCCTGTTTTTGTTTGCCTTCCCCGCACCCACCCTGGAGCCCCAAGCCACCCCCAGTGACAGCCACTCTACCAATGTCCAAGTGGCACTTTGGAGTGACCATCACTAGCTCATTATCCTTTTTTGAGGGGTGGGCAGCAGGAATGTGCACAATTGAGAGTGTAATTTTTTTAAAAAATCAGTCTTTTGCATGCATATATTTCCCTGTCCCAAAATAAATGCTCAAATTTGCCAGATGGTTCTTTTTTTTTTTAAAGAACCCTTTCTTTTGACAACTGTCAGAAGTAAACCCTCACAAAAGGGGGTGGGATATAGATCTCCCCTTTCTGGAATCTGGGTCTCTCCAGTCCTAGCCTAACCACTACACCACACTGGCCAATATATTTCTAATATATTCTCTACTACCCATGTTATGCTTAAGTGGAAAACTTTAAAAGGTAAATTAGCTTCTAACACAGATTATTTCTAGAATGAATCATCATGGATTTCTGCCATATCCTCTATGGAAAGGACAAAAGCTTGCAAAATCCTTTTACAACCTCAGGGGAGGATTTTAAGAGCGAGAAACACAAAGTAACTATTTCCCCCCTTTTTTTGCAACTGGGCTTGAATTTAAGAAGCCTAACTAAAAGGGGAAGACTGGATATTAGGAGCCATACATTCTTGGATTTTTTACAAACATCTTGCCAGAATTACAATCCAAGCAGCTAGTCCAAGTTTACAGGCATGACTACAACTCACAGGAATGCTTCTGTGTCTATCCACTGTCACTTGAGAAACAGTCCTCAATGAAGAGTTTGAAGGGAAGCACTGCAGGTCTATTTCAGCTTCTAGACACAATTATAGCCTTTCCAATGCATCAACATCGACAATGGTTTGCCACAGTTCCATCAACTTTTGCCTAAGTGTCTTATGCGAACGGCAGAGTTCCCAAACCATTCCATTTGGTAGCAATGTCTGTTAGGTATGTGAAATAAGTTGATGCACTTGGATACAATTTAAATCTGAACAATAAGTTATCCTGATTTGGAATTTTGATGGAAGCCTTGGAGACTTGCCTTTTTAAAATGGATTTAATCATTAATATATTATATATTTAATATAAAATGGATTTAAACATTTTTGTTGTTGCTAACAGCATGTTTAGAAATTGTTTGTAAATGGAAAAGTAATAATCCATTTACACTTGCTCAGTGGTACCCAAGGATATATAATTTAGTCTTAATTGACATATTCACTAAATATGTGCATCTGATAGAGAAACAATTTAGCTCATTTATTGATAGTTTATTGCTGATATGTCTCATGAGCAGAAGTTCGCTTATGCGACGGGACTTTCTCCTCCTCTCCCCTCCCCTGCCACCGCACCCTCTGAAATAGACTCGGAAGGGTCCCTAAACTTTCTGGAGCAGATTGTGAGGGCATACAGGGGGAAGGACAAATTGCCCTGTCTCACTGATGGAACCATGGATTCCATCCATAAGAAATAAACATAATTTCTCAGAACAGCGCTTCTCAGATCAACTCTTTTGGGAAGGACATATGTTTTTGTACAAGCGTTAAATCTCTGAAGTTCCATCTTAACTGATGACAATGTTCCACATAGGTTTGGATATGCATTATGCTTTTTGGTTTTCTTTGAATCTACGGTATATTTTCATTTTATTTGATTTACTTATATTTCTTTGAAATATATATATAATTAAAACAACATCAATTGGTTTGTAGCTAAGTTTGCAGACATAAAATTTTTCGAGATATTATAATCCCCAGAAGACTGAAGATGTCAGAAACAATCTCCCGAAGCAGTATGACTTTGTAACAGAATAGCAGATTAGATTTAATGTAAATACAAACTGATACGGATTGTGGAGAAAGTGGATGGAGAGACATTTTTCTCCTTCTCTCAAAATATTACAAGCTAGGGTCATCTGATGAAGCTGCATGGTGGTAGATTTAGGCAGACAGAAGGAAGTACTTCTTTACATGGCACATAGTTAACTAATGGATTTCACAACCACAAGATGTAGGTGATGGCCACCAACTTGGATGGCTTCAAAAGAGGATTAGACAAATTTGTGGAGTATAAGGTTATCAATAGCTGCTAGTCATGGGTATATGCTATCTCCATGATCAGAGAAGTATACCTCTGAATGCCTGTTGTGAGGAACAACAGTGGGAGAGAGCTATTACTCTCATGTTCTGTTTGTGGGGTTCCCATAAGGATTTGGTTGGCCACTGTGGGAAACAGCATGCTAAACTAGATAGGTCTTTGGGCTGATCCAGCAGGACTCATTATGTTCTCAGTTCATTAATACTGGATGCTTTGGTGGCCACTATCCTAGATTGCTCTGGGGGGAAAAATCAAGAATAGCCAATATAACAAATAGTAAAGAGAACCTCCATGTTCAGTGGTAGTATTACCTCTGATTAAAAAAAATAGGGAGGCAAACAGCATGTTTTATCATGCCTAGGTTATGAGCTCCCCAAGGACATCTGGCTAGCCACTCTTCAAGAGAGCATGCTAGATCAGATATAATTTTGAACAAATAAGCCTAACTGAATAAGGCAATTCTTTATTGTCATCACTGTAATACTTCTTGAATGCAGGGGAAAGCTGAATATGGTTCTTCAGATTTGTATACAACAGGCCCACTCATCAAGAAACCCACATTGACAAAACTTGGATACATATATTGCTAAACTTTTGGGCAATTGTTAAGTAGCCCTAATATTTTACCGGTACATACATTTCTGCAGTCCTGGCAATTTACTTTAAAAAAATAAATACAAGGTCTCTAAGCGCCAGCTGGCTCCTACGTTATATACCGTTCGGTGTCAACTAAAAACTTTTCTTTTTCATCAGGCCTTTGGGTACTTTTTAATGGCAATAATGGTTTGTTTGTTTATAAATTGTAATTGTTATTATTTGATTGTTGTGACCCGCTCCAAGATCACAAGTGTTTAGGGGATAGCAAGGAAATGGAAAATTCAACATCAGTATTTAATTATAGATTGGTATAAAGAGGTGTGGGATATTGCTTTAAATGATAAATTAACATGTAGTGTTAAATGTAAAAAGGGACAATTAAAGAAAAATTATTTTAAGGATATATGGGGACCATTTTTAGATTATGTTTTAGTAAAGGGAAAAGGGAGTAAGCCATGTCAAGATATGATGTATTTTTGGAATATAGATTAATAATGGATTATGTGGATAGAATTATTTTTTTGGCCCCGGAGTGACGGCTGCACTTTGGAGTTTATGATTTGTGGGTTTATGTTCTTTTGTATGTGTGTTCATTTAAAAATAAATAAAATTGTAAAAAACAAACAACCCCCCCCCCAAGTGTTTAGGGGTGGGCTATAAATTCTATGTATAAATCAATAATAAAATGTTTCATGTTATCCATTAAGTACGCTGCACCTGCTGAAAATATACAGCATTCATGGATCTGAACCACTTCAAAGTTGCAGAATAACCTTGATAGTATTTGCTCAGGATAATAATAAAAATTTATTTATCTTCCACTCCTCTATTAAATGTTCCCAGAGCAGAGTACAGCATAATTAGAAAGCCGTACAATAATAAAAATACACCTAGCCAACGATTTCCAAAATAAATAACAACATATAATATGACCAACCTAAAAGTAGAAAGGATAGAAGATATTACAATCAAAACTGCCAGCAATAAAACTAGATACTACGCATTTACTTCCTTTGGACACAGCGGTATAGTTTAACGGTATGGGAATGTGCTTGGGTGAGCCTTGGGCTTGCAAACTGCCCCCTCTCTTCTCCCGGTGTGACTGTGGGGACAAGACTGGAAGCTTTTGCTTCCATTATCAACTAATTACGGTTATTTGTTCCGTCTAAACCATGACTAGTGTGAACTATGTTTAAAAAAACAAAACAAGCCAGGATCATAAACCACATTTTGAAGTTGGCTCATTTCCCTGGGCTCAGACATAACAAGTAGCCATGGTTAATTGAAGATGGAAGCAAAAGCTTCCAATCTCCTCCTTGTGGTCATACCAGAGGAGAGGGAAAGAGGAAGCATGCAAACTAGGCCATTAAATAACCATCAGAATGAAAGCATCTCCAATTTCTGGCCAAAGAGACAGAAAGAGCAACTCTGACTAATTTCTATTGAAAAGGCATCCCATAATTGTGGCAACCATTTCTCATGCTCACTTGTCAAATATCCTGAGATGGCATTAAGAGCAAGGCCTCCAACACTGGTCAATTCCCAGGCAAGCAGGCCTATGTGGGAGCAAGAGGCCCTTAAGGGAAACAGGTCCTAAGCTGTTTATGGCTTTAAAGGCTAGCACTAGCACTTTGAATTGAACCTAGAAACAAATAGGAGACTAATAGAGCCAACACAAAAATCAAAGTTACATGTGTCTGATAAATACATTCAGCACCTCAATGCATACACATTGACCCAAATTCTGCCCTAACATCTCCATTCCTACAGCCCCAGAATTGTTACCACTGGCAGTGTAAGTTCTTCACAGGTATAAAACACAATGTTGTTGTCCCTTTCTGAATAGTAGTCTAGTAGTGCTATATTCTTGGATCACAAACAAATTAGAACAAAGTAGAGGCTAGATGATGCTATTTTACAATGTATTATTTTGCATCCAGGCACATCATTCCCAAAGCTTTATTAATAATTCTTTCTACTCATGACAAATTTTGTCAAATATGCCCACAGTTAAAAGTAAAATGTTATGTCAACAGTTCAAATGCCTCTTCAGAAGTTTCCATCACATGTGAACTAGGCTGTTTCTCTCTTCTAGATTATGCATACGGTAATTATTCTTGGGCTGCTTTCAGTCTCCTTCCATTTTCTCTGTCCATCTTCTACTGACAGTTTAACTATACATAACAGTCTCGAGTCCATTACTACTTGATTCTCAATCATACAGAAACCAAAGGCCCAGGAGCCCGACCTACATTATCAAGCACATGCAGTGTACACTGCATAGATAGATACCATGCTCTCTCGCTCTCTCTTTCTCGGCTAACTAGTCTCATTACACTCATCCACAAGTGAAGGAACTATAACTTGGGTCTAAGCACTATTAATATTTGAAATACAAGTATTGTGATGGGCTTGTTGCTACCAAACTAGACCAGTTTACAGTGTAGACAACCTCCTCCCTTACAAAATTCTGAGTATTTTATTTTCAGATTTATTTGTGACATTTGCATGCTGCCCCATAACAGAATTCTCTAGGCAGCTTACAATACACAACATAAAAACAATTTATATTAAGAAATACAATATAATGATAATGATAGCGCTCTTCAACATTTTTATTAATGACTTAGATGAGGAGGTGCAGGGAATGCTTATCAAATTTGCAGATGACACAAAGTTGGGTGGAACAGCTAATAGTCTGGAAGACAGAAACAAAATTCTAAGCGATCTCGATAGGCTGGAGCGCTGGGCCGAAAACAACAGAATGAAATTTAATAGGGATAAATGCCAAGTGCTGCACCTAGGGAAAGGAAACCGAATGCAGAGTTACAGAATTGGGGCACTTGGCTCAACAATACTACAAGTGAGAAGGATCTTGGAATTGTGGTAGATCACAGACTGGATATGAGCCAGCAATGCGATGTGGCTGCAAAGAAGGCAAATGCTATTTTGGGCTGCATTAATAGAAGTATAGCTTCCAAATCGCGGGAAGTGATAATTCCCCTTTACTCGGCACTGGTTAGGCCTCATCTTGAGTACTGTGTCCAGTTCTGGGCACCACACTTTAAGAAGGACATAGACAAACTGGAGAGGGTTCAGAGGAGGGCAACAAGGATGATAAAGGGTCTGGAAACAAGGCCCTATGAGGAGAGACTGAAAGAACTGGGCATGTTTAGCCTTCAGAAGAGGAGACTGAGGGGAGATATGATCGCACTCTTCCAGTACTTGAAGGGTTGTCACAAAGAGGAGGGCCAGGATCTCTTCTCAATCATCCCAGTTTGCAGGACACGGAATAATGGGCTCAAGTTACAGGAACCCAGATTCCACCTAAACATCAGGAAAAATTTCCTGACTGTTAGAGCAATAAGACAATGGAACCAACTACCTAGGGAGGTGGTGTGCTCTCCCACTCTGGAGACATTCAAGGGGCAGCTGGACAACCATCTGTCAGGGATGCTTTGACCTGGATTCCTGCATTGAGCAGGGGGTTGGACTCAATGGCCTTGTAGGCCTCTTCCAACTGTACTTTTCTATGATTCTATGATTCTATAACATCAAGAACAAAATAAAATACAAGAAACAAAACTCACAGCAACTCCGAAATTAAAAACACAGATTTTAATACTGAGGGGCCTAGACTACATGAGTTGGGCTTTTTTTTTTTTTAAGGCATGGGTGAGCAGAAAGGTCTTCACCAGGCACCAAAAAGACAACAGTGATAGCACCAGGCAAACCTCTCTGGGAAGGCAGTTCCATAACTGGGCTGCCACTACCAAAAAGACCCTGCTCTCAAGTGGCGTCCCACCTCACTCCAGTTGGCAGAGGCACTCAGAAACCACCTTAAAATCAGTAGCCTTTTAAATCCTTCACAGCTTTTGGAAGCTGTGCTAGGAACTGTGGCAGAGGTACCTAGGAAGCATGCCTATGAAAAAACAACCAAGAATTATGCTAAAGAGAGAGCAGCAAGCATAACAAGAAAATCAATGCAAAGTGGAGTGGATTCAGATGCACTGTCCCATTATGAAATTAAAACTTCTGCAATCAAGTATCAGAATTAATAGGACAAAGTTTCTTTTCTAGAGCCAGGGGCTGGGCTATTGATTTGGTTTCCCAAGAATCTCAGCTCTACCGTAATTTTTTTTTTAGTTCCCAGATAGGATAATTGCAGAGAAAAGTTTAAAAACAGTTACCTCCTGAAATCTCAGAAAAACAGAGCTCCCCTCCAGATGTTTTGAACCAACTCCCATCAGCCTCAGTCAGCATGACCACTGGTCAGGAATGCTGCGAATTGTAGTCCAAAACATCTGGAGGGCACCAGGTTGGGGAAGGCTGTTCTAGATGATACATGAGGTAAGGTTGGGCCCAACATGTTTCCCCTTTTCTCCCCAATAGTTCCCAGTCCTTGCTGAAATCTTGGACCATGCCCTTCCTTTAATGTTCTGCAAATCAAAATAAGAACAATTCTAATTAGATGTATAAAATATCACCTATGTATCTAGCATTGGACAAAGGTAATTATTTCCCCAGAATGGTTACAATTTAGTGAAGAGGTAACTGTGATAACAAAAGGAAACTATATTTCAGCCTGCCCAATCCTATGCAAGTTTATTCAAAAGTAGTTACTGCTAATTTCACTGAGATTTATTCTCTAATAAGCATTAGGATTTCAACCTTAGATTTTCAGAATGCTTCTTATATTTGCTTCTCGCTGTCATAATGGGAAATCAGATAGAGTTCCTTAGGAAGAAGAAGCAAATCTATTGTTACCTGTCCCCCAATTCTGAGTGCTTAGAAGTTCTACGGGCAGTGTTGTTTTGGTTTAGATTCTTTTTCGGGGGAAGGGGAAAGATCACTGGAGATTTATGGCATTTTGCAACTTTTGGCTTAATTTACAGATACACAAGCAGCATATACATTCCTACTAGTCAGCAGATCTGCTGCTTCACATCAGATCCCCACAGAGAAGTACCATGTACCCCAAGGTGCTTCCAGTCTTTTGGTCACAACTCTCTCTGCTTATCTGGCTCTCTTACACTGTCGTGTTTTTGTTTGTTTGTTTCTACACACACACACACACACACACAGGCCTGGTTTGCATGTAACGACAACCCAGAGTATGGGTTCAGTATGGTTTGTTGTTGAATTGTGGGTTGTCATTACTGGTGAACCCTGCACTATATTTTAAGTATGGGTTGTTAACCATGAACAAGCCAGGAAGAGAACCCATGGTTTGCTTTTGGGTTGTGAACTATGGGTTGTTTGTGGTTAACAACCCATAGTTAAACCATAATGTAGGGCTTGCACATAACAACAACCCACGATTCAACAACAATCCATACTCAACCTGTATTCTGGGTTATTTTTATGTGTGAACCAGGTCACATACACACAACTCCCTCACCTTAGCTGGGGAAGGTGAGGGGAAGTGCAGCACCTTCCAAGCTCTGAGAGGTTTCCCATTCCAGACAAGTTTCTATCAAGAAACCATCATCTAACAATTAGCTCCCAGACAGGGATATCCACTGGCCATCCTGGACCATTAAGAAATATTAACACTCTTTTGTCAAGCCCAGAATGTGATCAGGTATTGCTTTAAGTCTTACAGTTTAAGACAAGCCATTGTGATGTTCTCATTCACAGAAACTGAAGTAGTGAAGTCCAGGCCAAAGAAATAGGTTTTCAGAGATGATCTAAAAAGGTATAATGAATGAGCATTGCAAGAATAATCTGAGACAGAGTTCCAGTACTGAAGAAGAAGTTTAAAGTATGGCTACATTTACAACAATATAAGGGAATGGTTTTACAACTTCTATACTATTCAGTTAAGTTTTATCCTTGGCTTTGATAGAAAGCAAATTGATGATGGGAAGAGAAGAAAGGACATTTTCTTCCTTGAAAGATGAGCACATATCCTTATTTTAGAACTGTTTCTCTGTGTGAAGACATTACCGCTCTTTCCCAGAGTTCCCTGCCATGGAAGGAATAACTGCCTGCTTTAATATGAAGGATATGAAAGTGGGCAATCATTCCTTCCATGAGAAGGAACTCTAGGAAAGAGTGGTAATGTTTTCACACAGAGAAACAGTTCTGAAATAAGGATATGTGCTCATCTTTCAAGATCAATATTATTTTGAACCTTCTCTCAGCAAGAACAGGAGTTAAAATATTGTGTTTGTAAAACTGTTCCTATTAAATGGCCTGGAAAAGCAAGATCGGACAATGCGTAGTAATGGTAGAATATGATCAAAATTCCACAGAAGGAAACCTAGAGAGAGTGATTAAAAAGTGAGAAAAGTGGGCAAAGCCAATGAACATGAAAATTATGTTGGATACAAAAGGGAAGATGCAGCTGGGGAAGAGGAGAGATTGTTGGATATGATCAAACCAGCTAGCAAATAAATAAATGGCAGAAGAATTATGAATCCAAGTAAGAAGGTCAAGATTGGAATGGAGAAGATGAGTAAAAAGGAGATAACAATCAAGGTGAGAAGCCATAAGCATGTTCTGTTCATATATTAACCTATTTATTCAGGGCATATAGAATTTGCCTACGACAAGTATAGAACTCCTAGAGCTACACTTATGAATAAATTAGATGTGCAACTAATGAAAATCCACTTTTCTGAATCACTGCTATCTCTAGTCCAACTAAAGTTCTCACATTTTGTAGAAGGAAAGATAGCCACCTCCTTTCTTTCCTAGACTTTGAGGGAATATTCAGAATATTACTTTAAGGCAAAGAGGCTCATGTGTGCTTCTAAAGAGGCACTGGAAGTTTAACTTTTAATTTGTTATAAAGATAGACACTTGAGAAGTGACTAGCCACATGCTTAGGAAGTAAGCAACTTCTCTGTTAAGGAGGCAACAAAAAAGAGAGAAAGAGACAGTGTGTAGTGGTTAGTCTCTCTGACTAGGACTGGGGAGACCTAGATTCAAATCCCCACTCAGCCATGAAGCTTGGTGGGCAATCTTGAGCCGGTCATATACTCTCATCCTAACCTACCTCATAGGATTGTTATGGAGGATAAAATGGTTAGGGGAAGAACTATGCATGCCACCTGAGCTCCTTGGAGGAAAGGTGGTATTCAAATGCAATATATAACTATAACAACAACAACAAGAATTGCAACACACATCAGAGGGGAGGGAGAAGCAAAGTCACCAAATGAGAGAAAGAAGACAAGTGGGGAGGTAAAGTTAGTACAACAGACTCTGGAAAAAGCTGGCATTTGAAGAGGGATTTAAAGAAGACAGAGGGGTACTGCATGGGTATCTGTGAGGGACAGAAACCCCTCCCAGAATACCCACGGGATGGGCAGCAAGGGTGAATGGGGCATGTGGCTGGAGAGAGCGCAAGCAGGAGGTTTCAGCTGATAGTGTAAGACTTGAAGAACAAAGGTCACAGGCAGGGATGTCACCTGAAATAACAAAGGAAAGGGAGGAGGGTTGGGCAAGGCCATGTGGACAAGGAGTTTGTACTGGATGTGGCAGAAGATGGAAAGACAGTGTAGGCATCTCCAGAGGATGGTTGCAGGGCTGTCCCAAGCTCTGACACATGTGTGACAGGGCAAGGGCCCAATATGCTTAATAGTTGTGTAGTATAGGAAGTGTTAGCAAGTGCAACTTCTGTCATAGTACTCCAGGGATGAAAAAGCTACACCTGCCAACTTTCCCTGCTCTATATAGCTGATAGTCAAGGAATATTAACACTGTGTATCCAATCTCTAAATAAGACATTTGTGTGCTTGCCCATGTCCATAGATGGTATCAACCTGATACCATACTCTTTTCAATGGAGATCTAATGGCCTCTTTTGCTGCTGAAGTGCTTATAAAGTTCCAAATGCCTTTACAACTCTAGGACCAAAAGTGAAAGCAATAGAATACCTACTTGCAATTACTCTAGAACAGTGATGGCGAAGCTATGGCACGGGTGCCACAGCTGGCAAGCAGGGACCTCTTTGTGGGCACTCGAGCCATTGGTCACCAGATAGTGGAAAGACGGTCCCCTTCTGCAAAACACTAATGATTTTATTCTTTCTCACAGTGTGGAACAGAATGATTTTATTCTACAATTCCTGTTACAGAATTCTTTTCTACATTGTTATCACATTTAAAAGATTTTGAAGAATGATGCACAGAGCATGGCTTGGATATAAAGCCCTAACAGTTGACCTGAATGCTGCATGTGTTGCTCTCAAACTAATGGAGTATGAGCCAAGGTTTGACAAATTATCAGCATGCATGCAATAGCAAAAATCACATTAATTGTGCAAAAGCATGCCCAATGCAAACTTTTTACCTAATGCAGTGTTTGCAGTCCAAGACATCAAGTGTTTAAAATGTGTTAAGCACGTTTAGTTTTCTTGTTTATCTTGCTCATCCTAGTACAGGTTGACTTTTACTTTTACTAATCCGACACCTGTAGAAGCAGGGAAAGGACCCAGGGTAAAGCTTGCCCCATACAATTTCAGTCTGGCATATAATCATATTACAAGTTGAGAATCCCTTATCCAAAAATACATGTGCCTAATTATTTTAAAAGTTTGTATAAATTCCCTTCAGGCTATGTGTACAATGTAGTACTATAATAATTTTTTGAGTTGATTTTTTTTCCCAACAAAAAACAGTTTGTATCATTGAAAGCTCTGTTATTGTGTTTTTCTTTTAAGACAAAAGATGTTAATTAGTTCGGACAACTGTGTGAGTTGTTTTTCTAAAACTAAAACCTCGGTATTTGGGTTTAATTGCAATGTTGGCACTTTGAAATAAATAAGTTGGTTTTGTGTTGCAGTTTGGGCACTCAGGCTCAAAAAGGTTCACCATCACTGCTCTAGAACCAGAGTACCTCTCAGATACTCTTTTAAAACAAGCATTGAATGTTTACAGTCTAAGACAAAGACTGACATCAAAGCTCTCTCGAATCTAACATTTGAGTAGTGTCTAAACTGCATATATATCATTCGTATGTTTCAATGTGAAATATTAACTTTATTTAAATGTTAGGGTTTTAACTAAATTTCTACAATCTTTTCTAGCTTTTTATCATTTAAACTGTAGGGGAAACAAAGTTCTCTATCTCCTATTAACCAGGACCAGTTTTATGCATTATCCTGATCCAGGCAACTCATAATCCCACCCTCCTCACTCATACGCTGCATAGTGATCCATCTGCAGCTGATGGAACCAACTTAAATGTGATCATGGAATATTTAACACAGTAAAGCAATCCTTGAATAGTATAGGAAAAAATAGGGAGTAGTATAGGATTATTAGTAGGTTAATTTATGATTAAATGTGGGTAAATGCTTCTCTCCCAGTTAATTGGGGATTAAAAGAAGATTTTTAAGGGCTCATATTGTAGATTACATCAACACACCAGTTCCTTTTCTTTACAAGTTGAAACTACTATTTCTTTCTAGAAACCACAGAGATCTGAATGGCGTGACTGAAATCAGTATCAATATGTCTTCTAAACCTGGATCTTCCATGATGCTGATGGGTTTTGAACTTGTTTACTTTTAAGGCATTTTGAGTCTGATGAGTTACTGTACTATGGAACAGTCTCAAATTTAGTGAAGCAAATATTAAAGACGGCCTGTTCTTCAAAACAAGTGGAAATTTGTGTTCATTACTCCATTGTAAAAATTCTCACACTTCATAAAAGCTGTTCCCTTCCTTCAGGATAGCATCCTCACTGTGTCTTTTACAAAAAGTAAATTTATTCAAATCAGTTGAAAGCCAGAGTAAGAGAAGAGTAACTACCGTATTTTTTAATCTCTTTAAAGATCTTTTAATTCAAACAGCACATTTTTATTGCTAGCATACTAATAGCAGAAGTACTCTTTGATAGTGAGGAAGATGACCTCCCAAGCAGATGATTATAAAGAATCAAGAATATATTCTTCTCCCTCAAGAAAAGCAATGGCGCTGTTCAGATGTAATAGCGGCTTTCAGCAGCAAGCCACTTCCTGTTTCCAGCAACAACCTACAAATGTGGCACTCGTGGGTTGTTTCTATGACAACTGAACCCAGGCATTTGGGGTTGTTTGTGGGCTAAACAACCCCAAGAACAAGTGCCTGGGTTTGGACATTATGGAAACAACCTACGAATGCTGCATTTGTAGGTCCTTGTGCAGCGCACGTCCCTACAATTTGTTGAAAAAGCTACTGTTACAGTACATACGAACACGGTCAGTTTGATGTAGTGGATAGAATTGGATTGAATATGAGTTCAAAAGCTACTCAGCTATGGATTCCGCAGATAGCTGCAGGCAAGTTACTTGTGTCAGTCTGTGAAATGGAAACAGTGACCCCTCATAGAACATTATGGGTAGTTCTTCTGACTGGATGGAGGGTGTTCATCCTGTTCTGGATGGGGTTGCACTCCCCCTGAAGGAGCAGGTTCATAGCTTGTGGGTTCTCCTGGAGCCATCTTTGTCACTTGAGGCTCAGGTGGCCTCAGTAATATGGAGTGTTTTCTACCAGCTTCAGCTGGTGGCCCAGCTACTACGCCCATATCTGGACAGGGATAACCTGGCTTTGGTAGTCTATGCTTTGGTACCCTCCAAGTTAGATTACTGCAGTGCACTCTATGTCGGGCTGCCCTTGAAAACTGTTCAGAAGTTGCAGTTTGTGTAAAATGCAGCAGCCAGATTGATTGCAGGGTCCTGAAGGTCCGAGTATATAACACCAATTCTGACCTGCTTGCACTGGCTGCCTGTACATTTCTGAGCCAAATTCAAGCTGCTGGTTGACCTATAAAGCCTTACACGGCTTGAGAACACAATACCAGATGGAGTGCCTCTCCTGATATGAATCTACCCAGACACTACGATTAACATCTGAGGCTATCCTCAAGGGCCTCTTGCAAGGAAAGCTTGGAGAGTAGCAACAGGGGAGAGGGCCTTCTCGGTGGTAGCCCCAATTGTGCAATGGGGTTGCGCTCCCCACTGAGGTCCGCCTAGTGCTAGCATTATGATCCTTTCGGCATCAGGTTAAGACTGTACTCTGCTCCCAGGTGTTTGAAGGCATATGATGCAGCATTTAATGTCAGCTGTTTTTATCATGTCCTGGTATTTTATTGGAACTGTTTTTTATCTGTTTTAAGTTGTTTTTAAATTTGTATATGTTAAAGATTTTATATTATGTTCTCATTATTTATTTTGTGAACCGCCCAGAGAGCTTTGGCTATTGGGCAGTATAGAATGAAATGAATGACTGAATGAAATACTAAAAGTCCTACAGTAATGATTAGTGAAATGCAGCAAACCCTGACTTGTCATAAAGTGTTCCTTATTCCCTTTTTCTACTGCCTTTAACTCTGAAATGAGCACAATGCCCTCCTTTTCCTTAGTTTCCCTTTCTTACTTTTGAAGAAAGGGAGTGCTGTGGGACATTGCCTTAATATGGTGGAGGCAGCAAGCCATAGGCAAGAAAAAATAAATAAATGTACAGGCAGCAAGCCATAGGTAAGAAAAAAATAAATAAATAGGGATACAATGTGTATATCAGCTCACTTCACACTGATGAGTTACTACCAAAATAGGGTTCAATCTCTCATGCTCACAATCAAGATGGATAGGAGAGATTAATGCACGCTTGCAGGTGAAGTGTAGATTCTAGAGTGCACATTCTAATCCAAGCTGGGGTGCAAAAAAGTCCTACAACTCCCAGCATTCTCCAGTCACCATGACTGGCTAGGGAATGTTGGGAGTTGTAGGACTTTTTTTTTGTCTAAATATACACAGTATTGCCCCCTTACAGACCAGAAATAGTGTAGAGAACCAGGTTGTGGTAGTTATTCTGGATTAATGATCATGGAGTGGCTTGGCGGTGCGCTCTCTTCTACGTTGGGGGGGGGGGGGAGACGTGAACGCTGCCTCCAACTTGCTACCTGTCAAAACATCCCACCCATCCCATATATATATATATGCGCCTCCAGATTGCTACCTGTCGAGGCACACACCGCCAATTAGCAAAGGCCAAGGCGGCCGGCGCGAGACGCCACCCTTGCGTCGCCCTCCGCTCCCCGGACGGAATAGGCCATCGATTCCCCGGCCTGTCGCTATGAGGAGCTCAAGGAGAGCGAGGCCTGCAGCTCCCACTCAAGCCCCGGCCTGGAGTTTGCCATTTCCCCTCGGAGCGGCGCCTAAAGCGGCAGCAGGGTGTGTGTGCGGGGGGGGGAGGAATCTGCCCCCAGCCTCAGCCCCCCTGGTAGGCGCTGAAGGAGGGGGCGCAGCCCGGAGGAGTTATTCCCTCAGCCCCCTCCTGAAGGGGCTCCTCCCTGCTTCACCCCCACTGTCGCAGCAGCCAACGTCAACTCCGAGCCTCCCCGACACCTGACAGCTGCCACCACCCCCCATAAGACTCGAGTCTTCCCTCCCAAATGC
This sequence comes from Shinisaurus crocodilurus, assembly GCA_021292165.1. Lineage (NCBI taxonomy): Eukaryota > Metazoa > Chordata > Lepidosauria > Squamata > Shinisauridae > Shinisaurus > Shinisaurus crocodilurus. The sequence continues at coordinate 246,553,969 of CM037876.1, forward strand.
AATTAAAACTGGGGAGGGGAGGGAAACAAGCACATACACCACCCCCTTCCGAAAAGGCACGGTGCAAAATAAAATTACCCTAACCTTCCCCGAATTTAAAAAAATTAAGAAATGTCCCCCTCCCCCGCCCAAGTGCTCCTCTTGAAAAGCACACACCTCCCCCTCCCCAAAAATGGAGTAAATAACATTCGAATCCCTTCAAATCCGGACACAAAAACAGTAGTCCGGTCTCCATTTAGGATATGTTGCGTCTCTCGTTATTTACTTTATCAAATGCCACCGGAATTCCTACGAGTCTTAATCCATTTTGTTTCCAGTCACTCGTGACACATACAATATGAGGGCTGAATATTCAGTTATTAATTATTATTTAAAAAAAATAATCTACTAAGCCCTGCAGAGCACTCACTGCTTTCTGGGGTGGGTGTGAGTGTGGGGAGACAGAACTTCCATTCCCGCAAATGGAACCACGATAAACAGGATTTGGGATGGGGGACAAAACAACCCCCCTAAAAAACCTGTCAACCATTTTAGATCTCTATTTGGGAAACATCAGGGGTGTGTGCGCGAGTGTGAGTACGCCTCGAGAGTGCCGCTACCGTTCCCTTCCGATGCGGGCTCATCGAGCTCAGGGACTGGGGAGGTTTGGGGGGGGGGGGAGACGGCGAAGGAAATAAAAATTGGGGGGAGGGTGAAAGAAGGGGAGAGGGGTTGCATTACCTGAGACCAGCCACTGGCCTCCATTGTTGGAGAATTCAATGGCATTGACACAGCCGAAGTGGCCCAGGAGATCCTTCTTGTAGAGGTTTCTACAGCCTCGCAGGCGTCTCCTCTGAAAGTCCTGGGTGAGCAGGGGGTCTCCCTGCAAGCCCCTTTGGGACAAGAAGCCCACCACTGACCTCATGCTGCCCCCCAGGCCAGCTCGCCTTCTCATGCTGCTGGTGCTGGTGCTGTTCCCCCTCCACCCCCTTGCTCACTCCCTCGGCTTTCTCTCCGCCTCCCCCCCCCCCCCCCCGTTATGGTTATGATGATTTTTCTTTAGCCAGCCATAGCAGGGGAGAGGTGTTAGGCACTCCGTTGCTTCCTGATCCCCTTTAAACTCCTCCCCTGCCTCACAGCGGCGGCGGCGGCGGCGGCGGCGGCAGCAGCAGCTGATCCACAGCTGCAGCCTTCATGCGATTCTGCTGCCGGCTGCCGCTGCTGCCCTGGACTGAACGTTGATCCGGAGTGCCAGCGGCTTTGGAGGTTTGGATTGTGCTCTTGTATAACTTGCCCGCTTAGAGGCGGAGGCCCTTAAAAAAAAAAAAATTGTGAATGCTGGCTAACTTATCTCGGCCCCCTTCCTCCCCTTCCCTCCCCACAAGAAAAATCTGCGGAAGTACATCCTTCTCCCACTAGGGATCAAAGTGTCACTGGATCCACTTTTATTTTAAGGAGTTGCAACAGCGGGAAGTCACTAGATCTCGCTTGGGTGGGGCCAGAAGAGGGTGAACGAGATGAGGAGCCGTGAACCTGGTATTGCCGGATGCCGTTTACACTACCGCTCTCTGGCCGATCTTCATAATAATTAAAAGCAACACAATTATGAAGTTGAACAGACGTAATAAGAGAGGCACCCTCATTCAGGAGCCTGGCTGGAGTTTGATTTCATGAGCTACCATCACCAAAAGACTTCCTACTAGGACTGAAATGGGAAATGATGCTAATTTCCTTGACTGTGAACATAACTGGTTCTCTTTGAGCCTTATTAAAAACGTATCAGAATAAACTTTGGGGGAGAGCGTGCTTCCCAAACCCTCTCATTTCTAATCCATCTCTTGAGGCTGTTGCTGGCATTTTATGTATTCCCCACAGATAAAATATCTGTATTCCCCACAGATAAAACAAAACCTGATCGTTTTGTTTTGGACCGCCAAAGGAAGGAAGGTGAAAAGAAAAGAAAAGACCCTCTGAAACTCTCCAGTGCATCAAAGGACTTCTCAGGAATTATTCCTAACATGACAAATTTTATGAGAAGGAGGTCCATGGAGAGCAAACTTTGGGGAAATTAAGAGAAAGAATACTGCTAAGGACAAGCCTGACAGTAGAATTACCGGTATACAGTGTAGATAACTCTGCCTTCATAAACAGTACATTTCTGCCAGAAATGCTTTCAGTTCCTTAAAATGGCAAATGTCAGCAATATTTCAATTTTGAAGGAGATAAAAAGGGAATTCCTCTAAAATCTGCCTTGTGAAATTTGTGAATTATGAGATTGTCTTTTTTGGGTGGGAGGCAGGGTAACATTCCACACAAACTGCTTAAAATCGTACATGACATTAACATGGAAATAAATCCCTTGGATTTCGATGTACTGCTTTGTAAAGCAATGTAAAATCAATATGTTTAAGATTGTGGGTTGAATTCATGTTGTCTCACTAGTTTTCTGCGGGGTATGTTAAGGCACAGAGGGTGTATGACCCCTACAAAGAGGATGCAGAAAGCTCTATGATAGGAGTGAGTTCAAGGTTCATCAAGGCGAAATAAATAACCAAGATGGTAGCTGGTGATCTGGCACCACCACCGAACTGACTTTGAAATAGATGGATGGGACAAGCTGTAATAGCACAAGTCCTTGTTCAGATTACATACAACATTCAGTTAATGGGTGAAGGGGGAGTAAGATTCTGATGGCTCCGTCCTGACCCCTTTCCAATAATTTGTAGGTTAGAATAGAGCCTATAGCCATTCAACCGTGCAAGAGGGAATCCTGCTCTTTCAGAGTCCTGGATTGCATGAACAGAGTCCTACAGACATACAAGTTTTGTTCTGACCCTCAAACATGGAGGTTGAGGCTTGGCCAGTAGGTGCAATCCTGCTACCCCACCCTCCAGATGCTCATTTAATACTGGATGTTATCTGAACATATTGCAATATGAGATTGCTCTCAATTGTCAAGCTAGAAAAAAGACCCAAAGGCAATATAACCCCATGACATTTTAGAGTACCTGTTTTGGGGTAAACTCAGGAATTTTTGTTTTTCACCAAATCATTGCCTAAACCAAGGGTCTGGAATGCCACGGACAGCATGATCCTATAGTCCTGTGATGCCAGCAGCTGCTACACAAGAGCTAAATGCTGGTGTAATGTAGTCACGATCCTATGCATACCTAGCAGTAGAATCAATGGCACAATAGTTGCAGAAACAAAAACTGGCATAGCAACATTGCCATACTCCCAACGTGTCCTTGGAACTTTGCTGCCACCCACTAATGGCAACATTACACCCCAATGATGCCCCCATCATATTACCAGTTCATGGAAGATACCAATCAATAGGGTGGGGGAACATAATAAGCCCAAACCAGTACAAACACCATCTCCACACACACCCAGACACCCAGAAAGAGACCACAGTGCTGTTGGGTTTTGCATAGGCAGAACGAGATTACCACCTGACATCGGGATTATCACCTGACCTGGTGGGTGTTACTTGAGTTCAAGCGCACAAGGTCTTTCTGGTCATAAGACATAGTCTCGAGGTGATGTGACTCAGCAACCTTGGACAGGTTTTAGCAGATCAACATGTTGATGAATAGGTTATACAACTGGGTGAGTAATATCCTATTTATAGGTGGTATAAAGCTAGCACACTTGCTGATAGCTTCACTTGCTTCTCACTCTCTCTTCCACTTGCTGTCTCTCGTCTCGACTCAACATGTCTCTTGGACTTCACTTCATCTAGCCTTACCACTGGGGTATTGGATTTGTATCTGCAATGATGTAGTGAGTAGAGATGCATTGTTTGCCTTAATCCCATGTAATTGGGTCTTACAAATAAACTCTTTAATCTTTATTAACTGCTGTTATCTCCTCCTTCCGCCTGCGTGACTGGGACTGAGGGTCATTGGCTAGGGGAGCTTTTGAACCCGGGTCAGTCCAGCTCTCACATCTGGTTTTGGGCCCAGAGATTAGGATCTGATGGTTATCTCAGATGGGCAGATAAGCCACAGAGACGCAGTTCGGAGAAATTCGGCAGTTATAGAGTTAAAGGATTTGTTTACTATTTGTAAGAACGGTTTGTAAATAAACCGGGGAAGGCAATGTTGCTAAAGCTGAATGCTGATAAAGCGGCTTGGAATGCAGCACAACTGAAGAATGCAGGACAGAGAGACGAAGGATTTTTCGTTTTGAAAGCAGCTGGAACGGAGGTGCCGGTTTGGGCAGCTACTAGGCTGAACAGTGAACAACGCTGGACACAAGGATTTCGTTTTCCACAGCTTGCTGGAGTGATTGTTAAGGAGCTGTATCGGGCAAAGAAATAATCTTCAGGAGGCTCTGTGTCTACTCATTTGAGTCAAGGCTACAGCAGGAGGATCATATTTCATTTACAGTTTGCTTCACTCAGCAGCGGATCAGCTATCTTTTGCATTGTATCAACAAGTGGCTTGGATTACAAATGCGTGGATTACGTCTGACGTGGGCAAAGCGTCTGGAGCGTCATGTCGCAGCAAAGTCACGTGTGACAGGAACGTATCTCTGGAAACCTGATACTACACGGGAGGCTGTATCAAACCAGCGGAGGCGTGGTTTTAAAACAGCGGGGGGAAACAGCGCGGCAGTTTTTGAACAGAGAAAGCTGTGCTTAAAATGGGAAGCTGTTCTTCATTTTCTTCATGTGGGATCACAGAAGAAGGAGCTTGAAATCAGCAGGGGTGCTGCTGATGGGAAAAACTTTGTGTTTTAACCCAGGACATAGCAAAATGCACATTATTTTGTTGTGAGCAGAAAACAGTGGATTGTTTAAACGAAGCTTTCTGTGTTGGACATGAATAAGCAGAAGGAGGACTATGCAAATGGTCAGGAGTTTAAAAGTCATGTTTTTGGAACTGTATTTCTTGAAAGTTTGGATAACTTAGATTCAAGAAAGTGTAATATATGCTCTCTGAAATGTCAGGAAATGTACTGAATATATATATGACTTGAGTATATTGTGGATTTTTCTGTAGCAAAATGTGAAATACTGAATAATTAGTAGGTATGTTTATATGGCAAAGCTAAGAGATGGATTATTTCTTTTATACTGTAATGATGTAAATAAAGAAATGGAAAGTTGTACTGTTGCAACTATAAAAAGGTTAAATGCTTATATGTATGACATGTACATGCATGCATATCACATGAATGTTTGATCATTTAGATTCACAGGCCTGTGAAAGAAAATGCAAACTGTGTTGTGGGGAAAGCATTTGGAAATTGTAATTTTCACATGAAAGGTAATTTTGTGCACATAAACAAGGGATGCTAGCTTCAACAGGTAAACTGGAAGGCAAGCTGAAAAAACAGTTCATTTCATTCAATTTGTTCTTGGTAATCTTGTGGGAACTCTGATGGTTTTTAGAGGAGAAGCACGTTATTTCATGATGTTAATTGATCAATACACGAAGTACAGGTTGTGTACATGTTAGATAGAAAGCTGAAGTATTGAACAGAGTCAAGGTGTTTTGTGCTTGGATGGGAAACAAGCATATTACCCATGTTACCTATTTTCTTTTGAGATATGGGGAAGTTCAATTCAGTGCATGTTTAGATGCATTTCTAACAGGATGTGGTATTGAACACATGGATTGTGTGGAAGAGTAAACAAACACTCAGAAGAGGTGATACTAATTTGGATAATGAGGTTTGGGTAGAAGCTCTTAAATGTTTTGATTATGTACATGATAGAAGTTTTAGTTCTGTGTGATTGAACTGTACACCTTATAGAAAGTAGTGTAGAAGGAAGAATCTTCTGGAGAAACATTTCAGGATCTTGGATCTGATATGTAGGTACATACACCTCAAAGTTAGAAGAAATCTGTAAGGGAGCTTACATGAGATTTTTCTAGAAATGAGAATATTGTGTTTCACATGAATAAACACTTGGATAGTGAGATTATCTAGAAGTGTTGAGTATAATGCTGAATGAAAAGGTGAGATCATTTTTCAAAATTAATTCTGTTAATGCAGGAGATGCATCAAGGTCAGAGTCAGAATAGAAAAGCATTTGCTGAAAGACAGTCAGGTAAATTTGACAAACTCTGATACACATTTGGTTTAGTGGAGACTAAACAAATGATTGTTCATCATTGGTGCAAATTTATTGGAACAGGAACCTGATAACTGATGAGGTAAGGAACAGGTGAGTCAAACAACCTGTGAGATATCAGGATGAATTTGCAGGAAAAGCCATTTGAAAGCTAAAAATTTCAAAGAGGTGAAAAGAATTGTCTGTTAAGGAAGCTGAACCATAGCTTCAGGCTATGCAAGCTGAGTTGATTTCTTTGGAAAAAGAACAAAACATGGAAACTGGTGAAACAAACAGCAGTCCATGGAACTCATTGTTACCAGATAGATTTTTTAGGTGAAAACTAACCAGATTGGAAAAGGTTACATGAAAAATAGCAAGATTGGTTGCTTGTGATTTTTGCTCAGTTAAAAGGAGCAGGATAATCATGAGATGAGTGCAACAACAATTTGCTTTGGAAACAGTTAGACTGATGTTTAAGAATGTGAAAAGACGTATGGATATTTCACAATTGAAATATTGGAACATAAGCATTTTAAATGAGAGGAAGTCTTTGGAAAACTGTCTGAGAATATTTTTCTGTAGAAAAGCTAGAATCAGCTGGAGGCTGGAATTCTGTTTGAACTCAAACATTGTTGAATTGAGATTTGCACAGAGAAGCAGATCAATGTTTGTTTGTTAAACAGGAGGAACAAGGATATAGACCAGTGATGGCGAACCTTTTTGAGCCCGAGTGCCCAAACTGCAACACAAAACCAACTTATTTATTTCAAAGTGCCAACACTGCAATTAAACCTGAATATCGAGGTTTTAGTTTTAGAAAAACAACTCATACAGTTGTCCGAACTAATTAACATCTTTTGTCTTAAAAGAAAAACACAATAACAGAGCTTTCAATGATACAAACAGTTTTTTGTTGAAAAAAAAATCAACTCAAAAAATTATTATAGTACTACATTGTACACATAGCCTAAAGGGAATTTATACAAACTTTTTAAATAATTAGGCACATGTATTTTTGGATAAGGGATTCTCAACTTGTAATATGATTATATGCCAGACTGAAATTGTATGGGGCAAGCTTTACTCCGGGTCCTTTCCCTGCTTCTACAGGTGTCGGATTAGTAAAAGTAAAAGTCAACCTGTACTAGGATGAGCAAGATAAACAAGAAAACTAAACGTGCTTAACACATTTTAAACACTTTATGTCTTGGACTGCAAACACTGCATTAGGTAAAAGTTTGCATTGGGCATGCTTTTGCACAATTAATGTGATTTTTGCTGTTGCATGCATGCTGATAATTTGTCAAACCTTGGCTCATACTCCGTTAGGTTGAGAGCAACACATGCAGCACTCAGGTCAACTGTTAGGGCTTTACATCCAAGCCATGCTCTGTGCATCATTCTTTGAAATCTTTTAAATGTGCTAACTATGTAGAAAAGAATTCTGTAACAGGAATTCTAGAATAAAACCATTCTGTTCCACACTGTGAGAAAGAACAAGATCATTAGTGTTTTGCAGAAGGGGACAGTCTTTTCGCGATCTGGTGACCAATGGCTCGAGTGCCCACAGAGAGGTCCCTGCGTGCCAGCTGTGGCACCCGTGCCATAGGTTCGCCATCACTGATATAGACTGTATGTATTTGTTTAGTTGGATGATCTATTGTTTTTTATGGACAGATAAAAGCAATATGATATAATTGATCCAGGGTTTGGAATTTCATTGAAATGAAACTGCTTGGTGGTGGATCAACTGTTTATTTGTAAATAGAAGTTGAAGGAGAACCAAGAGGGCAGTATCTTACTGCAACAAACCAGAGAAAAATCATGGATGTGATTGAGAATTTGGAGATAGTTAACTCAGTGAGAGACTCCAAATAATTGAGGATTTTCAAGCACATGCTGATGGAAAAGCAGTTTGAATGCTACACAGAAGCATTGGCTGTTGAGCTTTACTGTACAAGCAACAAGGCCAGATATTGCTGTCAGTGTAATAGGCAGACTGTTAGACCAACAGGACATGCTTGGAGAGCTCTGAAAAGGAGTGGAGTGTTATCTGGAAGGAACATCACACTTCAGACTAAGATTTACAAGTCAGAGCACAGGTGGCTTACAGATTCACAGAAATGCCAGTTGTGGTTGTGATAGTAAGAACAACTAGAACACACCTGAAGTTTGTTATTTTTATAACCATACTTTGTTTGATTGATTTTGTAGAAACAATCATCTAAAAGTTAGGGTTCAACTGAAATTGAACTGAATACATTGTATTATGTATTGTGCTATTATACTATTGTAAAGCTTGAATAGTTATTGCATTTGTTTAAATAGTTTAAATTGTTAAAAATGTTTAAATGATGCTGGGATTGATGTGAAAAACCTATTACAGTTTTTTCAGGAAACCAAAGCAGGATTGCTATGCTGCAGGCAGATAGCAATACACAACGTTTTGGGTTTGCAAATAAAACTGTGTCATAAGGAGGGATACATCAGAAGTGATTTGATAGTGGTTCAAATTTCTGGCAGGTAAAGTTATTCCTGCAGAAGTTTTTTTTATCAAAGTCCATAGATGAAAGAACAGCATCAGTGTCAACAAAGCTGTTGCTGTTGTATGAGGTAAATAACCACGTTCTGCGCAAATGCAAAAGCAGGGGGATGTTGGGTTTTGCATAGGCAGAACGAGATTACCACCTGACATCGGGATTATCACCTGACCTGGTGGGTGTTACTTGAGTTCAAGTGCACAAGGTCTTTCTGGTCATAAGACATAGTCTCGAGGTGATGTGACTCAGCAACCTTGGACAGGTTTTAGCAGATCAACATGTTGATGAATAGGTTATACAACTGGGTGAGTAATATCCTATTTATAGGTGGTATAAAGCTAGCACACTTGCTGATAGCTTCACTTGCTTCTCACTCTCTCTTCCACTTGCTGTCTCTCGTCTCGACTCGACATGTCTCTTGGACTTCACTTCATCTAGCCTTACCACTGGGGTATTGGATTTGTATCTGCAATGATGTAGTGAGTAGAGATGCATTGTTTGCCTTAATCCCATGTAATTGGGTCTTACAAATAAACTCTTTAATCTTTATTAACTGCTGTTATCTCCTCCTTCCGCCTGCGTGACTGGGACTGAGGGTCATTGGCTAGGGGAGCTTTTGAACCCGGGTCAGTCCAGCTCTCACAAGTGCCTCCCCCAGCACAGGCTGGTATGGTGCTATATCTAGTAGGCTTGCACAGAGAACCCAGAGGATTCCTAGGAGGGGCCTTGAGTTCCACTGGGGGAATAATGCCTCCATGTAGACAATTCCCATAACATTGCACACACTGCTTGTTTGTATCACCTTCTGGGAGGGAAATCTGAGAAGCGGAACCGACACACACAAGGAAGAACAAACGCTACAACAACTTCACAGCAGGCAAATCTGCCAACCAGGACCGGTGCAAGGCAGTTTGGTGCCCTAGGCAAGATCAGATATTTAGCGCCCCCCCTTCCCACTAGAGAGCACTGTATTTTTTTTCAAGGTGTTTCTGGCGCCCCCTTTAGCCCTGCGCCCTAGGCAGCTGCCTAGTTGGCCTAATGGTAGTACCGGCCCTGCTGCCAACTGCCCATCAGGTCAGTGGTTGGAGTCCCACCCTGGAGTGATGCATATGTGGCTCCTGACAGCAATGATTCATATGTGGTTCTTGACAGCAATAGTTATTTTAGATGGGGAAAGGGAGATGTAGTGGGGCTGGAACCCAGCCACCCCACACTCCAGAAAGCAACACCCTAACAGATGAGAGGCTCCTGAGGGACACCTGTAATATCCATGGGCCTAGCCCATGGCACATCACCTTCCCCAGCCCTTGCAGACCCGGCTGCATAACTGGAACCAAGCAGGGCTCTGTGAAGCTGTAGCTCAGTAGAAAAGCAAGCGTATCATACATGAGGTCCAGGACTTGATCCCTGGCTAAATTTATCCCGGGAAAAGGACTAGGTAGAGGTATGATGTGACTGGCACATAGACAAATATTTATTAATGTGTTCATTTAAAACATTCCCCTCCACATACACACATACAAACCTCTATAAGATGTCCAAGAGGGCTAGCAACATCTAAAATCAATAAAACAATACAACGAAAATAACATGAAAAATAGAAACGGTGGACAAGAAATCAATTAGATAAGCAGAAGTTTAAAAGCAATTTCCCATAGAACAGCTTCAAAATCCTATATGAAGAGGGGCAATGTCCCATACCCAAAAGCCTTTCAAAAAAGAAACTCTGAACATTTGTTGAAAGCCACCAAAGAGAGGGTAAGTTAGGCCTCCCAAGGCAGGCAGGGAACTCTAGAGCTTAGGTGCAGCCACAGAGAAGGCACTTCCCTTGGTCCCACCCAAATGTGCATCAATTGTCCAAAAGTGATCCTTCAGGCATCCTGATCCCTAACCATATAGGGCTCTAAAGGTTATCACCAGCACTTTGAATTGGACCCAGAAGTAATTTGGAAGCCAGTGAAGCAAGCTGTTTCAGCATGGACCAGAACAACCATAAACCTGTGTCTCCAAACCCCATTCTGACCAGACTGTTCAGAAGGATACCATGGTCAATGGTACCGAAAGCCACTGAATGGTCCAGTTGAACCAACAATTCCTGACATTGTTCATCAAAGTGATCAAAGACTGTTTCTGTTCCATAGCTGGACCTAAAGCTACTATAGATTGAAATGTGTCTAGACGATTCATACAGTCCAAGAAAACTTGGAGTTGAGAGGCCACCACGCCCTCTAGCACCTTGCCCAAAAATGGAATATTGGAGACTGGCTAGAAAATTTCCAGTATGGTGGAATTAAGGGAGGATGAGTCGTCCCCCCCCCCCATAAAAGTCTTGCTGCTGCCTCTTTCAGAGTTGCTGTGACAATATGTTCCGGAAGGAGGCATTTAACAGGACCAGTCCACCCACTGGCAGCTTTCATTGGCCAGGAAGAGAAAGAGTCAAGCATGCACATAATAGACCTTACCCTTCCAAGAATCTTGACCACGTTCTCAGCCTGCACAAATGGAAAAGTATCCCAAATGATTGGACAGGCAGGCACCACTTCTACTGGCACTGTATTGACTGTGGCACCTAAGTCAGCAACTTTCTCTGCATAGTGTCTTGCAAACTGATCACCATGGTGCTCCTGGGGACCTCCACTGGCACCCATGAGGCTCTCCACTCCCTGTCCCCTTTAAAAAAACGTTTTTTTAAAAATAAAAACCTTGCAAAATGTTAGGGTAGTCTTCTTTCTCTCCCTTTTTAGCCTCTAGCCTTGCTCTTTCTCTACCCCTTTGCCTTGCTGTTTCCTCCTGCTGCGCAGCCTCTAGCCTCACTATTTTCCTCCCCACCTCTTTCTCCTCCCTCCCAGCCTCTAGTCTTGCTCGCCTTTCTCTCCCCTCTGCCTTACTATTTCCCACTCACTCACTCCCAGCCTCTAGCCTCACTGTTTCTCTCCCCACCCCACCCCACCCCACCGCCTCGTTAGCTCACTTTTGACTAGCCAGGCCCCCATGGCAGTCATTATGTGACTAGCCACATCCTCTGTGGGACCCATTTTGTGGTGGTGCCCACCACAGTTTCTCAAATTCTCAAATGTGCCCACGGGTCCCAAAAGGTTGGGAAGCCCTGAGCTAGAGCTTCAAAAGGATTTACCACCAATACCCTCACTCGGGAACAGTTTGACCTTTCACTTTGCCTTGCCCCTTCATTCCCTCCAGCTGCATCTCTCCTCTTTATTTGGTTGATTAGCCGTGCCTGCCACTTGCTGTCCTAAGACACCTAATTATTCACCATCCTTTCCATGTCACACAACTGCTGGGTTTATCATCACACTAGCAGTAACAGGAAGTGGAGGGGGCAGGGAGAGATGGGCAGGGAGGTGCTGGAACATTTCCCTCACTAGCATTCCAGTAGCAAGGACATGGTCCAGCTGCAGAGCCTTAGCCCTGGAAGGATAGAGAAGGGTCAGGGTGAACCCACTGTCCCCCTTCTCAGTCTCATATGGTTGTATATGTCTCAGTCCAAAACCCGCCAGTGCCCTGTCAAACACCCCTTTAAAGGGGACCCCCTAGTTTTGACAGCTAGATGTCAAAGCTGTCAAAACTCATTTTCCCCAGAAAAAAAGGGGGGAATGCACTTTTACACTTTTCTGAGCACCTAGAGCAGTGTTCTCCAACCTTGGGTCCCCACTTGTTTTTGGCCTACAACTCCCAGCATGCCCCAGCCAGCTATGCTTGTAGGCCAAAAACATCTGGGGGCCCAAGGTTGGAGAACACTGACCTAGAGTCTTGGGGCAAAGTGCAAAATGTGCCTCACCCTGAGGACTGTCAGGGTGAAGGGGGGGGGGAGAGAGATGAGGATCTTGCTGTAAACAGGGTATAAATCACCCCCACCCTTTTCATGAGGAAAGATCACTCATGCCTTTGGTTTCTCTTGACAGCTCACATTTTGACAGCAGTCAAGGGAAACCAAAGTGAAAAAAACCTATTTGGAGCCTCTCTGGGGTAATGTCCAGGGTTGGTACATGATGCACCTTGGCAGCAGCCAGCAGGTACCCCAAGGACATTACCCCAGGTAAGGCTTCCAATCCCCGCAGTTGCGCAAACGTGGCTATTTTTTTTTAAAAAAAAGAATGAACCAATTTGCACACATTTTGTGAACATTTTTTTAAAAAAAAGATCTGACAGCCACTTCAAAATGCCACTAGGGCACTTTGAAGGGGCTGTCAGTGGCAGTTAAAACGGACTTTTGCAATCTCAGGAAAAGGGTAAAGTGCAAAAAAGCTGTGGTGGGCTGAAAACAGCTTGTGATCATGGCAGGGAGGGCAGAAGCCAGTGCCAGCCACCCCCAAGTGCCACTTGGCACATGTGGGGCAGCTGGCACTGGTGCGTGCCTGGGCATGCTTGGCAAAAGCAGCAAGGGTTTTTTGATGCTCTTGCCTAGATAGTCGCTAGTCAATCCCCAGTACCCGCAATGTGGTCAGTGACCTGGGTTTGGAGAACATGGCAACCCATCATGGGTATAACAACCCCTAGAACAAGCTATGGGTTGTCAGGCTGGCACGTTGCCCTCAAACAAGCCACCCTATGGGAATTATTAGCAACCCATGATGGATTGTCATGTGGTGTGAACCTAGTCAAAGAGACGTTTTTAAACTAAATGGATATTCTCACCAGGTCCCCCCCCCCCCCATTCATTACTGGGGCAGGACATGAAAAAAATAATTTAAGTGTCACAAGTGAACATTGTCTTAGTCTTATGGTATAGCCACAGATAGGCTGTAAGGCAAATGGAATGATGCTTGTCACCTCATCCCCTCCAACTAACATGGAAGAAGACACCCTCCCAACTGCCTACCCCAGATGTTGGGTTTTGCATAGGCAGAACGAGATTATCACCTGACCTGGTGGGTGTCTCTTGAGTTCAAGTACACAAGGTCTTAAGTCACGAGACATAGTCTCAAGGTGATATGACTCAGCAACCTTGAACAGGTTTGGGATCAACATGTTGATGAATAGGTTATACAACTGGGGTGAGTAATATCCTATTTATAGGTGGTATAAAGCTAACACACTTGCTGATAGCTTCACTTCTCTCTCTTCCACTTGCTGTCTTGCTCGTCTCGACTCAACATGTCTCTTGGACTTCACTTCATCTAGCCTTACCACTGGGGTATTGGATTTGTATCTGCAATGATGTAGTGAGTAGAGATGCATTGCTTGCCTTAATCCCATGTAATTGGGTCTTACAAATAAACTCTTTAATCTTTATTAACTGCTGTTATCTCCTCCTTCCGCCTGCGTGACTGGGACTGAGGGTCACTGGCTAGGGAAGCTTTTGAACCCGGGTCAGTCCAGCTCTCACACCAGATGCTCACCCATACTGCCCTGCAGATAGAAACGCATAACTATCCTTGCAGCCTGCCCGCTGTCGTTACCTTCACCTTGTTCCTTCCCTCCAGTGAAACTGATAATGTTGAGTGGGTGTGGAGGGTGGGTAGAGTCTTGTCAGTTGCACCAATACTCTCAAGCTTATTTTTAAATTTAAGATACTAGTGTGTGCACCTGTGCTACTGCACAGATATTAATCCATGAATTCAGAAAAAAGGTGATTAAATTAATGGATCGGGTGGAAAAATTGAAGACTAGAGAACATATAATAGAAATAGTAGGAAGAGAGAGAATATCATGGTTAAATTCAATGCAATTGGAACTGTGGTTAAAGAAGTGGAGGACAAGAATGGACAGCGAAAGAGAACTAACCAATTTTGAAAAGATAGTTTTGACTAGAGAAGCTATAGAAGGTAATGTTTCAACAAGAGGCACAACAAAGGTTTTATATACGATGTTACAAAAAGAAGAAGAGCATAAAGATTCTCTTAAAGTGTTATGGGATAATGAATTTGATGAGGAAACATTGAAACAAAGTTGGAAAAATATTTGGGATAGACGTATTGTAAGAGTTATGTCAACTAGGATAAAAGAGAACTTTTATAAAGTGGTATGGAGATGGTATTTAACTCCAGTAAGATTAAATCGGATAGATAAAAATTGCTCCGCATTGTGTTGGAGAGGATGTAATGTAAAAGGTACGTATGCCCACATGTGGTGAAGCTGTAAAAATGTTCTGGAATTTTGGCAGAAAGTATTTGCAGAAATATCAGAAATTATTGGAATGGAATTAGAAGTCTGCCCAAAATTAGCATTGTTAACAATTACAGAAAAGTTAGTTTGTTTAAAAAATACAAAAGAATTGATTGTGAATTTGTTAACAGCAGCAAAATTATTGATAGCTAGGAATTGGAAGGTTCAACATGTCTTTTCAATTACTGAATGGTATAAAGAGGTATGGGATATCGCGCTAAATGATAAATTAACTTGTAATATTAAGTGTCAAAAAGGACAATTGGAGAAAGACACCTTTGTGAACATTTGAGGTAAATTTTTGGATTATGTGTTGGTGAAGGGGAAGGGGAACAAACCTTGTCAAGATTTGTTATATTTTTGGAATATAGAATAATATCTTGTATATATACATAAAAATTTTTTGGGGGGGAGAAATATAACTTGGTCCCAAGAGGTGGGGGGGGGGTGCACAATGTTTATGTTGTATTTTTTGTTGTTGTATTCATTAGTAGCTGTAAGATGTGAAATTTTTTTTAAAAAAAATAATAAAAAAATTAATCCATGAATTCATTCATTCATTGAAAGAATGTATAGAGGTTGCCTTTCATGGACATGACCTTCTGAAGGAAAAAAGGACCCTCACCTCTCCTTAGAGCATCAACAATGGAAGGGAAAAGGGGTGGACAGGTTTTCCAGCATTGGTGACCCAGACAAGGCTTTCCTCCTGACCTTGCCTGTTTCACTAGAGAGCAAAGAAGGGGATAGAAAGGGAATTGGTTAAACTGGCTAAGCCAGTGTTCTCCAACCTTGGGTCCCCAGATGTTTTTGGCCTACAACTCCCAGCATGCCCCAGCCAGCTACCAAGGTTGGAGAACACTGGGCTAAGCATTTCCCCAGCCTGGTCAGGTTCACCAGGATGCAGAGAAGGGGGACACTGGCATTAGTGAAATTGGCAAGGCTCCCCCCTGCCTCTCCCACTCCTGTATGGGAGGAGAGGTAAACATGTGTGATGGAGAAGATGCCCAAATGTACAACCCTAGGGAAATAATGATGCATAGAGGACTTTAAAAAAAAAAAGTGCTTCAGTAACAATGCATCTAGTCACTGGTGACACAAAAAACATTCAGGGAGGTTCACCCACCAGCATGGCTATGAACTGATTTTTAAAAATCTGGTATAAGCACATTCAAAACAGCATTTTTGTTTTTCACACATGCACACCAATTGTGGGAGAAAACTCAAACATGCTTTAAGTGGCATGTGTTAAATCTGTCAAGGCTGAAATGAAGATTGTGGAATGATGAAGGGAGTGGAGAAATGATAGGAACACCCATCACTGATAGGGGCCGATCAGTCAGTTTCACACTTTGAAGTGCTCAGAGATTCACCAGGAACTTATGGGGTCTGTACTGTAGCAGCCAGAAAAGTTTAGGCTTTTCCACATACAGTTTTACCTGATGAAAAAGGCTACAACCCTTCCTTATGGGTCCCAACCTGTTCATTTGCTATCATTCATACCCCCAATATCAAAGCTGGATGACTGCTCTGTGTGGGTCTTTCCTTAAACAGCATTTGAGAATTAATTTTAATAATGTAGATGTATAATCTGCCATCAGATCAGGAGGGGTAATAGTGTTACACATAATAGACACTTGTAGTTATTAAGTGATTAATAGCTAAATGAGAGGGGGGGGGAGAGAGAGAGAGAGAGAGTGCAATTGGATGGATGTCTATCCTGAAGGTTCACATTCATAACTTATAATCAAATACAGAGAGACAAAGGAATGGGGACCATAAGAATGAAGAAAGGTCACAAGAATTAAGCTGTTGCTGCATACAAGATGTCAACACTATGGCCCGGTTCGTACAATCGCCATGGCTTAAACAAGCCACACCCAAGCTGGTAATTAGGCAAATGGTGCCTGGCATGAGCTGCAGCTTAAACAGGTCACCATGGCTTGTTTAAGCCACGGTAATTGTGCGAACCGGGTCAATGAGATATCCTTTACTTGCCTTCCTTGATTAGTATATGCCAAAGGCTAAATGTGATTTGATTTCATCCACATATGGTGGAAGTGCAAGAAGGTAAAAAACATTGGAGCTAAATGGTGGCCAACATGATTAATGAAATATTTCAGTTACAGATGCCTTTAAATTTGATTGTTTATTTTGAATGAACATTTTAAAGTCATCTGTACCTATTGATAAGCACGAGTTAATATTATATATTTTAACTTTGGCAAGAAACCTTTTGGACAAATCATGGAAGAATAATAAAAAAACCCAAACTGATCATTAAGCTTTGAGACCAGCTGTCGCTAGTTAAATGAACTGCATTACAAACATCAACATGCAAATTTAATACAGTAATTAATATATGATAACCACTGATTCAATATTTAACAAGTAAACTTACCAGTCTATAGCTCTGAATATAGCTTTATGAATGTATGTTGAAACTGCTCCTATCATCTTACTGGTTTTAGTACTCTTTAGCATTTTATGTGATTTTTGTATAATGTTAAGTCTACTGTCTTTTGATGCATTTGTATCATAAATGTCTTGAACAAAATAAAAAACAGTGAAGCTGCTGCAGAACTTGATCTCTCACCTCAAAGAGGGTTTGGTGCTAGGAGTACATGGTTCTAGATTTTTGTCCAGTATTTGCAATGGGTTCCTGGGCAGAATGTAACACTATTGTCCTCCAGACCAGAATGCTCAGGGTGATCGTGATCTTGAGATGGAAAATGAAATCAGGGAAGCCTCCAAATGAGGAAGTGTTGTAATAAAGGGTGACTTCAATTACCCCCACATTGACTGGATAAATGCATGTTCCAGTCACGACAAAGAGGTTAAATTTCTCTTAAACAACTGTGCCCTAGAACAGTTGGTCATGGAACCGACCAGAGGGGAGGTGACCCTGGATTTAATCCTAAATGTGTCAAATGTAGAAGTAAAATTTGTCCAGGCTTTAGTTTAAACAGAAAGGCCTGGAAGTCAGACCTTTTCCTTGACCTTCTGTAGATTACAACCCTGAGGGCAAATCACCCATCTATTGATTTGCCTAACCCTCTTTCCTGCTTATGCTAAAAGTACTGTGAGCCAGTATCACCTTGGGATTATCACCTTGGGAAAGACTACTGATTAGCATGATGGCTGGAAGATGGGCAATACCTGTTCTTTTGTTTTGTTTAAATGTCTCCTTTTGAATTGTCTCTCAGTTTCCTGTACTGACTCAATTGTCACCTGACCTCTACATGATATTATTCAGTATAAATGGAAGTGTCTCCCTTGTGTTCTTGTTGGCATTCCTGACTGTGCTCAGATGCCATCCGTGAATTCACTAATAAACTTTCCTCTCTAAGAACCTCTTAAAAACACAACGCAGTAGATCAATTTTTCCACAACAATCTTGGTGCCGTGACTCGGATCGCTTCAAGGGACTGGACCTGCCTGAAACAGGGAAACACCACTAAACTCCCAGGCGCCAAAACCCAGGTAAGAGACCTTTTGAAATCTCTTTTGGGTTTTTGGTGTGTGTCCTTCTGTTTCTAGCAGACTATCCTTTCCCTCCAACGCGATCTGAACTTTGAGTCCATGAGGTTTTAGAGACGAAAGAAATTTCCTATAGGATTGTATGCATGTCTGTGAAAGTATGATTGCTAGATTTATGAGCTGTTGACCAGGGCTGGGACTAGGCGAAAGCTGAACCTTGTGCCCCAACAGACAGACCCTTTTCCCTTTTCCCAATTTGCCCAGTACCCATGGTTTTACTGTGTGGAAAAGGCACATCTTCCTAAAAATCTCACGGATGAGTATGTATAAGTTGCTGACCAGGTCTGAGACTTAAGCTGAGTCAAGACGCCCTGAACCTGTTCGTGAGGGGAAACCCAATGATCGGCAGTGTTTCAAAAGCAAGTGGGCTCAGTGGAACCTCGTGACCCAGTGACGTGTGACTGTTCATGAATCTGCTGATCAGGACCAGGACTTAAACCACATACTAAACCAGTGTGTGGTGGAACCCTGTGTCCCAGTGGAGCAACTAAATCCCTTTCCTGTTTCCAAGACTCATGAGTCCCATTTGAAGTCATAAGACTGACTGAGCCGACAAAAAGGGATTGTGCCGCAGTTGAAAGACTGAGTGAGCCGATCAAGGTGTTGAGCCGCTGTCTGAGACTCAAATGAGGAACATCCCTCAATAAGTTTGCCCTGGATGAGTGTCCTGTATGAGTGTGAGGAATAGGGGGTGCAAGATCAAAGGAGATCCCCCCCAAGGGAATGCTAGCATGTTATAGGTACACACCTTATGGCCATAGGTAGGTGTGTAAATTTCTCGAGAAATGGAATGTCATGACAAAGGATGATCCTAGTAAACAGTTCCCACTGGGAAAGTTTGACTTGGACAGGATAGTGCACTTAAGGGGAGCGCTCGAGTCATGAGGAAGTAAGGTACCTCAGACTCAATGGGAAGTGTATTTTAATTGGTATGAAGAAGCTTCAAAATGCATGCATGAATCCAAGCTTAAAAGCTTGAAAGATTCAAATATATATATTAAAAGATCAACTAAAAATTTAAGCAGGCCTGCAGCCAACCACCACCATTGGCTCCTATATCCATTGCTAGCGAAGAAAAATGATTTTTTGGGAAGAAAAAGCAAGATCCTGTAGATGATTATCCTTACCTACATGAGAAGACCCCAAAATGAAGATGAAAGTACGGTAGAAGGTTTTCGCATGATGATGCTGAAACTACCCCAGTGGCCACTCCTTCACCCTAACCCACCTCTGCCTAGCCAGAAAGAGCAGTTAACAGAAGGAACTAGATGCCCAGAAAAATTTAGAACCCAGAAGCAACCACTTTGCCTGGCTCTGTTCCTTCTCAAAGACTGTTAGTCACCCCAAATTATGGGTCAGTCACCCTGGCTCCACTAAGTAAGAGGTACCTGCAAGAGATAAGACTCTAGTGGCTGTCCATGACCCATAGACACCAAGAGATTTAAGGAATATAGTAAAATAATTTCCTAACATGTGAGAAGAACCAGTCAAATTCAAGGAAGAATTTGAGACTGTAATTATTTATAACCCTAGCTGGATAGACTTAAATCAATTACTTAAGACTTGTTCTGCCAACAGTAGTCTTAAGAAAGAAAAAAAAAAAAAAAAGAAAGAAATGGCCAGTAACTGATACAAAGTTTAATGATCCTATTAAATTGATAGAGATGCAAATGAAATTACTTGATGCGCTTCTATGAGAAATCAGAGTCAAAGCAAAGAAGTTAAATGTTCTACACAAAGAAGGTTTCAGCAATGAAATATTCTAGAGATGCCCTTACTACAGTAGTGAAACCTAAAACTGACTAGATCAAGATTAATACCTGTAAATAAAAGAAGTATTTTTGAGAGAGTCTGAGTATTGAGAATGCAGGTTTTCTGAGCATAAACAAAGTGTTAGTGCCTTTTGAGAATTGAACTGTGTTAGCTTTAAAAGGTCAGAAAGAGTCTGCCCCTGATCAAGGCAGGCTTTTTCTCTGAGACTACAGCTGATGCAGGATAAGCTCAAAAAGAAATGGTTAACTATTTTTCACAGAAGATTCAAGAGCTTCACCAATGAGTGGAGCCAAAAGGTTTTTGAAAAAAAAAGAAAAGAGATGATTATTTAAAGGCATGTAGACTGTCCCCTCTGCCCCGAGGAGGGGGGGGGGAAGAGGGCCATTTAGGAAAATGTGGAAAAGAAGAAAAAAAAAAGATAAGGAAAAGAAAAACTAGGCCAAGAGAAAGGTTGGACAAGGGCAGATGCAAAAGAAACATTAGAATTGCAAACAGAAGGGCATAGCAAAAGAAAGTTGTAAAAGATGTGATAAGAAGTAAAGATTTTGAAAAAAGCTATTTGAAAGAAAGTTGTGTTAAGCAGTGTCAAAAACATAAACAAAAAAGAGAATGCGTATCTTTAAATGTATATATATATTAAGAAGTACTCAAAGAACCCTGTGTTGTGTTAAAGAAAAACAACAACAATAACAAAAACGTTTGTGAGCTTTTTGTGCAAAGAGTTCCTGAGCATAAGCAAAGTTTTGGTGCCTTTGGGGAGTCTCCACCAGTCCTGTGTTTAGTGAAGAGAGAGAGTGTGCTCGCTCCTAACCAAAGCACACACTTCCTCAGATCTGAACTAGAGGCGAGAAGTCCCAAAATGAGAAGAAAAAAATATTTGTTATAGCTGCTAGAAAAAATCAAACAAAATATTTAAAAAATGGCAGCAACACTCATGAGTGTTTGTGGCTGCATTCAAGTTTTGCCTTTAAGTTTTAGTGCCCAGTTTTGTTAGAGTGGGCTTCCCTGAATTTTACCCCTCCCCTCTTTAACACAATCCATGCTTAGTTGGTTTTTTTGCCAAAGGCAAACCAACAAGGCATCGTTGGTTAATTTGGGCAGCTTAATTTCAGAATTTATGCTTGGCTAGTAGGTTTATGGCAAGCTAGCAGAAAACTTTTGTTAAATACTATTTGGGTGCAACATAGCACAGTAGCACCAAGATACTAAAAGAATTGCAATTCCTGTTTCACTTTATTGTTATTAGGCTGGTTTTCAAGAAAAGTGTTCTAGTTTAAATTACACAAGTGCTCCCTTTGTGGCTCATGCTGGCTCAGCTTGTCTGAACGTGGGGGGGTTGTAGGCCCCTTCCAACTCTATATGAATCCCATCACAGTTGCCACTGCATTTTAAAAATTGCATCTTCTAATTGCTAATAGTTTTGGCATCCCAGTATTTTTAAACCTTTGGTTGCATAAGTGCCTTTTGGCTTTGTTGTGTTTTAAAAGGTAGCATTTGGTTAGTTTTCTAAAGCTTGGTTTACCTTGCTAAAGATTTTTATTGTTAACCCCTCCAGATTTCCTGGCAAAAGACAGGCAAGCCTAATTTTAAAAGGTCAATTCTTCCTGCATTTCTCCCCCTTGCCAGACTTTATAGCAATGTCACACCTGAATTGCAAAATCTTGCTGCTATCCAGAATTTGACCCCAGAAAATGGGGGGGGGAGGGACATGGAAATTTGGCAAATTGCTTTCTCTCTAAAGACTCTATGGCATCATTTGGACGGCCGCCTAGTGATGCCCAGAGTTCTTTTCCCTAAATTACTCACATGCTCCATAGACTTGTCGCATGTGAGCAAAGGGGGGATCATTGAATTGTTTAACAAAGATTGGTTTGGATTAAATTTTACATCTGCAGCAACTCAGTCCTGTGCCCAATGTGCGGTATGCCAGGCTCATAACAGTGGTAAGCCTGTAAAAATAAAAAATAAAAAAAAATAAAAAACCAAAATGAGCATGCACCCCACACCCTGGGGACCTTTTGTAAATATACAAATTGATTTTATTGAAATGCCCAAGTGTTGTTCCTATCAATATGTTCTTGTAGTTATTTGTATGTATTCTAAATGGGTTGACGCATACCCTTGCGTGAAGGCTGACACCACAACAGTAAGCAAAAAAAATGCTAAAATAATTGATCCCCAGATTCAGAATACCTTGCTCCATAAACAGTGACAGGAGATCACATTTTACTGGACAGGTGGTAAGAGAAGTGTGCAGGACATTACAAGTCCAGCAACATTTCCATTGCCTGTATCATCCACAATCTGCGGGAGCTATAGAAAGACATAATAGAATACTGAAAAGCAAACTGGCTAGAATATGTGCAGAGACAAGACTAAAATGGCTAGATGCACTGCCCATAGCCTTCATGAGTATGAGATCCACAGCAAATCAAGTAACAGGACTTGACCCCTCATGAGATATTAATGAGACACCAATCTAGACCTAGCCAGACATATACACCTGCTTGATGATACAATTCAAAATTACTGCAAGGCCCTAATGAGATGTGTGAAGACTTTTCATTCACAGATAGAGGTGGCTCAGCACCAGCCCAGCACTGAAGGACACTCTATTGAACCAAGTGACTGGATTCGTATTAAGATACATCAAAGAAGATCATCTGCTGGATCCAAAGTGGAAAAGCACCATACCAGGTACTTTAAAGCTGTGAAATGCCAAGGACTCCAGACGTGGATCCAAGCCTCCCAACATCTCTACCCGCGATGAGAATGAGGACACAATAACGCCTCCACCAATTCAGGGTGAAATGTGCTAGTAACCTCTTCCCCTGAAACAGAAGAATTTGTGCCAGGACATCAATATCATCTCAGACCTCGGACGGGACGACCATCAAAGACAACACCCAGAGGATCGGACGAGAAGAACTGATGTCATCATTTTAGAAGAACACCACCTCAGCCTGAGCCAGGAGCCTTACTTATCAGCCCTTTAGTACATCAAAGTCAAAACAAGAAGAAACACCTGTAGTTGTGCTCTTGTTAGTGACTGGTGGTTCTTTTGCCTTAATTGATATATATATATATATATATATATATATTAATATTTGAAACAATATGGCCAAATGGAGTATGGTTATATTCTTAGAGCTCATAGTCCTCATCCAATCTGCCTTCCAAGAAAATACTTACATTCAGCTTTTTTTTAAGTTTGCACAAAGATTTAATGCTACCAACTGCTAAGAGTATGTAGCCACATGCCAGTTCATTCCCAGGGAAGAGTTCCCATGTGGCCAGTGCTCATTACACTAGTAAACTTGACCTTCACCAACAGACCCTTGTACTCTAAAGGGTCCAGTTGTTGCAAGTTGTTCCTACATTGGGGGAATGGTGTTTTACATGCAACAAAACACAAAATCAGCCCTCCACATTTGTAGGACAAAGTCAATGTAAGCATTATTTCACCCCTCACGGAGATTGGAGAAATAACCATACTGCCAAACCCATATTCTGCACCAATTATGGAAATTAGTTCTCCCGAAGTAATCAAACTATGGGCAATTCTCTTAAATGTAGTACCTGGAAGAGTTTTAATGATAAATTGTACCCTTACAGGGAAAGGGCAGTGTTTTCGCAATGCCACAATGCAAAATAGTACTGCCAAAGATGACATTAGACATGGTGTTTGCCTCAAAAGGTAGAATATGCAGGGCTTTTTTTCTGGTGGAACTCACCGGAACTGAGTTCCAGCACCTTTTCTTCTATTAATTACATTACAATTTAATCGCCATCTACTCCCGAGGAAATGTAATCCAAGAGTTCCGGTACCTTTTTCTCCAGAAAAAAAGCACTGAGAATATGCGCCTTGATTGGTCAAGAGTGTTGTGTGTTTATTCCTGATAATTACAATCAGAAAAGATACTTAAATTGCTTTTGTTGCCCCTGACAAAAGCCTGGAAATATGGTCTTGGCTAACAAGCTGGATACCAAACCTAGGAAGTTGGGGTAGAGCAATTTTTCATGGATTAATAACCCTATTGCTTGAATTTGTTGGGTTTTATATATTATTGTTGTTAAGCAAGTGTTGTTTTACTACATGCAGCAGAAGCAAAAGCTCTGTATTGACTCAGAAAAAAAATTGATGCTTGAAAGGATTGATTAAGAGAGAGAAAAGGTAAGAGAAGCTTTAGATGCTGAATGTAACAGTTACAAGTGTTAGTTGTGCTATAAAAGCACAAAATGGGGGAATGTAGAAGTAAAATTTGTCCAGGCTTTAGTTTAAACAGAAAGGCCTGGAAGTCAGACCTTTTCCTTGACCTTCTGTAGATTACAACCCTGAGGGCAAATCACCCATCTATTGATTTGCCTAACCCTCTTTCCTGCTTATGCTAAAAGTACTGTGAGCCAGTATCACCTTGGGATTATCACCTTGGGAAAGACTACTGATTAGCATGATGGCTGGAAGATGGGCAATACCTGTTCTTTTGTTTTGTTTAAATGTCTCCTTTTGAATTGTCTCTCAGTTTCCTGTACTGACTCAATTGTCACCTGACCTCTACATGATATTATTCAGTATAAATGGAAGTGTCTCCCTTGTGTTCTTGTTGGCATTCCTGACTGTGCTCAGATGCCATCCGTGAATTCACTAATAAACTTTCCTCTCTAAGAACCTCTTAAAAACACAACGCAGTAGATCAATTTTTCCACAACACCCAGGACCTAGTACGAGATGTAAATGTTGTTGAACCAAGTGGAAACAGTGACCATGGTGCTATCAGATTTAATATATATGTAAGTAGAAAGTTGCCAGGGACGTCCAACACAGTCACATTTGAAATCAAAAGAGGAAACCACTAAAAGGAGGGAACTGGTAAAAAGGAAATTGAAAGTGGAAGTCAAAATCCCTTCAAAATACTTGGAGGTTACTCAAAATCACAATAATAGAAGCTCAGCTACAATGTATTCTACAGGTTAGGAAAAGTAGCACCAAGTTCAAGAGGTTACCAGCATGGTTAATGAGCAGTGTCAAGGAAGCTATTAGAGAGAAAAGAAAGCTTCCTTCAGAAAATGGAAGTCTTGCCCAAATGAGGAAACAAAAGGGAGCACAAGCTTGCACAAAAGAGATGCAAGCAGACAATAAGAGATACAAAAAAAGTATCACTAACATCATCAAGGCCAACAATAAAGACTTTTTAAATATATCAGAAGCAGGAAACCAGCTAGGGAGGCAGGGCCGGCGCTACCGCTAGGCAAACGAGGCTGTTGCCTAGGGCGCGTAGCTGAAGAGGGCGCAGAAATGCTGCGCTCCTCTTCGCTGCCGGCGCGCTCCTGCCCCGCCTGCCCGCCTCGCCGACAAAGCCAGGTCAGTGCGGGGGGATTGCGCCCGGAGGTAGTGGTGGGGCCGAGCCTGGGCGCTGCTCCCCCCGCCCCCACCACCCCGCCACCGGCGGACCCCCACCACCTACCTTCTCCGCGCCGCTTCCGGAGCCCCGCCCACACTCTGTTTTGGTGGGAGGAACCAGGGCAACAGGGCTTAAACAGCCCTGTTGCCCTGGTTTCCCCCGGCCAAAAACAGAGCGCGGGGGGCCCGTCGCGTCACTTCCTCTTCGGAGGCGGAGGCAGCGGCCAGGGCGGGGGGAAGGTAGGTGGGGGGGAGGCGGCGGCGGGAGCGGCGGGGGGGGGGTTGCAGAGCAGGGCTGCTTTGCTCCGGAGCCCCCCCACGGCACGAGAGGGGGGGGTGCTAAATATAATTTAGACTAGGGTGCCAAACTGCCCTGCACCAGTCCTGTAGGGAGGCGGTTGGACCTTCAGATGATAATGGAGTTAAAGGAGTACTAAAGAAGGATAAGGAGATTGCAGAGAAGCTGAATGAATTCTTTTCATCTGTCTTCACTGCAGAAGGTGTAGGACAGATACCTGTGCCTAAACGGATGTTTTCATGAAGGGAGTCTGAGGAACTGAGGCATATAGTGGTGACAAAAGATGAAGTTCTAAAACTTATTGACAAACTAAAAGTTAATAAATCACCGGGCCCCGATAGTATCCATCCTAGAGTTCTTAAAGAACACAAATGTGAAATTGCTTGTCTTCTAACAAAAATATGTAACATGTTCCTAAGATAAGCCTCTGTACCAGAGGACTGGAGAATGGATAACACCAATCTTTAAAATGGATCCATGGTGGAGCTGGGAAATTATAGGCTGGTTAGTTTAATGTCTGTTCCAGATAAATTGGTTGAAAACATTATTAAAGATAACATTAGTTTTCATATAGAAGGACATGCCCTGCTGAAAAAGAATCAACATGGCTTCTGCGAAGGTAAGTCCTGTCTCACTAACCTTTTAGAGTTCTTTGAGAGTGTCAATAAACATATGGACAGGGGTGATCCAGTAGACATTTTTTACTTGGACTTCCAAAAGGCTTTTGACAAAGTCCCTCACCAAAGACTCCTGAAGAAACTTAGCAGTCATGGAATAAGAGGAGAGGTCCTCTTACGGATCAGTAACTCATTAAAGAACAGAAAGCAAAGTAGAAATAAATGGTAAATTCACCCAATGGAGAAATGTAAACAGGGGGGTCTCACAGGGATCTGTATTGGGACCAATGCTTTTCAACTTATTCATAAATGATCTGGAATTAGGAGTGAGCAGTGAAGTGGCCATGTTTGCTGATGACACCCAATGTTTTAGAGTGGTTAAAACAAAAAGGGATTGCAAGGAGCTCCAAAAGGGCTACTCCATACTAGGAGAATGGGCATCAAAATGGCAAATGTAAACATGTGTAAAGTGATGCATGTTGAGGCAAAAAATCTCAACTTCAAGTATAAGTAGACAGGCTATATGCTACCTCCAGTATAAGAGGCAGTATGCCTATGTACACCAGTTGCTGGGTAAATTGGGTGGGAGCATGCTGTTGCACTTATGCCCTGCTTCTGGGTTTCCCGTGGGCAGCTGGTTGACCACTATGTGAACAGAATGCTGGACTAGATGAATGCTTGGTCTGATCCAGCGTGGCTCTCCTTATGTACACAGGCCTGTGGCTTACGCTGGCTCAGCTTGTCTTAGCGTGGAAAGCTAAGCAGGGTCAAGCCTGGTTGTTACTTGGATGGGAGACCCCTCCTCTAGTTTCCTGCATTGAGCAGGGGGTTGGACTCGATAGCCTTGTAGGCTCCTTCCAACTCTATAAATCTATGAATCTATGTCCTTAATTAATTTAAAGTGTTGGTGTTAACCCACAAAGCTCCTGCATGCCGCTAAAGCTAATATCTTATGTGCATTTACTTGGAAATAAGTATCACTGAGCACAATAAGAATTACCTCGTGAGTAAACATGCATGTTATAAGAGCGTGCTTCATCTGTTAGGGTTGTCAATCAGCCATTTTACTATAAAACTGAATTCTGATGGGTAACCACTACAGGAGGCTGAATAACTTAAAAGCCTCCAAAACTCACAAAATATGTTTTCTGCTGATCCCAAGCTTAGATCTATCAGGCTCAATAATAACTTGCCAGATTCTGTCCATGGTCCACAAGTGTGCTGCATTGGATGACATCCAACATCGCATGAGCAGACTTGAACAACAGGATTTCTGCTCCCCCTCCTCCCTGCTGTGCACCCCTTAAATCTGCTTCTGAGCATCCCTCAACCCTCTGGGGGTATCTGTTCTGCCAATGGTGCCCATTCCACTGACAGATGGACACCCATTGGATTTCATCCACAGGCTTTGCCCACAACCTGTTTGGTTTTGCCAGGCTTCACCTCTGAATTTCTCCAAGTTTGCCCATCTGTCTCTGCCCTGCCCCAGCTTCAACCTTTGCTCCACTCAATTTGTGTTTTTGAAAGTAAACGTTGGTAAGCCATTCCACTCCTAGGTCAGGAAGATACTGGTTTTTCATGTGGGAACCGCACCCTTTTCTCATACCTCTTGGCCAGCTTTCCCCAACCTGGTGCCCTCCAGATGTGTTGGACTACAATTCCCATCATCCTCTTCCAGTATGGCCAGGTTATGGAAGGCTGCTTTAGACAGTGTGTAAGGGTATCACATTAAGGCTAAAAGGTGGTGGGGTTAAATTTATTTAGGAAGAAGAGCCTTTATTTATTTATTTATTTATTTATTATATTTATACCCCTCCTTTTTTCCTGCAAGGAACCCAAGGCGGCTTACATAATCCTCCTCCTCCTCTCCATTTTATCCTCACAACAACCCTGTGAGGTAGGTTAGACCTTTGAGATAAGGCCTTATGACTCTAATCCTAAACACATTTTAAATATTTCTTCTAAAGCCTCTTGATATTCGGGGCTCCTACTGTATACTAAAAATTGCAGCAAAGAGCCCCGCTTACTGTAATTTGAACTGCTGCTAGCTTTGCTGTTTGTTTCAGTCTGTGGTTTTAAATTTTATAGTTATATTATATTGTATTTTATGGTTTTAGAGCTTTGGCTATTGGGTGGTATAAAAATGTATAAAATAAAATAAAATAAAATAAATAAATACTCCCGTATGTAAAGTGCATGCTGTCAAGGTTAGGTCTCAATCCTTCACACATGCACATTTGAATTTTAGGTAGTATCTATTGAGCCATTGAAGGTTATAACACGTAGAATTGTCCTGGGGGATCTTATGGCTTTGGATTTGATTTATTGATTCTAATTCACAGAATCTCCAATCCACTTATCCATAGATACATAACGTATTTATTTATTCAAGGTGACAGCTCAGTTGCTTACAAACACAAACCTTCCCAGCTAAAGTTTGGTTGCTTGCCATCTCCCTCCTATGTGCAAGTCAGATTCTGTTGCAGGTTCCATTCCCTACCACTACCTTTATCAGAAGGAGCTCATGCAAGACTCGACTCGGGACTCAAGCCCAAGGACTCCGCCACCGCCGCCACCGCCGCTCACGTCACCGCCGTCGCTGTCTCCCTCGCCGCCACCAGCTCGCAGCCACCGCCGCCGCCATCGCACACCACGCCGCCATCACGCCGCCATCACGCCGCCATCACGCCGCCGCCGCCATCGCACGCAGCCGCCTGCGCCGGTCTCGTCATCACTTCCAGTGTGGCAGAAGTGACGCGCCGGGACCCTGCTCCGGCGCGCTTGGCTGCCACCGCTCTAAACAGAGTGGCGGCAGCCAAGCGCACCGGAGCAGGGTCCCGGCGCGTCACTTCCGCTGTGCCGGAAGTGATGACGGGACCGGCGCGGGTGGCTGCGTGCGATGCCGGCGGTATGGTGTGCGATGGCGGCGGCGTGGCATACGATGGCGGCGGCTGCGAGTGGGTGGCGGTGAGGGAGACGGCGACGGCGGTGACGTGAGCGGCGGCGGCAGCGAGCGGGTGGCGGCGAGGCAGCGAGGCGGAGGCGGCGAGGCGGCTGCAGCAACTCGAGCGGCACGGAGAACACTCTCCGTGCCGCTCAGAAGAGCGAGATCGGGCCACGCCGCCGCCGCCGCCGCGGAGAACTACAAACCCAGGGAGGGCTCGTAATGCATCCCTGGTGCGGCAGCGGCGGCGGCAGGAGCAGGGACGAGGGAAGGACCCGCCCATGGTAAGTGGGGGCGGTGGCGGCCCATGGAGGGAGCGGGTGGTTCTCCGCAGGAGGAAGGGCAGCTCTTCTTCCTCTCGCAGAGACCCTTCCGCTCCCTCCATGGGCCGCCGCTTTGGGAGTGACTCGGGACTCGAGTCACCATTTTGGACCTTGGACTCGAGACTCTACTCGAGACTCCGGTCCAAAGACTCGTGACTCGACTCGTGACTTGAGGCCAAGGACTCTTCAACATCCCTGGCAGCAGTTATTTTCATGTACTGGATTTGTAATTCAGCACTTGCACTTGAATAAGCTATTACCTAAGCGGCATGATGAATAGTTAAAGGGAATGGCCATTTGCTTATTTGTGATCATGATACCCATGAAGAATAAAATCGGGAATGTTTTTATAACCAAGCTATTGTTTTGCCAATAACCAAGCTATTGCTTAGCTGCAATTGTGGGAATCCTATTCTTGGACAAAGATTGCACTACTGAGGGCGCAATCCTATGCTTGTTGAGTCAGAAAGAAGTCCTTTAATTCCCAGCATGCCCCAGCCAGCTATGCGTGGCTGGCGGGCGCATGCTGGGAATAGTAGGACTTTTTTCCTGCCTGAACAGGCATAGGATTGCTACTAAGTTTGCTTGCATTGTACAGCCTGAAAATCAGGGGCATTGCTAGGGGCCTATGGGGCCCCAGACCGAAATCTATACCCCCAGTGCCCCAGATCTATTCCACAGAGCCTTAGTGTCAATTTCAACAGAAGCAGTCCCCCCTCAGTTTAATTGCCTTGCTAAGGGCAATTTTAAAAAAACTTCCCCTGCATGGCAGTTAAGCTTAGAAAAAACTTTTTTTCCCATTGGTTTGGGATGATCTGGGGTGTGTCAAAGTTGGTGGACTGCACCCCACAGATTCAAACAGACTCTGCTTCCAAATGAACTTCCAAGTTTTATTTAAAGAAAGGCTCCTACACAGAGCTCTCTCAGGCTGTGGCTACTCTCTCCTCAGGCCAGAAGCAGTGGATGTTGCCCTTAACTACTTCCTGGTTCCTCCCAGGAAGTAGAACCCATCCAGGCTGAATCCAGCAGTTAATTCATATAGTTACATGGGGCAGGGTGCAAATTAAGCATTGATTTCATTTGAGGTGATTTAGATGAGAAATTAATTGGCTGGCTTTGCCTCCTGTGAGAATAAATCGTCATAATTATTTCTAAATGTTCATATATAGATATAAATTAGCATCTGCAGATTTCATGTATAATTGTGTCCTATGGGCCTATCTTTTAAGCGCCTAGCTAGCAGGACTGCTGGTTGGCATCATGAGTGTACATGAGTGTCCCACTACAGTTGCACCAACATAACTGTTACGACAGATAATTCTGGGCGCTAGATTCCCTCTAACCCCACACTCTTACGAAAGGTTTAGGATCTTTGGCTGGGGTAAAACCTGCGCTACTGGGGGGGAAGTGTGCGCTTTGCTCCTTTTACACTTAAACAAACCTACACACACACACACACACACACACAGACTCTAGAAACAAAAGGGTGGTTTTACTGAAGAATAATACAGAGTAGGTACAGCGTCTTACTTGTTGGTAAAGCAAACCTAGTGATGTCAGGCAGCAAAATATCCTTACGCTATGGTTCAAACACACCCTGTATTCTGGAGAGGAGAAAGAGTCCCTTTTGCCCTGACAAGCCTGAATAGGAAAGGGGGGGGGAAGAGATTCCCGCCTAGAAGGATAGAAAAACAAAGTCCTGGCTACTACCTGTCTGTTGTGATGATGTTCCAGCTGTAGCCCTGCAGTCCGCGTTCCAAGGTGACCCCCTCAGCTCTCTCTCCCGACACACCTTGCTAAAACCTCTTGGTTCTTATAGTCTCTTTCCCGCCTTTTTGGAGGGAATGAGAGCAGTGGGGGTGGTCTTTGCCCCACTGAAGTCTTCCAACCCTGCTAACGACCTTACTCTTTGTATTTTGATAGCTCCTGATGGGTGTACTTAGGAAAGCAAAGGTTTGGGTCTTCCTGCTGATGGGACTGTTTTTGGAGTAAGCTTCTGGTGGTATTCATCCAGTGGGGGGGGGGAGGGGGAGCCATATCTTTTCAGGAGAAATCCTACTGTGTTTTAGGGGATATGCAATATTCAGGTCTTAATCAATGCAAGCCTGCCACTCATTTGCCTATGCATGCCTCTAGGCTTCACTCACTCTTCCATTCAAGCCTTCAGTCATGACCTTTTGCCTTCTGCCCTGCTGGGGAGGTGGGCAGGCTGCTTCTTTTCTCTTGAACCCTTGCTTACCCAACGCTTCTTATGAGGGCTGTGGACTTCCTTTTGGAGGTGTAGCTATAACCAAATGATCAGAACTATATCTCATCTTAACAGTCCCCCCGTTGGTAGCTTGGTATTCGGAGAATATGAAGCTACCACCTCTTTAATTGGCACCGGGCATTCATTCGCTGCTCCAGCCTCTGGAACTTTCGTGTCAACCTTTTCATCCATACAAGCATACCTAGGGTTGCAATGAAAAGACAGCTTTGCACTATGGCCATGATTATGATTGGGTGGAGCAGCATTGCCCACACTCCTGCCAAATTTGGGGACCACCCCTCTAGTGAACTCCATCAGCTCTTTGCTCCTGCTTGCCTCACTGAGGCTGCAATTTTTTTTATTTCCTGATTGTCCTGGTGAACTTCTAGAACTGCTTGCTCTCCTAGTTCCTTAACCATGTCTAGTTCTTTTTGCAGTGTTGGGTGGGCTACTAGCAATCCCTGTAGGTCTTGCAAGCCATAACCTAAGGAAATGGATGTGAGGGTAGGGTAAAGCCCTACCTGTTCCTTAATCATTTGCACTGTCTATACTTGCACACTAAATTCAAAATCACAACCTACTATTGTACTTATGCTACAAAAACACCTATTTACATATAGCTGATGGGCTAGTCCCTTTGCCTGCATGGACGACATTGCTAAAGAGACATTTTGTTGTAAAGACATGACAGTATTTACAATCTTGAAATTGTCCTTTTCTATCACCCTTTCCCACAATGGGAGGATTGCAGAAATGACCTGAGGCACTTCTACAGTGTGTGCCAGTGCCCTGGTGATGGGCTCTGCCAGTTCTTCAATTCGCTCGGTGGCATACATCAGTTTATTGTCCACAATCTCAATGTCTCCTGCATCTAAGAAGCCTACGCCTAAGCTTAATGCTTCTCTGACACTCCTGGTGTTCCTGGTTCTCCCAAACCTCCCTTGCCATAAGTCTTCCCATTTTCCCCATCCCCGCTGACTCGTGGTCAGGTATGGTGCGCATTGTGGAAACTCCTGGGAGATATTCAATTTATGGAGTGGTATAATGACCTGTTTTAAGGATCTTTTTGGTTGCCAAATCACTTCTTGGAATTGATTCATTTTTAGCACGTGTGACCCGATTATAGGGTATTCTAACTTGGACAACATTGTCACATTTTTGATTAGGGGATCTATTGCTAGAACCTTCTGCCCAACCCTGAGGGTGTAAGGGCCCGGGGCACTTTGGAAGTCAATAACAGCGTCATAACTCACCGAGCTAAATGGAATATGTTCCCTGTTAGTTCCACAATGCCTCTCATCTAACATCAAACCCCAGTCCAAAATGCCTTGGCTTTTCAGCTTCTCCACAGACACGTGGCCTTTAAAATGCTTCCAGTTCTGGAAAGATCTCCGGTAAACTTGCCCAGTGGAGGCCGTTAGAGTGAGCAGGATTTCTTCGCTTTTCTGCCTCTCCTTTTCGCTGACCACCATGATTTGGAAGTGGACTGGTGAACCTACTGCCCAAGTGACCGCGGTGACTAAGATGATGTGACAGACGGGCTCTCTGGAAACATCCACTCCTTGGCTGGTGTTGAAAAGGGGTGCACATTGCAGCTGTGCCCTGGAGCTCTTGTGGTCGCCAGTAAAGCAGAAGCTGGTTTGGATCGCCGCCCCACTGCGCGTGCAGGGAATCCTGTGTTCTGCTTCACAAGCTGCATCATGCTGCACATTCACCCGGAAGGAGGATTTTAATGCCTTTCTTGGGACTTGTTCCCGGATTAGGTTGGTCAGAGTGCACGCCATGTTGATTTCTGGCCGCGCCACCTCATGGCACCTCCACCCGTTGGTGACTTCCCAGTCGCCCTTGACTCCTCACACGATTCCCTACAGAACTAGGGTCTTCCACATGTTGGCTGGATAGGGTAAAGAGAGAGAGACTGTGAAGTCCTAACCCTCCCCCACCCGCTTAGTTTGGTGATGCCCAATTATTTCTAATCACACACAACATATAAGACAGACACACATAGACTTCCTACCCAGATCTTTTTGTGGTATTCTTCTCTGTGCACTTGCAATCTGAGGCTTGGGTCATTCTGTGAACACCAGGAGAGAGAGTGCCCATTTACTGCTCAGTTGCTGTGCTCAGATCCACTGCACCTGCATCTGGAGGCTTTCCTTTCCATTCTTTTAACTGGGGGCAGTGAAAGTATTTCTTCCATGCCTTGCCCTTCTTACCTGCTGGGATCTCAACCTGGTATACTGCCAGACTGGCTCTGTCTACAGTTAAGGCTGGCCCTTCCCACTTTTGCCCTTGCTCATGAATGAACTGAATCAAGTCCCCCCCGTACACACCCTGGGACTATCCAATGGTGAACTTGGTCTGAACTAATGGCCCACCACAATCCGTCTTCTTGCTAGATTTGGTGTTTT
Source organism: Shinisaurus crocodilurus (assembly GCA_021292165.1). Taxonomy (NCBI): domain Eukaryota; kingdom Metazoa; phylum Chordata; class Lepidosauria; order Squamata; family Shinisauridae; genus Shinisaurus; species Shinisaurus crocodilurus. The sequence goes on from CM037876.1 coordinate 246,588,233, forward strand.
CCCTTTGAACTTCGGCCTGCTGCTGCTATTGCTTCTACCTCCTTGTTTCCCTTCTGCAGCTCTGCTAGGTCTAGAGTGGTTACACTTGCTCTTCGTGCTTGTCCCCTGGTTGTGAGTGCAGCTATGGGATGATTGGACTTTGCCTCTTTAATCAGCACGCTTTCATTCACGCGCCCACACTCTATTTTGTTTTTAGCCCAAACTTCTGGAAACTCCTCTGTTCACGGGTCATCTACCAAGGCTGCCAGAGGCTGGGGTGCCTTGATAGCTGCACACCGGTGTACAGCAGAGACCTCCTTGGGGCCTCCTTCAATTTGCCACAAAACACTATTTGCCAAATCTACTACTATAGAGTGTGCATGCAGGAATGGAATTCCTAGAATGCCTTCTCCCCGGTGCAAAGCTCCTGTGACTGTCCCTTTAAATGGTCCTAAAGCTATGGGGATGTCTTGCCAGACTAACTTCTTGCAAGGCGCCGCCATATCCCTTGATGCTAATTACAACTTTGGTGTTGGTCCCTTGGTTCACCCAGACTGGATCCAGCGCATTTACTGATGCACCTGTGTCTACTAAACATTGGGCTACAGTTCCCGGTTCCCCAATTACAGCCCGAACTGTTGGCCTCCCCCACTGGTCAGGCGTTATCCTGCAGATGAGACTAGGAGGGGCCAGGGGAACCGGGCCTCCCTAGCACAGATCCCACTGGATCTCATGCAGTGCCTGAATGGCTTCTTGCTGCTCTGCTGTCCGGGCATGGATTGCTGCTGTGGGGGCTACCCCATTGGCAGGCTCTGGATACGCTGGGGCGGAGGGCACAACTGGAGCTGTGGCTTCCTCCCACCCACCAAGGTTACTCCCCAATTTTTGCCGGACCGCTTCTTTTAACATGCTGGTTGGCTGTTGGTCAAACTGCCTCATGTCTTCCCCAAAGCTTTTTAGCAGTCTCCACAGGACTCTCCGTGGAGAGTTTTCTCGGTCTCTGGGCCCATCCCCTTGGCTTCTTAGGACTGGTTCTATTCTTTTGTCCCTCTGCAATATCTGTTCTAGCTGCAGCCTGGCATTTGCCACTGCAGCCTCACCCGGGTAAATAGGAACCTTTCCTGGCAGGCAGCCTCTTCCAACCCCATTTTGCCCTTTCCCTTGGCCTCGGCCCCACTTAGATCCATTCTGTTGCCTGGGCATGCCTCTGTCTGCCCCAGGGACTACTGAAGAATGAGGTCCTTGGTTTGTGTAGGTCAATGCCTGGATTGGCTCTGGAAGCCCTTTCTTTTTGGGGGTTCCCTCTTTCTGGGGGGGCGCGGTTTCCCTTATCCACTCTGAGACTTGCTGGACTGCCTCCTGCAGCTCGGCCCATGTAATCTGTTGGGGGTCTATTCTTCCTATCGCCCTCCTTGTTTGGGTGTTTAGCCCAGTGTAGGCTGCCTCAACAAACTCCCTAGTGTTGTAATCCCATTGCCCCTGTGCTCTGAAAACTCCATTTGCTAGTCTGGCTAGCATTTTCCTTCTGTTTAAATAGACCTCTGGTCCCTCATGGGGCGCCTGAGAGTCCATTAAATACAGTCTGAGGCATGGCGTGCCTGGAAAGAAAGTCCTTATGGCCACCTTCATCCAATCACTGAGATTGGGACCAGTGATCAATCCTACTCCTGCCTCGATACACATGATGTCATTCTCAGAGGCGCAGTACCGTGCCACTTGGCCTACATCAAAGATGTCAGAAGTGGGGTGCATAGTACTGATTCGAGCAAGCCATGCCAATACCGTTGCTTTATTGAGTGGACCCAACACCTCAGCCAAAGCTTTTGCTTGAGATGGGGACCACCTCACTATGTCCTGTACTTCTTCTACTCTTGGTCTACCATTCCCAGAGCCAATTGTAGTCACTGTCTTGCTTATTATTGGAGCTACTGGCATTTCTCCCTTAGCCTCTAGCTTTCTTCCTTCGGGGCTCCCCAGGTGCTGAGCTGGAGGATCTGGCTCTGGGCTTGGCGTGTGGTGGATAAATGCCCTCAACTCGCTAACCTCCAGTATCTGGCAAGACACTTTGGATGGCGACATTGAGCCCTAGCTGAGCTTCTAGCTGCCTTTGAAGTTCCTGGATTTGCTTCTTGCAGTGGTCATGCCTTTGTCTTTGCAACTTCCCTATTAACACCTCAGTGGCTGCCCTAGCCTGGCTTAGATTTTTCGTGGCTTCTTCTACTTCACCACTTGCCCTTTGTGCCTGGTGCACAGCCTGGTCTCTTTCCCGCTCCATCTGCCTGAGAGCTGAACCCCAACGCACCTTGTCTGCTTGCATCTCTTCCTTCTCCCTGATTAACTGTTGGCATTCCAATTTCCACCCTTCTACAAACTGTTTTTGCTGGTCTAACTCCTCCTGCATTGCCTCTACCATTTTTTGGTAGCTGCCACACACATTATGCATTCCCCATAGAATGGCTGCCTTTCTCTGTGATTTGGAAGGCTTGCTTTCTTTAAAATACTCTTCCAAAGCTTCATTGAGTGTTTTAAAAGGATTGCTTGTTTTAAAACAATCATCTCCCCATACACATGTTCCTCTCTTGGCAATGTATGCCTCTAATTCTGTCAATTCTCCTCCCTTCTTGAGAAATCTCCTGGCTCCACTCATGGGGGAGGCTATTGAAGTAGCTGCCATTACTTTTCTCTTTGTGGTTACCTCTAGGGAAGAGGAACTCTTTTTGGGGGGTGCTTTGGCCCTGCCCAGGTCCCAGGAGTGGATACGCCTTGATCAGGGGCGATCCCTTGCCCTGCAACCCGCAGCTGCTCCAAATCACCTTCCAAAAGACACTTGCACTTTGCTTATGCTCAGGAACTCTGCGCGTGTTACTGCGACTTACAAGTCCCACAATGTGATGTTCCTAATTCTCTCAAACACCTCCCACGTTTCTTAGCTCTATGAACTGGCTGCTGGTTTCCTGGGATCACTGGGTTGGCCGCTTCCCATTTCCCAGAAGACCCTGCTGTCACTTGTGAGTGCTGTTTCCCACTACTCCTTTTCTCTCCTGTGCACACTTGGATTTCCCTCAACTCACTGTTCTTCCAGTGATCAAGAGACACGCTCCTAATTGCTGGTTCCTTTTCCAGCAACCAAGAACAAGTGCCTGGGTTTTGACTACGCGCCCTCCACCCAAAACACACAATACAATCACAAATCCCTGCCCAGGTTTTGGCCCTCGCCCTCCACCTAGAACAGACACAATCCCTGGGTCAGCCAACGCTCGTACCCCAGAACAAACACAAGCTAAGCACTGCACTCTGGGTCAGCCCACACTCGTACCCCAGAACAGAATCCCAACTTTTGGACAAAAACAAGCTAAGCACTCGCTCTGGGTCAGCCCACACTCGTACCCCAGAACAGAATCCCAACTTTTGGACAAACACAAGCTAAGCACTGCGCTCTGGGTCAGCCCACCGCTCGTACTCTGGAACAGAATCCCAACTTTTGGATGTTTTGGCTCCTCGCCCTCAACCCAAAGTTGCCTCCCGTGCTTAGAAACAGAAAGGGAAAGCTCCTGACACACTCCCTGCCACAACTGCTACACACTCCCCAGTGAGGATCTTAAGGACCTGCACTTTGCTGCCTGATCTTAAAAATCCACCACCTTGCTGCCCCGCTTTCTCCACCAATCTGTTACGACAGATAATTCTGGGCGCTAGATTCCCTCTAACCCCACACTCTTACGAAAGGTTTAGGATCTTTGGCTGGGGTAAAACCTGCGCTACTGGGGGGGAAGTGTGCGCTTTGCTCCTTTTACACTTAAACAAACCTACACACACACACACACACAGACTCTAGAAACAAAAGGGTGGTTTTATTGAAGAAGAATACAGAGTAGGTACAGCGTCTTACTTGTTGGTAAAGCAAACCTAGTGATGTCAGGCAGCAAAATATCCTTACGCTATGGTTCAAACACACCCTGTATTCTGGATAGGAGAAAGAGTCCCTTTTGCCCTGACAAGCCTGAATAGGAAAAGGGGGGGAGAGATTCCCGCCTAGAAGGATAGAAAAACAAAGTCCTGGCTACTACCTGTCTGCTGTGATGATGTTCCAGCTGTAGCCCTGCAGTCCGCGTTCCAAGGTGACCCCCTCAGCTCTCTCTCCCGACACACCTTGCTAAAACCTCTTGGTTCTTATAGTCTCTTTCCCGCCTTTTTGGAGGGAATGAGAGCAGTGGGAGTTGTCTTTGCCCCACCGAACTCTTCCAACCCTGCTAACGACCTTACTCTTTGTATTTTGATAGCTCCTGATGGGTGTACTTAGGAAAGCAAAGGTTTGGGTCTTCCTGCTGATGGGACTGTTTTTGGAGTAAGCTTCTGGTGGTATTCGCCCAGGGGGGCGGGGGAGCCATATCTTTTCAGGAGAAATCCTACTGTGTTTTAGGGGATATGCAATATTCAGGTCTTAATCAATGCAAGCCTGCCACTCATTTGCCTATGCATGCCTCTAGGCTTCACTCACTCTTCCATTCAAGCCTTCAGTCATGACCTTTTGCCTTCTGCCCTGCTGGGGAGGTGGGCAGGCTGCTTCTTTTCTCTTGAACCCTTGCTTACCCAACGCTTCTTATGAGGGCTGTGGACTTCCTTTTGGAGGTGTAGCCATAACCAAATGATCAGAACTATATCTCATCTTAACATAATGTTACAGTGCTGTAATTGTGACACTGTCATGTCACTGCCTGAGCAAAGGACAAAAATAGGAGGTTTGGGGGGGGTGCAGTGGGATAGAAGTGGGACTTAGTTGGAGCCCTGTGCTTGCTCACAGCCTGGTGTCATCCCTGATGACAGAATACTGTTGAACTTGCAAAGGAGATGGTGTAAGTTAAAATGTTCCCTTTAGCGTTAGTGGATACTCCAGAACAACCACCTTCCTTCTCTGCCCTCTGACAAAACAGAGGATAGGATCCTTGCTGACTCTGCTGCCAGTCATGTCACACTATCAATAGTAGATTTCATAGATCATAGAGTTGGAAGGAGCCTACAAGGCTACCAAGTCCAACCCCCCGCTGAATGCAGGAAACTAGAGGAGGGGTCCAGTGGCGTAGCGTGGGTTGTCAGCACCCGGGGCAAGGCAAGTAATTTGCGCCCCCTAACCCGTGGATTTTAGCACTCGAATCTCTTCCACTAGATTAGTTAAAGAAACCCTTACCCCCTAAGCACATGTATTGTTTGTTATGAAAATAAATAATTAATATGTAATTAAAGTAAAATGCATCTAAATACAAGTTTATTTTCAAACACTTTATTGAGTGCGAACATGCATTACACATTCTCCACATTTTCAGAAGGGGGTCAGGCAATAAAATATGGCTACTTAAATATATGGCCCCACATCTTAAAACCTATTTCCTTCCCATAGCCCGTGACACGGGACGGGGGGAACCAACAGGAGTCACTTCATCTTTCCCCCCCGCGTTCATTCTTAAAACAAAAAGAGGATGAGTTAAAAGTAGAAGGTATACCTTCTTTGGGCTGGGTGTGTGTGTGCGTGAAACGGGGGGGGGGGTTAACCCCAAAGAAACTGGGCTAGAGTGCGAGATGAAATAGAGCATCCCCTCCACCCCAACCAAGCCTTAAAAGAGGCTGAAACCAGAAAAATACTTCGTTGAGATGAATACCAACCCCTTTAAAGCTGACGGAGCGTGGTAATCAGAAAAAGGTAAACGATTACAAGTAGAACTCACTCTAACACCTAGGGGCTAACGGGGCGAAATTGGGGAGACTAATGAAGAGGCCTCAGCAAACATAAGCAAAGGCTAAAATAGGGAGCGAAGGCAGTGAAACAAGGAGCGCCGGCGCCATTAGTCGAAACAACGAGGAGTGGGATTCGGTACACCACAGCCAGATACAGCCTCCCTTCCACGGTTCCACCCCCTGAGGTGGGCATCGGTTACCTGGAAGTCTCTGTCCTCGTTAAAACGGGAGAACCTATCTGCCATTTTGCTTCGGTTCGCCTCTACCTTAGTCAGGAGACTGCGACGAAGATGGGCCGTACGTACTTGACGTGCGCGCACCCGGCGCGATCACCCCATTTTTAGACTGATACAGACTTTCGACTTCCGGGTTTCTTTTGACGCCTTGTTTTTGGTCTCCTTGGGACGCAAGTGACAGAGCAGCCCATAAGAACGATGGAGAAATCCAGGAGTTTCGCCTGTGATTGGACAGCAGCGCGCCCTCACCCCAAATAAAAGGTAGCAGGAAAAACAGGCATTCTTGCTCTAACTCAGATGTTATTTCGAGTAGAAAACATTGTTTTTGTTTTGTATTTTTAAAAAAATTAAAAGCTCAACGCGGCTGCATGAAAATCAATGAAGCACCAGGCTGTATTTGAGCGCTGTATTTGAGCTGGGCGGAAAGGGCATGTTTGTAGGGGAAATTTGAGGCTCGAAATCTAAACTTAAATTACAAGACTCACTTAGCCACAGGCCTAGAAACTACAATTTAGGGCTAACATTACTAGAAACAGAGTATTAGGTGTGCAGACCAAATTTTTTTAATGTTTAAAAATTTTCAAAATTATTTTTCAGATGAACTAAGTCCTGAGTTAGAAAGAAAGAGCAGGAGCTCCTGTTTTTGCTGCTACTTCTGGTTTAAGGGCTACACGCTGCTTCCCAATAATAATAGCTATACTAAAATCCTGGATTTCACCTTTAATGTTAATTGGCCTTCCGCCCACGCAGATAGAAAAGAGGCGTTCAAAGTGATCCCAGAACTTCAGTTTTTTTTAAAAAAAAACACCAAAGTGTTACTCTAAAAATGTAGCATTACTCTAAATATTTCTATCTCTATTGATCATCCCCACCACCACAGATTTCAGAAAGACAGTCTTTCTGTCGGGACGAGAATGCGCATGCTCGCTCCCCCCCCCGCCTGTCCGCTGCTAACTCGCTTCACGCTACCAATCGCTCAGCGCACGCAAATGATGTTTGCGCTTTTCACCACAGATTTTTTAAAACCCTAACTGCAATCCTATTACACACTTACCTGGCAGTATGTTGCATTGAACTCAGCGGGTCTTACTTCTGAGAAGGCATGCATAGAAGTCACGCTTCCACGCTTGACAAATACCTTCCGCGCGCCCGACTGCGCGCCCCCCCAGATGTTGCGCCCGGTGCGGCCGGCCCCCCCTGCACCCCCCACGCTACGCCACTGGAGGGGTCTCCCATCCAAGTAATAACCAGGCCTGACCCTGCTTACCTTTCCACACTCAGACAAGCTGAGCCAGCATAAGCCACAGGCCTGTATGTAACACTTAGCCAGGAAACACATTTTTCAGACCAAGGAAGCTACACCACTCTGTCCTCATGTCGTAGGCAACCTTGGATCACACAAGGTAGGGACTTTGGTGAGGGCAACTATGGTGAAAGGGCACTTGGCACAAAAAGGGAGCACTGTGCATGAGCAACCAGAGCGGAAAACAAAGCAGGAAGTTTATGCTGTTAACATGCGCCTTCTGAGAACTCTTACAGGTAGCCTGCTGTTATGACAGATAATCTGGGCATTAGATTCTGTGGAGAAAGCCAACCTAAGCCCCCTGCCTGACACACACACACTCACCAAGGAGGGGGGAAGGAGACCCGGGGGGGGGGGGAGACAGCCAGTCTCCACAGATGACAAAGGGGACAAACAACATCTGCATAGAATCACCCCAGGGGGGAAGGCAGGAAGCATCACCAGGTTTGTCAATGCTCTCGCATATCAGCCCCATCTACATAAGACTTGAATACCTCTCCAGAGCAGACACTTCGGCACCCCTAAGAAATGGCCACTCAACACCATAGGATGGGACCATTAAGCAAGTGGCTTCAAAGGGACCCCATCCCACGGGGGGAAGGCGTCACCCCACCTGACCCAAAAGGCCGCCCCTCAGGGAGGGTGTCAACCCACCTGATCACAGAGGGAGGGGCTACCTGAAACACCAAGGTATAAAACACCCTGCACAAGGGAACTTTTCTCTGGACCTGATCAGCAATCTTGCCCATGCCTGGGGTAAGGGAACGAAGGATCAGCAATCCCGGGAAACCAAACTGAAATCACGTTGTCCTTGAGGCTTTCGCTTGCTACTTTGTACCGTACTGATAAGCTGTATTGCTGGCGTGGGTCTGAGTTTGTGAAGGTAATTTTGTAAATAAACTTGTTTTCTAAAAGATACTTTTGTGGCTATGAGTTATCCCTTTATTCTGGGCTAAGGCGAGGCGCTGGGGACCTCGGAGAAGGCCCGCCCCAGCACCCGCTACCCCCTTAGCATTGAACCCGCGCAGAAGACCAGGTTGTCGGTCTTCCACTTGGTGGCAGCGGTGGGATAACTTATTAGCCCAGAATATCTCCCAGACCCAAAGTAGCAAGAGCCTAAGGATCACCATGAGCGACCCAGAGCCTGACGGAGCGACTGGGGGAGCTGAGACACGGCGGTCCCTGCCCGCAACCCCCATCACCCCGGGGTTGGCGGCGCTGATCCGGCAGAGGGAGCTGCTGGCGAGTCTGGCCCAGGGTGCCCGACCCAGGGGCTGCCGTATCCCAGTTCAGACAGATAGGAGAGAGGATGTGGTGACCGAGGACCCCGCTCCTCTGGAGCCTCTGGAGCCCCTGGAGCCCCTCGAGCTTCCCTCGGAATGGATGGCCCACGAGCGGGAGAGGATGGCCCACGAGCGCGAAATGATCCGGATGCAGATGGAGTTGGCCAAGCTGCAGCTCGAGGCGGGGAAAACTCCCCCGATTGTCCCCTCCGCTCCTCCCCCTCCGTCGTGGGACCGCAAGATGTTCCCCTCCTACAAGCCAGGGCAGGATGTCCTGATGTTCTTCTCCATTTTCGAAACGGCGTGCCAGGAGCAGCGGGTCCCCAACAACTTGCGGTTGTCCGCCCTGCGAACCCAGGTCAGTGGGGACATGGCCGACCTCCTCGGGGCGCATCTGCGGAAGACCCCGGCGAGCTACGAGGAGTTCAAGGCAGCGGCCAGGCAACACTTCGCCCTCACCGCCGAACATTGCCGGCAGAGATTTCGAGAGGGTAGACCTTCCCCCGGGACCACCCATTTGGCATGGGCAGCCCAGGTGATGCACGTCTGCGAGCTCCACCCTGAAGGAAGTTGTCGAGCTGATCGCCATGGAGCAGTTCTTCACCACCATCCCGAAGGAGCTGGCCGCTGTCGTGAGGGATCAGAAGCCCCGTACCTGTGAGGCGGCGGGGATCATGGCCGACGAGATGGGGTTATACCGGACCGCCCCATCCACCAAGGGAAGTTCCGCGGCCGTGGCCGAGAAGAAATCGGAGCCGGAGAAGAGCCTGCCCCGACGGCGCGAGGAGGCCCCTTGGACCAAGGGGAACCAAAACCCTCAGTCTGGGGCGTGCTTGCTCTGTCACGAGATGGGACACCTGCGGCGGGATTGCCCCAAGCTCCAGCCCAAGAACCGGGATGTCCGTCCCTCGCCGGGGAAAATAGGATGCGTCGCGGGTGCTGCAGCCGCTCAGGACGATGACAGCAACGACGATCGACGGTCGGTCCTCTCCCTCCATGCAAGCCTCCCCGTGGATCGTGGCGCCGAGGAGGATCTCCAAGAGTGGGAACCCTACCGTCCCGGACCCCGTGCATCGCTGTATCGCATCGCCTCCCCGGACCAGCTGAGATGGAGCCGCAAACAATTCTGTGAGTCCATCTATATCAACAATGTTTCCCAGATGGGGTATAGGGACACTGGGGCAGATGTAACGGCTCTGCCCCGGGACTGCGTAGAAAGGTCCCAACTTTTGTCAGGACGTACATGTGCGATCAAACCCTATAAATCCCCCGACATCACCGTCCCCATCGCCCGGGTCCGGGTCAAGTACCAGGGGTGGGAAGAAGAGATGGACATAATCATCCATCGCCAAAAGGAGTGGGGCATCATCATCGGGAACGACCTGGCGTTCCGGGTAGCCAAAGCTAAGATGGGGGTCATCACCCGGGGACAGGCAAGGAGAGGGGGGCCGCCTGTAACTGCACCGGTCCCAAAGCCTAAGCCCGTGCCCCCTGCACCAACCAGGGTGACCCCATCCCCTGCGGGGCACTCCGAGGAGAACCAGGCCATAGCGGAGCCCCCGAAGAACGAAGGGTTTGCCCAGATGGCTAAAGACTTTGGGACTCAAGCCCAATTCAAGGAAGCCCAGCGGCTGGACCCTTCCTTGCAGGAGTGTCGCGCTCTGGCCAACCAAGACCCCGGGGTATCCCTTGCCACCGAAAGATTTGTCTGGGACAATGGAACTTTGTACCGGGAGTTCGAGCCAAAGGGGGAAGTGGCACCGGGGCGCAAGCAAAGGCAACTGGTGGTTCCCTGATGGTACCGCCGCGCCGTGCTGCACCTCGCCCACGACGTGGCATGGGGAGGACACCTGGGGCAGAAGTGGACCCAAGCTTGAATCACAGAGGGGTTCTACTGGCCCATGATCGCCTCCGACATTAAAGCTTACTGTGTCGGTCCTGCGATGTGTGCCAGCAGGTGGGACACAATCGCGATCACCCAAGAGCTCCCCTTCAGCCTTTTCCGGTGGTGGGGATCCCTTTTGAACGGATTGCTATGGACATAGTGGGTCCCCTGAACCCGCCCACCAAGATGGGGAAGAAGTTTGTACTGACGGTAGTGGACTTTGCCACCCACTACGCGGAGGCTTTTGCGCTAGCCTCCATCTCTGCAGCCAGCCTGGCTAAGACTCTGCTCTCTCTCTTTGCCCGCTTGGGAATGCCCCGCACGGTCGTGTCAGACTGCGGCACCGGGTTCATGTCTAAACTGTTCCAGAAGATGTGGGACCTGGGGGGGGGGGGTTGACCATGTAACTTCGGTGCCTTATCACCATGAGACCAATGGACTGGTTGAACTCTTCAACCAGACGTTGGGGAAAATGATCCGGGCATACGCTAGCCGTCACCCGGGAACTTGGGACCAAGCCCTACCCTACCTCCTCTTTGCCTGCTCCGCAGGAAAGCCTCGGGTTTTCCCCGAATGAACTGATATTTGGCAGAGAACTACGGGGGCCCTTGGCTCTGTTGCGGGAGGAGTGGGAGGGGGCTGCTGGCAGTTCGCCCGTGCCGGTTCACACTTTTCTGCGGCGGCTACGGGACACCCTCCACAGCGTTCGAGAAGCCGCCCAACAGCATCTGAAGGCAGCCCAGCAGCGGCAAAAGGAGCTGTATGATAAAACCGAAGTAGCCCGGACTTTTGAGGTGGGTGATACGGTGTTGGTTCTGCGTACCCTCAAAACGGACAAGCTGTGTCTTAAGTGGGAGGGTCCGGGGACTGTAGTTGAGAAACTTGGACCAGTCAACTACAAAATACTCTTTGCCGGGACTCCTGAAAAATGTAAAGTGTTTCATGTGAATATGTTGAAATTGTATGTGGACCGGGGTGCGGGAGTGGGCTGTGTGAAGGAACATAATGATAAGGATTTCGCTGATGGGGATCTGTTGGGAGAATGGGGGGATGGCGGGGGGATGGAAGAAATTTCACTGTCACCCGCCCTGTCCGAGGCTCAGCGGGAGCAAATAAAGCGGGTGCTGGATGAATTTGGGACCATGTTCTCAGGCCGCCACGGGCGGACCCCACTCATCCAGCACACCATTCAAACAGGTGACAGCCCCCCTCTGCAATCTCTGCCATACCGGGCGGTAGGACCCCACGCTCAGGTCATTACGGAGGACGTCAAAGCCATGTTAGACCTAGGGGTGATCGTTCCTAGTTCTAGCCCATGGTCCTCCCCAATTGTCCTGGTGGCCAAAAAGGATGGGGGGGGTGCGGTTCTGTGTGGACTATCGGAAAATCAATAAGGTGACCGTCCCTGACCCCTACCCCATCCCCAACATGGATGTCTTGCTGGAGAAGCTAGGGAGGGCCAAGTACATTACCACCCTAGACCTCACCAAGGGCTACTGGCAAGTCCCGCTAGACGCGGATGCTGCTCTCAAGTCTGCCTTTGTCACACACCTGGGTTTATTCCAGTTCACCACTCTTCCCTTTGGAGTCCGGAACGGCCCGGCAACCTTTCAGAGGCTGGTGAATGGAATGCTAAACGGGTTGGGAGAAATTGCCTGTGCCTATCTGGACGACATAGCTATCTTTAGCTCCACTTGGGAACAGCATCTGCAGCATGTCCGGCAGGTCTTCCAGCGGATCCGGGACACTGGGTTGACAGTGAAAGCAAAGAAGTGCCAGGTGGGGCTAGGGGAGGTTGAGTACCTTGGACATTGGGTCGGAGGGGGGAGCATCAAACCCATGGAAGCTTAGATAGAGTCGGTTCAGAAATGGCCCCAACCCGCAACCAAAAAACAGGTGCAGGCTTTTCTGGGACTTGCAGGGTACTATCGGAAATTCGTGCCACACTTCAGTCAGCTAGCAGCCCCTCTGACTGTTCTTTGTAAAAAGCGCCAACCGAACAGGGTCCAGTGGACCGCGGCTTGCCAGACTGCTTTCGACGGGTTAAAAGCCTGCCTCACGGCAGCTCCCATTCTGCAAGCCCCAAACTTCAAATCCCCCTTCGTTCTACAGACAGATGCCTCTGAGGCCGGGATGGGGGCGGTGTTTTTACAGGAGAAGGTAGGAGAAGGGCTGCGCCCCGTTGCCTACCTGAGCAAGAAACTCCTGCCCAGAGAACGTAGTCTTGCCACCATTGAGAAGGAGTGCCTGGCCGTGGTGTGGGCCATCACCAAGTTGCGCTCCTACCTCTGGGGGAGACGGTTCCGCCTGCAGACCGACCATTCCCCCCTGTGCTGGTTAGATAGAGTCAAGGGCAACAACCAAAAACTCCTACGGTGGAGTCTGGCGTTGCAAGACTTTGACTTCGAAATTGAGCACATCAAGGGTAAGGACAATGTCTTGGCTGATGCACTCTCCCGGGCTTTCTCAGGTGATGGGCAAGTCGATGGGAAATTGGGGTGTGGGACCCCAATGCCATCTTTTCCCCGGGGGGGAGATGTGGAGAAAGCCAACCTAAGTCCCCTGCCTGACACACACACACTCACCAAGGAGGGGGGAAGGAGACCCGGGGGGGGGGGGAGAGACAACCAGTCTCCACAGATGCCAAAGGGGACAAACAACATCTACATAGAATCACCCCAGGGGGGAAGGCAGGAAGCATCACCAGGTTTGTCAATGCTCTTGCATATCAGCCCCATCTACATAAGACTTGAATACCTCTCCAGGGCAGACGCTTCGGCACCCCTAAGAAATGGCCACTCAACACCATAGGATGGGACCATTAAGCAAGTGGCTTCAAAGGGACCCCATCCCACAGGGGGAAGGCGTCACCTCACCTGATCACGCAGGGAGGGGTTACCTGAAACACCAAGGTATAAAACACCCTGCACAAGGGAACTTTTCTCTGGACCTGATCAGCAATCTTGCCCATGCCTGGGGTAAGGGAACGAAGGATCAGCAACCCCGGGAAACCAAGCTGAAATCACTGGCCGCTTGGGTTGACCGGACCCCCGGGAAACCAAGCTGAAATCACTGGCCGCTTGGGTTGACCGGACCCCCGGGAAACCAAGCTGAAATCACGCACAAGCCGCTTGGGTAGACCGGGCCCCGCCGGGAACCCAGCTAGCCGCTTGGGTAGACCGGGCCTCTGCTGGGAACCCAGCTAGCCGCTTGGGTAGACCGGGCCTCCGCCGGGAACCCAGCTAGCCGCTTGGGTAGACCGGGCCTCCGCCGGGAACCCAGCTAGCTGCTTGGGTAGACCGGGCCCCACCGGGAACCCAGCTAGCCACTTGGGTAGACCGGGCCTCCGCCGGGAACCCAGCTAGCAGCGTGCGGTTGACCGGGCCTCTGCCGGGACCCAAGCTAAACTAACTAGCTGAGAGCCCTGAAATCACGTTGTCCTTGAGGCTTTTGCTTGCTACTTTGTACCGTACTGATAAGCTGTATTGCTGGTGTGGGTCTGGGTTTGTGAAGGTAATTTTGTAAATACCGGTAAACTTGTTTTCTAAAAGATACTTTTGTGGCTATAAATTATCCCTTTGTTCTGGGCTAAGGCGAGGCGCTGGGGACCTCGGAGAAGGCCCACCCCAGCACCCGCTACCCCCTTAGCATTGAACCCGCGCAGAAGACCAGGTTGTCGGTCTTCCACTGATTCCCTCCAAGGAGAGAGGCTACCCCACCCTATTGCAAAAAGTTTGGGATCTTTGGCTGGAGTAAAGACGCACGCAGTTGGGTGAAGTATGCGCTTCACCCTTTAACACTAAACATAGACTTGACAAACTAACACTAAACTGAGACACAACGCGTTCAGAAGGAAAGAAGAACTGTTTATTTAAGGAGAAATATAGAGCAGGTATATTTAGTTCCTGGTCTTACACGTTTTACACAATAATTCAGGCAGCAAAATATACCTACTGCATCTCTAATCATACTTTATAATCTTGATAGAAAAGATCCCTGTGCCCTTGGTAGCTTATAGACAGCGGGGGGTGGGGAGGTCCCCACCCCACACTGACAAGGAAAGGAAAGGAGGAAGAAAGGATCCATAGCTAGCTGACTTTCTGTTGGTCCCATGCTGGAAGGGGTCTTGCATGGCAGAGGGGCGCAAGAGATGCACACATTCCTGCTTGCTGACTTCTACGGGCTAAGTTTGAGTTCTTATACTGTACTTTTCCTCTGAATCTCTTGCTACTCGGGAGGGGCAAGGGCTGTCCTTGTCTCCCTGATGTTCTTTAATCACCATTAATTACCGTCTACCACATGAAGGGGCATCTTGATCCTGCACCTCTGCGTGTTGACACGCCTTACTCTGTTATGTAATCACCCATCAGTAATGCAGCCTGAGAATCTGGCTGCTGAGGAATCCCTGGACTAGAATCTGCATTCCATGTCTATGTATTTATTTACACACATAAAATAAATACCTGTGCCGCAACAGCTCCAGCTCGAAGAACAGGGATGAGCCAAGACAACTGGCTGCCTGAGCACAAAATGGTGCCTCCCTCCATTCCACATACAGAAACCAACTAGACTGGCATTTGAATCTTACTTCAGCACTGGCAACAGGGCAGCATCCACCTTCATACATGCCAGCAGCATGCGAGTTTATGGGGAGCGGGACAGGCCGTCTTCCAAGAGAAGGGAATTCCTGGGGGGCTCAGGAGGAATGGCTGGGGGGCTGACACTGCTGCTCCCCAGCACCTGTCATCTGAGGCAGTTGCCTCACTCTACCTAATGGTAAGTGTGGAGGAAGGGGGGGCTGGCTGGCCCGCCACACCGCCACCCTTTCCTACTCCAAAGGAACCAAGACCCCCAGAGATCTCAAGGTACCAGATTGCCAGCCTCAGCTGTGTGCAGTCCTACTTGGATCTCTGTTGAGGGACTCGCCTTTCATTCTGTAACTTGGATTTAGATACTGAACCAAGCAGAGCAATCCACAAACACCATGTGGGGTAAAACCAGGACAAGGTTTATTCTGGTAGCATTTTACAACAAGATTAGGGAAATGAGAGAAGCACACAAAATAAAGAGAGAGACACTTTAGTACACAGTAAAGCTACAAAACAATAAAACCTGATTCCTTAATATCTCTCAGGCACACACCTGTTACCTGAGGGTGTTCTCTTCAAGGGTTAAATCCAGCACAGCCTTGCTGCCCGAGGGAGATTACCACACCTACCCGAAGGTCCGAGATGGGTAAAACTCCCACAAGGCTTGCCTTTAGTAGAGCACTCATCCAGCTCATTTCACCAGGAGCTAACTGGGGTTGGATCCTGATGCCCCCCCCCAAAGGCTTGGGCCTCTCTTTGGCTTGCCGCCATCACCCAACAGCCAGGGTAGCCGGTAGCCACGCGATCCAAGACAGACCAAGACCAAGACCCACGCTTTGGGAAATATCTCTTCCCCCCTCCCCCTTTCTGTAGCTTTCCTGCCTTCATCCAATTAGAAAGAACTTCACCTGGCCAGGCAAGGGAGGGGGAACTCGTGACTCATGGCTTACTGGGCCTGAACTATTTATATATGAAAGCCCTAGGCCAACTTCTCCAGGCATCTAGGCGCCATTCATTCCATCCGATGCTTTATGTACCTTTCGTTTCCTCCCAGCCCCCTCAACTGGTCCCACTTGGTTTACACATGAGGAGGCATGTGCGTGTGTGTGTGTATGTAGGAACCCCCAAAAGCTCCACAGTAAGGTTGGCCCTGTTGAAGAGGTTGCCATAGCAGAGGCAGGGAAGGTTTTTCAGGAGCTACCAGCAGCTACAGGTGCAAATGGGGAATTTGTACTGTAGACTGAAGGATGCACCTGCTTTGAACTCCATTGTACTTACAGCTGAGTAAACTTACATAGATTTAGGCAGCACAAGTAGGATCTTTCCTTTCTGCATTAATTCTAAACGCTCCTGAGGTGTATAGGACTGCACACCTTTTGAGTAATGTGCAGAAAAGAATCCAGGACGTACTACAACAAAGAACATGTGAAGGAATCCAGAATGTACTGAAATAAAAGACAAAAATTTATATTAGAAACAATGGGAACGCTCAGAATATAATAGAATAAATAGGAAGTAATGGGAGTTCCACCTGACCATGGACATGACTGGGCTCAATACAAGCTGCAAATAAGTTACCAATAAAGCGAAGAAGGGAACCCAAGAGGGAATGCAATGGGCCACACGGATAGAAACAGCTTTTATATTGCTCCATCTTATTATTTTAAGTGTTAATTTTGATGTTTGATTTAATATGATTTTGATTTATTCTGCTCACCGCTTTGTAAAAAATATTAGTACTTTGAAAGGCAGCTTGAAAGAATCTTTAAAAAAATAAACCACCTTAACCACACTGAAAGGGAAAACTTACAGGGAATGGCAATGACAGACCATGAGAGACTGAATGACAGCCCCTGGAACTTGAATGACAGCCTCTCCCACTCTCAGAAGCGAATGGTATTTTGTGGTGCTGTCCTTAGTTGATTTTGGCTATGTGTTGGCTGTCTGAGCAGTGTGTCTCTGCCTCTGCTCTACCTTTATATTTGGAAACAAACCTAATATTACAAAAACCCACAAGCCTCCTGGCATCTCCTTACAAAGGAAACCTTAACTGGTTAAATAAAGCATGCCAGGAAATTCTTACTGCTCAGAGAATTGGGGGAGCATAATTTGTAAACTTTCTGTGCCGTGCTTTCCTAAATATGATAAGACCAGTCCTGTCATGTACTTTTAGTACCACTTACTTCTGAGTAGACATATATCAAATTGCACTGTAAGTCCCATTGAGTTCAATGGGGTTTATTCCCAGATAAGTGGGCGTAGGATTGCACCCTTTAAGTAGTAAACCTGTGTATTATAGCAATGGACTTTAACTAGCAATGACTAAATGCCAAAATTCTTGCAGGGTGACCTTAGTACAGTTCACATTCTCTCAGCCTAACCTACCACACTGGGTTGCTTTGCTGTGAGGATTAAACAGGGTAAACCCAGCTATTTAAATGCAGGGGCCGTGATTCCAGTCTGTCATTTGTCCTTTTCAATTCCTTTTATTTGGCCTTTCAATGTGGTTAATACGGTTTGCCTATTTAAGAGATTTCTAAGTGTCCTTTCTAAATATCAGTGTTTTTTACACAGCAGCAAAGAGAATATATTAAAATCATATTAAAAGCTCATCTGTTCTCCATGGCTTTTAATTGGAAACGTTTATGTTCTTCATTGCTGATGGAAGTTTTGAAATTGTAATTTATTTAAACTACTTTTATTAAAACTGTTCATATTTAATATGATTTTATTAATACATTTATATTGTCTTCATGCCTTGGGAAGTCTATGGTCTTGAAAGGCAGTTAAGTAATTTGTGAAGAAATAAAAGGAAACATCAAAATTAACACTTAAAATAATAAAACGGAGCAATATAAATCATTCCTATCCCTGTGACCCATTCCATTCCCTCTTAGGATCCATTCCTGGTTTTGTTTGCAGCTTATTTGTAGCTCGCAACTCCTATTATTTCCTATGGACCTTCGGGTAGCTCTGAAGCCTCTGATGGTTTCCAATTAGCATTTTTTGTCCTTCGTGTTAGTACACTCCGAAAAAGTACATTAGTATTAGAACTTAGTGCAAGCGCTATTATTTTAACCAGCATTAGAGGCCAGAACTTCCGAGAACAGAGGCCCAAACGATGGAACTAAAGCATTAATTGCCGTACAATATGGCTGCTCCCGACATCTATCGGAGCTCTTAGAATACGCTTGGACTGTACGTTCCTCCTCCGTAGAACTAAGAGCGCGGAAGTGCAAGCTTACAAAGACTCTCCGGGGAGCACACAGACTGCGGAGTAGGAGTTCCTTCCTTGCGCAGCCGAAGCAGGTAATGTACACGTGAGCGCCTTTTATTGATGGATACAGAGCCTTAGAAGCATAAAGGGAGGGAGAGGACCAAATGGCAAGAGAGTACTGTTGTGTTTTGTTTCTTTATAGAGGGATGTGTTCTTTTGCTAGGGAAATGTAGTCAAATTATTGTTCAAAGCTTGATGGAGTTCCTTGCTTTTCTCTCGGATGCTAGTTCTACGGGTACTGCTAATGTAAAACTTCAAAATACAAGAAGGGCTTGTGGGGAATGAAGTCTACACGACGGAGCTGTGGTGTTCTGAAGACAAAAAAAGCTGCTGTTTATAGGATCTCTGAAACGGCGTCTTCCTTGAAATACGGAACAGCCTATTGTCCAAAGAAAAGAGTATTACGCTATTCTCTCTCACCTTTTGTCTTTCTTGTCGCTCTCAGTTTAAAGTTTCTGTATTAATTATGTTATGCTATGCTATTCAGATATATTTGGCTATGCTTGCAAGGGCAAATATATTATTTCACACTTACGGTATAATGCACTTGGGATTTTTGAAGTGCTGTACAGGTACTAAAAGAAAAGAAAAATAAAAGAAAATTGTGTCTGTATATTAAGGCTGAAAAGTAGATGCAAGATTTTATTGCTCTGGTCGGTATGTGCTTTTTAATCTTAATTAAATGCTGAGGAAGTGAACTCTTACATGGCCCTCTAGACTAATCTAAGTGTTTTGCTTTTACAAAGTTAATCTTGCTGGCCATCTGGCCTGTAGCCACCCCAAAAGTTCAGGGGAGGGGGCTGCCAAAAAAGTAGGGGGGCAGTTCATCTGATTTTCAGGCCTTTTAAAGACAGCTCATGTTTACCTTAAAATTAGAGGTCCCACTTTGACACCTGTCTAAGTAGTTACTCCTACAAATAGGAAGCCTTTTCCTTTTGCATGTTCCCAAGATGGTAGAATCTCAGGAATAAGTGCAAAAGTGAGGGGACCCTTGGGAATGGGTGTAGCTCCCAGTACAGTCAGTACATTTCTTGACTAAGTAAATTTTGGGGGATGGCAGGAACTGCATGTTGCCCACCCCTGAAGTAAACCCTCTTTCTTGACTTTACAACCAGTTTGTCAGCTCTTGCATGTGTCTGTTTCAGATCTGACCGAAGTAAAATAGTTTGCAAATGTTTGCTCATAAGTAAGTCCCAATGAGTTTAGGGAGTCTCACTCCCAGGTAAGTGGGCCTAGCTAGGATTGCTTTCTTAGGGTGCAATCCTATGCATGTTTAGACAGAAAAAAAAGTCTTACAATTCCCAGCATGGGTGGCTGGGGAATGCTGGGAGTTGTAGGACTTTTTTCTGTATAAACATGCATAGGATTGCTGTCTTAATTGTTTTCCTCTATCCCATCCCCGCCCTGAGATCTGTCTAGCATTTTATCTTTATTTTCCCCCTTGATATTGTTTTCAGGTTACAAGGCAGCTCCGTAATGCCGTGTCTGCGTAGGTGAAATAGTAAGGGGGATGAAAAATGCCCAGACAAACAACAGTCACTGTTACTGTGGCAACCCTGTTAGGCATTGCAGCAGGAGGTCTGGTTTTCTGGAAAGTCATCCAGCGTCGTCGGAAAGACAAAACTTTCATTGCACTTAAACGAGGAGAAACGGTTAAAGAACAAGAAAGGGAAGACCTCTCAGAAGATAATATTCTTTCATTCACATCCTCTCCCTCAATCCCCTGGGCAGAGAAGATTCTTGAGGCAAAAGTAGTGATCATTTCTGAGGCAGAGAAATGGAATGAAGTGGAACCGTTACTAAAGAAGGAGTTGGAGCATTGTCCAGTCCTTGGAATTGACTGTGAGTGGGTAAGTCTAGAGACTGGAGAAGTCTGTTCTTACATCTTAAGACAGAAACAGATGATTAATGAATTCCTTTACTGCTTCTTATGACGAATCTAAGGGCTGGCCTTTATGCTGCTATATTCCCATGGTGAGTCACTTCCACATGGTGGCTTTCCTTCCCCTGTGATAATACCGAGTGTGGCTTCCCATGTGGATTCTTTGGTCCACGTGAAGAGTTTCCTCACCAGCTCAAGATGTTTCTACAGGAGTCCATCATTGGGTTGGGAACTCTTTATGTGATCATGAGAGCTGCCTTGAGTGCCATTTTTTAGTAGAAAGGCTGGGTATACATCAAAGAAATAAATGTGGCAAATGATATTTGCAGGCAGGGTATACTTTTGCTTTCTTACCTACACAGGGCTCCTGAATTGTCCATATGGCACTTTGAGAACTTTAGAGAAAATCCACATGGAACAATAACCCTTGCAAACAAAAATGAACTAAGTTGTGAAACAGTTACCCAAGGAAAGTGAATTGTGTACCATCCTATAGAGTAGCCTTCCCCAAGCTGGCACCCTCCAGATGTGTTGGACTACAACTCTCACCATCCCCGGCCAGCATAGCCAGTAGCCATGCTGGCTTGGGATGATGGGAGTAGTAGTCCAATGCATCAAGGCAACACCAACTTGGAGGAGGCTGCTACATACTAATGGCAAACTTATTCTGAGTGTGGATTCATACGTAGCCAAAACGGCATCATCCATGCACAAGAAGGAGATATCAGGAGGTTTGGTGGAACCCCAGAGTTTACAGAAATACATAAAAAAGATTTAGGGGGGGGGAACCCTAAGGGATTAAAACTCCCCAAAACATCTCAATGAGGTCTGAGCATGGAACATTGATTGACTGTTGTGGAGGTGGGAGTGGTACACCAGTTGGGGTGGGGAGGGGGAATGGAATGGGCTGTCCTGAAAAAGGGCACAGCTGAAATCCTGGACAGGAGCACTCAACACTATAATGTTTTGTTGCTGGTCCCACTTGTTTTCTGTTCCATAAATTGATTCCCTGAATTCCTGCATAGAGCTCAAGTGGTACCCAGGCAGTCTCCCATCTAGGTAGTGCTCACGGCCAGACCCGCTTAGCTTCAGCAGTAGACCTGCATAATGAGCTTTCAGATCATTCTGAAAACTAGGTAAAGGCTTAATTGGAGTAAGGACTCACAGTGGCTGTTTCAGGTGGGACCTGGTTACAGTGTTCGAGCATAGCTCTGGAATATATCATGTGATATTAATGCAGTTGCATTGGTATCCCTGGATTTTGAAAGGTGCAGCTGTCCAGCTCCCTTTTGGATTTTTTTCCACACACCGCAGTGTCTATTCTATGGGAGACTTAGAATATAGAATATAACTGACCTATCAGGAAGTTGGTCTGTATTCAGGATAACATAACTAGGTTTATGGCACTAGATTAGTCTCTCACCATAATATCAGAACTATGGGTTTCAGCCCATGTTTTGCCACTGTCAGACCCTTGAATCTGGTTCAGAAGCCAGCTTAGGCAAAAAATATTTACTGAAAATGCATAAGGTTTGACCTAGATAGCTTTTCTTATTTATTCTTACAGTTATGTCCCACCTTTTTTCCTCTTTCAAGAAAGCCAAGGCTGCTTACATGGTCCTCCTTTTCCTCCTCTCCATTTTATCCTCACAACAACCCTGTGAGGTAGATTAGGCTGAGAGTCAGTGACTGGCCCAAAGTCACCCAGTGAGCTTCATGGCTGAGTGGGCACTAGAACCCCAATCTCCCGAGTCCCGGTCCATTCTAACCACTACACTACACTGACTTTATATAACTTTTCTTCCATTCAGTGGCATATATTTCAGCTAGAAACAACCCCTTTAATTATTCTTTCGTTCTTTTTAGGTCTCAGCAGAAGGGAAGAAGGCCAAGCCTCTCTCTCTCTTGCAAATGGCTACCTCCAGTGGTCTTTGCATTCTTCTTCGCTTGCCTCAGTTGACCGCTGGTAGACAGGTTCTTCCAAAGACTTTGCTAGACATCTTGGCAGATGGTGGCATCCTAAAAGTTGGGGTAGGGTGTTGGGAAGATGTCTGCAAGTTACTTCACGACTATGGTGTAACAGTCAAAGGGAGTGTTGACCTCCGGTATCTGGCCATGAGACAGAGGTGTGTATCTTTGAAAGAAAGTTGTTTACTTTGGTGGGCAGATATCATTGTTTCTCCAAATGTTCAAAAATAGTTGGTTACCTGAGAAGGATGTTAGCATGGCTTTTTGTTCCCTAGAACAATACCAAATGCAATATGTATAGCATGGTAATCTTGCCTTTTTGTTGTTAACTATTTTAATTGTATTTATTTTATAACTTTGTTACATATACAGTTTTTCCTATTCATTAAATGACTGCAATTGTGAAATGATTTCAAGAAGGTAATTATTATTACATTACAGTAATCATACTGACCATCTAGATCTAAAATCTCAAAATTAACCAATGTCAGTCTCGGCCAAGAAAGTTCTATGCTCAGATCGAATTTTCTTGTACTACCAAAAACATATACATCATTTCGTTCCAAAAACATTTTGTTTGATTGAATAAAAAAATTAATTCTTTTTTCCCCATTTACAAAACCTAAAGTAAGGTCCTTCCCCCAAATGGGCTCAGCCTCAAATCTCTTGCTGAGAGGATCCTCAACTACTCACTTGACAAGTCTCTTCACCTGTGCTGCAGCAACTGGGAGGTAGAACAACTGTCTCAAGAACAGGTTTGTGTTTTTCCCTACTACATTCATAGCAGTTTGTATAGGGATGTCGGAGAAATCGCGATGGATTCAAATGAGTTCGGATTTCTATTAATCTTGCCTGTGGATTCTGCCGTGGGCTGGCCTTTTCTGAGTCACGTGGATTCTATGGACTTGTGGACCAGGTTTTTTTTGGGGGGGGGATTTGTGCTAACTAATTAGTGTTTTTGCACAAGTGTGCTCTAGCGCTAATACACACTTGTGCTAATGTGAATTTGCGGTAATGAGAATTGGCGCAAGTAGAACGATATTCTGGTTAAAAAAAAAATCTGATTCCGTCAGTGATGGAACAAGAGACGCCTATAATGGATTTAACAAAATCTGTACATCCTTAGGAAGTGGTCTCTTATATTGGAGGCAGCTCATAGTAGTCCCTTGGTCATTCTCTTTGGCTGTTGAACGTCTCATTTTTCTCATCGGAGGAAGGGTTTTCAAGAACCAGCAAGCCTTTAAGCCAGTGGTGGGTTGCCCTCCACAAGTTTTGACCTACAGCTCCCATCAGCCCTAGCCATCATACTCAATGGTAAAGGGAGTTGTAGGCCAAGACAGCTGGAGGGCCACAAGTTGCCCACCCCTCCTTTAAGCATGAGAAAGGACTGAAGCGCCGATTAAGGATGCTTTGGGGTACTCCTTATCTGTTTGAGGACTGCATTGCACAAGGATCTGGGGATGTAAAAGACGAGAAACAGAGGTATAAAAGGCTGCCATAATGGAGGATATAAATGGGGATCGGGAGCAGTTGTGGCTGTGTTTGCAGATAGCCCTAGAAGGGTGCAGTCCAATGGGCCTGCCCGTCAGCCTCTAAACTCGGATGATTACGGACATCCTATGCAGGGCAGGAGGAGCGCAGAGGCGATTTTTGCCTCCCTGCTCCTCCCGCCCTGCAAGTCAGCTAGATGGCCAATTTCAGCTGTCTAGCTGTGGCACTTCGGACGGGGGGGGGGGGGGAAGGCGGCTGGAGCGCCTCGTATCCTCGTGGCCCCAGTCTCCTCCTCCTCTCTGCCCCCTGGAATGCCCTCTTTACCCCTTCTGCGAGGTCGCTCTTATGACCTCAGAGAAGCAGCCGATGAGATTCTTTCTGCGCCAGTTGCAAGTGGGGACGGGGGATCTGAGCACAGATCCCCAGCTCCAAGACTGGAACTCTTTTCCAACCTCTGATCTGGGAACCCAAAGAATCCTATGGCCATAGGATCGCTCTGGAAGGCAGTCTTATTATAGCCTCATGGAGCTTTGGTACTGGCACTTTTTGCCTGTAGCTTCTAAGTGGGACTAAGACTTAGGGCGCAATCTTATGCATGTTGAGACAGAAAAAAGTCCTACAACCCATAGCATGACTGGCTGGGGAATGCTGGGAGTTGTAGGACATTTTTCTGTTGAAACATGCATAGGATTGCACTCTTAATTTCCTTATTAACTATTCATTTTTTTTCATGTTTGGGAGTGTTCATTTTGGGTCCTCTCAAGTATCAGAACTCTACTATATCTATATCATGCAGAGTTCTTGCTTTTCCTCCTCAGATTGCTTATGCTGCCAGGGATGCCCAGGTGTCAGTAGCTCTGTTCCTCCATCTGCTGAGATTGCCCTTCCTCCCACACGCAGCAGGCAGTGAACATGTGCTTCCTGCTTGGGAAAAGGCCCTGAAGAAGTGTCAGGGCTTGGTGGATGTTCCCTTTAAAGGAAGAAACAGTAGTAGCCTTGGAGATGTTGAAAATGCAGAAGACTCTAAGCAAAAACGAAAGGATCAGAAACCACTAACCAATGGACAGTCCCCAGTTAACCAGCAAACAAAGGATCCTCGGAAGCACAAGCGGAAGCCCCTGGGAGTAGGATATTCTGCTAGGTAAACTGTGTGTATTTTGTGTACGTAGTTTTTTCCACTAAAAGGGTCCAAGGAACAGGGTTTTCTTTTGGCCTACTTTCAATAGGCCTGCCGTGGAGGTCCTCGCTGGGGATGTACTCCTAACCCTTGAAGGGAACAGTGAAATATCTACATAACACCTGATAGACGGTGTTCCCCCCCATCGGCCAAAGTGCATTCATGAGTAGAGGGCAAGGGACTTCTACCTTGTGGGACATCAGATGCAAACCACAATGGCGTCAGTTTTGTAGAAGATCATGTAGATTGGGCTGTCGAGCCTCTTTCAGCCCAAGGCCTGAGAAGTTCTTGAGGGCTGCATTCTAGTGGTGGACAGAGCCAAAGGCAAAGGGAGCATGGCCAAAGGGACGGGGCCAAATACCAGCATGTTTTAGCTTAAAGCTCTTGCTGTGAGTAACTAAGCCTTAGGAGAGGGATTTCAACCTTTTAGAATAGGGGAAAACACCCAGTGCAAAAGCTGGGAAACCACCAACCAATCAGCCGTCAGGGGAAAGGGGTAGGGCCAGGGGAAGGGGGTTGATCCCAGTTAGGCCTATGGAGAGGGCCTTGTTCTGCCTCTTACTAGGACGGCAGCCAGGTGGAAGGACCATGGATGGAAATGATACTGGGAGGGCAGGAGCCATGTGTCAATGGGGTTCCTGCCAGGTTGATGACCTCAGTGTTTCATGTTTTTCAGATGGCTGCCAGGTGGACTGTTGTCTTACTGTCAGATATGCTGAGTGGTGATACCCACCATTCTCTATCCTTGGAGGTCCACAGATTTTGCTGGCCTTGGTAGCCAGCCAAAATTTGGGGTCACTCTCACCCTGCCACTCTCCCAACTCGGGACCTGATGTCACAATGACCTTCAGAGGTGCTTCGAGCTTCTCTGAAGCATAGCATGAGGTGAGGGCCCATCCCCTCCTAGCTCAGGAGAATGGCAGAGATGCCACGCCAGGTTGAGTTTCTGAGCAGTTTAGAGTGCCTTCAAAGCACAGCAGGGACAATTTCCCTTCCCCCAGCCCCAAATTCAGCAGAAGGCCTGGGGCTCATGTCACTCGCCATAGCGAGTGAATTTGGGTATCCAATTTCGAGTGCGTGGAGGACAAGGTTTCAGAATTGACATAATTGAATACTTTGTGATCCTATGTCTACTTGCAGCCTGATATCATGAGAGTTTACTAAGAAGGTCAATGGGACTTACTCCCTGGTAAGTGTGCCTAGGATAACAGCCTTACTTGGAAGTAATTTCTATTGAAATTGGTGGGTCTTGCTACCAAGTAAATGAACTGAAGGTTGAAGTGGCAGTATTATTTAACTTTATTACACACAAATTTGTGTGTAATAAGAGGAATAACTTATTTTGAGCAATCAGCGTTGTAGTTTCTTGTGTGATAATGGTTGCGATATCTACTTGTTTTCACAGGAAATCTCCCTTGTACGACAATTGCTTCTTACATGCACCAGATGGGCAGCCTCTGTGCACTTGTGATCGCAAGAAGGCTCAGTGGTATCTTGACAAGGGGATTGGAGGTTTGCAAACCTGCTCTTTTACTAGTCAACAAGAATTGCCTGGGGGATGAGGTGCAAAGGTTGGAAAGTAGCTCTGCTGTTTTTGTCAATATTATGGTGAGTTAGAAACACTACTTAGGAAAAAGGACCCTACCATTCAATGTAGATCTCCCTTCCCCAGCCCGGCACCCTCCAGAGGTAGGACTACAGCTCACATAATTCCCAGCCAGCATGGTCATGGTGCTGGCTGAGGATGATGTGAGTTGTAGTCCAACACCTCTGAAGGGTGCCAAACTGGGGGAGACAGATGTAAATCAACATAACATTTGGGCTACACCAGTAGGCCACTCTGGTGACGTCTAGTTCAAGGGTAGGCAACGTAGTGCCCACAGGCACCAATGTGCACCAGACACTTTCTTGGTGCCCTCCAAAGTGCCCTACCCTTCTCACTTAAAAAAAAATAATTAACACATTACCGGGATCACTTCAAAGCAAAGTGAAAGCTTCCAGTAGCTGCCATGTTCATTTCCTATGAATGCCTCTGGGCTACATGGTGACTAGCCTTTGTGACTAACCATGCCTCCCATGGCAGCCATTTTATGGTGGTTCCCAGGACATTGTCTCAAATTTCCAAATGTGCACATGGGACCACAAAGGGTGCTTACCCCTGGCCCAGATGCTCTTCCTGTCCGTTCTGCTCAGACTCCATCACACTGTTTATGTCAGGCTGACCTCAATATGCCCTCTCTCACTTCATAACCCCATCTTGGACACATGATGCCGGTGCCCTTCTGCCTTTTCCCTCCCCTGAGATGGGGTTCAGCTGTCTCTGTCTGGATGAAAGAAGCGAGGACAAGAGAGCAGAGAGACCGCCAGACCTACAGTAGACCACACTGACACAGATACAAGTGCTGAAGATGTTGGCTTGGAAAATAAGACTCGCGCAAAATCTCACCCACTACTTGACATTATGCATTCATTATTTTGTGCAGCCCATTATTTAGAGCAGGGCTGGGCCACTTGTGGCCCTCCAGAGGTTTTGGCCTACAAACATCTGGAGAGCTGGTGTGGTGTAGTGGTTAAAGTGTTCGACTGGAACTCAGGAGTGTTGGACAGGGACGCACTCGGCCATGAAGCTCACTGGGTGACTTTGGGCTAGTCACTGACTCTCAGCCTAACCTACCTCACAGGGTTGTTGTGAGGATAAAATGGAGGAGGAGGAATGTAAGCTGCCTTGGGCTCCTTGCAGGGAAAAAGGTGGGGTATAAATATAATAAATAAATAGATAAACTCCCATCATGCCTCACCTTTGGATATGCTGCCATGGGCTGATTGGAGTTGTAGGCTAAAACATCTGGAAGGCCAAAAGTTGCCCACCGCAATATAGAATCATAGAATCATAGAAAGGTAGAGTTGGAAGGGGCCTACAAGGCCATCGAGTCCAACCCCCTGCTCAATGCAGGAATCCAGGTCAAAGCATCCCTGACAGATGGCTGTCCAGCTGCACCTTGAATGCCTCCAGATTGGGAGAGCCCACCTCCTCCATAGGTAGTTGATTCCATTGTCTTATTGCTCTGACAGTCTGGAAATTTTTCCTGATGTTTAGGTGGAATCTAGGTTCCTGTAACTTGAGCCCATTATTCCGTTTCCTGCAAACTGGGATGATCGAGAAGAGATCCTGGCCCTCCTCTGTGTGACATCCCTTCAAGTACTGGAAGAGTGCGATCATATCTCCCCTCAGTCTCCTCTTCTGAATGCTAAACATGCCCAGTTCTTTCAGTCTTTCCTCATAGAAGATGCATATGAGTAGAAATTGAACATTAAAGTCTTACTTCTTTTTTTTTTTTTTGCAATTCCAGAGTTGGTGAGCACGGACCCTTTCATTGTAAAGCTGCAGTTTGAACCTGCTGGGCGCCCTGAATCTAAAGTGGATTATTATTTAACAGTCAAAGAGAACCTGTGTGTCGCATGTGGCAAAAGAGAATCTTATATTCGGTGAGTTGTCCAGTAATCCAGTGGGGGTACTTTTATCTAGTAGAGCAAAACTGTAGAGACTGAGCTAATCCAGGGCTTTTGTTATGTTGCGCTTATTGAAGAAATAAAAATAGCATTGGATCCTGTGAATATGAATGTATGATTATAACTCTAATTACCTGTTTGGTAACAAGGTCCGATCCTGCAAATATATATATGTAGCATTGCATGTTGTAGAGTATTGATACTTTTAATGTCACAAAGGTAAGACTTCAGATGGTTATTTGTCAAACTTTATTTATTTATTTATTATATTTATACCCCGCCTTTTTCCCCACAAGGAAAAAGGAACCCAAGGCGGCTTACATAATCCTCCTCCTCCTCCTCTCCATTTTATCCTCACAACAACCCTGTGAGGTAGGTTAGGCTGAGAGTCAGTGACTGGCCCAAAGTCACCCAGTGAGTTTCATGGCCAAGTGGGGACTAGAACCCAGATCTTCTGAGTCCCAGTCCAACACTCTCACCACTATGCCACACTGGCTCTTGTATGTATTGTATTGTATTGTATAATCATATAATACCAATATTGCATTAATAAATATGAACTTCGCAACCAGAGTGTGAAACAAATCGTCACATACCAATAAGTGGATTGCTTGCTTAATGAACTTGTCAATACTGCCCACATCTACATATTGCTATGCTCTCTCATGCATAGTACTGTATACAGTATGTATTGGCACTTAATTGTTATGCATCCATTTACAAAACTAAACCCACAATCCAGTCCTTACCCATCTGTAACCACATTTGTTAAAGGCCAACCTGACTGTGGCAAGTCTCCAGAGGAAGAAGTTACACAGCTATACAGTAGCCCATCAAGAGTGCCTCTATAGACGAAACTCAAATGTTGAGAGCCTGATAGAGGCAAATCCAGGACACATAGTGGCACCTTTCAGTTTGCTAGTGTTGTGCCTTCCAGGTTGTGGTAAGCCGGTCATGTGACATAAGTGCCACATACCAAACGGGACCATTTGGCACATCACCTCAAACCCACACTTACTGTGTTCTGGGCCTCTAGCAAACGTAAAGCAGTTGCCATCCTGCTCAGACTCATTTTCATCAGCCCATGTGGCAAGTGTGGAGCTGAGTCTGAAAGAATGGTGGCTTGCCCAAGGCTACTGAGTGGATTTGTGGCTGAGGTGAGAGATGAACTGGGGGCTTCCAGGCTCATGTCTTGCACCCTTATCTGGAATTTCATTGATTTAAAGCACGCTTATCCCATTTTCCTTTCGCTAGGGTACCTAAGGTAGCTAACACGACTAAAAGCCAGCAATAAAACATACAAAACATACAAAAACACGATAAAATGAGCAAAGTCCTAACTAACATAAAAGCACAAAAACAGCAGCAACAACAACAATGAGCAGCAGGTAAATGAACAGCACAATCCTATACATGTTTACTCAGAAGTAAGTCCCATTGAGTTGGTGTGGGACTTATCCCCAGGTAAGTGGGTATAAGATTGCAGCTGAAGATACTGCATTATATCAGCCATCCACTAGACAGCTGGAGGCTTAGTGGGGCTTTTGACTGACCATTCCCAACCCCTGCCGTTTCCTCGACAGAAAGAACATAGTGCCCCACGAGTATCGGAAGCACTTCCCCATCCAGATGAAGGACCACAACTCCCACGACGTGCTCCTCCTCTGCACCGCCTGTCACGCTATCTCCAATTACTATGATAACCATCTCAAGCTGCAGCTAGCTGAGGAATTTGGTGCCCCCCTTGGCTGTGAGGAGGGCGTGCGCCTGCTCGAAGATCCCATCCGCAGGCAAGTCCGTTCAGGGGCTCGGGCTCTCTTGAATGCGGACAGCCTGCCTGATGCTAGGAAGGAGGAGTTGTTGCAGGTGATCAAGGACTACTTTGACTCTGTAATCGTTTCCCCAGAGATGCTGCAGGAAGCAGCTGGACTGGAGACCAGGTACAGTTGGAGGGTGGTGACTTTAAATGCCGGACATCTCTGTGTCCAGGTTAAATTGGCCATGGAGAACTTCAGATAGACCCGATCCCCATCCCTAGCAGCCTCTCATTCCTGTCTGTTTCCTTGCAAGTCACTCAGGGGTTCTGTTTCTGTGGCCCCAGCCTTCTTTTGGTCAAGCCCCTACTCTGTTTTCATGTGCCGCGTCAGCTGGAACTGTGAGCAGGGTCTGGCTCAGGAGGGCTTCTCCGGCCAGAGGAACTCTTACTGTAGTGAGTGGAAGGAGAGGAAGGGAGGGAGAGAGAGGATGAATTTGAAATAAAGAATATGTTCAAACCACAAATGGGGAGAGAGGGATTATCTGATTTAAAGGGGTATTCATCTTGTATTAAATACAGGACTGCCTTTCTCTCTCTCTCTCTCTCTCTCTCTCTGGTCTTCAAGTAGTAATGGATTACCAGCTTTATCTCAGTTCTTGGCCTGAGATGTTGCAGTGTGGAGTGCTCCTGTTCAGCCAGCCACGACCTTTTCCAGGATACTCTATTCCATTCTATGATTTCTTCTCCCCTCTGATTTTCCATTCCCCATCCCCAACAAATAGCAGCATTCTGTGCCCACTGAGCAAGGCCAGTCCTCATTGAGCTGTTTTTGGGGTTCCCCACTTAGGGTTTTCATCCCTGAATAATATTTCATACTTCTACAAACCTTTGGGTTCCCCCAAACCTACTGATAGCTCTCTCTTGTGTGCGGATGATCCCATTTTGGCTACATAAGGATTGAGTTCATTATTAGTATAGGAATTATTTCATCTGACTTCAAGTTGACCTAACTGCCCTGGCTTTCTACATGGAATTCTGGCCTTTCAAAGATGCTCAGTCTTCTGTTAGTGAAGCTTTGCCCCCCGCCACCTTACAGAACTTCACATCCCATGGTTCCTGGTGAGTAGGTGTTATGACAGTGATACCAATCTCAATTTTTAGCACAGTCAAGACTTTCTAGGACAGGGCTCTCCAACCTTGGGTACCCAGATGTTGCTGGCCTATAGCTCCCAGAATCCCTTGCCATTAGCCATGCTGGCTGGGTATGCTGGGAGCTGTAGGCCAGCAACATCTGGGGACCCAAGGTTGGAGAGCCCTGTTCTAGGATTATGTTATGGGTAATTTTAAAGTGTTTGCAGCTAGGAGGCCAAAACATAATGGTCCTGTATGTGGTTTGGCATTCCATGAAGTCCTGTGCTCGTCTGAATCCAAGTTTTGTTTATGCCTTTTCAGGATTTTTAATGAGAGCTATGTGCCACACGGCCTGAAAGTAGTACAGTGTTTTGCCCAAGGGGGCCTGCGCTCCCTCATGCAGCTGGAGAGACGTTGGCGCCAGCACTTCTTGGACGTTATGCAGCCCAAGCATCTCCCAAAGCAGTGGTCTGTTGATCACAACCATGACAAGTTGATCCGAAAATACGGGGTGGATCTCCAGGTTGAACTCTCGTGACTGTTAGTGCTTCCAGAAGACTAATGAGGATGAATAGACTGGGTGATGAACTTGGAAAATATAACGGAGACCTTTTGTTTTCCTTTAGACTCCCATGTTCTATGGGCAAGATCCTGGGCAAAATTTTATTTTAATTTTTAAATGAATTTTTAATTAAAATTTGAATGGATGTCCTCTTAATTCTTATTCTATAAGGCCATGGTAGCCAGATTCTTGCTAGGAAGGACCTCTTCCATGAAGGCCATCATGGTGAGGAAGCATATTCTTGCCAAGCTTATTCTAGTTGCCAGGGTGGGCTGTGATTTGCCTTCTTTGCTTTACTTCATAGAAGGAGATACAACAGATGACATTGGTGCTAGGGGACATGATGGATTTGGTGCTGCCTGGAGCATCAACACTCTACGCAAGAGCTTTGCAGACCGCAGCCAGCTAGGATCTAGATGGTAGCAACCAGGCACTCTGTAAGGGACTGTAGGGAGTTTCAGAAGCTGTTCCTGTGCCAAGTCATAAAGGCAGTTTCAAGAAGGCCACTACTTTCTTGACCACTACTAGACACATGAATGTTTGCTATTTTCTGTCAATTATTCCCATCATCGAGGAAAAGTTATTAGCAAATACCAGGTGTAAACTGCCTTAACTGCATCCTATAACCATCTAGCCCTCATGTGATGAGGGACGGGTGGGGGGGCATGCTCACTCTATCACACACCCATCATCCAGCCATGCTGTCCTCCACATCATGCTATGTCTTAAATCCATGTGGAGAGATGACAGGCATAGAGCAGAGTCCCTGGAGCACCCCTTCACCTTCCATCACATGGAGGGTGACAGGGCTGCAGCAGTGAGGGTGTTGGCCAGGTAGTGAGTCTCTAGTCTCTCCTCATGCAATTCTAATCATGTGAGGGTTGGAATGCCTGAATAGGGCTTCTCTCTCCACTATCTTTTTCAGAGCTGATCCTTCTCAGAAGCCATATTGCTGCTCTCATCAAACTGTTCCCAAGGAAGGAAAGCATTATAGAGACCTCTTTGACCTACATTGTGTCTGTTGTCCTATTACAAAAAAACATTGTAAAATAAATGTGCTGCTGCTGGATGGCAAGTTTTAAGAGGTGCTCTTACACATCCTGGAGGGAAATGGGGTTGACAAAGGCCTCACTAAAGTGATATATCTAGGCCTGTACCAGTTCAGACTGTAGGTGGGAGCCAGCTTGACAGAGTGTTGCCTACAAAACTCTCGTGTGCACACACACGCGCACATGTCAAAGAAAGTTAGGCTAGACTCCTTTTCCTGGTTATATAATTTTCTATATGCTGGTTGTTGTAATGGGAGAGCTTTCAGTCATGCAAGTCCCAACCTGCAATCTCAAGTGATACAGCCTAGACACCATTCTAACACCTAGGCCTATATTTTAGGTGTTCTCTGCAAGATGGCGGAGGCAATTTCTACTCAAAGTGTCTAACAAATGGTTGAAAAAATAAACCGATATAGGGCCAGTTCACATAATCAAACAAGCCACTGTGGCTTGCTTTAATCCCCAGTGGGTACCGTTTCCCTAATTATCTGTCCTTGCACAGCTTGTCGTGTTGTCTGAACCAGGGCGGTGTAGCTTGTCTGAGGGGGAAACAACACTGAAATAACCCTACAACAGGCCATGGGTTATTTGAGAATTGTTTCCCTCTCAAGCCATGCAGCACAGGTTTGGATAACAACAAACTCTGCTGGGCGGGGGCATAATGAGTGAAATGGCACCCGGCCCCAGCTGTGGATTAAAACAAACCACCATGATTTATTTTAAGCCATGGTCACTTTTTTGATCATGTGAACTGGGTCGTTACCTTGTTGACAATAATTCCTGTAACATAACATTAAATCTTGAGAAGACAACTGAAAAGTCTCTTCCCCCCCCCACCCCACTTTCACTCTTGCCCTACACTCCTCTTCCCTGCCTTAGAGTGCTTCCATCCATCACATGCAGGTCCTCAACAACATTTTGAAAGGCCTGTGGCTAGAGTGTTTCCTCCATTACAGAGGAATGTTTCTTCCATTACAGTCCTCTATTTGAAGTGCTGTCAGAGGACAACCCTCTGTTTGAAGGCATCCTCTTTGAAGGGCTGTCCAGTCCTTTTCTGATTTAAAGTTAAACTTAGGGAAGAAGAGCTCTAGGGGCCTTGAAGTCCCATCAACAGTTAGCACCTGAACAGGTGCAGCCTTCCCCACTATAGTGAGATGTATTTCTATTTGAATTACAGTAATCATGTCTATATTTGTATCAATACATAGGCATTAGCATATGAATTTTTATGTAAATATATGTCCACTTTTTTTGGTGATCTGTATGTGGCCACCCTGCCTAGGGCATTCCACAGGGAATTGGGGGCAGAAGGATTTCTTGCAATCATCTTGCACAGGAGAATCATGAAGATCATGGTCTTGTGAGTGAATGGTCCAGCATATTGACTGAAAGGTTGTCTACAAGGGTGGGCAGAAAGTAGATCTCCAGAGGTTTTGGATTTCAACTCCCAGCATTCCTGATCATTGGCCATACTGGCAGGAGCTTCTGGGAGTTGAAATCCAAAACATCTGGAGATCTACCTTCTACCCATCCCCTGGTCTACAACATGAGTTTAGAACATAGTTGAGGCTTGCCAGGCTCGTACTGGTTCTCAATCTGATCAAATGCTGTGTTAATCACTTGAGTCTGATGGGGTCTCCTGAAAGATAACTGCAGTAAGCTACCTTTCAGGGGTGGGTAGTGGAGGAAGGGAATGGCTGTCTGAATCTTCACTTAACTGCTCTCACAGGCCTGTTGTAAAGTCTTAATTGATATTTCTACATTCTAGGGAATTTTTTTTTAAGTGCTCCTACCTATTTGTGTTCCCCATTAATATTTGATAGGCATATCAACCTTTTTGTGCATTGTAACATTTTAAAATCTTCATTTCAACCATGATGCCTTAGCTGCTTTACTTTTCTCTCTTCAGGTTGGATCCATCCATCCATCCAACCCACCCACCCCCCAATTTGGATAAGTGGAAGCTCTGCTTGGGCATGGCAGGGTCAATATTTCCCCAGCTGCAGTCCTCTGTGCCACATCACATGCCTCCCACCCAGTGGGTCCCTTGGCCCTTTAGGGTGTTTTTCAGAGCCACAAAGACGGTTGGGATGAGTTGGTTTATTTCTGATCTGTGTTGCTTTCTCCTGTGTCTGCTCATAAGTATGTTCCATCCTGTTTCCACATTAATTTGCGATTTTTAAAAAATCCACACATTTAAATAGTACATGCTTTTGAACACATTTTCTCTCAAAAATGCATTGCTAAACGATTTTATCTCAAAGTTCATGTTTTTAATACTTAGCTGAGAAGTGTGTCGTAACTTTAGGAAAAGTGTGAAATCCCAGGGATAGCTACATTCCAATCTGCGCATTTGTCTGGGAGGTGCAGAACAGATCAATTCACATTGGAATTTGCAAAGATCGAATTCCTCAAGCATCCCTAGCCAAGTGCTGCAGCTGGTGGGGGGGCAGGGAGCAGAGGAGCCAGGGAGGAAGAGGAAATTGGCAACCCCTCCCTCCCATGCATGAGCAGAGGTGCTTCTGCTGGCCTAAACAGGTTTGAACATGCTTTCCGATTGAGCCCTGTCTTTGCTATTCCTGGTGAAAATCCAGACTGCTGCCTTCATATTTGCTGTATCTCCTTTTTTCCCTACCCATTGTTTGGATTCAGCAGATGAATGAGCCTTTTATTTTGAGTAAAAGTGAATATTCTCATTGAGATAATATGAGAAACACATAATTTCTGTCATAACCCCTCAAATAACAGAGGAGATACATTCTGAAATTCCCTTCTCACAGTATTCTTCCTTTACCCCTCCCTGTGTCTTGACTTTGCTTCACCTCCAAAGTAGAAATTTCTTCTGCTTGATGCTGATTCGGAAAATAACATAATGTCAGTTAGTCGCTAGAGGGCAGAATGTGGCAATGAATACAAAGAAAGGACCTACTACTATGGAAAGCGAAGAGACAGAGGGAAGCTCTCCCTTGGCTTGGTTTGGGTGCTGGCTGCTGCTTCTCCTGCATGGATTGGAAATACATTTTTTTGCGCTTCTAGGAGTGCACCCCTCTTTGACTTTGTGGCCATGCTGGCTGGAGATGATAGGATTTGCAGTCAACTCATGTGGAACATGCCAGGTAGGAGAAGGCTGCTCTAGAGCAGTGTTCTCCAAACTTGGGTCCCTGGCTGGGGCATGCTGGGAGCTGTAGGCCAAAAACATCTGGGGACCCAAGGTTGGAGAACACTGCTCTAGAGCTTTTCTTTCAGGTCTTACTTCCTTTGACTTTCAGGAGAACACAGTGGACACTGCTTGCCAAAGCACCACAGTGAACACCCTAGCCCAGCTGTCTCTTGATCTAGCAAGCCTAGGTTCTTCTCTGCTCCTCCAGCTTCCAAATACTTGTGAGACCAGGTACTAAAATACCTCACTGCTGAATTAACCCCCAGACAAAGCAGGGAAATTCTATTAGAAGCGTATCATACAAGCTTAGGATGCCCGAATAAGGCTTTTTCTCTCCACTGTCTATGTAGATCATAGAAATGTTTCAGCTCCTTGGAGTTGAGGGCAACGAAATAACTTGGTTGAAGATCAGAGCACAGATGAGCATAACCAAGTGTAGGTAAGAGCCCGTCTTCAGTCATACTCTGTGGTGGTGATATTGGTGAAGAAACCCCCTTTCACCACTACCATTGCAGCTGCACAATGCCAGCCCGTGAAGCTATTCTGAATGGTGAAACGCCTTCTCATAGAGGCAGCCAGTACATTGCCTTGTCAAGTTGTGATGGATGCCTTTCATTGTTCAACCAGAGGATATGGACTAATTACTTGGAAGTCTGAGATCTACCACCTGTTCTCTGAAACCTTAACTGTGGCAGTTAGTAAAAGAATCTAGGGTGAGTTTGAAGACTGAGACTTTGGAGGTAGTAAATGCCTCCTTGAGAGAGGGTGTGGCCCCTCTTGTCCGTTAAAGAAGCAGTGGTGCATCCCTTAGTAAAGAAACCAACTTTAGACCCTCAGAACTTGGACAACTGCCACCCAGTCTCTTAACCCGTCTTTTCTGGGTAAGGTGCTAGAGAGTGGTGGCATCTCAGCTCCAGGTGGCTTTTGAAGAAACTGATTACATAGAACTATTCCAGTCCAGGTTGGAAACTGCCTTGGTCATAGAATCATAGAAAAGTAGGGAAGGGGCCTACAAGGCCATTGAGTCCAACCCCCTGCTCAATGCAGGAATCAAAGCATCCCTGACAGATGGCTGTCCAGCTGCACCTTGAATGGCTCCAGAGTGGGAGAGCCCACCACCTCCCTAGGTAGTTGGTTCCATTGTCTTATTGCTCTGACAGTCAGGAATTTTTTCCTGATGTTTAGGTGGAATCTGGGTTCCTGTAACTTGAGCCCATTATTTCGTGTCCTGCAAACTGGGATGATTGAGAAGGGATCCTGGCCCTCCTCTGTGTGACATCCCTTCAAGTACTGGAAGAGTGCGATCATATCTCCCCTCAGTCTCCTCTTCTGAAGGCTAAACATGCCCAGTTCTTTCAGTCCTCATAGGGCCTTGTTTCCAGGCCCTTTATCATCCTTGTTGCCCTCCTCTGAACCCTCTCCAGTTTGTCTACGTCCTTCTTAAAGTGTAGTGCCCAGAACTGGACACAGTACTCAAGATGAGGCCTAACCAGTGCTGAGTAAAGGGGAATGATCACTTCATGCGATTTGGAAGCTATACTTCTATTAATGCAGCCCAAAATAGCATTTGCCTTCTTTGCAGCCACATCGCATTGCTGGCTCATATTCAGTTTGTGATCTACCACAATTCCAAGATCCTTCTCACTTGTAGTATTGTTGAGCCAAGTGCCCCAATTCTGTAACTCTGCATTTGGTTTCCTTCCCCTAAGTGCAGCACTTGGCATTTATCCCTATTAAATTTCATTCTGTTGTTTTCGGCCCAGTGCTCCAGCCTATCGAGATCTCTTTGAATTTTGTTTCTGTCTTCCAGAGTATTAGCTGTTCCACCCAACTTTGTGTCATCTGTAAATTTGATAAGCATTCCCTGCACCTTCTCATCCAAGTCATTAATAAAAATGTTGAAGAGCACTGGGCCCAGGACCGAGCCCTGTGGTACCCCGCTCGTTACCTCTCCCCAGTTTGAGAAGATACCATTGATAAGCACTCTTTGAGGCCGATTCTGTAGCCAATTGTGGATCCACCTGATAAGTTGTTCAATCTAGCCCACTTTTAGCTAGCTTGCTAATCAGGATATCATGATGCACTTTGTCGAAAACTTTGCTGAAGTCCAGATATATTATGTCCACAGCATTCCCACAGTCCACAAAGGAGGTCACCCTGGTGGATGACATATGCCGAGGATTGGATAGTAGGAGTGCAATCTTCTTGGTCCTACTTGACCTCTCAGATGCTTTTGTTACCATCAGCCATGGTATCCTCCTGCCTGGGCTGGGCTTAGGAGGCATAGTACTGTACTATAGTAATTCTGGTCCATCCTACATGGTAGTATTGGGTGATTTTCTGTTCTGCC
Organism: Shinisaurus crocodilurus; assembly: GCA_021292165.1. Taxonomy (NCBI): domain Eukaryota; kingdom Metazoa; phylum Chordata; class Lepidosauria; order Squamata; family Shinisauridae; genus Shinisaurus; species Shinisaurus crocodilurus. The sequence goes on from CM037876.1 coordinate 246,626,551, forward strand.
CCATGGCCTTTGGCTTCTGGGGTGCCACAGGGATCCCTCTTATGCTCAATGCTTTTCAGCATCTATATGAAGCTGCTGGCAGAAGTTGTCCAGAGGTTCAGTATTAGATGTCATCAATATACCTCTCTTTTCTACCCAAGGATCACAGGGAGGCTGTGGATCTCTTGAACAGGTGCCTGGGTTTGGTTCTGGGATGGATGAGGGAGAACAAGATAAAACTTAATCCAGAGAAGACAGAGGTTCTGTGGGTTAAGGTGATTGATCTAGATAGTGGTGTGTAACCAGTCCTGGATGTGGTTGCACACTCCCCCTGCAGGAACCAGGACCCGGTGTGCAACTTGGGGGTGCTCCTGGACTTGTTGCTGTCTGGGAAGGCACAGGTGACAGCAGTGGCCAGGAGAGCTGTTTTGCAAATTCTGTCTTCGATGCCAACTGCAGCACTATCTGGAGCAGTCAGACCTGGCCAGTTACCCATGTTTGGTTACCTCCAAACTAAACTGTTGCAATATGATTTACATGGGACTGCCTCTGAAGATGGCCCACCAGGATGCTGTGGGGCAGAAAATCTGAACACTTAATTCCTATCTCATTTATTTTTATTTTACTTAAGAGCAGCAATAAGGGAGCGGGCCTTCTCAGTGGTGCCCCCCCCCCAATTATGGAACAATCTGCCCAGCAAGGCCCGCCTGGGGCCAACATTGTTATCTTTTTGGCACCAGGTTAAGACCTTCTTCTCTCAGGCATTTGGCAGCATATGATGAGGTTTTAATCAGGTCCTGGATTTTTCTTATAGTTAATTGTTTAAAATTGTTTAGATATATGTGTGCGCGCGTGCTGTCTGTTTAGAAGTTTTAATGTAAATGGGTATTTATACTATGTATAATCAGTGCTTTTTTTCTGGAGAATAGGGTACCGGAACTCTTGGATTACATTTCCTCGGGAGTAGATGGCGATTAAATTGTAATGCAATTAATAGAAGAAAAGGTGCTGGAACTCAGTTCCGGTGAGTTCCACCAGAAAAAAAGCCCTGTGTATAATGTATTTTAATGGTTTTTAATCTTTGTAAACCACTGAGAGAGCTTCAGCTATTGGGCAGTACAGAAACATAATGAATGAAGCTAGTGTTTAAATGCTTCAATAAATAAAATGCATTTAAACCAGAGCCTAAATGGTGCTCCTACGGTAGGCAGTTCTGCAACATTGTTTATTAATTCAAGTACCTTGTTGGCAGGATGCACTTAATTTTCTTCCTCTTATTAAAGTTCCTGTATCAGATTAATGCTTTGGTGTTGACAGGTACATTTCCCATGCAGACCAGAGAGACTCGAGTTGACAGTCCCATTCATGGCAGCAGAGCCTAGCCCCTGCAGCCCACCTGACAGCGCAAGCAGGGGGGAAAGCCTGTTTCGGAAGATGGAAACTGCAGGATGCCCTTAACCGCCTGGAACATCTCTAAAAAGGTCCTCTGATGGAGGGGATCATCCTCTGAAAGTAGGGTGGCCACTGGCACATTATCAAAAAGAGGAAATGCATCACCAAAAAAGAGGACAAAGGAGGACACTGATTTGCATAACATTTGCGTATGTTAATTTATATGTGCAGATGCAAAATAACTGCTGTAATTTAAAATAGAAATACAATAGTGGGAAAGACTGTAAGCAGCTGACCTGCTCAGTCTGCTGCCCAGGTGTTAACTGGGGCAACTTCAAGGCTCCTGCTCTTCCTTTTTTGGTTTTTAATTTTTAAACCAGACTTGGCCAGACAGCCTCATACAGAGGAGACCTTCAAATAGAGGACTGTCTCCTGTAAAGTAGAATACATGGGCACCCTGCCTGTTGAGTCACACCGGGGTCCTGTGGAGGCTGGAGTGCGATGTCTGTATTATTGGAGGTGGGTAGGGGAACCTTAATGACATCTGTAATCCCCACCCTTGAATTCTCCTAATTTTAGCCAAACTGTCTCACTGCCACCCCATAGATATATATTTTTTAAGTGCATCAAGGAGCCAGGAGACTGAGAGGTGGGTCTGGAGAAGCCTGCGCCCTTGGAGGAGATGGCCATGGGTCCATCCCTGTAAGAAGAGTGGAGCTCTGCCTCTGAGACAGGCTGAGTGACCACCTAGCCCCCGAGAGCAGTGACCTTTCAAGAGGCTGGCCAGAACAATCACTGTCTGTAAGATGGGCCCAGTTGCAGAGGAAGGCTCCTTGTGAGTAAAGGGCTCCTTCTGAGCAGGGCTCTTCTCAAAGAAGACTTCTTCCAGAAGTCTCTGATGTTCTGCAGCTGAGCCTTCGATGGAGCTCTGAAAGCTTCAGTTTATATAAGCCTCAGTTCTCAGCAGGAAGGGCTGCTAGAACAATGCCTTTGCACCAGTTCTGGTTCCTGATCTTGCTTCTCACTACCTAGTCTTTCCTCCGTCAAAACGCTCGTTAATAGAGCCTGGCGTGCTGAGTGACTTTGCATTTGAACTCTTCCTTTCCTGGTGCTGTACTCCTTGCTTGAACCTTGCTGGCCCAGACCTCAGATTGCTCTGTGGCTTTGCATTTGCACTCGCCCTTGTTTGGTGCTGGGTTCTTGGTGTAAGCTTGACCCTGCTTGCTTGACCCTGGACTGTCTCTGGCTCTGCGTAAGGACTTCCTCCAGCCTTGACCCTCCCCCCATAAGCAGGACAAACATGTACAAATTCCAGGGCCATGGGCTGGTCCAAATTAAGCCGAGAGTCCCCTGCCATCATTGACTACTTACCCCCTCTCTGATTCCCTGGCTTCTAGCTTTGCCCCGTCCATCTCCTCCCTTTTATTTGCCAGCTCCCTTCTGACATGTGGCTTAGATAATGTCAATGAATGCCTCTCCCCTCCTGTTCTTCAGGCCATTTTCATGGGGCATAAACAATAGGAATCAATTGCTTCTTGTGTCTCTTAGGGTGCAATCCAATGCATGTTTAGACAGGAAAAAAAATGCTTACAACTCCCAGCATGCCCCAGCCACCTATGCTGGCTGGGGCATGCTGGGAGTTGTAGACCTTTTTTTCTGTCTAAACATGCATGGGATTGCGCCTTTAGTGTTGAAAATTTGATGTGGCAAATTCTGTCCATGGTTTAAATAGATCCAAGGCCTGCTTTCAGTTGTACATGCCTTGTGTGGATTTTCCGGTCCTCCTGACAGTTGCCAGGAGTGACCTTTTAGTCCATTGCAGGTACTCTTAGCATCAGGGCTGTGCAGTTGTCCATTTCCATGAGTCACATTGATTGGCAGATGTTCCTTCACTGCTTTTCAAGTAATGCTCAGCTTCATTCCAAAGGTCTAAAAGCTTCACTAAGAACATATGGCTTGAGTTTGGGAAGGGAGGGGATGAGGTTCAGAGAGTAATTTATTACCTTATATAACCACTCGAAGTTTCCAAAAATCTCTCCTTCAGAAAATAATGCCAAAACCTGAGGAAACGCTTCCTTGCCATACAAGGCCATGTTTTTAACTGCATCATGTGGAATTATAAGAACTAAGGCTGCTAAATTGGAGTTAAATGTAGAATTGCATATTAGGGGAAAAATTGGAAGCCACTATAAGAACTGTTGTTAACACACAAAAAAAGGTGGGTAAAAGCCATGGAAACTCAGCGCGTTCAGAAATGTTCTTCCTAAGAGTTTTTTTTTAAAAAACCCTCAAAATATGTGGCCACCCATCCTGATGATGCACATTCTGAGAGTCACACCACACCATGGTGTCCGCAACTGGCAATGGATCCTGGGATGCACTTCCCAGATTGCATGTTCCTTCATTATCTTTAATGACCTACCGCTGTCCCATATTGCTGCCTAAGGAACCATTAAGCGCTTGTGCAGGTGAGCCAGTCCTGAGTCTACTACACTCAGATTAATTTCAGCAGTAAAGGATTTCACTTTTCCATTTTTCCACACCACTCAGTGTGGATTCAATTACTGTTGCTCCTTTCTGCTTTGCCCCTATGCTGAGAAGAAAGCAGTGGCTTAGATCCTCCCTTGTGCTGAGTAAGAAAAGATGGAGGATGCCTCCCTTGAAAAGGGAATGCTATCCAATTATTTCTACCTGGGACAGAAGCAGCTACTCCGAAGCCCAGAAGCTTCATGGGGAGGGCGGGGAAAGAACCCCTCTGTGGGAAACGACCCTTTATACCCAGGCATAAACACATTTTATGATCTCTGGGATGAGCCACAGAGGCACAAAGCAAGGCCTCACACAAAGAGATGTATAGCAATCAACTTGAATTAAATTTCTGAAGGCCTTTGGAAAAGTAGAATTAACAGTGATGTGTGTTTCAAAGTTGGTGGACTGCACCCCAAAGATTCAAACAGACTCTGCTTCCAAACAAACTTCCAAGTTTTATTTAAACAAAGGCTCCTACACAGAGCCCTCTCAGGGTGTGGCCTCTCTCTCCTCAGGCCAGAAGCAAGTGGGTGTCGTCCTTAACTACTTCCTGGTTCCTCTCAGGAAGAACAACCTATTCAGGCTGAATCCAACAGTTCTTTCGTATTGTTACATCTCTTCTCTCTTAAGAAAGAAAAAAGGAAATAAAAAATAAACTGGAACGTTACACTTAGCCTTTCAAGTGTGAAGGTCTCTTAATAACTTGCCCACTTCAACTGTGTCTGGGTTCAGTGATGATGACATTCTTCAGCTGCTATCCTTTATTATGCTCCCCTGTAGACTTAGGGTGTGTCCTTCCTGCAGTCTCTTCTTCTGCATTCAGCTCCCCTGGACTATCCTCTGGCGTGTCTCTGCCCTGGTCAGCACATGGCAAGGATTCCCTTGCTTGTCTCATCCCACAGGATCCTCTACTGGTTACATGCTTGTTGTCCCTCCTTTAAATTCATGGCATCACCTGATTCTTCTGTTGTTTTCCTTGGATGTCTTCTGTTACATCTCAGTATTCATCTGCTGTCCATCTGTACCTTATATGAATGTGGGTTATCGTGTTGAATTATGGTTATACAGTAATACCTTGGATTGCAAGTAACTTGGTTTGAGAGCGTTTTGCAAGACAAGCAAATTTTTAAATATTTATTTAATTTTTTTTTTTACTTGATATACAAGCGACGTCTTGCAATACAAGTACTGTAGTATGGCTTAAATTAAAAATCTCTGTACAAATTTTTTTGGAGGGGATTTCGTTTTGATATAAGAGTGTTTTGGATTACAAGCATGTTTCCGGACCGAATTATGCTCTCAATCCAAGGCATGACTGTAATTATGGCTGTAGGTGACCAGAGAGCAGTACCACTGTTAGGCCTTAAGGCAATCCAGGCTATGAAACTGATAACAGTACAATTCCAGAATATATTGACAGTGGATAGTGGAGTGATGGAAAATTCAGGTGAAGCTGGAATCAAGAAAGGATTCAGAGGGAATTCAGGGAGATGGACAGCTAGCTGGAGAAACATCAGCTACTTCTTGCCTGTTAATTTCCCCATGTTCCATACAATTTTAAACACAGTCTTTTCCCATGAAATTATGGGTGCTTCAGTTCTTCTAAAGCCCCCTCTTCTTTGCCTAGCCAAAGAACACTTTATTGACTTAATGCCAGTGTATACATTGTAACTGACACATTGGAGTCCCTTGAAATGGCCTTACCTGAGGGCTGTCGCTATGTAGGGAGCCTTTCATGTGTTGTAACTCACCACACAGATCGGGCGATTCCCCTCCATGCCACCACAGATACTGGTGGGGAGCAGAACTCTTTGTGGTGGCCTGGAGAGAAAACAGCCTAATCCCCACGGTGAGCATCTCTGCACCTAGGCCTGTGGCTCACATTGGCTCAGCTTGTCTGGGCGTGGAAAACTAAGGGTCAGGCCTGGTTTATTATTTTATTTATTTATTTATTTATTTATTATTTACATTTATTTATCGCCCATCTGGCCGGCAACCGGCCACCCTGGGCGATGTACATAAGATAAAAACAGGATAAAATACATTTAAAACAGTATAAAATTTTAAAATCTTAGCCCACCCCATATTCCCGCCTGAACAGCCAAGTTTTGTAATGAGCGGTGGAAGCTCAACAGAGAGGGGGCATGGCGGAGGTCACTCGGGAGAGAGTTCCACAGTACGGGGGCCGCCACAGAAAAGGTTATTCAGTCAGTCAGTCAGGCGATCACTCGTGACCGAGTAAGATTGCCTTCCAGGATAAATTTTTTTTTTTTTTTTACAAAAAGATTTTGAAAGGAGGAAATTCTAAAGAAAATTCTGTAGACTCTAGTGATGGGTCCGTAAGTGACTGTGGAGGCCAATTCTAGATCCACACAGCTACGGGGGCTACCACAGAAAAGGTTATTACTTGGATGGGAGACCCCTCCTCTAGTTTCCTGCATTGAGCAGGGGGTTAGACTCGATAGCCTTGTAGGCTCCTTCCAACTCTATGATCTATGAGATCTATGAAATCTAGATGGTTATAGAGAACACTTGAAAGCAGCCTCCATGCGCCAGCTGCAACATGCACACCATTGCCCATTTCTTTTTTGTGATGGGCAGAAGAAGAGGTTATGTTCTCTTCTTTCCTGCTCGCTCCATGCACTTCCCTAAAGCACAAGAAAGGACACTCTTCAGTGCATAAAACCAGCACTTTCTGCCTGAGGCAATGATGAGATCCAGAAAGCCAGAGTGGCGTAGATGAAGGGGGTTCAGGGAACTTTGAGAACTAAAGTGCTGAGGAACCCTGAGGAGCAGAAGTGATAAAAAGATTGGACAGATGGCCTTATTCTCCACACTGGATGCAAACAGCCTGCGCCACCATCCTAGGGGAGCAGAATTCAGAGCTTGTTCAGCAGGAACATTTAATTACTTTGCTGCTGAAAGGGCTGTGCAGAAGGAAGGTTTCATCTCACCTTCCCCCACCTTCCGTTCATATGCCTGGCACACTGTGATATTCCCCCCCTAAAATTCAAGGGATGACATTTCAAAAGCAACTGTGACACAGGACCTTTATTTTTAAAAATTCTGTCAGCACGAGATGCTCATATATCCTGAATTCTATGACTTGGACACTTTGATAGGAACACAGGAAGTGGCCTTATACTGAGTCAGACCCTTGGCCCATCTAGCCCAGTATTGTCCACACTGACTGGCAGCAGTTCTCCAGGGTTTCCTAACACTACTTGGAGATGGCAGGGATCGAACCTGGGACCTTCTGCATGCAAAGCAGGTGCTCTATCACTGAGCTGTGGCCTCTCCCAATATATGAGATAAGTGAACATATGGAAGTGTACACGGAAGGAAAGCTGGCTGTCCCTTCCTCTCCCCTGCATGCACCTGCACCCCTGAAAAGCCTCTCGGGGGGGGGGGGGCTGGGGTCACCCTGCTGAACAATGTGGGATGGCGCAGGGGGCTGCTGGAGGTGGGGGGATTGCCCAAAATTGGACAGAGGAGGAGGATTCTCTCCTCTTCCAGCACCCCTCTCCCTGTGCCCCATCCCATATTATTCAGGAGGGCCCCCACCCTCAGAAGTGTTTGGGGAAGGTATAGGAGACTGTGTGTGTGTGTGTGTGTGTGTGTGTGTGTGTGTGTGAGAGTGAGAGAGAGACAAGCTTTCCCTCTGTGAAATTATAGTCCATGAAAGCTTATGCCAGAATCAATGCGTTAGTCTTTAAGATGCCACAAGACTCTGTTCTTTTGCTGCTGTAGACTAACATGGCTACTCTCTGGACATTTCTTATGATATTTTCGGAACCAAACCCATGGATTCAGAAAAGGGGTGTGCGTGTCTGTCTGTCTGTCTGTCTCTCTCTCTCTCTCTCTCTCTGTGTGTGTGTGTGTGTAGGAGAATTACAATGAAAGATTCATAGAATCATAGAATCATAGAAAAGTAGAGTTGGAAGGGGCCTACAAGGCCATTGAGTCCAACCCCCTGCTCAATGCAGGAATCTAGGTCAAAGCATCTCTGACAGATGTCTGTCCAGCTGCACCTTGAATGCCTCCAGAGTGGGAGAGCCCACAACCTCCCTAGGTAGTTGATTCCATTGTCTTATTGCTCTGACAGTCAGGAAATTTTTCCTGATGTTTAGGTGGAATCTAGGTTCCTGTAACTTGAGCCCATTATTTCGTGTCCTGCAAACTGGGATGACCGAGAAGAGATCTTTGCCCTCCTCTGTGTGACATCCCTTCAAATACTGGAAGAGTGCGATCATATCTCCCCTCAGTCTCCTCTTCTGAAGGCTAAACATGCCCAGTTCTTTCAGTCTCTCCCCATAGGGCCTTGTTTCCAGTCCCTTTATCATCCTTGTTGCCCTCCTCTGAACCCTCTCCAGTTTGTCTATGTCCTTCTTAAAGTGAGGTGCCCAGAACTGGACGCAGTACTCAAGATGAGGCCTAACCAGTGCCGAGTAAAGGGGAATTCTCACTTCCCGCGATTTGGAAGCTATACTTCTATTAATACAGCCCAAAATTGCATTTGCCTTCTTTGCAGCCACATCGCATTGCTGGCTCATATTCAGTTTGTGATCTACCACAATTCCAAGATCCTTCTCACTTGTAGTATTGTTGAGCCAAGTGTCCCCCATTCTGTAACTCTGCATTTGGTTTCCTCTCCCTAGGTGCAGCACTTGGCATTTATCCCTATTAAATTTCATTCTGTTGTTTTCGGCCCAGCGCTCCAGCCTATCGAGGTCACTTTGAATTTTGTTTCTGTCTTCCAGAGTATTAGCTGTTCCACCCAACTTTGTGTCATCTGCAAATTTGATAAGCATTCCCTGTACCTCCTGATCCAAGTCATTAATAAAAATGTTGAAGAGCACCGGGCCCAGGACCGAGCCCTGTGGTACCCCGCTCGTTACCTCTCCCCAGTTTGAGAAGGAACCATTGATAAGCACTCTTTGAGTCCGATTCTGTAGCCAATTGTGGATCCACCTGATAGTTGTTCCATCTAGCCCACTCTTAGCTAGCTTACTAATCAGGATATCATGAGGCACTTTGTCGAAAGCTTTGCTGAAGTCCAGATATATAATGTCCACAGCATTCCCACAGTCCACAAGGGAGGTTACCCGATCAAAAAAATGAGATCAGATTAGTCTGACAGGATTTGTTCTTGACAAATCCATGCTGGCTTCTAGTAATCACTGCATTGTTTTCAAGGTGCTTGCAGACTGACTTCTTTATAATCTGCTCAAAAATCTTCCCGGGGATTGATGTCAGACTGACTGGCCTATAGTTCCCAGGTTCCTCCTTCTTGCCCTTTTTGAAGATGGGAACAACATTTGCCCTCCTCCAGTCGTCTGGCACTTCACCTGTCCTCCATGATTTCTCAAAGATAATAGACAGTGGTTCTGAGAGTTCTTCTGCCAGTTCCTTTATTACTCTAGGATGCAGCTCATCAGGCCCTGGAGATTTAAACTCGTTCAGAGTAATCAGGTGCTCCTTGACCATTTGCCTATCAATCTCAAGCTGCAATCCTGCCCCTTCAGTCTGCACTTCAGGTTTGCCAGGGGGGTCATAGACCCTCTTTTGGGAGAAGACCGAGCTGAAGTAGGAATTGAACACTTCTGCCTTTTCTTTGTCTTCTGTTATCAATTTGCCATCCTCATTGCGTAGTTGAACCACCAGTTCTTTCTTCTGTCTTTTACTGTGCATGTATCTGAAGAAAGCTTTTTTGTTGCTTTTAGCATTCCTCGCTAACCTTAGCTCATTCTCAGCTTTAGCCTTCCTGACACTATTCCTGCAGTTCTGTGCTACCTGCCTGTACTCTTCACTTGTAGCCTGTCCTTCCTTCCACTTCCTATACGTGTCCTTTTTTGTTTTCAGGTCATCTTTGAGTTTATTGTGAAGCTGAGGTGGGAAAAAGATGGAAAGAAAACTGAGGCAGAAAAAGATTCCCCCCCCCTCCTGAGAACAGACTGCCTGAAGATAGACTCCCCCCACCCCCCTTCCTCTGCAGACTACTTACATGGCAATAAATTACTTTCGCGCTGTATTTAGGGAAGTAGATAAGACTGCCCGCGCAGCAGAATGTAAGAATAACTAAGAGACAGGAAACAGACAGCAAACAGGCCAAGGAGTAAGTGACAAGTAATTGATGACGTATACTTTGATATAAGACTCTGATTACTTCTGTAAAAATCGTTCAGTTTGGCGATTGTAAATTCCCCTGAACCGCTTGCAAGCTTTAATAATAAAGTTGTTTTCCAAGCCTGAAGTGGTACAAATTCCTCTGTTTTCTACAGAAGGGTGATTTTTCTGCAACATTTCTGGCGACCACGAAGGGACTTGGAAGCCTTGGGGCTTTCTTGGCCGTTCTCTGTGCCCAGCCCCGTGGGTGAGGCCTCGCGGACGTCCCAGCGCGCACAAAGGACTGTTCCCTTTGGGGATCTCCGAACGAGGGGCCCAGCGGGGCGGGTGACCGGACAGCGAGCCTAAGAACCACAAGACTCAGGCTGGAACTCAACAGCAAGGTGTATCCGGATCTGCAGGAAGAGGCAAGTATGAAATAGCACCCGGGTGACAGGAAAGGAGCCCAGTCAGTAGACTGGAAGAGGAGGCTTGATCACCCTCCTGACAGGAAATCTCTCTACGAGGCGGAACGTGAGTCCGAACTGAGAGGTATCCTTAAGTGCAGGAAGTGTCTCTACGAGGCGGAACGTGAGTCCGAACTGAGACCCTCCACAGGAGGTGTCTCTACGAGGCGGAACGTGAGTCCGAACTGAGACCTTCCACAGGAGATCTCTCTACGAGGCGGAACGTGAGTCCGAACTGAGAGATATCCTTAAGTAAAGTAAGAGAAAAGGGTTGGGAGTTTGTGGAGTGAGTGTGGTGTGTGTGTGTGCACGTGCTAGCCTGCTGCAGTTCCTACAGGAGACCGTTGGAACGTCTGGCTCCTTAGGTCAGTAGGGCGTGAGTGGTGTGATTCCCTTTTGTCTGAACAAGGAGACCCCTTACTCCTTGTCCGTTCCCCACCCTAATTGTCTGTGTCCAAGGGAAGAAAATGGGAGGTGGCAGCAGCGTTCCTCAGACGCCCCTGCAATGTATGTTAAGTAATTTTAAAAGAGGATTCAATAGGGACTTTGGAGAAAAGCTCACCAGACAGAAACTCCGAGTCCTGTGTGAAGTAGAATGGCCCTCAATGCAGGTAGGGTGGCCAGCTCAGGGAACCTTTGACCCTCAAGTCATCTCAAAGGTCCATCAGAAAGTGACCCAGGCATCTAGTGGTCACCCCGATCAATATCCTTACATAGACCAGTGGCAGCAGAATGTTGAGGAAAATCCGCCCTGGCTCAGAGATTGCAAAGCAGAAGTGGCACGTCTAATGCTTCTACGCCAACCCCCCCCCCCCCGCCCGAAGCCCACAGAAAAGGAGGGAGAGATTTTCAGTGAAACGGAGGAAGGGACTCCTCCACCATACGTCCCGCTGTATCCACCCCTGCCAAAGCCACCCGAAGGGAGGCAACCACAGGAAGAAAGGCAACAGGAGATGGCTGATCAGAGCCACCAGAGTACCGGAGTCCCTCCCCAGGAGACACCCACCCCGGCAGACAGAGAGTGGATGAGCTCTCCCCTCAGGCGCCCCCCCCACAGCCGAAGTCTAGGCAAACCTGCATGTTTGTGGACAGGCACAAGCCCAGTGGCCAGCCATACCCGACAACAGGGACCCTGCCCTGATCGTGGGACCCCACCCAGCCTGATAGCCCCCCTCCGCCAGATGGATCAATTTGTCCCTCAGCAAGACGGCACCATTGAACGCAGGCCGATATTTCAACATGTCCCCTTCACTTCATCCGATTTGCTGAATTGGAAAAAGCAGTATGGCCCTTTTGCTGAGAAACCACAGGAATTAGCAGACCTTATGGCTACTATCATGAGCACCCATAACCCCACTTGGATGGACATTCAACAACTGATGGGGACACTCTTTAATTCGGAAGAAAGAGAAAAGGTGCGCATGGCAGTGTCAGAAATTCTGCGCCCTAATGTGCCAGCAGGCACTAACTTGGCTACTTACGTAGACCTGAGGTTCCCCCCAATAGATCCAGGCTGGGATCCATACCAACATGCTACCCGACTGCAACAGTACCAGACCCTAGTTACCGAAGCGGTGCGAAAGGCAGGAAAACCAGCTGTCAATATGTCAAAACCATCACTTGTTTTCCAAGGACCAGATGAATCGCCTGAGGCATTCTATTCAAGATTAATAGAAGCTTACCAGACGTACACCCCCATCAATCCAACCGCCCCCGAAAGTGCCAGGATGCTAGCCATGGCATATATTTCCCAGAGTGCCCCAGATATTAAGAAAAAACTGCAAGGGAAAGATGATGCGTTGGGAATGAGTATCAGTCAGCTAATAGAGATTGCCCGGAAAGTGTACGTGAACAGAGAACAAGAAGAAGAGAAAAAGAAAGAGAAGAGAATGCAACGAAAAGCCGACCTGCTGGCTGCTGCTTTGGTGACACAAGGGAGAGAAGGCGGCAAGGGAAGAGGGAGAGGAAAAGGAGGGCCATACCAGCCCTTAGGACGAGACCAGTGTGCCCTCTGTAGGGGGCGAGGTCACTGGAAAGACCAATGCCCAGGAAAGGACGCGAGGCCAGGGCAAGAAAGAAACAGAGGACGTGGAAGAGGAAGAGGACGCGGAAGAAGTTCAACTTCATACCCATCCGTCCCGCAAGACAACGAAACTGGTGAAGAAATGGTTGGAATGGCATCAATGGAAGATTGGGAAAACTGCGACTGAAACACACTGGGCTCGACTAACTTGGGCCCCCACGAGCCCATGGTGTCCTTAAAAGTAGGGGGCCATAAAGTCAAGTTTTTAGTAGACACAGGAGCTACTAGATCTGTTCTTACACAACCATTGGCGTCTTGCTCCGGCGAGACTATTAAAATACAGGGAGCTACCGGAACCCCAAGTAACCGGCCATTGCTCAAGCCCCTGGAATGTGATTTGGCCCACAAAACTGTGACCCATCAGTTTGTGCACATACCAGAATGCCCTGTTCCACTGTTAGGAAGAGATCTCCTGTGCAAAATGCAAGCCCACATCTACTTTGACCAGAACCAAAACATGAAGCTGCATGTGCCCCAAGCAACAGCAGTAAACGTTACAGCTCCAATGAATGAAATGTGGAGGATAATGTTGGCATCTATTCCACTCGAAGCAGACTCACAGGCTACAGCCAAGTGGAAAGAGTTTGATGTCCCCGGCATCTGGGCAGAAGACAACCCACCAGGTTATGCCAAACACCTGCCACCTTTAATAATTGAAGTAAAGCCCCAGGCACGGCCCAGAAGAATAAGGCAAAGGCCTTACCCACGCCCCATCATGCAAGCCATCCAATCATACATCGATTCCTACTTAGAACATGGCATTATAAAACCCATTGTGTCATTCTGGAACACCCCGATCCTACCAATTCCCAAGCCAAACGGAAAGTACAGACCAGTTCAAGATTTAAGAATTGTAAATGAAGCTGTAGTGACTATTCACCCAGTAGTCCCAAACCCATATGTTCTTTTAAGTTTGTTGCCGGCCAGCGCCAAATGGTTCACGGTAATAGACTTAAAAGATGCATTTTTCAGCATACCCATCCACAGGCAGAGTCAAGGACTGTTTGCCTTTGAGTGGGAAAACCCCAAAACCGGAAGAAAAACTCAGTACACGTGGACACGGCTCCCACAAGGGTTCAAGAACTCACCGACCCTCTTTGGGACCGCTCTAGGAGGAGACCTAGAAGAATATAAACCATGCCACAAAAATGAAGTCTTGTTGCAGTATGTTGACGACCTCCTAGTGACAGGAAACACGCAAGATACCTGTTGGAAAAACACCAAGCAACTCCTTGAACTGTTAGATGAAAAAGGATACCGCGCCTCGCGAGAAAAGGCCCAACTAGTGCAGCTGCAAGTGAGATATCTGGGATACAACATTGAACAAGGGCAGAGGACTTTGGGACCTGAACGGAAGCAAGCGGTTTGCCAGCTGCCAACGCCCATCTCGCGTCGAGACTTGAGAGGCTTTCTAGGAGCGGCAGGGTTTTGCCGAATATGGATACCAAACTTCAGTCTAATCGCCAAGCCCCTGTATGAAGCTACCAGGGGGCAAGAGACTGAGGAATTTCAATGGACCAAAGTTCAGAGCCAAGCCTTTAACCAGCTGAAAGAGGCTTTGCTAAAGGCCCCGAGTTTAGGCCTCCCAGATCTGGACAAACCTTTCAACTTATACGTAGACACCAAGAAAAATGTGGCGGTCGGAGTTCTTACCCAGCAGCTAGGATCTTGGCAAAGACCAGTGGCCTACCTATCAAAGCAATTAGACTCAGTGGCCCAGGGATGGCCAAATTGTCTGAAAGCGCTAGCAGGGACAGCTCTGTTAGTCCAAGAGTCCAGCAAATTGACTTTTGGACAGCCACTGACTGTACTAACTCCACATGCATTAAAGGCCGTTCTAGAAGCCAAAGGACACCTGTGGCTAACAAACCCGCGTATGCTAAAATACCAGAGCATGATTACGCACAATCCATTAGTAGAACTCCAACAGTCAACAGCCCTCAACCCCGCCACTTTGTTGCCAGAGCCACAAGCAGGAGAGATGAATCATGACTGCGTAGAAGTCATTGACCAGACTCATGCGTCGTGCCCGGATCTCAAAGACACTCCCCTGCCAAATGCTGATTTAGAAGTCTTCACAGACGGCTCAAGTTTCGTAGAAAATGGACTCAGAAAAGCAGGCTATGCAGTAGTGTCTTGTGACCAGGTGCTAGAAAGTGGACCCTTAGCCCCAGGTACAAGTGCACAGTTGGCTGAATTGCATGCAGTGATAAGAGCTCTACACCTGGGAGCAGGCAGACGCATGACCATTTGGACAGATTCCAAATACGCATTCCTTACAGCTCATGCACATGGAGCCTTGTATAAAGAAAGAGGACTGATAAACTCAGTAGGAAAAGCTATAAAACACGGAGAACAAATCCAAGCTCTCCTAAATGGAGTGTGGAAGCCAACCAAACTGGCCATTGTCCACTGCCGAGGGCATCAGCGAGGAAATGACAAAGTAGCAAGAGGAAATCGAAAAGCAGACCAAGAAGCAAAAAGGGCAGCTCATGAGCCCTGGAGAGAATTTGAAACCAACGGAGGACAGCATGACACGCAAGCCCGATGCCTACTTCTGTGGAACCCAGAATCTCAGATACAACCAGTGTATACCCAGAAAGAAGTGGCTAAAGCCGAAGGAGAATTACAAGCCACCCTGAAGAATGGATGGTACGTACTGCCTGACAAACGAGTGTGGATTCCTGAGGCCCTTGGGTGGGAAGTAGTCAAGACTGCTCACCAACAAACACACATGGGGAAAACTGCACTCGCTCAGGCCCTGAACAGAGAAGTACTCATAGACAAAATCCACATGTTAACCAATTACGCTACACAGAAATGCCTAACATGCGCCCGCAACAATCCTCGTCAAGGGCCCCTGCTTCCACCAGGCAGGCAACCAGAGGGAGACTTGCCGTTTGACTCAGTCACCATCGATTTCACCGACATGCCACAGGCAGGAGGACTGAATGCACTCCTAGTGGTTGTTTGTAATTATACAGGATGGCCTGAATGTTTCCCTACCAGGACAAAGAAAGCCAGAGAAGTGTCACGGGCCCTACTGAGAGACATTATCCCGAGGTACGGAATTCCCTCGAGATTGTCATCTGACAATGGACCAGAATTCACCCAAAAAGTAGTGCAAGATGTGGCAAAAACTTTGAAAATTGAGTGGAAATTGCACTGCAGCTACCACCCTCAGTCAAGCGGACGCGTAGAACGCATGAAACGGACTTTACAAACAAAACTGTCAAAGATATGTCAAGAAACGCACCTAAAATGGCCAGACGCTTTGGCCCTGGCTCTGTTGGCGGTCAGGTGCACTCCTCGGAAAAAACTCAATTTGTCTCCTTTTGAGCTTATGTACGGAAGGCCTCCACAATTAGTCAGGCCCCGGTGGGTAGATGAAAGGGAGTTAGGAGTAACGCAAACTCTGCAAACCATACAGGGCCTAAGCCAAGTTGTGGAGGACATACAAGAGTATGTAATAAGCCAAAGAAAACCCCTGCTCACTATAAAAGTGCACAGATTCCACCCAGGAGATTCAGTATGGGTGAAAGACTGGAAAATTGAGCCTTTAAAAGCCCGCTGGAAAGGACCGTATACTGTTGTCATGTGTTCTCCCCTTGCTGTTAAGGTAGCAGAAATCAAACCCTGGCTCCACTGGACGCGTGTGAAACCCGCTGCTCAATCAAAACCAGTGTGGAAAGTCCAGCCAGTCCCAGAAGGTGAAATAGCCTTGAAGCTGAAACTCCGCCGAAGGCCTGAACCTAAAGCCCCAGCCGGAGTCGGCCTGTACATAGACAAAGAATTGTACGGTTAACAAACCGCGAGGCCATAATAACGCCTCCAGCAATTCAGGGTGCAAGTGCTAGTAACCTCTCCCCTGAAAACGAAAAGTCGCGTACCAGACAACTAGCCCTAGCAGGCGTCACACCCGGAAGCTGACGTCCATCG
Source organism: Shinisaurus crocodilurus (assembly GCA_021292165.1). Classification (NCBI taxonomy): domain Eukaryota; kingdom Metazoa; phylum Chordata; class Lepidosauria; order Squamata; family Shinisauridae; genus Shinisaurus; species Shinisaurus crocodilurus. Next base: position 246,643,045 of record CM037876.1, read on the forward strand.
CTCGGGAGAAGCCTGAGGATGTCGGCGCCAAACGCTTTAAAATGGGTTGTTTTATATAGTATAGTAGCAATAGGATGGGCATGTACCAATGACTGTACCAGTTGTCAAAAGCAAGTGCTAGAAGGACAGACCCTGACTACCACCTTAGTGTACCACACCCATTACAGGTGCAAAACAGGGCCAGTGAAAAGGTGTTGTTACAAAAATGTATGGTACTCGGTGTGTGTTCAAACTGGACACTGCTTTGACCCCAAGGTAGATCCGGCCCAAACATGGTTAATAGCACGGGCACGAGGTTCCGCCCAAGGTCACATAGTAGCTCAAACACAAATAAAGTCAGCTACAAGCCCAGGGTCTTTAATATTTGACCTGTGCAAAATGGCCTACTGGCCAACCACATGTGGTGCAGAGCTCGGTTGGCACAAGGTGTATACCCACAGTGAAATATATATTTGCCCCGAGAAAGTGCCAGGCTATCCAGGATGTTACAGCCGAAACAACAGGCATTGCCCCGAATAGAAGTGTGCCCTTTGGAATGACGGCTGACACGTTCCGACGTCAGGATGGCCTCTCCAAATTTCCAGGGTTCACAAGTCCACAAAGTGCTCTGTGTATAGCTGTAACCAAATCAAACTGACCATAGTCAATCCCCAAGCATACATAAAAAAATACGGGCAAGAAATTGGAATTCGGCTCTTTGCCAGTGGAGTAGACCCTGGGGGCCTTCTTAGACTAGAAATAGAAACCAAGTATCACCCAACTAAAAACTACACCAGACACTTTACTGAGTTCTGGGAACAAGCATCGGTCGAGTTCCAACCCTCAGAGGTCGCTAAAAACCTCTTTCTTGAGCTAGCAAGTACCATAGCTCAGTCCCTAAATGTGTCAAATTGTTATATTTGTGGAGGGACAAAACTGGGAGACCAATGGCCATGGGATGCACAAGAATATGATTACACAATTCCTTACAACATAACACAGATGCCCCGACATGGGCAAGAGGGGACCACTTGGGTTCTGCGCCAAGCAATAATAGCTGATTGGTGTCTGAGCCGCCCCTGGGCAGCAGGTCGAGTAATAGTGGGTAATACCTCCTGCCTAAGCTCACAAACATGGAATGAATCCTCAAAACAGTGGGATTTCTGGCCCAACTCCACACAACACTGGAAAAACTTTTCCTTAGAGAAATACACAAAGGCAACAAAGGCCCCACCGGGAGTCTACTGGATTTGTGGAAGGCTAGCCCTAACTGCTCTCCCCACCAACTGGACTGGGAGCTGCACCCTGGGCCACATAAATCCAGCATTCTTCATGTTGCCGCTTGAGACCCCCTCAAAAACACGGCAAAAACGTGAAATAAAAATTGGAAACTGGAAAGACAATGAATGGCCCCCAGAGCGTATCATACAGTATTATGATCCTGCATCTTGGGCACAAGATGGAACTTATGGGTATCGCACCCCCATTTATATGCTAAATCGCTTAATCAGGTTACAGGCTGTAGTAGAATTAATATCTAATGAAACTTCGCAAGCGCTTAAAATATTAGCAAAGCAGCAGACAAAGTTTCGAGATGCAATTTATCAAAACCGCTTAGCTTTAGATTACTTGTTAGCAGCTGAAGGAGGTGTCTGTGGAAAATTCAATTTAAGTAATTGTTGTTTGCAAATTGATGACCAAGGAGAAATAATCGAAAGCATCACAAAACGCATTGAAACGTTGGCCCATGTTCCAGTGCAGACCTGGGATGGGTTCAACTTCGGAGAAGCTTTCGCTGGGTGGTTTCCCAAGCTGCCAGGCTTACAGGCCATAGTCGCCCTGATTGGCCTAGTGGCCGCAGGATGCATAATCCTGCCATGCATCCTTCCAATGCTCATACGCTCCCTCCAAAACAGCTTCAGCTTAATAGCCGAAAGAAAAGCTGCTGCGCAAGTCCTGGCAATATGGGAATACCGTCCCATCCCGATGATTGAAACTCAATGTGAAGAATAAGATAGAGTTTCAAAAGGAGGGAATGAGGTGGGAAAAAGATGGAAAGAAAACTGAGGCAGAAAAAGATTCCCCCCCCCTCCTGAGAACAGACTGCCTGAAGATAGACTCCCCCCACCCCCCTTCCTCTGCAGACTGCTTACATGGCAATAAATTACTTTCGCGCTGTATTTAGGGAAGTAGATAAGACTGCCCGCGCAGCAGAATGTAAGAATAACTAAGAGACAGGAAACAGACAGCAAACAGGCCAAGGAGTAAGTGACAAGTAATTGATGACGTATACTTTGATATAAGACTCTGATTACTTCTGTAAAAATCGTTCAGTTTGGCGATTGTAAATTCCCCTGAACCGCTTGCAAGCTTTAATAATAAAGTTGTTTTCCAAGCCTGAAGTGGTACAAATTCCTCTGTTTTCTACAGAAGGGTGATTTTTCTGCAACAAAGCCACATTGGCTTCTTCTGTTGCCCTCTGCCTTTTCTCCTTGTGGGAATTGTTTGCAATTGTGCCTTTAAAATTTCCTTTTTTAAAAACTCCCACCCCTCCTGGGCTCCCTTTCTCGTGAGAGTCACTTGCCATGGGATCTTACTAATCATTGTTCTGAGTTTGTTAAAATTGGCTTTCCTAAAATCCAGGGTACGTGTTTGGCTACACTCAGCTTTTGCTTCCGTTAGAATCAAGAACTCAAGTATAACATGGTCACTTTCCCCCAGAGTTCCCGAAACTGCCACTTTATCCACTAACTCGTCTCTGTTGGTTAGAATCAGGTCAAGGATAGCCGATCCTCTAGTTCCTTCCTCCACTTTCTGTAGGAGGAAGTTATCAGCAGCACAGCTCAGGAATTTCTTGGAGGGGCCATGTTTGGCTGAATAAGTCTCCCAACAGATATCAGGGAAATTGAAGTCTCCCATTACTACCACATCGTGCCTCCTTGAAACAATGGCAATTTGCTTTTCAAAAGTTCCATCCTCGTCTTCTCCTTGATTGGGTGGTCGGTAGTAGACTCCAACCGCCATGTTCGTTTTATTCTTTGCCCCCTTTATTTTAACCCAGATGCTCTCAATGGGGCTGCCAAGCTCCTCTTCCTGTATCTCTGTGCAGAGATACGTATTTTTAACATACAGTGCAACTCCACCTCCCTTTCTGTTGCTTCTGTTCCTTTTGAACAAGTTATACCCTTCAATTGCTGTATTCCAGTCATGGGAGTCATCCCACCAGGTTTCAGTTATCCCTATCAAGTCGTACTTGCCCTCATGTATCAAGAGTTCAAGTTCGTCTTGTTTGTTGCCCATACTCTGGGCATTAGTATAGAGACATCGAAGACTATGTGCTTTATAGTCCGACTTTCCCCCTACATTTTGTGGTAGACTATCAGTGGGCACCATTGACAACATCTGCCAGCTCTGCATAAACTTCGTGTAGTTTGCTTGACCAAGCCTTGTCTAGCTCAAAAAACAAAAACAAAAAAACCACTAGCCTAAACTGCTCCTATATATATGTGAGTCGTTATTTCTGACCTGGCCAAAAGTCGCCTCCCCCCTTTTGGTGCACTTTCCTCCAAGGACGCGTGGAACATGCCAGTGTCTGCCTGCAAGCCTGAGGCAGTCCTTGCCCGTGACTGGTTCTCCCTCATAGCGCTGAGGGGGAGTGTGCTGGGCGCACGACAGCCTCTCCACCAAAGGCCGCTTCCAGAAAGGCATCCTGACCTGTGGGGGGCAAGCAGAGGTGACTGGAATGCTTTGGCTACATGTAAGCAACCTAATAATTTGCATGTCGATTTAATGAGTCCGACAGATGCCAGGCTCAAGTTGGCACTTACGGTACTGCACCATATTCTTGCCTCAGAAATTGGCCCTGTCAAATGTGAAGAAAACACCAGCCCCATGGGACAGTTCTTTACAGTTCTTTATATGTGGCCTTAGAAATTGTGTCAGCTGAAAAGACACACAACTTCAGCTTCTTTTCTATGACTGGATTAAAAAAAAATTTTTTTTAAGGACATTCACTGTAGTGGACATTTGTATATCACGTCCATGTAATGTAACTCCACTAACAGTACATATACCTAAGCGTTGCAGATGAGGAAAAAGAAGCTGGCACTTCACCCATCCCCCTCTTTCAATATCACAAAGCTTAGAATTGATCTTCAGAATAATTGTAGCTATAATTGGGTCTCTGGAAAAGATAACCTTTCAGTGAAACACATCTTCACTGAGCCAGAAGTACTTGTCGTAAGCCATCATCCACCTTGCCGTTAATTGTTCATCATGGCTGTCAAGACGTCTGTAGTGCTGTCCCTGCTGGCAGGACACATCAAAGTCCTTCATTCCACTCTGTTTCTTTTGGAGGTTCCTTCCTTTTCTGGTGCCAAAACTTTCGATTAAAGACAAGAGTTAGCTTGTGAAGAATCCAACTGAACGCAGCTTAGAGCCCGCTTGAAGGACTATTCCAATGTAGTGATATCAGCAAAGTGTGTGTACTTTTCTGCTACCATTGAATCCACACACTTGTATCCAGTTCAAGTATTTAGAAGCATGTATGTGACTATTACATCATTCCCTGACTGTGACAGATTCGAACCCTCATCCTAAAGTTTTTCAGAGATAAAACTGTGCAAAATATATGCTGGTGTGATGTAGTGGTTAGAGTGCTGGACTGGGACTCAGGAAATCCAGGTTCTAGTCCCCACTCAGCCATGAAACTCACTGGGTGACTTTGGGCTAGTCACTGACTCTCAGCCTAACCTACTTCACAGGGTTGTTGTGAGGATAAAATGAAGAGGAGGAGGATTATGTAAGCCGCTTTGCGTCCCTTGCAGGAAAAAAGATGGAATATAAATATAAGTAACAACAACAACAACACTTGAGCTCATTGAAGTTCACCAATTTCCACCTTGAAGCTTGTCCTGACTCACATCCATATCAGATTACAAGTGTTGGAAGTTCTTTCACGTGAAAATTCATGTGTATTTTCATGTGCATCTCCCCAAATATACGCATCAATTGTGCACATTTTTGAATGTACACATAAGAACATAAGAAGAGCCCTGCTGGATCAGACCAAAGGTCCATCTAGTCCAGCATTCTGTTCACACAGTGGCCAAGCAGCTGCCCACGGGATCCCACCAGCAGGACATGAGTGCAACAGCACCTTCCCGCCCATGTTCCCCAGCAACTGGAGCACATAGTAATACTGCCTCTGATACTGGAGAAAGCATATAGCCAATCAGGACTAGTAGCCATTGATAGCCTTCTCCTCCATGAATTTGTCTAATCCCCTTTTAAAGCTGTCCAAACTGGTGGCCATCACCACATCCTGTGGAAGTGAATTCCATAGTTTAACTATGCACTGTGTGACGTACTTCCTTTTATCTGTCCTGAAGCTCCCACCAATCAGCTTCTCACATTGACTAATGCTTGTTTATGGTTTATGTGCAATTTTCAAATGTATGCATTTTTCATACACATTTTTCAAATCTATGCATTTTTCAAACACATTCTGGTTGTTGCACTAATTGCATTGTTTTGTTGAATTCATCCTAAGGAAGACCTGTCAAATCTACACCCTATGTAAAAATAAAAATATAAAATAAAAATAAAGCATACCCTCCAACATTTCACTGATGAAAATAGGGACACACATGTGAATTTGTAAGAGGTGTGGTTAAGCAACATGAAGGTGTGATCAAGAGGGTGTGGCCAGGCAACATGAGGGCGTGGCCAAGGGTATGGCCAGGCAACCAAAGGGCATGGTCAACTACAAAAGTTATTAGAGGAAACACACAAAACCGCAGTATTTTAAGCACAGAAATCTTTGAATTTATGTATAGCATTTAGGGAAGCCTGAGGGAAAAAGAAAACCCCAAGTCAATAAATACAACTAACTATATGTGTGTGTATACACAGACACACACACACACACACACACACACATCATTAACAATAAATACAACATTATTATAAAAATAAAATTATAAAATAAATAAATAGAACATGGGTGAAAAGTCTTCTTTACAAACAGGCATGTAATCATGACTCTCTTCCTCTCAGGGTTTGGATCTCAAAATTGAAAATTGAAAACCTTGATTGGTGCTGAACCCTCAGTTTTTTTCTTTGCTCTCCTGTATCCTGTACTCAGGCCTTCAAACTTCACGCTACTGTTTGAAGTACTACTTTCTTTCTGATGCTAGATCTGTATGTTCCTTTTCTGATCCTCCTTATGTTCTGCTTCTGCCTCTCCCTATAATTTCCCTGCAATAATAGGTAAAAGGCTATAGTTATTAAGTGTTTATCCTTATCTCTTATTATATTGTCAGTATTTGTCATGTTATAATATTTGGCCCAACTACAAATTTTCTCTTTGTGCAGAAATGCACCCTTTAATTCAATGTGTTGGTAACTAAGGCTGAACATCTAGGCATGCCTATTTATTTATGTTATGTATATTTGTATCAACTTGGCTTGTGAATCACCAACCTGAAACAGCTAATAACCCATAACAGATCACAGGGGCACAAACGTGGAGACCAGAAGTCTCCTGAATGCCATGGCTCTAATCTGGATGGGCTGAATTTTAGCTGGCAGACAAAAGAAAACAGAAAAATGCCCTAGCTACCCACCCCAGGATGCTCTAACCGTTTTAGGGCTCTGACCACTCTGAAATCACTTTGATCTCCAGACCCATGTCAGTCAGTCAGTCAGGCGATGACTCGTGACAGAGTAAGATTGTCTTCCACGATAAAAATTACAAAAAGGAGATTTTAAAAGGAGGAAAATCCTAAAGAAAATTGTGTAGACTCTAGCGATGGGTCCACAAGTGACTGTGGAGGCCAACTCTAGATCCACACAGCCTCCCACAGTGAGGACACAGGTTACCAGATGGAAGATGGTCCTGTAAAGGATTCATTTGACGTGCTTTTCGCTTAGCGCGTTTCTCCCTTTCACCTTGCACTCGGGCTTCTTCAAAGTCCATAGAACCTTTGTGAAAGGCCAACCTCCAGTTAGATTGTTCATGGGCCAGAGCTTCCCAGTTTTTGATGTTTATATTGCATTTTTTTAGATTAGCCTTAAGAACATCTTTAAACCGCTTATACTGACCATCGATATTCCGCTTTCCATCCTTGAGTTGGGAATAAAGTAACTGCTTTGGGAGACGGCAGTCAGGCATTCGAACAACATGACCGATCCACTGAAGTTGGCGTTGAAGGATCATTTTTTCAATGCTAGTAGTCTTTGCTTCTTCCAGTACACTGACATTTGTTCGCCTATCTTCCCAAGTAATTCGCAGGATTTTCCGGAGGCAACGTTGATGAAACCTTTCAAGGAGTTGGAGGTGATGTTTATAGATAGTCCATGTTTCGAAGGCATACAATAAAGTTGGTAATACAATGGCTTCATAAACCAGTGTTTTGGTCTTCTTACAAATATCCCGATCCTCGACACTCTATGTTTCATTCAAGAAAACGCGGCACTTGCAGAGCTCAGACGATGCTGGATTTCACTGTCGATGTTAGCTGTAACAGAAAGATAGCTGCCAAGATAGAGAAAATGATCGACATTTTCCAGTATTGTCCCGCCAAGCTGGATAGATGGCATCACCAAGGGGTTAGCTTGCACTTACTGATGAAGCACTTTGGTTTTTTTGAGGTTAAGTGAGAGACCAAGTTTTCCGTATGCTTCTGCAAAAGCATTTAGGATAGTTTGGAGATCATCCTCTGAATGTGCGGAGACCACATTATCATCAGCATACTGAAGTTCCACAACGGAGGTTGTAATTACCTTACTTTTTGCTTTCAGCCTGCTGAGATTAAAAAGCTTTTCACCTGTTTGAGATATAATTCCCACACCAGTGGGAAGTTTCCCCTCAACAAGATGTAAAATCATGGCGATGAAAATAGCAAATAATGTTGGGGCAATAACACATCCCTGTTTAACACCTGATCCCACTTTAAATGGAGCACCATGAGAGCCGTTCTTGTCCAAGACCGTAGCCGTCATGTTGTCATGGAGAAGTCGCAAGGTATTCACAAATTTATTGGGGCATCCAATTTTCATAAGGATAGTCCAGAGAGCTGTTCGGTCTACAGTATCAAAGGCCTTAGCAAGATCAATAGATGCCATATAAAGGGGTTGATTTTGCTCCCGGCATTTTTCTTGGAGCTGACGTACAGTAAAAATCATGTCTACTGTCCCTCTAGAGGGGCGGAAACCATATTGAGTTTCAGGGAGGATCTCTTCTGAAATAGATAGAAGACGGTTTGCGAGAATCCTGGCAAATATTTTACCTGCGGTAGCTAAGAGAGAAATGCCCCGATAGTTTCCACAGTCTGTTCTATCACCTTTCTTAAAGAGGGTGATAATTATGGTATCCCTGAACTCTTCTGGGATCTCTTCTCTTATCCAGATTTTTTCGATGAGTTTATGAAGACCCATGATGATGATGGTGATTGCTGTTGTTGTCATTATTATTATAACAATTATTATAATGACAACAAAGGTAGCCATGGGCAAAATTCCAGCTAAGCTAAAAGAATTCAGGACTCTGCATAACAAAGTGAGAAACCGGGATGGGGGGGGGGGTATTTCTGGGTCTGTTGGAGGATATGCTAAAGTGTAAAATTCAAGGTGCCATATTTCTCCCATGCATGAGAATTACACTGAGGAAAGCACAGCATAAAGGGAAACCCAATATCCATGAGTCCATGATATTGAGACTCAGCTGGCTTTGCTGACAGTGAGGACTAGGAGAATGGGGAACATGTACAGTAATACCTTGGATTGCAAGTAACTTGGTCTGAGAGCGTTTTGCAAGACAAGCAAAATCTTTTTTAAAATTTTGACTTGATAAACGAGCAAGGTCTTGCAAGACAAGTATGTAACCACTCGCCTCGAGCGGGCCGAAATCGGCCCCGCTCACGCCCACCAGAGACTCGCTTTCATATAAGAGTGTTTTGGATTACAAGCACGGTTCCGGAACGAATTATGCTTGCAATCCAAGGTATTACTGTACCTCCTTCGTACACTGGAAGTGGAAAGGTTAGTTAGTTTGTTTCTTGCTGTCACAGGCAACTGAGAGCAAAATTAAGAAACAACATTTGCATGTTTATTGCTTTTATTGTTTGTACACAGCCTAGGGTGCCTATGAAGGCAGCAAGATGGTATGATATTTTTTTGAATAAATAAATAAGCAAATAGACCTATAGCCTAGTAAAAATCCTCATGTAGGTAGTAGCCTCATAGTCAATTACAGCTGTAATCCTATAAACATTTACCTGGGTGTAAACCCAATTAAACACAGCTTGTGACTTACATCCAAATACAAACACAAAGGGGGCCTAGCTAGATCTTTTTTACAGGGCTTGTTAACATGTGTAAATAAAACCAAGGATTCTATTTTCTGTTTCTGAGGCCTGTTTCACAACCCATTTAAATTACTTGAATTTAAGACTATTTTGCCCCATAAACTGTTTTAGGTTTAACTGGATTGTGAATCATGCTGCTTGTTCATTAAAAACAAAAAAACAAAAAGCAGGTTAGTAAATGTGTGTGTGTGAGAGAGAATTAAAATCCACCTGTTCAACACTTTTTAGCATTTCCTGTTTTTCATTTATTTAAAGTAGTGGAGGGAGCAATCGTATGGCTCCCAAACAGGATCTGGGGGGCCGTGGAATAGTTCAGATTCCCAGATCCGAGGCTGGAGATGGCGCTCTGACCCCTGAGGGGGGAGTCGGAGCTCCACCAAACCTCCTTCCCCTCACAGCCTGTGTAGAAAGAACCCTGCAGTGCCCATGCCTTTCCAAGATAGTGAACTTGACCTTGGAGAAGGAGAGAAGCGGTTTCAGTGGGCGGGGAGGGGAGGAGACTGGGGAGGCCAGGATAGCAGTTTTTCCTGTCCAAACATAAATAGGAGGAGGAGGAGGAGGAGGAGGAGGAGGAGGAGGAGATTTATTTGTATCCCGCCTTTTCCCCAACACTGGGACCCAAGGCGGCTCACAACCTAGGATTGCTCTCTAATTGTATGAGATGTTTTACAGGGGTAATGTTTGCCCATCTATTCTGAGAAGTACGTTATGGAGATAAACTGGAATTATACTGACCAAGGGACGAATCTTTCTGGGTGTTGTTTCAGCCAGGTTGACTTTGAGCTGAATCACACAATCCAGAGAGTCGCATGGTACAATATTTCCTGGAGTGTACCACTGAGGCTGCTAAGGGGGGGAAATGGTCCTGTCCTAACTAACCTCTTTCCCAATATGCTAGATTTGTTATGTGCAGGAGGACTCTGGAAGATAGGCTAACTGGATTATTTTCCTTCTGGAATGACCATGCAAACTGTCTCTCCGAGATTTATTCATCAAAATGAATGAGACAACTTTGATCCTTTGGTTAGTATTGCAGACTGTCTGCAGACTCCCCTGAGATGCCAATTCGGCATTGCTTACTTTTTTCTTTTTCTTTTACATTTTCCAACATGGTTTCTTTTTGTTCTTTGCAGTTGCAAGGGCCACATAATATTAGAAAGTAAAACTCCATCAGTGCATAGAGATGCCAACAAGTCCTGCAGACACAGAATCCTTTATTTATGTGACCCAGGCCATAAAATTTCATGTCAAGATCTGCAGCTTGTGCTCAACAGATTTTACAGTTATGTGTTCTCAGTTCAAATAGCTGTGGGCATTTGAAAAGGGGGGAATGTGGAGGCAATGTAAAACAGCAAAAGGACATTACAGGCACTGCTACCACGTTCTGAAATGCTGTGGAAACTGCAGGTAGATATTGCCCACAAAATTATATCCAGCTTGCTTCAAACTGATGAAATTGTAGCACTAATTAACAGTGTGATCCAATGTGGCTGCCTGTAACCCTCCAAACTCAGAGGATTGTGGGCATCCTATCGAGGTCGGGAGGAGTGCAGAGACAAAGGTCACCTCTGTGCTTCTCCCGCCTTGCAAAAGACTTAGACAGACAATTTAGGCTGTCTAGGTCTTTTGCACCTGCTCATGAGGAGGACAGGCTGAGGCACCACAGGGATACATCATATCCCAGCAGAACCTCACTCCTCCCCTCCCCCTGGAACACGCAACCAACGCTGGCTCCGAGGTCGGTCTTCTGAACTCGGAGCAGCAGTCGCCGCGGAAAGAACCGTGCCAGCTGCGAGGGCAGAGGGAGGGCGCACTCAATTCGGAGTCCCAGCTTCAACCTCGGAGTGCTTTTCCGAGGTCGGAGCTGGGACTCCGAATTATCCTACGCCCGTCTTGACAGCATCTAGCAGCCACAGGATTGCGCTGTAAGCTATGAAGTCTGAAGTCTCTCTGTTTCCACCTTTTTTGATCTCAAGATTTGATATCCTTGGGAGGGCTGATCAAGGCTGGGAGAGGAAGTTTAATTCTTTCCCTGCCTCACCATTTTCTAGATGAAAATTGCTATCCTGAAGCTGCTGCTATCTGCCCCAGCAAGAAAAACAAATGTGCATGAGCCAGGGAAGGGCGGGTATTCATTAGAAAAATGCTGTGGTGGGAATGGTTAACTCCATGCTGCAGTCCCTGTCTCGATACACCATCTCCCCTTCCGCCAGCTGCTGTTTTCAAAAGATTTAAAGATACAGATGCATTCACACATCTCTGTTATCACGTCTAATTTGGCCCTAAATCTTAAGTCTTCTCAATAAAATTAATCTTAAGACAATAAACAGTTTCGAGCAGCACTGGAATTTTTTTTTTGGCCCCTGACGAAGGTATATGCCGAAATGCGTTGGGCAATAAATATTTCAGTAGGCACCTAAGATTCTTTTCTCTTCTGTTCTTTTTCCACACATTGGTGCCTTCCCCCCTCGTTCCGCCTCACAGCAGACTTCAGGAAGCAAGATCGCTCATGAGTGGCAGGGTTTTTGACTATTCTTGCCCAAAGACTTAGTGGCACTTTTCAACAAACCATGACGAAATCAGTCTCCCGGGTTCAGATGACACAGCAACCCATCATGGGTATGATATAAGTTATAACCTCCTAGAACAAGCCATGGGTTGTCAAGGTGGCTTGTTCACAAAAATTAAGCCACCCCGTGCTAGATGCACTGAGTTTGGATGACATTGTCAACCCACTGTGGCTAACTGCCCACAATGGGTTGTTGTGTTGTGCGAACCAGGACATAATTTCATGGAGGCCTAGATGTCGATGCCTCCCTGTTTGTAACCCTCCCATTTCCCCCCACCATTTTTTTCATCTTATTTTTTACCGCACACACACAAGCGCACACAAATCCATTAAGGAGGGAAAGATGGAACAGCTGCACAAGGCTTTTTGATCCATAGTGCTAGGAGCTGTCCATCTGGAAGCACCCCTAGTGTCGAAGTTTATTGTGATATAAACACCCTCCATTTACATGGTAGTCTGCAGAGGAATGTAAGCAATAAAGCCCTAAGGAGCTTACAGTCTAAATCCTTTTGGTGCGCACTCAGAAGCTTCATTGTATTAATCTCTCACATGAGCTTCTCATGTAAAATATTTCAAGTTTGAATGACCTGCACTAGATAAGGTAATGAATGTTACAGAACCAATATTTATCATGTGGATGTTTTCAAACCTCTACAGAGCTTTTCTTCAGGAAAATCAGTGCTTTCCTGGGAAAGATACCGTAATAGCTTTTTATAAAAAGAATACCTTCTGCAGGAATGCTGTTCTGGCTAAATGGCAAGCTTTCTTATTCTGAATAAATAGATTTCCCCTAGGGTGACATTCCCATTAGAAACAGCTGCTGTTGGATATGAAATTCTGTGCAAGCTTTTTGCTGGGCGCTGTTTTAGTCAACTGTGTATTTAGAAAGTGACCACTTTGAACTGGGATTAAAAGAGAAAACAAACCTTCCTTCTTGTAAAGGGAGTGAATGAGCAGTTCTCCGGGCTGTGTCAAATGCAGCATGAAGATGTCCAGAGACTTAATCAGTCCAGCAGTGGTACCAACAAGTAGTTGGCATCAACTGGGTCCTAGTGCTATGCAACCAATGAGCTGCTTTTTGGGAGCAGCTCATTAAGGGTTATAAGGTCGGCTCCAGGTTATTAGTTTGCTTTTCCTCTTATGCAGAGAACTGTAGGGAGAGAGATGCGTGACTCATTGACACATATGCTCTGCATATGTGGCTTCCTTGTGGAAAAGGACACTGCTCCTAACCTTGTCTCCAAGGCCAATGACTCTGATGACACTAGAGGTAGGCTGAGCTCTCTTCCTCATCAGTTCATGGACAACCAGGACTCCCCAGGAAACCTCTTCCTGAAGCATCAGAGGATGTACCTGGGGCATTCAGCATGTCCTGGGTTAAAAGCTTCAGGCCAGGACCTTCCATGGGCCTCTAACTCCAACCATGAGTAGGACACCAAACCTGGCTAAGGCTAAGGATGTCAGGCCAATATTTACATGTACACCACACGCACACATGTGGTGTGGGTGAGGAAACATAAATAACACATGGAATGGAGTGTGTTGCATTCTTTTATGAGTGCTTCAGTGCACACCCAAATTGCAGCTTACCATATCTTCAAACATTTTCCAGGACACGATGAGCTGTAATTTGGACTACTGATGAAGCATTCGTAAAATGATCCAACACACTAAAGCCCATCTTTTATCTATGTTTCTTCAAAGTGGATTAAAGAAAGCCTTGGTGAGTTTTGATCTGGAGAGCTGTTGATATATTTATAAGACACACCCAAAATCCATTGATTAAATCAACTCGTGTTGACTGCACCATATATGGGAAGCTGCCTCATATGGAGTCAGACCATTGGTCCATCTAGCTTGGTACTGCTAGACCAGTGTTCTCCAACCTGGGGCATGCTGGGAGTTGTAGACCAAAAACATCTGGGGACCCAAGGTTGGAGAACACTGTGCTAGACTGATTGCAGCAGCTCTCCAGGGTTTCAGGCAGGAGTCTTTCCCAGCCTTACATAGAGATGTCAAGGACTGAGCCTGCTTTGCAGGCAAAGCAGGTGTTCTACCACTGAGTCATGTGACTAAGCATGTCGTATCTATCAGATTTTTATACTGCTGTATATCACCTTTTCTTTTTCACCATTCAGAATTACCGTACACTGCAGTCAAGTCCCATAGTTTTGAGGGAGATGAACTATAATTTGAAATTTGACTTAGCAGAGCTATGATAGTTGAAAGCACAAGTTTGTATTACAAAAGTGGAGATCGTCGTCTCCCTATTTTCTTGTCAATGTATAAGTAGTTTTCAGACACTGTAGGTCTGTGCCAACCGAAAGAATTATGCACAGCAGCACAAAGTCCCAGGATACATTTCCAGAGTGGTGAGGATTCTTTCTAGTGTGTAACAGCTTGTTCTGCCAAAGGCAGTGGTTCTTTTTTTAGGATCTAGAGACAATGAGCACACTTATGGGTGAAGGTTGAAAAGCTTTATTAGCAAACCACAGAAAAGAGATTATAGCAGCGAGGTAGATGCAGAACACAATGCTTACGTCCCTTCTGTTGTCGGGATCCCCTCAAAGAAATGACAACAGACGGACTCCTTGGCCAGCACACAGCACCTTCTGTGCAGCTAGGTCTGTGTCAAGGTTCACCCCTCCTAAGGATTCCCTAATCTTATATCAGTTTTCTCTGTTTATGATAATCACCTGGTCCCAGTAAACGAGGCAAGATTAAGGTGTTTTGTCTCGATAGGCACTTCCATACCAGTTTCCCAGACTATCTAACTATAAGCAATCCTTTCAAGTTGACCATGAAACAATCTGGAGTCACTCGGTTCCCAGGTCCTCTCGACCCTTCTGGTTGATAAGCCCCCGCTTACCCAAGTCTTTGAAATCTGGCTAGCTGATAATCAGGTTCCTCCACATCATGTGCCATGGGAGTCTGGTCTACGGATAACTGAAGTGCTTCTAATAATCAACTAACATCCTTGCCAAGTGTAAACCTGTCCAAGGGCAGACTCTAATTGGGAATCTTCTCATAACAAACTCTAAACATCATGAGCTCACTGGTTCTACACACTGAATATAATCAATAGTGAATTTAGGCCTATCAAAGACACAAAGAGCAGATATGTTCATACAACAGAGACCCAGACACAGGTACACAGCTTGGGAGTTTATTAGGGTTAAGGGATCACAAGTGCACTGTGGCATTGCATACAAAAGGGGAGTGTCTGGAGAAAAGGAGCACAAGATCCCACAGCCTATGCCTGACCAATTCCCTCCTAGCCTAGTTAACAGCCAAGCTAGTGTTGTGTATACAATGACCCCTAGGAATGTACTAAAGTGGACGTGGGCAGAAGGTACATCAGGATCTATTGGTAGATCTCTAGATTATCTGTAGTAGATTGGCAAGGGCTTCTGACTCCGAATTGTTTAACAATAGCAACAATGAAAAGGCTTTTAAATCAAGGTGTTAGAACCATTCCAGTATATATGGCAAGGGGTGCACAAACTTTTCAGCCCCAAGGGCTGCATTGGGTGTCTGCTGGGGTGGTGGGGGCCACACATTCACACACACACCACTCACACTCACCCCAGGAGCAACAGTTCTTGGTGTTGCAGCAACAGCATCAAGTTACTGAAGGCCCCTTCGCTCCCCAACCACCCAATATGGAGATACGCACTAGGAAATTGGCTCTACCGTCAGGATGCCATTTTGTGTATGGCCTCACCCCACTGAGCCACTGTTTTGCACCTGGTACTATTTGGTGGAACTTGGGGTTCTAGTAAAAAAAAAAAGAAGTAGATCCCACAAGCCTAAAGTCTGTCCACACCTATCCTAAAGAGAGTAAATTTGAACCACTTAATTTATAAATGTGAGAAGCCTGAAAGCCAAGCTGGGTGAGTTTGAGTACTTGAAATATTCAGAGACTCTAGATATAATGTGCACATCAGAATCCCAGGGGAATGGTGAAAATCAGTTGAATACTTCTATCCTTGGATTATATAAAATCTATAGAAAGAATAGCAAAAGTCATACTGATGGGGTTGTTCTATGTCAAAGAAGGCATAGGATTCAATAAATTACCTTAAGAGGAAAGAGCGCACCCACTAAGGGTGCAATCCTGTGCGTGTTTAGACAGAAAAAAGTCCTACAACTCCCAGCATAGCTGACTGGGGAATGCTGGGAGTTGTAGGACTTTTTTCTGTCAACACACATAGGATTGTGCCCTAAATCAGTATGGGAAGAACTGTGGGTAGTTCAATGGTAGAACAAATGCTTTGTTGAATGCAATTGGCTTTGGGCCCAGTACTTAGCATCCCCACTTAAAAGAAATCAGGGGTGGCAATGACCTCTGCCTGAGACTTTGGAGAGATGATGCCTGTCGGAGTACATAGCACTATGATAGCTGGACCGATGGCTTGACTCAGTTTGAGGCAGATTCACATATGAATATGTGTATAAATGTTACTCTGCATGGTATACAGAAAGGCCCACACCTTTATTAAAAGACATAATTGATAGTGTACATTGGTGGTGGTGGTTTTCTATTTATTCGATTCTAAAAAACTGATAACCATGCAGTACATCCCTATTTTACTCAGATGTAAGTCCCACTGTGTTCCATGAGGCTTACTCCTAGGGAAATGTGCACAGGATTGCAGCTTTAATGGGAAAAAAGTGTGTCATGGATGAGTGTCTGCGTGGGAGGGAAGGTGCCGGCATTTTCTCAGACTTCAGTGCAAAGTCACATTTTTGGCTACATCCCTGGAGGCAACCATGGAAACATTACATTCTGCTGCCCAAACCTTTTCTGTCAGGCTAACTTTAATCTAGCTTGGCATATCAGAGGCTTTTTTGGTTCCTCAAACAAAGAGTGGAAGGATGATTGCCAAATCAAACTTCATATTAGAGACACTACACAAAGTGTTGTGGACCAGTGATGTTCTGAAATAAGACACGTTGAGGTGCGTTATGTGTGCTTTGGTGCTGTGATGAGCCCAGATTTTAATGCAAAGGAAGCAACTTCCCTTCCCCGCACCCAGCCCAGCATATTGTGTTGCAACCTTCCTCCAAGGAGCTCAGGGCAGTGTACATGGTTCCTGCCCTGGAGTCAGCCCTACCATTAGGCAGAGTGAGGCAACGAACTTCAGACTGCAGACTGCAGATACCAGGGGGTGTTGTGCAATGGCAAAATGTTGGAGGATAGACCTGTGTGTGCCATGTGGCCTGCTCTGTGCCTCCTAAGCCAGCCTGCTGCCCTCAGGTGTGGAGGAATATACTGTTCCATCAGCAGCACTGAGGTAGCATTCAACTGCTAGTCTGGTCAGGTTCTATCTCAGGGCTCTCCAACCTTGGGTCCCCAGATGTTGCTGGACTACAGCTCCCAGAATCCCTTGCCATTAGCCATGCTGGCTGGGTATGCTGAGAGCTGTAGACCAGCAACATCTGGGGACCCAAGGTTGGAGAGCCCTGTTCTATATACAGAAGGTGAGGAACATCTTGTCCTTTACCTCAGGCAGCAACATGTCTTGGGCCTGCTCTGACTGTCCCCTTTTATCCTCACAACAACTCTGTGTGGTAGATTAGGATGACAGAGAGGTCACCTAGTGAGCTTCACTTCAGTGAGTTTCATGGCCTAATTTGGGTCACCCCTGTCCTTGTCCAACACTCCACACAGTATACTACATTGGCTCTCTACAGCAGGCCTTGCTTCTGCATAGCCTTTCCCCCCATTTAAATAGGGACTGCCTGGGGTTCCCACACTGCCCCAATGGAATGAGCAGAGGCTGCACAGCTGCAGCAGTCGACAGATTGTGTTTCGCTCCCAAGGCTGACCGTATATTTGCATCCTGTATTTGGCCTCCTGTCAGCATAAAGTTTCTCATGCTTAGTGCCAGTCCAGAGGAGAGATAGCTTCGGAATGTTATATTTAACAGAAAACTATTTTGAGTTGCTATGACTTTTAGCAAAATTCTCCATCATCTTTTTTTTTAATCCCCTCATAACTCAAAACCAATTTGCTGTACAGAGGTCAAGCTAGTCTCACAGCAAGTGATCAGAAACAGGATAAGACGTTTTATTCAAAAAATTGCCAATTTAGGGACAATTTGTTCAGGTTATTCAGATATCAGACTGGCTAAAGGAATGTACATTCTAGCCCCCATATGGGTGGCAGACCTCCTGCAAAGGGAATCCTGCAATTATTTTCAGCTCCGCAGGCAATGCCAGTAGAATTTATGACATCTATGAAGGACAAAATGTGGTTCTGCTGATTGCTGCAACAGTGCAACTATGTGGTGCTGTCAGCTTAGTAGGATGCCAAATAGCAATTTGTTGATAAACATTATCTGCTTCTCTGGAAGTGTCCAGTACATTTTAAATGTGTCATACCTCTAGAACCATTTCTCCCCATGTGGGAAGGAGCTTCGTTCCTTAAGGACCATCTCTCTCCCACCCGTTCATCGAGGTCAAGACTGTTGGCTTGGTGTGTGCTGTCTATTACAATGGCAGCTAAAGGTCAAGCCTTTTCAGCAAGAGCCCCCAAACGGCGGAACCACCTCCCAAAGAAGTAAGGAAAATTCTTCTCTACTGTCCATTTGCGAGGGTTATACATGGGAAATTGGTGAATCTATTGTGCTCAATCTTGTTGAGGTTCTTGTTTTTCCACTGCCATGGTCATTCTGACTTCGGTCCGCATCAGAATGTGAACTTCCCTACACACATGAAAATTCTTATTTCAATGCGCCTTTCCCCAAATAAACACATTATTTGCACGCGTTTCTTAAATGTATGCATTTTAATATACATTTTTCCATTGAGAAAAGCATTTTTGGACGCATTTTTAACGTGTACATTTTGGGCGTACAGTTTATTTATTTAATACATTTTTATACCACCCAATAGCCAAAGCTCTCTGGGTGGTTTACAACAGTTAAGACCATAAAATACAATATAAAATAAATATAAAACTTAAAACCACAGATTAAAAACAAACACCAGAGCTAGCAGCAGAGTTAAAAACAGCTACAAGATTAAAATAATTAAGATGATTAAAATGATTAAAATGCCTGGGAGAATAGAAAGGTCTTCACCTGGCACTGGAAAGAGTACAAAGTAGGTGCCAGGCGAGCCTCTTTGGGGAGCTCATTCCACAACCGGGGTGCCACAGCAGAAAAGGCCCTCCTCCTGGTAGCCACCTGCCTCACTTCCTTTGGCAATAATATTTATTTATTATATTTATACCCCACCTTTTTTCCTGCAAGGAACCCAAGGCGGCTTACATAATCCTCCTCCTCCTCTCCATTTTATCCTCACAACAACCCTGTGAGGTAGGTTAGGCTGAGAGTCAGTGACTGGCCCAAAGTCACCCAGTGAGTTTCATGGCCAAGCGGGGACTAGAACCCGGATCTCCCGAGACCCAGTCCAACACTCTCACCACTACACCACACTTTTTTTGGTGGGGAGTACTCATCACAAGCCTTGTAAATGTATGGATTTTGTCAGCGAGATGTGTACCATTCTGCAGTTGTGGGAGGTGCAAATTGGATATTTCACTTTAAAATGTGAACTCAGTGAATTTCTCATCCATCTCTAGTTATACAACTTTTCTGTCTCATCAAGGTTTTGAGTGATACTATATTTTTCTGAGGTGCTTTACATCATTCTTGATGATGTAGTGGTAGCTTTTAGTCTTGTTTTGTTTTGTTTTGGGTTGGTTGTACAACACTTTGACCTTTTAGAAGATTGCCTCAGAAGGTGATAAAGATTTCTAACAAAGAAGAGTCTAAGCATCAGCCGGGGGTTCCAACCAGATGACCTTGGAGGTCACTTCAAATGCTTTGATTCTGTGATACTATAGATAAACAAAAAATTCACTGATATTGCATGGGTAGTTCAAACAAGGACATAAGGGACCATCTCAAACAAGGGACCATCTCATCCAGCATTCTGTTCACACAGTGGCCAATCAGCTGCCTGTGAGAAATCCACAAGTAGGACATGAGTGCAATAGCACTCACCTGCTCATGTTCCCCCAAAACTAGTGTACATACAAGTATTGGTAGCATAATGATGAAGGTCAGGCCTGGTTGTTACTTGGATGGGAGACCCCTCCTCTAGTTTCCTGCACTGAGCAGGGGGTTGGACTCGATGGCTTTGTAGGCCCCTCCCAACTCTATGATCTATGAATCTATGATGTGTGAAACCACTCCACATTTTTTTGCTGGTCTTCTAAAAACAGTTTGGCTTCTGTGGCCAGAAGCAGGGGTCCTACTCCACCTGCATTCAGCCTGGCTCCATCCCAAAGAGGGACCTGCTTGACACAGCTGTAGCCAACCTAACCTGGAAGTGGCATCATCAGCAGGAGCTGATCTTTAAAATACATAAAACAAATTTTAAAAACCCATCGGTGCAGAAGACATGAAGTGGAGCCACATGGTGGCAGCATCCTCAGCAGAAATCAGCCCATTTGCAGTGCCCACTTGGAACATTCTTGTAGAACTCCACAGAGGAGCACAACCAGTTCCTTAGAGACTATAGGACATATGAATCTTCTTCTGAGAATTTGACTTGGCTGTGAAGAATGGTCAGTGATTAATAAACCAGTTAATTAAACTAATGTAAACTCAATAGGCAGTGCCCAATTGGACACCACTGCCAACGCAAATTAAGGTACCCTAGCGGAAGAGACTTCTGGCACAACGCCAATAGCATTAGCTGCCGTGACAGGATTCCCTGCCAGCTGACACTGTTGCTGTTGCACTATAGATCCCTTATGCAATCACAACATAATTTACATTGGTGCTCATGTCCAATTGGATGCTGCCCATAATCACCAAAGCAGGAGTTCTCGCAAGTTGCCTTGTGAAATCAAGGAAAAAACATTTTAACTGAATTTCCAAAGAGGTAGTTGTGTGTTAGTCTGCTGCAGCCAAGAAACCCACTAGTCCCTTACAGCACTGTAAAGACTAACAGATTTGTGAAGGACTGCCAACCGGTCCTTTTCTCAAGACCAGAGATCAAAGGTGCAAAACTGCCAGCCTTAGCTCTGTGTCTTGACTTGATTCTCTCAGGGCCTTGCCCTTGGTCTATAGTATACACTGGATCTAGTACTGAACCACAGAGGAACCACACACACCATATGGGGTAAAACCAGGAAAGTTTATTCAAGGTAAACAGATTACAATAAAAGGTGGGGAATGAGGGAAGAGGGAGAAAGGTGGGGAGACACTTTGGTATACACAGTAGAGCTACAAAGCAACAAAACTAGTTCTTTACTATATAATTACCCAGGCACTCCCTTTGTCTGGGGGTTGGTCCTCTTGAAAGCCTGCCTCAGCCAAAAGCCCTACTCCCGCGAAAGCGTGCAAACAACAACCCAAAACCCAAAACCCACAGCCGCAGTATATACCCCCCCCACCTTTCTGTAGCTTGGCTGCCTTTGGCCAATCAGGATGAACTTCATCTGTGCCAAGCAGAAGAGGGGTGACTCTTTGATCTTGAATAGAGCGCTTGGGCCGCATTTGCATGGGAGACTCTGAGGCGGCTAGAGTCTTCAGAAGAAGCTACATTTACATAGGATTCCCCACCTCCAGCTGGGATTATCTTGTTTACACATGTGGAGGAGGTGTGTGTGTGGTGCAGGAAACTCTGACACTTTTTCCTTCACAAGATTGATTATGGCACAAGCTCTCAGTGGACTAGAGTCTACTTCATCAGATGCATGGAGTGTTATCTTGAGCTGGGGGTGGGGTAAACAGTGAGGTCAGAGGGAAATGAAAATGCAGAAAGTGCAGACTGTGACAATTATGTTATTAACAATGGCCATTCACAAAATAGTTGCTGCTGATAACATAAACATCCTGGCAACTCCTCCTGCCTCTTTAGGAAAGCTTGCCAGATATTCCAAGAACTCTGTTCCTAAGGCATATGCAATGTAACACATTTGTATGGTATCACCAGCTAAAAAGTTGTTAATCCAATTAAAATTATCGAGACAAGGACAAGTTAAAATAACACACGTTTCTCTAGAGAAATGGTGCATGGAGCAAAGAAAGACTACTTCTGTCTTGGTTCCACATGCTAAGTTTTTATGAAAATGGAGAGTGCAGAACAGCTTCTCACTGGGAACCTAAGAGAGGATAAACACACAATTTATATACTGTAGATGGTTGTATATTCTTTTTGGAAGGGAAAAACACCTAGCAAAACTCAAGTTAACAAAGGGGGGAAGGTTCATGAAGCCAGTTAAAGCTGTTACTGCTTCAGCCTCTTGACTTAAATTGAAGGATAATGTGGCATTAAATATTTTCAATTTAACTCCGCATGACTTAGTTTAAATTGTTTCCAGAGCTCTAGACAGATCTTCCTCCGCTATTGTGAATGGCACGTCCTTCCCTGCAGGCCGTGAATAGAGCCAACCCTGATTTTCTCAGATCAGAGGAGTGTTAAGGAAAAGCTCCTAGACCACTCCAGATGTTGCACCATCAAAGGCTTATCTATCTTATGCCAGGATATGTCAGAAGCACTTCACTGTTGTCCCTGACTAAAAGGGTAGAGAGAACAGTCTTTCATTGTGGGATATGAAAACCTGACAATCACTTTTCAGAGCTATTAAACTATTGAGGCAGTTCTTCAAACCTAAAGTGACCAATATTATTTTTTTCTAAATTGCCTGCAGAATCTGGATGATGAATCGGTGTTAGTTATCTCCGACTCACATTCAAGGATCTCTCTGCAGCCTTGGATTCTGAAGCATTCTGTCTTGATACAAATGCAAACTGAGCTTCTGGAAAAGAGTTTTGCAGGAAGGGGGTGAATTAATTTGATCAGCATTCTGTGACTACATATTCAGAACATGCACCAGACTTTGGATTTTAATAACTACCATGGAAATCAGATAGTGTGGGTTTTGTGCTATTTTGCTCTAGAGAAAATAGGCAAGTATGGATTAACTGCTCCAATGAATACAGCAAATGCCTGTTGTAGATTAGATACACCTTGAAACGCCTGCTGTAGATTTGATACACCATTTTGTGACTTCCACTGAATCTCTATCCACCCAATCCTAACACATTTCAACTGAGAGTAAGCCCAGTGGATTTCAGCTGAATCTATTCACAAGTGAATGTCTTTATTATTTATTTAGCATATTTATTATCTCACCTTTCAAGTCATATATTAAATTCACAAGGCAGCTTGTGAAATATAAATATAAAATAAAAACAAATAAAACAATAACTCACACAGCAAAACAGCAGAGAAGTACAAGAGAGAATAAAGTAGCAATAAAATGAATCCAGTAAGATAAACACTTCCAAAACAGCCCCCATGAAACAACATCTTCAATGTTTCATTATAAGCTCCAGAGAAAATAATGGTTCAGCCTAAAATAAAGTTGGCACCAGGTTATTCTGTCTGAGAGGGAGGGTATTCCATAAACATGGTGCCACCAGATAAAAGACCCTCTCCTGGTTTGCTACCCACCTCACTTCTGAAGAAGGAGGTGCATGGAGAAGGGCCTCCACAGATAATCTCAACATTTGAGCCCTAGTTATGCTTATTCTATGTGATGGCTCCTGATTGCAACTGGAGATTCTCCTCTTCAGCAAAAGAAAAAAGAAATGCTCATTAGTAACTGATAGCATGTGCTGCTAACTATTTGTAGCAAGGCTTCAGGATCTTATAAAAGGTGCAGAAATGTTCACTTCCAAGCATAAATGCCATATGTTTGTCAGCTATCATTGTTGCTGGACAGTTTCCAAATTTTAGGAAATAAAAGGACTATGGTAAACACAATTTACAAAGCTATTAAGTAATTGTTACTTAACTTAACTCCATTGACTTGTGCCTTTCGAGCAGGCATTCGTGTTTTGTGTAAAACACAAGCATAAGGATTAGGACCTGAAATCATTATGAAATTATTAGATCACGTACCCTCCAACATTTCACAGATGAAAACAGGGCCACACATGTGAATTTGTAAGAGGTATGGTTAAGCAACATGAAGGTGTGATCAAGAGGGTGTGGTCAGGCAATATGAGGGTGTGGCCAGGCAACCAAAGGGCCTGGTCAAGTACAAAAGTTATTAGAGGAAACACACAAAACTGCAGCATTTTAAGCACAGAAATCTTTGAATTTATGTATTACATTTAGGGAAGCCTGAGGGAAAAAGAAAACCCAAGTCAATAAATACAACTAACTATATGTGTGTTATACAACACACACACACACACACACACACACCATTAACAATAAATACAACATTATTATAAAAATAAACATTATTATAAAATAAATAAATAAATAAATACAACATGGGTGAAAAGTCTTCATTAGAAACTGTCATTTAACCAAACAATTGCTCTTCAGTGCTATTGCTTCCACTTTCAACTGCATTTTTTAAACAACAAAACTTCCTACAGAACCCTTAGAGAACATTTATGCTACTACTGAAGGCCATAACATGAGTACAGCCAACCCCCCTTTCAACTTAAGTTTGTTGAGAAGTTTGCTCTTTTCTTGCTCTCAAGCCTTTGTATGTAGCAGATTTTGCTTTGTGGATCAGATCACTGGTTGGTGACCAGTCTGTGCATTTGGAACTCTTAACTAGATTGATTTTTGCTGCCATCACTGCACAGAGACTATTTCTTATTCCTGTGGGCTCTGCATATGCTCTGGTTGAAGCATGTCCTTCTGCTGACTTTCCTAAAGAGCTTTGGACCTTACTTGTGTTCTTTTTGAACATGCTGAAAATGCCTTCACAAAAAGCATTGCTGTGTAGGATGAGGAAGACATATTTGGCCAATTGAGAGAACAACCTAAACTGTGGTTGCCCAGTAGCTGGATCTTGCAGCTTTGAAACCTGATGCTAAAACTGATCCTTACTTCCTCAGGGGACAGGACAGGTAGATCTGTGTAGCTTTGAAAGAGCATAAACTCCATACAAAGATCATTTTCTCTGCCCTCTGGTAAGACATCAGGGAGCTGAGCCAAAAGAGTCTCAATCAAAGAGGAGCTTTTATTTTCTCTTCCTAGGGGGTCAAATACAACTGCAGCCTTCCTTCAATACAAGATCATCAAGTGGGTTTCTTCATATATTCCAGAGTCTTCTGATAAAATCTCCTCACCTCAGCATGGAACTTTGCAACCTCAGGAGATCCCTCAAGGTCCTGTTTCTTGATTAGCTGTGATGCAGCAAACCCTATAAACAAATCATGTTCTGCCTTCTGAAACTCTTCTTTGGTGATATCAATAGATATTGATATACGCCAGTGGTTAGGGTGCTGGACTAGGACTCGGGAGATCTGGGTTCTAGTCCCTGCTCGGCCATGAAACTCACTGGGTGACTTTGGGCCAGTCACTGACTCTCAGCCTAACCTACCTCACAGGGTTGTGGTGAGGATAAAATGGAGAGGAGGATGAGGATAATGTAAGTCACCTTGGATTCCTTGCAGGAAAAAAGGCGGGGTATAAATATAATAAATAAGAATAAGAATTCATCCTTGTTTTCATGTATGACTGCTGGTTTGATGAAGCAACCCAAAAGTTCCTGATACAGATTCACCATGGCAGGATGTAGTCTGTGGATCATGGGTTCTTCACGCTGAAGTAAGATATTAAATGCTTCAAAACGAGGTGTAACTGCATGCAGAAACAGAACATACAGTTTGTGGGTGAATATATTTCCAGTCTTCTCTCACGGGTTTCAGATGTCCCGGTCTGTTCCTCCTGTTTTGTGATGTTTTGTTGGACCAGACTCACTGTCATCATCATAGTGGGATAGAAGATAACACCTAAGGCCATCCCAGATACTTAGGACTCTTTCTAGTGTGTGAGATGTGCTCAGCCATCGAGTTGAAGTATATTTTAGTACCTTCTTGCCTGATAGTTTCATTATAAAATGAAATGTCTTCTCTTAGCAGTTCTTTTCTTTTGGCATTTTTTTCAAAATGATAATATATATCCAGGACTTCTGGTGGAGATTAACGGCGGACTGACGTCTTCTTCACGGATACTCATGTGTACTCAGAAGTAAGTCCTATTACATTCAATGGGACTTACTCACAGGAAAGTGTGTATATTTTAAAGCAATCTGCAATACTGACCATCACATCTTGTGGTAGCAAATTGATTATGCATTGTGTGAAGAAGTATCGTGTAATTGAGGGATAATAATTGTGAAATGCTGCTCCTTGCTAGAAGAAGAGGCAGCAGCACCAGTGCTAGGATGATTTTTCCAGAATTATATTATTATATAATATATATTATAATTATTACATTATTATATTATATATTATTTTATAATATTTTATAAGGGCTTTTGTAATATATTTTTTAACTTACTTAAACCCTTAATTGTTGATATCTGGTGTTTTTCATGGGGGGGGTCAGTGCTTGCAGGGCAATCTCCCTCTTTTTGTTTTAAAATGGTCAGGATTGGCACAAATTCAACAGGTGAAGCTTACCCACCTACCCCACACCCCCAAACATGGAGCTTCAGAGAGAAGGGGAAGTTTCTTGCATTTCCTTTTGACATTGTAACCTCACCTTCTAGAGACACAGTCAGCTCTGTTAGGAAATAAAATCTTTGGCAATATAAAGACAGCTTACCCCCGGCTGTTTGAGCCTAAGCAGAGCTACTCTTAAAGGAGCCATGGACAAAATTGCAGCTAAGCTAAGACTGCAAGCTTAGCTGCAATTTTGCCCATGGCCCCTTTAAGAGCAGCTTAAAGTAGCTTGCAGTTGTGGGAGGTAGGGGAATTTGGGACTCTGCATGACAAAGTGAGAAGCCATGATGGCTTAAGGGTTTTTGTGATGGTCCCAGCATTTTCCGGGCAATTGGAGACTATGGTTTAAATTTATTTTGTTTCTGGCTGATCTAAATTAAGGACAGATTCAATTATTTGATTGAACTACAAGTGGAAACTTTGGGCATTTAACAAAAATAGAAGGGACTGTAACATCTGAAAGATCACTGTGAATCAGGGCAAGTTACTCCTCAAGCTACGTATGCTCTAAAGAAAGGGTTAGTTCATGTTTAACCCAACAACATACCGTGGGTTTAAACTCTTGGCTGTTTCTCCCTCAACAACCCAGCGTGCTGAGTTCACACATCATGGTGACAACCCAGGAATGGGGCATTCCTGGGTTGTTTGGCAATCAGGAAAGAAAGCAGAGGTAGCGGGCGCGTGGGAGGCAGTGTGCTTGCTCGATGCTGTTTAACCCTTAGTTAACCGTTACATGTGAATCGGGTCAATTATTTACATACAGGTTGCATGCAATTTCTGACATGGAATTGCTTCTGGTGCAAAAATTCTGTAAAATTTTAAATGGCCCTCCGCCTAAAACTGGAGTGAAGCTTCCATCTAACAAGTGGTGGCCATTGGTCTTCTTTTACAGAGGACAGTCTTCTGTTTGAAGGGCTGCTTGAGGACCATCCTCTATTTGAAGGTGTCTTCTGTTTGAAGGGCTACCCTGTGCAGTCCCAGTTTAAAGATAAAGAACCATGAGAACTGGTCTTCATCACCAGTTAGCACCTGGACAGCAGGTTGAAAAGGCAGGCACATGGGTCACCTGGCCATAATCTTGTACACTACGGGGAGATGTACTGTATTTCTATTGAAATTATAACAGTAATTTCTAACTTGCATATACACATAAAAATTAGCATATGCAAATTTTATGCAAATTGCTGCCCTCTTGTGTCCTCATTTTTGTTGATTCGTAAGTGGCCACCCTAAATGGAATTCATTTCATAGCCCATGAGCATAGATTCTGGTGCTAGGCTGTGGACAACGGGCCATGCTCCATTCTTTTCAAACCCTCCTGCCCATGAAGAGACTGGGATGACAAAACCTTTTCTTGATCGGTACAGTCATAGCCAAGTTAATCAGGACCATGATTAACCCTCCACCAACAAAAATAAAAAGCAAATGTGGAGAAAACAGAAGGGTGTAGGATATTTTTTTTTAATCGTCAGAGCCAGCTGACACCAGTAGAAATCAACATTTGGCATAGATTACTTCTGAAGATGATGGAAGAGGCTAAATGAATTCGAAAGACAACTCTCCTTGTTCCTGAGGAAAAGATAAGTGCAGTGCTGGGAAGAAGTGGGAAAGTTTGATAATAATAAATTAAACCAGGTCACGTTTCTCATGTTCCGAATATCTGTGCCAGCTGGAATGAATCACTCTGACTTCTTTCTAAGGAAGCTTTCATGAGAGATGCTTAAATGGCCTTTTTAATTTCTCATGTCTCCACAATGACATCACATTGACCCATATTAGGCATGATCAAATGTCAATATTTCAGACTTTTAATTATGCCATGGCCATCCTTTTCTAGTGTAGGAGAAGCCACACCCCCAAGAGGGCAGCCTACATATACATTCACCATCACTTGCAATTGTATATGCCAGAGGTAGGCACTGTGGTCCCGCAGCCAGCAATGTGCCCCCAGACACCATTCTTGGCTCTCCCCAAGGTGTCCTACTCCTCCCACTTTTTTAAAAAATTAACACTTTTTTTTCTGTACCAGCAGCTGGGATTGTTGTGAAATAGGTGTCTATTGGTACTGAAAACTGTGGATTCAAAGGCGTTGCTTAGTGTGTTGGGGCTCAGACCCCACCACTGCCTTGTACTCATCCTTTTGGGCAGGTTAGTTGTCCTTTGCCATGCCTCCCATGGCAGCCATTTTGTGGTGGTGCCCAGGACAGTTTCTCAAATTGCCAAATGTGCCCATGCCCCCCAAAAGTTGCCTACCCTTGGTGTATGCCACTACATCTCCTCCATTCTTAGAAAACCCAGCTCCAATACTGGGAATTTATGCAGCCTGCCATATCCATTGCTGAAAGGATAAACAGTTATGCTCATTACTTTACACCGTAGGATATTTTACAAGTCACACCTCGAGGCATTTTTTGCATTTCCTTTATCAATATTTCAAATGTAAAATCTACATTTGCTAAAATGGACATTTGATTTAAAATTGACCCTCTTCTATGTCTAGTATGCATTAACATCCACCACAAATTAGGTATTCCAGGCTACAAGGTACCCTCTGCATTATGAATCCATAGCTAAATGTAATAGCCTGCTAAGGTTTAATTATCAGGACATTACCCATTTGGAGTTTGTGTCTGTCCCACTCCTTGTGCTGACTTACCAATATTCTCCATAGCTCATGACACAATAGCAGCTTACTCATTACTGGTCCGATACTGTGCTTTGACTCTACTATGGTCTTATACATTGCCCATCGTAGATATCGTGCATCATAAATGGGCAAACTGGTGGGTGGGTTGGCAGAAATGGGTTCTGAGGGGTAATGGAGCCAAGGAGGGACTTGAACAAAATACCATTAATGATTAAAAACATAAAAGAGCCCTGCTGGATAAGACCAAAGGCCTATCTGCTTCAGCTTTCTGTTCCCATCCTTGCCAACCAGTTGCCTACAGGAAGCCCACAAGTTGGACATGAATGCAACATCATCCGGGGAAGAAGAGGAAAGAATTAAATGGGAACAGTATTGTGGTGATTAATTTTATCACAGAAGGTAAGCTATTTCACAGATCCCATGCCAGCAACCCAGATTTGCCACTGGGTATACAGGGAGCCACAGCCAAGCCCGGCTCCCAAATGCATGCCCCTGCATGATGCATGTAGTTACAAACATCTGACCTGCCACACTCACAGGGTACATTTTTTCAGGTGTACACTTGAAACAACATAAGTGTACAACTGAAAATTGTAATGTACAGAGCATTCCTAATTACAAAGTGGGTGGCAGTCTAGTAGTTTTGATTTATAGCGGTAGGTATGATGAGTACAAATCACTTTATTCTCCTCCTGTAATAGAAGTAGTGAATGTTGATTGTTCAGAGCTAATATTGAAAGATTATGAAATAGGCCCTTAATTGCAGATCAAATATCATGACAATAACATTTTTTTAATCTTCTGATTTCTGAGCCTTTGGGTTGAAGCAGTTACCATGTTCTTAAAGTATTGCTCACCATGAGGGGGAAAAAGTCTTTTGTTTACAAGCCACTAGTATGGCAAGACCCCAATGAAAATCGGACCATTTCATTTTAAAATGAGGGTCCGCATTCTTCAAGTATTAGGGTTTGGAAATAAATATTTAGCCGCAGCCACAAGCTGTGGTATAGTGGCAAATTTTGAAGCGCAGGTGCTCATCATACATCCACGCCCCGTTGATCCAAATCAGCAAACCAGCTCTAGCAGTTTTATCTCCACCAGGAGCAGGCCTTTAACACTAATGAGTCTTAATTGCCCATGCAGGACCAAGCACCCCCCAAATTCTTTGCATTACAACAAGGAACAATGTATTGTTGCTGAGGAAATTCATCCCCCCCCCCCCAAAGCTACTGTGAGGATTGCAGCTAAACTCAGAGAGAACAGGGAAGACGGAAAGGTGGCGGCAGAAGATGATATCAGCATCCCTGCTAATAAAAAAAATGCCAGCACTCTGTCCCTTCCGGCCCAGGATCCACTACACCACCGACCACAAGGCCTGGAAATAGTAATTATGAATATAATCCACTGGGAAAGTTTTCAATGCAAGCCCCATTGAAATGAAACTACCACATTTTTGCACTTCTCCATTTCATCTCAAGGGAACACTCTGAAGAATGTTCTGGCGAATTGTGCCCTCCACAGATAATCCTATTCTCTTCATTTAAAATACTTATGGTATATTCCGCTTTGTAGCCCCATGAGGCTCTCAAAGTGGCTTACAAAAAGATTCTCAGAATGGTAGTAGTATAGTAGGCGATCACTCGTGACCAAGTAAGATTATATTCCAGGATAAAATTACAAAAAAAAAAATTATAAAAAGAGGAAATTGTAAAAAAAAAAAGTGTAGACTCTAGTAATGGGTCCGTAAGTGACTGTGGAGGCCAATTCTAGATCCACACAGCTTCCCACAGTGAGGACACAGGTTACCAGATGGAAGATGGTGCTGTAAAGGATTTGTTTGACGTGCTTTTCGCTTAGCACGTTTCTCCCTTTCACCTTGCACTCGGGCTTCTTCAAAGTCCATAGAACCTTTGTGAAAGGCCAACCTCCAGTTAGATCATTCATGGGCCAGATTTTCCCAGTTCTCGATGTTTATATTGCATTTTTTAAGATTAGCCTTAAGAACATCTTTAAACCGCTTATACTGACCACCGATATTCCACTTTCCATCCTTGAGTTGACCTGGATTCCTGCATTGAGCAGGGGGTTGGATTCGATGGCCTTGTAGGCCCCTTCCAACTCTACTTTTCTATGATTCTATGATTCTATGAATAAAGTAACTGCTTTGGGAGACAGTAGTCAGACATTCGAACAACATGAATGGTCCATTGAAGTTGGCGTTGAAGGATCATTTTTTCAACGCTAGTAGTCTTTGCTTCTTCCAGTACACTGACATTTGTTCGCCTATCTTCCCAAGTAATTCGCAGGATTTTCCGGAGGCAACGTTGATGAAATCTTTCAAGGAGGTGGAAATGACATTTATAGATAGACCATGTTTTGCAGGCATGCAATAAAGTTGGTAATACAATGGCTTTATAAACCAGCGTTTTGGTCTCCCTACAGATATCTCGATCCTTGAACACTTTGCGTTTCATTCGAGAAAATGCGGCACTTGCAGAGCTCAAACGATGCTGGATTTCAGTGTCAATGTTAGCTGTAACAGAAAGATAGCTGCCAAGATAGAGAAAATGATTGACATTTTCCAGTATTGCCCCGCCAAGCTGGATAGATGGCATCACCAAAGGGTTAACTTGCACTTGCTGATGAAGCACTTGCTGATGAAGCACTTTGGGGGTTTTGATATTAAGTGAGAGACCAAGTTTTTCATATGCTTCTGTGAAAGCATTTAGGATAGTTTGGAGGTCATCCTCTGAGTGTGCGAAGACTACATTATCATCGGCATACTGAAGTTCCACAACGGAAGTTGTGATTACCTTACTTTTTGCTTTCAGCCTACTGAGATTAAAAAGCTTTCCATCTGTTCGATATATAATTCCCACGCCAGTGGGAAGTTTCCCCTCGACAAGATGTAGAATCATAGCGATGAAAATAGCAAATAATGTTGGGGCAATAACACATCCCTGTTTAACACCTGATCCCACTTTAAATGGAGCACTATGAGAGCCATTGTTGTACAAAATCATTGTCGTCATGTTGTCATGGAGAAGTCGCAAGACATTCACAAATTTATTGGGGCATCCAATTTTCATAAGGATGGTCCAGAGAGCCATTCGGTCTAGACTCTACAGTGTCAAAGGCCTTAGCCAAATCAATAAATGCCATATAAAGGGGTTGTTTTTGCTCCCGGCATTTTTCTTGGAACTGACGTGCAGTAAAAATCATGTCTACTGTCCCTCTAGAGGGGCGGAAACCATATTGAGTTTCAGGGAGGATCTCTTCTGAAATAGATAGAAGACGGTTTGCGAGAATCCTGGCAAATATTTTACCTGCGGTAGCTAAGAGAGAAATGCCCCGATAGTTTCCACAGTCTGTTCTATCACCTTTCTTAAAGAGGGTGATAATTATGGCATCCCTGAAGTCTTCTGGGATCTCTTCTCTTATCCAGATTTTTCCAATGAGTTTATGAAGATGTTGTACAAGTTCGCCCCCCCCCCCCTTAAAGATTTCAGCAGGAATCCCATCTGGTCCACTAGCGTTGTTATTCTTCATTTGATTAATGGCTTTTATAACTTCATCCAAAGTGGGGAGTATTGCAAGTTCCTCTCTAATTTGTTTTTGCGGGATTTGCAAAAAAAATCTCATTATCCACCTTAGATTTACAATTTAAAAGATCATAATAATGCTCTTTCCAACGCAGTGCAATAGACTCTTTGTCTTTTAAAAGTTTGGTACCATCTTTTGATTTAAAGGGTTTGTACTATAGGTTTTTGGTCCATAAATGGCCCTTGTGGCCTTAAAAAAGCCCTGTGCATCATGAGATTCTGCAAGTTGTTGAATTTCTTGAGCTTTCTTTTTCCACCAAGTGTTCTTAAGTTCTCTTGTTCTTCTTTGGACCTCAGGCTTTGCACTGGCGGAGATTTTTTTTCTTGGCAGCACAATTATCATTTTGCCATATTTGGATTGGAAGGCTTTCCTTTTTTTGTCAATTATATATTTAATCTCATTATCATTTTCATCAAACCAATCCTGATGTTTCTTAGTTTCATATCCAATAGTTTGTTCACAAGCTGCAATAATGGAGGTTTTCAGCTTAGACCAATGGTCCTCAATGTTATCAGGGGGTTCCGTAGGTAGATGTTCCCTAAGAAATGATTGAAGGTGGGTTCGCTTAATAGGATTACACTCGAATCTAGTACAGGATCAGAATTCTTCATCGCATAGGAAGACCCCATGATACAAAAGGCTCCCCATGGTAGAAGTTACAGCTGAACTCGTGAGGAGCTGCCATGAAGAGTGCAACGGTCCGGGTCGAGGCAGGATTAAAACCATGGCCCCACTGCAGACTCTTTCTCAGGGCCGGTGTCAAAGGTAGGCATGGTGGTGCACCTGCTAAGGGCCCACATTCCAGTAGGGGCTCACTGACAAGAGCCCCCAAGAGTTGCTCCTCCTCTTCACCATTGCAACCTGCTTATTTACCTGCCTCTTACCCTGGTCCAACATTGGTGGTGGTGAGAAGGTGGTTCCTTCCTTAAAACCATGGCCCCACTGCAGCCGCTTTGTCAGGGCCAGTGGTTCCTGCTGTCCTGAAGGAGGCAGTAGTGCGACCACTCCTGAAGAAACCCATCCTGGACCCAATGGTATTTGACAACTACCACCCAGTCAAAAATACTCCTTTCTTAGGGAAGGTACTTGAGAGGGCCATGGTGGAGCAACTGCAGGCACTCTTAGAGAATACTGATTATCTTCTAGACACATTCCAGTCTGGGTTTCAACCTGGTTCTGGGGCCAAATCAGTCTTGGTCGCCCTGATGGATAACACTTATCTGGAGAAGGACAGGAGGAATGCAACCCTGTTAATTCTGCTTGATCTCTTATCGGCTTTTGATACCATCAACCATGGTATCCTCCTGGATTGACTCTGCAGGTTGAACATTGGTTACAGTGGTTCCGGTCCTACCTATGGGGTTGATTTCAGACAGTAATATTGGGTGACCATTCCTCGGCCGCTTGGCTATTGAACTATGGGGTTCTGCAGGGTACCATTTTGTCCCCAGTGTTGTTTAACGTCTATATGAGGCCACTGGGAGTGGTCATTAGGGGATTTGGAGTGAAGTGTCATCAGTATGCTGAGGACACAGCTCTGTCTCCCCATGACATCTGAATCAGGTGAGGCTGTGCAAGT